>JALJVW010000184.1:56993844-58271754 GCA_024865655.1 Emberiza elegans
CTGTGTAAGGCACAGACTTAGTGGGTTTTGGAATTCCATTGCAATGGAACATAGAGCTCATAATTAATGCAGCATGGTCCTTCCCAAGAGTATACAGTCCCAGGCTATAACACTTGGATAAGACAAAGAAACAAAGAGGAGAATAATTACAGATTGAAAAAAAATACTGCCAGCAGAACTTCAGTAAGTATTTGCTTTATGAAAATAAATACTCATTCTTGGCTCTGTCCAAATTCTGTTGCATTTGCTGTCCTCAAATGATGAAATTGTGTTTGTGTTCTGGAAGCTCACAGTCCCAAGTGTTACTGGTAATTGAGTATTTACTGCAAGTGTGGCTGTTTGGTAGCTGTGTTGAATGGTAGGATGGAAGGCCACAATTTAATCCCTTTGATATCAGTGATTTCAATATCTACTGGGTTTTTGTATGGTCAGCTGGATTTTGAGGAGTGGTCTTCTGGCCCAAAAGCCACCTCTTCACACCTCAAGCTGAAGGTGTGCCTGGTGCACTCTGAATTTTTGATGCATGCAGTAGGTACCCGAAGGTGCAAAAGCCACCGAAGGTCCCAAATTTTGATTCAGTAGGTTTGAAGGTGCACCTGGTGCACCCCAAATTTTGATGCATGCAGTAGGTACCCGAAGGTGCACCTGTGGCACCCCAAATTTTTGATGCATGCAGTAGGTACCCGAAGGTGCACCTGGTGCACCCCAAATTTTTGATGCATGCAGTAGGTACCTGAAGGTGCACCTGTGGCACCCTGAATTTTTGATGCATGCAGTAGGTACCCGAAGGTGCACCTGTGGCACCCCAATTTTTGATGCATGCAGCAGATACCTACGGTGTACCAGGAAACATCAGTGACCAGGTGAGCTGGTTCCTTTTGCAAATATCAGTACCTTGGGATCCCCAGCCGTTGTTAAAAACATTTGTCAGCCAAAGAGATGACAATGCCAGGCCCTGTGGTAGAAAAAGCCCTTTCAGATGTTCTGAGTACAAAGCCAGGCCATGCTGTCTGCATGCAGCACCAGTGAGTAACTGCGAGAGATACAAGTTATATCTCTATTACAAGGATAGATGCTGACACTGGAGTATAATAAAATCACTTTAAATGGCAATACTCCTAACTGCAAACAAAGCACAGAAGGCAGAAGAGAGATGATAATGCACCCAGGCACAGGGATGGCATAAAACTGAGTGCTGAGTATTTTTGCACTCTATTCCTTTATGTGACTTCAGATCTCTGGCAGAATTTGGGGTGCATCTCTCTCCTGTTCTTCCTTTTGGAATCCTGTATAGATGGGGCAATACAGGATGTGATTTCTGTATGGATGCCTGCAGTGAACTGCCCACAATTGCATTCTAAGGCTTTAAAATTCTGTGTTTAAAGAGAATGAGTTATTATAATAATGAATAATTACATGAGAGAGCAGAGACACACATTAAATTAGACAGACAGATACTCACCCAGTCCAACCACTTTAAAGAACAGCAGAATGTATGTGCAGCTTTTCCCTCCCTGCATCCATCCCCAAACCACGTGGTGTCATTAGCACATTTCCATCTAAGGACACTGAGGGACCTTCTTTAAGGCCACAGGTTGGTTGACAGGTTTCTGAATTTCTTTTAATGTTAATTAATATTTTAATATTGAAAGTCTACTTAGCCCAAATTTTAGTCAATTTTTTTCCTTAAACCCCCCACATTTTCATATTAAGAAGATTGTGTACAGTCTTATACTTCAATTATTTTTCCATTTTCTGATGAACGTTATCCATCCCATGCACAGAACAAGACAACTATATAGCTTTTGTATTCCCTAACAAAAAATTAGCAATTTGGACAGCTGTAGTACCTGCTATCATGCTCAATCACCTACACAAAATGCTACTTCTCCAAGTATATGATCATGTTTTCACCTGAGAAATGTTGGTGAGATATATTTGATGAACAGAATTTCTGCATGACAAAATACAAAATACAAAACACCCCAATGCCTGCACAGGGGTTGGAGAGTTCCCCTGGCAATTGCTACCTGCACATGGAAATAGGAGCTTTGATTTGATGGGTTTTTCTTTTTGGGTCAGTGAATTGGCACGTGATTTCAACATCGTGGCTGGCAAAATATAGAGAGGGAGCTGAGAGCCCTCAAAGGCTGCATTTTCAGCCTAAAGTACATTATATGGTACATTTGAACATTTTTAGAGGCTGACTGACCTTAAGAAGACAACTTTAGTGCAGTCACTCTCCCTGCTTCTGAGCGTGTTCCTTATTTCCTCACAGATTTTGCAGGGGATATGCTACAAGTAAGACTGAAAGTCTTGGTTTTGTCTATTCCGAGTCATGAGAGCCCATAAAGACTTCAAAACAAATTCCTGAGATTCTGATGTTCTATAGATTCTCCAAACTAACCTTCAGCTGAATAATGTGAGGAGCAGCACAATAACCACCATTAATAAAATGTCAAAATTTCACTTTAAATGTACAAACTTACTCTGGAGCAATCAAACATCACAAAATCCAAACCTATTCAGGAATAGAGATCATTTAAATGGCTTTGGTTAATATTTAGATACATAATTTGGACTGTATCAAAGGTAGGTAATGACATTTTCTGTATTATCTAGTGTTACAGTTTCCTTTTTCAGGACTCCTTATATACTGTCCTCTGCCTTCAGACACACTGCTCTGTTTTCATGTTGGTGCTAATTGAGCTGTTGTCATAAACTACTCACAGCAACCCGTATTTTCATTATAAATGCATTAAGAAAGAAATTAATCTGGGTTCTTTTTTTGATTTGTGTACTTAACTCCTTCAGTTGAAAATGCAAGCCTAAACAAATCAATCTTAGGCAGAGCCTGTACTGAAAATTCTGGCACTGAATTGCTGTACCTAGGAGGACATGAAATCAAATTTCACAGGAGTAAGAACAGTTGTAGCAAAACCTATTCTGTCCAGACTTCTCTACCATTTTTCACCTCTTATTTGACTTCTGCCTCTTATCCATGGACTCAAGGTGCAACTTCCAAAACTTTGTTCTCATACAAGTAACACACAGACTCCAGCTCAAACATGATAAATAGGACCTCTACTGCCTGTCAGTACTTTTGAATAATCCATCTAATTTACATCAGGCTGATTTTTTTTTCACAATTCAAAGAAGACAGATGTTGGTAGTTTATGAATTACGATAGGATTGGGTTTTGGTCCCTTAGTGAAAGTTGCCTTGGAAAGAAATAGCATTTCTTGTCACCGCGGCTGCTTTTTCTTATAAATGAGATGAATTGTCTACATTATCTACAAATTCAAGATACAGGACATAAATGTTTGATAGCTGCTGTGTTTTACTGTCAACTGCTGGATTCTTATATTTAAACTCATCCAACAAGTATTTGTAGTGTAGTGAAATCTACAATCAAGCAGAAGACACTAAAGCAGTTACACATTTTTGAATGAGTTTTTCAATGAGAAACGCTTCTTTACACTCTTGTGGGAAAAATTACATTGAAATTGCATCCTTATGATATCCTCTTTTTGCTTTTTCCACATTTGAATTAGCTGCTACTGACAATAAAATCATGTAAACCATGACAGCACAGAGCATACTCCTGACAAAGTTCTCTGCAGTTCCTCCCTGGAAATCTCTGTGCTATGGAACTCTTTCCTGACTTGGCTTATCAAACCAGGATAAAGTCTTGCATGAACAACAGGCTTTTTAGAATCTGCCAAAAGATGCATTACTCATTTTTTAGGGTAATATCTACAACAAACTTTGACATCTTTTTCAGGAACTGACTACAGATAGAGCCTCACTGATTTTGGCCAGCTACAGGGGAATGGCTGCATTTGCCTGAAGGATCAGTGCCTGATTTCTTAGGAAAAAACCAGCAGATTGGGAATCAGCCACCATTTAAAGGTGTTGCTTTGTCACAGAGTGTTTGTGGAAATATACTTAGGGTGGTATTTGAAATATACTAAGGGTTTTTATCTTAAGGAGGGAAAAAGCCCCTTGGTGTATTTCAAATACTGCCCTTAGTATATTTCAAATACTCACTACTTGATACCAACCTGCTCCTTGCTTGCTGTGCGCTACAGCTGTGGTAAACATTATTGAAAGTGTGTTTACTGTTGGGCCACAAATATTTACATTTTATTTTGCCACAAGGAGGAGGAAAGAGACACCAGCTATCCAAGATGCCCAGGGGAAAGCATCAAAACTAAAGGAATAGGGATGAAACGGCTGCCTGTGAATTATGTTTGGAAGATGGGACCGAGAATGTGTACAAAAGGCAAAACAAGAGGGTGGCAAGGCCTGGTGAAACACAGGTGGGGCAAACACAACCCGGGCGGGCCCAGGTATTCTGTGGTGGGTTTCCCTCTGCCCGGAGAGGAACGCACACAGGGCACTCTCGTCTTTTGGCAGGGCTCTTTCCTTACGGTTTGCAGTTTTTTCCGAGCGCTGCTGCCCAGCAGGAGCGGAGGCAGCGGGAGCGCCGCGGTGAGGCCGGGGCCGGGCCGCTCCGTCCATGGCTCCGCTCCCGGGCTCCCCTCGCTGCCAGGGCCGCTGCCGGAGCCCCCCTCAGCCCCGCGAGCCCTTCGCCCTGAGCCGCTGCCGGGCCCCCTCAGCCCCGCGAGCCCTTCGCCCTGAGCCGCTGTCGGAGCTCCCCTCAGCCCCGCGAGCCGTTCGCCCTGAGCCGCTGCCTCACCGCACCAGCCGCGGGACCCGCTCCATCGCCGCCTCAGCCGCGCGTCCCCGTCCCCTCACGCCCCTGAGGGTGGGGCTCGGCGCTGCCCCCTCCCTTCATCCATCCCTCCCTCCTTCCCTCCCTCCTCCCAGGGAAAAGTGGCTGAGCGCGCCGCGGCCCCTCACACGGGCGGGGAAAGCGGCGGAGGGCGCTCGGGGCCGGCGCAGCCGGACAGCGGCCGCGGGGACGCTTCAACCGCGCCGCTTCTCGCACCTTCCCCTCCCTTTGCTCACCCGCTTCAAAAGTTTTGTCCAGGGAGCGTCAGCGGTGCCGGCCGGGGCCCCCGCCATGGGCAGCGGCGGGGTGAGCGCGGAGCGGCGCTGAGGGCGCGGAGCGATGGCGCGGGCGGCGGGCGCGCGGAGCTAACGGCGGAGCAGCCCCGCAGCCCCGGGGCCCGGCGGGACGCGGCCCGCAGCCTCGGCAGCCCCTCGGCATGGCGCGGGCGGCCCGGCTGCTGCTCGGAGCGCTGCTCTGCGGAGGTAAGCGGCGCGGGGAGAGCGGAGCGGGCACCAGTTGATCTTGTCAGCCGTGTGAACTAAGCTGCCCCTTCCTCCTCTTCCCCCTGCCTTTTCCTTTCAGTCCTGCCGCTGCTTCTGTCTGCTGCTTTCTCTCTCGCCGGTTATGTGAATGGGGGAAAACCTTGCGAGCTTGCGTTTGTCTAAGAGGAGAAACGGGCAAAGTTTACTTACTGTCCTTAACAATGATGATTTTACAGATGCTTGTTAATGAGTGCGTCGTGTTAAAGGAGCGTCTCTGTGGGAGGGGGTGTCCCAGCGCCTGCTTGGGGCGGAATTTGGGCAGCGGTGAAGGCTCCAGGAGCGGCACGGTGACAGTGTTTGGGAATAGCGTCCTTTAAATTAGATTGGAATTGTGCGGTGCTGGCTCCGGAGCCTGGATGGAAGAGCTGTCACCTGGGTTGGACAAGATGCTTGTTATCTTGATTAAAGGGACAGCTGAGGGACAGGTTTGGCTTAGCAGAGAGGTCATTTGAATGATCTGCTGGTTTTTCTCATCGCTGAACTTCTGTGATGAGAGAGTTCCTTTGACAAAGGCGAATCTCTTCTGAAGTGGCTCAGGGATGCAGACAGTGCATGCTCCCAAGGGAGATTTCTGTGCAGAATCGTAGGTGACTGCCGTGTCTCAACACTTCTTGTTTTCTTGCTCAGACGAAACATGATGGTTGTGGATGCTTTATTAAACCGTGCCCTCCTCCCCGTCTGGGTGGGAGGGTGTGGAAACTTCCCAAGCTATCCGCAATGCCTGCTGTTGTTGCCATTGCTTGGAATAAAAACATAATTTTGCCCTTTATCCTGCTGGTATTAGTGGTGCTCTTTGACTGTCGTAAGAAGATTACTCCTAAAAGACTCTTCATTGTTTAGCTCGGTCCAGCCCTGCCAACCTCTCTCCCAGGGCGGTTGATTGTGGAGGCAGCCGTGAGAGATACGGAAATGTCTCAAGGGTGAAGCAAGAGCGGAATCGGGAGCAATTCATGAAAGGACTTTTCCCACCCCATTCGGCAGGGAAAACAAAGTACTCGGCAGAAAATCGCGTGGCCTCTTAATGCCGGTCATTTCAACGTGCGTTAAAATTAATGGACAGCCCAGTGACTTGACACGCTCTGAAAGTGCCGACGTGAAGAGCCTAGAATGCAGGTTTCTGTTCTGACTGCTGTAGCCTGGAGGTGAGGATTGGCTCGGCCTCGTGCTCACCTTCAGAGGCTGCACGGGATCAAGGTTTGTTGTGAAGGGTGCCTGGCGTGGTGTGGGGCTGCTTTGATGGTCACCAGCGCCTCCTCTGCCATGAGAGTTCCTGTGCTGAGTTAGGCACCTCTGTGTGGGCACTCCTCTAGGAAAGCGCTTGTACAACACAAATGGGTTATGATTCTTCGTGAAGGCGGGAGAAAGTGCTACAGGGAGAGTTTATAAACAACTGAAAGCCCTGCTGGCCTGGCTCAGCCATGCAGGAGTGGTGCCCCAGCCAGGCACTGCCAGCAGCTGCTGCTGGGGGCTCCGGGGCTCTGCTGTGCCAGGGGAAAAGACAAAATATTGCTTTCCTTCAGGGAAGAAAAGCAGAGGTTCTGAGCGGGGAATTGGCCTGAGCATTGCTGGGCACTGTATGATTTAGAAAAGAGCCACTTAATTAAACTTATTAAATAAGGTGTTTGTATAGTTTCCTGTGGCGCCTTAATGAGCGTTTCATTTGCGCTCCCCTCGTGTATTTGCACTCTCTTTGTTGGCGTGTGAGGATAGTGATTGTTCTTGAGAGCTAAAGTCCAACTAAATGAAAGTCACTTCATAGCTCGCAAGCAAAAACGTTTGTAAATGTGCTGAGAAACTTAGTGTAATAGACAAGTTGTCGTTTGCTATTTAAAGAGCCATATTTACTTCTCTAAACTCATTAGCATCTCCTATCAGGCTTGAATTTCTAAGAAAATTCTCACGAAATGTTGCCTTAGGCCTCAGTGTGCCATTATGCTGGGGTTATTATCTGGCCAATAATGTTAATTCATTCAATCTCAAGAAAGAAGCTTGGCATTTAATTTAAGCCATGCCTCTAGTCAGACCAGGATGTATAAAAGTCAGCGTGCAAAAGTGCTCTTGCATTTAGGTGCAAGCACATGTTTTACATACCAATTATTGGATGGCTGCTCCTTAGGTGGAGGGGATGTGTGTGAAATTGTATTTACATAAGTAAATCCCAAGTGTATATATATTCCTTTCAGGAAATGACCTCTTTTCAGCAAAGTGCTAATGCATGTGCTTAAGCCCCTTTATAGCCTATAGGAGGTATTCATGAGCTTGAAAGAAGATTATTTATTTATTTTAATAGCTTTTCTGAGGCAGGGCGAAATGTGAACACACATGTACAGATTTACTTCGTTTTGTAATGGATAGATAAGTGGGGGTCTTCATTTTCCTATTAGCTAGAACAAGGCTTACAGAAACTGCAAGTACACTGAGCCCTAAAAAAACATTTAAGGATGCACAGCTAGAGAACTGATTTGTTTGCAAAGCATCTCTAAGTGCAAGAAAGTGTTGAACAGGAGTAGCTGCTCAAGGTGTGTGGAGTTAGCAGGATTTTAGGTACAGAAACAGTGTTTGAGCCCAACTGCAAACACAGCTGTGCATCCATAGGTTGGCACAGCACCTGCCAGGGTTCTGCTCTGCCCTTCTGCATCCCACAGCCCTGCAGTACGTCCTTGGTTTTGTTACACTGCAGCGGACACTGAGTGAGGCTCTTTATTTTGAATATTGTTTCATTCTGATTTTGAACTAATCAAGCAGCGAGGTTGTTTTGTATCTTATTTTGGAAGTTCAGTAGCATGGCACACCCTGCTGTTACGGAAAACTTCGTAAATTTCCTTTTTCTCAATTTCATCACGTTAGTGCTAGCCAAGAGCACAGCAGGAACTTGCATTATGTTAAATTATAGCTGCGTGGAGTTTTTGTAAGTGGCTAATCTCTCTTCTGGATGGAACCCTTTCAAAACGGAGATAGTGCTATTAATATTCCACTTTACTTTGTTTTCATATTTGGTAGTAGATCAAAGTTTATTAGACACTGTACTTACCTAGTAAAACACCCAGCAGTTGTGCTACAAATGGCTGTTCAAAGCTGCTTCTAAGTGCATGACTGTGATATAAAATATCATCCCTGTAATCGCTTTTCTAATGCATAAATGTGTGTCTGCCTCTTGAATTACAGAACTAAATATCTGTGTAAAATTAAGTACTAAACAGCACAATGTTATGTTTTCTTAAATGGCCAAATGTTAGTAAGCATTGAGGATTCTATTCATTGGGAGGAAGGCATGGGGTTTTATTGTGAATTGGGATTTAGTTCTGTGTTTTTAAACTCTAATGACCAAGCAGAAGTTCAGCACTACTGAAAAGGTGGCTTGTAAGTAATAGCCAGAAACTCTGTGAATAATGGCAAATTTGCCAAAAGTGTTGGAATACAAACTTTCCTGGTTAGAGTTTTCAAGGAATGCCCTCTGCAGTAAATCTTTCAGAGCTTTTGTTCCCAGGTGTGGTTAAGGTTGTGTCTAAGACAGTTAAGTGACAAAAAAGTAAATTAAAGCCTGCAATCTTCAGGGTGTGACCACGCCATTAGGGAGGTGTCACAGATTTCTGTGCAGAATCCCAGATTTCTCCAGCGTTTTGGTAAATTTGTTTATTTACTCATAAGCTGCATGCGATTTTGTGCTGCCACGGCGAGATTTTGGCAGTGCTTCGTATCTGGCAGGCTCCACTAGATGTGTCCCAGCTATTCCCAGAGAGACAAAAAGCATATTATGATAAAAGATGTAAAAAGGCAACAGGTTGAGAGAACTGGGGTGTAAAGACAGTAATGGAAAACCATCCAACGGGGATGTTAAAAAGGTGAACTGAGGATGCTGGGGAAAGCAAATGCGTGTTTTGGGCGGCTTCCAGTCACACCTGTCCATCAGCCTGGAGGAGGCATTCCCTGTGCGGCAGGGAGGGCTGACTGCACAAAGGAGGTGGGTTTAGTGTCAGGGAGGTGTAGCAGGAATTGTACCTGCTCTCTGGCGCCAGGATTGCCACTGCCTTCCTGGTTTTGGCAATCATTTTTCTCTTTGTCTCTTATCCACTGTGATTGCCACTTTGTGAAAGACTTGACCCTGGCCTGGCCACCTTGTCCAGTGGGACTTTTTGGTTAGTTTAGTATATGAAACACTCCAGTGATAAAAATACAGGCAATATTTTGGGATGCTGTAAGGTGTTAGCTTAAGGTATTTGGCTGAAATTTCACTTGCCTGTCCTTCATAGTCATTAGCAATAACTTTCTGGCCAGAAAAGTTGTTTTTGTCTAGTTCAAACTCTTGTCCTGACTTGCTCTTAGAGGCCTGAGTCCTTTATATTTTATTCAGCCTTCCTTACAGACTCAGTACCCTGGCAAAACAGTTTCACAGTGTTCAGCTCTTCAAGCAGTTGTACTGTTTTGTGTTCTGTGGACTGGCTCAGGCTCTAGTGACAGATGTGACCCCTTTGAAACAGGGACGGACAAATGGTGCATTCAAAGTTCATAGCTTCTGCAGTCTCCTCACTCAGAGGTATCTGCTAAAAGCCTGCGGATGCATCTCGCTCTGGAAATCATTTCAGCCCAGCAGTGCCTGTGTTTTAGTTAGCAAATGGAAATACTCTCTCTTTATCTATTTGTTCACATTTTTTTGGGTCAATACACAGCCTCGGGTCAGCATTTTTCTTTTCAGCTGTATCTAGTGAAATGACCTAGTGAGTGTACTCTTCTATTTTCCTTGCTAGTCTAAAGCATATTAATCTGCAGAGCTTGGATTCCATAAACAAAGTGTCATCCCCATCACTAAAATTACTGGCAGCTTTGCAGCCCTGGTCAATTAAGTGAACTTTTCGTTAGGGGAGTACATTGGGACTAAGTGGCTCTTTCCCATTACACTTAAGAAATGTGCTAATGTCTTCCTGTTGCAGACTGACATCTTGGGTCAGTACCTTTGTGCTTGCAGACGGCCTTTGCTGGCACTTTTTTTGCCTGAATAACAGAGATCACGCCAGTTGTAGTGCCACTGTCATTAGCAGAGCCTGCTCTTGCAACTGTGCAGTTTCAGCAGCTTGACAGATGTGAGCAGCCAGACAAGTCCCCTTAAGTGGACACTTTTATTGTACATTGCTGCAAGGATTTACCCTGATTTTGCCACCCACTGGTGCTACAAGTGTCATGGGTGAGGTCAAACGGCTTTTTTGTTAATAATTTCTTCTCACATCTTATTTTTAGTGCTCTCCAGCTGTTGTAAAGTTTCTATAATTTTGTAGAAGTACAGTGAAATTTAAAATATTTTTATCGTAATTACATTAATAGCTATTGCCAATATTTGTGTTTGGTGCTTTTAGTTGTGCATTTCTCTATCAGACACCACCCTGCTATAAGTGACTTGCCCTTTCCAATACCATGAAGCCAACGCTAAGCCCAAAACCACTGGTTAGGAATTTTGACATTTATGAGAAAACTAATAAGGTAAAGTTTGAGAAAGTTGCTTATTTATGAACAAAAACCTACCAAAATCAAGCTTTGAAATAAGTTTATGCTTTTGGATGGAAAAAAAAAAGTTAATTGTTTTCTGAGTATATTGAAAAATCAGATTTTCTGTGCCCGAAGAGGAAGTCTGAGGTAAATAAAAGGAAAGCTGATGTCCCCTGATGCTGATGCAATAAAGGGCTTGGACCACTGGACTCTGCTCATTAACTGCTGCAGCAAATAGTCCCAGGGTGTAGACGTTGAAATAGCCCCACCAATGTTTAAAGTTTTATTACTTAGGTAACTCCTCCATTTTGTTGCTTGGTACCATTCTTCAACTGGGCAGCTCTTCATTTGAAAATATTTTTGAAACCGATACAATTTACCGGACATTTCGCTTTTAAAATTGGGCTTGCATCCCAAATTTACTTAGATGATTCTCTATTTTTGGTGAACTATTACACATAAAGTGACCGTTTTGTCTTCAAGTAGATGTATTCAGATATAAACTGACAGATATTTTGTTAATGTTTTTCTGTAATATTGTATTGCTGTTACAAAAACGAGCTGTGATGAAAAGCTTTGTCATTCCAAACAATTTCTGAAAAGCATTGTAACTTTCTGTTACTATTTAATTTTTCCTTCTGATTAAGAGTGAAAGTTAACTTTTGAAATGTTCATTTCTGTCCTTGTGAAATTCCATTTTCTAACCAGTTGTATTGCCTGGGGGTGCTGTTCCTTACCAGCCTGAGCCAATGGAAATTGATGCTGCCAGGTTTCTGCCCTCTCCCAAACTGAGCTACTCTCTTTTTGTGTGCCAACCCTGGCGTGCCTCTTATTCCCCTGGAAACTGCTTCAGGGGAGATAAAGCACATAAAATACACTTTTTTATTAAAAAAAAATAAAAGGGTGAGTTTGTATCACCTTGGGATCAACTTACTGCTTGAATCAGCAGGAAGGGGGGGAAGGAGAGCAGAGCTGAGGGGGTCCTGCAGCCCAGCAGTTGCAGTGGTATGGCTTTAATTTATCCCTGGGACCCTCCAGGAAAAAAAAAAGGGATTTTTCTGGGAGTTGCTTACATCATATATCCACTGCAGGATATTAAACACTGAGAGGTTAGAGAACATGAGAGGCGCTCTGTAAACGATGCAGCTTTGATTTCTCTGTCGGGTGGAGTTTTTTCTCATTTTGCTGGTTCTGTATTGTGTTGAACAAATAAAAGTGAGGCTTACATTAATATACTGCTATTTCCTCATGCAGGTAGAATGTGCCTTTTGATGCTTAAGATAAAACTTTTCCTGAGCTCAAACCAAACACACACCATCATCACACCCACAACAAACAAAAATCCCCCAAACCCTGAGTTTCTTGCACTGTTATTTCAAACAGGATTAATAGCACTGCTTCTATTAGAGCTGTCATTAGGAGAGTTTGGTTTTAGCTTCTTATAAATTCCCCAACCATTAACTGTTTCAGCTAAAGGCTTCTGTGCCAAGCATCTGCCTCAGATTGAATCAGTTTTTTTCTTTTCCAGAACTTCAGCCAAGAATTCAGTGGTTTACAAGAACAGAGCTCATGGAGGGGGGCAGGGGGTTAGAAACTCTGGATTTTCCTTTGTTTAAAAATAGTTGCTGACCTCTTGTTTGGGAAGCACTGATACCCTGATGAAACACGCCAGGAGGAGACTTGGGAGATTGCTGAGGAAACAGTCCACGGGTGATTTGATGGGATGTCAAGTTAGCAGTGTTGGAAAGGATAATTCTGCTTATGACAGGGAAAGAGTCGATATGTCCTTAGAGCTACAACCTGTGGAGATTGCTGTGCCCTGGGCATTGCCTGCCAGGGTGAGCTCTGCCCTCCTGGCAGCTCCAGGGGCTCTCTGCAGCACTCTGAGCTGGGCTGTGGCAGGGCAGTGCCCGCCCTTGTGTGCTCCATGCCCTGTCCCTCCAGGATGCTCTCCTGGAGCAGTGCTGGAGGAGAAGCAGAGCAGGACAGGGGGGCCCAGACCTGCTGTGGTGTCTCCTGCTCCAGTGCCCTTGTAGCCAGGTGGAACCTCCCTCAATGGACGTGGAGTCAGGCCCTGCTGCTTTGGGACTTAATTAGCAGTTTTAATTCCTGCTGTCTGAGCTGAATTCCCCTGTCAGCCATTGTACAATGCCATCAGACTCGTGTGGGGACTGAAGCCTGACCAGTGGCCTGTATTTGCTGGGCTGCTAAAGGGTGTTTGATTCATGCACTCATTTCCAGCCATCGTTGGGTTGGTGCTGTGGGTGTGCTGGTGCAGGCAGCAATTATGCCTTACCCATATTTTTTCTTTTAAATCATTTTTTCACGACTTGAAGTGGTGTTTTTTTACTTTGTAATTTCATATCTCTCTGGAAACAGCCAGAATGTTTGATTTTTGCACTGTGGAATCAAATGACCTCTCACTCTGCTGGCATGAAATAAAGAGTGGCAAATAGAATAAATAACTACTGTGGGGAAGTTAATATAGTATTGACTTCTTGAATACCTGTTAATTTTCACTGATCAGAACCTGGGGGAAGAGAGAGATTGAATTTGGCTGCCCCTTAGTGAGGGGTGGATATCTACTTATGAATAATATCATCCTAAAAACTCATGGGGGCTTCAATTTTGCTGCAGATTTATGTAAAATCTTGTAGAGCATCCATGTGTATTACAGCTTTGCCATCTTTCATAGCATACTTTGTTGTTATGCCTTGCATTCCCACATTTTTAATGATGAGTTTAATCTAGGCTTTCTCTGTCTCTGCTCTTTTGGTTGGATGTGCAGTTTGATATTTCATGGCTCCAGGAGGTGTTTAGATGGAGAAGATGCTTCTCTTCGTGCACAGCTGTAATTTGGGGTTTGGACTCGACTCATGCAGCTGAAGGTGGTACAGCCAGGAAGGGCCCCTCGTTTTCTGGGCAGTGTCTGTGCTGTGAGATGCCTCTTGGGTGACTTTGTGTGTGACAGGCTTTGGCACCAGTAGCCAAGGAGAGCTGCACCTGCCTCACCTGAGTGAGAAGCCTCTGCCTCGTGGAAAAGCTGATGTGACACTGTGAGAGCTCGGAATCCTTGACTGGGTCCCTCAGCAGGTCCGTCCTGCTGTGTCTTCAGATCTTTGTCTTTTAGATGGCCTCATTTTTACAGTTAAAATAGGAAGTTGTGTTTTATTTGGCAGAGTGACTAATTGCTATATTTTCTATCTTTAATAGGTGCTCAAAAAAGCAGTGTTTTATGACAGATGTTACTGAGCTCTTACTGTATCAAAAGTCTTTGTGCTTCTCTTTTTCTTAATTACACCCTTGATAATTCTGGAAAGAAATCTACTGAAGGAATTCAGGAATAGGGAACTCTCTTCCCATGTAGATGTGTTGAACATGCTCCCTTGTCATTCCACCACAGCAGAAGAAGGAAGAGCAAGGACTTCTAAGTGGTGTTCCCTATTTTCTATAATTCACTCCCCAGCTGTATGTGCAGATGTGAATGCTGAGGTCACCTGTTAGATTTCATTTGTTCATCTGGAAAATGGAAATGACTGCACCTTTTGTTATCATAATGCGGATAGGAAAAATATTTTTTACTTTGGGGTAAATTGCAAGTTCTTTTTACAACAGTACCTGCAGCTGACTGGGGATTACTGTGAATTATTGCTGTTACATTTTTACTGAGGAATAACCTCAGTCTGATAAAAGATCAGGATCACATGACAGTGCTCAACAATTCACTGCAGGTGCCCATTAGTTTACATTTTCATATTGATTCCATAAGCCGATGTGTTGTGCTTTGGAATGTCAGCAAGCTGGTAAAAGGAATTTTTCCAATTGTATGCGACATAATGGAATTAGAATATTCTCCTTTTTCCTTTGGAGTGTCACCAGGAGTCTGGAGATAAAAGGGTGGTGCTGACTGGTCTTGAAAGACAAATGTGGAAACACCTATGGTGCAAGGTCCATCTGGAAGGCCTTTATTGCATTATAGCTTTATTCAAAGAAGCAGAGATTCGCCTGTTGCCTTGGCTATTTCACGGATTAAAGTTGGATATCGCTCTAGTTCAGGCTCAAAGCTTCACAAGTCCTCAAAGCTTCAGGCTTCCATTGAACTTTAGTCTTGGTTTTGAAAATTCATTTGGAATTAAATTAGCTGTAGCGATGAAACTGTGGCACTTTAATAGGAATCATCAGATGACATTTAAACATGATCCTGTAGTGCAGTCATGTCAGAGCTGGTTTGAGGTAAAAAAGTCATGCCTTTAGGCAGTATTGTTCAGGAAAGTCACAAAATGCAAATGGTTCCTTTGAACAGAACTTTCATTGATTTGTTTTTGTTTTGAGAAGAGGAAAAGGATCCACCTTTGTCAGTTGCTGAGATGCGTGAATTGGAATTGGATCCACAGTTCTGAATCTCTCTAAAATTTGGATCCTGATCTAGACCCTGAATTGCCTCTCTCAGCTTTATAGAGAAAATCAATTCAACAGTGCTTCCAAGCCCATTTAGACTTCAGCAATATTCTGACCTTTTTTTGTGCTTTGCGCCTCTTGCACCTCCTCCCTTCTTTTTTCCTTTCCTAAGGGTGTGTCAGATTGCAGCCATGGCTCTCCGGGCCTTGTTAGTTTCTCTTGCCTTTTCTAGTTCATTATTTTATGACTTTTCTAAAATTAAAGATGAGATTTTAATGTTAGAACCTGTACACGAAGACCTGCCAAGACACTGGCACAAGCTGTTGGCTGGCAGAGTTTATTTATCTAACAAGTCATGGTTGCCTGGTAAATGCCTTCAGCCCACCTTGTTTTCCATGCAATTTCCCTTCCAATGAGCAAAACTGGATTTGATGTGTCGTTCATTCATAGTGTTATTCACAGACAGTTCATAGTTTATAATTATTTCCCTCCCCCCCAGCATTTATGTATTCCTTTGTTGGAAGAGGGGAAAGTTCAGGATGTCAGGGATAATTTGGCACTGCCAGACCATGTCAGAGTTGAAGTGATTGTGTAAATTTCTCTCTTTTAGTCATAATTATTCTCTTTAGAAGTGATAGGTGCAGTTCAAATAGAACTATTTTAGTATCCTTCATAAGAGAATGTTTGAAACAATCTGAGCCAATTTGTTCAGCTTATTAAAAGGCATTTAATGCAAATTATTTGGCTGTTACAAGTAGGGCATTAAAAATGTATTTATCCGTGATTACTTATTTGGTTGTCATCTCCAAAGAAATAAAATGTAACCAGAATTTTCCTTGCTCTGCCCTGTGTCATGCCGTAGCCTGGCATAATTTTGGTGGAATTTTGCTCTGGAGCTTTATCAGCCCAGCAGTTGCCCATTTCATCTATGACTTTATCAAATAATAATTCCTGTGCTGGTTTGTGGTTTCGTGTGATGCTGAGAGCTCCTGAATGTCAGTGCTGTCTCCAGCTGACACAGGGGGTGATACTCTGGGAGGGTGGGAAGGAAGCACAGCACTTTCATTGCTGGACTGGAGACTTTGGGTGCGTGGTTCTTACTGGGAATCACAGCCTAAAACTCAGTTTTGTTCCCATATACTGGCCCAAGTTCTTGTTGCTGGTGCTCACGGGAATGGCCTTAGCTCAGGAGGGTGATTTGAGTTCCCAAATGCAGGTATCTGCTTTAGAGGGACAGGATTTGCTCTTGGGGCTGCACCTGGAAGTGTTTCTGTGTCCTGGACTGCTGGGAACAGTTTAACCATGCACAAGTGCTGGTAACGACAGAGCTCAAATCACAGGTGAACTTTGTTAAACCAGTTATTCCCCAGTGAGCATGAGGGCCTGTAGCTCCTGGTGAGTGGGCAGCACTTTCTGGGAATCCATCCCATTTGCACAGACTTGTAGATAAAGTTCAGATCCTGAACTACGCTCTGCTCCAGTGATCACAGAGGGGTAAGGAATGCTTCCAGAGGGTAATTCACAGTGATGGCATGTTTTAACTCCCAAAGGACTTTTCTTCTTCCATCTACAGAGTAAGTTTGTATTTCTGGGCATGAATTCGGGGTGAAAATCTCCCTTTTCTGTTACCTGTGCTCTGTTTTGTGCATTTGGTCATCCAAATGTTACTCTAATAAGTTATCCAACCTTAGAAAACAAGTTGAGATTTGCCAGCCTCTGCTTTTGTTAAATTTCTGTTTGTTATTGAAGAAATACACTTGGATTTATATTGAAATTTACCATACAAAAATGGCACAAAAGTAAATAGCACTTTACATAAGTACAGAATATATAGACGCCCACCTTTTATAATTTTTAATTTGTCTCACCACATTTCAGGTTTTAACTCCCTTGACTGAGAATGAAATCACACAGTGTGAGCTTTTGGGAACTGTTTGGAGGAACAGAAAATGCAAACCACATGGTACATTCCCGATGTGAAGATTTAGTGGAGAAATCTATTTTCATTGGGAAAACAAACTCCGCTGGGTTTACTAAGTGACATTTCAAAGCAGTTGGAGATGAAAGGACTGTGGTCTAATTCATTGCATATGTGATATTTCCTGGTGGATAGGTGTTATGTTGAGAAAGAAGCCAGGGAAGTGCAGTAAAACTGAGGGGGTTTTGGTCTGAATTGGTAGTTTAAAAATGAGTCTAATCCCATTTTTCTATCTAGAAAGTGGCAGATCCCCATGATCGGAAAGTGACAGAGTAACTGTGCAACACTTTGCACTGTAATACTTTTAAAATGGGACTGTCTGGAGCTCAAGCAGTTTTAGCTGAGGTTTTCCCTGCTGTGTGTTTTCTGACGGATTCAGAAGAGTCTCTGTGAAGTGGTTCAGTTGTTCCTGAGAACAAAGGCAGCTGGAGAATCCTGAGTTCTAGCCAGCTAGAATCATTTCCAGGAGCAGCCCTAGTTGGGTTAAATCCTGTGATTTTCACTTTTGGAGGCAAAGATAGATGGTGTTTTCCTTAATCTCTCTTTCTGAAGTGATGATGATGTATGAATGCTAGCATTCATTTTTACTAAGTAAGATTCATGACTGCAGATAACTCCTGCAAACACGTCCCTGCGTTACAAAAAGGCACATAAAAAGGGGCATGAAAATATTTTGAAGCTTTTGGTCTAATTCCACGAAAAATCTATTCAAAGTCGCCAGACTTCTCGAGTCAGAAAATTGGGTTTAGTGTGCTCTTAATGCAGCATTGGGGTGGTGCAGCAGCAGCATTATTCTGGAATCTTGTCTTTGGGGAGAAGCTGCCTGTGGATGGCAGAGCTGCAGGTGGGTTCTGCTGGGTTTGTTCCTCTCTGTGAGCCATGGTGGGCCCAGCGTGCAGGGGAGAGCAGCAGAGCTCTCGGTGCCTCCTTCTCCAGGGAGCAGGAAGCACTCGGGGCGCACCAAGGGTTAAGGAACAGGTGCTTATCCCCAGGCCTGCTGTCTCATTTTGCACTCAGGATGGATAGCTTCCTGGGAAAAAATCCCAGTTTTTGGGCTGAAGGAGGGTATTGTCTGCAGGCTTGGGCTCTCTTTGCTCCAGGAGCTGGAGGTGTGGGGCTGTGCTGAGCTCTGGAGCAGCTCTGGCACTCTGGGAATCAGTGGTGGGGCTGTGCCCGCTCTGCACACTCACTCTGGGGTGGCAGTGTCCTAGAACATGTCCCTAACAGCCCTTCAAAGAGCACAGCCTTGTTCTTAGCCTCTGGAGCAGCTCTGGCACCCTGGCAATCAGTGGTGGGTCTGTCCCTGCTCTGACAGCCAGTCTGGGGTGGCAGTGTCCTAGAACATGTCCCTAACAGCCCTTCAAGGAGCACAGCCTTGTTCTCAGGAGCCACATGCAAGCCACAGAAGGAAGACAGGCAGGGGATAGCTGGTTCTAGGCATCTTGTATTTCCTCTCTGCAGTTTCCATTGGTGTTTTTAGCTCCATT
Source organism: Emberiza elegans (assembly GCA_024865655.1). NCBI lineage: Eukaryota > Metazoa > Chordata > Aves > Passeriformes > Fringillidae > Emberiza > Emberiza elegans. The sequence goes on from JALJVW010000184.1 coordinate 57,012,466, forward strand.
TGCTGAATCCTTCTGTTATCTTCCATTGCTGTAGCCAGACGTGCTGGGTAAGTTTGCAGGTTAACTTGTGTCTCATGAGGAGCAGAGACTGTAGAAGGACAAAGAAATTTAGTAACACTCTGGGGAATTATTTGTGGTTTGTGTTCCTGCTGCACAGGGCTGTGCTGGGGAAAAAAGGCACATTTCTGTTCTGCTTTGATTTTTTTTTTTTTTTTGTAGCTGTCCCTAATGTAAGCAGGAGATTTGATCAGAACTTGCACTAATAGTGAATCCTTCAGAAAATCAGGCCACAGGTTTTCTAATTAGACGTCTGTATTAGCAGATGCTTCTGAGAGTGTAGCTGCTAATTTTGCTGTGCTGCACTTCAGCCTTTTAAAATCATGGAGAATTCTGTTCAAGCAAAGGGCTGTGTAAGTAAATGTATTAATATTTCTGAAGTGTGCTGTATAGTACCATGATAAGCTGCCTAAAAAGTTTATCAGAATGTTCATAATTCAGTGCAACACTTGAATATTGTGTCTTGAATGACTGCATGGGGTTATACATAATGATAAAGAAATGGTGAGCAGCTGTCTGTTCTGTCAGCCTTGCTCACAAGTACTCTGGAAGAAATAAATTGTCATTAAAGGCTGGATCTTAATGCATATGTATGTGGGGATGAATTAAGTTTAAGTCTGGATTTCCTTATTACTTTTTTAGTGCTTTCCTTGGCAAACTTAACATTCTTTTTTTGTGAAGGAACCTTCTGGCTCATTGTAGGCTATTCCTGCTGCTTTTAATATCCTTTGAGATTGATTCATGAAGTGCCAACATCTTGAGCTGTGGAAAAAGGGTAAGAATCCTAAAGAAAGACCCTGGATACACGAGAATAAATTTGAGCTCAGACTCTTTCTGTGCCACTTTGATCTGAAAGAGACATCTTGTGATTCAAAGGAGCTTTGCAGTTAACTAAGACCATGAATTTAGTCAGTTCCATTTTGATTAAAAACTGATAGCATTAGCAAAATATGTAAAAACAACATCTGGTTCAAGTTTACTGGAGTGATACTTTAGAAAATGAAAAGAGCTATGTCTGGTAGTTGTTGAGTGTGTCTGTATGTGATAACTGCTTGGAGGAAAAACTCTCTGTGGCTGGGTGAGCTGGAGAGCATTTTTGTACTGGTGATGTTCAGTGATTGTTGGGCTGGTTTGCAGAGCATGGGTTAGGATGTGTCCCTTTCCCTGGCTGAGAGCTCAGCACAGACAGGGAAGTTGTGAGGAAACCAAAGAACACGAAGTGGAGCATGGAATCCCTCATGGAAGGGTGTTGGCATCCCTGGCTGACCTGGAGGAGGAGGTGGTGGACCCAAGTGCAAACAGCTTGCAACTGTGCATGCTTTGAAAATTTACCAACAGCCCAGGGCATGGGAAGGAAAACCTGTGGCTTGTTGAGTTCTTTGGGTCTCTGAGCAGAGGGCAGGAAAAAACAATCTCAGAGCAAGATTTTCCTATAAATTAATCAAGTGGCCACCTCTGGCTTGCTGTGTGTGCTCTGAGCAGTGCCAGAGGAGCTGCCATTCCCTTTCTGCACTCTGCATGCAGAAGAAATATTTTTCCCCCACCAGATTTCAGATGTTGTAGAATCCCCTAAAAGCTCTTTGCAGCTGTCAGGGAATGAGGATACAACACCTTGCAGAAAAGGCTGAGCACATTGAAGGTCAGGAATGGTATTGACCTGTACAGTTGAGAAAAATACTACAAGAACCTCCCCCAGTTTTTAATCTGATGCATTTATTAGGTTTGAATTAAAATTTTTTCTAGCCTTCAACCACAAAAGTCAGAGTTTCTTTAAGATCTTTATAAATATTTCTGCTAATTAAGCTTATTGACAGTGAAGCTGAGAAAATCCACTTACAGATTTTTTGAGTGTAGTGGTTAATGCTTTGAGAATTATGTTGTCCATTGTGTGAAGTTCCTTACAGTCAGATTACAGAATGAAACTTTATTTGAATGTCAAGTGGTAATTTCCTTCAGGAAGTAGCAGAAATAGGCTTAAGACACTCCATTAATTAATTTATTTTAAAGAAAGGGAAATACTAAGTGTTTAGACAGAAAGAAAAAAAAGAAGTGTCCTCTTTTAAAGTCTCAGAAGTCTGTTCAATGGCTCTAGAGTTCCTTGATACTTCCTAGAGTGCCTGTCAGTGCCTTACCTGATGATATTTTCATCTGTTTACTGACACATCACCACTGAACTGTAGTGCAGGAGATTCTTTAGCTGATAAATCAAGCTTTTATCCTCCTATCCCCCTTGCAAGAGGGTTTACTTGAAAGAAAAGTAAATATTTTGTAGGTTCTTTTTACAGTGTGAACGAAGCTGTTTTTGTAGTTCTGAGGGCTTTCTTCTGGGACCTGTTTTGGTTTCCTCAGGAAATATACCTTATTCTTTTTCCTCCCTTAAATGTCATATATTAAAAAATCTAAGGAAATGGTGGTGTTCAAATAATGGTGACTGAGAACAGCAATCTTTGGTTTAGACAGCCCAGCAGAGCAGTCTGTGTTTCAGAAACCCTCCTTTAATAAGCAGAAGTGGCCTGGAGGGTTTCTGTGAAGTTGAAGTGGTGAGATAGCACAGAGATGGGATAAAACCCAGACTGAAATGCAGGTTTTTCATGCAGCTGTGGTCCGTGCAGCCCCGTGTGCTGTGCAGCAGGGGCTGGCTGAGCTGCTGTGCTCCTCCCAGCCCTGCGCACCCAGCCCCACCTGGCTCGGAGGGCAAACCCACCTATTCCATGCCAGGGTAGCAGCTGCAGGTTTGGCTTCTGGCCAGATCGTCCTTGACAGGACAGAGCTGGTTTTGTACTTTGTGTTTTGGATGTGGCCATTATGTTGGCCAAGCTCCCACAATAAATTATTTTTATGTGTCTAATTCATCCTCGATGAAAAAGAGCAATCCATTAAGGATTCTGCACTGTTATGTGTTCTTGTGGTGTATGACATCAGTAGAATGCCACAAGTTAATTACATTCTTAATTACAGCTTTGTATTGAATTAGGGTTGTATTATCCATAAAATAATTGAAAACCTGCTGAGATCATGTCTGGTAACATCTAATTCTATCCCATGATTTTTTCCCCTAAACTTTAAATAAAAACTGGCATTTCGTTTAGCACGGTTTTAATTAATTGACATGAGAAATGTAATTAGAGCTGAGGCAAGAGACCAACTATCTTAAAAAAAAAAAACCCTCAGAAATTAATGCTATTTTGGGGAACAATTAACAATTTTCAGAGCAGGCTCTATTCTCCTGCATTTCTGGAGAAACCTTGAGCGGGCACAATTGAAGAGAAGAGAGATTTGAATGTTCAGAGACATTCTCAGTCCTCTTTCAACTTGAGGAAACTCGATCTGCTTGCAGCTTCAGGCACAAGAAACCTCAGAACAGCCCAGGAGGAGCACGGCGATGGAATGATGCTCCCAAGGGTGGAGGACACACCATGGTTGTGTTGTACCAGCAGCAGCAGAGCAGCCTGGTGCCCTGAAAGGCAGGAATTCTCTTTGCCAGCTTTTATTGACTCCAGTGGAATTCTGCCTTACCTTTCACCTCAGCATCAGTGAGAGCTGCTTGTGAGCCGGGCTGGTTTCCCTTCCTGCCTTTGAGTTTGTTTGGAAGCTGCTTTGCCACCCACATCCAAAGAGCACTGCTTCAGGTAACAGGGAAAAAACTTGATTTTCTCTTGTCTTTCTTGCTGCACTTTGCTTTAGCAGATTCTTGCCCTGAATTTCAAGGCTGTGGGTAGCTGAGTTAGGCAGGACATGGTAGCGAGAACAGTGGTCAGGCACTTGGCCAAAACACTGGGCATCTTTTCTCCTTTTGGATAAAAATCTTGTTTGGGATCTTAAAGAAAAATCACTGGACTTAAAGGAGTCATCTGAGAAGGAAATGCAGCAGAACAGTGTGTTCAGTGTCAGAATTTCTGAGCCTGACTTCTAATCAGAAGCTTTGGGTCTATTCTTCTTTTTCACTTTCCTTTTGTAGGAGCCTTGGAAATTGTTTGGTTTGTGTTTTGTTTAACAAATTATGATTTTTTTTTCCCTATGGAAAAACAGAGACAAAGCTTTTCATTGAAATCCACCTACAACAAAGCTTTAATTCCAGGGTGAAGAACAATGTCCTCTGGCCGTTTGCAGAAAGATTTGTTTCAGGACATGCAGTTATTTCCTGTGTACGACCTGACTTAGAAATTTTTCTGTTTGATATCTCTGAAATTAATATGCACTATTCAGACCTGCCTATGCATAAATCTGCATCTGCTTTGTCTCTGAAGGGAGAGCATATGCAGGGGTGGCAGTGCTGTGTGGGAGCAGGTTTGAGAGATCTCGCTGTGCTTGGACACCAGCAGAAAGCCCTGGGTACATCAACTGAAAGCTGGCTGGCAGCCATAGCACACAGAATGGAGGGAATGTTTGCCTAAAAGACTGGATTGTGTCAGGCGTGACTAAGCAGGAATTTCAGCTAAAATGCGTTAGCAAATTGAATGCTCGGAGCAAAATAAGAACGTTCATGCTCTTATCTTTGTTCACTTGAGACTGGGTTTGATTTTTAATATAAAACATCAATGGAGGGAGGGAAAGGAAGTTCTGCGGAGTGTTCCTTGATTTTTAGGAATGCTGCTGGAGGTGACTGCTGACTCTTTTGCCATGGCTCTGTTTACATTCCTTGTGGAATATGCGTGCCCTTTACTCGCCTGTGGCTCGTGGGGCACTGGGCTGTCAGTCAGGCAGTAAAATACTTTAATTACCCCCATGCAGCAGACAGAGCAGAGAGAAGGGTGGGAAGGGATGAAAGGAGTTCACTTCAAGCTTACTTTCGGACTGTCAGAAGAATGATAAACTGTAAGTCCTGGCTATTATTATCCTCCTTTTCTCCAGGAAGGGCATTCCTGATGGGAAGAGGTGTTGGGGTGGATGTGCTTTGTAGGTCCTGCTCTGAGTGTCCGAGGGTATGGGAATGGCCACTGTGGAGTGGTGGCTCCGTGGACTTTGATCCAGCAGCTCAGATAACCTAGAGCTGGGAGGGGGAGAGGTCTCCTCCCCTGCTGCAGGACCATTGTGTGTTTGAGAGGCTGTGGTCATATTTTTCTTAACTTTTTCTTCCCTTCAAACTCTTAATTTCCTTTTTAGCATTTTCTTTCTTGATCTCAAAACAGCTTCCTCCCAGGTAGAGATCTTCCACAGTTAAACTGTGCTCACCTGGAATAAATGGGAGCCCCTGTTGCTATACGGTTTCTGGAATGCTGTCTCAACTAATTAATAAACAGGTAGGAAACTTTGCTGAAATACATGACCCTGCCTGCTCAATCTCTTTTTTCCTGGCCTGCTGTGTTCTTTGTTCATTACTTTTCTAATGATTATGTATGCAGCTCAATGAGCAAATCACCATATTCATATTTGTCCTCTACTTGGGTTTAGCATGTCAAACACTGCTGTTCTGGCAAGGTTCAGGGAGCTTCTGGAATGGGAGAACAGGGCAGCTGGAGCCTCACAAATTAGTTAAAAGGTAATTTGTCTGCAGCTTTCCTCAACCACTGTATCCCAGTGTTCTTGGGAATACAGGGAAAAGGGCATTTAGTAATGGAGCAGATAAGGTGTGGTTACAAACAGAAAGGGCTTTGGGAGCTAGAAACCATTGCCTGGCAGTGAGGGAATGCGCTCAGCACTGCCTGGAGAGAGCAGTGGCCATCGTGTCACTGCCTGGACCTGGGATGGAGCTGGAAAATCCTCTGTGCTAGGAATAGCATTGGAGCAGTGGGGCAGGAGGAGTCAGCTGTGGGAAATGGTGTCAGAAACTTCATGCAAAGCTGGTGTGTTGGACTCACATTTCCAGAAAATGCTCCTCTTGTTTCCTGAAGTCAGGGAGTGCATCAGCAGGGATGGTGTTTGTGCACAAACCTTGTGTCAGGCACAGAACATTCCTGGCTGAGATCACATCTGCATCCAGGCTGTTTGCTCTGAAGTGATGCTGGGATAAGCTTTTGGAGGCACAAAAAGGGATCCAATAGCCTGAATTGGTGAAGTTAGGGAGCTCGTTTTTTCTTGCTGTGGTTTCTGGCAGGTCCCTGTCTCCTGGAGGCTGGGAAGAGAGCCCATGGAGCGAGCTGACAGTAATGGGCAGCCGTCCGTCCTCCCATCTCCCTCCAGGGTTGCCTAAGCCTCCCGTTTTTCAGCGATCCTGCTAAATGAAGTACGGGCTTGGACAGCAGCCAGGTGTCAGCACATGGCAGAAGGTTTTAATTCTGCTTTTAGAAACTAGATAAGTGGCGTGCTAATATAAGCTAATAAAAGCACAACCTCTCTTCTCAGTTGGACATCTTGAGAGTGAAGATGATCGTGACACTGCCATGTTGTAGGGTTTTGTGTTGGAGCCTGTTAAAGCTCTGATTATTACAGCTGTCTCTGTAACATGCTGCCTCACTATTATAACATCTATTTGATTATATGCAATGACAGAGCAACCAGATACATTCATTCCCTGGGAGGCTTTTTGTCTCTTGATTATGTGCTTTTTTCACAGTTGTGTTCGGAGTCAGGCTCTGCTCAGGATTCATCACTGCTGTCGTCCTTTTCCCTCCCCCTCGCAATTCCAGCCCTGAGAGCTGTGTTTCTGAGCAATCACCAGGTTATTGCATTTACCTGCTTCCTCTCTGAGAGTCCCCAATTTCTTTGGATGTGCTGGAACCTGTGCCCAGGACAAGCTGATTATGCTGTAGTCTGTGCATTCTGGTGATCACTGCAGACATCTGGTTTCACTGAAGAAATTCAAACCGGAATGCCTCTGAATGCACAAATGGACTGAAATTAGTGTTTTTAACATTAACTGCAGTAGTCCCTTTTAGCCTTTTTCTCTCATTCTTCACAGATTTTAACCCCTTCCACTGTTCAGCAAGTCTATGCATGAGTTTGTGTACACTCCTCTGTAGAATAGGAGAAAGGCTGCTTTAATTTTATGGCTTTTAAGTATTTTTTTAAGATCTGGGATTACTGTAAATTGTTTTAGAGAGATCAGTGAAAAGAAAGTGACCTCCTCTCCCACGGTGAGACTGGCTCTGCTGCAGGAGGTGAGCCTTTCTCCTGTACAAAATGCCAATTACAGAGGAGCCGGTCATTTGGCACATTTTTGGCACTGAGGAATTTCAGGATGCAAGTCTGAATTTGCAGAGGAGAGTGCTGTTTTCAGTGCATCAAAAACCCGGGTCTGATTCTGCAGTGCTGGATGGGTGCATTTAGAACCTGCAGCTCCTCTGCTGGGGCTGCCGAGGGGACTCAGGACGAGCTGTGCCAGCTCACTCGGAAGCGTCTCGATGGTTCCTTTGCCAGGCTGCTGTTTGCCAGCTGAATTTAGCATTCTCCTTCCCCTGATCAATGAATAGATTTTTCCCTCAGATCCTCTTTTATTTTTCGGTTTCCTCTGCAGCTTTTTTTTCCCCGTGGAAGATGAAATCTGTCACAGGGGCTTAGATTTATTAACTGCTGCCTGAGTCGCTTTGTGTGATGTCAGGGCGGGAGAGGAACTGATTGTATCCTTAGAACTGGCTTAACAGAAAGGCTTTGGATAATGCAGTAGATTTTTAAGATGTTGTGTTGGCTTAAGTGATTAGTGTGAAAGCTTCAAAGAAGACTAAATATTTAAGGCTTTATTCTGCCCTTACTTGTACCCATGCATATCTCTGGATTTTCACATTTGAATGGAAAAGTAATTCTGCATCTCCCTTTCGCCCATTCCCTTTTCACCTCTCCCCCCTCAGACCGCAGAGTTGTGTTCTCCCTTGCAGCAGTTGGTGAGCAGCTGTGGAACACTGCCAGGTCCTTGGGAACGGGGGAAGGCAGTGCATCCTGGTGGCACCCAGGACATCATCCCCTGTCTTCAGCAGTGGCTGCTGAATGCTGCTCTTCTCCTGATCCCATTTGCCATCTGGGGCGGTCTGTAACTAGGAACTGTTCATTCAGTCAAGGTGAGAAGCTCACTCAGCCTGGAATGAACTTTTTACAGTCCTGTCAGGCTTGGTGTGTTAGGGAAGGCAGAATTGGGGTGGGAAGGACTGACTTGATCCACTCTGTTCCCTTGGAGTGTCTCATCAGGGCTTTTCACAGTTCATGTGCAGCCAAGCTGTGGATTTTGTGTTTGCTGGGTGAGTTCTGCTCATTGCTCTGCCCTTCAGCTCCCCCTTCAGAATTGATGCCTGGAGGGCTGTGCAGTGATGCAGCTCTAGGGGAAGTGTCTGTTCCTTGGTTTGCAGCCCCATTGCTGTGTGCTGGGGTACCAGGCTTGCTGCAGGGCTGGGCTGGGGGGCACAGCTGGCAAATGCTGCCGCCCAGATGAGCTGTCCCTCATTGCCAGTGGGGGTTGCTGCATTGATCCGTAGATGTATTTTCTTTATTGGCTCTGGGTGCTGTGTAACTGCATCAGCAGTGGCCCAACAGGGCAGATGTTTGCCTTCTGCCCCAGGCAGCCCTTCCTGGTGGGTGTTTCCTGCCCTGGCTTTGTATCCTGCCGGGTCTGGAGGTGTCAGCCCTCCCAGGAACGCTCCTGGAGTTGTTCGAAGGACTCTGTTGGGCAGACTCAGTGTGGAGATGCTTTCCCCAAGAATGGGCTGCTCACACCCATTCAGCTGATGTGTGGGAGGCGTCTCTCAAATGTCCCTTGCAGGAAAATTAATCTAGTGACCGTGGCCTTGAGACAGGTTATGAAGTGAGCTTCTGGTTGGCCATGTGTGCTGTGGTGGCCTCTGCCAGCCACAGCAAGCAAGCAAGGGCACTGCTGTGGCTGGATAAAGGAGGATGCTGATTGTTCAGGATGTGGAGGGAGTTCCACGCCTGGAGAAAAGCCTAGAGGACTTTTTATTATAGCTTTGAAGGGCACAGCATTTGCTGTGCTGATTCACTACTTCTGCCAATTTGTAGTTGAAAGGTGGGCTCTCTTCATTCAAAGGGATTGATGGTTCTGAAGAAAGCAAATTTAAGTTGGTTTTTAATCCTTTTTTTTCTTAAGTAAGAGCATTGCTTTTCTCCCAGCTGTGCAGAAAGTGAATCTGATTGCTTTCAGTTGTTCCTTTGTGGAATTCACTTACGTTCCCTCACAGTAACTGAGGAAGTGACTGACTTTTTCATTATACTTTTGATAGTACAGATTGGCATAGAAGGTCCCTCTTGATCTTTCATGAAGTGGAATTGTGATTCAGGAGAAGGAGGGAAGAGGGAAAATCTTTTCACTTCTCCCTCTCCCCTGCCCAAGTTCTTTCTATAAATCATTCTCATGCAATGAAGTAATTGCTACTGCTTAGTAAAATCGCTTGGAATTTATCACCAAGATGGTAAAGGTAAAGCTGGAGGAGTCTGTAGAGCTTTGGAGTTGCTGGTGGAAGGCTGTGAGCCCTAAGGGGGATCTGACTTCAGGAATCCTGGATCCCCGAGAGAGCCAGAATGACACTTGGGCCCGTAGGTGAGGAGCAAGATTCACCTGATGCTCTGGATTAAGATTTATTGTAATCTGGCTGTTCCCCACTTGGGGTTTGAAAATAAAATAAAACCTAAACTGAAAATGCAGCATTCTGTCAGAGTGGGTAATTTTGCTGTTAAAGTCATTATTCTTACCTTTCTGTTAGAGGAAGATTTTCATTTTACCTCTGCACTAATCAAGATGTAACATGTCACAGAAACTAGTGCATTCGTTCAACTGTTTGCTTTGGTACTTCTTAAGAAGTATCAAACTGTGTTCCTGACTACTCCCTCCATAAAAAAAGAAAAGTGTAAACATATTTATAAGAATATTTTGATGAGCTGCTTCTCTGCCTGCCTCCCACTCGTTGTGCCCATGGCGGGGGTGTTCCCTCAGGTTTGTGTGCGCACTGGTGCCCTGGTCTGTCACCTGTGGGACGAGGAATGGGCAGGTTGCTGTTCAGCCTGGTGGCAGATTGCCAGGGAAGGCAGGAGGCTCCAAAGCCGCTCATTTGCCATCCTGGGGGGAGAGGCATCCATCCATCCATCCATCCATCCATCCATCCATCCATCCATCCATCCATCCATCCAGCTGAGGCAGACACCTAGAAAATGCGTTGCCTGCTTCTGGGGGTTCCTCGGGTTAATCACCTTGGGTGAGCAGGTTTCAGGGGCAGAACCGCCCACGCGGCTGCTGCAGCAGCCTGGGTAGAAGAGAAACTGGTGCAATACCCGGTATTTTTCATGAGAATGTCATTTCACGTGATAAACTTAGTGCATTTCTCCATCCCCTGTGCATGTTAATTCCTCTCTGTGGATTGCTCTGGAAGACTTTAGACAGTGAGTTGGTTTTGAGCCCAGTTCTTCAGCTCCTCCCTCATTGCTTCCTTTGGCATCATTTCCTGCAGTTTGATCATCCCTCATCAACTGCCCCCTTTCTGACCTCCCCTTTACTGGGCTGGAAGAAAAGTGATGCTTTCACACGTAAGAAATCCTGGAAACACCTGGATTTGTATCCCTTAACGCTTTTTATCCTGCCTTTGTCCGGGAGGAGCCCAGGGGAGCAGGAGCTGGGGGAATTCGGGAGCTCAGAAATGAGCTTATGAGCTCACTGGAACGGGAACTGCAAACACTGGGATCCCAGCAGCATCACAATCCCGACTTAGTTCTTTCCAGAAGGAAGGGTATAGTGAGATTTGCATGTTACTGACACACTGCCTCTTTATCTGTATCTTCTCTAAAATCTGGATATTATTAAAATGCCACAAAATTTTAGCTGGAGCAGAGGAATATGGAATCTCTGTTAATATTGAAGAAGCCCTTTGACTTAGACCAGTTGAGAATGTGATGTTGTAGAAAGACTGTTAATAAGGAAGATGCTTTAAATTTGGGTATTTAAAATGTATTTCCAAGTGGAAGAAGCTTTTTTTTGGTGCTGGTTATTTAAATATTGTAATTTGCTATAAATAGTGGCTAAGAGAATGGAGACATTTGTGCAGTTATGTTCTCCAGGTCTGGTGACTTGAACCAGTTTTCAGTAAAAACCTTTCAAATGCATGCTAACCTGCAAAATGAGATTGCTTCGTGCTTCATCATACTGAAAAGCATATTTTACCACAAGGGTTTCACTAGAAATCAATATAGAATATTGTACTTGTTAGAACTATTCTAACACTGTTCTATTAATGCTAAAGAAGTTCCCCTTTTCCCCCAAGATCTTTGGGTTGTTTTACTTTCATTTGCTTGCTTTGTGACATCTTTACTTTCCTTCTGTAGGAGACTAATTGCAGGAGCTCAGCTATTTTGTGTTTTGAGGAATTTGCCATTAAACAGCACAGACTTAAAATCTTCTTTGATTGATTGCATGTAACTGTCTGAATTGCAACAGTAATTCAATGTGGGAGCCCTTGCTTATGAGGTGTAAAGTAATTTATCCTGCTAATAAAACATCATTGTATGCTTGCTAAGAGAAAATATTAAATTCATTTCTGTTACTTGGTATTTTTATATCTTGATTCTGTTCGAATTTCTGCTGGAATATGAAAAAATATTCAATTGCTTCTTGTCAGGAAGATGACTTTGAAATCCTTTGCAGTGGAAAAAAATCAAGACAAAGAGCTGCCAAACAGAAGTTGTGTTCTGTGAATGTAAATAGGTTCTGCACCGTAATTAGTGATTTTCTAGGGCCGGGCTGGAGGCCCTGTGTTTTCCTGGGAAAACACGTTTGATGTGTACCATCCCTAATTTCTGCAGCCCTGAATGAGCAGGCTGTGGTTCTGCTGTAATGAAGCACGTGTTAATGTCACAGCCTTCTGGCCAGCCAGGAGCCAGAACACCATCTCTGACTTTGTCATGAGTCTTGCAGGGCTCTTGTTGGCTCCCTGGGCAGGCTTTTGTTCAAACCTGCCCCCAGATATTGCAAGTTTGCCTGGAAACCTGCAAGGCTGCCTCCACTTTGCTGGGCTTTGCTCAATTTGCCAGCTTTCCTGGAAAGCGTGAATGTTTCAAACCACTGGGGGAATTGTTTGTTTGTTTGTTTCCTTGTTAGTTTTAGAGCAGTGGGATTTAAAACAGTGCAGCTGACTAGAACTGGTTCTGTTTCAGTTATGTTTCAGCTCTTTGTTTCCATTTTGTTTTCTTTCTTGTTTTTTAAGCTGTGAGTCACACAGAACAGAGATAAGGGTTTGCTGTGTATCTCAAGGTGGAAAGGTTCTATTCTTGCAGCCATCAATTTCTTAGTGTCATTTAATAATGAGCCCTTGTTCCTCTGTTCTTATCATGTGGGTTGTTAGTTGTTTTATTCTTTTTCCTCAAATGATTTTCTGCTATGGCATTGTTTGGTTTTTTCATTTGATTTCATTTGAAATCTTGCAAACAGAACACAGGGTTTGGCACAGGTACAGTCAGAGCCAGGAAGACACTGACTGACTTCAGGGGCTGTTGGTATTGAGGGTGCCTTACCAAATCCTAATCAAACGCGCAGAGCCCAGGTGAGTGGGGTTCCTCCTTCCCTGCAGGAAAAGCCTGTGAGAACTGCTGTGTTGTGCTGTGCAGAGCCCCACAGTGGCCAGAGCAGTGTTCCCCAAGCAGGGCTGGGGGCTGTGCTGGGTCACATCCTGGTGGCACCTGCCGGCATCCCGAGCTTTGGGCATGGTCATGGACCCGAGCAAAGACTGTTCCAGTTGTGCAGAAGGTTCCAGGTGGCTCCTGCGGGGTGCAGGTAAGGAGCGTGCAGTGTAAATACCAATATCTGTGGAAAATGTTGGGCTGTGAGGTGGGTTCCCCCGAGCTGTGTTGGTTTTCAGGCATGTGTAGGGCACGGGCAGTTTGCACAGTCTCACCAGCTCCAGCGAGCCCTTGGACTCTTTGTCTGTGGCTCCTCCGCATTAGCATAGCTGTTCCTCCCGAGAGTGTGTGTTCATTCATTGCATCTCAGTGTGGCAGTCAAAGAATTAATTACTCTGAGAAGGGACAGGCCTCTTCTAAAGAGTTTCACAACTCCAGCTTTTAATGGCTCAGAGTTCCCCGCTGGGGCTGCAGCGCAGCTTGTCAAAGCATTGGCGGCGGCTGCACGGGTCAGCGGCTCCCAAAGCAGGACACCGTCCCCAGGACCACGGCCCTGCTCCTCAGGCTGATCTCCCTGGAGCTGCACGCCGGGGGAAACGGGGAGCCCTCGAGGCATTGTTCACAGGAAGCAGATTTGGAAATTCTCATTAAAACAAACAAAAAGCAGTACTTTATTGAAGCCCATGTTGGCGGCATGCTCAAGCGCTCACCTCGCTGAATCCTTCCCAGGCTGATTTCTAAATGGCCTGGCTGTGGTGCTGCTGGATGTTTGTTTCATTATCTAATGTCACTTATTGATTTTCATTAAAAACATGTCAGCATTGATTTTTCTAAAGCACCCCCGGAAATGCATTCTGACCTTTTTTTTTAATGTTGAATCCACTGTGGAGTCTCCCACTGAATTGGTCTAAAGCGGGATTATTTCCTGACTGAGAAATGTTGATTAAATATTTTGATGTATGAGTGGTTAAGACTGCTTTAAGAACAAAGCGTGCCACGGGGAAATGAACTGAGACAAGGGAGAGGCTGAAAGGGAGGATGCTATATAAACCAAGCACTTTGGCCATTCATGCATTGTTACTTGAATTTAGCACTGGAAATAAGCTGAAGGTCTGGTGCTGTGTGTGAGCATCAGTTCCCTCTCCACAGTGTATTGACATGATAGGAGAAAGGAGATATTACTTGGAAATGTAGTTAAAGCTGAGTAGAGAAGATTATTGTTTTTTCTCTTACCTCACTGTGATGACTTTTCAGGGAGCCTGGTGTATTTGTTGTGTAAGTTTTAAAATGCTGACAGTCACAGAATTTAGATTACCAGCTGATTTTGTCATATGCCCGAGTTACTGTTTTCCTGCTCTCCTCCTCTGTTGTGCTGATTTCCCATCTGTGAGCAGTGGCTCTCAGACACGTCTGGTGATGTGCACTGACACATGAGTGATGTTCTGGGGTCCCACAGTAACTCAGCACAGCTGCAGGACTCGGAGCTCACTGCTCCAAGACTTGTGCTCGTGTTCCTGCCTTAGTTACCATTCACAGAACTGACACGCAGCTGAAGTTCAGTGACTGGAAGGTTCTGGTACTGCTGAATTGACTGTTGAATTTAAAGCAGTGGCCTGCTTTGGGTAGTAGTGTGCCGCAGCAATCCAAATTTGTGTTTGAAAACAGGAGAAGGCTTTCAGAGCCAGCTTTGTGTGCACCTCTTTCTAATGACAGACTAATTGGTTTCCCTATAATTTTAACTTGCTTCTCCCACCCCATAATCTGAATTCTAAGTAAATAATTTTGCTTGTTTTTCTCTAGATTTTTATATTTCTGAGGCAGCAAATGTGATTGTGCAGCAGACTCTAGTCTCTCAGAGAGACAACACTTTACATTCATTAGGTAATTAATAGCTTTATTTGCCTGGCTGTTGCATCTCATGTTCTTACGCTGCATGAGGATGTGTTCCCTGAACAGCAATGCCATCAGCAGACTGGTGAGGCAGAGGGAGTGTGCTCACAGCTGAGGGAAACAACTGCTGTGCTGCTGGAATATAACCTGCCACTGCTTAGTTAGCACAGTTCAAGCTCAGTTACACCATTTCTTGGGGAGAAAAAAGTTTCATTAATAGAAAAGAATATCAAAAATCTCAGTATGGATGAACAGCTTGGTGTGTGGAAGTTTCCAACAGTTACTCTGCCATAATATTCCCTTTTTATAGGAAGAGAATATAGATGAGAAGGTCAGTTTGAGTCTCCTGTGTGCTGAAAGATACCTGACCAGGTGTGACTTGTGTCACGTGCAGGGCAGGCTCAGGATCTGCTCTGGAGTCTGTCCTTGTGCCACAGTGTCCCTTGCAGTGGTTCCTGACTCTTTGATAGCAGATACACAAACCCCACAAGGCAAACACTTGAGTCACTGCATAGGATGCCTCTCAAACCTCTTCCTCCTCTTCCGTCAGTGCACGTTAAGTTCTCAGCCTTTTCTTCTTCCCTCTTTCACTGTGCTGTATTCATGGTACTCCTGGCTGTTAGCAGGGCTCAGTGTCCTGCAGCACAGCAGATTTTTGGGATGGGCACCCTGTAAACACTTGCTGTGCTCCCTGAGGGTTTGAGAGGGCATCTCTCCATCACCGGGACCAGCTGGTGTACCCAGCCCTCCCTGGCAGGTCCCTAGAGGTGCATAAATTGACATTTCTCACCTCTGCGTGGCACAGCTTCCTGTGAGCACAGCTCCTGCTGCCCAGAGCAGGGCAGGAGCGGCAGCAGGGAGCTCCCGAGGTGCCCCAGCTCTGCGGGTTCAGGTGGCCCAGGAATGCAGCCAAGCCCCGCAGCGTGCCCAGCCAGCTGTGCAGCCCTACACCCCGGCTGCAGGAGGGCAGGGGGCTCCCTCCTGCCCCCCACCTGTCACTCAGCTCAGCCCTAAAGGATAGGCTGATCTACTGTTTTCCTGCTCTCCTCCTCTGTTGTGCTGATTTCCCATCTGTGAGCAGTGGCTCTCAGACACGTCTGGTGATGTGCACTGACACATGAGTGATGTTCTGGGGTCCCACAGTAACTCAGCACAGCTGCAGGACCTGGAGCTCACTGCTCCAAGACTTGTGCTCGTGTTCCTGCCTTAGTTACCATTCACAGAACTGACACGCAGCTGAAGTTCAGTGACTGGAAGGTTCTGGTACTGCTGAATTGACTGTTGAATTTAAAGCAGTGGCCTGCTTTGGGTAGTAGTGTGCCGCAGCAATCCAAATTTGTGTTTGAAAACAGGAGAAGGCTTTCAGAGCCAGCTTTGTGTGCACCTCTTTCTAATGACAGACTAATTGGTTTCCCTATAATTTTAACTTGCTTCTCCCACCCCATAATCTGAATTCTAAGTAAATAATTTTGCTTGTTTTTTCTAGATTTTTATATTTCTGAGGCAGCAAATGTGATTGTGCAGCAGACTCTAGTCTCTCAGAGAGACAACACTTTACATTCATTAGGTAATTAATAGCCTTATTTGCCTGGCTGTTGCATCTCATGTTCTTACGCTGCATGAGGATGTGTTCCCTGAACAGCAATGCCATCAGCAGACTGGTGAGGCAGAGGGAGTGTGCTCACAGCTGAGGGAAACAACTGCTGTGCTGCTGGAATATAACCTGCCACTGCTTAGTTAGCACAGTTCAAGCTCAGTTACACCATTTCTTGGGGAGAAAAAAGTTTCATTAATAGAAAAGAATATCAAAAAACTCAGTATGGATGAACAGCTTGGTGTGTGGAAGTTTCCAACAGTTACTCTGCCATAATATTCCCTTTTTATAGGAAGAGAATATAGATGAGAAGGTCAGTTTGAGTCTCCTGTGTGCTGAAAGATACCTGACCAGGTGTGACTTGTGTCACGTGCAGGGCAGGCTCAGGATCTGCTCTGGAGTCTGTCCTTGTGCCACAGTGTCCCTTGCAGTGGTTCCTGACTCTTTGATAGCAGATACACAAACCCCACAAGGCAAACACTTGAGTCACTGCATAGGATGCCTCTCAAACCTCTTCCTCCTCTTCCGTCAGTGCACGTTAAGTTCTCAGCCTTTTCTTCTTCCCTCTTTCACTGTGCTGTATTCATGGCACTCCTGGCTGTTAGCAGGGCTCAGTGTCCTGCAGCACAGCAGATTTTTGGGATGGGCACCCTGTAAACACTTGCTGTGCTCCCTGGGGGTTTGAGAGGGCGTCTCTCCATCACCGGCACCAGCTGGTGTACCCAGCCCTCCCTGGCAGGTCCCTAGAGGCACATAAATTGACATTTCTCACCTCTGCATGGCACAGCTTCCCGTGAGCACAGCTCCTGCTGCCCAGAGCAGGGCAGGAGCGGCAGCAGGGAGCTCCCGAGGCGCCCCAGCTCTGCGGGTTCAGGTGGCCCAGGAATGCAGCCAAGCCCCGCAGCGTGCCCAGCCAGCTGTGCAGCCCTACACCCCGGCTGCAGGAGGGCAGGGGGCTCCCTCCTGCCCCCCACCTGTCACTCAGCTCAGCCCTAAAGGATAGGCTGATCTGTTCAAGTCCAGGCTTCAAATGGTTGGGGCTGGAGGGCGTTTGTAATAGGTTACTGGGTTAGCAAGGAGCAGCGGCAGGCTGGGGATGGTATCAGCTCTGCTTTGATCACACTCTGGGGTGTTGTGCACGCGCACATGAATTTAATAGCTGCTGCTTGATGCTTACCTGCACTGTTTGTGTTCCTAAATCAGAGCCAGAGGATGTCTGACACATCCTTTCCTTGAGCAGATCCGTCCAGGAGCTTTTCTCCAGAGTTAAGGAAGAGGTTCTTTTCCCTGATAAAACAGTGAGGGGACAATGAATGAACTTCAATTTGAGATTGAGTGTAAGAAGCTGTGAGGCTGCCCCAGTTTGGAGATTTCAATGCTACTGAAATACTAAAAATTAAAAGCAGGCACTGGCACAAGCCTACCCAGAGCAATGCACTGCAAATACCACTCCTGAAGGGGAGACACCTTCCTTGCCCCTCAAACAACCACACCATAAATTCTCCCCCTCTTTTGGTTTTAGTACCGTTGTAAAAAGCCCAGGCCTGCTTCAAAAACCTGAAACTTTCTCTTACAATGGCCGGGGCTGAGCTTTGAGGCACTGCCACAACTCATTGTCTGTGGAAGAGCCCTTGCTGGGAAGGCTGTGATTTATATCAGCCTGCCTGTCATGGGGTGAAAGGAATGCCCGGTTTTTCATTTTGATCAAATGTTAGGTTTGAAAACCACCCACTGCTGTAAACTCAGTTGGAGTGGAGAGATGAGATGGAGCACATTGCATGCTTTGTTGCTGAGATAGTGTTTTAAGGCTGGCTGAATCTGTTTCCCATTGCTGAGAGCAGGGAGCAAAGATGTGGATTTAAAAAAGGGAAAACTAAACCAAGTATTTTTTTTTTGTGTCTGCTTTCAGTGAAGTAGAAGATGGGGTGAGGGCAGTTCAGGAATATGTTCTGTCTTCAGTGCAGACACGAAAGGAGGAAAAATCTTTGGTGTAGATGAGCGTGTAGAGAAGATGGGGGTGGAATTTATGGGGGTGGAATTTTCCAAAGGGACTAGCAGAGATAATCACCTAGTTCCACTGAAAGCTCATGGACCTGCCTTTATGCCTAAAACTGGAAGGGGAAGACAAAATAATTCTGATCTGTAGCTGAGTTTATCTCCTTTTGAGATTTTCAGTTTCTCCTATCCCCTCTTTTTTTGTTTTATTTTGTCTTCTGTTTAGCAGCTTTCACATGCACTGTCCTTTCGGAAAGTTTGGATGCTGATACAATTCCGGAACCATGATATTGTTTCTGTTTAAAATGCACAATAGTTTCTGTGGCTTTTTCTTCTCTTGACTGTGTTGGCAACAGCACAGAGGGCTTTCCCAGTTTTGAGTTTCATCACGGATTTCTAGCTTGGGCTGCCCTTAAGGTATAAAAGCATCTGATCTGAGTTTGTGGCTTTGAGTTTGTGACATTCAGTTTCTGATCTTTCTTAGGTTAATTCTCATTCTGGCTGAATTTCATGATGTAGAGTAACATTTTTACCACATTAACATGAATTTTCATTCACTTAGTCCTAAAGTGAGCATCAAAAACCAGAATCTGAGGATTTTAAACTAGAGGGTTGGGAGCAGTCCTTGCTAAGACTGTATAAAAGCTGTGATGAGTTCCTATGGGCTCTTAATGTTAAAAACATAAAGAATTCTGTGCTGTTGAGTGTCTGTAGACTGGTGATGACAATCTTTAGATAGTTCTGTGTGGTGCTCATGAGCAAGTTTTATGATTAAGGGTTGACTACTATGAGTAAGAAAACCATTGTATCTTGCCCTGCTGCTGTTCCGTTTGTAAATGTAAAATTAGGAGATGCAGATCATGTCCCTGCTCTGCCAGCACAGGCTGTGCAACCTTGGGCAAACCACGTCTGTGTTCACCTGATACAAGAGGGATAATGGAGCCTCAGAAGGGTGCTTTGAAACAAGCACGTCCAAGATTAAAATATTCTGGTGGCAGTGGTGAAAAAGCCCCAGTGTGCTCCAAGCAGTGCATTTGATCAGTCCTCCAGGTCACAGGAGATTTAAAGGCCATCTGTGCTACGACTCCATTGACTTCCATAAACCAGGATCAAACGTGATTCGTGCATCTGTGTGGTCTGACCCCTTGGAATTCTCTGGTCAAGTTATGTCAGGAAGGGAGAGAAGCACTGAGGTTTGCTATCAGTTTTTATGTGGGTCTTTGCAGGAAACAAAACCGTGTCAACAGCTGATGGGAGTTCTGCACTTTTGGTCACAGTTTCAGGGACATGAGGAGCAAGCTGAGATGCGCCTTTCAAGTTACAATATAAAAGACCTCTGAATATTTTTGAGGCTGTTAAGATGGGTGTTATAAAGGAAATTTATTTTCTCCCCCATGAAATAGTTCAATGCCAGAGCTGCTGAACTAGAGCACCAGCTATTATCTTAGGAATACAGTTTAGACCCATTGCTTTTCCATGGTTTTTTAAAGCCATAGATTGCACCTTTTTTGGTTTTGTATTTCCAGACATGAAGAGGGGAGTTACTCTGTGGCCACGTAGCTCTGTCCCAGCTGGGAATGGCCAAAAGGGCTGACTGATTGCAGTCCCTAACAGTGCTCCACAAAGGGGGTTTGCAAATCTAGGAAAAAATCCAAGGTTTGTTTCATCAGGGCATCAAAGGCTGAGTTTTTTTAACATCAGGCCAGTACTGCTCCCCAGCTGGAGTGTGTTAACTGCAGGCATTATTGTCAGAAATAGCAAACATCAGGTAACATTGCACTGTGGAGCTGGAAATGATTCTCAGACTTCTCTTACAGCTCTCATTCTTGAAGTCCATATCCTGTCTTTTCTTTCATAAGGTCCAGGCCTGCGTTTCTTGCTGTTTGGTATTAACTTGGTGCCTGTTCTGTTCAAGGTGTGATTTAGCAGTGAGCAGAGTACTAAATGTCAGCCTTTTGGAATGTTCTTGTCAGAGATGAGGGGTTAGGATAACGTTTGCTGCTCTGCTATTTTGGTGATGTGTCTGTACCTGGAGAATCAAAGCAGGGCTGAGCTCCGACAGGTCTGGCTCTGTCTGTCTGAGACTGTTTTGCAGATAAGGATTTTAGAGTTTGATTTTAAGAGCCATTCAGAAAACACTCCAGGGCTCCCAGCAGTGAGATTTCTTGCTAGTGAGAGCAAAGGCCTTGGAAGGATGAGCTGAAGCTGCTTCTGGGTAGAAATGATGTTACAACTGTGTCCCCAGCTTCTGTAATGAAAGTTTGCCCAGTGCATCTTAGCGTACCATCAGTAAAGTCTTCCTAGTTGATAAAAGGAGATTATCCATTGAAAAAAAAGCAGTGTCAGTTCATTTAAAGTCCTCATTACATAAAATGGGAGACTTAGCATTTCTGCATTTTATGATATATTCATATTTAGTTGCTGCATTTCTATCACTTAGATCAGTCATCTTTGTGCACAATCTCATTTGTTTCATTTGTGGGCTTTCTGGAAGAGAGGTGAAATTATTCACAGCAAAAACTGAAAATATGGGAAAAGGCAAGATTTGATGTGACAGAACATTATCACAAAGTGGATTATTGCTTACTCTTACTTATGTAGATATATTTGATTCCTTGTTACCAGGTTAAAATTTTAATAACTATTGCAGGATAACTGGGTACTTATAAGTCACAGAAAAGGAAAAACTGAATTTACTGCTAAATAGGCAGTATAAATTAGGGAGTCCTTGGGACCAGTCCTATTGGCCCTGGAAGTTTGAGGACCTCAATATTTCATAGAAGCCACAATCCTCTGATGGAGAGAGATCTGAAAATAGCTGGAGGGTCAGCCCTGATCTCTCTGGTGAGGCTGGAATTTGTCCAGGGGGCTCTTGGCTGTGAGGGTCCCTCCCACACCTCAGTTCTGTGCATTTGTTGCACACATTTTACCAAGCAGAAAAGGAGGGCTGCTGAAAGCTGCCTTAAAAGCACAGGCTCTGAAGGGATCGGGGGGAAAAGAGGGCAAATTCTTCTTCATTCCCATTTGTACAAATAATTCGCAGATTAAGGGTTTTGGCTGAGAAAGAGAGGCTCAAGTCTGAAATGTATGGCCCCCATGTGGGCTTCATAGGGAGCAGCTGAACAAAATGCTTCATTTCCAAAAGCCACTGCTCAGCTTCCCACTGTTCTCAGGGAGATGATGAAGAAGAGAAAAGACGACGAGTTTGCAGCTGATTAATCACTGGGAAACAGTAATCACTGGTGCTGTGTTTGGGATCATTATTCAAGGACTTCCAGACAGAAATAAACCCAAGAACTACCACAGTAGCTTTCTCTAATTATTTTTCTGTGCTCAGCCCTACTTTGTGTATTGAGCAAACCATTCCTCTTCCTCCAGTTTGTGGGCAGTGATCTCTGGGGCACAGCCTCAAACCCTCCTGGGGAGTTCGTTCTAGGAGCTGACTCAGTGTGACCATATCTACAACTTTGAAAGAGGCTGTTTGTTATGGAATTCATTCTAAAATCATAGCTCAGGGTTTATATAGCATGTTTAAGTGGATATATCCACTTGAAAAATAGTTTGAGATATATCTTTGTCATGTGTAAGCTGGCACAGCCTCTCCAGAGCAGAAAGAAACCAAGCAGGTTTCCACCCACAGAAGTTTGGACCCCTTTGATTTTCCTTTTCTCTTCCGTGTGTATAATGCATGGAGAAAGAAGACAACCCTCTTTAATCTGGGGAGAATTTAGACACTCATCAAGCACTAAAGAGGCACCATGCCGAGGCTGAGAGCCGAAATCCCAAGGATGAAATCAAGTAATTGCTTTATCTCTTTCTTTTCAGACATCTAGAGAGACGCTTAAAGGCAAAATAAAAGTAAATGAATGAATTGAGCCAAGTGGATTTAGGGGTGGGTGGATGTATTAAACTTGCAGGGAAAATAGCAGCAAGTAAGTGACATTCTGTCTTCTATTCAGGCTGCAGTGGGGCTCTCTCAGGCATCTCACTGAAGGGAAAATGTGCTTCAGGAAGGACAAGAAGTTTGATCTCAGCTTTGTTTTTTAAAGTAGCTTGTAATCAATTAACGGCCATAAATACTGTGTTCAGCAGTTAGCTGTCTTCATGTCTGTAATTGCTCTGAGATCCCAATATTTGCCCAGCCCCTGAGCTGTTGCAGTAGTGATTTAGTGATTTTTCTCGTGAATATAATTTGAGAGATTCGCATTTGCAGAAAGCAGAAAGACAAAAAGTCTAGAGGAGGGAAGGCAGGGAAGGGTTGGGCAGCCTTTTTAAATGAGCTATTGAGTCTGCATAACAACATGACCATTTTACAGTCACATTCTGTTGCAGCCAGTTTTTCATACTTTGCAATAGGTTGGGATCTGTTTATTGCTACTGGAGGGCTTTTTTTTTTCCTCAGCTTTTTCTCATGTAGATGTTTTTATGCTTCTCATCTAGGTTAGGAACAAGAAATGCAAATTTTTTACCAGACTTGAATAACCAAGCTGTTTCCAAGGAAAAAAGTTTCAGGGTTGGATGTTAGATTCTGGGCAAAGACTTCATGGTATTTTTCAGCTCACTTTGTGTAAACCAGTAAATGAATAGTGATACAGCAAACTTAAGTAAGGCTAGTAATAAAAAGGTTACAAAAACCAACAAGTTCTTTATTTATGGCAAGGAGGCTCCTGGCTTGTTGGGAAAGCTACTGACATCAACTTCCAGCTGCAAAACGAGGAGTTTACACTACAGACCAAATTTTGCCTAAGCCCCAGGGCCAGATTTGCACAAAAGCTCAGCCTACAAGCTAAAAAGGAAAGAAATTACCAAATTTCTTGAGCCCTGTAGGCTGAGTCCCAGAATTGCTGCTTCTGGGTGCTGCCTGCTCCCAGACTCCAAATGTGGTAATGCAAGTTCAGCCTGAAAGTCTGCACCCTAGATGTGTTGTAGCTTTAATTTTGGCCCCTGAGAAGGCCAATTAACTCATACAGACCTAATGACAGCTCATCTGCACTTTAATGAACTGGTGCTATGATGATGTTCAGTACAGGAGCCATACAAAAATGCCACTCACATTTCACTTTAAGTGTTCTGTGTCAGACACCATCACCCAGGAATGAGCTGCTGCTATTAAATTTCATAAACAATCATTTGAAATAAAGAGTTGTCACAGGAGCAGACTTAAGCAGCATTTTAATGCTGCATTAGTGGTGCTGCAGAGCTGAGAGCCACAGAACTCCCCTCCAGTCAGACAGGAAAGGTCACCAGGTGTTGGTCACGCTCACCTGAGTGGCCAGGTGTTACCTGGGGGTGGTTTATCTCTTCCTTCTGGAAGTTACAGATGTTGTTTGGGAGCTCCTGAGGCCTCCAGCCCTCCCTTGGCATCTGCCCTGGGTCACCCAGAGGTGTGTGCCAGTCCTGGCTGGTGCTGGGAGCTGCTTGTCACGGGCAGCAATAAATTCAGAACAGCCCCTGTCATGGCCAAAGTGGGAGGATGTTTACATTTTGTTTCCCATATCTGCTTTCTGAAATGTTTAAGGGTACCATGTATGTGATGTGGCTGGGAGATCTGAGTGCTCCCTGACTGATTTCGGAGGCTGAAACAGCAGCCAGCTTTTCCCCTTGCGTCCCAAGTTCCTGCTGCAAACCAGGGCTCAGGCAGCACATGGGGACCCTGTGCAAATGCTGGTGCTCCTTTTAGGACTGAGGAATGGTGGGGAATTTAAGTTGCCTTGGGGAAATAAATGATTCCTGCTCAGGCAGAGCTGTGGAAGTTACGGCCCTGCCAAAGATGAGATCCATGACTGATCCTCCCAAACAACATCACCTTGCTAGAAGTGCAGGTGAGAACTCACTCAGGCTCCTGTTGGGCAGGTCTGTGGGTTTCATGTTCTGGGGAATCCAGAAATGTTTGGGTGAATCAGCTCAGCCACAGAAGGAAATGTGCAGATGCACTGTTTGAAGGGTTTGCAGTTCACTCAAACTGTGAAATCAGGGCAGGGAAATGGTGGCATTGAACTGTGCCTGTGTGGTATGAACGACTGCCACAGTTCATGCCTCCTGGCATTATTCTCTGCAGAAACAGAAATAGTTTCTGATAGTTAATAGACGTTCAGTTCTTTGTGGGTATAATAGTAATTCTCAACAAAACAAATACATATTTTTAACTATCCCATCACTTTTGGAGCTGCTGAACAGAGTTCTCCAGTTCTCTGATCAGTTCAGGAGGAGTAGTTCTGTCTGTCTGCAGTAAGACCAGATCAGGCTCAGTCTCCAGGAGGAGGAGTTGGATACCTTGGAGCAAGTTCATGGATTCTAAGGGGAGCTGCCAACGCCATCTAGAGTTGAGGCTGCCTGGGATTTCTCATTATTACAGGAATTATTGGAAGGAAATAACACCTGTTTGTCAGCACTTTTGGCAGAAATACTGTAAAATAAAGAAATAAATATTACCCATTAGCAGAGTGCATTTTTCAGCCTCACACTGAAAAAGGAGAGATGTGCTTCAAGTTCCTTCACTCAGGGAGTTGTGTTTCATTTATCCTGAAGCAGCTTTTTGCTTCTTGAATCCTTTTCCTTTGCTCTTGAGTGCCAGGTCTGGTAAGGTCTGACACACCCAGTAATCCCCCTCTTATCTGCAGTTACAAAGCCCTGCAGAAATCCAGACCTTCCATGGAAACATGCTGCTTTAATCAGGATTTTATCAGCTGTTTTGCTTCGCTCCCCCAAGTGTTTCAGGGTGCTTTCATAGTAGGTGCAAGGGAGATCTGGGAGATGGAAATGAGGATTTCTGTGAAATGTGGGATTTGAGGGGGTTTAGGAGGAAAGATGAAGTGGGTGAAATGTTCAGATCCCACGATTTCCTGCAGACAGTGCCTGCTTTTCAGGTGGGAAGGAGGCACTGAAGGAATGGTCTCAGATCCTTCCCTGTGGCGTGCTGGAAGTGGGGCTGGAGCTGGGATGAGCAGGATGGTTATCTCATGATAGCAGAAAATTCTCATTTGCTCCATGTCATCCATTAAGAGCTTTGTCCTGCTTTGTGTGAGCAATGTGATCCCGAGTGCAAGTAGTTAGTTCTGAAATGAGATTGAAACCAGCCAGTATTTAGTATTTTAGTGAATAATCTAGAGACTAGGAGTCGAATCTAGGTGTGCCAACTTCTATCTTACTTCTCTGCCCATTAGCCCGTGCTCACCTTTCAAGATTTGCTTCAATTGGCAGCATTTCTAATGAGAAATGCAGCTTTAAAAGGCAAAAAGACATTTGTCTCCTTTAGTTCTGGAGGTGCTTTATTGTGAGGCTCGTTATGGTTCAGTTGAAGCTTTTTTGAGTTGGGGACAGTGTTGAGGCTGGAAGGAAATGAATGGAAAATGCAAAAGAGAAGGAGATTTAACAGGACAAAGTTGTTCATGTGGTTATTTGGTGGTTATGGGAATTAAATGTGCCCAGAAGTTCCCTACTTGACTGTATCATACAACTGATTCCCACTAACAGAAATACTAATATTCCATCAGTGAGGTTTATTTATGCTCTTGTTGTAATAACTTTAAAAATGCTATGAAAAACCCTTTATTTACATTAATAATGCCACTGATATTTCCTGGATCTGGTGAAGTTATTGCTTTTTGCTGCTTAAGGAGATATGGTAATTCAAGTATATAAGCTTGAAGGAAATGGGGGAGAGGAGTTTCTCTGAAAGGAAATGAAGCTAAAACTCCTAGGAAATATTTCTAGCCCACATCAAATTCAAGCATCTCCAGCAGAGAGATTTGGCAGTAGGTGCTCAGTGGGTCTGTTCTGAGCATGGACACTGTGTGAGGCAGCAGTGACAGGAGCCAGGGTTTTCCTGTGCTCCTCCAGATGGATGGGATGGCCAGGGAGGATGAATCAGCTCTGCTGGCCATGGCTGAGCCTGGGAGAAACTCCCAGAAAAACCAGAATGGTGCTGGAAGTCTGCAGGGAGCTCTGGCAGCTGCCATGGGTGTCTGAGGAGCAGGCTGGAGCGGGCTGAGTGGGTTTGTGGGCTGAGGGAAGGTGAGATGGGCTGGGGACAGAACTGCACAGCTGGGACCCAGCCCCTCCCTGGCCCTGCTTTGCCCTTGGGGCAGGTAATTCTAATAATTGTCTGGTGTTCATTCAGCAGCAGCCCTGCTCACAGCCTCCAGACTGAAATCACCACCGACAGTCCTGTAAGAGCCTCTAAATGCAAGATAAGGTTGGTGTGCTGGTGAAATGCTGAGCAGTAAATATTTTGCTTGTTTGCTTCTACTTAAAATTGAATCTTGGAGGATTTACATGCAAATTCTATCAAGTACCAATCTTTGTTCAGCCTTTGCTACGTGTTTTGTTTTTTTTTTTTTTTTTCTCCTCATTAATTTGAAAGCATTTGGGAAAGGAAAAGAGCCAGTGTTTTCTAATTGGCTAACATAAAGGGAAATTGCTAAATCCATATGTGGGCACCAGACTGTGCTTTGTTTCTTAATGGGGCTAATTTTGCTGAGACCTGAGGGACCTGAGCATCACAAATCAGGTTGGCTGTGCAGGTATTTCAGTTTGAGAGGCTGGTTCAATTCTCAGCTGTAGGGGCCTGCTAAGGGGGCAGGAGTTACATCTGCATACTTGAGGAAAACATTAGAATTGCTGCTGGAATCCAGATTATTTTTTACGATAAGAGCATGGAGCTTTATATATCGGAGAATTTAATTTCTCCTGCCCAGATTTTCAGCCAGTCCAGGAAAGCCAGAAGGAGTAAGTCCATTGCTGTGACTGAGATGCTGTCACACCCTTATTTTTAAGATGAGTTGGACTTTCTTTGCCATCTATAAATATTATTGAGAGTGACATTTGTCACCTCTTTGCAATTAGACTGGCATCAAATATCTAAGAAATTTCTGTCTCCCCTTCCAGCACCTGTACTATTGCTGGTATCTCTTATGTGGAGCTATGTGAACAAATAATGAAAATACATTTAAACGTACATTTTCCTATTGCTTGAGTCAACCACTAATATATCGATATACCTTAATATATTTTGATTTTATAACTTGAATAGTATCACTCTCCATTACATAATCACCCTTTCAAAGACCCCAAGGCATTTTTGAGCACTAGTTAAAGCCCCAGGCATCTCTTTATGCAAAAGAACTTGTAGTTATTTTACTTTAGCTTTACCAGTTTAGGAATGGTAGCCTAAGGTAACTCAGCATCCCTAGGAGAATGGCAGATATGGTGTCTCTATTGTGGGATTGGCTTGTTTTAGGTAACAAACCTTCATCTGAATTCAGAGTTTTATCCTCTTGGCATAACTACAGGGAGGAGTTGTATGGTTTGTTCTTGACCAGTTGATCTGAAATACTTTTTTTTCTTACCACCACTGCTTCCACAAAGGATCCCTTAGCTCTTTACAGGTTTCTGACCTGCAGTTTGAGAAAGACAGTGCATTTAAAATAGCTAAAAGTCTATTTCCAGCTCTTTTGCATTTGACAGATCTCGGTCCTGTGAGAATATTTTGTCTTTAGCCCCCCCCTGGTTATCAGCAGGGGAGCTCTCGGAGCAGCACAGCTGACAGGAGCGCCCTGGAGCATCAGGGTGTTCCTGTGCCTGCTGCTGGGAGAGGGGAGGCTGGAGCAGCAAGGCACCAACCTGGCTGGAGCAGCTTTGCTCTTTACCTGTTCTGCTCTGCATTAAACGAGAACAGATTTTTGGCTCCGAGCATCTGTGCATAAATTCCGTCTGAAAAGGAGGCGAGTTATGAAATGAGATCAGCTCTGAAAAGTAATTCTAACCACAGCTAATTTTTTTTTTTTTTTTTTTTAGAAAAAGGAATATAAATTGCTAACTTTTGAGCAGCCAAAGAAAATTAGGGGCTGGTGTAGGCTCTGAGATGTTGCCAGATTTTGTATTGATTGGTGTTAAGTCTGGTTTGCTTGAAAGGGTGTTTCAGAGTGGCTGTGAATTTTCTGCATCCAGAGGATGAATGTGCCTTCAGCTGGGGCGAGGGCAGGTACAGAGTGCTGTGCAACAGCTTCACTTTGATCCACATCTCCAGCAGCCACCTGTCTGAGTGGAGCAGGCTCTGCTGACCTTTCTTGCTCCTTGAGCATGTCTCCATCTGCATTTTCTGATGCGGGCACTGGCTGTGCTGGCATCTGTGCTCAGATGAGATGGGAGCAGTTACCAGGCTGTGCAACTTTCAGCTGCTGCCTGGCTGGATCTGAGATCTGAACCAGGCATCTGGAGGAGAGATTTTTTTTTTTTCTGTTTGCTGAGTTTTCTGAGCTGAAGGATGACAGCTGAGGAGAGGGCACTGGAGGGCAAAAGTAAATACTGGTCGTGTAAGGAGGAAAATACAGTGAGACCATCATGACAAATAGCTGTGTGTCATTGAGGACAGTGCTCACTGTGCCAGGAAGCCTCTGCTGTGCTCCATGAGGGCTCTGGCCATGAGAGATGGCCTGGGAAGCTTTCCCAAAGTGCTGTGTACACTGCTGGGGGCTCACAGGCCGCTTCAAAGCAGCGCTCTGAGCCAGGCGAGCGTGCAGATCTAAAGTACACAGCAGTGCCCTTTGAAAGGGGCTGCAAAGGGCTCCCACAGCTCTCCCTGCTGCAGGGGACTGACGGCAGGAACTCGGCTCTCTGTGACGCTGTGGCGTGTTGGACATGCTGTTTGTTCCATCTGAATTGTGGTCCCTTGACTCCAGAGCGAGGGGAGCAGCGCACCTCAGCCTCTGGTAAGGGCTGCAGGGGTCTGGGGCTACTGCGGCCAGCCAGGGGCTGCCAGGGCATCCCAGGGTGGTTATTGGAGTCAGGCCTGAGGTTCAGAGGGAACGTGTGATCTGCAGAGTGCCTCTGCTAGAGCTGCTTCTAATTAGTCACTTTTATGAGCTCCAGAGTCAGACAAAAATGAGGAGCCCTCCCCTTGTGTAGTTTCCTGTTTGCTGGGTGCATGTAAAAGAGATCTGGCCCCGGTGTATGTTAATAATGAGCTGATAATGTAAGCCAGCTGAGAGATGTGGAGTTAGTCTGGTGTGCTGCCAAGCAGGAGGTGAAAGTTCAGGAACTGACTCATGTTGCCAAGACCTGGTCCTGTGGAGAAGGTCTGCTCATTAATAGATTGAGTTTCTCATTAGGGCTACAGAGCATATGCTTACAGCTTTTGGGTTGCAGGCTGAAACCCAATCCCAGTAAAAGCCTGCTGAACAGAGAGGCAGATTTACTGGTAAATAAAGGATTAAAGGAACACTTGGCAGGGTTGTTGGACTGGAAACCTGACTGGCCTTTGAAGATTTCTCCATATTGTAGGTCCTCCCTTTAAATTTATACCGAGAAGAGCCGTGCTCCGCTCTTTACCACGCAGCCCAGAGGGCAGGAGCTTTCCACAGTCTGCTCTGTCTCCAGCAAGGGCAGAAGATGCTTATATCCATCTTCTAAATCAATGCACGATACTGCCTTTAAAGCAAAAGTTGTTAGCTGAGAGGAGCCTGGTGTAAACAAGGCTTCCCTCCCACAGCCCCCTCGCTCGGAGGCCTTGTCTGCACAGAGAACAAGGCTCTGCATTAGTTTTCAGAGCAAGCTGCTCAGCATTTACAGCATCTCTAAAACTACTCTTGTTCTCCTTGGTTTTTTGAATGAGAGTCTCCAGCAAACAGGCACCACTGCCTGCTTGGGTTACAGCCTGTGACGTTCATTACAGCTGGCCATGAATGGACTTCATACTTGGCTAAACAGCTTTAGCAAACTGAAATGCAGACAGGTTCAAACAGACTTATAAAGGGAAAAAAAATACATGTATAGCAGTCCAAAAGCCCTACAGCTGACAAGAGTGCTAATACAGCACTTTGGGAATTCAGGGTGGCATTAGCTTTTTATTTCTTTATTGAAGGAAAAATGATCCCTATGGAAGTTTTGGTTCTTGAATGTGGATGATGTAATGGCTCTTGCAGCACTCTGCCTTAGCTGGCAAGGGTTACCTGGGGAGACATGGAGCCAAAAGGAACTGCAGGAGAGGCACTGGAAGCTGCTCAGGATGATCAGTTTCCTTTTCTTGTCATGGATTGCAGTCATTGCTTTGCTGGCTAATGAAGGAGACTAAACTGCAGGAGTGGAGACAGCCTGAATTTCATCGAACCCCTCTTCCAGCAGAAGGGTTTCCTTTGTTCCTGCTGCCCAAAAGCCACAGGCATCTTTGATCATTGCTGCAATCCCATTGTGTAGCTCCAGCAGCCGTGCTAGAGCACAGGTTTGCTGCAGCCAGATGTCTGACAGCAGCACAGCACACTTGGAGCAGGGAGGAGGAACCAGCCTGTGCCCTGCTCAGGCACCGTGTGTCGGCCTGAGAGTCAGTTCAAGAGCTGCAGTTCCAGTTTGTCCTGCAGGAGCGAGCTGTGGTTGTGGGTGTATGCAATAAAACATGCTTTATCTGTGCTTGTGCATGCAGCCATTTCCTTGCAATGGTGCACACTATTGCTGTTGCACAAAGAACTGTATTATTTCTTTTGTGTCCGTAAGAATGAACAGAAGGATTTTGTCTAACTCCAAAGCCTCTGTTGAATCTCACAGACCAAGAAGTGGTTGTGGAGTTCCACCAGGAACCTGAAGTTCTCATCAGTGATGGAAATTCCTGCAGCAGGGAGGCTGCTGGGGATGAGCAGCTGGGGTCCAGCTTGGCTCAGTGTGATCACAGTGGGTGTGTGGGCAGGGTGTTTGTGTCACCACCGCCGTGTCACAGCTCTGCCTGGCCCTGGGCAGGGTGTTGGTGTCACCACAGCCGTGTCACGGCTCTGCCTGGCCCTGGGCAGGGTTTGTGTCTCCACAGCCGTGTCACAGCTCTGCCTGGCCCTGGGCAGGGTGTTGGTGTCACCACAGCCGTGTCACAGCTCTGCCTGGCCCTGGGCAGGGTGTTTGTGTCACCACAGCCGTGTCACAGCTCTGCCTGGCCCTGGGCACGGTGTTGGTGTCACCACAGCCGTGTCACAGCTCTGCCTGCCCTGGGCAGGGTGTTGGCCCTGGGCCTGGCCCTGGGCGGGGTTTGTGTCAGCCCACAGCCTGCCTGTGGGCAGGGTGTTGGTGTCACCACAGCCTGCTCTGCCTGGCCCTGGGCAGGGGTTTGTGTTGTGTGTCACCACAGCCCTGGGCGTGTCGTGTCACAGCTCTGCCTGGCCCTGGGCAGGGGTGTTTGTGTCACCACAGCCGTGTCGTGCTCTGCCCGGCCCTGGGC
Source organism: Emberiza elegans (assembly GCA_024865655.1). Lineage (NCBI taxonomy): Eukaryota > Metazoa > Chordata > Aves > Passeriformes > Fringillidae > Emberiza > Emberiza elegans. Next base: position 57,043,677 of record JALJVW010000184.1, read on the forward strand.
AGGGGTGTTGGTGTCACCACAGCCGTGTCACGGCTCTGCCTGGCCCTGGGCACTGGTGTCACGTGTCACCACAGCCGTGTCACAGCTCTGCCTGCCCTGGGCAGGGGTGTTGGTGTCACCACAGCCGTGTCACAGCTCTGCCTGGCCCTGGGCAGGGTGTTGGTGTCACCACAGCCGTGTCACTGGGCTCTGCCTGGCCCTGGGCTGGGGGTGTTTGTGTCACCAGCCGTGTCAGCCGTGTGTCACCACACGGCTCTGCCTGGCCCTGGGCAGGGTGTTGGTGTCACCACAGCCGTGTCACGGCTCAGCCGTGGCCCTGGGCCCTGGGCAGGGTGTTGGTGTCACCACAGCCGTGTCACAGCTCTGCCTGGCCCTGGGCAGGGTGTTGGTGTCACCACAGCCGTGTCACAGCTCTGCCTGGCCCTGGGCAGGGTGTTGGTGTCACCACAGCCGTGTCACAGCTCTGCCTGGCCCTGGGCAGGGTGTTGTGTCACCACAGCCGTGTCACGGCTCTGCCTGGCCCTGGGCAGGGTGTTGGTGTCACCACAGCCGTGTCACAGCTCTGCCTGGCCCTGGGCAGGGTGTTGGTGTCACCACAGCCGTGTCACGGCTCTGCCTGGCCCTGGGCAGGGTGTTGGTGTCACCACAGCCGTGTCACAGCTCTGCCTGGCCCTGGGCAGGGTGTTGGTGTCACCACAGCCGTGTCACGGCTCTGCCTGGCCCTGGGCACAGACTCACAGCCAGGTGACAATGGGGACAGCCAGGCCCTACAGCCTCCTCAGCCCTGGGTGTGCCTTGGTGGGCCAGCCCCTCGCTGGCTGTGAACTCCTGGTGGGATCAGCTTTTATCCAGCTTCACCCCAGCCCCTGCTCCAGGCTCTGCCAGAGCTGCTGTGGCTGCTGGCAGCAAAGCCAGCAGGGTGTGAGTGGACAGCAGACATTGCATTGAGACATCTCTGGCCAGACACATGCAGTCCCTTAGAGGGCAGATAAAAACACTCCTAATGCTTAATAACAGAAATTTGGAGGAGATCTTATGTAAACATATTCAGTGAGCCCTCATTAATTTCCCTTTGGAGCCAGGCTGAATAAGATGAGCTTCAAAGAAAGGAAGAAATTAAATTTGTTGTTAAGGACTGCACATGTTGGAAAAATTGTAGGAGGCACTGTGTGTTTTTAGCTGTGTGAATTAGGGATCTGTGGCAGGGACGTGGGGGAGGAGGAAGGTTTGGAAGTTATATTAGGAAAGGATAAAAATAGGGCTTACAAAATGTATAGCAGGGCTCTATTGCATTGATTTGCCGGGAGCTCTCAGTGATTCTTGAGCACAACAGCACTTTAGGAGCACGACACATTCAACCTCTTAAAAAGATGGTGCAAGTCATTTGCTCTGTGCAGTTCTGCGGCGCTCAGCATAACAAACTGGCATCCATCATTGTCATTTGTCTTTGCCAATGACTTTAGGGACGCTTGAGAAGCAGCAGGAAGGTAGGATTCTGCTTTCCACCCACCCCAGAAAATACAGAATTACTCTGATGTACCTTCAGAGCTGCACAGCTTTGCCTCTGGCATTAATGCCCTCCCTGAAATTGCAGCAGACTGTTGCTCTGCTTTGAACATAAATGGATCCAGGTTCTTGTCTTCATCCTAGGCAGGCCTTTATCTCTGGCTTCTGAATGTACTCCTTTTGTAGAAACTTCATCTTGGAAAGCAGAACGTGGTCCTATTGGCTTCTGCATCCTAGCTCCAGAGCTGGAGTTGCCAGAAGTGTTCTCCCAGACGCTTTCCTCAGGTATGGCATTGATGGAGTGTTTTGGTTTGGCCCTTCCTGGGCAGGTTATAGCAAGGCATTAGAGCAAATAAAAAGAGACTTTAGAGAGAGACTTCTCAATCATTTCTCTGCCTTTAAAACAGAATTAAAACCACGTGTTCATCATTCTTCTGCTGCATTTTCTCTCTGTGATTTAGCATTCTGTCAGGTCTGCTTGTGTTCCTCTGGAAGATTCCCTCTCCTGGATCTCATTTTTCCTTTTGTAGTTTTGCCTTCCCCCTTCTCACTGCCAACACCACGAGCACTTTGTTCTCCCTGCCGTTTCTGGCCCCACTCAGGTTTCTGGTGTGGGTGACGTGGAAGAAGAGATGCCAGGAGGGCTGAGGTTGGGGGCTGGGGTTTGAGGAGCCCCTTCCCTCCTGCCTCTGCCCCAGGGCTCACCAAACCCAGCGGGGAGCTGGGCTGCTCCCACAAAGCTGTTGAGCCAGGGCGGGATACTTGAGAGCCAGAATTTGGGGACTGGGGAGTAGCTGCTCACCCCAGGAGCCACAGTGGCCTTTGCTCTCTTAGCAGCAGCCCGGGCTCTTTAAACACAGCCCTTGGAGGTGCTGGGAGCACAAAGACACCAGTGCTCCAGCCATCCCTTTTGATTAATCCCTGGGAAAGAAGGTGTTTAACCAGATAAATTTCCGCTTGGTTTCTGTCCTGCTGCTCTTCTGGAATGATGAGTTGCTTTGTGCTCTGTGACAAAGAATTACTTGGAGGTTAAAGGTGATGCTGAGTTCGTTTCCCCAACAGGCAGGGCTGTCCCCCACCCCCTCAGCCTCCTTTCTCAATTAATCTTCTCATAAATCCTCATTGCATCTTTGAAATGGAGATGATTAGCAGGGTTGTAGCCAGGATATTGGGATATTCTGGCATGGTTTAAATCACAGTTTGCATACAAGCAACTGTTTAATACATGCAAGTATTAAAAATATGCATGCATTGCATCTGCTAGTGTTCCAAATTCTTCATGAAGGAGAGGAGGAGAAAGGAAAGAAGAATAAGTGGTGGCTTTACTCTTAAATTAAATTTTCATATAAATAATAAACTTTTTTTTTCAAGAAGCAATTAAAAGATATTTTTGGGGGTGTGCCATTGCTGGTATAGCACATGGTGATTTTTCTGTCTTCTATGAAACTTTATTGATTTATACCAGCGGTGAAGCTTTCCTGAGAGTGGAATTCTGCAGCAGTTAATGATGATCCAAGTCAGTACTTCCAAGGCCTTTTATTCTCCGTGATTTAGATGTTTTACACCGAATTTGCAGATTCCAGGAGCCGCCAGGCAGCGGAGGTTGAGGCTCTTGGTTCCCACTCGGAAAAGCTGACAGACTGGAGCCTAATCTTGGCAGCACTTGCTGCCTTGCCTTGCCAAGTCCCATCCATCAGCAGCAAAGGCTCTTACATCCTCTTACCTTCCATGCCCTGGTGCTTTCACCTGCTGCCCACGCAGTGCCCCTGCCCCTGCTGCTTTCTGTGCTGAGCTGTGCTAGAACCTCCTGGGAAACTCCGCTTCCCTGCCCGAGTTCCCTGTCTGGGTAGTGGGAAAAATGATTGCGGCTCTTGGGTATTGATTTGCCAAGGTGGGATGAGAGGTCTGAAGGGTTTATTCCCAGCAGAGCCCAGGACCCTGGCAATGCCAGCCCTGAGAGGTGAGTTCTGGTTAGGAGGTATCAAGATGTGTGCTAGAAGGGTATTAGAGACCCCAGGGAAAGCCTGGCTCGGGTCTGATTGCAAGAAACCCCTTTTTCCTTTCCAGCCCTGGCATTACTCACTGCCAGGTTATACCTGGATCTTTGAGTAATGTCCCTGTGCAATGCAGAGCCCAGTGCAGGCTGGTCTCAGTGTGGGGTATGTGAGATAAAGTCCTTTGTGTGAGATAAATCCTGTTGTTCATGTTGCTGGCTGGCTTTATTTTTCATTAGTACCAATTTACGAGAAAAAATACTCTTTTTTTTTTTCTTTCTGGATGGTAAGGAGAAAACCATTGTAATTCATTTATTGAGTCCTCTGTGTCCTCCTTCTACACTTTGGCAGCTGAAAGCTTCATCCTGTGCAGGTCTGAGCTCTTTGGTGCTCTTGGTTCTTGTTGGTTTTGGTGGCAGTCGAGTGCTGAGCAAATTGCCCCATTCAGGCTCTAGGACCCTAATCTCTCTTTAAACAAGGAGCTGTGCAAAGCCATTCAGTGTCTAAACAGAGGAGTGAGTGCCTATCAGCATCTGACAGAGACTTAAACAGCAGAGCAAAGCACAGAGCTATTAAAAACTGGAGAAGGAGATACAGGACAAGGAATTGATTCATTGCCAAGGCCAGAGCTTGTTCGAGTTTGTAACTTACATCTTGCATGTTCCCATTTTTATGACACTTGAGAACTTTAAAAAAATCCAAACCCAACTAACTGTGATATTCGTGTATTTCAATCATTATGGCATTCTGGCCAAACTTTAAAATGTGGTGGAGGCTTTGGTGAGCCATCCTGTAAGGCTAAATTTGATACATCCCCTGCAGAGAAATGTGTTTCATAGAATTGTACTGCCATGAAAATTAGATTTCTTCAGCTTTGTGTCTTCAGTGGAAGAAGATGAGCAGCCCAGGTCTCTGAGAAGGTGCTGCTGAAGGTAGAGAATACTGACCACACTGTCTGCTTTTCCCCGCTCTGTGACTGCCACTGGGCTGTTTTAGCCTGCTTCAAAGCCCAGAAACACCCCCCAGACAGACAATGTTTTACTTGGCCTTTTGTGTGATGAACTCCACGTGGTTTTGACTCGCAAATCAATCAAACTGAACGATAGCTGCTCTCATTTCCATTTCCCTGCCAGAGAACCTGGCCTGCAGAGGTTTCCTGTGCCTGCCATGTGTCTGTGGGGAGCTGGCAATAAACTCCCGTGTCCTGAATACCCCTCTTCTCTCCAGCTATCAGACAGGACAGGCTGAGGTGCCCTTTGCTTTGTCCTTGCCATGCTGCCACAATGGGGCCAGCAGGATCCATGGGGTGTGCCCCAGTGGGGCCAGCAGGATCCATGGGGTGTGCCCCAGTGGGGCCAGCAGGATCCGTGGGGTGTGCCCCAGTGGGGCCAGCAGGATCCATGGGGTGTGCCCCAGTGGGGCCAGCAGGATCCGTGGGGTGTGCCCCAGTGGGGCCAGCAGGATCCATGGGGTGTGCCCCAATGGGGCCAGCGGGATCCATGGGGTGTGCCCCAATGGGGCCAGCGGGATCCATGGGGTGTGTGCCCCAGTGGGGCCAGCAGGATCCATGGGGTGTGCCCCAGTGGGGCCAGCAGGATCCATGGGGTGTGCCCAATGGGGCCAGCAGGATCAATGGGGTGTGCCCCAGTGGGACCAGCAGGATCCATGGGGTGTGCCCCAATGGGGGCCAGCAAGATCCATGGGGTGTGCCCCAATGGGGCCAGCAGGATCCATGGGGTGTGCCCCAGTGGGGCCAGCAGGATCCGTGGGGTGTGCCCCCAGCGGGATCCGTGGGGCCAGCAGGATCCATGGGGTGTGCCCCAATGGGACCAGCAGGATCCATGGGGGTGCCACAGTGGGGCCACAGGAATGGGCCCCATCAGGATCCATGGGGTGTGCCCCAATGGGGCCAGCAGGATCCGTGGGGTGTGCCCAATGGGGCGGCAGGATCCATGGGTGGCTGCAGGATCCGTGGGGTGTGCCCCAATGGGGCCAGCAGGATCCATGGGGTGTGTGGGGCCCCAGGATCCGTGGGGGGCCAATGGGGCCGGCAGGATCCATGGGGTGTGCCCCAATGGGGCCAGCAGGATCCATGGGGTGTGCCCCAGTGGGGCCAGCAGGATCCGTGGGGTGTGCCCCAGTGGGGCCAGCAGGATCCATGGGGTGTGCCCCAATGGGGCCAGCAGGATCCATGGGGTGTGCCCCAGTGGGGCCAGCAGGATCCGTGGGGTGTGCCCCAGTGGGTGGCTGCAGGATCCGTGGGGTGTGCCCCAGTGGGTGGCTGCAGGATCCATGGGGTGTGCCCCAGTGGGGCCAGCAGGATCCGTGGGGTGTGCCCAATGGGGCCAGCAGGATCCGTGGGGTGTGCCCCTGTGGGGCCAGCAGGATCCATGGGGTGTGCCCCAGTGGGGCCAGCAGGATCCATGGGGTGTGCCCCTGTGGGGCCAGCAGGATCCATGGGGTGTGCCCCAGTGGGGCCAGCAGGATCCATGGGGTGTGCCCCTGTGGGGCCAGCAGGATCCGTGGGGTGTGCCCCAATCCCTGCCACCCTGCTTGCCTCAAAGGCCAGCGTGTGACATTTTGCCCACCATGTGCTGCTCGCAGGACTCTGACATTTGCAGCCTCTGGCCAGCACAAAACCTGAATAGGAGTGTCTGTGCAGGAGTTTTCCAAGCCTTTTCTCTTAACAAAAGCTTTCATCGGTGGAAATTGGAGGTTCCAGGTATTTATCTTTGATTCCACGCAGCAAAGTGGCTTAAATAGGTCAGATGGCCTCGGCAGTGGAGACAATTGGGAATGGCAGCCCTGGGAGGGGGAGTGATTCCGGAAATCTTCACTGACCTTTGCATGCACACTGTTGTTTTACAGACTCTTAAGGTCATCAGCCAGTCTGAGAAAACCATTTATAGATTTCAGTCCTGAATGTCAGGCAGCCTTTGACTAACAGAGCTCTGTGAGTAGAGGGCCAGAGAGAAGACAGGCCTGTAATAAAAAGATATCTTGGTATTTTGCAGCCATAGGGGGGCATGTACAGAACTGCAAAAAGCATTGGAGGCTGTTATTAAAATATTGGAAATGCCTTTCTGATGTGCAGTTCTCTGAGAGTTCTGTGTTTCCAAAATAGACTTTAAAGCTTCTCTTTCCCGTTGGTGAAAAGGCTGTGCCTCGCAAGCAGCTATTTGTGGTTTATACACGTGTCTGTTGTGTTGGTAATCCTGAGGAAAATGGAACAACCTGACAGATGTTGGATAAGGCTTTAGAATGCAGAGGTCTAATCCTGGCTTCTAATCGGTGCAACTGAAACAAGGAGTTTTACATGTGGTTAATGGCACTGCTCTGGATGGGCTGCACTCAGTGCAAGCATTCTGATCACCCTGTTAATTCTGGGGGAGTTCCCTGGCAATGAGCTCTAGCATCTAACCATGCTCTGTTTGAAGTATTTTTATCCCCCTGGCATTCCCATCATTTAGTTTTGGTGACCATCCCATTGTTTCTGTGTTTTCAAGAGTGCAGAGGGTTCTGGTGTACCTGTGTTCAGTCCTTGCTTTAGGTGCTTGTCGTGTTGTGACAGCTCTGAAATGTCACTGTTCTGCCTCTGCTGGAGAAGAATGGGGCAAGGGCTCACTTCTGTACTAAATCCAGGATTGTCTGTTGGACTTCAGTGAAGGTTTGATCTGTGGTGATGTACAAAGGATAAATTCATTAAGGACATACTCTCAAAATGTGAGAGAAGTCTATTTAATAGAATATTATTGCAGTTTTTCATTTAGCAATATACTGAATGAATGAAGTTAATATCTCCCACTGAAATAAAATGGGAAGTTTGTTCACAATAACTGATTATAATGTCTCCCAAAAATCTTTGCAGTGTGGTTTAATTGAACTCTGATCTAGGCTAAATAAGACTGTGTCTATATCTGGGCTTAAAATGTGTCTGGTAACCAACCAGACTCTGTACTCCCATGGATGTGAATAGGAATATCCCATCCCAGGTCAGTCTGCAAAACCCTGCAGGTACAAACCTATCCTTGGACTTCAGCTTTCAGTTTAGGGAACTCTGCATTCTAAAAAGAGCTGCTCAAATAGTTTTGTTAGCATTAATTTTGTTTGATGGAATTGCCCTCACCAGGTGCTCACAGAACATTTGATAATAGGCTGCAATTTCCCTCAAATGTTTGCTCTGTAGATTTCTTGGCCAGATTCGTTTGCAGAGCTTATTTTTAGCTTCACAAATTGGTCATCATAAGCATTTAACACTTGACATTGCCTGTGTGCAATCAGTCCCAGAGTCCCTGTGAGCCCTCAGAGGATGGGGAGGCAGCTCTGATGGGCACGCAGGAGGAGCTGTGGCTTCTGCAGGTCCCCTGCCCGCAGCTGATGCTTTGGAATGCTCACAGAGCTGCAGCTTTTAAGCCAGAAGGGAGTGAGAGTCTGAGTGGTGCCTGTCAGGGGGGAATCAGTCTGGATGTGAAGACATGGACGAGCCACTGCTCCCTTTGTTGCTGTGTTTTATCAACCTCATGGTCCAAAATCGGTTCCGTATCCTCCATCTGAGCTTGTTTGGTTTAAGATTGCACTCAGCCTTTCCATCAGCAAAGTCTCCTATTTCTAGAAGGCAAGAAAAGGGAACTTGGAGGGGATGAGAGTACAGCTAAGGTCATCCTGAGGTCTCAGGGAATGTATTTGCTGAGCTCTACTTCTCAGCAAAACATTGCTACAAAGATTTCATACACTGTGAAGTCACTAAATGTGACTGAGTGTGGTGCTGGCACAGAAAATTAAGGGAAAATGAACCAGCAAACAGAGCTGTTGACATTTTGGGTGAAGAAAGCATTTGTGCTGATTGAAGTGAATCTTCCCTGCTTTCATTCTGCTCTGCAGTTCCTGAGCTGGAATGTGTGATTTGCTCTGCAGGAGCAGGACAGGTTTGTAGGGGAAGATGGAATGAGAAGAGAACTGAAGGATGGAGATTTTGTGAGGGCATGGTTTGTGTCAGGTGCTCATCTGGGTGCAGGGGCAGGTGGGAGTGGGTATCCATGGGGGAACAGGGATGACCTTTTACTGCATTTGCAGGATTTTAGGTGATGGTGGTGCTGTGAATAACATTAGGTGGAGTTTGTTTCTTAAAACTCTGGTGGCATGGAATTGGAACCAAAATTAAAATCAATATGGTGCAGCATTCAATTACAGCTAGGTTCAGGAATGGAGGAAAGGTAGTTGGAAAAAGGAGGGAGAAGATCCTGCCTTAAAAGGTACAGAATTCTTGGTGGGAGCTCCAGCTGTGCTGGGGTTCCAGGAGGACACACAGGCACTGGCATCTGTCCTGCTCTTTTCCTCTGGCTTGTCTCCTGCAAGGGACAATTATAAATGTGCCTCTGAGGGCCAGACAGGGTGCAGGAAGGTTCTCACATCGCTCCCCCTTTGCACGGGCAGATGTCTTCTGCTCCTCACTGACTTCCCTGGCCCAGAACCTCCTGGCTGAGGGGACAGGCAGATGGTTGCCTTGAAGGCTCAGTGGCTCATCCAGCATCAGGCACTGAAGATCCGTGGCCATTGGCCAGTAATCTCCCACCCACGAGCTAAACCCTTCATTCCCTGCCCAAAAGAAAGTCACCTCAAACCAAGCTCATAAAAGAACAACTCCAAGATATTAAGCTTTTATGACTGTTCCAGTGAATCCAGCTCCATGTGAAATACCCGCAAAGAAAATTCCTCTTATGCTGGAATCCAAGAACTAATAATAACAGTACAGATCAGAAGTCACTGTTTCCCATCCAATGAGCTCACTGGGTTGCAGGAATTTGAGCTGCTCTGTCACAGCCAGTGATGTGCTTAGCAGATGCCTGCTTGGGTTCAGATGAAGTGCTGCAGAGGCATATGATGCCAGAAGAAGGATTAAAAAGTCACCAGGCTGTTACAAAGAAGAAATAATTACTTGTAAGCCTTTGCTTTTGTTCTTGGCTAATACTGGCTTTGTTTGATGGTTGTTAACCTCTTCCATGCAGGACTGCATCTCTGGGCAGCTGTGACTCCTGTTGGGTGATGGAAAGGGGTAAAGCATTTCAAGATGCAAAAATCTGTTCCAGAGCACCTGAAAGCACTGACAGGCAGAGCTGCTTTTTAAAAATCAGTTTTTCAGGTAGATAAAGTAAACACCGCTTAATGGTTATTTAAAATAGTAACTTGTGCTGAGAAACTCAGGAAAACCCATGGCATCTTGTTTAAATAGATTCTCTGATAAATTAAAGAACTTTGAAACTGAGCTGATTAAGCATACAAAAGTGTTCTCTGGAAATGGAGGTAATTAATTATACCAGGATGTGAAAGTTATTGGGTAGAGATGGAGAGAATAGAGCAAATCCCTTAAGTGGTGGCCTGCAGTTGCTGATGCATGGTGTTGATATTCTAAAAATAAAATGGACAATTTTAACTACCAATTTTATCAGTAAAAGGCTTAAAGTGCTTAAATAAATTGTCTAAAGTACAGCCCTCAGTATAGAAATATAGGAATCCATTATGTAGGGTGGGAAAGTGGGTGGAAATCTTTTGACTACAAAAAAAAAGTGAAGCTTTTTTTCTTTCTGCTATCAGTCTGGCCACATAGGTTTTGCTGTTTGTGTTCAGCTTCTTAAGGCAGAAGTTGCATGACTGTTTTTCTTAATATTGGGCCAAGTCCTGCATACCTCATGCATGTGATTAACCCAGGATAAATGAAGTGCCTGCAAAAATGAGCCCACTGTCTGTCTGAGGATAATGTGCTGCAGCAAAAGTCCTGGGAATTGCACAGAAACATCTGCTGAGCCTCAAGCTTAGATCCTGACCAGCAACCCTTTGGAATCACAGGGCTTCACTTGTCTCTGCAGCCTGCTGAGTTTATTTCTGATTTGTGTGGCTCTGTGGAAGGCAGGGATTCCCTCGGGAGCAGTGGGGCCGTGTCTGGAGAATCCCTGGTCATGGAAAAACCCTTCAGATAACTTGTGAGCTTCAGCCAGTTCCTGCTTTCCTTCACCAAGAGTTCCTGTGCCTCCCCTAAGCACAGCCCTGCCCTCTGGTACCACAGGGAGCAGCAGGACTCCTAGGAAAGCAATTCTCACCAGTCACCAAGTCAAACTCAGCAGCCAGACTGGCCTCCAAGAAATTCTCCTCTAGCAGACGAGGTGTTTTAATTGCAAAGGACGTTGGCATCTGTCACGGAGCATGTCGGTGGCTGTTTTTGCAGAGGGCTGCAGGGAGGTGAGCAGATACCAGCAGGCTCATCCAGGGTGGGTGAAGGGGCTTAGAGAGGAAACTCCAAAGGCATCTGTAGGTTTTCCTCTTCCCTTGGAAGGTCCATGGTCCAAAGTGGATCTCCCTTGCGTTCCCTCCAGAAGTGTTAGAGCACTTAGGGATGGAAGCCTGACAGACTCAGGTAAAGGGAAATCAATCAGCTCAGGAGGTGGCATTTGTAACATCTTTTTCAGGAGAATTAAACTGTGTGCCAAGGACTGGAGCCTTGCAGGGCTGTAACAGTGAGCTAAATCAGTGTTTTATGTTTTCGGTGTGATTCTGCCTGACAGAGAGGGTGTTGTGCTGCTAGTTCACTGTTTCTTTTCCTTTTTTACCTTTTTTTTGTTTTGTTTAAATTTCTGTCCAGTCATGGCAGTTTCCTCGGTAAGGAGAACAGTTCCATGGTGGTTCATGAATTAAACATGAGTGAACACATCTTAATTCTTTACTTCAAATTTATGGCTGCTGTCCTTTGAGAGTTCTGATTTCCCCCTCCTCCACATTTGTCTCCTTCTTTTCTTAATTACCTCACACCTGTCTCCCAAAGCTCTTCATTCCCTGCACTCTGGCACTGCACACTCCACAGGACTGCAGCGGGGTTGTCTGTCAGCAGCCATTTGGTGTCCTGACAGGTATCGATTGTTTATTCCTTACTTGAAAACATTTAATTAAATCTGACTGCATAATTAGCACGTTAGCAGCCAGACATGCCAGGGCAGCAAATGTGACTTGCAGAGGTCCCCAGGCTGCAGCCCCTTGTGAGGAAGGTGGTAAGGCAGTGGCTCCGTGGGGTGTTTTGGGATCCTCAGGTGTTCTGAGCTCCAGATGAATCTCTGCATTCTGTGCTGTCCTTGTGGTTACCTTTATTCTTTAAAGAGCTGAACCTACACAGAACCTTAGCTCCTGACTCTGATGGGATTCCCTGAGAGCCCTGGAGCTGAGCACAAGCTCTGTATTTTCAATACTCAAGTCCAGCATTAGATGCATTTACCTTTTGTGCCTATGGCCAATCCCTTCAGCAGGGGTTAAGGAGAGGGGCTGTAAGCTGTATGACACAATCAACGTGTGTTTGAACCCTTCTCCACTGTTATCTACCCTAATTTAGACAATACATTTTGCCTTTCAGCAGTGTGGTGTTAACAGGAAAACATTTAGGTCAAAAGAATCTGATGTTCAGCTGAAACTTGAAATTGGCCGGCACATGCTGGTTCTCTCTGTGTGCATCTTACATATTAGTACTTGCTGGAATACTTCTGGGTTGTGATGCCCATCTGCATTTAAAGAACGTAGGAAATTGTCAGTATTTTACCCCAGAGATATGGACTGTAGTGCCAGAACAGTAATACAAGAGCAAGGTTACTCGACAGAGACACTGCAATGGTTTTTTTTGTGTGTGTGTGTGTCCTTAGAAAAGCAGTTTCTTTCACCTAGAAGAAGAGCTCTCTTTGCTCCTGCAGGGCAGGTGACTAGCAGCCCTGGGGCTGTTCATCATTGGGCTCTCCTGACATGCTGCATTATATTTTCTTTTGCAAATGTAATGCAGAAAAGAATTATCTGCATCTAAACATCTAGCTACCCTGTGAATGTTCTTTGCATGGAATAATTACTGAAGTTGTGCTAAGTGTCCCTTTGAGTCCATAAGCAGACTTGGTCTAACTCACCTTTTCTTGTATTAGTGACAGAGTGCCGAGGGGTCTTGGACAATAATCAGCGATTTTCTTCATTACCAACGTACCTACCTGTGAGCTACCGGCTCTTCAACGCCGAGACATCTTTCTTCCTCAAAGAGGCCAACCAGGACTTCATGAGGAATTCCAGTTTGCAGTCCAGGGTGGAGTCCTTCTTCCCCTACAAAGCCAAGAGGCCGCCCGTGTTAAACGCCAGCTACGGCCCCTTCTCGGTGGAGCAAGCAGTGCCCCAGGACCTCCTGCTGACTTCCAGCTCCTTTGGATCCGCCAACAAGTTCACCTACAACTGGAAGCTGCAGGCCTACATCCTGAGCAGCAAGATCTACCTGAGCAAGCCGCGGGTGCAGGTGCTGTTCTACATCGTGGGCAGGGACTGGGACGAGTACAGCCCCGCGGAGCGGCTGCCCTGCCTGCGCGTGTTCGCCTTCCGCGAGACGCGCGAGGTGCGCGGCAGCTGCCGCCTGCGGGGCGACCTGGGGCTCTGCGTGGCGCAGCTGGAGCTGCTGCCCAGCTGGTTCAACCCCCCCACGGTGCTCACGGGCCGGAAGAAGCCGGCGGAGCAGCTGGAGGGCAGCCCCGTGGAGCTCTACTACACGGTGCAGCCCGGGGACGAGAAGGGCGAGTGCACGGCCGAGGATCTCCGCAAGGGCAACGCCATCCGGCCCGGGAAGGACGGCGCGGATGAAAGCATGTCCCACCTGCAGAGGATTGGCTCTGTCAGCCTCTACCGCGGCCAGGAGGCCTCCCAGCTCACGGAGCTGCGGCTGGACAGCAACGTGGTGGTGTGGCTGCCCTCCAAGCCCGTCAAACAAGGGGAGGTTGTGAATGTCTACGTGACGATTGCCAACAATTCCACGGTGGATCAGTTCATCCTCAGGTAAGGCGGTTGGCCGGGCGTGGTTCTGGCGCGCAAAGATGCTGGGGATGTGGGATGGGTCTCAGCTGATTTGAAGCTGATCCCCACTGGAGGTTGCTCCTCGTCACTGAAATACCTTATTTTCCTCTTTGCTTGCTGTGAGGAGGATTGAAAGCCCCCGTCACGGGGAGGTTTTCAGCGTGTCTGCAGTGCCGTTTATCACAGGCCCACGGTGTGCAGCAAGGTACAAAAGTGCTGCTTTAGCAGGGCTGTTTCTGTGCTGTGACAGACAGCCAGGCATCAGAAAACTTTTCTGCTTTACGGCGCTTTTAAAATCAGGTTTTTATTGCGCAGGCATGGAGTTTGAATGTAGAAAAACTTCAATTACCTGCTTTTCTGTAAGTGCTTTGGCAGAGCTTGCCTCTCCCACACACAGAGTGGTTTTGTTAGGAGAGCTCTGTAGGGAGGGTTTAACTATCCACTTGCAGTTAAGCAGTGTTTGTCTTTGGCAGCGCATTTGTCCTTTAAATAAAGCCCAAGGTGTTTGATATTGCTGCTGCCTGCAAGGGACTGTTAGAAGTGAGTGCCATTATTTTGGACAGGAGTGGGAACACAGGAGCTGCCTTACTGGGTCAGATCACTTCCCTTTTATTTTCATTTTTAGCCGTCTCCCTACCGATCAGATGAAAATCCTTTGAGGATGACAAAGACTGGGAAACTTGTTAATCACTGAAAAATTTGATGTATCTTTTTTTAACTTGTTACCAGGCTTTAAATTCAGTGGAAATTTCCACGGTGATAAGCAACAATTGCTCTCTAAAGCCTCAGGGAATCAGTTTCCCAAAAGATTCTGCACATGAAAGAATTTATTTCTAAGGCTTATATGAATTAGATTAATACATAGTTGACAACCACCGAGGAGAATAGCCTTTAGAAAAGGAAGTGTCGCTTGGCAGATAAAAGGCTTTTATTTGAAAAAAGGGGGATTTTAGTCATCCCAGAACCGTTGTGGTGTTTGCAGCTTTGGTTAAATTGGCGAGATAATCTCCCAGACACCTGTTTACTGAGTGAAACCTCTGTGCTAGAAGTATTTTCTGATGTTGTTACTTCTCTTCTATTGAAAATCCCTTGACACAAAGTAGTAGAAACAGAATACTCTTGCACATAGCAAACATGGCTGTGGTGAAAGAAGAAATCCAGAGGCAGTGAGCTGGGTGTTTGTTGGGTGAATGGGAGTGGGAATCACTCTCTGAAGGTCCTTGTCACTCTCTTTATTTTCCTGAAAAGCGAGTTGAAGAGCAACAAGCTTGTTGACATCTGGGGCTGTATTTCTTTGCTCAGAAATAAGTCTGGCTGAGAGGTGCAGGAGACAGGGATGGAAATGTGGGATGTTGGTAGCTGCCTGTGCCTTGCTGTTATGGACAGAGAGGATTGGCTTTGGTTTTGGGAACATTTATCTGGAATGCACAGGCTGACAGAGGTTGGTTCTGGGGCTGGAAAAGGATTGTTTTGTGAGACTGAACTGTGAGGAGAGCTTGCTAACACTTTATCTGGAGTTCAGAGTCACACAGTAAGGCAGTACAGAATGTAAAAAATACAAAAGCTAGAACTGAGGGCATCAGCAGAGGGCTGGCAAAGAATGGAGCTTCCCATTCTGTGGTGGGAATCTGATGTCTTCAGTGCAGCTTTGAGGTGTGGAAGGGGTGGGCTGTGAGCCGGGAACCCGTGCAGTGTCTGTGTCTGGGAAGGGAGCAGAGCAGCCAGGGAATAGCAGCGCATATGCCGGGGCTGCCCGGGGGCCCCCTTAACCTTCTCCGTGGCCATTTGCCTGCCTGGAGAGAGCTCTGTGCTCTCGTCCTCCTGGGCTCCCAGCACAGCAAGCCCTACATCCTATGACATGCACTCACATTTAATCATCCCAAAGAAAAACACACCACACGGTATCCCCGGGCACAGTGGCCTTGTTTATTTTCTGCTCCTTGTATATTATTCATTGAGGTATTGCAACATGCAGAGCTGAAGCAAACAGCATGTGATCATTGCTTGGGGGGTGGGAAATAATAGCTACAAATCTTCTCTGGCAAAAGGGAAGCAGACCGGTCTCAATGACCTCACAGCCACAAATCATGGCAAGTGAAAGTGTGGTCTTAAATTGTGTCTTCATTCAGAAGCCTGGTACTGTATCTGTTAATTTATCAGTGTTCTTAAATTGCCTTCATTCAGCATCCTGGTACTGTATATATGAATTTATCTGTGTTCTTAAATGGTCTTAATTAAGCATCCTGGTGCTGTATATGTGAATTTATCCATGTCCTTAAATTGTGTCTTCATTCAGCGTCCTGGTGCTGTATTTGTGAATTTATCCATGTCCTTAAATTGTGTCTTCATTCAGCATCCTGGTACTGTATATGTGAATTTATCCACGCCCGTAACTGTGTGTTCATTCAGCATCCTGGTGCTGTATCTGTGCATTTATCAGCCCAGGAGCACCAGTAAAGTCAGGAGGGTGGCTGGTGTGGCAGGGACTGAGGTGGGTTGTGCAGGGCAGTGCATTAATGCCATAGGAGCACCCTGTGGATAAACACAGCTCCTCCTTTCCTGCACCCAGTGAGCACAGGACTGTGGTGGGAACAGTCCAAACCATCCTGAGAGGTTGTAGGTCCTGTTCCTGTCCTGCTGTGTCACCTCTGTAGGTTTTTACAGGCATTTTCTATCTGCAAAACCAGAAAATGCAAACAGTTGGTCAGCATCACCCTTGGGAGTGCTCAGCCCTTTTACTGCAGGACTTTGATGTCCTCTCATGGAAGGGGTTTCAGGTTTGCCTTATGTTATCAACAACAATATGAATGGGAAAATCTTGATGAAAGAGCTGAAGGAATAGAGAAGAGGGAGGAAAATATTGCCCTGCTTTCCTACCACTGGATTTCTGGGCTCCCAAAAGAGAGATGAATCGCTGCTGATGGTACAGTAGGAAAAATTACTGTTACCTCTAGCGATTGGTAAAGTATGAACAGAAGGAAAGAAGCAGCAGTAGAGGAAAGAAAATAAAAAACCCAGCAATTTTTAAAATGAAGATCATTGAGGTCTTGTGTCCTTCCCAGAGCTGCCACAAATTGTTACCGCTGGCTCTGGCAGAGCTACCAGGACTGATTGTCACCTCTCCAAGCGCTGTTACACTCTTCTCTAATGTGAGGCATCATTTTGTGTGTGTTGTCTGCGAGGATTAGAAAGCAAAATCCTTAGGGCATGACCGTGTTCTTGACTGCCTTCCTGAGCCCTCACACCCAGCAGGCTGCAGGAAAGGGAAAGCATCATAACCAAACTGAAAGGAAGCTCTTCTTGTGGGGTTACACTGGATGTGATGCTGGGGTGCCTGAAGGCGAGGGGAGGCTGGGCAGGGGTGAGCTGAAGGCACCAGGCGGCTCTGAGAAGGTTGTCTGTCCTGTGTGCACTGCTGTTTGTTCTGGAGCTGGAAATATTCTCCAGGTGCTCACCCTGACAGGATCCTGCCAGCTGTTTCTCATGCCACGTGGTGCCACGTTTTTGGAGCTCAAAATACTCCTGCTCCATTTTTGGAGCTCAAAATACTTCTCCGGGTACTGACCACAGGAGGGTCCTGCCAGCTGTTTCTCGTGCCCTGTGGTGCCACGTTTGGGCAGAGCTCTGCACAGAAGGGTGGGAGTGCTGAGTGCTGTGTGTCCCTGGGCAGCAGATCAGCTCCGAGTCGCTCTGCAAGGTGCTGAACCAGCAGGTAACCTGATTTACAGGAGCTATTGAGCGGGAGAAGTGAAGAGAAAGGGGATAGATAAAGTTGTTACAGCCTGATTAGAGAAGAGAGGTGTAGCACAGGAGTGGCTTTTCCTTCCCTTCAGGCTTCTTAGTAGAGATTTTGCAGTGCAGCTGCTGCACCTGGAGGGATGTAGCTTGTAATCAGTGTCCAGCAAACAAGTCAACCCAACACAATGGATAATTAGGAGCAATAATAAATCTACAAATTGGATAAGGATAAATGCAGTGACGAAAGCTATTAAACCCATGAGCTGGGACAGCTTTCACATTTCAGTGCCTAATGAGTATTGACAGCAGGGCTGTGTTGGGTGGTGCTGGCAGCAGCTGAAGGACCTGGAGGAGGATGCAGTGAAGAGCAGCACCAGAGGTACAAAAGGTTGTTATGGTCATAACATCTGTGTAAGTGCTTGGGAATCTCAGTATAAAAAGCCAGTTTGGAGGAGCTGGTCACGAAAAAGGGCCATCTTCAACACTAACTCTGCCTGTTCTGCATGTAGGACCTGTTTGAGGCTCTCTAGGGAATAAACCTCTCCCAGGAGCTTGGCACTGCCCTCAGCTGCACTTAAAATAACCAAAAATAGTAACATTTTCGAGCAGTTACTGTTTGCTTTTACATAGTGACATTTCCATCTTACCCTATGATGAAACAACATTTACTGCCCTGAAATCTGTACTTAATTGTTGGTTCATTAGTTCTTGACACTGCAGTGTGGTGGCATCGTGGCAAACACAAGTGGCATTGCAATGAAGAACTGAAGTCAAAGGTATCAAAACATGCAAGCCTAAACCAGAGCTGAAATCACTCTTAAGTTTTGTGTTAACCCAGAATTTGGGATGCATTATCCCAAGGATCTATTTTCCACAGTAAATGGAATGCAGTTTTTCAGCTTTGAGGTGAAGGGTGCTTTTTTTTTACACTGATTCATATTTAAAACCAGCAGAGCTTGGAGTGAAATGAAGAGAGACAGAAGAGTTTGGTGGGATGCTCTTCTGGGTGTACCTGTCCATCTCCAAATGGCAAGAATTGCAACAAAGCATTTTACATGTCCTGGGCAGCTTTGCATTGCTGAAATATTTAAGAGTCATTTCACTGCACAAAAGCATTTCAGGTGACATCTGAAGGGAGAGGAGTTTGAATCTCATTATTTCAGGGTATATTTTAATAGGAAAATTGGGTTGCTGTATGGCACTGGTAGGTTCCCTAAAGGCAGGTGCTACTCCAGAGTTGCTTTGCAAAAATGCCCAGAGGTGTGAATTATGACTTGAAGGGGTTTTATATATTTTGTTGACAGAGGCTTATATACTTCACTGTCTGGTGTTCAGCCTTGTGGAACTTTAAGTCTCACTGATTCTTTTTGTTTTATTTTCCCTTCTATAGAATGATTAGTAACAATTCAGCTACACATCCACAGTGGAGCAGGTTATTGAAAGAGAAGTACACCGGGGGGTTATGGCTTTAGCAAGGGCTGAGGGACAACAGCACCTTGCAGTGCTTTGTTGAGATGTCTCCCCAGCAGATTCAGAGCAGCGGTGCCATCAGCTTGGATGTTCTGCTCCAGTAAGCAATGGGGGCAGTCTGCCGGAGCACTCCTAATTACCATTTACTAGGGAAGTGACACACTAAAGGGGGAATATTTCCCAGTGTAGCTTTAAAAAGCATTTGTGATGTAAAAAATACTTCTTCAAAGAAGGGAACGTGTTAATGCTATTTTGAGAGAATGGCATGCGCTCCAGTTTAATTTCATTAGCCCTTAGCAGGCACTTTTCAGGGACACTGGTGTCACACCAGAGGCAGCTGGGTCCTCCAAACTAATGACTCGTTCTCAGAACTGCTAAGCTGGGGAGGAGGATGTCCTTTAAACATCTGAGAAAGGTGCTTCTCACCGGAGCAAGGCAAGCACGGAAGGGCTCACTGTGGTAGCAGCAGTCTGGTTTAATAAAGTTTTAAAAGAACTAATTATTAACTTGAAATTGAAGCTGCCTAGAAAAGAGAAAACAGGCACTCTCCCCTGACTCTTTAAATGCCTCTGAAAAACTGTGGTGCCTGAGAAACCTTTTGAACAATTCTCCAACAAAATGTACTCATTACCTCTGAGAATAACCCATGGATTTATTGTTAGAAGGCCAGTTCCGTGTTCCATGCTTTGGAAATCGTTTGCTGATTGACCAGGTTGGTGAAGCACAGCTTTGCAGCCAGGAGGAGACCCCAGACCCTGCTGAGATCAGGGGCTGGGCAGGGAGGCTCAGTGCTGCTGAAATCCATGGAGAGCTCGGGTTAGAGCCTCCCTTCTGAGAACATCGCCTGAACACCTCGGTCAGCTCCTGTACAGTGAATTTTGTCACACAGAAGTGGGCAAGGATTACCTAAACTGGGTGGGCAGCACTTGCAGAATGTCCTTGGTCTGGTGGAAGCAGGCATTCCCAAAGTGTGGGGCTGTGGGTTCTCTGGGCCACCCCCAGGGCTATCTCCATGGAACTGTAAACAAACCTGAACTACATAGCAATACTTACATATAAATGTATATATACACTACTATGTATAAATACATATACACTATATATAAATACATATAACTATACATAAATATGTAAATAAATATATATATATATACACACTATATATAACTATATATAGTGAATATATGTATACTTGTAAATATATTCTCTGAGCTGGGTCCTGGGCTATCTCCATGGAACTGTAAATAAACCTGAACTATATATAGACATATATATAAATATATATATAAATAGTTATGCATAGTTATAGTGTGTATATATAGTTAGTATATACATATAGTAGTGTATATATGTAGTTATGTATATATAACTGTACATATATATAACTCTACATAAATAAATGTATATAACTATACATAAATATATAAATAAATACAAATATAAACATAGTATATATAGTGTATTTATATGTGTGTATATATATACATTTACATATATTGTGTGCATATATATATACACGCACATATACATATATATACACACATATACATATATATATACACACACATATACATATATATATATACATATATATATATATATATACACACACACAAAATATAAAATGGATTTGGACTTTGCACTTTGCTTGTGTGTTTGAAAACTTTTCCTCGTGTGTTGATCGGAGAAGTGGAAGAAATGGATGGGGGCTGTTGCAGGCATTGGCTGTGAGTGGGAGAGCAGGAATTCGGGAGTTCCTGGCTCCGGGTGCTGCCCCACTCGGGGTGCTGGAGCCAGGGCTGCCTTCCCTGCTGGCAGCAGGCGCTGGGGTGCAGGACTCACGCTGAGCTGTGCTGATCAATCCCCTGCTGTGCGCTGCTGCCCTTGCCGTCCCTCCAGCTGTGCCACCGCTGGCTGCCCCGGGTGCTGCTGTCCTGGGCCGAGCCTGCGGCGCTCCTGCCCGGCTCTGGGAGCCCCGCAGGGCTGCCTGCAGTGGGACGAGGCACCGCTGCTGATTCCTGTTCAGGCTGTTAGCCACTTGTGTGACTCGAGTTACGAGCGTTAATTAAATCCTTGGTTCCCTGCCTAATTAGTGACAGTGGTGGCTCGTTAGGAGATCACACGGCGTAAACCCCAGTCCTCCCGAGCCAGCGGAGAGGAGGGAAATCCCACTCTGCTGGGAGTTCCGTCGAATCTAGAGGATGTTTCGTGGCTGTCTGGAACAAGGCTGTGATCTGCTGCATTAGGGGATCCCCCGGGAATCCTCAGGGTGATTATCTGACAAGCTGTTGGGTTCCAGGGCCGCTGGAAGCAGGGAAGTGTGTGAGCCTCTGGGTCTGAATGGCAATGAGCATCCCTGAGAGAAACCGAGGCTTTGAAACCTCAGCGCATCTGTTGGGCTGCACTGAGTGACTTTCTGGAGCCCTCCTGGGGGACACCGGCAGCCCCGGCTCAGAGCTTGCAGGGAGGAGCATTTGGGGTGCAAGGATGAATGGGGGGTAATCCAAGAGTGCCAGCAGAACTGTGAAATCTGATGGGTTTGTTGTTTTATTGGTGCTCGTGGGGCTTATTATTTAAGACAGAAAGTGTCAGATTGATTTGAAGTTTCTGTTCTGGCAGAGTGCTGCTCCTCACTCATGACAGCACAGGCACAAAGAAATCACGTTGTTGATACGTGCTTGTGGCACTTCACAGTTAAAACTCCCACAAAAGGCACCAGGATCTTGGGAAGAGCTGCTCTGCACTTGAGTTAATTTCTACAGAATGCTGAGCTCTCCTGTAAATTACAGAACCTTTGACTCCAAGTTTGGCCACCGTTTCCTTTGGGATCCCCTTGGCTGTGTTTCCTGGAAATCCCACCCTGCCCAGGTGTGGTGTCTCTTGAGGGAGGTGTGTGCTGTTGTGTTTAGTATTCTCTTGAAAAGCAAGCTGCATTTCTACAGACTTTGAATACACAGAAGAGCTGATTAATTCATAGTTGGGATGAGACTGGGTTAAAAGGAAATTCAGCATTTTTTTTTTGTTTGTTTGCCTGGTTCCTGGTGTGTTACAAAGTGCGTGTGTTAGCAAAGCTGCCAGGGGGTTAATTTACACTAACAGCCTAATCATCTCCAGTGACACCGTGTTAGGTTTTCATATTGCTGCTGAGATCAGCAAGGCTGGAGAGAGGAGGGCTTCAGAAACAGCCTGGGTCTTGGGAGGAAAGAAAAATGGGGGGAAGCACTTCAGACACAGCCCTCTGCATTTCCAGCTGTCAGGCTGCTTAAAAGAATCTCTTTTTCATCCAAGCTCTGGCTCTCAGATGTAACCCTTCATTTCCAAAGTGCCACCAGAGCGAGCTCTTTGTACAAGACAGACAGGCTCATTAAGGGGAATATGTGGCACTTTCCAAAACGCAGAGCTTGCTTCCTCAACCTCCCTGATTAGTTGTTAACCAGAACACACAAATAGTTGTGGGTCATGAATCACAGCTTGCTTTTGCAGATACAGGAGTGTCTGACAGACCGGACCATAAAGTCATGCTTCGTCTTTCATTCACCCCAGGAGTGCTGGGGAAGAGGCTCAGCCCTACAGGTGATCACTGAGACAAAAATGTTACTGACCAGCCCCAGGGGTTCCTTATTTGGCACGTTGGACATGTGTGGATCCTATTTTGAGGAAACTGAGTTTTCCTATGGGTTGCATGGCTGCTTGCTCAGGGCTGTGGGCTTGACGACGGCTTTTAAGAAATGAGGAGCTGTGATGGTAATTGCTGGAGTCACTGAGTCATTCCTGTGCCTGCTCTCTGCAGGTTCTACGGATACCACCAGTAGCAACAAAAATATTTTTCTGCTTGAGGTTATGTCTAGCTTAGAAAAAGCTCTGATTGCATTGAGAATTCTTCCTGTGGAAAGGAAGCACCAGCCCTCAGCAGGAGCCTGTCACTTAGGAACGGGCCCAGATTCAGTCCTGTGGAAAGTAATGAGGATATTCACAGGCTTTAGGGTACTTTTTATTCCTCTGGATTCCAGACATCCATGACAGGCCACATTAGCAGCAGCCTCTGATTTTCCCTTCTATAGCAGCCTGATTACAGTTTTCCAGTAGAAAGGAATGACAAAACCATTTTTTGGGGTCTGTATTTGGTCACTGTTGGTTGTGTGATGATGACTGTGGACAATGCACCCTTGTAATACTGGTTTTTGAGACAGAAGATGATAAATGGCTGGTTTTAAAGCTGTGGTTCATTTGTGAACAGAACAGAGCTGGCCTGAGCAGAGGCTCAGGGCAAACACCAGAAAGAGCAGGCAGCATGTCACGAGCCAGCCATGGGGACAGGGGTGTCACAGCCCTGCAGGTGACATCCCAGTCGTGTTCAAGGAGGTGGCTTTGGGTCCTTGGGACTGGACTTTGGTTTGTGGGTCTTGCTGTCCTCAGGATCCATGAGAGTGCTGATTCCAGGTGGAAGGAGCCTCTGGAGGGAAGCCCCAGGACCTTGGGGATCGGGTGCTCAGGGGTGACCCTGTCCCCCCAGGAACCTCCCCATGCCTTTCCTGGTGCCTGTCAGTGCCCTAAACCACAGGAACCCACAGGAACTCCCCAGTGCCTTCCTGGTGCCTGTCAGTGCCCTAAACCACAGGAACCCACAGGAACCCACAGGAACCTTTCATGGAACCTGTCAGTGCCTTTCCTGGTCCCAGGTCCCCAGTGCCTTTCTAACCTGTCAGTGAAACCACAGGAACTCCCCAGTGCCTTTCCTGGTGCCTGTCAGTGCCCTAAACCACAGGAACTCCCCAGGAACTCCCCAGTGCCTTTCTGGTGTCTGTCAGTGCCCTAAACCACAGGAACCCACAGGAACTCCCCAGTGCCTTTCCTGGTGTCTGTCAGTGCCCTAAACCACAGGAACCCACAGGAACTCCCCAGTGCCTTTCTGGTACCTGTCAGTGCCCTAAACCACAGGAACTCCCCAGGAACTCCCCAGTGCCTGTCCTGGTGCCTGTCAGTGCCCTAAACCACAGGAACCTCCCAGGAACTCCCCAGTGCCTTTCCTGGTGCCTGTCAGTGCCCTAAACCACAGGAACCTCCCCAGGAACTCCCCAGTGCCTTTCTGGTGCCTGTCAGTGCCCTAAACCACAGGAACCTTTCCAGTGCCTTTCCTGGTGCCTGTCAGTGCCCTAAACCACAGGAACCCATAGGAACCTTTCCAGTGCCTTTCCTGGTGCCTGTCAGTGCCCTAAACCACAGGAACACCCAGGAACTCCCCAGTGCCTTTCCTGGTGCCTGTCAGTGCCCTAAACCACAGGAACTCCCCAGGAACTCCCCAGTGCCTTTCTGGTACCTGTCAGTGCCCTAAAGCACAGGAACCTTTCCAGTGCCTTTCTGGTGCCTGTCAGTGCCCCAAACTCCCCTGTTCAGAGCCCTGTTCAGCCAGGATACTGCAGGTGACAATCCAGGCTGGGCACACACGTGAGGATGATGTGTAACCTCCCTTCTCCAGACTCAAGGGTACTGCTGAAGAATTTTTTCTCTTATCTCTCAGAGACAATGCTACTGTAATTTGTACTGGGCAGAAATATTGAGAGAGCTGAATGAAGATTTTATCAGCTGGTTGTAGATAGTGACAGCTGGTTAATGTTAATATCTTCTGAAAGATCTTTAAAGAAATCTTGAATAGTTGTGCAGAAATTAATATGCCTCATCCCTCTTTGTGTTACTGAAGTGGGGCTGTGCTGTCATCTCCAGCCTGCATTCTTTAATTTTCATAGCAAGGGCTGATGGGCTCTGTGTCCATTGCTATGGTAACTGCTGCTTTATTTCTCACTCAAAGAAAACATTGACATAAACCCCACCACAACGTGTCCTTTTTATTCACTGTGCACACCTAATGCATGCCAGGGCTGTGCAAATATGTCATGATTGTGCTGGATGGAGAGCAGTAACCTGCAGGGCTCCTGCCCTGGTGTGTGGCTGGTGTCACCTTTCAGCACACACTGAATTTTATGTCAGCTACTTCAGCCCTGCTTTTATTCCTGCCCATGTTTAATTAGGTTTCAGCCACTTCAGGGTGGAAACAGTCCCTGGCTGGGTGTTGGGAAGCGCTGTGGGGGAATGGGCTCCAACAGCAGATGAGGCATGTGAACTTTGGTTTTGCTCTCAAACAGCTCCATTTTGAAGTGGAATTGATCCCATGAACTTCTGGCAGTCGTTCAAAATCCCTCCCAACCTTTTTGTGAGCACTAATGAAGCGAGTAGAGGTTCTTTCCCTGTGTTAGTACTTCTGTTTTGTTGCCTTAAAACCCCCAAATGTCTCATGAAAAGCTCTACAAAACTGCAGTAGCCTAAGTCCCTTCCATGAGGTTCTGCTACCCAGTTTGCTCCAGATTGCTGTTCCTCACATCCTCTGGGAGTGATGCAGAATAAAGTGTTCCCAGTTCCTCCCAGCATGGGCAGCTTGCTTTGAGTGCCCACACCCCTGCCAGGGACAGCTCTGAGGTCTGGCTCTTCTCGAAGGGAAAAATTCTCCTGGAAAAAGTCTTTCTGCAAGCGTTTTCTAGGGTTTTCCCTGCTCCCTATCACAGTTATCTGATAAGTGTGGCAATTATCTTTTCATCTTAGAGTAAAAAACAAATTAGAAAGAAATAATTAAAAAATCTAATCATTATCTACAAGAAGAAGCTTGCATGTTCCGTGTTACATTCTGCATGATTTTATATGGAACCTCATTAAACATCTTTACACCCTCTTAGCTTCATCTCTATTAACTCTTCCAGGGGTTTCCAGGAGGAAATGACTCTGTACCACCTTGCTGTAAAGCCGAGCAGAGTTTATTCAGACAGAGCGTTTTGCCGGAGTGCTGGCACTAAAGATGCTGTGCATGGAGAGCAGCGTGTGCAGGGCTGAGCCGCAGTTCTGCACGGGGCTCTGCTCCAGAGCTCTGTGCCCTGTGTGCAGCTCTCTAAACCTAAACCAGGGCTGGGCTTTCTGAGCTGCCTCACCCTGCAGAGGGGAATGTGCAGGGACAGCTGTTGGAAGGGTCTGAGTGCTCCCCTGGTTGATAGGGTGATGCTTTTGTGCCCCTGCAGGGTTATTTTTGTTATGTTTGCCCAATTATCTCCTCATAAAAAAACCAAACAATATTTGAGATAGCAACAATTTTAATTGAGTAGTTTAGAAAATATATAAATAAGGGATAATTTGGTTCTAATAATAGCGCATAAGCAAAAAAACCGCGGGGTATGGAGTGCAGGGCTCTTGGACCCGTGCCACCTCCCGTACAAACTTGCCAAGGGAAGATTCCCCCCTCATATGCCATGTGTCAATGCCATCTCCTCCCATTTTCGATTCATCACACTTCTTCCTCCGCCCTCATCACCACCTTTACCGCGCATGCTCCACCACTGGTGTTGGTGGTCGCCCAAGTCTTTGGGGGTCGTCACTGATGAAGGCCTCTCCTCTTCCTCGATGTCCTTTAATTCACCTTTGGGTTACACATGCACACCAAGCCAGTACAATGCAAGCCAAGGATAACATATCACAGCATCTACATATCAAAGCAATAAATGCCTTACAAGTGGTATTTTCCCGGGACCCAACCAGGCTCTGGTTCTTTTTTGTTCATTTTTAGCAACGTTATCTCCAACTTCTGTCCTTGAGAACATTTGCTGGAGGGGTAGAGCCCCTCCTGTCCCTCTCTTCTTTTTGGCATTACAACTTTCCCCAAATATTAATTATTATATGGTAGGCCCTGTCCTTGTGAACATCTGCCGGTGGGGGTGGGTGGAGTCCCTCCTCTCCCTCTCTTATTTTAACATTACAACTTTTAACCATTTTATCTATTCACAAATATTAATTATGGTACCAATATTGATTACTCTTTCAATTTTATCAGCACGAATCATACCTGTTTATCACATTTTGATCCCCCAGTTTGCTGTGGTTTAAATAGAACTGATCCTGCTTTGGGGCACTCCTTTAAATGCCAGGAAAGCAGGAGCAGGAGGTGTCATTTTGGGGTGTCCTGCACTGTGCAGGAGATGTGTTAGGTAAGAGCCGCTCTCTTTTCTCATCCCTTAACAGCTCTGTTCTCATCTCCCTAAATGAGGGTGAGTCATGGCCAGATCTCAGCTGGATGCGAGAGCAGTTCCTGCAATGGGAAAGGGCTGAGAACTCCTTGTTCTGGGGAGCTGTGCCTGTTCAGAGGCAGTGATTGTCCTGTTGTGTGTGTAATTATATCTGCCTCCCTGTACCCACTGCTGCTCATTCCTGTTTGTGTTCTTATCTAAGTCCTGCCCGTTCAGAGAGGAAATTTAACGGCTTCATGGCAAAAGCAGGTGAAACATCCACGTGTCCTCCTCTGCTCAGAAAACATCTAAAAGGATAAGGAATGTTGCTTTGATAATTATTTAAATGCTGCTTAATGGGCCTCCTGGTCTGGTTACATTTGATCTGTGATTTGCTGTTTTACCAAATACTCAACTGATTCAGCAACATGAAAGAAAAGGGGAAAAGGACACGAGGATTGTGGTAATTGAGTCTTTCCAAATGTAAGAAAATCAGTCAGTTCTATTGAAACTCACAATTGCCAGTCTGGAGCGTACTGAAGTGTTTGTTTAGTGGATAACTGGTTTTACCTTTTATTTGTCTTCTCCAGAAACACAAAAAGGATAGAAAAATAAGAATCACAAAATGAGTTAAACTCAATTTGAGCATGTTCTTAGTGGCTGAAAAAAAAAAAGAATAAAAAGAAAGACCAGCTATTCTCTGTGTTATATTAGAGCTTCGTTATTCAGAGCAGAAAGAGCCATGAGTGGGAATTCATTTCAGATGGGTATTTTGGAGAAAATTGGAATCTGGATTGATTTTCCTTGGAAATTCTTAAAATCTGGCCATTTATGCTTTTTAACATCTTCCTATGCCTTTCTAAGGCTTAAAGCATCCCTTAGAGAAAAGTTTCTTGTAAGATTCCAAATGAGTGGTGCTGATCTGGTGGGTAAAGCTGATTGTACTTAAAATTCAGAATTTTTTTTTCCCCCAATTTTCATTTAAGTTTTTTATTCTGATACAGGTACATTTATGTAAGTGAGTAAGT
Organism: Emberiza elegans; assembly: GCA_024865655.1. Lineage (NCBI taxonomy): Eukaryota > Metazoa > Chordata > Aves > Passeriformes > Fringillidae > Emberiza > Emberiza elegans. The sequence continues at coordinate 57,071,301 of JALJVW010000184.1, forward strand.
TGGTTGTATTAGAACTTGAGATTTATACCTTTCCCTAAGTGTGTGGTTTGGTGTCCAAAATCCAGTGTATCCTTTTGTAAAGCCAAGTGGACTGTTGTTTTCTTGTTTGAGTTGGCTCTTCTTGCTTAATCTGGAGCTGTGCCAAAAACATGAATATTCATGACACTGTTAAACAAGATTTTTATTGAAAACAAAAAATGGATCTGAAGCTTTCATCTGTCATTCTGAACTGAGCTAGTGAAAGCCCTGTGAACAGGCACATTTATCAGGGAGCTTTTCCTGGAGTTTTCTGGGGTTTTTTGCTTATTGAGTGAAAATTTGTCAGAGACCAAGAGTGTCTCACTGGGCAGTGAGCCTGCTGTTAAGGTATTTCTGTGTACAATATGAATATAATAGAGATGAAATATAAATAAATTAAATTCTATTATTTTATATGTTGTATCAAGTAGGCAATGCTTTGACAAGTGCTGAGCCTCAGGGACGGTGGTGCAAGCAGAGGGCAGATGTAGCAGAGCTGACAAAAGGCAGTGCTCCCTTCTTCCAGGGCTGCTGTGGTGTTCCCATCCTGGCTGCCCGGCCCGCAGGGACCAGGACATTCCCCAGCCTTTCCTTGGGATGGCATTCCCCAAGCTCAGAGCTGAATCTGAGTCCCTGTGCAGTGGCCAAATGAGAGAGACAGCTATTTCCCATGGATGGATGGATGGATGGATGGATGGATGGATGGGGTGGATGGGATGGATGGATGGATGGATGGATGATGGATGGATGGATGGAGGGATGGATGGATGGATGGATGGATGATGGATGGATGGGATGGATGGAGGGATGGATGGGGTGGATGGATGGATGGATGGATGATGGATGGATGGATGATGGATGGATGATGGATGGATGGATGGATGGATGGATGGATGGATGGATGGATGGATGGATGGATGGGATGGATGGATGGATGGATGGATGGATGGATGGGATGGATGGATGGATGGATGGATGGATGATGGATGGATGGATGGATGGATGGATGGATGGATGGATGGATGGATGGATGGATGGATGGATGGATGGATGGATGGATGGATGGATGGATGGATGGATGGATGGATGGATGGATGGATGGATGGATGGATGGATGGATGGATGGATGGATGGATGGATGGATGGATGGATGGATGGATGGATGGATGCAGAAAGTGAGAAGATGAGCAATCAGACAGGTTTCTCTTGCAGCCTCTGGCCTGTACAAGAAATCAAATACATTTGGCTTTTAGATGGCACGTGGAACTGATTTGAGAGGTCCTCCCTCGTTTATTTTGCAAGGTGAGATCCTCAGGAGAGCTGTCTGTCTGTTTCACCCTGCAGAGCAGACTGGCTGGGATTGTTTCCTTCTGTGTGTGTTATCCAGAAGAAGAGTATCCAGAGATTAGTAGGACTTATTTATATTCTCTTACCTTTATATTCCATCCTGCTGAACAGTCCAGTGTGGTGTTTTATCAGCCTCTTGCCCAGCCTGTTAGGTGGGGTGGTGTTCATTTCTAGACTAACAGGAATGTTGTAAAAGCTGTGTAAGTGCAGTGAGACAAGGTTTTTTTTCAGCTATCTTAAACAATTCTCCTCCAAGCTAGAGGAGGAAGGCAAGAGCTATTTCCACACAAATTGCTTTGGGGTAAAAAGGGCATCAGTGAGTGCAAGAATGGAGAACATTGAAGGGCAGGAGATCACAGACAGTGTTCCCCAGTGAATCCTGATTTCCTCTGCCCTGAGGTCCTTGGCCCCTGGGTTATTTTCCCCAGCTGCAGTGAGGGCAGGGCAGGAGCCAGCGTTTGCCTGCAGGGGCATCACACAGGCTGGGGCATCCCTGGAGAAGCTGTGCCCCAGGAAGGAGGACTCTCAAGGTTTGGAAACCAGGGGGGCTCTCAGGGTAGAGTTGTGGGAAAGAATTGCTATAACAACAAACTATTTGCTCTTAAAGAGGGGAAAGTATGTGACACCATCAAAGGGGGACAGGGATTCAAAGGGAAACACATGTCTGAAACATACGGGTCAAGTTTATTTGAAAGGAAAATTTGTTTGCTTTTGATTCTTTATAACATTTCCCATAGAGACTAGCAAATATAGCTGCCACATTTTTGGCAAAGGGTGTCTTATCCTAAACCTGAAACACTTAAATACACATACTTACATAAATATGGTCTCTATTAGTTTCAGCTGTGGGACTTCTAATCCCTGCCTTTTGTAGTTATTTTTTTTGTTTTTCTCTGTTGGCTGTATTTGAAGCTGTAAAGGGGTTTGGTAATAAAAAAATGTTGTTACTGCTTTTTTAAAAAGAGAAAGAAGGACAAGGGGATGGAAAGAAATCTTTGTCAGGGGTTCTGGTGTCTGAGCAAAGGTGAGCAGCAGTGGGACACTGGTGATGGCCTGTGCTGTAAAACCTTTCTGTGGGGTGCCTGAAACCACCCAAGGTTTGTAGTTATTGAGAGTGCTTATTAAAACTGGTTGGCTGTTACAGAAAACATGTGGGTAGCCATAACTCAGGAATCCTCTCTGGCTATGCTTTCCAGAAAATATCCATTAGCAGAGCTGAACTTTGAAGCAGGAAAAGGGTGAAGTCAAATCAGCCGGTAATCACTGAACCCTTCTGGTCCCAGAGCCTTCCCTAGGCTGGAATAAAGCAGTTTTTAATTTTCTTTTTTTCCCCAAATGGTTCTCCCAACCCACCACCGCTCTCTTTGATTCAGTTCACTTTGTTTATTTTTAAATAAACATATGGCACACCCATCTCTCAGCCAGGCAGAGCTCTCATTGATGTCAGTGGGAGCTTCACCACCTTCAGGCTGGGAGTGGGGATCGATAGAGGAGCTCCTGAGAGCTGGCCAGGCTTGTATTCCACTAACGCAGGGTGGCTGAAAAGCAAACAATGCAGTGAGACCTGATCAAGTGAAGTGCATTTAAAGCACCCATGGGGACTGTCCCCAGGGGCTTGCAGCCAGCAGGACCGATGGAAACCTTGGAGAGCCTTGGTGAAGGAGGTGGACACGCTCCTGGCCCAGGCAGAGCCTCCCAGCTGCAGGGCCCTGCACCTGGGATGAGCCCTAGGCTGGGATGAAGGGAAAAGAACACCTTCCACTGTCCCAAGGATGGTGTGCCAGGGGGCTGCCCAGCACCTGGGATGAGCTCTAGGTGGGATTAGGGGGAACACCTTTCCACCGTCCCTTTGGTCTCAGAGTGCCCAGCACCTGGGATGAGCTCTAGGCTGGGATTAGGGCAAGAACACCTTCCACTGTCCCTGCTGCTCTCAGCATGCTGCCCAGCACCTGGGACCAGCTCTAGGCTGGGATTAGGGCAGGGACACCTTCCTCTGTCCCTGCTGCTCTCAGCATGCTGCCCAGCACCTGGGATCAGCTCTAGGCTGGGATTAGGGCAGGAACACCTTCCACCATCCCTGCTGCTCTCAGCGTGCTGCCCAGCACCTGGGACCAGCTCTAGGCTGGGATTAGGACAAGAACACCCTCCTTTGTCCCTGCTGCTCTCAGCATGCTGCCCAGCACTTGGAATGAGCTCTAGGCTGGGATTAGGGCAGGGACACCTTCCTCTGTCCCTGCTGCTCTCAGCATGCTGCCCTGCACCTGGGATCAGCTCTAGGCTGGGATTTGGGCAAGAACACCTTCCTCTGTCCCTGCTGCTCTCAGCGTGCTGCCCAGCATTTGGGACCAGCTCTAGGCTGGGATTAGGGCTGGGACACCTTCCACCGTCCCTGCTGCTCTCAGCGTGCTGCCCAGCATTTGGGATCAGCTCTAGGCTGGGATTAGGGTTTATGGGTCAAAGCTCTTGCCTTCCCCTCCATGCAGCTGCTGCTCTTGCCTTTTCATGCACATTCCAACACTTTTAACAGCTGAAACAAGAGACAGCGGTGACAAACGCGGGGACAATTGCCAGGCTTTGTTTGGCTTTGTTTCCTTTCTCTCTGCAGCCCAAAAGCCAGGGAGGGAGAGGAGGAGCAGGGGATTTGGCTGTGGGCCAGTTTGCTGAGGGGTTTGCAGAGAGCAGACATCTGCCCTGAGGATGGATGGCTGCAGAATTCTGAGCAGGAGGTGCCAGGGCAGCTCTCAGGACACTGACTGCCCTGCCCAGCTCTCTCAGGACACTGACTGCCCTGTGCCTGGGAGTGTGTCCTTCATCCAGTTAAACCAGGTGTGGGGCTGTGCTGTGTGTCCTGAAGTCTAATTCTGTTACTTTTACAGGGCTATATCTGTGATTTTGGGTGACTGATAAGGCAGTAAATATGCACAGATTGTGTTTTACACACATTGAGATAAAAATCTCTTCCACTGCTGGGCTTCTTTACCCAGAAGGAATATGTTCTTTAAATATTTCTTCGCAGCTAAACTCAAGCTGAAAGGTTCATCTGCCACAGAAGCAATCTTTGTGTGCAGACCTGGTTTTCTGTTTGGAACTTGGTGCGTGCTGGACTTTGGTTCTACAAACCTTGAAGTCTCCTGAGCTCTGAGTCCCAAGTGGCTCAGGTATTTCTGTGCTAGAGGTTTTTATTACACAGAATAATAGAATCAGTTTTCCTCCTAGGAGTGAATCCACTCTTTGGGTTGCTTGCAGTTGGGTCTCATCTTCATTCTCTTCAGACACATCTTGATGTCAGAACAATAATCAAATTTCGTGTTGTCAGTATGGGAGTTTGGCCTTAGAGCTGAGGATGGGTTTAAGAATATTCATTCCTGCTAACACAAGGATATTAAGAGATCCTGAGCTACCTTTAGGAGTGATGATAAAGAGGGTGACACATTCTAATGAGCCTTTTCTAGCAGTCTGACTTCTCTCCAGATATACCTAGATTTTGCTTGGGAAATACAATCTCCATAATGATTTAAAATCTGTCAGACTCCCTTTCCAGTCTTGTTCTGAGTGTGTTACACAGTAAACCTGAAGGATGATCTTTTTTAGGGACAGCCCAGGATAAAAATAGTATCTTTCTCACAGAAATGGGTGAAAGAGTTTTCACAGACCCTGCCAACAGTGTTCCTGGCTCAGAGCATTTCTATTTATCCTGCTCTTCTGAAAGCACTGAATTCACTTTCAAGTCTGAAAGCATTAAAAAAAAAAGAATAAATTGGAGATCCAAATTTGATGGTGCACTTGAAAGATCCAGCAGGCATTAAAGTTCCATCTCATATTTGAGTTGTTCTCAGCATCAAGCACCGAGATGCCAAATTCTGGGATGCTGGCAGTGCTCCCGTGTGCCTAGCAAAGCAATCCCATCATAATTAATGTGGGGAGCCTGTTTGGGTAGGAAAATATTTATGGGATCTGCAGAGCCCACTAAATGAGCCGGAGTAGCAGAGCTCTGCCGAGTCGGGCTGCGCACATTAAGGACATATGGCTGCTGTGGCTGCTGCTGGCACCGTCCGCTCAGGGCTGGGTCCTGCCTGGTGTCCCTGCCATCCTTCCTGCTCCCAGGTGCCAGGAGCGAGCAGCAGGAGCTGCTGCAGCCCCTCCCCGTGACCGCCTGCCAGGGGCTCTGCACAAATCCCAAACGGGACAGGGCTGCTGGGAACATGCCTTGAGCTGTTTGATTTTCCAGCATCAGCCTCATTCCGTGGTTATGGCAATGGGAAGATGCCAGCAGCTCACATCCCAGGCAGCAGAGCAATAACTTCATGTTACAGCTCACTTTATAAGTTTTTTGCCCAATCACACAAAGCAAAAGCACATTGACAGCAGTTCCATCCAACCACTATAAGCACAGGTACCTTTGGTTAAACAATGCTTGCTTATTTCAAATACAATACCTGCTTGTGAGCTTTAAAACACAACGCACAGAGCTCCATTACTAAGCTTAGAACTTCCTAACGTCTCACTAGATGAACTCTTCTGTAGCTTAGGGAGTTATTCTGACAAGCGTTAATACACAGGCCATTGTTCTATTTCTCCTTGTTTTTCTATTCCTTACATAATTTTTCTGCTGACCAATCTCATGGCTGCTGCTTAGCTCCAATCCCAGTTCTGCTGTCTCTGAGCTTTCCCAAAACCCTCTGAATTGATGGGTTCCCACACCCGTGAGCTCAGGGTGTGCTGCAGCTCAAATAAAAAGTGACAGTGAACTGTGTCGGTACCTTCCCTGTCTCCTCTCTCTATATTATATTATATAAGCTCCTCACAGAAATAGTTTGGAGTGTCTCATTATCCCGATTTCTTGTAGAAGTTCTGCAGCCAAACCCATGTACAAATCTTCTCTAAATGTGGAATAATCCTTCTAAAATCACCAGGAAAGAGAACAGAATTTAACCCAGTATATCCAGATTAAATAAATCCTGCTGGAAAGACAATTAAAACTTCCATTTTTTGTGTTGATTACTTCAATGTTTTACTTTTAAAAATCTGTCTTTATGGGAAATAATACTGTAGAGTGCTTACATTATTTTTTTTCTCATGCAGAAAAGCTGGGTTAAAGGCTGCCCAAAATTACAAATGATTGTTTATTTTTAAAAACGGTGTTTACCTCACTGGAAACACATTGGCATTTGGGAATGGGAAATGATGGGAGATGTAAACAGAAACATCCTTCATTGTCAGGGCAGCCTCAGCACAGAGGCACGTTCAATCAGCACTGGCTCCTTCTCATTAAGTGGTGTCACTTAATTACAGCTCCAGGTGAAACAAAATGATTTGCAATAACCACGTCAATTTAATTAGCATGATACAAATATAAACCTTTTGTTTTTTCCTCATTGCATAATGCATGGCCGTGACCTCTTTAAGTGTATTTACTTTTATTGACATCTTAATTGGCCGCCCACGCTGGGTTCCTGTGTGCGGTGATTTTCATAGGAACAAAAGACAAATGACTGTCACTCACAGGGGGAGCCACATCAAATCCCACTGTTGGCCCCTTCCTGCTTCTCTTCCCAAGGGCTGAAAGCATCCTTAAAAATCCACGGTGTGAGCAGCACAGTAAGGGAGGACATTGGTGGATTTTAGCCAGAGGGAACCAGGGCCCTGCCTGAGCACTGAGGTGGGAGAAACTGCAAAGCACACCCAGAGCAGTCTCAGGGGATGCTTCAGGCCCATCTATCTCCTTTGTAAAATCAGACGTGCTAAAGGGAATCCAGAACCAGAGCAGCTTTCCCTCATCTCTTTTTCCCATGTTGCAGTTTGTAAATGCTTTTTTGCAAAGTCTTTTAGGGTCATAAATTATTTCCTCTCTACATATATATGTATGTATATGTATAACATTTATTTTTCCATTATTTAAACCATTTTTCCTGTTCCTACCCTGGACAGTGCAATTAGTTCCATCTGTCATTCTCTGGAGAGTTGATGGGTGCAGGTTCTTTTAACTAACTGACCACGGATCAGTTTTTCAGAATATCACCTTTGAGGTGCCTGAAGAGAGCTTATAAGGTATCCCAACAGAACGAGTGCCCATATCTCCCTAGAACTGGGTCTTTGTTAAACTTCATTGGGTGTTTAATTGTTGCAATACCTTTAAAAATCTGGGTAGGTCTTGGTGTGATTTGTGAGCTCAACTAAAGGCGCTCTAAGGGAAGGAGTTGTACATCTTGCAAATTTGATACTGAAATAGTAAAACCTCTGTAAGCTCAGAACTCAAACCTGCTTCTGTGTCTTTACCAGGATGGTGCAGATAGAAAAGTCAGACCTTTTTCTCACTCACTGAAAAAATTGCTTTCCTTCTGTGAGCAATAGGGTTTTGTACCATGCCCCAAATGGTCAGTGCTGCTCCTCTGCCTAGAGCTAATTCTCACTTTGCCCAGAAGTCATTTGAAAAGCTCTTAAATTTTTTTTAAAGTAGGAATATGCTCTGAAATGTCATTGCAAAACCCCACAATACAGAAGCAAGTGGAAATTCCCAGCAGAAATGACAGATGTGGCAGAGACCAACCTGCACATTACCACCAGTGCTTCTAATTATAGGCCAGCAAAAGAAAATTTTGAGCTGAATTTTGCCAACATTCAGCCTACAACAGTCAGCCTATGATTAGTCTAGTCATCAAAATATAAACAAAAATAATTCAATCATCAAAGCAGAAATCCCATCTGCAAGGGGTGTAAACACTGAGATGAAGGGGATGCTGCCTTTTAGAAGGCCAGAGCAGGATCCTGTGTAACTTCTGAATGCAGCAGAGAAGCTTCATAAACTCTATAATGTATATGCACAATTTCTAACCTGGCTGAAAACACAATCAGAACCTCATTTTATGGCAACATCCTGGCAACCAAAGTGTTTGCCCTGAGAATCTGATGTTTTCAGAGTGGCAAGGTCTCAGCTAGAAATTAATGTGTCTAAAGACTAGTTTTGTTTCATAGAGCACAGATAATATGAAAATTTGATTAGTTCATACTCCATCAACATAAAAGATATGAGGTATGAATATTCTATTAACATCTTCAAACTGAACAAATGGCTGTGCCTGCTCGCTTGCAGGCACTGGATTGCACAGCCACAGAGAACTCCTCTGTTTGTAACAAAGGCTGATGCATAATGCCAGCCTCAAGTATTTATCATTTTGCAATAGCACTGCTTGGACAGTTCATGGTCTACAGAACAGAAAAAAAAAAAAAAAAAAGGGAGGCTGGAGTTATAAATGAGAACAGAAAATGTAAAAAAAGTCAGAACTCTCTCTGCTTTATGATTTTCATGAATATAATGAGAGATGGGTGGGCCATTTGAATAGATAAATGATGTATGATGGAAGTACAGAGAGCATCAGGAGAGAGAGGCTTTTCCTCTGAGCATTTTAAAATGTCCCATTCTTGTGATAGAGGCTGATTTTTAGGTGAAGTGCAATCTAAACCCTCAGTGTCTACAGTGGATTAAAAACTCTTTCTTGCTCCTTTTCAGAGGTAATGTTTTAGTGTCATTCTTTTATCTCCTCAAAATCCTTTCTGCAGCAGCAGTTCTAGACACAGTTCTGCTCTTGCCTCCAATCCTATTTCCATGAAATGCTGTATGGCTCCTTCTTTCCACTAATGGAAAAAACTCCATTGTTGTGGTGTTTATAGCTCTGGATTATTAGGAGCTGAGTTTGGCTGAAATCCTTGGCAAAATGATGTGTTCAGTGAAGAGTACAACTTTGAGGCAGCCAAAGAAATTAATATGTCAAATTTTAATTTAAGAAAGAGCCGAACAACCTCAAAATGAAACAGAGCCTTTCAATTTATGAAAAAAAAAAAATCATTTCATCCAGTAACATTTTTTCCTGCCTTCTGGTAAATAGCAACCTCCAAAATCATTTTATGTTGACAGTAATAATTTTACCTCTGTTAGCGGTTTAGTCTGACCAGCAACCCCCAAACCAATTACTCACAAAGTTCTATTTCTGAGCTTTTCCTTTTTAATATCCTTTAGAAATGCGGGGAGCCCTTTTCATGATTTGAAGGATCCTCCTGGGGAAGCAGCATTTCTGCAGTTGTGCTCCTGCTGATCCCACACTGTTGGAGCCTCCTGTGCTGAGGCTTTTTCCCAATCACTTCTCGTTGCAAAGAGCTTCCAGGTGTGGGGGAAACCAACTGTCCTTGGGTGAGAGGGACAAGGTTTCCAAAACCTTCGTGAGAGCCAACCAAGTCTGCTCGTGTTGTGTTTAATGTTGAACTGCACTGAGGGTGAGGACGCCCTCCAGGGGTGATGTGCAGATGGCATTTGGCCCTGAGGTCACTCCCAGCAGTGTGTGTTTGTGTATTTTTGTGAAAAGGTGCTACCATGCAAGCACTCTGTGACAGAATTTTCTTGATTCTTCTGCACGAAAGAAATCCAAGCATTGTTATTTCAACACAGTTATGCTGGCAAAATCTCCACAAAGTTTCTCTTTGAGTCTTCGGGTCAATGTCATCTCATTTATGTGTCTTAGGCATGGATTTTCTTCTTTTGGAAGGCAGGACAAGTCTCTGCTGTTTTGTGTTGTGGCCACACTTGAGCCAGTGAGACCATCCCTTAATCACATTACCAAACTGGCACAAAGGAGGAGGAAAACATAATGCAGGCTTGAGGATGAGAGTCCTGAGATGGAGATAGAGCATTTCCTGGCTCCCTAATGGCTTTATTCCTTTTCAGGGAACGCTTTTATCAGCTTTGAAGGTCAGGTAGTAAAATCAGAGGTTAAGCAGTTTGGCTTTACTTTTGGACGCAGCATTAAAAATTCCTGTTCAAGGGCTGGATTGAGCAGCACACGGTCACTTCTGCCTGTTCATGGATCTCAGCTCTGGAGCACAGCCCCAGAGATTAAATCACAGAATCACAGAATGGTTTGGGTTTGGAAGGGACCTCAGCTCCTCTCAGCTGGGACCTCTCCTTTGAAAGCCACAATATCAGGCAAAATTCTAAACCCACTGATAAGCAAGCAAAGCCCTAAAAATACAGCAGGGTTGTTGCTTTCCACCTTGGATTTCTGTCCACTCAGAGCTGATCAAAAGCTACCAACAGCTGCAGTTGGAATAAATCTGAGAAATTTGAGCTGCAGCTGCCTCCTGTAGGAGATAACCAGCAGCAGGGCTGGGGTGCCATCCCTCTGCCATCTCCTCTGGAATCCCTGGAATCCCCAGCCCTGGGGCTGGCAGAGCTCCCCATGCAATCCCTCTGTCCTCTGCACTCAGAGAGGAGGGGAGGGAGTCACCTGCACCTGCCTGAAACCTGGGAGCTCACCTGTGGTCCTGTTCTGCTGCTGAATTCTGTGCGATGAGGAACAAATCTCGAGCCCTTTTATTCACCGTGGGTTTCTCTGTGGATGTGGCAGCACTGAACTGTTTGATGGGACTGAATCTGTTGGTGAGTGTGGTGATAAGGGCCATATGATAAGGGCCAAATTATAAGGGCCATATAAAGTCACTGTTATGGCTAATCTGATGTTGCTGCTTTGGAATTGGGCCAAGGATTGGAGATCGCAGTTGCTCTTCCTGGGTTTGACACTGTGGCAGTAAAAGAGCCTTTCTCAAATTCATATTGGCTTTCCTGCTGCCTCTCATGCTTGGCTCACTGGCCATTCTGTTTGCTGAACCATTTCCCACTAAGCTTTCTGTGTGCTCCTCACCTCCTGAGTGGACAGTGGTTTGTAAGCACACCTGGTCAAAGGGCACAGTGTTTTAGAAGGGATTTCTCCGCTCCTTTTTTGAGCAGCCTGTGATTCCCCGCGAGCTTTGATTCCCAACAGGCAAGCTTAAGCAAGCTGGTGTTGTAATACATGGCTTATCTTGCTCTGGGAGTGACCCGCAGGTTGCTTTGATTACCTTCCCTTTGTTTGGGGGTGTCTGAGAGTTGGCTCTGGGCCCTGTCTGGTTCAAGACTGTTGTACGAGTAACCAGCTCATCTTCACTCAGGCAGTTCTTGTGCTGCAGGGAAGAGTCCTCTCATTTTATGCCTGACATGTGTGTGCTTCTGGGTCAGTATGAAAAGAAAAGGATGGGGGAAAAATTAAGGAGAGTTGAATAAAGAGAGCATTTTGGAATAAAACAATCATGTGACCTCTCCTGTTGCAAGGCATTTTGAAAATTCAGCTTATGTTGCAAAGTTTATTATTTATTTATATAATAGCAGTTTTATTTGGAAGCTGGGAATCATCCTGGTTTTGTGCAATGAAGAGTCTGCAGTGATTCTGCTGTGCCAGAGAGTAGAGAAATGGGTGCAGTTTGTAAGAGAGCCAGGTGTGCTGGGTGATGGGCAAGACAGAACTGAGGACTGGGAGAAGTGGGAGAAGCTTAGAAAGTGCAGTAGTTTTGTCATTAGAAGTGAGTCATGTTCCTGCCTTTGAGGTAGGGTAGTTGAAAGTTTCCTCTTTCTTTTTTCCTTTTTTTTTTGGTCCCACTTCATCTACATTTGTCCCTGCCCTCTGTGGAGAGAATCTTCAGTTGGAAACAGAATGGATTTTCTTTTCTGAAATTCCATAGATTTCTGTATCAGCCTCTAGTGTTTCCACCAAGATAATTCTGTATTAATGAGGTTAACCGAAAGTGCAGTTGTGCAAATCCAGATCGTCTGCATTGCTCCCCGAGGACTCTTTTGAAGCTGGGCTTTGGATCTCTCTGGCTGTAAAACCATTTTGTAAAAACTCAGGGCAGGTTTCTGGGCTGGTTCCCTCCCTTTGCTTCCAGCGTTCAGCTGTTTGTGATAGCAGAGCAGGGAGGGAAGGAAGAGGCAGCCCTTGGCAATTGAGCAGGAGAATAAATACATTATATTACAAAAATTCAAGAGCATTTGAATCTCATTAAGGCTGTGTGGTTCTGAATCTTTGGGTTTCCTCAGTAGGAGGGAACCTTAGCAATTCTGTTGACATTTGAAAGAGCAAATTCTCCTCCCAGGGCAGTGTGTCGTTTTTATTTCCCTTCTGCAGTTCTGCTTTAGCTGCATCTGATTCCCTTTGAGACTGAGCCCTCAGCAAGGGGAGGAAGGCTCAGTGCAGGAGCTGTGAGCAGGACCAGCACTGGGGGATTGATTATTGATTATCGATTATGCTGCAATACCCTGGTGGCACCGAGTGCGAATGAAGAATCCCAAACTGTGAATTTCTGCTTGCCTCAGATGCATCCACGAGCTTTGTAAAACACCTCTGTTTCTCCAGAGGCTCCCACGATCCATTGGATGGCCACTGATGGCTGCCAGTTCCCATTTCAGCTCTCCCATCCAGGCAAAGGGGATGTGAAATGTGCTGTGACTGGGAGAATAGCATTATCTATCAACCCAGGCAGCTTCCAATAGGGACAAATGCCTACTTTGTAGTGCAAGATCAGGCTTTGGGGTTTCATTTTTAAGTAGCAGAATGATATAGCAATCAGGTGGGGGGAAATCCTCCTCCCACTGCCTTCTCATTTTGAGTTTCAGACACTTTCCCCCACTTTTATAGCAGCTCTATATCATATTTACAACATCTAGCATTTCAAGGTTAGATGGCCAAGTGTTGAGTCAAGAAAAAAATTGCCTTCCCAGGGATACTCAAATATTTCAGTTCATGTCTGGGAGACAGCACTGATGTGCTACTGGTTGATTTCATTTCAGAAATGGACACCACAATGATTCATCTAGAGAGTCAAAAAGCTGATCTCAACCTTAGCCCTCACTTCTCAAACACAATCCATGATCAGATGTCTTGTGTGCAGGCAAGGAATTTATTTACCTACAATGCTGCTTTGGAGGTTTTCAGGTTCTTGAAACCAGCATGTTTCAAATACAAATACGGAGTGTTCAGGATGTGCCAGGGGCTGAGAGTCCCCGTCAGGATTCCCTGAGTTTGGTGTCACTGGGTTTTACTGATTCACCTGCATTGCTGTGTCTTCATGCTCACTGTAGGAATTCAAACACCTGGCAGAGGTGAGAAAGTGTGGCTGGTGCTGCAGAGTTCTGGAAGTTCTTTTCCTGTTCAATGGTCTCTGTGAGGGAGAAAAACATGGGAAAATTCTTTTCCTGTGCAATGGTCTCTGTGAGGAAAAAAACATGGGAAAAGTTCTTTTCCTGTGCAATGGTCTCTGTGAGGAAAACAGGGGGAAAATTCTTTTCCTGTGCAATGGTCTCTGTGAGGAAAGAAACATGGGAAAAGTTCTTTTCCTGTGCAGTGGTCTCTGTGAGGAGAACAGGGGGAAAATTCTTTTCCCCCAGTGGCTGTGAGGAGTGGCGTGGAGGAGAGGGAAGGATGGAACAGGGGGCTCAGGTTGTGGAATTGATGTTTTTTGATCTAGAATTGTAGAATGGAAGGATTTCAAATCATCAGCCCTGAGCAGCCTGCTCTGGGCTCAGGGGTGACCCTCTGAGAGGAGGGGACAGGAGGGGGGTCCCTGACCTTGGGTTGTTCTGTGCTGCTGGGGAAAGAATGGGAATGAATTAAAAAAGGGACCTGGAGGAGGTTGAAGGGGAATGTGAGTATGGATGTGCAAAATCAATTAGAGAGCATAAAGCTTACTGGAATAAAATACGGATCACTTAAGGACTATCTATCTTAATGCATCATCTTTTCTTTTGCCAATTAATGTAGAAAGTGGATCAGCAAGTTAGGTCAGACCAGGAGTGACCAGGGACTTTTGCAGATAATTCTGACCCTTTCCTGCTTTCCCTCTCTGATACAATGGCTGTTGGCTGCAACATTTCCATCCCTCCTTTTAATCTCCATCACTTCTTGTCAATAGGATTTAAAGTGCCCATAAAGATTTAATGAGCTCAGCGTCTTCTCCCTGGCATTCTGTGTTCCTAACTTTAAGGAGTTCTGTCTAAAACCCAACGTTTCCAGCACATAAAAATCTCCCTTTGCAGCAGGAAAATGAAAGGCTTTTGTCTCCTTGCAAAGCCCTGGCTGTTCTGCAGACAGGAATTCTCTTGGTTCCCCATCGTTTGCGGCTTGGCCAAAGAGGAAAGTTGGAGTTTTGGCCACTCTTGGTGGCTGCAGCTTGGGTTAAGCTCTGTAATTTACAGGTGTGCTCCATTTCTTGGAGTCACTGATGCTGAGCTCGGGTGATTGGAATGGCCTTTTTGGTTTCAACCTTTTCCAGCAGTGATTTCAGGAAATTCAAAGGCAGCGCAAACAAATAAATGTGACAATTACATGATTGTAAATAAACATGCTGAAAAGACCCCTTGCATGTTTTATGCCTTCAGCATTAGTGTTCCTTCCCAGGGAGGGATGGTTTAGCCCATGAGATTTACTCCTTCTTTTTCAATATAAGTAGTTGTTATCTTGGTTCCTGCTAATATTTATATATTTATATATTCTCATTTGGGAGCAAGACATTTATCAAAAAAAGGTGTAGACACCTGGCCTGATTCTGTTGTGATTAAAGTAAAAATTAGGCTAAATGATGTATTTTTAATGACAGGGCAAAATTTGGAAACACTTGAATAGCTTAAGAAATTATTCAGAAGAAAATTAATGCTTTCAAGGGAAAAATAATATCTTAAATTTAAACCTTCAGAAGCTAGGAATTATTTTATATCTAACCTATAAAATAGACCTATAAAACTGCTTTTCAGGTGACACAATACATTTTCCAAGAATATAGCAGAATTCAGAATGGGCTGGACTCTGCAAAAAGTTAATATTTTCATAATTTTTTAAAGCATCGTTACAGTAACTTCTGATTAAAAATTGAATATATTCTTTTAAGCTTTAGCAGCACACCTTGTTCCCAGTCCTTGGCTCCAGCTCTGAGTGTGCCTTCCCTCGCCGGTGTGATCAAAGATGAGCGTTCTGGAGCTGTACAGGTGCCAAGCCCTGCTTTCATTGCAGCGCATGGAGCAGTGGAGATGCTGAACCTTTCTTGCATAAAGCTCTGAAAATGTCATTGGTGGGGCCAGTTGGTGCCTCAAAGCTGGCAGGGTGGGACCTGCGAATTTACTTTTTGGTGTTTAACTGTCGAGTTTTAAAGGCATTGAATGGTTTTTCAGGTTGAAAATGCTTTGTGCTAAAATAAATATCATAACATCTCATTTAGCAAGAATGGTTTCCTTCAGGCTTCCATTGGGAGGTCAGCAAACACACGCTCATCCCTGCCCTGTTTTCCTGCACAGCTGTGCTGAATTGTGCTTTAAATTATCCCATCCTGAAAACGCCGCTCCTTTTTTATCAGTTGAGAAACCTTTACAAGCATCCTAAGAGTCCTTGAAGCAGTTACCTTTGAACAATTACTCTGGATTGGTATAAATTTCCCAAACTGTTTTTATTGCCTCTCTGAGGCGATCTGGGATTTTATATCCCTGCTTTTTCATAGGGTCTGCTTCTCCTGACAGATGCTTGCTTACATCTCCCAGGAACTCTAATGAGAGGCAGGCATATGTCTGCTTGCCAGCCTAGACCTCCTTCTGCTCCTTTTGCATTTATTCCTGTTTCTCCTCCTGCCTGCCGTGCAGCCGGAGCAGAGCTGGGGCGGCTCCATCCCGAGCTGTGCCTGCCCTGCCCTGCTCTGCTCATCTTTGGTGAGCTGCAAATCAATGTCACCAGCTTGCACTTACATTTAGCTCCTGAAAGAGTGGTTCGAACGTTCTGAGAACGTGGAATAATGGCGGTAAGCTGGGATTGCGCTCAGGGATTGGAGGTAGGGTGCACCTCAGGCGGTCAGCAGTGCAAAGCTGCTGTTCTCACAGGTTCCCATGTGCCTGCTGCTTTCCGCCTGCTTTGCCTCGCTGCTCCCATCCCACCCACTCACCTCCTCCCGGGGAGGAGATTGAATCGTGGGAGTGGTGGGAGCTCAGATAAACTCTCAGGATGTCCTGAGCTGGAAGGGACCCCCAGGGACCGCCCAGTGCAGCCCTTGGCCCTACAGACACCCCAGCAATGCCCCCATGCATCCAGCAGCAGTAACAGCTGCTGGTCTCAGATGCATCCACGAGGTTTGTAAAACCCCTCTGTTTCTCCAGAGGCTCCACGATCCATTGGATGGCCACTGATGGCAGCCAGTTCCCATTTCAGCTCTGCCATCCAGGCAAAGGAGATGTGAGATGTGCTGTGACTGGGAGAATAGCATTATCTATCAAGCCAGGCAGCTTCCAATAGGGACAAATGCCTGCTTTGTAGAGCAAGATCAGGCTTTGTTGGGATTTCATGTTTAAGCAGCCTGGGGGCTGTGCCCATGCCCTGGAGCTCTCCCTGCACCCCAGAGCAGCAGCCCCTCTGTCTGTGCAGGATTTGCAGCAGTAACAGCGGGGCCAGGAGGTGTTTCAGGGGTGTCCAAGGCTTTGTGGGCCTTCTGCTGCTCGCAGGTGAGGACACAGGGGTTCCCTCTGCGTGTCTCCTGCTCACCTGGGCAGCTGAGACAAAGCAGTTTATCTCTGGGCAGGCCGCAGCGCCGATCTCTTGGACTTGTCTCCTTGACGGGCAGGTAGAAATTTCTCCTCCTGCCGTTTTCTCTGGTGTTTGATTGTGCCTGGAGCCCCTGGGCGTGCAATAACACAGAGCATGAACCCTGCCTGTGAGAGCTGGGGGAGCTGCAGTGCTGGAGCTGATAGCAGGAGGAGAGGAGCTCAGTGGCTGTGCAGGCAGCCTGTGCTGAGCTCTCTGCGTGTCTCAGGAGACCTGGCTCTGTGGTTTAATCCTGCCTTTATCTCTCTTCTAAGTGCTTCTGATACGATAGGAGTTGCAAGAGATCCAATTAGCTAATGCTGCTACCCGGCGTTCAGATCTCAGATAAAAGCCTGCCCACAGCCTGCAGCAGGTGCCAAGAAAGAGTTGGGAAACTTTTGTGATGCAGGGTGTCTGAGATTCAGATGGCTTGGGATGATGGGGCGCCTTCCAGTTTTCATTCTTACCGTGTTTGCTTATTAAAAGGAGTAAATAGCTGCTAATTAATGTGGGCTGTTCATTTTGCTGTCTTAAAAACCTTTTTCTGGGTTGTTGAGAATGTCAAGAACTGCTTCTAAGTCAGGCCTGTTTAAAGAACAGTGTGTACTAAGGCATTCAAGACTGGCTTTGAGTATCAACTCAAAAACATCATGCTAAAAATCCTTTATAATAAAGAAAAGGTAGGAAAAAATCATTGCTTTTTTTCACTTCTGTGCATCTGAGCTCAAACCCTGTCTCAGCACTAAAGCAAACCATATTTTGCTGCCCAGCGCTGGGGAGTTTGTTCATTCTCTGTGGTTGGAACTGTCTTCTCCAAAGCCTTGACACAGCCCTGCTGAGAAATTCGGCTGCTTGGCTGCAGTGCTGCTCCCATTAATGCAGAAAAATCATTAAGAAAGTGGATGGAAAATGCAAAGCTTCTGTGCTTCTTAAATCCCCTAATCCTATTTTGGGGACTTGAATGGTGAATAGGCTTCAGCCTGGGGGTGTGCAAGGCAGTGAATTTCACTGTAGGTGAGGTGAAGTCACATCAGGAACAAAACAGGCTGGGTTTGTTCTACTGCAGATCTGTGCCATACCTTGGGCTTATCCCATCCTGGAATGGACAGGGAAATGCCTGATTTCTGAAGCTGTTTTGGAAATGCTGCATCATCCAACCATATTCACAGAATATTTGATGTTGACACACGAAAAATGTTCTTAGAAAGGGTGCCACAGGTGTCATGAAGGACTGACAGCTTCGTAAATTGAACAACTTGCAAAATAAGAGTGTGAATTACTGTGTCAGTATCAGTTGTAGCCAAAACCAACAGGTGAATATTCTGGACAGATAAAGCTGTCAGGAAGCTCAGCTTTCACTGTTTGTTTTGTTTGGGATTGCACAGAGGGTCCTGGAAGTGCCTCTGCCCTGGAATTCTTTATCTGCTTACGTGGCTGTGGAGTGTGATGAAGGAAAACTTTCATTAATAATATCTCACACAGGCATTTCATGGCTGAGCTGGTGTTGCTTCAGCTCTGTCATTGACTTGTTCTGTGGTCTTTGCTTGGGGAGTTCAGTAACAGGAGACCCTTCCTGCTCTCACCTGGTAGCGCTGGGTTTCACGGTGCCCACCACAGCAGAGCACAGGAGATCCAGGTGTGCTGATCCCTTTTTTGCCATTCAGACACTGTGACCTTGGGTGAGCCAACCCTTCTGAGCCCCCTGCCCTCTCCAGAGCAGTGTCAGCACACCTCGGATCATTAACAGCGACGCCTTTCCTGCCTGCAAGGGCTGCACCCTTGATAATCAGCTAGAAATAATATTCATATGGATCACGTTTGGATTAGAACCTTAGCCATGAAAAGGCAGCATCAGCACCAGGAACTGCCTGTACTCCAACCCCTCTCCTTTTTATTTATATGCATTGGATTTATCAAGCACCTTCAGGTAGGACAGGAATGCTGAAATGCACAAATGCCTTCAGCTCTGCTTGCATTGCTGCTTCCTGCTGAATAGAAAAAAATGAGGTGTCTGTGGAGGTTTTCTGTGTGCTGTGTGCTCCTGATTTTCCCTTGTTCCACGCTATTTATACAATCACAAGGCATTTGATGAGAATATGCCAATCTTGGGCCAGGGTAATGGACACTCCATTACTTTATCTCTGCAGACATTGTTGGAAACTCGAGGTGTGAAATCTGATTCATTACCCAGATCCTGGAAGGGAACAGGACATTAATCGTAGCCTGGCTTGTTAAATTTTGTTGCTCATTGCCCTCTCCATTTATTTAATTCTGTTTCTGCTTCCCATTCAGAGGATCTGCATGGTCCTTTCAGGCAGTGATACGTACCTGTGGAATTTGAAGCTGATGTACAACAACTTCTGCTGTCAAAACACACACAGGATAGATTTTTTCCTGCTTTGCAGCTCAGGTGTTTGCTGGTTCCAGTGGTTCTGCAGAAGGTGCCCCCTTTCCCACATACACAAGTGGCACAAACACAAGCTCCTGGTGGGAACCAGCAGATAGGTTCCATGTTAGATGTTTCCTGAGGAATCTGATGCTACCAGTAGAAAAGGGGGAAGATACCACTTTTCTGTATTTTATTACAGCCATTGGGGAAAAAGGGGCAAAAAATGGTAAGAGAAGAGGTAATTTAAGAGACGGTGATGTGCTCTGCAGTTCTGGGTGGTTTGATGTTGTATCAGGCTGTTTGTTACAGACACTGCTGTTCCGGAGCATTTCAGAGACTCCCAGTTCTCTCCCTGCTGCCTGGGTTTTCCATCAGCCCCCCAGTAAGTGTGACACAGCAAACCAGGGGGCTCTTACCTTTGGAGCTGCTGACATGTGAGTCTGGAATCACAACAGGCTGGATGGAAATGAAGCTGTTCCTTTGGGTGGTATTTTGACCAGGCAGACCCACTCCCTGAGTGTTTTCAAGAGAAGAAAACCCTCTTGCGTGCCACGACCTCTTACTGCAGTTATTTTTTTTTCCAGCTTGTTCTAAGTTTCAGACTTAGCTTGATACTGGGACGAGCGTGGGAGGAAACATCAATTTTTCCTGAGCATAAGTCAACTGCATTTCTTGTCCAGGACCTGGCATCAAAGACGTTCCAGTGTAAAGGTAATCTCAGTGCCCGAGGCTGCTCTGTGCTGTTTGTACTTGGAGTGCTTATCGCTGCTCTGCCCTAAAGCTCCTGCCTAACGCAGCTGAGAGGGAGGGAGGGCACTGCCTGGGGAACCGAAATTCAGACAGAAAACCGCCTGAAGCACAGGAGAACCTCAGCAGAGGTTCAAAGGCTGGAGAGGTACCAGCTTTAAATCGATCCTCTCTCCATGAGGTGTGTGCTGTTGGGCTGGGCTCTGCTCCTCTGCCTGTGCGGTGGTGCAGCCAAAACCCAGCCTAACACCTCGCACTTCTTTATCCTGCCTGCAAACCAGCTCAGTGCAGTTTGGAGGATTTTAAGGCAGCGCCTGCCTTGCTTTTTACCATCAGTGTTGCTCTGAACACTCACCATTTCCTTGGGAGTTTCAGTCTCATTTATTATTTTAATAGGAGCATCCTCTGCTACGGCTGAGGGATGGCAGGAGGACTGTGACTGTGACTTCACGTTATAAAATGATCTTTTGAGCCCGTATTTTATATTTACAGAGGAAATTGCCCCAAGAATTTGAAGGATAAATTCAAAAGAGGAGAACTTACGGAGTTCTTTTTTATTTCCTTCCATCCCATGAGATTAGGGATTTCAGATCACTGTGTTTTGAACTGTTGAAATTAGCAATTTTATTTTTAAAAAGTCTGTTGTTTCTGGGTGCATCTATTTTAGACCACCCCCTGTGAAACACTTTACAAGAACATGTGCACTCGTGCCATGATTTCAATTTTATTAGAAAAATAGCAATACCAGAAGAAAGTCTCTTGCCTAAGGCATATTCCATATGTTACTGCTCAGTGCTTTGATTTTTCAGGCCTGCAAGAGACAAATGCACTTATTCCATTAATAAAGCCAGTGACTTAAAGTGCAGCCCTACCCTGGGAAAAAAAAGAGAAATGTGAGGTTCTAAGTTGGTTTTCCATCAATAGCTCCTCCATTGAATTTGCTGAGATCCCAGATGAAAAGGTGCTGTTATTTCTCAGCTGTGAGCCCCTGGGCAGCGTCTGTGTCTTTGCAGTATGGAAATCTCAGCACAGCAGCACAGCTCAGCCCCACTCTGCCTGTGCAAGGTGACTCCAGGATTTCAGGAGGTTCGTGTTATTTACTGCAGCCTCTTTTTGCATGTATATAGAGGGCAAATCCTCCTCATTGAAATACACTCAGTGCTCAGCCAGGGGAGTTCAAACACAATCTCTGCTTTTCTTCCCTCGCAGAAGTTTTAATACAAACGCAGAAATGCAATTTTGTTCCTTTAAACCCTCTGTGATGCAGCAATGATTTCATAACCCCCAGTTCTCAGCCCTCTGCCTGATCCTTAGAAGGGAAATCTCCCCTCCCCCGGTGCTGAGATGGATTTATGGCCTCTGAGCCCCCGTTCCCTCGGCTCAGCTCAGCCCCTGATTTCCACCAGGAGCTCAGGACAAACCTGCACTGGGGACATGGATTCGTCCCAGGGCCCTCAGCTGTGTGAACGGCAGAGGTGGAAATTCAAATGAAAAATTAAAAATGGGTCATTGCTCCTCGGAACACCACCCTTGCAAACAGAGGCTGGGAGAATCCAGTGAGGAGGGCTCCGCTAAAAAAGCCCAAATAAGCAAATTTCACATTTTCAAATGCATTCCAAAGCATTAAAGAGTTGTTAGGGGCTAATGTGCAAAGTTATCAGTTTGAGGAGGGAAGGAGGAGTAAAAGCACGTGGTACAGGCAGCGTTTGTTTTCTGCATCACTTGCAGTAAAATCTTTTTTTAGAATCACTGATCTAATGGGATTAGGAGGGCAAAGATTCTTACAAATTAGGAAAATTGGATTGAGAGAGCGGGTTGGTAGTGAAAGACTAAATGAGATGACAACTAAAAGCATGGAATTTGGGCTGGCCGAGGGAGGCAGTCCGTCAGTCCAGCCCTGGATCTCAGGTACCTCATGTCAGGCATCCCTGGGGTGAGTGTCTGAAATTGTCACACCCAGCTGAAGTCCTTACTCCAAGGAACTCCAAGGAAAACATTCCAAGTGTCCACTTTGAGAGATTTTTTTTTTTTTTCAGATAAGTTCCACTGCTACTCTTCCATAACAGCAATTACACATTTTGTTATTTTTTATATGCTGAAAGGGCGGCCTTAAAATTTCCTAATAAGGTGTAAAATGTCCTTGTAGCCTATGACATAAAATGAAGTCAGGGATGATGCTGTGCACTGGGACAGTGCTGTGGGTGGCTCAGGATGACACCATGGTGGTGTGGGCTCATTGCAAGGCTGGCACACGTTCTGCATATTAACTCAGGGCAGCTCTGCTCCATGCGCTGCAGCTCTGCTCTTGGTATTTATTCCATTTACTGCTGCTTTGTGCTGGAAATCAGCGCTGACTCTCCCTGTCAGTGACAGAAACAGCAGGTCTCTGGGACTGGGGTGAATTTTCAGCTCCATGTGTAAATAGATCATACCTGGAGCTTGAGCAGTTTGATCCAAACAAGATCAGGGCTCTTCTGGCAATTTACGATGTGATTTTTCCCCTTTCTCCTCCCTTTAGCAAACCCTCTGGGGTATAAACTCTGTAATAATGCATTGGTGTGACAGCACAGCAGAGCTCCCAGCTTTCCTCTGGAGGCTGCTGTTCCTGCTGACAATAATTACATGGTCCAAGCTCCGACCTGCTGTGGGCTCCCTGTCACCTCTGTGTGAGCTGAAAATGTGCCCACAGTGCCATGGCTGTGTTGGCATTGCACCCAGCAGTGCAGCAGAGCTGGGGTGCATTTTCCAGTGCCCTGTGTGATGTTCCAGTGTCACTGTGTGATGCTCTAGTGTCACTGTGTGATGTTCCAGTGCCCTGTGTGATGTTCCAGTGTCACTGTGTGATGTTCCAGTGCCCTGTGTGATGTTCCAGTGTCACTGTGTGATGTTCCAGTGTCTCTGTGTGATGTTCCAGTGCCTCTGTGTGATGTTCCAGTGCCACTGTGTGATGTTCCAGTGCCCTGTGTGATGTTCCAGTGCCTCTGTGTGATGTTCCAGTGCCACTGTGTGATGTTCCAGTGCCTCTGTGTGATGTTCCAGTGCCACTGTGTGATGTTCCAGTGCCCTGTGTGATGTTCCAGTGTCACTGTGTGATGTTCATGTTCCAGTGTCACTGTGTGATGTTCCAGTGTCACTGTGTGATGTTCCAGTGTCTCTGTGTGATGCTCCAGTGTCACTGTGTGATGTTCATGTTCCAATGTCACTGTGTGATGTTCCAGTGTCACTGTGTGATGCTCCAGTGTCACTGTGTGATGTTCCAGTGT
The DNA here is from genome assembly GCA_024865655.1 of Emberiza elegans. Lineage (NCBI taxonomy): Eukaryota > Metazoa > Chordata > Aves > Passeriformes > Fringillidae > Emberiza > Emberiza elegans. The sequence goes on from JALJVW010000184.1 coordinate 57,094,475, forward strand.
CACTGTGTGATGCTCCAATGTCACTGTGTGATGTTCCAGTGCCACTGTGTGATGTTCCAGTGTCACTGTGTGATGTTCCAGTGCCTCTGTGTGATGTTCCAGTGCCCTGTGTGATGTTCCAGTGCCACTGGGTGATGTTCATGTTCCAGTGCCACTGTGTGATGTTCCAGTGTCACTGTGTGATGTTCCAGTGCCACTGGGTGATGTTCCAGTGCCACTGGGTGATGCTCCAGTGCCTCTGTGTGATGTTCCAGTGTCACTGGGTGATGTTCATGTTCCAGTGTCACTGTGTGATGTTCCAGTGCCTCTGTGTGATGTTCCAGTGCCTCTGTGTGATGTTCCAGTGTCACTGTTGATGTGCCAGTGTGATGTTGATGTTCCAGTGTCACTGTGTGATGTTCCAGTGTCACTGTGTGATGTTCCAGTGCCTGTTCCAGTGCCACTGGGTGATGTTCACGTTCCAGTGCCTCTGTGTGATGTCCCTGGCCCAGCAGCTCCTGCTGAGAGCTCCTCAGCATCCCAGGGATGCAGCCCTGCAGATCCACAGGGACAAGGGGCTGGAATTCTCAGGCAGCTCGAGGTGCTGGAGGCCTGACCTGGTTTTCAAGCACAGCAGAGCAGACTCAGAGCTGGCCCTGAATTATGGCTGTGTGGCACTCCTGTCGCTGGGAGAAGACTTAGTACCTGATGGCCAGTCCTGCCCCCTGAATGTCAGTGCCGTGAGCTGTGTCAGCCCTAAAGGACACGAGATTGAGAGCATCAGTGCCTTGCTTGAGGGAAACGTGTGTGGAATTCTGTAGAAAGATCTGTGAGACTCGGTAATTTGTCTCTCCTCCTGGTGTGCTCTGAGTGTGAAAGTGTCTGCTGCTCACAGGAAAAATAAATGTATAATTGCACCATCAGCTGATGAAATCAAAGTGAAATTGCTGGCAGCCTTCTTCCTGCCCTCCCTGTGTTTTTCTAGCATTAACATTCCAGCTTTGTCACCTTTGATCAGGGGAAGATAAATCCTTCCTTTTGTAAGGAGCAGAAACACTTTCCCTGGGTACATAGAATAATGGCCTCTTCTGTATATTATTCATATTCCTCTCTTTGTACTTGTCATTTCTCTCTATCCTTGCTCGTTGTATACCCCATAACTCTTGGCCATTTTATCTAAGACCTTTCAGAGGAGGAAGGGGATGGCTTAGGAGGCAGGGGAGCTTTGCTAAGGCATCGAATGGGCTGGCACACGGAATGTGCAGGTCCTGTACCACCGTCCCGGTGGTGCTGAGCAGCCTCGCGAGCTCCATGGGCTGGTGCTGAGCATCCCTCACAGCACAGCCTTGGGAGGGAGAGAGCAGGTGTTTCTCACCTGTGTCTGCAGGTGCTTGGCACAGCAGTGCTTGTCATGGGCCCAGAGCAGAGTGTGCGCAGCCTGGCCAGCCCTGGGCGCCGAGGGAGTGGCAGGAACACGCATTTGCATTTTTTATATATGCAGTGGAAGGCTCCTCCCTTCCTCACTGCATTAAGGACACTTGCCCCTTCTTCTCTCCAGCAGCTGATCTCAGCAAAATGATTTCCCCAAGGGGAGAAGGAAACCCAGCCCTTGTAGGCCCGCGGCTGGTGGCAAAGCTGTGTTCATGGCAGCTGCTGAAGGGGAGTGAGGATGGGATTAAACCACAAAGGGACTGCTTGGGAAGATTACTTCAGAAAGTCACTTGGGGTCTAAGTAATAATCCTAATAACCACTGCAAACAGTAAGTATTTTCCTCAGCACACTGCTGCTGCTCTGCCAGCTGGGGGAATGTCACAAATATGCAGCTTAGAGATTTTTCTGGTAATAATAGAAACTGGATGTAGTAGGGAAATATAATCTCAAAGCATTTACTTATCTAAAAAGTGTCCCTGGTCCTGTAAAATAGATCCATGAGCTTGTGTTTAGCATGTGCAGCTGAATCTGTGCTCTGGATTCACCCTGGTGGGATTTTTATTTACACAACACCCATCTCTGTCTCTTCTGCCTCTCTCAGCAGCCATGTGTTGGTGTGAGGAGGATTATTCCAGCTGCCTTTGTGACAGCAAGGCAGCCAGCAGGTCTCCAGTGTCTCCCCATGTGATGCATTCATAAATGAGTGTTCATCCCCCAGCAAAGGCTGTCCAGGGATTTTACGTGCATGTGTTTAGTCTTCAACTCCTTTCACTCCCTGCAGAGTTCCTGAGATGGATCTGTCACTCACCCATTCGTTTGTTTGAGTTTCAAACCAGAAAAGAGCTTTGCTGCTCATTCCCCTTTAAGGGAAGGGAGAACTGCCAACCCAGACTGTCCCCATGTCAGCTGGGGTCAGGCAGCCCCAGTGCTGGGCATGAGGGAGCAGAGGCTTTAAAGCACTCTGCAAACCCCCCTCCGGCTCTGCAGCGCTTTGCTCTTCTCTGCAATCCCCCTGCGTTCCTTGTGAACCCAGATTTTGTGCTGATGCCACGAGTAAAAGGTAAAGGGCAGTGAAAAGAGGGCTAAACACGCTGGCCTTGTCCCCTGTCCCAAACTGCATGCGCTAATTGAGTCAGCAGAGCTGCTGGTTATTGGCATTTGTATTGCATTGTAAATCCTGGGCGTTTGTATTGCATTGTAAATCCTGGGCGTTTGTATTGCATTGTAAATCCTGGGCAGGAGCCCTTCCTGTGCCCCCTGGATGGTGTTTGTCAGGAGGGGATCTCCATCCTTCAGCCAGGAGTGGCTTTTCCGTCCTGAGCTGCCAGGCTCAGCCGCTGCAAAAAGGAAAAAGAAGGGATTCTTGGCGGAAATTATTAATTATTCTGCCAGGCAATGATCCAAACTTCACAGAAATCACCTCTCTTTGCTTTTCATTTAAAACTCAATGATGGGATACCTGACTCCTCAAGAGGGCTGGCAATGTTAATAAAGAGTTAACCACAGCTATCTGCCCAGAACCCAAAAAGCTCTGTCCCTGGAACATCCCAAAATACATTGGATTTCTTTTTTGGGAAAAAAAAAAAATCTAAAATACAGCTGACAGCATCCACCTCGTGCCTTGCAGCTGAGCTCTTCAAAGCTTCCTAAGGGATGTGAAGCACCTATTCCTATTGAAATAGAGGACAGCTGATTTTCCAAGGGTCTCAGGGAATTTCAGTTATGTAAGAAACACTGCAGAAGATCGGCCCTTGAGCTGTTTTAGATCCCAGGACTCCTCACTGGCAATGGGAGAATTTGTATAATTTTGATGGGCACGAAAGTCACCAGAATATGCAGTTTTGGGCAGAATTTACTCCAATTTGCCAGACTGAGGAGGTTTCAGAAATACTGAAATGTGCCTCAGCTGCTCCCTATATTCAAGAAGCTTAAGCATTCTGGTTTGGAGATTCTTAAAGGATTTTATTGCTGCATTTTCAAAGTGAAATATTTCCATTTGTTTTGTTTTGACGTGTTCTCTTTTCCAAAGTCATTTCAAATAGACCAACCTTGTGGTCTATTGGAAGTGAAAGGAAAATTGTAAGGAGTGAAGAGCAGGAGCTGTGTGCCTAGTTTAGCTGTTTTGACATTTTAAAGGCTGTTTTCTCTTTTTCTACAAAAGTGGTTTCCTGAAGGCCTTTTTTGGGTGCACTATGAGAGAGAAATGCCTGAAGCAGAGAGGATGCTCTGAGCAGCAAGCTCTTTGCTTTTACTGACAATTCCTGCATGGACGGCCCTTTGCAGTGGCTCCTGAGCTGGGGACCAAATCTGAAATGCTGCTATTAGCAGTAATTTATTGCCTAATCCATTTAGTACCTAAATCCTGCAGTTCAGAGAGGTCTCTTTTCCTGCTGACGTGGGCTTGTGGCTTGTAAATGACAATTTCAGTGGGAGAGAGGTGGCCGCAGGGAGCTCTGCATGCTGGAGTGGGACGATCAGACAGGGATCCTGTGCAGAGCCCAGCAGGAGGCTGGAGCTGGTACCTGATCCCCAAATTTCCTGGGCTGAGCCAAGCTCCTCAATCACACCTACCCTGCCCGTGTGCTCTGCAAATTAAAGGGTCACATCTGGAAGGCTGACCCAGCTAACCAGGCCATCTTCTGTTCCACTGCTGGCTTCTCAGCTTTTCATGAGGAATGTTGTGCAGGCAGATGTTTGTCCTGTTCCTTCAGAGCTGCAGTGAGATCTAGCAACTCATTTCATACAGAAAGATGAAAGGAAAAATATTTACTTAATAAAACAAATCTTGCTTAATGGCTGTGGTCAGCCTCTTGCCTGGCTTTTATGGGTTCCTGCAGCTGGCTTTAATCTCCTGATTTACTCTGGGAACAAAGGAGGAGAGGAGTGAATCATGGCAGGAAGAAGTTGAAATTTTTCTGGCAGAACTCACAAAGTTTTGAGTCTTAATTGTAACGTGCAGTCCAGCAAGGAGCCACCAGGAGAGCTGCCCTGGGCTTCGGGAGGCACCGAAGGAATTCCTGACAAGCTGACCTTTACAGCCACAAAACTCAGGGGCTTCTGAGGAGAGTTAGCAAAGAACACGGAGAAGCAGCGAGGCTCGGAGGAGGCTGACCAAAAGGGGTCAGCATTTGTTCAGCTGAAGCTCCAGGCTGACGATGCCAGAGCTGGGATTCGCTGAGGAGCAGGAGCATCCTCGGGGACAGCTCGGACAGGAGCCCCCAAGCTGCTGCTGCCCTGAGTTTGGGTTTGGGATCCTTGGAGCATCCTCAGGGACAGCTCAGACAGGAGCCCTCGGAGCTGCTGCTGCCCTGAGTTTGGGTTTGGGATCCTTGGAGCATCCTCAGGGACAGCCCGGACAGGAGCCCTCGGAGCTGCTGCTGCCCTGAGTTTGGGTTTGGGATCCTTGGAGCATCCTCAGGGACAGCTCAGACAGGAGCCCTCCGAGCTGCTGCTGCCCTGAGTTTGGGTTTGGGATCCTTGGAGCATCCTCAGGGACAGCCTGGACAGGAGCCCTCGGAGCTGCTGCTGCCCCTGAATTGGGGTTTGGGATCCTTGGAGCATCCTCAGGGACAGCTCAGACAGGAGCCCCCCGAGCTGCTGCTGCCCTGAGTTTGGGTTTGGGATCCTTGGAGCATCCTCAGGGACAGCTCAGACAGGAGCCCTTGGAGCTGCTGCTGCCCTGAGTTTGGGTTTGGGATCCTTGGAGCATCCTTGGGGACAGCTCAGACAGGAGCCCTCCGAGCTGCTGCTGCCCCTGAGTTTGGGATCCTTGGAGCATCCTTGGGGACAGCCCAGACAGGAGCCCTCCGAGCTGCTGCTGCCCTGAGTTTGGGTTTGGGATCCTTTGCATCCTCAGGTGTGAGCTCAGACAGGAGCCCCAGAGCTGCTGCTGCCCTGAGTTTGGGTTTGGGATCCTTGGAGCATCCTCAGGGACAGGGATGACAATGACCCCGGAAAGCCTGCTGCCCCCTGGGGGTTTGGGATCCTTGGAGCATCCTCAGGGACAGCCTGGACAGGAGCCCTCGGAGCTGCTGCTGCCCTGAACTGGGGTTTGGGATCCTTGGAGCATCCTCAGGGACAGCTCAGACAGGAGCTCTCGGAGCTGCTGCTGCCCTGAACTGGGGTTTGGGATCCTTGGAGCATCCTCAGGGACAGCCTGGACAGGAGCCCTCCGAGCTGCTGCTGCCCTGAACTGGGGTTTGGGATCCTTGCTTGGACAGCAGGTGTGAGCTGCAGAGACCCAGAGCGGTGCCCCAGGCTGCTGCACATCAGGGACATGTGGCATTTACAGGGATGGCAATGACCACGGAAAGCCAACAGCCTGGCAGGAAACACAAGGCTTAGAGGCTGGACAGCTCTCCAGACACTGTGCAGCTCACTGGTTGTAGGAATTGGCTGTTGATTTAGCTGTTTGTTCTCTAGAGCAGCCCTGCTGTGGAACTTTGGTTGGAGTGCAGGGTGAGAGGTACCAGGTGCCTGCTGCTGCCAGGGCATGGCCCTGTTCCCCCTCCAGCCCCACTTCTGCCCTCCCAGGCACTGGCACTGCTGCATTTCCAGGCGCTGGCACTGCTGCATTTCCAGGCGCTGGCACTGCTGCCCTCCCAGGCACTGGCACTGCTGCATTTCCAGGCACTGCTGCATTTCCAGGCACTGACACTGCTGCATTTCCAGGCACTGGCACTGCTGCATTTCGAGGCACTGGCACTGCTGCCCTCCCAGGCACTGGCACCGCTGCATTTCCAGGCACTGGCACTGCTGCATTTCCAGGCACTGGCACTGCTGCATTTCCAGGCTCTGGCACTGCTGCATTTCCAGGTATTGGCACTGCTGCCCTCCCAGGCACTGGCACTGCTGCGTTTCCAGGCGCTGGCGCTGCTGCATTTCCAGGCACTGGCACTGCTGCATTTCCATTGGCACTGCTGCCCTCCCAGGCACTGGCACTGCTGCGTTTCCAGGCGCTGGCACTGCTGCTTCCCTGGTCCTGCACCGAGCCACAGCTCAGCCCTGCTCTGGGTGCTGCCAGCTCCGTGTGCCAGGCTCAGGGCAGCCAGGGGTGTGCCCAGCTCCCCGTGCTGCCCAGAGCCTTCCCCTGCAGCTCCGTGTCCCCAGCACAGCCCGCCCAGGCAGAGCAGCGCCCCTGGCTCTGTTCCTGTGCAGTGAGAGGGGAGATGCTCTCTGGTGTTAGCACGCTCAGCAGAATCCTGCATGGCAAGGGCTGGTGGGAGCTCTCAGCACCCTGTGCCCTCTCTACAGCACTGCTGCAGGCAGCACAGCCCTTCCATGGCACAGCACTTCTGCAAGATTAACATTTAAATTTAAATAGGAAGCAATAATTTGAGCTCCTTAAATCATAAGTCACATCTCCAGCTCTGGCTGTTGCTGATTCAATTGCCTTTTGGTCGCTGTCTTTAATAGCTGTACAGTATTATATCTAAATGCTGCTGACATTTCTTGTAATTTGAGGATAGTGAAATGCAAGAATTAGATTTTCATCTGCAGTTGATCAGAATGCATTAATTAGAAGCATCATTTCTGGGTTTGACATATTAGGAAGGTGAGGTGCTAAATGGAAATCTTTGTATATAACTGAAAGCCTCAAGTTGAAAGTGAAATATTTGCTTGGAAATTGCACATTTGCTGTGTGATTGTGTGAGTAAATAAATGCTTTTACTTGGTCTCGACACAAATTAAGTAATGATTCCGAGGTAAGCTGCTGGAGACTCTCTGTAATATCTTTGAGATGCTGCTTGCTCTGCTTGCCAGCAGGATCTTTTAATTCTCCATTTGAGAGATTTAAAGAGAGACAGTTATTTTGAGACAAAGCTGGGGCAGAGATTTCCTGTGCTATGAGTTGATAACCTCAGAAGTTCGAGCAAGAAAATCCCCCCTTGTTGTGGGTGCCGTGTGTTCAGAGGGCTCGGAGCTCCAGTCGGGGAGGGAATCCCTTCCCAGGGAGGGCTGGAGCGAGCTCTGCTCTGCTGGGCTGCTCCCAGGGCTGGGCTGGGCTCCAGCTTCCATTCAGGCTTGGCTTTTGTCACGAGGTCAAAGCTGGGCTTAACTTCCAGCTCGCAGCCATCGCCCTCAGATGAACGAGCTGCTGCCCTTAGGTTTTGTGCATTTTTAGCTCTGTGCATTTTTAGTTTTGTGCTGTGTGCATTTTTAGTTTTAGATTTCATGGCACTCCCAGGAAGTTGTTCAGAGTAATGTTGGAGGGGAAGATTTTGGCTCCACTTTGGGTGGAAGTCCAAGCCGACAAGTTGTGGCTGGCGGAAGCTTGCAGGCCATGGAGCTGTGCAGAAAAGCCTCTGTGTGAGGACAGCCAGCTACCTGTGGATGAGCAGGAACAGCAAAGAATTCCCAGCTTCAGTGGGGAACCCCCCCAGCTGTTTGTCCTCTCCATTTATTGTCACCCTGAAGTAAACACAGTACATTTATGAACACTGTGAGATTAGCTGGGTAAATACAGCAGGCTGTCAAGTCATTTGGCCTCCTGGTCCTTGGTCTTGGGGTTTATTGAGGTAGTATAACTTACAGATTTTTAATGTACAAAGTTGGCATTATTGATTTTAAAAATGAATATTTAATCACAAGCATCCAACAAGGTCAACAAATCTTTGGTAAGTAATTAAATAGACTTTTCCTTGCTAGCACTCAAACACCAAGTAAATAAAAATTGGAGTGAAAACATTTGTAGCATATGTACAGATTGCATTTGGAAATGTGTGGGGCTCAGTTCTGTCTGACTTAATTCTGATTCATCCATTGACCTTGTTATGTAAAACTCAATGCCCTTTTTAGAGGGAGAGTTGCAAATTGTGCTTCTGCATATTTATTTCGGAAGTTCAATCTTCTGGGTGTTCATACCCTCATTCCAGTCCTAAGTGCAATCACAACATTGATTTTTCTCACTAAACATAACCTACTTTACCCTGGGATGGAATTTTTTTTTTAATGGGCTTTATATAATGGCATATGTGCAAACCACTCAACTTAATGCCCCATCCTGTAGTTAATTAACGAAATGGCATTGCAGCCATGCTCTGGTCCTCTGGCAGTGTATCTGACCACTAACCTTGGCCATCCATCCACAGTGCCCATCCTAATTAACAGGAGCCCAGGTATTGACTGTGTCAGGCTCCATGGTGGAAAGAGCAATTTGCAGCTGCTGACAGAGTTGTAATTCTGTTGGAAATCCAAGCACGGGAGCCTCATTTTGAGTGGTGTTCTGTCATTTCAGAGCCTGAACAAAGTATAAACAATGAGATTTTACTTCTCTCCAGTTGCTAAATTGCAGTGTCCTAAAACACATCCAAAGATCTCCTAAAATACAGATTGCCATAGAAATACTGATGGATTTACACAGCTTCAAGATTGGCAGGAGTGTTTTATAAATACTGAAACATTTATTTATTGTTCATTTTTCTGAACTGTAATACACTGGAAAATCTAATGGGACTTAAAGCTTTAATGAACCTTCAGGAATGAATTTGATTCTTCCCTTGCCTTTCTGTGTTTGCTTCTGAGTAATTCAGCTGAAGGCACGAGAGATTCATCAGGCTACTTTTGCAAGAGCAAGACAGCATTCTCTAAAGCTCCTTGGTGTTTCATGTTACAAATGAGAGAATTAATCTTTTATGCTTTTATACTGGGAAGAAAAAACCACCAAGTTTTCTTTTTCAATGCCTTAAATTAATTGTGTTTTGTTGAAAAACTGCAAGAAGACAGGTACTCTCAGTCATTCCTTGACAGCTTTTGAGTGTTTTATTGGCTGAAGATGCAGAAAGACCAGTTTTTTAAAGAAACTTAGGTGCCAAGTCCTCATAAATGTCAAGAAGATACCAGCATCTTGCTAGATGATGGTTTCTGCCCAGTCACTAACATTTTGTGTTGCACAAATATTTTAGAAAACTGTGATTTTACATTCAGCCCCTGTGATGTGAGCTGGAGTCGGGCTGCCCTTTCCCTCCTTCCTCTGAGGGTGAGGCCACACTGCTCCCAGGGCTGGGGACTCCTCAGTGGCCTCCTCCTCCCCACGTGCCCGTCATCCTCCTGGCCCTCACTGGCTGCAGAAGAGAAGGGCTGCACAACTCTTCATCTTCCCCATTGCTGGTGCTTTGTGGTGGAGCTGAGCGTCAGCCGTTCAGCATTCTGCACCCAAACAGCACCTTTGCTGAGAATCCTTTGTACAAATGCTCTTTAATTAGCGAGTGTTCTGTAATTACCCTTCCATGCAGTTGTTGCTGATGTTATTAGCATCACTAGATAAGTACAGTTAACTTTTCCACAGGGCATGATGACTGAGAGTGGCAGAAAGCTGCATCCTGTGAGAACATCTCTGGGTTACAAAGTCGTGTCTCAACCAACAGCTGCATTCTCTCCAGGCTGGAGATTTCAAACAGAAATTTCCTTGGGAATGTGCAGGAAAGAGGAAATTGTCAGGCAGAGGAGCAACAACCTGTCCACTGATACCTAGAAGGATTTCATCTGGATTAAAAATGGGTTATTAAAAAGCCTCCAGTGGAGTATTCCTCTGGGCAGTGGTGAGGCACAATTTTGTCTTGATGCAGACAAGCATGCCAGAGTCCTCTGTGTTGGGACAAGCTTCTCTTTGGGAAAACAATATTGCCTGAATAGAGAAAAGAACCATGAGTGCAGGTTTTTGTACAGGTTCAGTTTGACCCCTAACTCCAGCAGAACATATAAAGGCCCTGTCCAAAAAATGTGACGTTGCCACATTCATGGTATCACTCTCCTATTTACTGCTGGATTGGAAGCACATCTGACACTTAAAACTGCTGTGCTGAGATCCCCATGCCTGAGCTGCTTTCAGAGACCCCTGAATGAGGCTTGTAACCCTTTCCCCATTGCCGTTTCCCACAGGGCAAAGGTGAAGAAGGGTGTGAACATCCTGGGCGCGAGGACCAGCGACCCGCGGCAGTGGGACGTCAAGCAGGAGGTGGGCAACGGTGGCAAGCACTCCACCACCACAGTCCTGTGCCAGAGGATAGCCCCAAGCTCAAGGAACAGGTATGGAACCTCCCTTCTCGGCACATTCAACTCATTTACGCCCACCATACCGTTCAGGGCTTGAAGGGCTTAGGGCTCATGTCAGCAGTGCTCACAGCTGCTAAAGCTGCAGCCTGGAAATGTGGAGGCACTCAGGGTAGCTGTGGTACCATCTGCTGACCTGAAATGGGTAATAAAACTCATCAGTTTAAAGGCAAAAATGAATAGAATGGACCTACAGTGGGCCTGGGGGGTGGTGTCATTTTGGCAGCAATATGAATGCTCTTAATTCAAAGGGTTTTACTGAACCTTTACTTTTTCTGGCTTGGTAGTTTTGACCTTGTTTCTTTGAATGCAGCACAGCCTCTGGGGCTGGCTCACGGAGCAAGCAGTGAGTTCTCCCAGTGAGCCACTGTGCAGGGTGATTCAAACCTCCCAGTGGGTAACGCAGAATAATCCTCTGTGCCAAACACTGGATTCTTCTCAAGGAGCCTGTGGGGATGAGCTGGGCTGCCACTGCCTGCCTCCCTGTGTGCTGTGTTTGCAGGGGCTTGCTCTGGCTGTCCACAGCACAGGAGCAGGGCTGTCTTCCATGGCACACAGTGAAGTTGTGTATTTTCAGTGGAAATCCTTTTGCTCTTCCCAGGAATCACAGTGAATTCTCACAATGCTGCTGTACATTAGTCCATGCAGGGAATTTCCCACTGCACAGATCCAAACAGTGCTTGATTATTGTTATCACAAGCCTGGGCTCACAGAGGAGCACCATGGAATCCTCGCTGGGTGCTGGGCTGCTGTTGCTTTGTACCAAACCTTCAGAGAACCTGAGCAGATTTTAACCTCTGTATTCTGTGCCCAAATACTGGACATGTGTAAAGTGCAGAAACTCCTCTGGCCATGAGCAGCTCCTGATGAGCTGAGGGTCTGAGTCAGTGTATTTCCTCTTGGTGACTGATCTCTCCCTGTCTTTATCTCAACCCTGAGCCTCTCATTCTATTTTCTCCTCCCTGTCCAGCTGAGGAGGGAGAGATGGAGCTGCTTTAGTGGCATCCAACCAGGGTCAACCTACCATAGGACTGGTAAAGGGAAAGGGAAAGCATCATTTGAGGCTGCCAGCAGTAAAAACGAGCCCAGTTTGAAAGGGAGGACCTAGCTGTAGAACAGCATGTAGCTCTGAGCAGATTTGCAACTGCAGAACTATAATAGTCAGGTTATCAAACCCCAAATTAAATCTCCTCAATCCAATTTGCATGAAGTCTAATTAACCCATAAAAATATTTTTTGCACTAATTATGCAAATAAAACTCAGTGTTTTAATTAATGCCTCTCTCACTTGTGCATGTAAATAGTTGCTGTCTTCTGAAAGCGTGATGAGCCTTGGTTTGAGTGAAATGTTCGTGTACAGGGAGGAGCTGGGTAGGGAAACCTGAGGGGAAGCACATGGTGAAATGGGCACTGCTGAGTCTCTGGGTGTCACTTGGAGCCCTCTGCACAGAGCACAAATACCCCCTTAGGCCAGTTTAATTTGGTGGAGGACTGGGAGTGCCTAGTGGGAATTGTCTGTGCTGCCCCCAGCTCCTGCAGGCTGTTTCAGCAGGGGGGTCACAGAGGGGATGTGCAGTTCTGTACCAAGGTCGGGCTGGCTGTGAGGAGCTCCAGCACCAGCACTGCCTCATCCTCCCTGCAGTAACTCAGCCAGCTCACAAATACATTGGTTAATTGATGTATAGAAGGAGTTTTCCACTGTGTTTGCTCAGAAATCTCCCTGCTGCACCACGGAGAACCATTGCACTCTCTCCCCTTCACACCCCTAGAGACAAGTGCCCAGACTCAATAAAAATACTGATTTTTGTTTCCAGCTTTTCCTTTCTTGCACATTTCTCTGTCATTACTGTGTGGATATAATTACACTGTAAGCACCTTGAAAGAAGCAGTTTGAGTCTGAATGCAGCAACAGCTAATACACCTTTCACATTATATAAATAATAGAACACAAGAGATATTTTAGATACATCACATCAGTAATTGTTTACCATTACCTTTGGAGAATTTAAGTGGGTCATGCTTCTTTTACTTTTTAAGGAATACTTTGTGGTGCTCAAGCCAGGAGCCAGAGTTTACTTTAAAATTATTCAAAAAGGCCTTGCAAGTATGGCAAGTAACTGCAAACAGCTTGAAATCAGCAATGTTTGTGTGCCTCATAATGCAGTTTCTGCTGAGACTCAAGTAGCTATTGATGAGGATAACAACAGCGCTGATTAGTGAAAACAAGGCTTAGACAACTGCTTGGTTGCTTGTTTTTCTTTGTTGCTTCTGCTTCTGGAGGTTTGCTGGGTGTGCTTGGGGTAGACAAAAAAAGGATATTTTTGGTCAGTCCTGGAACCAGCTCCATCTCTCAGGATTGCCTGGTTTGGTCCAGCCTGAGGCTGGTGTGATTTGGAACCAGCTCCATCTCTCAGGATTGCCTGGTTTGGTCCCAGTCTGAGGCTGGTGTGATTTGGAACCAGCTCCATCTCTCAGGATTGCCTGGTTTGGTTCAGCCTGAGGCTGGTGTGATTTGGAACCAGCTCCATCTCTCAGGATTGCCTGGTTTGGTTTTGGAACCAGCTCCATCTCCAGCCTGGTTTGGTCCCAGAGGCTGAACCAGCTCCATCTCTCAGTATTGCCTGGTGTGATTTGGAACCAGCTCCATCTCTCAGTATTGCCTGGTTTGGTCCCATCCTTGGAACCAGCTCCATCTCTCAGTATTGCCTGGTTTGGTCCCAGCCTGAGGCTGGTGTGATTTGGAACCAGCTCCATCTCTCAGTATTGCCTGGTTTGGGTTTGGATTTGGAACCAGCTCCATCTCTCAGTATTGCCTGGTTTGGTCCAGCCTGGCTGGTGTGATTTGGAACCAGCTCCATCTCTCAGGATTGCCTGGTTTGGTCCCATCCTAAGGCTGGTGTGATTTGGAACCAGCTCCATCTCTCAGTATTGCCTGGTTTGTCCAGCCTGGTTTGGATTTGGAACCAGCTCCATCTCTCAGGAGCCTGGTGTGATCCTTTGTGAACCAGCTCCATCTCTCAGTATTGCCTGGTTTGGTCCCAGCCTGAGGCTGGTGTGATTTGGAACCAGCTCCATCTCTCAGTTTATTCAGCCTGAGGCTGGTTTGGCTCCATCTCCAGTCCTGGTTTGGTCCAGCCTGAGGCGCTGGTGTGATTTGGAACCAGCTCCATCTCTCAGGATTGCCTGTTTTGGTCCCATCCTAAGGCTGGTGTGATTTGGAACCAGCTCCATCTCTCAGTATTGCCTGGTTTGGTCCCAGCCTGAGGCTGGTGTGATTTGGAACCAGCTCCATCTCTCAGTATTGCCTGGTTTGGTCCAGCCTAAGGCTGGTGTGATTTGGAACCAGCTCCATCTCTCAGGATTGCCTGGTTTGGTCCCAGCCCGAGGTTGGTGTGATTTGGAACCATTTCCATCTCTCAGTATTGCCTGGTTTGGTCCCATCCTAAGGCGCTGGTGTGATTTGTGAGGTACCACCCTCAGCTGAGAACAGCCCCAGGGAAGGGCTCCTGCTCTTTGGGTAGTTTATTCTGGACTGCCCCAGAGGGCAGGAGAGCTGTTCCAAGGCAGAGCAAGGTGTATTTGTGGTGTGTGTTTTATTACCACATCAAACTTCAGTGCAGCAGAGCTCTGGCTGCCAGCTCGCTGTGGGCATGAGGAGCAGGTGGGAGCAAGGAGGGCATGGGGAATTTCTTAGGCTGCTTCTGTGCCAGAGCCAAAGCACCAGAGCATATTTTGGTGAGCCTGATCTGGGCCTGGCTCCTCTTGCTGCTGCAAAGCTGGGCTGTCCTGGGACAAGCTGCTCTCAGGTTGGCATTTGTGCCCCTGGATAGGGGAACTGGAGTCACCCAGCGCTGCGGGTTTCTGTCAGCCAGGCACAGAAACAGAGTGGGGGAGAGCAGAGAGATTTAGAAACACTGACAGAATGGAAAACTGCTGTGATGGAGCACTTTATCCTCTTGGCCTTGAACCTTTGGAGAGGCCTGTGGGCTTACAGCTCTGCAGCCATCTGTCTGATAGAGAGGCAGGCTGGGGAAGAGTGCTTCCAGATGTTGTGCTGATGTTTCAGGCCGTGTCACAGCCACTTACCCCCTCTCATGTGCCACATGTGCACGTTCTGTTGGGCTGGGGTTGTTGTGGCTGCTTTGGAGCCCTGTCTGGGTGTCTCTGCATGCCCATGCAAACAGTAATTACGTTCCCAGGCTGTGTTTGGTATCATTAGCACGTGGAGGAAAGCAACAAAGCCGCTGCAATTCTGTGCAGATCCCTGCTCTGTCTGCTAGCACCATATGCTGCCAAGGAATGTCAGTGAAATCAACTCTCTTGTGATTGAAAAACAAAAGTAAAGTGTGTACGTACAGCATGAGTCAGGCTTGGAGAAGTGTGAGCCATGTGGAGTGTGTCTGCCTGCAGCAGAGCACAGCCAGCCCCTGCCCAGGATGGGAACAGACAAGAGCAGTCACACACGATGAGCAGGGAAGATGTTATTAATTATTTCAGAATCTGGGTCACCCTGCCCTGGCAGTTTTGGGTCAGAGTGGTGTGCAGAGCTCAGCAGAGTGGCAGTGGTGCCTGCTGACCTCAAAACCTTGCAGCCCGAGCAGAGAGCATGGTTCTCACAAGGATTCAGAGGTTTATGCTTGTGGGTCAGGATTTTTTCATACCAGTTGTTTATCCTTTTGACTGATAATTGAGGCACGAGCAGAGCTGAGATGGCACATGCCACTGCTGTGGGTGCTTGGGAAATTGTGCATGTCTGCAGGAGGTCACATCTGTGTCTGCAGGGACTGAGCTGTACAAACTGCAGAGATCTTTTGGGAGGAAGGCACCAGCAATGGATGTCTTACGCCATTAAACCCTGAAGCAGAAACAATTCCCATTCATTTACAAGAAATTCACATATGAGCAGGCATTGTATATAGATATATGAACAAAAGGAGAGCTCAGGAGAATCTCCCTTCTTCACTGGATGTGGGGGGAGCACCATGACAAAGGATGAGGAAGAGGCTGAGATGCTAAATGCCCTCAGTTGAGCAGAATGAAGCTCCATAATTCCAGGGAAAATCAGAAGAGCCTGGAGGTGTTGGCTGGCAGCTGGCTGAGCGTGAGCCAGTGTGTGCTCAGGTAGGGCAAGAGGAGAAGCCTCAAATTGCATCATGCGAGGTTTAGACTGGATATGAGGGAAAGTTCACCACTGAAAGGGTTGTGGGGCGCTGGATCAGGCTGCCCAGGGAAGGTGTCCCTGGAGCATCTGGAAAACAAGTGGATGTGGTGCTTGGGGATGTGCTCTGGTAATGGACTTGGCAGTGCTGGGAGGATGGCTGCACTGAATGACCTTAATTAAAATCTTCCAGCCCCAGTAATTCTGGCCCCTTGTTTGAAGCACTGTGCACATTTCAGTGCAGCCTTTTAGGCTGCTGGCAAGTGACTGGAGCAGCCCTGGGAGCTTCCAGCGTGAGTCATTGCTGTGCTGAGCATCTGTGAGCTTCCAGTGCCACTGGGAATGCGTGTGTGGCTGTCCAGGGCTGCTCCAGCTGAGCCTTCACCTGCTGCTTCAGCCCCTTCCCTCCCTGCTTGTCCCATCTCCCAGACGGCCTCTCTGCCTGCTGGCCTTGCACTGGCAGGGCTCTCCTTGGTAGGATGGCTGCTCCAGGTCTCACAGATTCTCCAGTGGGCACAGGAGGTGCCAGGACACATCTGCACACACGCACGGGGAGCAGCCAGCTGTGCCTGGAACTGTGCCTGCTCCAAGGCACACGAGGCTGGGGTCAGGAGGGGCCTCCCAAAGGGCCTTTGGTGTGGCTCCTCTTGTGTGCTTTGGACGTCTGCAGTGGCCAGAAAAGCCCCAGGCCAGGAGGAGGATGGAGGATGGAGGATTGAAGATGGAGGATGGAGGATGGAGGATGAAGGATGGAGGATGGATGGAAGATTGAGGATGAAGGATGGAGGATGGATGGAGGATGGAGGATTGAGGATGAAGGATGGAGGATGGAGGATTGAGGATGAAGGATGGAGGATGGATGGAGGATGGAGGATTGAAGATGGAGGATGGAGGATGGAGGATGGATGGAGGATGGAGGATTGAGGATGAAGGATGGAGGATGGATGGAGGATGGAGGATGGAGGATGAGGATGGAGGATGAAGGATGGATGGATTGAGGATGGAAGATGGATTGAGGATGAAGGATGAAGTAGGAAGGATGGAGGATGAAGGTTAGAGGATGGATTGAGGATGGAGGATTGAGGATGAAGGATTGAGGATGAAGGATGAAGTACGAAGGCTGGAGGATGGAGGATTGAGGATGGAGGATGGAGGATGGATTGAGGATGGAGGATGGAGGATTGAGGATGGAGGATGGAGGATGGATTGAGGATGGAGGATGGAGGATGGAGGATGGATGGAGGATGGAGGATGGAGGATGAAGGATGAAGGATGGATTGAGGATGGAGGATGGAGGATTGAGGATGAAGGATGGAGGATGGATTGAGGATGGATGGAGGATGAAGTACGAAGGCTGGAGGATGAAGAGGAGCCTCATGGCTCACCTGAGCTTTTTGAAGGCCAGCTGTTGGGTGCTGGCGAAAGGAATTTTCTTGTTGGATTTCAACAGAACCACTGTTAAGACAGTCCTGACCATTCAAAAATACTATAATAATCTTCATGCATAACTTAAAATAGCATTGGCCAAGGAGTAAGGCACGCCCATGAGATTTTTTTATCTAAGAGAAGAAATTAATTAGTAGAGATGAGATAAGAAAATGCATTAGAGATCTATCCATGATCTCTACAGAACTTTCAGTTGCAATAATTGCAATAATTGTTGTTTTTTTTTTTTTTAAATCTACTTTGGAGTGCCTGGGCATATTGAGAAGCAGCAGGGCTGAAGCTCCAAGAGAAAGGGCATTCTTCACATATTTCTTGCCCAAATGAAAGCATCAAATCTGTTTGCACAGCAAATTTGTATCGTTTAGAAAAGCTTTTTACGTGCTTCTCAAAACCAAATGCTGGAGGCTCAGTCAATGCCTGCAGTAACCCAGCCTTGCTGAGAGCTGCAGCCAGCGCCTGCCCTGCTTTCCAGGCAGGTTGGATGTATTGTTTTATTCCATTGTAATGTAAATAGAGCAGAGCCCACACAAACAGAATGGATGTACAATCACGGAATAATGGGACAGCAGCTCTCCATCCATCCAGACTGATGGACAGGTTCAATAATAACTGTAACTTCTGATGTCCAGGGTCAGAGGATTTTCTGACTCTCTGACAAGGTAATCATTTCTCCAGAGCGACCTGCAAACACCCAGTCTGCTTTTCAGCTTTCCCTTGGGCTGGGGAAGGTGTTCTGAGCACTCCTGGAGCACGCAGGAGGAAAAGCTGCCAGTGCCCCTGGCATCCTCTGCCCCAGCCTGGAGCCTCCTGGCCCCTTGCGCACAGCAATCCCATGTCAGCAACCTGTAACTCACAGTGAGGTTGTTCCTCACAACCCTCTGCTGCAGCCCATCCCTGGTGTGACCTTCTCTCATTTCCTCCTTGCACTCTCAGTCTGCTCTGGGGCAAGGTCAGCCCTTATTTCTGGGTGCCGCTCTTTGGATGGCTCAGCTGCTATTGTGATGGAGCCTTCCTTGAGATTTGGAGGCAGTGGGAGATCAGAGACAAGGGATGCAGGATTGGGGAGGAGGAATTTGTGCGTGTGTGGTTTTTTCTCCCCCTGCCTTTGAAGCAGAAACATCTGCTGAGAGCCACAAACAGCTGAGTTCAGCAATACCGCATCACGCTGCCAAGCAACTCTGCTTTCCCCTGGAACTTTCACAGCGCAGGAAATAAATCAGTCAGGCGCTAAAGAATGGAGAAAATTTAGGAAAAAGTGCCAAAAGCCAAACCTTTCAAGAATAAAGTGAATAAGAACTTTGTAAGTGTTCGGCGAAGCGAATTGAAATATGTTTCTTACACATGTAAGCCCTCTGTGCTTGAGGAATTTTGTAATAACAAAACTCCTCTGAGCTAAAGACACTTCAAACTGGTGAGGAGAGACCTCTGGAAAGGTGGCTACAATATCACAAAAGACAATTTGATTATTTAAAATATTTTTTCCCTCTCGTGTCTCTGTCAGATCAGTCACAGCTGACCAGCTAACAGCGGTGAATTACCACCATTATCTGAAACCTTTCCATTCCTTACACAAAATATAATATATTGGACAGCTGAACCATTTGTTTCTGCTCTGGCTTACTGAGATTTACTCTTCCAATCAAAGTTACTTTGGCTTGATGTGTTACTGCCTATTTAAAGTACTGATAAAAATCTCTATTCAATTTGGTATGTAATAACAGGGACTGCTGTATGGAACAGGTGGAAAATTATTACATAAATGGAAAATTATGACATAAATGCTGAGTCCTTGTTGTAAATCATGCAGGTTAAGCAGGGATGGTCAGAATACCCGTTGGTGCTGGCTGGGAGGATTTGGGATGTGCTGCTGGTGCTGTGGGCTCCTGCTCCCCTGGCAGCAGAGCTGTCCCTGCAGCCCCATTCCTGCTGCTTCACACCATTGACATCAACTCCCAGCTGCCCTGGAAGTCCCCGTTTCCAGGGAAGTTTCCAGGGAAGAAACCTTGTCTTCATTGAAGCAAATGCCAAAATTTCCTTTGCAGACTGATTTTCAGCCCAAGTTTAGAACAAATTTTGACTTTTCTCTCGTTTCTCCTCTCTGGTGTACAGCTCAGAAATCCAGGTGATCTCTTTTCCATCCAGGGCTGTGACAGCAGCTTCCACACTCCCCTCCCACGTGTACACCCTCATACATGATGGTAATTATTACAAAAAGGAGTTTGAAGTAGCACCCCATTGATTTTTGGTTTGCATGCCGCAGATTAATGGACTGAGCACGCACTCTTTGTAATCACACTGGTAGAAATTCAATAATGACTCTGCCAGAGTACTCAAGTGACCTCAGACACTGAATTCATCCCTATTTCAACTTATTTTTAATGAGACTGGCATATTTAGCAATGCCATCAGATGGTTTGGAAAGCAAAGTGTCCTGTCCACCAAAGCAATACTGATGGGCCAACACTGAATTTCAGTGTTTACATCTGTTCTTAGCCAGAATTCACAGTGTCTGCGTGGCATGGAATTCATTCACTGGAATGTACTGAGCGAAAGGAATCTGTGATGTGTGTGATGTGCAGGCTGCACTCCACTAGAAGGAGATTTCAGCCAAATCAGAGCTCAGCAAGCACCACGGACAATCCCCAAAGGAGCAGGATCTCTCTGCTTAGTTTAGCAATTGTTCACTTGGGTTTGGAGGCTTTAATTGCTTGTGATTATCATTTCCTGTGGCATTTTTTGTCATGTCTGAGAAAGCGCAGGAGCGTGGCGAGGCTCTCCACTTGGAGATGCTATTTGTCAATTTTTATCTTGAGAAATGCCCAGAGATTTAATGAGACTGGTAAGGAATATTTAAAAGCTGAGTGTGTTCATTGCTGGGGATGTTTGGCTGGCTGCATGTGTGCAGTTCCACAGTTTGGTTGTGCCTGCTGTGATTTCCTCACCAGCTGTACAACTCGTGTACATTGCAGATAAACATTGTTTGAATGCAGGGTAAATTCCCAACAGAACTCCTGGAAAAGTTAACCTGGAAATGTCGTGGTAAGGGCAGGGGACTTGATCACTCAGAACTGACCAGAAACTCAGCTTTTGCTGACATTACTCCCAGAACCACCCAAGAAGGGGATTGTTGCCATGTTCTGTTAATTAAAGCTGTGTTAATTATTTTGACAGGCAGCCTCTCCTGTTCTCTCCAGTATTTCTGGGGCTGGTAGAGTTGCTGAGGTGAGATGAAACACAAAATCATCAAACATGATATAATTGCCACATCCCTCAGTGATGCAAATCAGTGGAGATTTGTTGAGGTTCACTGTGGATCACACGTTAATTTATTGTGGGTTTATTAAACAAAAAATCCCACAAGATCCCCAGGGTTGTAGAACAGAGTGCATTTAGAGCAAAGCCAGGACATGGAGGGCAAGTGGCGTTTACGTGTTGCGCATAAATAGGCTCTGACTTCTTAAACATTGGGAAATATGAGCTCCTCAGCACCATCTGCTCCCAGGGGATTCCTGATTTCCTGGCTTTGCTCTGACCTCAGCGACTGATTTTGAAGAGATGTGTCTGTGATTGGCAGCAGGAGTTCAGACCCAGCCATGAGGACAGAGAGAAATAACCAGGTTTGTAATTTGGAGCCTGATTCAGCCTTCAGTGAAGTGAAGGGAGGAATGTCCATCAGCTTGAACATCTCTGTGTTTGTGGGAACATAAATGTTTAATTTGGGTCACACACTGACCCCGGAGCAAGGGCACACCATGGGTGTGCATGAGCAGGAGGATCCTTCCTTGGGATCACGCACACATCAGACGTTGAGATGCTTTAGCCACCAAAGCACAGTAAATCATTTCTATTCTTTATCATTTGCCATCTTTTCTGTGCGTTCCAGTTTTCAGTGCCCTGCGTGCATGTGAGACACAGAGCAGAGTTTCAGTTTCAGTGACACCCTCAAGACAAACCCCAGCCCGTGTGGAGTGAGCAGCTGGCTCAAGTATTTATCAGGCTCTATTGTAGCTGTTCCTGCCTTCTGGAAAATTATTCACAAATACACAAGCATGACTTCATTTTGCCAGGAAGCAAGACCATTAATCCTGCCCACTTTGAAGCCACATCTTTTGTGGACTGTGGTGGGTAACTTATCTGTTCAGATTACTTAGATTGTTGGAGACTTCATCCCTTTGTAATGGTAATGACTGCTGAGTAGCTCAGCCCTGCATGAGAATTTTTTTCTTATATTTAAGACTATTTTTCTTTTCCATCTTACATTTTTCCTTATATTTTCCTGTATTTGACTGTGCTTAGTTCTAAATTCTTGCATTACTTATTTTATTATGTATTTAGTATTTTTTATATAATAAATCGTCTTAAAGGGGATTTGGTTTCTAAGGAGTTAATTGCTGTGTGCTCTTTTACTCATGAGCCAATTGAATCAGATAATTTGCTGTTTCCTGAGTAATGTCAGAGAGTGTACAGAAAGATCTTTTGTTCCACTGAAGATGTTAAAGAGGGTTTGAGGATTCCTTTCTCTGCAAATCCTTTACATGAAAGATTTACAGTATGTACGCTCCAAGATTTGGAAATGCTGCTATTTAAGCATCTACACATGTAATTAGTCACTAATTGTTAACAGCTCCTACTCTCTTTAGCTTTTTTATTCTACCTATTCCAGATATTGCTGAAATCACATTCAGGACAGTGTGTAAACCCTTCAGTTTTATAACTGCTGCTGGTTCTTCACCTCAAGCAGGGAGAGATGGAATTTTCCAAGGCATTGGAGTGCCGAGGTTGTTGCTCCTGGCATTCAAGAGCTTTTAGCTGCTTGTAGCCCCCAACCCCTTTTTGTGGGTGCTGGGGACACCTCCCTCTTCCCAGCAGCAGCAGAACTCCCTTGTTCCACAGGTGCAGAGCACAGTGGTGGCCCTTGGGTGCCCCTTTTTGTTTCCACCCTCTCACTGGGTGGTTATGGGATCAGGGTGCAGTGCTGGAGCACTTTTCTTATGGGATCAGGGACATGGAGAGACTGCTTATGGAGTGTTTATGGGCCAGGGAAATCCTGGAGCACTGGTTGGGGATGAAGGACAAGGAGCAGCCTGGGGATGGATGGAGGATCAAGGGACAAGGAGCATGGGCTCTGGTTATGGAATGGTTATGGGATCAAGGACAAGGAGCAGCTCTGGAGCACTGGTTATGGAATGGTTATGGGATCAGGGACATGGAGCAGCTCTGGAGCACTGGTTATGGAGTGGTTATGGGATGAAGGACATGGAACAGCAGCTCTGGAGCACTGGTTATGGAGTGGTTATGGGATGAAGGACATGGAACAGCAGCTCTGGAGCACTGGTTATGGAGTGGTTATGGGATTATGGGATCAGGGACATGGGAGCAGGACATGGAGCACTGTCACTGGTTATGGAGTGGTTATGGGATCAGGGACATGGAGCAGCTCTGGAGCTCTGGTTATGGAATGGTTATGGGATGAAGGACAAGGAGCAGCTCTGGAGCACTGGTTATGGAGTGGTTATGGGATCAGGGACAAGGAGCAGCTCTGGAGCACTGGTTATGGGATCAGGGACATGGAGCAGCAGCTCTGGAGCACTGGTTATGGAGTGGTTATGGGATCAGGGACAGGGAGCAGCTCTGGAGCAGTGCTTATGGAGCTCCAGGAGCCCTGGCTGCAGCCTGCCCACGTTCTCCATGGTCCAAACCTGCTCTGAGCACCGAGGGCAGAGCTGGGGCTTCACATCCCGAGGCTTTTCCTCAGCTCAGAGCTCAGAGGCTGTGCGGGTCAGCACTGGGCTGTGTGTCAGAGCCTGTTCCTTTGTCCCAGCAGCCGGGATCTGCAGGAGAACAAGGAGCAGGGGTTAATCAGCTGGGTCACCACGTGCTGCGAGGGGAAGGGCTCTGAGTGGGATGGAAGGGAAGAGACCAAACCTCTCCTGAGCCTTTAAACGTTTTCTGTCTCTCATTGTAATCAAGTGTAGATGATTTGGGCATTTCAATTTCATTCTTCCATGTCTCTGTATTGCTCTTTTTAAAATCTTAATGCTTCTGACTCCAATAGCCAAAACAT
The DNA here is from genome assembly GCA_024865655.1 of Emberiza elegans. NCBI lineage: Eukaryota > Metazoa > Chordata > Aves > Passeriformes > Fringillidae > Emberiza > Emberiza elegans. The sequence continues at coordinate 57,117,605 of JALJVW010000184.1, forward strand.
CTCAATTATTGTCAGACTCCAAGGAGCTCAATGATAATAATGCTCTACAGGGAAAAAGATAGTTTAAGTGAAAGAAAGAGATTATTAGATGCAGGAAAGATATGTCAACAGTCATTCTTTCTTTGCTAAGTACTTGTAACTTATATTTTAAAAGAAAGTATTGAAATTACTGCTCTTCAAAGAGAATACAAAAGGATAATGGTTGTTCTTTTTCTAAGGAAAGTCACATTTCTCCTGGGGCTAATGCCATAAGGTTCTTTCTTTGTACTGAAAACAGCAGAGTGCTAAACAAAGACTAAAGATTGAAGTTATTAGAGGGAGATCTGTGCACTTATAATTTTATAGTTTGCAGTATGCCATTCCTGGTGTTGGCTTCCTTCTGTGCCTTCCTACTCACCAGGCTATAGAAACAATTTCCATATTGCCCTCAGTCAGTGACAGCATTTTGACATTTGTCCAAGATTTGTAGGTACCTAACCCCCAAGTTGTTTGTGCTGATACCTGAAAACTCTAAATTTGCAAGTCTGGAACTTTGCAGGCTTTCCCAGAGTTTCCTAAAGGTGTATAAAGTTAACCTTCAAAGTCTTTGTAGGACTGGTGTCCCTCTAGTCTCTTCTCTAAGCCAGTTTCCACATTCATCTGTCATTTTGCTCTGAGACTTACTGATGTGGGTAGAAATCACCTCCCTAACTTCTCCCTCTCCTAAGATATATACTGGAGATAATGGCCCTTATTCACTGCTTGACATGCCAGGTTAAAAACACCAGGAGCACTCAGCTCAGTTCCCCCTCCAGTCAGTTTCTGGGAAGGACATTGATCTGATTAATTACCCATTTGCAGCAGAAAAGGGCTGGAAGGTTCTCAGGTGACCTCTGATCATGGAATTGCTGCTGCCTGGAAGTTCCCATCACGAGCAGAGCTTTGGCCTGGGCCAGCCCAGGTCTGTTGTGTCAGAGGGGGAAGTGGTTGATGTCCTGAGTCCAGAACATTCACTTTGACCCTGTGCACTCTGTCCTGGGTGCTGCTTCTGTCCAACCATGCCCAAAAAGGTGCCCATGCTCTGGGGCTGGATGGAGGAGGGATGGGTGGTTTGTCATGGGCTGAGTGGTTTGTCATGGGCTCAGTGGTTTGTTATGGGCTGGATGGAGGAGAGCTGGGTGTTTTGTCATGGACTGGGAGGTTTGTCATGGGCTGGGTGGTTTGTTATGGGCTCAGTGGTTTGTGATGGGCTGGATGAAGGAGAGCTCGGTGGTTTGTCATGGGCTCAGTGGTTTGTCATGGGCTGGATGGAGGAGGGATGGGTGGTTTGTCATGGGCTGAGTGGTTTGTCATGGGCTGGATGGAGGAGAGATGGGTGGTTTGTCATGGGCTAGGTGGTTTGTTATAGGCTCAGTGGTTTTTCATGGGCTGGATGGAGGAGAGCTCTGTGGTTTGTCCTGGGCTGGGAGGTTTGTCATGGGCTGGATGGAAGAGAGCTCGGTGGTTTGTCATGGGCTCAGTGGTTTGTCATGGGCTGGATGGAGGAGGGATGGGTGGTTTGTCATGGGCTGGGTGGTTTGTTATAGGCTCAGTGGTTTTTCATGGGCTGGATGGAGGAGGGATGGGTGGTTTGTCATGGGCTGGGTGGTTTGTTATGGGCTCAGTGGTTTGTGATGGGCTGGATGAAGGAGAGCTCGGTGGTTTGTCATGGGCTCAGTGGTTTGTCATGGGCTGGATGGAGGAGGGATGGGTGGTTTGTCATGGGCTGAGTGGTTTGTCATGGGCTGGATGGAGGAGAGATGGGTGGTTTGTCATGGGCTAGGTGGTTTGTCATGGGCTGGATGAAGGAGAGCTGGGTGGTTTGTCATGGGCTGGGTGGTTTGTCATGGGCTGGGTGGTTTGTTATGGGCTCAGTGGTTTGTGATGGGCTGGATGAAGGAGAGCTCGGTGGTTTGTCATGGGCTCAGTGGTTTGTCATGGGCTGGATGGAGGAGGGATGGGTGGTTTGTCATGGGCTGGGTGGTTTGTTATAGGCTCAGTGGTTTTTCATGGGCTGGATGGAGGAGAGCTCTGTGGTTTGTCCTGGGCTGGGAGGTTTGTCATGGGCTGGATGGAAGAGAGCTCGGTGGTTTGTCATGGGCTCAGTGGTTTGTCATGGGCTGGATGGAGGAGGGATGGGTGGTTTGTCATGGGCTGGGTGGTTTGTTATAGGCTCAGTGGTTTTTCATGGGCTGGATGGAGGAGGGATGGGTGGTTTGTCATGGGCTGGGTGGTTTGTTATAGGCTCAGTGGTTTGTCATGGGCTGGATGGAGGAGAGCTCGGTGGTTTGTCCTGGGCTGCAGAGAAACCTCAGCCCTGCCTGGGTTAATGCCCTGTTGTCGCTATAGGCTTGTCTGATGCAGCCCAACCTTGCATTTCTGCTGGGCACTGATGAGACCCCAAGGGTCAGAGCTCTGCTGTGGGGTGCTTGCAGTCTCTGCCCTGCACTGCCAAAGCTGTGGCCAGCAGGGGAAGGCTGTGCTGCTAATTCTCAATGTTTTCAGTTCTCTCCTCCCCACCTTTAGCTGGCTGCCTACAAGTGTCCTTTAGAGGAAAAAAGCCTCAGTGCTGCAGGACTGGCTGATTTGCCTGCACAAACTGCATTACCCAAGTGCTCACTTGTCCTTTGAACACAAAAAGACAGACAGGTGGAGCCTGGGGTATTGCTTGGTACAAAGCAAACATTTTAAAAGCACCGAGTTTCAGGTCCTTGCTGGTAATGGAAAGTGCTATTTTCAAAAGTGCCATTTGACATTTGGAAGATTAACTGGTATTGACTTCCTGTGTGAGTTGGGCTCCTGAGTATCTGAGTCACTTTTGGAAACCTGAGCTGGCCATCTGTTTCACTTAGGCTTTGCAGTGCCAAGTGAAGCAATGCATAAATACTTGGATGACTATAGTTTGTAGTACCTAAATTTAAAAAAGCAATTATTTCAGCAGCCCAACACCTATTGGAATGTTCAGAACTTCTGGGGCCTCCAATTCCCAGTGCCTGGGAGAAAGCAGAGGCATTTGAAAGCAATCAGAGCCTGAAAGGAACTGGTGTTCTTGAAAACCCCAGAGCTGCCCCAGCACTTTGGAATGTGGCAGCAAGGTACTTCTGGAAATTTCACCTGCATCCCAATGAGAATCTTGCAACAGACTTAAACCTGAAAGCATAGTAAATTCCTTAAAATAGAGCCAAAAAGGGAGGTGTAAAATGGTGACACACATAATGGGGACCTCCTGGTGGAAATTTGTGTTCAGATTGGGATGGAGGAAGAGAGGAAATGCAGGGAGCTGCTCTACCTGGGGCTGCAGGGAAAGGCAGGCTTGTGCTGAACAGTGGCTGCTAGTTTTTTGTTAAAGATAGCACTGCATATTTTCTTTTATTCCATTATAAGTAACTGCGTGTTGATTGTTCTAAAGGAATTCAGAATAATGGCTGGTGTTTGAGTTTATTCCTGCGGCTGGATCAGGAGTAGAACAGCCTCAGATTTATGATTTCTTAGCTTTGACATTAATTAAACAGTCATTGGACTTTCTGGGAGAAATGGATCTGGACTGGTTAATATGAGACTAGATGCAAATAATTTTTAAATTATTTGGTCCCTGCTGTATAACTCACTGATTTCCTTTATTCCAGTGTCAGAGCACTCAAAGCCTCCCTCACACAGCAGGCAGAGCTCTGCAAACTCCTCAGGACTCATTTTAAACATGGGCATTGTTTGTGTCCTCATTTCTCCCATGAACTCCTGCCTGACCTTGGGCAAGTCACTTCATTTCTCTGTCCCCCGTGCCTGCTAACACGAAATAGGTTAACAGTTCTGTGCTGTGCATGGAAATCCCGGCTGAAAGCAGCAAGAGAAGTGCATTGCGGTTGTTGTTGATGTTATGGATCTGTTTAGTCCTCATGGGCTGGTGGGTGCATCATGTGAGCAGGGCTGTTTGCACACTGAAAGTGGTTTGCTGGACAATGGCCAGAAAACAGGGATGAACCCATGGCCAGCAGATGCTCCCCAGGGCATTCAGCAGTGGGAATGATGGTTCAGAGCCCCTTAGGAGGGTGCTGAGACATATAAATAATTGTCATCAGGGTTCAGGCATTCGGGAGGAGCAGTCTGCTTTGCATGTAAACAAAATGTAGGTCTTGAGGGAGTCTGTGTCTCAGCTAAATCTGCTCATGTATAAATCCTCTTTTTCAGGCTTTATATTTTGTAATCATTGTAATTTAAATTCAGCTACAGTCCACAGGATTTGCACATTTTACCACCATTAAGGAAGTCAATAGGAGCTGTGCATCCCACTCCCCGTAGCTGCCCTTCAATAATTCACTCCTTCCCCTCTCCTAAATCTGAAATTAGGGACACAGCAGCACTCGAGACAGCCTTTGAGAGGCTGAGCCCGAGGATCTGCACGTGAAGGACAGTAAATTCAGCTGCTGTGTGTTTGTCTCTCCTGGCTGCTGCCTCTCCTGCCTGCTGCCCTGGGCCAGCCCCAGCCATCAGCAGGAGCTTGGGCTGTGCCCTGGTGAGCCATGCCAGGGGATCAGACTGCCAGCAGCCCTCTGGTTTCCTTCTGGTGCTTGTTTGGCACCCTTCCATCACACCCATCACACGGAATGAACCAGCTCCGTGTGCCCTGGCAGCTGAACAGACTCCTCACCATCTCACCTGCTGGAACAAACTGCTGCCGGACAGGAGCCCCCCCTTCCCAGAACAGCTCCATCCTGCTGAAATCCCTCTTGTCCTTCACGTGTCTGCATTTCCGGGGCAGGAAGGTGTGTTCTGGAGCTCTCCAGCGGTGCCAGATGTTGCTGTGCCCGCAGGCACAGGAGGCAGATGTTCCACAGAGCAGGACTGAGAGGAGAACACCCAGCCTCACCCACCAGCTTGGCTGATTTATTTCCCTTGCAGTTTAACGTGTGGAATTCAAACCTGCAGGAAAAGGGGTGCTGAACATCACCTCCATCATGCCTGCTAAGTGTTAGAATTGCAAGAAAGGGAGCCTCGATATCTGTGTTACACGTGGAGCGTTTTATTAACTCACAGAGGCACTTGGGGTTGGCTTTTTCCCCCTGGGGGCAATAGTAAAATTTGACAGGTGATTTTCTAGATGAAGACAGTAAACAGCTGTTGAAAATGATAATGTCTGAGCGGTTTTGTTGTTTCTATGAAAACTTAGTTACACTCATTTTAGATTAATTTTTCATTGTCTTCTGTAAATGAGAATTGCTTACATGGCTGCTTCAAATGGGACTTTGATTGCTTTCCATCTACTGCCAAAAGCCTAAAAGACTAAAAAAAAAATCAAATGCATAAAACCACTTATGAGCAAAGATACAATAAATTCGTGTTACAGTGCATTTTAATTTGATAAAATAAAGTTTTGCTGTGCAGCAGTTTGTACTCATGTGTGAGAGAGGCATATCCATTAGCCATTTAAATTCAGCACTGTGTTAAACAGCCATAAAAGCAATTCTGGCTGCTATCGGGAGCTTTTGGTGTGGTATTATGGAATTTCCCAAAAGTCTGAGAAGCAATCTGGGAAAAATAAAATGAAATGTACTTGAGGAAAAGGAAGTGCAAGTGCAGCGTTGCAGCAAAGCCACCGGAGAGGGGTGGAGAAGGTGGAGCTCAGCTCAGCCCCCGATTTCTGCGCTCCCTTTTGTTATAGGTTAAGACACAAGGGGTCAAATTGGTCGAATTACAGAATTTATTAATTACAGCAAGCAGACATAAGCAAGTACAGCGCTGGGTGGCAGGGGAGTCACCGCTCCACCAACTGCCACACTGTGGTGAGTTTCAGTCCTTCTTTTATACACCTGACGCTTCTTGTACTCTGCGCATGTGTATTTCTTGAAGGCGTCTTCTGCTTCTTGGTAATTGTTGGATGAAGATTTTCTGGAATAAAAAAACTCTATTCCCCAAGTGACACCACCCTCTTGAGCAGCTATATTGGCCGCAGATAAAGAGGTGCTGGGGAGCAACACGTTGGCTACAGATAAAAGGGTACAGGGCTGTCTATCAGGTTCTACCCTGCCTATCTATAGGGTCACACATAAAGAGGTGCTGGGGAGCAACACGTTGGCTACAGATAAAAGGGGTACAGGGCTGTCTATCAGGTTCTACCCTGCCTATCTATAGGGTCACACATAAAGAGGTGCTGGGGAGCAATACACTAGCTACAGATAAAGGAGGTATTGGTACAGGGCGTCTCCACCCTGCCTATCTATAGGGCCATACACAGGGCAGGGCCCGTTGTCCTACCCTGGGCTTGGGGAGCACATAGAGAGTCTGGGGAATACAAAAAAACCAAACTTGTTAAGCATGATACATCCTTGAAATTGAGCAAGCATTTACTAAAAGTTTAAGCGAGAGCAAATTTATATATATACTTTATCTAGGCACAGCCTTACGATTTCCTGTTATGCACTCCTTCAACTATTTAGTGAACAAAACGTATTTTCAACCTATTACACTTTTTGGGGAGCATGGGAGGAAGGGGCTGCCCTTGCCATCCAGGCACAGCACTGGGGGCTGGCTCAGGGTGCTTGGATCTGGAAAATCTCGGTTTTCAGTTTATCAGTGAGCTAGCAGACATCCTTTCACAGCTCTTGTTTGTTCAGTGTGTTTGCTCACAGAGTCCCCTTAGGTGAAACCATCTCAGTGTAAAACACCACTCAGGACTCTGTTGTGCCAGTATTGAGAAGAAGGAAGGGAAACAGCTGGAGAAAGTCTAAGCCGTGGTTCAGGCCGGCTTTGGAATGGGTTTGATTTAAAGTGCTGATCCCTGCAGGGGGAGATTCCACCCAGGATGGCCTTTGGGTCTGGGGAGGTGGTCAGGACCTGTCGTTTGTGAGTTCACAGAGTGATCAGGCAGGTGTGGCTGATCATCTGCTCCTTTGTCAGATCACACACTGAATAACACTGGAGTCCTGTGCTGACCTTTTGCAGAAGTTTTTTTTGGCATAAATGTCAGGAAATGCTGCTGGAAATGAAAATATTGATAAATATAGTGCAGGATCTAAACTGTAACTTCGGCTTGCTGGGGAGCAGCTATTTGGGCAGCCTTCATTTGTTTTGGAAACATTGTGCATCGCCCAGTCCTTCATATCAATACCTCTGAAAATGTTTCTAACACACAGCGCTTGCCTTCCAAGGCTCCACACCACGAAGAGCATTGTTCAGAGAGGGAAATCACTGCCTCTTTAGCAAATTGATACATCAAAGTTCACAGCAGAGCTGTTTTTTATAACTTCTTCACCCGAGGAAGTTCAGCTCTGATGTACCAGTACATTTGTAAGGAGCTCCTGTTTTTCTTGCATTGAGCCAATTCTCCTGACAGGCTTAGCAGAGGCCAGGGAAGACAAATGCCTGGAGTGAGATCATGCAGCCCCTCCATGGCCCCACAAAGGGCTTTGACACGGGCTCCGAACACCACAGGATACATAAATATAAATATTCCAGAAGCCAGCAGCTCATGGGGCTGCCCAGTTGCAGAGTTTGGGAATGGGAGAGCAGGGGGCAGCGAGCAAGGGACAGAGTTTATCAGTCAATAGAAGCTGTGCTGTGGATCCCTGTGGCACTGTTCCCTGCAGGGAAGGGACCCAGGCTCTGTGCTCAGAGTCACAGCAGCTTGGCCAGCAGAGGATAACGTGAATCTGATGGAGGATTTGAGAGCTGGAGTGGGGAAGGGAGCAGGAACAACCTGAGCGGGATAAATTCAGCCTGTCCAGCCTGTTTGTGTCTGTGTCACTTCCCCTGCACCCACACTGAGCACTCATTCACAAGGTCCGTGTCCTCAGCCTTTGGCTTGTCACAGGAGGTTCTGTGCTTGCCAGTAAATGACATCAGTGGTTCCAGAAGCTCCTTTTTTGTGTCTGCTGGCGCAGGTAGAACATGGGAGTACTCTGCAGTAATTTAATGCAGCCAGTTTAGACATTCTCTGGTTTTTCTCTTCCCTTTCTTTGTCCTTCTCACCAAGACATTTAGTATCTTGTTGGTGATCTGTGAACCACATCATCAACAAGAATAATTGAGTAAAAATCTACTGATGTCAGGAAATAATGTCAATTTACACTAGGTGTCATCCAGTGAGGATGAAGAGACAATCTCTGATAGCCTGGAGCATTTCTTACTTGCCTTAGGCATAATTTTGTCTTTATGTTTGAATACTTGGAGCTCAGTAATCCTGTAAATCCCTTTTTCTATATTCAAAAAGCTCCATCTGCTTCGGGAAACCCTTTAAATTAGTCCTAAAGGCCAAGTCTCTTTATAGAAATAACTGGATAGCACAGATATCCTATCTGCAAAAAACCCAGCCAACTTCCTAGTGAAAAGTAATTCTTGGAAGAGTTGGCAATGCTGCTAAAAATTATTAAGAAAATATTTGTCCATTTTCAAAAAGCTTTTTGATTGAATGTCATGTAGATACGAGCACGTTTGGGACGTGTTCCAGGCTGTGAAGATTCTCCCATCTAGAATGGGAGAATCCTCTCCTCTGGTGCAAAGCGTGCGTTCTGCAGGCAGGCACAGCAGGATGCTTGCAGGGATTCGTGCCCTGTGCCTGCCAGGGCTGTGTGTGCCCTGCTGGCTGTGCCCAGCTCACCCTGCCCGGAGCTGAGCGCTCCTGCAGGTTCTGCTCCTGGGGTCACCCTGCCCAGCTCACCCTGCCCAGCTCACCCTGCCCGGAGCTGAGCATTCCTGCAGGTTCAGCTCTCAGGGTCACCCTGCCCAGCTCACCCTGCCCAGCTCACCCTGCCCAGCTCACCCTGCCCAGCTCACACTGCCCGGAGCTGAGCGCTCCTGCAGGTTCAGCTCCTGGGGTCACAGTGCCCAGCTCACCCTGCCCAGCTCACCCTGCCCAGCTCACCCTGCCCAGAGCTGAGCACTCCTGCAGGTTCAGCTCCTGGGGTCACACTGCCCAGCTCACCCTGCCCAGAGCTGAGCAATCCTGCAGGTTCAGCTCCCGGGGTCACAGTGCCCAGCTCACCCTGCCCAGCTCACACTGCCCAGCTCACCCTGCCCAGAGCTGTGCGCTCCTGCAGGTTCAGCTCCCAGGGTCACACTGCCCAGCTCACACTGTCCAGCTCACCCTGCCCGGAGCTGAGCAATCCTGCACGTTCAGCTCCCGGGGTCACACTGCCCAGCTCACCCTGCCCAGCTCACCCTACCCAGCTCACACTGCCCAGCTCACCCTGCCCGGAGCTGAGCGCTCCTGCAGGTTCAGCTCCCAGGGTCACACTGCCCAGCTCACCCTGCCCAGCTCACACTGCCCAGCTCACCCTGCCCAGCTCACCCTGCCCGGAGCTGAGCGCTCCTGCAGGTTCAGCTCCCAGGGTCACACTGCCCAGCTCACCCTGCCCAGCTCACACTGCCCAGCTCACCCTGCTCAGAGCTGAGCACTCCTGCAGGTTCAGCTCCCGGGGTCAGACTGCCCAGCTCACCCTGCCCAGCTCACCCTGCCCAGAGCTGAGTGCTCCTGCAGGTTCAGCTCCCAGGGTCACACTGCCCAGAGCTGAGCGCTCCTGCAGGTTCAGCTCCCGGGGTCACCCTGCCCAGCTCACCCTGCCCAGCTCACCCTGCCCAGCTCATCTGCCCAAGGGCAACTTTCCTGTTTCTGTCCCAGGGAACAATCACCCTGCCCAGCTCACCCTGCCCAGCTCACCCTGCCCAGAGCTGAGCACTCCTGCAGGTTCAGCTCCCGCGTCACCCTGCCCCGCAGAGCTCCTGTCTCCGCATTAGCCACAACTGGCACTATCTGGAAGGGCAAGTTTCTGTTTCTGTTGGAACAATCCCCAAGCAGAGGGAGAGTTCCCGTGTCCTGTGCTGGCCTTTGCCAGTGACAGGGGTGCCACAGCCCAGGCTGCTCCCAGGGCAGGCAGTCACCAAGGTGGCAGAGCCACTCTGGGAGCCCAGTTCACTGAGGAGAGGGACAGCAAAGGGAGAAGCCAGCCCTCCTGCCGAGCAGCCAGGGCATCTGTGGGAGCAGAGCGCAGAGCTGCTGGAATATTCAATAGCAGCCTGTGAGCAGCTCTCTGCTGGTGGAAAAGGTCATCTCTTGGTTTGCCTTGGGCTTCAGGAAATACTTTCAAATTGTCCTGCCTTCTCTAAGCTGACAGAGCTGCTGGAGAGAGCCCCTGGGGGTGCAGGAGAGGTGACACTGGAGCAGTGGCCCCACTGCCATCAACATCAAAAGCAGAACCACGAGTGACTGCAGCCAAAGTAAGGTCAGGCCCCAAGTGTCACAGGAGTGTGGCTCAGGGCTGGCACCGTGCTGCTGTCTCAGGCACAGGGAAGGGGCAGCAGCACTCACTGAGCAGCCCAGGACTTCGGAGGGACTTGACGCAGCTTTTACTGCATGGATTGTTGTTGCACACTCTGGTTTCTGTGTTTAAAGGAAAGGTGGCAGCCCAGGTTTAAAGGAAGGATTTTGAGCACACTCTGGTTTCTGTGTTTAAAGGAAGGACTTGCACACTCTGGATTCTGTGTTTAAACTGGATGGGATTTGTTTTGTTGCACACTCTGGTTTCTGTGTTTAAAGGAAGGATGGGTTGTTGTTGCACACTGGATTCTGTGTTCAAAGGAAGGATGGGTTGTTGTTGCACACTCTGGAAGGATGGGGATGGGTTTGCTGGACACTCTGGTTTCTGTGTTTAAAGGAAGGATGGGTTGTTGTGATTCTGTTAAAGGAAGGATGGGTTGTTTCTGCACACTCTGGTTTCTGTGTTTAAAGGAAGGATGGGTTGTTGTTGCACACTCTGGATTCTGTGTTTAAAGGAAGGATGGGTTGTTGTTGCACACTCTGGATTCTGTGTTTAAAGGAAGGATGGGTTGTTTCTGCACACTCTGGATTCTGTGTTTAAAGGAAGGATGGGTTGTTGTTGCACACTCTGGATTCTGTGTTTAAAGGAAGGATGGGGGTTGGATTCTGTGTTTAAAGGAAGGATGGGTTGTTTGCACACTCTGGATTCTGTGTTTAAAGGAAGGATGGGTTGTTGTTGCACACTCTGGATTCTGTGTTTAAAGGAAGGATGGGTTGTTGTTGCACACTCTGGTTTCTGTGTTTAAAGGAAGGATGGGTTGTTGCTGCACACTCTGGATTCTGTGTTTAAAGGAAGGATGGGTTGTTGTTGCACACTCTGGATTCTGTGTTTAAAGGAAAGGTGGATCATTTGCTGCACCCTGAGGGGAACAACAGTGTCCCTGATTCACTCCTTTTCTAATGGCTCTGACAGGCTGCTACCCCAGGAAAACCAAACCAGATGGAGGATCTGAGCTGGGAGGAGGCTGGGAGGGGCAAACCCCTCTATATTGGTGCTTCTAATTTCCGAGACCACCCCATCTGGTTGGCTGGCATGCCCCTTCCTTCCCCCTGTTGAACCTTTTTTCCGTATTGCAAGGCTGCTGTGTCAAACAAGGAGCCGTGAGAGCGTTCTGGGGTGTGCAGTGCCTCCAGCTGTGTTTGGGCCTGGCAGCTCAGATGGGAGCAGGGACAGCCTGGGCTGGCAGGTACTGAGTGCTTGTCTTCAGGACTGTCTCTCACGTGACATTCACACAGCTGTGCACTCACTGCTGCTGCTGCCCTCCTGATGGAACAATTAACAGGGTAAGAAAGTTCCTTACCATGCCGGCAAAGGGGGAAATGCAACTGAAAGGCCCAGAGGAGCTTCTGATTTTGGCTTTGTATTTCCCCAGAGCCATGGGAAGCTGGGCTTCCGTCAGTGCAGTCCTACCTGTGATCAAACAGAGTGTTCAAAGTCAGCAGGGAGCAGGAGTGGTGACTAATATTGTTGAAGATTTCAATAACAAAGGGAAAGCTTGTGTTCTTTAGAATCTTTCCCTTTTTTTTTTTTGGACAGTGTCCCCTAAATGTCATTTGTATAATTACATAGAAACCTGTTTTGACTCATCTAGTGCAGAAAGGCACAGAAAGAAGGGCATAAAAAGGCAGCGATGATTGCTTGGAAAAAATCACAGCAGAGTTGGAAATCTTTGCTCTGGGCAGTGAGGCAAATGTGTAATTCTGAGCTGCATGGAGGGATTCTGTGCTAGGCTCTTGTTTATTACTTTCTGCAATAGAAATCTTGCTGCTGTTTGCAGAGAATTCTGCTATCATGGAGCCTGTGGTTCCCCCTGGCACTCCTGCCCTCTTCCTGGGGGCCAGGAGATGATGAAATTGTTTTCCTAGCAACGCAAAGTCACCTCTGGAAAGCACATCTCTCAAAAGCCCCATCCAAGCCCGTTGTGTTTCCTTGCTTTGCCTGATTTAGCACATTTGAAACTGAGGTTTCCCAGCAGATGAGACATGGCCATTTTCTAATGGAGGCGCGGTAGGGGAGAGGCAGATGTGGACAGAAGCACAGATGTCAGAGGCATCACTTCAGAGCTGCTCTTTATCTGCAGGTGTTGTGGCTCTGGGGAGGCGCTTGCTTTCCTCCCAGGCCATTCCCCATTGGGATGATGTCCCTCCATCCGTCTGGTGGAGGTACTGGGGACACGTTCTCTCTGTGTGGCTGGCAGCAGGCAGGAGCGTCTGCAGCAGAGCCGTGGCGCTCCCAGCTCTGGAGCAGGAGCACAAACACTCTCCTGCCCAGAGAGATCTCCAGGAGTAGCTGCAGTCTCCTACAAACTTTGGTGGTGGACATTTTGCTTCCAGACAGAGTTTTCTGCTATGGCAGATACCTTCTGTATTTTCCTGCCTTTCCATTCTGTTGGATACAAACGCCATGGAACAAAGATCCAGGACTTCTCCTCATCAACAGAGTCCAGACCTGGATCTCCATCCTGGTCGTGACCTTCACTCACAATGCACAGTGACTTCTTTGTTAATCCACCCTAACACAAACAGCTTTTGCCCCACAACTTACTTTTCTCTGAAAAACAGAGTAGTTTTCATTGTGAAAATTGTAACTTGTTTATGGAAAGGAGAACATTAAGAAAAGGAAAACTTTTTTTGGGTAGAAAGTCTGATTGTGATACAACATTAGTGATGGAGTTTGGGGAGAAGTCAGAGAATCCTGGAATGGTTTGGGTTGGAAGGACCTTAAAAGATCATCCAGTTCCAGCCCCTTACCTTGGGCAGGGACACCTTCCATCAGACCAGTTCCTCCAGGTCCCATCCAGCCTGGCCTTGAATGAGAAATAATAAAATGATAAATCTATAAAATAATCCAATTTTCATAGCACCCTCAATGCAGTAGTCATAAGGAGAAAGAAAAATATAAATACCCAGAAGTGAGAGGGTGAAGTTGCTAGTGAGATGCTGAATTAGGCAGAAATCCAAAGGCAGATAGTTGGTGTGATCTCAGATCTATCAGCCATGACAGTATCCGTTTAAATGAATCCTTAAAAATGTTAATTGCACATCATTGGCACTTCAGCAATGACATTTCTGCCACTGAATGTCATGGGGACATTTTCCCTTTTATTATCCTTGAACAGGAGGAGTGAGCTACCACCAGATAACTGTATCATGAAATGTAATGGATCTACCTCCAGTATTTATGCTGGTTCCACTTCCAATAAGCTCCTTTTTAAATTTACAATGAGCAAGAGCTTTGGATGGCATTAGGAAGGCAGCGTTGTTAAGCTTTGCTTTATGAGCTGTAAAATAAAGGTTTGTCCATCAGACTTCCAGAACTGCAGCTACTGAAAGCCCCAGGGTCTGTGGTTTTTGTAAATTTGAATAAGAGCTGGTTTATAACTGCAGCCTGAAGTTGGTCACATTTTTGTCTGATTTCCCCAGGACATTCACAAGCACCAGCTCATTCTCCTTTGTTTTAAACGTTCATTAGAAGGAAAAAAGACAAAGAAAGCAGACAGGGAATTGCAGAATCATGGAATGGCCTGGGTTGGAAGGGAGCTTAAGACCCATCTAGTTCTGCTGCCCTGGCTCCTCCCAGTTTTCTCTGGTGCCATTCCCATTTACAGGGAGTTCCATGAGCTCAGATTTATCCCACTGCTGCTGCTGTGTGTTTTCCTCAGACTGGTTTGGGTTTCTGCTTCACTCTGCTTGTGGCTTTAGCATGGGAGAGACCATGTGAACAGCACACAGCATTGAAGAGAATTTACAGCAAAAGAATTTAGGGTTAAAAGAGTAACACAAACGTTCTACAGATACAAATAAGGGGAATAATCTGGTCTGAGACAGGAGATACAGCCTGAGACTGGGGGAGAGGAATACACTCATGCTGCAGAGGGCTCCTTTGTGAAGCTTGCAAAAATATATTGTCTTTCTAAAAAGAAAACTTCTTCTGCACCTTCCCCAGACTGGTATTCTCCAGCTTTGGGCTGAACACAGTATTATTCAATTCCCTGCAGCTCCCAGTCCAAGGGACTGCACACAAACTGGGTTCGCTGTGTGATGAAATTGCAGCTGTTGGGTTTATTTCTCAGAGGACACAGCTCATTTCAAGGTCTTTTTCTCTCTCTTCAGGCAGCTTCACAAACACCCAGAGAAGCTCTGCAGCTGAGCTGGAGCTCTCTTCAGTCTGCTGCCATCAAGCAGTTGTGATCAGTGCTCTGCTCTGAAGCAGCCCTTGGCAGAGGGAGCTTGGAAAGCTGCACTGGTGTCCGCAGGGTCAGCCTTGGCCCACACACTGGACTTTTCCTTGCCCCTGCACTTTGTCCATGGCCAGCAAGTGTGACAAACTACTCCAGTTCACCTCAGTGTTGCTTTCTTAGTTGTTTCACCACAATATCCATCACTTCCAGGCTGTTATTCTCCTTACTAAGCCATTAAATGTGTGCATTCTTTAATCCATTGCCTCTGTGAAATGCAGATGTTATATCAGCTTTACATGCCTAGTGGATGGTTGACTTGGTAGGTGTTTTCCAGCAGGCAGGTTCTCTGTTGAGAAGGAATGGGGACCTTTATGCACGAATAATTTTGGATTTTTAAACAGAGCCAAACACCAGTTACAGTGGCACAGGCGTAAAAACCCAACCCAGTAAGAACTACAGGAGCCGGAATCTGAATCCACCTGACTTGTAAATGAGACGTTCATATCCCACACGTGATCTGCACACTCAGTTACATCTAAATGGGATATTTCTTGCCACCTGGTTCATAATGCAGCTCCATCTTCACTTTGTCTCAGAGGGAGTGCCTGGTGCTGTGGCTTGCCCAGGAGCCCAGCAGGCAGCAGTGGGGCTGTGTCCCTGCCTTTGGCCACTGTGTCCCTTTGGTCACTGTGTCCCTTTGGTCACTGTGTCCTTTGGCCACTGTGTCCCTGCCTTTGGTCACTGTGTCCCTTTGGCCACTGTGTCCCTGCCTTTGGTCGCTGTGTCCCTTTGGTCACTGTGTCCCTGCCTTTGGCCACTGTGTCCCTGCTTTTGGTCACTGTGTCCCTGCTTTTGGTCACTGTGTCACTGCCTTTGGTCACTGTGTCCCTGCTTTTGGTCACTGTGTCCCTTTGGTCGCTGTGTCCCTGCCTTTGGCCACTGTGTCCCTGCCTTTGGTCACTGTGTCCCTTTGGTCACTGTGTCCCTGCTTTTGGTCACTGTGTCCCTGCCTTTGGCCACTGTGCCACCTGGGGCAGAGCTCTGCCACAGGCCAGTGCCAGGGCCCAGCTGGGACATAATCAACTGGTCATGGCAACAGCAGCTGCCACATCTTCACTGGGCTGAAGGTAGAGGCTGAGCCTGTCCACAAATTGATTTAGTAATTGGAGTTCTAGATAATTTCCAGGGTACTGCTGCTTCTAAGTGGAGTAAAACGCATTTGCAAGGTATTTGTGGCCAAAAATGTCTTATCTGGACTGTTTTGTCAAAGGTGTTCTCCTGCCTCTGAAAATGTTTCACTGGCTGCTCCCAAGCTGTTAAAGTCAGCAATTAAATGGGAATGCTAAAACCCCTTTGGGGTATTTGATCTCATCTTGCTGCATCTCTCAAGCTGCAAGAGCCATGAAATCTGAGGCTGATGATGAGAAGATTCTGCCTTCCCTTCTCCCTTTGAAAGCTCTGGCTTTGGAGTGAGTCTCTCTGAAAATACCTGCTCAGGATCTCCTTTCCAGGGCTGTCCCTTGGAAGCTTTTCAGTGCTTGCACACTTGCTGTCCCCAAAAGAGGGAAATGCTGCTGGAGAGGTTCCAGCCCGGAATGAATACCAAGCAGAAAATGTCCTTCTCAGAGGCAGGAGGAGGTGATGAATCACCGTGAAAGTGATTCCTTGACCAATCTGCCTGTGAATTTTGTTCTCTGCAATTGTAATGAAGACATTAGCAGTCTGTACCTTGAGCAGAGGGAATGGGGAGCGGAGTGATGGTGGGAGATGGTGCAGCTCAGGAGCTGTGTTTGCACACAGCCTTTCCCAGTCTGAGCCAGAGGCTTGCACACCTGATCCCTTTGGGAACGGGGAAAAATCAATCTCACCTGCCCTGTGCCTCGTGTGATGTAGTATCAGAGAAGACTAATGAGCCTGCTGTCCTCACTGCAGCCTTTATTGGTGATTAGTGACTCCGAAACCTGCTCTGCATGGGTGGGAGGAATCGGGGGTTTATTGTGATCCCCAGTCATGTCTCCCTCCTGTTCAGCTTTCTGCCTGTCCAAGAGAGGGCCATTTCTGGTTTTTGTACTCTAGTTAGCAACATGACTTTTGCTGTTTGCTCTCAGTGCCACATCACTGACATTAGCCTCTGTAGGCAAGGCTTGGACAGGGAATTCAGGCACCGGGTTGTTTTTTTGTGAGACTGGAAGAATAAATGATTCTTCACCTTGTTCCCCTGGGAAATAAAGGTGCAGAAACACCCCACCCTTGGCTCTCTCTGTGCAGGCAGTGCAGATTTATGAGCTGGGAATGAGCCTCCCACATGGCAGCGCTCAGCAGCTGAACCAGGAGTGCTCTTCAGTCCTTGCCAGCCCTGCTGTGGCTGAGGGCAGCTGGATCCTGGGCTCCTGGCAGCATGGCAGAGGTGCCACGGCCAGGTCAGGCAGACAGGACCCAGAGGTGTCTGGAGCTCCCCCATGCCTAATGCCTGTTGGTTTTATTGTAGCTGCAAGGATCTGGATCTTCATGTCTTGCCTGAGGTCGTTCAAGGATGCTGTGGAAGAGCTGGGAAGTTAAATGAGATTTCCTGTCCTGGTCCAAATACCTTAATCAAAAAGCAATGTTTTATATCACAGTTTATGACAAGAAAGCCAAGAAACCTTATTAAGTAATCTAAGTCTGATCTGCACTGTACAAAGAAATCAAGTGCAGCATTATATCATCCTCCTGAGGATACACACGGATATTATGTTGTGGTGATCAAGAGTTTGCTCAGTAATACCTTGGATATTTTCCTTTGGAGAACTTCATAACACTTTTAATGTCTTAGATTTCCATGAAATTATGGCCTCCCTATCTGTTAATGTCAAAATAGATCATCCTTTTCTTTCTCCTCTGCTGGTTTTTATGGTTTAAAGGTAAAAGCTAGGTTAATACTGCAAAATAAGATATTTAAGCTGCATTTTGTCTCCAGTACTTAGCATTACTCTGTAATTACCACATCCTTTCCCCAGTTTGTTGAGGGGGTTTGCTTTGTAACAGCTTTTATTAAGGACTTGCTGAAAGAAACTTCTTTTTAAGCATTTGTGCTCCTTGTGAAGAAGTGTTTGAGGTGGGCAGTGGTGCAGCAGCCAGGTCTGGTGGAAGGGAGGTGGAACTCAGTGAATTTTAGGATCTGTGATCTTTAGAGTCACCTTCACTCGCACTCTCCCAGCTCCAGTTCTAATTCTGTGCCGTTAAAGGTTCAGGAGAGCAGGAGATTCCATTGCTGGGACACAAGCCTCAGCCTGGTCCCAGGGTGGGTGCAGGAACAGAAATCCCTGAGCCCTGGCAAACGCAGGGCAGGAAAAGGTTCAGAAGAGCAGGAGGTGCAGAATGGCAGGAACACAATCCCTGAGCCCTGCTCCAAGGTGGGCAGAGCAGGAACACAAGCCCTGAGCCCTTGTCCAGGGTGGGCAGAGCAGGAACACAAGCCCTGAGTCCTGCTCCATGGTGGGCAGAGCAGGAACACAAGCCCTGAGCCCTTGTCCAGGGTGGGCAGAGCAGGAACACAGGCCCTGAGCCCTTGTCCAGGGTGGGCAGAGCAGGAACACAAGCCCTGAGCCCTTGTCCAGGGTGGGCAGAGCAGGAACACAAGCCCTGAGCCCTGCTCCAGGGTGGGCAGAGCAGGAACACAAGCCCTGAGCCCTTGTCCTGAGCCCTGAGCCCTGCTCCAGGGTGGGCAGAGCAGGAACACAAGCCCTGAGCCCTTGTCCAGGGTGGGCAGAGCAGGAACACAGGCCCTGAGCCCTTGTCCAGGGTGGGCAGAGCCCTGCTGTCTCTCAGCAGCAGCACAGGGTGCTCTGGGGTCCAGTTTGTCCAGCAGCCTCTGATGGCTTTGTCCCTGCACATGGTGAGAGCATGCTTCAACACACCCCTTTAGTGAAGAGCCAGATGTGCACTGTAACTGGGGGACGCTGGGGTCTGTGCTCCTCTCCATTTTTTATGTCATTTGGTAAGTGCTGATCTTGCATTAAGATGTCACTGTCAGAACTGGAGAGCATTAGAGAAGAAAGGAGTTGCTGAATTTCCAGCAGGTCGAAGTATTCTCAGCTCCCTGGGCACTTTCAGTAAAAATCTGTTGGAATAAAGGATGGCTAAAAAATGTTTTTAATCTAGGCTTTTTAAAATTTCTCTTTTGAGAGTCTCTGTAATAAATCGAAATTATTGATTTAGCCTGTAGCAGTGCTCAGATTCACTCATTTAAGAGTGGAAACTGCTCTATTACTTGGAGCAATAACCCAGCACTGTGAAATCTCTCATCAGAGACTGCTGGGCCACACCTGCAGATGGGCATGCAGCAAAGATTTCTGTCTGCTGATGGCCCTGGCAGCAGCTGAGCTCTCTGTGCTTTCCTTGGTCATCCTCTGCCCCTCTGCCCTGGGAAACCTTTGCAGAACAGGCCTGGTCACTGATGCTGGCTCAGTGGTCACTGATGCTGGGCTCAGTGGTCACTGATGCTGGTTCAGTGGTCACTGATGCTGGCCTTGGTGGTCACTGATGCTGGTTCAGTGGTCACTGATGCTGGCTCAGTGGTCACTGATGCTGGCTCAGTGGTCACTGATGCTGGCCTCAGTGGTCACTGATGCTGGTTCAGTGGTCACTGATGCTGGCCTCCAGTGGTCACTGATGCTGGCCTCCATGGTCACTGATGCTGGCCTCAGCTCAGCCCTGGGCAGGTTTCACACTGCTCCCCCTTTTCCAGAGCCCTGAAGGAAGCAGAATCTATTTTGTGTTCAGTGTCTGTGGCATTACCCCCAGTGTGAGTCTGCCCCTGAGCTTGGCTGGGTTGCACACCCACAGTACCAGGTTTTAAATCCCACATTAAATTAAGTACAGCTTTGGACAGAGCCAGTCCTGCGTGTGAATAGAAGGAAAATCTTCTTGCAAGGGTAAATGTTTCTCAGGGCACTGAAGGTTTGAATGATCAATAAGTACTTGCAAAAGAATGCATAATATCATACTCAAAAATCTTCTGAAGTCAAGGGTGCTGGTGCAGTTAGCACTGCTGGTCTCCCAAGGGTGTGTGCTGCCCACACAGCTGGCAGCAGCTGGTGACCTTCATGGCATTTTCTCCTGATGTCACTTCTGTTTTGCTTTTTATGCATCTTTTATTATCTTTCCATTAACAGAACATGTCCATTCCACCTTCTTTTCCCAAACTGTGCTGCTCAGAGGCATCCAGGGGCTCTCTGCCCGTCCTCCTGGGGCAGCACTTTGCTGCCAGCCTCTGCCAGGAGTGCATTCCCCCATCCCTGCCCTGCAGGCCCAGCTGGAACCATCAGCATCTCCTCATGGTGCCCACTGCCCCAGCAGCTGGAACCATCAGCATCTCCTCATGGTGCCACTGCCCCAGCAGCTGGAACCATCAGCATCTCCTCATGGTGCCCCCCACTGCCCCAGCAGCTGGAACCATCAGCATCTCCTCATGGTGCCCACTGCCCCAGCAGCTGGAACCATCAGCATCTCCTCATGGTGCCACTGCCCCAGCAGCTGGAGCCCAGCAGCTGGAACCATCAGCATCTCCTCATGGTGCCCACTGCCCCAGCAGCTGGAACCATCAGCATCTCCTCATGGTGCCCACTGCCCCAGCAGCTGGAACCATCAGCATCTCCTCATGGTGCCCACTCCCCCAGCAGCTGGAACCATCAGCATCTCCTCATGGTGCCCACTCCCCCAGCAGGTGGAACCATCAGCATCTCCTCATGGTGCCCACTGCCCCAGCAGGGAGGAGCTGTGCCTTCAGCTGCTGGCTGATGCCTCATGCCCACGCCCCTGCCAGGGCTGCTCAGCACATCCAAAGGGGCCCCCACTCCCCTGTGTTAGCACGTGCTCCAGTCTGGCCATGAATGATTAGCGCTTCTAGAAATTCAAATAAATCCAAGGAGCGACCTGGCCCAGGGGAACTCTCAATCCAATCAAATTAGACTCATCTATCCACCCTGGAGCAATTCCTTGGAAGCTCTTCCTTGAGGAAGCTTCATTTGTAATCACTGCCTGCTGCGTACTTTAGAAAAGTTTTATAATTACTTGCTGTTCCGGCTGCTGAGCACTCCTAAATGTTGGATATTAAGGAACTGCTGTTTCAGTCAGTGAACAAGCTCTGAACATTAAATGTGCTTCAGGAGAAGCATTTCTTCCTCAGCCATTACACATCTCTGAAGGCAGATTTGTTTTCAAGTGGATGCTTTCCCAGCTGTTGCTCGTCTCTCTGTGTGCTCTGTGAGAAGAGGGAAGGAGGAAGGTGGTGATGGTGTGACATTGCATCAAGGCTGCTGTGCTGGAGGTGCATCACTCACAGGTGCAGGCACTGGGATGTTGATGCAGGTCAGCCTGGAAGAGCACCAAGGAAAGCTTTGTCTTGCACCACGCACTTTTTTGGACATTTTTTGTATCTCATGTTTTACAGAAAAGCATACTTTAGCATTAATCAGAGAACTGTAGATGAGTTTTGGTACCATTTTATAGCCCTCCACCACTAAAGCAGCCTGTCTTTGCCATGGGCCAGGGGGCACCTGGCCAGGAGAGCTCAGTGACACCAGTCCTGGGGAGAACTGGCAATCCCAGCCTGGCAGGTGCTTTGTAGAAGGTGATAACAGTGATTTCTGTCCCAGCATAGCTCATCAAACCAGGCCTCAGGTGCCGGGATGGTGTTAGGATGCTGAAGGCCATTCCAGAACCAAGTGCTGTGCTTGCCAGTGACACCAGAACCAAAAAGATTTGGCAAAACCCAGAGCTGGTCCTCAGCTGTGCCAGCCTTCCACGTGGCCTGAGAGTGTCGCCAGCCCCTCCTGAGTCCTGGAGCGGGGCTGGGACACTCAGGGAAAGGGAGAGGAGGTTTGGGAGTCAGGACTGGCTGGAAATGAGCTCCTCCCCACCTGCAGCTCTCTGGGGCTGCCAGCACAGCTGTGGGGCTTCTGTTGGAAAGCTGCACGTTTGCAGAGGATCCTTGGGGAAATGCAAACTTCTTCATCTGCAGACCTTTCCTGGAGTTCATTAACTCTTGGAGCAGCTCTGATGTGTGCAAAGGTTTATTCTCCATTTGGTGGGAGTGAAAGCGCTGGGATGGTCAATCACATGGAAAAACTTTTTCTCTGCCAGTTACTAAGAATCAGAACTAGAAATGGTGCAAATAATGTCATTTCAGGTGGCACGATGGTGCCTTTAGCAGCCAAATGAACACGCAGCTCAGGTGATTCAGGTGTCTTTGCATGTGCTCGTGTTTGCAAATCAAGGACCAAGTTCCCTGCAGTGTGTGTTCACCTGGAGATGTCCCAGAAGAGTGCAAACCCCAGTCGCTGCAGCTGCCTCCTATTTGCAGGCTGGGAGATTTATTTAGTAGGAGCTCTTCAAGTGGCAGTAGGCTGGGCTTGAGTTACGAATTGCTGAACCCATCCATCCATCACATTACTGCCCAAAATCACTCCCAAATGCAGGCAGGAAATGTGCCACTGTCACAAAAGTGCTCCAGTGGCTCTCTTTTGACACAGCAAGAAAACAGCAAGGAAATAAATTTCAAGCATTAGGTAGTATTAAGACTTTTCACAGGGAGCCATCCAAATGAAAACCCATAATCAAAATAATAATTATCAGGGGAACCATTTGCTTTCAAAGTAATCATGCAAAGTAAAGCGCAGAATATGTCTTAAGTAGCAAAAAATTGTGATTTCAGTTCAGAGGGAGAAAGAAAGTCTAGCACTTGAGAATGGAAGTGCTTTGTACATGATCAGTTCTTGATGGATTTTCTCAGAACAGAGCCTTCATGTATTGTATGTAAAAAAGAGAGGAAAAATAGAAGCGGTTATGTGATGAATGCAGGCAAAGGTGTGATGAGGCTGGGATTGGGTTACTGAGCTGGGAAGTTACCTGTCATTCCCTTCATTTTCAAAGCATTTCAGCTAGGGTTGGGTTGCAGGAATTTTCAGTGGAATATTAACACTGTGGGAAGGCATTTAGAAAGTTCCAGGGAATTTAATGGATAATTTCTAATGAAGGGGATTTAATTTTTTTTTTTAAATTAAGCCAGCAGCTAGTCCAGCAAATGTCTTTCATATATTCTTATTACTTCTGGTGTAGTTAAAGAATTTAATATGAGGGAAACATTTTCAGCATGTCTTTCCATATTTGTTTTTCAAATTTGCTTACTGAGTTTGTAGTATATTTTACCTGCCACAGATTTTTTCTTTATTTGGTCTCAGATGCCTGAGATTTTAATTTCCAGAGAGCACCTCTAAGGTTAGGCTAAAATTGTCATTTTTTTCATTTAATCCTGTTAATTGTTTTAATGGCTTCCCCACACTGGTCACGCTGAGCTTCATTGCTGAGGATTTCTGTGATTTTGGTGGTGGACATCTACAAGAAACCTTGGTTTTCTTTTTGGCTGCTGTAATTCTGGGCTCCTCAGCCGGCATGAGCTGCACTGGCCTTAACTTTGGTTATCAGAGTTCAGATCCAAGTCACAGTATGAAACATTCAAATCCAAGTCAGAGTATGAAATATTTGAAATATTTGAAAATCAAAGAGAACTTGGAATGGAATAAGTGTGTTACAATAACCTGGATTCCATCCCTCCACAGTGCCCATAGCAGAAGCTTGGAGTAATTAAGGATAATTTCAGTTTGTGTGCTCTGAGGCAGTTGTAGATTGGAAACAGTCCTGTAGAAGTGTGATATCTGCACATGAACGGCTGACTTTGCAGCAATTAAGCTGGTTCCCTTCAGCAGCCCCCTGCAGCCCCAGTAATGGCTCTGTTTGCTGTCCCCAGGAGCACCAGCCTGTTCCACGAGGTCGTGCAGCTGGAGTTTGAGATCGCCAGCTTCAGCAGCCTGTCGGGCACGCAGCCCATCAGCTGGCAGGTGGAGTACCCCCAGCACGGCTCCTCCGAGCCCGCCCTGGCCGAGATCTTCATCTGCCAGAAGGACCTGGTGGGCATCGTGCCCCTGGCCATGGTAAGAGCCCCTCCCAGCCCATGCCCACCCCGTGCTGAGCCAGGCAGGGCCAGCCTCAGCCACAGCCTCAGCAGGGAGTGCTCCCTGCCCTGCCACTGCCTCTGGAACCATCCTCACTCTGTGCACAGCACCCGGTGCTACACTGACCCCAAGGGACAGGAACCATCCTCACCCTGCCCTGGGCACAGCACCCGGTGCTACACTGACCCCAAGGGACAGGAACCATCCTCACTCTGTGCACAGCACCCAGTGCTACACTGACCCACAGGGACAGGAACCATCCTCACTCTGTGCACAGCACCTGGGTGCTACACTGACCCCAAGGGACAGGAACCATCCTCACTCTGTGCTACACTAACCCCAAGGGACAGGAACCAGCACTCGGGTGCACCCGTGTGACCCCAAGGGACAGGAACCACCCTCCTCACCCTAACCCCTGGGCACAGCATCCCCGGGTGCACAGCACTGACCCCAAGGGACAGGAACCATCCTCACTCTGTGCACAGCACCCACAGGTGATGCTACAGGTGATGCTGAGAGGGAGGGACAGGAACCATCCAGAGAAGGGATACTGAGAGGAAGGACTGACAGGGAAGGGATGCACAGCATGCTGGGTGGGAAGGGATGCTGAGGAAGGGATGGAGATGGATGCTCAGAGGAAGGGATGCTCAGAGGGAAGGGATGCTCAGAGGGAAGGGATGCTGAGAGGGAAGGGATGCTGAGAGAGGAAGGGATGCTGAGAGGGAAGGGATGCTCAGAGGAAGGGATGCTGAGAGGGAAGGGATGCTCAGAGGGAAGGGATGCTGAGAGGGAAGGGATGCTCAGAGGGAAGGGATGCTCAGAGAGAAGGGATGCTCAGAGGGAAGGGATGCTCAGAGGGAAGGGATGCTCAGAGGGAAGGGATGCTGAGAGGGGAGGGATGCTCAGAAGGAAGGGATGCTCAGAGGGAAGGGATGCTCAGAAGGAAGGGATGCTCAGAGAGAAGGGATGCTCAGAGGGGAGGGATGCTCAGAGGAAGGGATGCTCAGAGAGAAGGGATGCTCAGAGGGAAGGGATGCTCAGAGGGAAGGGATGCTCAGAGAGAAGGGATGCTGAGAGGGAAGGGATGCTCAGAGGGAAGGGATGCTGAGAGGGAAGGGATGCTCAGAAAGAAGGGATGCTCAGAAGGAAGGGATGTTCAGAAGGATAGGAAGCTCAGAGGAAGGGATGATGCCTCTTCAACCATCTCCCTGAGGTTTAAACTCTGAATTTCTTGGTTTTTCCCACAAAGCACAGTAGATTTTCCTTTCTGTTTCTCATTGCCTTGAACTAGCAGCCCAGAGGGCCTCAAGGACCTTTGCTGAAGGCCAGGCTGCTTGGTCCTTGGTAGGCTGAGACTGATTCTTCTGCTTCATGACCTAATAGTGTGAGAGCTTGTGGTTTGAAGTCAAAAATAGAAAAAAATAATAGCCTCAATAATATATTTAAGAACCATAAAGTGCAGACTTTCCTGTGGGTAGATGGTTTGGGTTAAAATCTGCTCTCTATGCTCAGGGTTTTTGGAAAATAAGGAATTTCACTGCATTCTCCAGCACTTCAGCTGTGCTGTTGTTGGGCAGGCATTTTATTTTCTGTTGGTCAGGATTTGGAAGAAGAGTTAGACATTGCTCTATGCTTCTTGTGAATGTTGTCCCTCCAGTGCATCATCTTGGTGGCACAGTTCTGGCAGCCTTTTCTTTGAACAGTGTTCAGCAGATAATTAGATGAGTATTATTTCCTGGAAGTCCCAATCTTCAATATATTCTTCCCCTTTGAAGAGTGAAGCTGCTGCTCATATCAAATGAGGTCATGGCCAGCAATTTCCTGATCCACAGTCTGTTAAGTCAGCAGAAAGGCTGCACTGCATTCCAGATCTGAGGGGGAAATAATTGTCCTCATTACCTGTCAGCTTGAACAGGGAATATTTATTGGAGCATCTGCCCTCCAAGGGCTGGAGAACGTGCATGAAGCAGAATTTTTGTGGTCACATTTTATTTTGAGACAGATGCCTTCCACTGCCAAACAACAGACATGTGTCTGCTGGCAGACTTTGTGTCTTCTTGCTCTTTTCATGAAAGAATTCATCAGCTTCTCTCTGTATTCCATATCTGAGGGAATGGAGATTCTGATATCTCCTGTCAGGGTGTGATGCCTCTGCACTTGCACACAGGGTTCTTGCAGACTTGTGTCTATCCTGCATTAAAATTCATCTGCCTGCGAGGGTTCCTGTAAGAACTGGAGGTCTAAAAGGATGAGTTTAGTGTTGTATAAATCATGTAAGGCAAGATCCTTTATTCCCAGCAGATTGCCAGTAGGCACTGTGGGTTCAAACAGAGGGTTCAAACAATGAAATCATTAAACCTTTCTCTTCACAAAGCTTTCTTGTGTTTATCTCATTGCTGGGCCTTGTGATAACACTTAGCCAGAGCCAAAATACACTGTGTTAACAGAATGCAGCTGGGTAGAACACCAGAGCACAATTGGCTTTACTAGCAGGATGCGGGTAGATAAAGGGAATTTTCACTTCTCTCTCAGCTAACAAACACTGCACATCCAGCCAGGGTGCCCCCTTCATGCAGGCATTAATCTCCAGCTGAGCTGATTGCCTGGCAGCTCTCCTGCTCGGAAACAGGAGTCCCTGAAAGCACAGAGGAGGCAGGTCAGAGTCTGTGTCTGCCCTGCCCAGCAGAGCAGCAGCACCAGGCTGTGCCCACAAATGAGATCTCAGTGTTGAGGTCTCAGCAAGTGAGATCTTTGGGGGAAGATCCCCCAAAGGGCTTTGTGATCCTCTGGGGCAAGGGAGATTGTGTTGATTTAAGCATGGAGGGTTCCAGGGCAGAGCTGCAAACATGCAAAGTCAAAGCTGTCAGTGCACATTTTAAAAGCGAGCAGGAGAAGGAGGTGCCCAAGGACACTGCGGTGTCCCAGCTGTGGGGGCTGCTCAGCTCCCTGCCCTGCTCTGAGGGACACCTGGAGAGTCCCTCAAACTTCTCCCTGCTTTGGGTGGAACAAAGATAAAGGCTGCTCTGACCCATGGACTAGAGCTCGTCTCATGTGAGCCATTCCAAACTTATGAAGCAAGAAAGATCATGTATCTTTTATTGCCCTGTGCCTGATTACATTACAAAAAGAGTTGTAAGATGAAAACCAAGTGGTCTTCAAAAGATTAGTGCAACTGTTGCTATGGCATTCTGAAAGAGATTAAAGAATTGACATTGTCAGCAAGAACTGAACTTGAAATTTTAAAATAGCCTTGTGTGGCTTGGCTCAGTGGAGCAAGCGGAAGGGTAAATCAGCAGATCCATCTGCTGATGGGAACTGGTGCACCCTGATACAAACTGAGTCCTTCCCCTGTGAAGGAACATCCCGTGAGCTCTGCTTGATCCAGCCTCCAGTTTGCACCCAGAGCAAGCTGGCAGTGCCAGCATCGGTGTGAAGCTGAGACTCTCAGCTGCTCATCAGGCACTGCAGTTCCTCGTGTGCTTTTTGCTCATTGTGCTTGGTTTGTGTGTTTCTGTGCATTCTGAACTCACAGTGTTGGTGCCTCTGCTGCAGGAGCAGGGGCTGGACCCACTGCAGAGCTGTGACTCAGCCAAAACCACTTTTTGACAGTTTTATGTGTGCTCGTTAACTGGCTTTCCATTAAAACAGAGGTGATCAAAACCTTAGCTCCCAAAGCACTGTTGTTTTATATACACATTTATGTCTGCCGTTCCCCAAGGTAAGGATTTTTTAAGGTATTTCATTGTAATGAAGTCCCTGCAATACCATTTTAAAATATGGACCTGAATAAATAGAGTTTTCATCCCTGCACAGTGTGTGAGTTCACACCATAAAAGCTCTATCTAGTTCAAGGGCACACAAGTGCAGAATTCTCACTCTGGTTCATCTTTCAGTCTTTGGTGGAGTGGAGGCAACAGGCACAGAGGAGCTTTCCAGAAGGAAAAATCCATTTCCTGATTTGCTTATCACAAACAAACAAATGAACAAACAGATCATCCACGTGTCAGACTTTTCAGCTGACAGGTATTGTCTCAGATAATTCAGTTATGACTCACACGAAATAAATGCTGTAAGGAAATTTATTTTATGCAAAATGGAGCTATTCTATTAATAGCACTGACTGGGACAGCTTGGATCAGCTCTGCAGCCCTGAGCAGTGCCTGAAGTCAGGGGATTTCAGAGTTAGTGTGGAAGAGCAGGGTCCCAATGTCCTGGTGAGAGGGGATGCACAGAGATGCTCCTGTGCCTCCCACTCCCGCAGTGCAGGCTGCTCTAAAGGACAGCGTTGCTTCCTTCAGGATTGGGGGGCTGTGATTGCACTAATTGTGCAGAAATTGTTGATTTCAGCTGAGGGCTCTGGACCTGCCTGTGCATGCAAAGCGCCGTGTCACACAGGGACTGGGACCTGCAGTGCTGATGGATTCACCCTAGCTGGGGAGAACTGGCTTTCTGTGCTGCCTGCCCATCAGAAAACAAAAGCAAAACACGGACAAACTGTTGTTCATTGATCTCAAATTGGTCAGAAGGTGCAGAGAGCACAAAGAACCCAAAATTACTCAATTTAACGCTGCCTTTTTAAGTCCCAGAGATCATTTCTACAGGCCTTGCACTTTGCCTCCAGCTTCTGCTTCCCTCCATTTACTACATTCCTGCTTTATACAGTCACATCCAGTCCTACCTTTTGCAGGAAATGAGAATGGATCAATAAGGCTGTCCCAGCTGGCTGCAATGAATATTTCCATTGGTTCAAGCTGAATGTCGTTTTCTATGAGTATGTGCAATTTCCTCTTGAGCATCCCCCAATCTGACAATGCTGTGGGATGGATTACTTTGGGATTTTTAAGATGCTGAGGAGAGGTGGGGCCAACAAAATTCCAGATTTTTAAAGAACTATGAGAAATGTTAATAGGAAGCTTAATAGATGCTTCTTAGTCTTAGTTCTTAGGGGGCAAAGCCTGCTAAGCAAACAAAAAATTACAGAACAACAAGAATGTGCAGGGAGACGCAAAGTAAATGATTGGCTGCTGGGTGTGCTGATACCAGAATGCTCCCCTGGAAGAGGAGTGTCAGAAACCTCTGGAGAATTCTGTGTGTGAGCCAAGCTGATCCAAGTCAGGGGCTGGGCCGGGGTTCAGTGAAGCTGAGCTCCTGAAAGGGAAAGCAGGGAGAGCATGGCTGGCAGAGGGACACAGGATGCACTCGTGTGGATTCCTGGCACTGCATTGTGAAATCTGGAGGCTGTGTTGTTCTTGTGGTGTATTTTGGGGGTTGTTTTAAGTGTTGCTTCAGCTTTGTGGTAGTGCCCCACCAGAAGAAGACATCTTAGACAGCAGTGCATATTTGAAGTGACAGCTGATTAAAATTCGGGTTGTTTAACAGAGCCACAGAGGCAATATTCCAGCTGCCACACGTGCCAGCAGAGCCAGCAGAGTGAGCTGTGCTCCGGAGGACACTCGGGGCTGGGCTCGGTGCTGGAGCTGCTCAGGGCCGAGCCCAGCCCAGAGCAGATGGAGGAGGGCAGAGGGCAGTGCCAGCAGGAGCGGAGCAGCTCCAGAGGCTGCGGCTGGCAGGAGTTTGCGGCTGGCAGAGGCCTCGGAGCGGGAGGGCAGGGGGGTTCCTCACTGGAGATCAGTGTGCAGCCTGGGCTGGGCCGTTCGGGCTCTGCAGGGCTCAGCGCGGCCGGCTCTGCAGCAGGGGCTGCTCTGGCTGCACTCCTGAGCACAGAGCTGCTGCTGCTGCCAGGGCTGGGAGCAGGACAGGGAGCTGGGGGAGCATGGCATGGCATGGCTGAGTTTGGGAGCGGGAATGGCGCTCAGCGGCCGCCATGGCTGGGTGATGCCTTCTCCTCTGGAATAATGCGCCAGATCTCCCTAAACTCAAGTTTTCTCATTAGCTGTAGCTAACAGGTGATTGTCTAGACTTAGCTGGTAAGTACACATTTACTGTCCAAACTAACTCCAGACAGCAAACATTATTTTATTTTATTTTATTTTATTTTATTTTATTTTATTTTATTTTATTTTATTTTATTTTATTTTATTTTATTTTATTTTATTTTATTTTATTTTATTTTATTTTATTTTATTTTATTTTATTTTTTATTCTATTTTTTATTTTTTATTTTATTTTTTTTTTTTTATTTTAATTTTATTTTATTTTTATTTTTTTTTTATTTTATTTTTTTTTTTATTTTATTTTATTTTATTTTATTTTATTTTATTTTATTTTATTTTTTTTTTTTATTTTATTTTATTTTTTTTTGTTTTATTTTATTTTATTTTATTTTTTTTTTTTTTTTATTTTATTTTATTTTATTTTGTTTTATTTTATTTTTTATTTTTTATTTTATTATTTTATGTTTTTTTTTATTTATTTTTTTTTTATTTTTTTTTTTATTTTATTTTATTTTATTTTATTATTTTATTTTATTCTATTTTTTTATTTTTACTTTATTTTATTTTATTTTATTTTGTTTTATTTTATTTTATTTTATTCTATTTTTTATTTTTATTTTTATTTTTTTTATTTTTTTATTTTTTATTTTTATTTTTATTTTATTTTATTTTATTTTATTTTATTTTATTTTATTTTATTTTATTTTATTTTATTTTATTTTATTTTATTTTATTTTATTTTATTTTATTTTTTGTGGTTTTCCCTGGAGGATAAACGGCCTGCAGCTCCTCAGTGTGTGTCACTCCCAGGAGGTGGCAGCCCAGCTGTGTTGCAGACAGAGCAGTGTCTCAGCCAGCTGAGCTGAGGTGGGATAGCTGTGACCCATACACAAAACCAGAAGGGATTTCTCTTCACTGGCAGCTTCCAGTGATGATTTTGGTCTGTAAAGAGAGTTATAATATTTCTGGGGGAGGCCTCACCCTTCAGCAGCAGGTGAAATGTTTGCTTAGCAGAAGGGTGCATTGTTTAGGCTGAACTCTAATTGATGAGGTCTGAGGTGTGTCAGCTCAGGCAGTGAAACGATGGAGACACCAGAAAATGCCTTCCTCTAATGGGATGTAATGAGGGAGCATGGGGTTAAACATCACCATGACTTTTATAGGGCTCAGTGTTTTAATGAACTGCCCCCACACCTTAAAAACCCAGGAGCTTTTCGCCTCCAATTTGCTCTGGCTGCATGTTTGCCTTGCCCTGCTCTCAGTTTACAGTTCATTATCCAGACAGATGCTCATCACTGAGGATGTTTGTCATGGAATTCACTCAGAATCTGCACTTGAAGCTCAGATAACCCACAGGAGCCAGGACAGGGCTGGGCGCAGTGCAGAGGACAAAGCTGCTCTCTGCTTCTGGCTCTTCTTTGCTGAAGGGGAGCAGCCGTGGGGATGGGATTGGATTCATCCATAACCCCAGAACCAGAGGGGTACCAGAACCTCATCAAACCTCACAAAAAAAACCAAAACACTTTAAAGCAGGCCCTAATGCGCCAGCTGTCAGTGTGATGCCATGTGCTGAGGGAATCCCCAGCCCAGCCCTTAGGGCCCCGTTGCTGTGGGGTGTCCTTAGACCCCAGTTAAACTGCAGAGGGAATCCACACAAACCCTGGCCTTTCCCCTCAGAAACAAATCACACCTAATGTTCAATGCTCCAGCACCATGGCATGACCACCAGCACGCTGGTGAGAGAGGGATTTTCAGCAGGCAAATGGAAAAAAAGTACCACTGACATTAATTTTAATCAGGTCCCAATCATCTGATTTGTCCTCTGTGGTTTTTTTTTCCCTCTAGCAGAGCTGATTGTCTTTCTGCAAGATTTGTTACCCCACAGAACAATAACACAGGCTGTAATGATGTAATTTATGGCTGTAATTTGCTTTTGGAAATCCTCTATTAGTGAAAAATAGCAACAGTGCAGTTTTATTAATTGCAGGAGGTGACTGTTGAATGCTGAGTGTCAGTGCCAGCGGAGGGACTGTGCTGTGCTCTGCTCCCCAGACTCCTGCAGGAGCAGCGCTCTGTGTCCTTGGGAGCCTGTGGAATGAGGGTTTTGCTTAAACTAAATAAGGGTGAAAATCACTCAAGTTCACCGGGAAGTTTGAGGAAATGACAGAGGGGAGCATTAGCCTGTAAATTCAGCACTGAGAGGCACAGCAGAGTGTTAGTGCCCCCCATAATGTGCTCACATACTCATGGCTCTGCAGAATTGCACATTTATTTACACCTTCTACCCCCAAACTGCTGCTTGCAGTTCAAGCCTTGAGCTTCATTACTGAGCTCCCCTCCCGGTGTGCCCTGCCAGGGAGAGCCTCTTCATCTCCTTTCCTTCTTTAATGTGGACATTTTTTACCCTGGCACAACACTTTTATTTCCATTTGCATAAACCAGACTTTAGCAGGATGTAGCTTGGGGGAAAGGCGTGCGGGCAGAAATCACCTTTGTGTGATTTAAAGGTGAATTCCCTTCCCTTTGTGTTCGGAGCAGCGCTGGGCTGGCTGAGGGCCAGGCTTGCTGTAACCTCTGTGCTCTTGAGCTCTGGTTTTGGGGAGCTGACAGAAGGCAGGAGCCTGCTGCTGCTCAGATGATGTCAGCAGCAGAGAGCAAAGCCATCCGTCTCAGCCCTGGCTCCTCAGCATCGCTTTGCCCGGGGTCCTCTCTGCCTTTTTTTGGGCAGTTTTACACAGCTTGCTGCTTGGCGGGGCCAGCAGAGGAGCCTCTCTCTGGAGCTGGGACAAAATGTCAATGGGAAGTGTGGAGACGCAGGGCTGGGAGGGAGCTGCCAGCTGGCACAGGTATCATACCTCAGGCATATGCTGTAAGGCTGCCTGGGAGCTGCAGGGACCAGCCTGGAGTGGGAATAAACAAATTCCAGACTCAGTCATTCCTCCTCGCTGCCCTTACCTCATCCAAATGATGGGCTGCTCGTGAAGCCCTGGGAGCTCTGACAGCAAAAACAGGAATTGTCTGGCGGGGTGGGAGCCCCGTGTCTGTCTGCACCGGGTTCTGCCTCTCTCTCCTGGCCATCCCTACAATGGGCATGGATGTGGATTTCCTGAGTTACACTGCAGCGTTTGGCTGGCAGGATCATGCTGTACTGCTGCTTCTGTGGGAAGGAAAATCCCCTGCTTGAACGTGGATGCTGGCCTGCCTCCCCTGCTCCAACAGGGCAGTTGTAGCCCTGAGGAGTAAAAATCAGAGTAATTCCGTAAGTGGAGCCAGCTTTGTGGCTAGAGGTGATGTCTTTTATTAGGCCATCCGATAGAGTTGGGGAAAAAGGCCAAGCTCTCAAGCACACTGACTTTTTTCAGGCCTCTTTCAGCTGGAAGTTGCTGTGAGATGCTCAGATAAAGTTAATGGTCACTGGGATTGCTCCAGGTTACACTGACAGAGAAAATGGTGCTTTAAACAAATGGGTTTGGTCCCTTGGTCTGTCATGTCCCTGACTTACACAATGATCAGAGCAGCCTCCTTCAAGGATGCTTCTCCAGCCAGGAGCCTCCAGCAGGGTCTGGACAAGCAGCCCCTGAAGGTAAAACATGTTTCTGCTTGAGGAAGGGGGAAATAATTGCATCTATTGTGGTTATACTTACTGTATATATTTAATTTTCCTCCTTCTAGATGTATGCCAGGTTTGGTTTCTATAAGGCCCACCAGTCTATCAGACATGTGTCTGATCAATAATTTAATTTTCCTGTGTCACTCTCTCATCTTTTTAACCCAGTGAGTTTCTGATGTCTGTACAGGATCTGCTCCCATTAATGCAATAATCTTGTTCCTGCCCTCTGTGTGCTTTGCTTATGTAGAGCTGCTGTGAACTCTGTGAAATCAACAAACCATTTGAAAAGTAAAAATTATCTAGGTACAAGAATAGGAAATAATAATGACTATTTTCTGCATTTTTATGGCCACTTTTTCATAGCAGTTGCACAAGAGTTTGTGGTGTCTTTGTTACAGATTTTGCTTATCAAAAATTAAAACTGTACAGCCAAAATAAGAAGAGAGCAAGTAGAAAATTCCTCTTGCTGATTTCAAACCAGACTAAATTAAATTGAAATGCTGAAGCAGAAGCTGCCTGCTTCTCTTCCACTGTGGTTTGGATGGGGCTCTGACATCCCCGGACTTCATCAAGTGCATGGCCAAGAACTGAGGAGTTCAGGAGCTTGCAGGACATGAGCTCTGTCTTTTAGAAGGAGCAAGCAGCTCATTAATAATCCAGGGCGTGTTAATCTACCCAAATAAAACGAGTTCACAACCTCCAGAGCAGCCATAAAAACCATCCCTGGATCACGCAGTACCCCAGTTCTTTAAAACATGAAATTGTCCTTGGGACTTCATCCTTGAAGTGCGTGAAGCATTTAAAATTCCTTCAGCTCAGTGGCAGGGTTCACATCGCCCTCACCACCCTCAGGTTAATGCTCTTCATGTGTTTCCCTCCCCTCCGTTTCCCAAGCACTCGTCTGAGGGTGCTCATCAGATAAAAATTCTGTGTATGGCTATGTACTGCAGGTGTTTTCATACATCTGCCAGAAATTAAGTGTGTGTAATTCATGCACTGCATAAATGCATACAACCAGAAGTTTTCAAGAGAACTTAGGACAATTTACTGCTTGTTTTGTCAAGTGTAAGTGTGCTCAGAAGTGCCTGCAAGTGTACTTGGATCCATGAGCAGCAGTGCTCTGAAGCAGCAGCAGCAATGGTTCTCAAGTGTGTTGGGCTCAGAATAAGGGCTTTTAACCTGTCACTTCACTCATTTTCATCTGTCTCCATTTTCTATGCTAAAAAGAGCCAGTTATGGTGCTGGAGTTGGAATATCTCAGGTAATCACTCACATTTCCAGCCATAACTGCAGATTTTTTTCTCTCTAGATAATGTTTCCTATGTAAGTGCTTTCATTTCTGAGTCAATTTAGTTAAATATTGAAACTGAGGACTGAAATGGCACAAAGAGGATCAGGTAGTTTCCTCTGTTACAAATAAGCATATTCTAAAAAAATCTGTTTTTTTTTTTTTAGTTGATATATATGCTTGGAGAATTAAAATGTAGGATTCTGCTTCCCATCTTCTCCAGTCACTTTAATGTCCTTATTCTGTATTTTAAGTGGTTACAGAAAGATGAAATGTGGGGTTCTGTTTCCCATCTCCTGCAGTTGTCCTGAAAGGTTTTTGTTAAGTTTTAATAGGTTCCAGAATTGTTTCCTTTGAAGTCGTTTTCAGTTCCAGACTCTTCCCCCACCCAGCAGGAAATGCCATCTTTCTTTGCAAATGCAGATTGGCCACCGAGTCCTGGCATGGCTGCTCACTCAACAGAGAGCAGAGACAGCTTTGGTGCAATGCTTGCGTTTTCCATACTTAATTTTATTTCTTTATTTAATACTATTTAATATTTGAGCTGTTCCTGATGGGATTTGGTGCCACAGCTCCAGCAGGGCAGAGAATACTCAGGTGTTCCCCCAGGTGTGCTGGGGACCAGGTGATTTGGGTGCTCTGCTGTAGGAAGTCTCACCTCAATCTCTTCTCAGCACTGACATGTGGAGCCAGGATGGAGCTGCTTTTAGAGAAATAATAAATTCACATTCAGGCAGTGGAACTTTACTGGTAGAAATATTAATGCAAGTGCTTAGATCCTTATTTCACAAGGGAGAGGAAATAAGATTTCCTGGTTAGTCTCAGTGCCTGTGGCAAACTCGTACAGCTCCAAAATTAAGTTTTGAATTGGTTTTATGAACTGCATATGATAAAGTTAGTATAACAAACACAGTGGAGTAAATATTTACTTCTGAAACCAATTTGTTAAAAGAAATCTGAATTTGATTCTCTGTTGTTCAGAAGTGGAAGAAGTGACAGGAGCTTCAGAGGCTTCATCGTTCTGTGGTTCTCTGGTTCTGGGTTCTCTGGTTCTGTGTCTCTGGTTCTGGGGTTCTCTGGTTCTGGGTTCTGTGTGTCTGTGGTTCATGGTTCTGTGGTTCTTGGTTCTGTGGTTCTGTAGTTCTGGGGCTGTGGGTTCTGTGATTCTGGGTTCTGTGGCTCTGTGGTTCTGGTTTCTGTGGTTCTGTAGTTCTGGGTTCTGTGGCTCTGTGGTTCTGGGTTCTGTGGTTCTGGGTTCTGTGGCTCTGTGGTTCTGGGTTCTGTGATTCTGTAGTTCTGTGGCTCTGTGGTTCTGGGTTCTGTGGTTCTGTAGTTCTGGGGTTCTGTGGTTCTGGGTTCTGTGGCTCTGTGGTTCTGTAGTTCTGGGTTCTGTGTGTCTGTGGCTCTGTGGTTCTGAGTTCTGTGTGTCTGTGGTTCTGTGTGTCTGTGGTTCATGGTTCTGTGATATGTGGTTCTGGGTTCTGTGTGTCTGTGGTTCTGGGTTCTGTGGTTCATGGTTCATGGTTTCTGTGGTTCTGGGTTCTGTGTGTCTGTGGCTCTGTGGTTCTGGGTTCTGTGGCTCTGTGGTTCTGGGTTCTGTGTGTCTGTGGTTCTGTGTGTCTA
Organism: Emberiza elegans; assembly: GCA_024865655.1. Lineage (NCBI taxonomy): Eukaryota > Metazoa > Chordata > Aves > Passeriformes > Fringillidae > Emberiza > Emberiza elegans. Next base: position 57,153,515 of record JALJVW010000184.1, read on the forward strand.
TGGTTCATGGTTCTGGGTTTCTGTGGTTCATGGTTCTGGGTTTCTGTGGTTCATGGTTCTGGTTTCTGTGGCTCTGGGTTCTGTGTGTCTGGGGCTCTGTGGCTCTGTGGTTCTGGGTTCTGTGTGTCTGTGGTTCATGGTTCTGGGTTTCTGTGGTTCATGGTTCTGGTTTCTGTGGTTCATGGTTCTGGTTTCTGTGGCTCTGGGTTCTGTGTGTCTGGGGCTCTGTGGCTCTGTGGTTCTGGGTTCTGTGTGTCTGTGGTTCATGGTTCTGGGTTTCTGTGGTTCATGGTTCTGGTTTCTGTGGTTCATGGTTCTGGTTTCTGTGGCTCTGGGTTCTGTGTGTCTGGGGCTCTGTGGTTCTGGGTTCTGTGTGTCTGTGGTTCATGGTTCTGTGTGTCTGGGGCTCTGTAGCTCTGTGGTTCATGGTTCTGGTTTCTGTGGTTCGTGGTTCTGGTTTCTGTGGTTCATGGTTCTGGTTTCTGTGGTTCGTGGTTCTGGGCTCTGTGCCCCTGCCTCTCTGCACCTGCTGGCTGTTGAGGTCCTTCATTCGTTCCCGCTGGCTCCAGAGCTGGAGGTGAGCAGAGGGGCTGGCTGCCCCCTCAGCAGGGACAGAATGCTGCCCTGGCTGCCAGGATGATTCCTTTCCCATCAGCTCTGCAGGAGGGGCATTCCCAGCACAATTTAAAGCAGAATTTCTCAGGATTTGTCCCTTTGGGAAGGTTCCTCCTGCTCCTAACCCAGGGGGTGCCCATTGCTCCTTTCCCTGCTGGCCAGAACCATTTATGGCCTTTTCACATGGAATGCTGATATGATTTTACGTTTTTGTTCGCAATTCCAGAACTCCTGCTGTCACAATGACGTGGGTAGAGCCCAGAGCTCTGGCCCTGACCCTGGGTCAGGGTGACCTGGGCAGTGCCAGCCTTGCCTGTCACCACCTGCAGACAGAACCAAGCAATGAGGTGCTCCAGTCCCTTCTTCCTTTGCAAGGGAGGCTCACTTGTGACAGATGATAGAATTACATTTAGCAACGGAGTCTGCATCTGCTAAATCAAAGTAATCATGGGTGATGCTCCCTCCTGCACGTCTGGATGCTAACAGGATGGATTCACTGAAGGAAAGGGGGGATTAGTCATCCAAGGATCCAGAGATATTTCTCTGCATCCCTGTCTCTTAATATATTCTACATCCCCCTTTCCTGTCTGCAGAGTGTAATTTATCAGGACTCAAAAATTCCACTAGCAGGGTATTTGAAAACTGTGCAGGCAGGGAAGAGAACTGAATGGTTTGTTGCTAATGTAGGGGGCCAGTAATTAAGATTTATCTTAATGTGGAGACTAAACAGAGACAGGATCCTTGATGAAAAGGGCACTGCATTTGCAGAACACTGAGTTCCCATTCTGAAGAGACACTTAGATCTTGATCATAAATTACACTGTCCACAAAAGCTGCAGGGAAGATTGTGCAGGGCCCACAGAATTCCCATCCCAGCTCTGCTGCCTCTGCTCCTGGCCCCAGGAAGTGTCACTGTGCTCTGGCAGGGGTCCAGCCCCAGGAGAAGCTGCTGAGGGGCCCCAGCCCAGCCTGAGCCCTGATGGGCTCTAAATGTCAGAGCCACCTTGCTGGGCACTGGGGAGGATGAGTCTGAACCCTCCCTGGTGTCCCTGCTCCACATCCCTGGCCCTGGCCCTGTGCAGGGCTCCTGCAGACTGAGGTGAGAGTTCCTGCAGCAGGGAACCCAGATCAGCTGGTCCCCAGCACACCTGGTGAGCACCTGAGTCTCCTTGTGTGCTCTGAGCTGATCTGAGGATGACCAAAACCCTTCTCAGAGCCTCCCTGGCCCTGTGCAGGGCTCCTGGAGACTGAGGTGAGAGTTCCTGCAGCAAAGAACCCAGATCAGCTGGTCCCCAGCACACCTGGTGAGCACCTGAGTCTCCTTGTGTGCTCTGAGCTGATCTGGGGATGACCAAAACCCTTCTCCTGGCCCTGTGCAGGGCTCCTGGAGAGCCTCAGCCATCCCAGGAGCAGGGGCTTCAGGCAGATGCAGGGCATGGCAGGGGCAGCAGCGCCAGCCCCAGCTCTGGGTGTGCCCAGGGAGATGTTTGGGCTGTGCCTGTTCTTGGGGCAGGTGCTGCCCTTAATTCCTGTGCCCTGTGTGGTGTTGTACTGAACACAGCTTTAGCGGAGAGGAGACACTCACAGTGCTGCTGGGGCAGCTGCAATCAGCATCCAAAGGGAGCTTGGAGCTCCTTTGTTCTCCTGTCCTTGTCGGGAACAGACTGCAGCAATGGCAACTTTTACTCACAAGTCTGTTTCTTATGTAGATTTGGAATGGCCTGGTTTTTCTCCACAGTTGATTTGTTCCTTAGCTGACATTTTCCATGGCTGTGTGGACCTCAGAGTCATGGAGTAACCTGGATTCAGGCTCCAGCCATGGAGACTGGATTTAAGCTCCAGCCATGGAGACTGGATTCTCCACATTTGGAGACTGAGGATGCTGTTAAGGAAGCAGGCTGTTCCCTTTTGGTGTCACTCCTGGGCAGCATCTCCCCATTTCTCCTGATATCCCTCATGAAGTAAAAGTCCTTGTATTTTGAAGTGATAAATGAAGAGCAGGGTTGAGAAGTGATGGGCCAATGGTACTGGAGTCAAGTGGAAGAGCAGCCCAAAATCCAGCCAACAAAATCTGCCTTTCCCCACTGCTGCCAGGGGCTGGGGCTGCCTCAGGGGGTCCCCAGCCACCCAAACCCCCTGATCTGTAGGAACTCCTGCAGGCTGTGCTGAGGATTTCCAGAGCAGAATTCCTTCCCCTCCTGCACCCAGGGCCTGTGGGTGTCAGAGGGCCCAGCTGGCAGAAAGCACAATGTATAATTTACTGTTAATCGTGGGATTATGGGGATAAGCACAGTCTGCTGCCTGCCAGTGTTATTTCCTTAATCAGCTGTAATCTCAGCAGCATTAATGACTGAACCCACACCCACTGTGCTCCCACAGCTGCCTGCAGAGCAGTGCAGAGCAGTGCAGAGCAGTGCAGAGCAGCTCTGTGCCTGCTCTGGGGCTGCGGGCACAGCTCAGTGCCCCTCCTGGGCTGCCTGCGCTGTTTGCAGCTGGCATGGGCACTTCACATCTCCTGCATCTGCATCTCCCTGGCAAACATCAGTGTTCCTCAGGGATGGGAACTCCCTGGAAGCACAGCCCGGCTCCTGGAGCTCTCCTGGGTGGGCTTGGTCCCCACTGCAGCCCTGTCAGCAGCCAGCACTGGCTGCCTCTGTCCTTGTCTGTGGGACGACTGCTGGGTTCATTTTAAGGGTAACAGTGCCCAACTGGTCCTTTCCCACATGCTCCTCCCAGCAACTTTCCCTATCAAAGCATGGCTGGCATTTTTGTGTCAGTCTTTCGGGTCTGTGCCCCAGGTTTGTCACTGCTGAGGTGTGTGGCTGTGAGAGGGACAGATCTGAGTGCTGAGCCACACTTAACATCATCCTGGGAGACTCCGCTCACAGAGCTTCCAGCCTGCACACTGGACCATTCTCATGACCTCAGGCTCCCGTGGATTTCTCTTGATAACACCATCTAATCGGATTTAGAGTTTAATTAAACAGCTGTCACTTTGCTTCCTCATTCTGCCACAATTTAATGTTGAATTAGTTCCTGAATCAGTCATGGCTGAATGCCTGCCTTCTTACAGCTGAGAGCTTGGATGAACATCAGGTTTGCTCGTCAGCTCAGTCCAAGCAGCACTTTGTATTCCTGCTCTTTGTGCAGAGCTCCCACTGCCCTCAGTGCAGGTTCCCTGGCTGAAAAGGGCTGGAATAAAAAGTGAGATGGCTGCAGAGTCAGCCCTAGGGTGCCTAGAGCACATCTGCTGTGGGGTGCTCTCTCCCCTTGCTAAGGGAGAGGAGATTCTTGTGCAAAGCAGCCCTGCAGAGTTTGCTGTGAGCAGCACACTGGCTGCAGCTGGGGAAGGGAATGCTGAGGCCAGGGGACTTCATTGACATAGACCTGACCCAGGCAAGGCCAGGGCATGGGTGCAGCTTGGTGGTGCCCTGAGCTCCACAGCAGCTCAGGGAGGAAAGCTTGGACATCTCCTGCACAGTGCTGGTTTTGCATCAAATTCCGTCAATACGTTTTAAAGGAATTTCTTACACACAAAATTCAATAATTTGCTCTCAGATATCTCCTTTGATACCTCCTTGAGCCTAACCACTAGAGTTTTCCTCTAATCATTAGAGGGAGATTTGTTCTTTAATTATACTATTTGTTAATTAAATACCTTTAAATAGTAACTATTTCCTTCACATGTTGTAAGCCATTGCAGGGATGCCCTGGTAACAGGAAAGACCCTTCCTAACAGTTTGTGGATGTTCTTGAGGCAGGCTCGGCAGCTCAGCCTCTGCAGTGTCAGTCAGATGTTGTTGGGATTTGGGCATTGTGCTGCCAAGGCAGCTGGAGGTTTCCAAAGCCAGGGCTGCAGTGTCCCTGGTTTCCATGAGGATTATCTGTGTAGCTCTGTTTCAGCTGTGGAAGTGCCAGCCCTGGCTTCTTCAGAGTTTGCAGTTCACTTACAGGACCTTCTTTCTGACCTGGATACTGATGCTGACTTACAGTGCATCTTCCTTGTGTGTTTTTTCAATTTACTCTACTTCCCTCATCTTTGAATTTCTTGGGGAACAAGTCCAAACACTGCTATCAGATGCTTCCAATTTTTTTGTCACATAAAATAAATTTCATTTTGAAACTCTACTTTCTGCCTGCACAGAAAGTAGATTAGTTCTTGGGGGATTTTAAAAATTAAAGAATGTGGAAATGGCCAAGATATTGTGATTTTGAAAAGTGCCTTCATTTTAAATGAATTTGTAGTCTCTCTGAAAGTTTCTTAGGAATGCTGTTTGTGTACTCCTGGATTAGCCAGCAGTCGGGGCAGTATATTGCATTTAAAAATGAGACCCAGAGGCCCCCACCCTGCTGCTGCTGGAGAACAATTGTTGTCCTGGTGGTGCTCAACATGTCCTTGAAGACGGGATTTGTGCTCGTCAGAGGATATTCAGGGGGTGGGAGAAGGCAGGGGAGCAAATCTGGGTGCTCATGGACAGACAGACAGACAGACAGACAGACAGAGTCTGCTTGACTCCTTTGATTTGATCGGTTTCAGCTCAGCCTTCGGGGAGTTTGGGCTGTGGATGTTCCCTGCGCTGCTCAGAGTTTTCTGTCAGGTTTGTGGTGATTCTCCCTGGGTTGCCTTTGGCTTTATTGCAGCGATATGAAGGGAACACAGAGCAGCAGCAGCTGTGCCACGAGGCTATTCCACATCCAGGGATGGAGGATACACGATTCTCTATTTTAGTTCTGAACAAAAAAGACAATAAAATCCAGGCTTTGTTCCTTGGTCTCTTTTTCTGGTTTGTTTTAACAATCACAGGGCACTCGGAGCCTGAGGAAGGGAAGTGGCAGAGCTGAAAATTGCTTTCAGTATGGTGTGTAATATATTAATTGCTTATACATCAGTATTTCTTAATGTGTGTAATAGCCATGAGTTATGGCTGCTTCCAGGGGAGGTGGAGGCAAAAGGTTTCCATCTCTGCTCAGAGCTGGGGCTGGGTGGGCACCAGTCCCCTCCCAGTGCCGGGGATCTCTCGTGCTGCAATAGGAATCATTTAGGGTTCTTACCTTTCTAGAACAGCCAACATTCCTTTTTAGCATTTCCTTTTAAGTTTGACGGGATTTCTTAAGAGAGCTGCAGGAGAACCTGAGAAATAACAAGTTGCCAGATGAAAAGGAAATCTGACCTAAATTTCAGACGCGCTAAACTTGAGTTGAAAACAGTATCAACAGTGTCAGTGCCCCATTTTGCTGCTGTTGACATCAGTGGCTGCAGTCCTCATGACTTCAGTGCTGAGGAATTTGCTGAATATTTTATTCACTTTATATTGAAAGCTGAAAAGTTGGAGAAAACTTTGAAGTTTTTCCTGCATGGGAATCTTGGGAATACAGTGATGCTGACATAGTTCAGGAGTTCCAAGTTAGCCTGGTCGATGGTGCATTGAAAGGCTTTTATATACCACAACCCCAGCTCAGACTTCAAATTTCCTTGTTATTTCCCCTGCAGTTAACAGCATCACTAACTCCTTCTGGATTCCTTACATGGCTTCATTGGCCATATCAGAGGAAATTAAATAATCTTGAATCAGTTCCAGACACAAAGTTCACGGAGAGGCCCTGTCTCTGCAGTGGGCTTGGATTCATTTTTACTTTTCAGGCTCCTTTATCCTTACCCTAAGGAAGCAGGCTGTCCCTTTTGGTGTCACTCCTGGACAGCATCTCCCCATTTCTCCTGCAGCTGATAGCACCCACAAAGTAAAAGCCCTTGTATTATGAAGTGATAAATGAAGAGCAGGGTTGAGAAGTGAGTGCCAGTCAAGTCAGGATTGAGGAGTGAGTGCCAGTCAGGTCTACATTAGCAAAAACTCTGAAATCACACGTTGGAAGGTGAATATTGGGAATAACCCCTCGTATCTCAAAAGCAGAAGATACCTGCGGGGTGTGGCAGACCTGAGTTTAGAGAAAGGTGCTGCTGAGCAGAGTGCTGAGTGTTCATCCAGCAGGTCAGACAGGGCTGGGGTTCCAGTGCCTTCCACCAGGCTGCACCTCTCTGGGATTAACAGAGATTTTCAGCCCCTCAGAGCTGGTGTGAGCAGTGCTGTGCTTTGCTTTGAGCATTGCCTTCCACCAGGCTGCACCTCTCTGGGATGAGCTGAGACACTTCAACCACCCAGAGCTGATGTGAGCAGGGCTGGGGTTCCATTGCCTTCCACCAGGCTGCACCTCTCTGGGATTAACAGAGATTTTCAGCCCCCCAGGCTGATGTGAGCAGTGCTGTGCTCTCTGGGGGTACACTGAGATTTTCAGCCCCCAGAGCTGATGTGAGCAGTGCTGTGCTGAGATTTTCAGCCCCCCCTGATGTGGGGGTACACTGAGATTTTCAGCCCCCCAGAGCTGATGTGAGCAGTGCTGTGCTCTCTGGGGGTACACTGAGATTTTCAGCCCCCCAGAGCTGATGTGAGCAGTGCTGTGCTCTCTGGGGTACACTGAGATTTTCAGCCACCCAGAGCTGATGTGAGCAGTGCTGTGCTCTCTGGGGGTACACTGAGATTTTCAGCCCCCAGAGCTGATGTGAGCAGTGCTGTGCTCCCTGGGATTAACAGAGATTTTCAGCCCCCCCAGTTGATGTGAGCAGTGCTGTGCTCCCTGGGATTAACAGAGATTTTCAGCCCCCCAGAGCTGATGTGAGCAGTGCTGTGCTCCCTGGGGGTACACTGAGATTTTCAGCCCCCCAGAGTTGATGTGAGCAGTGCTGTGCTCTCTGGGATTAACAGAGATTTTCAGCCCCCCAGAGCTGGTGTGAGCAGTGCTGTGCTCTCTGGGGGTACACTGAGATTTTCAGCCTCCCAGAGCTGATATGAGCAGTGCTGTGCTCTCTGGGGGTACATTGAGATTTTCAGCCACCCCAGAGCTGTGCTTTGTTTTGTGCAGGACACGGAGATCCTGAACACGGCCATCCTGACGGGCCGGACGGTGGCAGTGCCCATCAAGGTGGTGTCCATCGAGGAGAACAGCGCTGTGACAGACATCTCTGAGTCTGTGGAGTGCAAATCCTCCGGGGAGGACGTCATCAAAGTAAGTTCCTGCCACCCAGTGGCTCCTGGGCTTTCACATTTCGCAGGAAAAAGGGAAACGGCCTGGAAATAACCACAGCCTGGGCTGCTGCAGTTCTCCAGCCATTTGCTTGGGAAGAATGTTTTCCTGAAGCACCCTGTCCTTTGATTAGCACTTGGGGCCTTGCTGTGCTCTTATTTTCTGCAGAAATAATTTATCTGCACTAAAAGGGTTCCTTCCAGCCATGTTTGCACCATCAGGCACTTTGAGCGGCTTCAGGAGCCTCCCCTGCCTGGGGCACTCTGAGGCTGAAGTGGGACAAATAACTGGAGGTTAACACAGCATTTACTGGGATCAGGCAGGGACATTTTCAGGCGTAATTTCTCTCTCTTCAGGGCTGGTTGGAAATTGCTCAGATGGTGGGAGAAGGTGTCTCCCGTGTGTTTGGAATATCTGCAGCACCTCTGGAGGGATGTGGCTGTGGCACGAGTGCTCACTGCTGTAAAACATGACAGCTGGCTGAAAAACACAGCTCAATTAAGTGCTTGGAACAAAAAGGTTTGCTCATCTCATCATAAAAGAAAAAAAGGCTTTTTAATTTTTTTTTCCATCGAGAATGTTCTTGTTTCCACAAAATTTCTTTCTTTACGTGGGGAAGTGGTTTGGGGTTCAAGGCAAATTGACATCTTCAATTGGTTGAGATTTTAAAAAGCACTCAGAAAGCTTCAAATGAGCGCAGAGGCCTTTCATCCTTAATTCATTTTGAAATTCTCCATCAAGCTTTTATGTTCAATTCTTTAGAAATACCTTCCTCTGTAAAAACCTGGTGTAGAGACCTTGTTGGGAGTAACCTTTCTGCTGAAAAATAAAATCCAGTCTTCATAAATTTTGTCTTTTGGGCAGAGCCCGTGGTACAAGGGCTGTGTGCATGAGTTTACAGCTCATATAAAGCCTGTAGATTACCTTAAACCACAAACTTAGGGGGGAAAAATGAGTTATTGGTGAGAGCTATTGAGAGCTGTTTAGTACTCACTCAGATTATCATCTAGAGGTTCAGGCAGATATTTTTGTGTGCTTTTAATTGTGTGGAATTTCTGGTAATTTGGGTTCAGCCAAACCTGGCAGAGGGAGGCCAGAAGCTGAAGATGCTCAGTGCCTGTCTGCACTTGGCCTGTAATATTTAGTTAGCAAATAAATGTCCTTTGTATGGTTCATGTCAAGAGCTTTAGGTAATGTTCCTGCCCAGCAATTGGCCATCAGCTCAAAGCTTATTTATATTAATTTTTACTTCCGTTGGGCTGAGTTACATTGTTCTCAGTAACAGAACCCTGGAAATTTGAATTTAAGATCTGTCTGCAAATAGCAGGTAAGAGTTTGCCAGGGATCCTCATGGTCCCAGGGCAGTTCAGTGCACAGTTTGAATGTGCTGACTGCTACTCCTTTTACTTCTTTTATTGTCTCATAGTTCCCAGTCTTTATTTCCAAATTTACAGCTGATTTCATGAACTTTAAATGCCTTTGAGTGCTCTAGACCTTCACACAGTGGTCCAACCTTTTAAAAGTGGACACAAAATTTATTACAGCACTAAAAAGGAAGCAAAAGCCAAATTTTATTTCTCCAAGCTGGAATTTACCAATAGGATCCATCTGTCTGGATGCATCAATGGCAATTGCAGTTGCATGCAGGGGCTCCTTGCCATCTGCTGCAGCTCAGGTGGGTTTTGCTGTTCTTGCTGGTGTTTTGTGCCCTTTGCCCAGGAGCAAACCCTGCTCGGGCTCCTGCACAACAGGTGTGGTTCCTGCTGGGATGAACACAACAGTCCCCTTCCCTGAAGGTTTGAGGTTTGTGCTCAGTAGCTGGGGAGCTGCCAGTGCAGTTCCTCTGACACTCCCAAAATAACCTGAAAGGCCTGGGACAGCAGCAGCTCCATCTCTGTGAGCCCAAGGCAGCAGCAGCTCCATCTCTGTGAGCCCAAGGCAGCAGCTCCATCTCTGTGAGCCCAAGGCAGCTCCATCTCTGTGAGTCCAAGGCAGCAGCTCCATCTCTTTGGGCCCAAGGCAGCAGCTCCATCTCTGTGAGTCCAAGGCAGCAGCTCCATTCTGTGAGCCCAAGGCAGCGGCTCCATCTCTGTGAGCCCAAGGCAGCTCCATCTCTGTGAGCCCAAGGCAGCTCCATCTCTTTGGGCCCAAGGCAGCAGCTCCATCTCTGTGAGCCCAAGGCAGCTCCATCTCTGTGAGCCCAAGGCAGCAGCTCCATCTCTGTGAGCCCAAGGCAGCAGCTCCATCTCTGTGAGCCCAAGGCAGCAGCTCCATCTCTGTGAGCCCAAGGCAGCAGCTCCATCTCTGTGAGCCCAAGGCAGCTCCATCTCTGTGAGCCCAAGGCAGCTCCATCTCTTTGGGCCCAAGGCAGCAGCTCCATCTCTGTGAGCCCAAGGCAGCTCCATCTCTGTGAGCCCAAGGCAGCAGCTCCATCTCTGTGAGCCCATGGCAGCTCCATCTCTGTGAGCCCATGGCAGCTCCATCTCTGTGAGCCCAAGGCAGCAGCTCCATCTCTGTGAGCCCAAGGCAGCAGCTCCATCTCTGTGAGCCCAAGGCAGCAGCTCCATCTCTGTGAGCCCAAGGCAGCTCCATCTCTGTGAGCCCAAAGGCAGCAGCTCCATCTCTGTGAGCCCAAGGCAGCAGCTCCATCTCTTTGGGTCCAAGGCAGCTCCATCTCTGTGAGTCCAAGCCAGCAGCTCCATCTCTGTGAGCCCAAGGCAGCTCCATCTCTGTGAGCCCAAGGCAGCAGCAGCTCCATCTCTGTGAGCCCAAGGCAGCAGCTCCATCTCTGTGAGCCCAAGGCAGCTCCATCTCTGTGAGCCCAAGGCAGCTCCATCTCTGTGAGCCCAAGGCAGCAGCTCCATCTCTGTGAGCCCAAGGCAGCTCCATCTCTGTGAGCCCAAGGGCAGCAGCTCCATCTCTGTGAGCCCAAGGCAGCAGCTCCATCTCTGTGAGCCCAAGGCAGCAGCTCCATCTCTGTGAGCCCAAGGCAGCTCCATCTCTGTGAGCCCAAGGCAGCTCCATCTCTTTGGGTCCAAGGCAGCAGCTCCATCTCTGCCGGCTCCTCCTTCCCTTCTGATGCTGTGTGAACACAGAGTCACTTGTGTCAAACTGAACGCCTTTAAAACAGGGGAGAAAGTCGCAGCATGGCAATGCCATTGTTTTTCTGCTCTGAAGCCCTGTGACTTTGAAGGTTTTTCTCCTGGCAAATCTGTTATGTTATATTCTGAACAGGATAACAAATGGAAACTCCACCTCCTTGCCCTCCTCCGTACGTCCCATAGTGCTGTGATATCTGGCATCAATATATGCATCAGAACAGCAGAGCTTGAGAGGAGCTTTATAGAAGTGAAGCTTTACCACACCCTTCTGTCAGATGCCAGCAGATAACCAGGGCAGCAGTGCTTGGAGCTCCCACAGGAGCTGTTCTCTCAGTTGTGGTCAGCACCACCCCAGCAGCCAGCCTCTGTGGAAACTGAGACTCAGAATGGGCATGGACTGAGATACACTCACAATGGAAGTTGTGAATGCCTTGCCATCACATCATAGGCAGAAATTTTAAGGGCAGCTGAAGAAACTGCTAAAGTATATCCTTGCAGACTTCCCTCCCCTGTGCCATCACCCAGCTCCCTGCCTGCACTGGGGATGGAGATCCAGCAGAAAGTGAAAAAATCACAGCAACAGCACCTCAAGTTCCACAGAAAGTGCTTCAGAATCACCTCCAAAGCTTCAACACCAAGGCTGGGAAAGGAAATGGGAGAAGCAACAGCAGTGTTGTGCCAGCTGCAGGTGTGATGGGAGGATGGTCACTTTGCTCCAGACCTGAGTAATGCAGTCAGAAGAGACGATGGTTTGATTCTGCTTTGCTTTTCTGCCCCTGGTTGTAATCCACTCACTGTGAATCTGTGCGTTGTGGATACACACGGAGTTAAGGAATGACAAACACTGAGATGGAAATGCACAACCACTGCCCAAACTGTGAGATGGAATTAAAAGTGATTCCACCCTGGGATCCTGCCTTGCCAAGCAGGATACCTGGGGCCATGCTGCAAATATGGGCTGCCGCATCCCAAGTGAGCAGGAGCCAAGCTCTCTGTTTGTCCCCATTTCCAGAAATTGCTTGACTGGAGAGTGCACAGAGCAAGGCAGATCTTGGTTCTGTGGTGATGTGAGCTGCAGAGAGCTCCTGTGGCTCAGCACAGCCGCAGTTCAGCCTCAGAAGCTGGTCATTTGGGAGCAAATAGATGCCCTCCAGTCCCGGCTGGCATTCTGTGCCCCTTTTACTCTCTCAGTTCTGTCGTGGTGAATGATATTCAGTTAGTTAAATGTACTGCTGCTGCTCTGCAAGGCTGCCTCTGAAATCTCTCTAATGAGATTAGATAATGTACAGCCTTTGCCCTAAGAAAAGCTCTCTTGCTTTGGGGGCTTTCTGCTTAGTTTTGCTAATCTGGCTGCTGATACTGAAAGTGCAGCCCCTGCTCAGCAGGGAGAGCCCAGATTGCACCCAGAGCATGGCCCTGGTGTTAGCCAGCTCTGCTCTGCAGGGCTGGGGCTCCCTCCCTGTGCTGTGATGGCACTGCTGGGAGCCTCGCCTGAGGGCTGGATCCACTCTGGGGTGGATCTGTGTTACTGGTCTGTGTTACTGATGGAGCTGTGTTACTGTTCTGTGTTACTGGTGGAGCTGTGTTATCTGTCCTGAGCACTGGATCCACTCTGGGATGGATCTGTGTTACTGGTCTGTGTTACTGATGGACCTGTGTTACTGGTCTGTGTTAATGATCTGTGTTATCTGTCCGGAGCACTGGATCCACTCTGGGGTGGATCTGTGTTACTGGTCTGTGTTACTGATGGATCCGTGTTACTGATGGAGCTGAGTTACTGGTGGAGCTGAGTTACTGGTGGAGCTGAGTTACTGGTGAATCCGTGTTACTGATGGGTCTGTGTTACCTGTCCTGAGCACTGGCTCCCCTCTGGGATAGATCTGTGTTACTGATAGATCCGTGTTACTGATGGATCTGTGTTACTGATGGATCCGTGTTACTGATGGAGCTGTGTTACTGATGGATCCGTGTTACTGATGGAGCTGTGTTACTGATGGAGCTGTGTTACTGATGGAGCTGTGTTACTGATGGATCCGTGTTACTGATGGAGCTGTGTTACTGATGGAGCTGTGTTACTGATGGAGCTGTGTTACTGGTGGATCCGTGTTACTGATGGAGCTGTGTTACTGATGGAGCTGTGTTACTGATGGAGCTGTGTTACTGGTGGATCCGTGTTACTGATGGAGCTGTGTTACCTGTCCTGAGCACTGGATCCACTCTGGGATGGATCTGTGTTACTGGTCTGTGTTACTGATGGATCTGTGTTACTGGTGGATCTGTGTTACTGATGGATCCATGTTACTGGTGGAGCTGTGTTACTGATGGAGCTGTGTTACTGATCTATGTTACTGATGGATCTGTGTTACTGATCCGTGTTACTGATGGAGCTGTGTTACCTGTCCTGAGCACTGGATCCACTCTGGGATGGATCTGTGTTGCTGATGGAGCTGTGTTACTGATGGATCCGTGTTACCTGTCCTGAGCACTGGCTCTCCTATGTGATCCTCTGTGTTAGCCAGCTCTGCTCTGCAGGGCTGGGGCTCCCAGCTGTGCTGTGATGACACTGCTGGGAGCCTCACCTGAGGGCTGGCTCCACTCTGGGATGGATGTGTGTTACTGGTCTGTGTTACTGATGGATCCGTGTTACTGGTGGATCCGTGTTACCTGTCCTGAGCACTGGCTCTCCTCTGGGATCCTCTGTGTTAGCCAGCTCTGCTCTGCAGGGCTGGGGCTCCCTCCCTGTGCTGTGATGACACTGCTGGGAGCCTCACCTGAGGGCTGGCTCCACTCTGGGATGGATGTGTGTTACTGGTCTGTGTTACTGGTGGATCTGTGTTACTGGTGGATCCGTGTTACTGATGGAGCTGTGTTACCTGCCCTGAGCACTGGCTCCCCTCTGGGATAGATCCGTGTTACTGATGGATCTGTGTTACTGATGGAGCTGTGTTACTGATGGGTCTGTGTTACTGATGGAGCTGTGTTACCTGTCCTGAGCACTGGCTCCCCTCTGGGATCCTCTGTGTTAGCCAGCTCTGCTCTGCAGGGCTGGGGCTCCCAGCTGTGCTGTGATGACACTGCTGGGAGCCTCACCTGAGGGCTGGCTCCACTCTGGGATGGATGTGTGTTACTGGTCTGTGTTACTGATGGATCCGTGTTACTGGTGGATCCGTGTTACCTGTCCTGAGCACTGGCTCTCCTCTGGGATCCTCTGTGTTAGCCAGCTCTGCTCTGCAGGGCTGGGGCTCCCTCCCTGTGCTGTGATGACACTGCTGGGAGCCTCACCTGAGGGCTGGCTCCACTCTGGGATGGATGTGTGTTACTGGTCTGTGTTACTGGTGGATCTGTGTTACTGGTGGATCCGTGTTACTGATGGAGCTGTGTTACCTGCCCTGAGCACTGGCTCCCCTCTGGGATAGATCCGTGTTACTGATGGATCTGTGTTACTGATGGAGCTGTGTTACTGATGGGTCTGTGTTACTGATGGAGCTGTGTTACCTGTCCTGAGCACTGGCTCCCCTCTGGGATCCTCTGTGTTAGCCAGCTTATCCCAGCTGTGCTGTGATGGCGCTGCTGGGAGCCTCACCTGAGGGCTGGCTCCACTCTGGGGTGTGCAGCTCCCAGCCCCTCCAGCACCCAGCCCTGGGTGCCTCTGAGAGCTGCAGGCGGCTCATTCCGAGGGGTTCAGCTGGAATCGGCTCGTGCAGGCAGTGCTGCCCTGCTCCCTGTGCCACAGCGGGAACAGACTCATCCTTTGGGGGGTCACAGGTGGAAGGGGCTCTTGGGGCTGTTCCTGCAGTGATGTGAGCAAACCAAGCCTTTGCAGTGCTGGGGTTTGCCAGCCTGCAGGGCTGTGTTTGCCTCTGTGCTGCTGGAGGCAGCTCTGGCTGCCCTTCCTGAGCCCCTGAGCTTCAGCTGCATCCCTGGGAGCCAGGGCTGGCCCTGGAAGTGCAGCCACTGGAGCAATCAGCAGCTCCTGGGATGGAGGTTTCCATTCTCAAGGCTGCTCTGACATTGCCACGAAGCTGTAAGTAATAGCATGGAAGAGCTCAGGTCTGAAGCTTTAACTTTTAGCAGACTTAAACAGTTTAATTTGAAAAAATGAGTACTGTGGGCCTTGAGACAGCTTCAGTTTTCCACTAGGTTACTGATTATTCAGGATTATGCAGCCAGGCAGTGAAATCCTTCTTAGGAAGCCTAATGTTCCTGTAGCAGAGGATTTCCTTTGTGTGAGACCATGGTGTTTAATTGGAATCAAGGCTGGACAGCCACACAGAGTCTCTCTTTTGAAACCTGGAGAATTTAATAGTGGATAATTCCCTTTCTACAGAGCACCTTGTTAAAAAAGAAATCTTGGGAGAAATTCTATAGCAAGGACATGAATATCCAAAAAGTGTGTGGAATGATCACAGCCTAGTATTTCCTGTAAATGACCTGCTGGTCTGTGGTGAATGAGTGATCCTGGTGCTCTGTGCTCCTTAGTGGAATGAGTGGCTGCTCCCAGAGCCTGACCTGATGAGCTCCAGGTGCCTTCCTGGTGTGCCAGGGTGATGGCACTGAGCTGAGCACAGGGATGAAAAGTGCTGAACCACCACTATTCTTTGCTGATTATCCTGTAATTTTTATTTTTTTTCACTGAAATTGAGATTCCTTTAAGAGGCACTGGAAAAAGCTCTCTGCTCACAGAAGTGCTGTCATAAATATTTAAGCATTTATGTAACCTTTGAATATGTTAGCAACATTTACATTAGTGTAACAGAAATGGGTAAATGGGTTTACAGACAAAAATGCAAGATTCTGAACCTGATGAATACAAGCAGGACATCCACTGTTGCCTCATCTCCCCATTTCTGCTCAGACCTAAAACCACACAGACACCTAGAAAATGGACTGATGCCTCCCAGTTTCTCAGTCTCCATAAACCTGACAGGACTGCTGCATT
The DNA here is from genome assembly GCA_024865655.1 of Emberiza elegans. NCBI lineage: Eukaryota > Metazoa > Chordata > Aves > Passeriformes > Fringillidae > Emberiza > Emberiza elegans. Next base: position 57,169,247 of record JALJVW010000184.1, read on the forward strand.
AAAAACTTCTCTTTCTGTCCTTCAGAGACTGGGCTGGTATCTCCAGAGGTGAAAACCCCTGGGAGAACAAACCAGCTTGGACTAGAGCAGGCTCACGGAGGCAACCACTCATTTCTTTTCAGGTTTTACAGTTGTTCTTTCCCCTCCTGTGTACCACAGGCACAAACCAGTGCCTTGAGTTCCCCATCCTTTGAAAGGCAGCCTTAGCTTGTGTTTGACATGAAATCTGTCCTTAGAAACTGCCTGTAATTGAAGGGAGATGTCTCAGGAGTCTGAGTGGGATTTAACCTGGCAAACCCAATGTTCCCCAGAGGTGCCAACAGCCGCTCTGTGGCTGTGTGTCCTTGTCCCATCCTTTGTGGTGACCTCCTGCAGAACAGAGTCAGGGTGGCATCAAAGCTTAATCTGAAATGGGGAAGTGAAGGAGACCCAGAGGTTCTGCACCGGCCTGGCAGCAGTTCCAGGAATGTCCTTTACAGTCACTGCAGCCCATCTGTGATTGCCAGGGGTGAGGGACGTTCCCTCCCCAGATCAGAGTGCCACAGGTGCCATCCAGGAGGGACTCTCTTCATTTCCAGGCAGCAGTTTCCTCTGTCAGCTCAATAAAATGTGATTTGTTGCAGAGAGAATCTGTCCAAGTCATCTGGAAAGGCAGTGACCTTTGTTACAAGGGGGCACAAAAATATAATGCCAGGAAAAAAAAGACAAAGAGGAAGCCTCCAGGGAATTGTGCTTAGCCCTGGCTTTGCTGTCTGCTTCTTTATTTTAGTTTTAATCTGGAGAAAGAAGTTAGGAATATAGAAAAAAAGGAAAAGTAGCTGAATGCAGCTTAATAATGAAAGAAACTGCTGAAATAGCATCAGAGAGCTCTTTAAAATGCAAAACTTCTTGCTGATCTGCTAAGCAGGAAAGAAAAAACCCAATCACTTAAAGGTGGTGGCTGAGCAGGCTTTCCCTTCATCATTGCTCACTTCTTCTGATGGCAGAGATAAAAAGCACTTTCAGAGGGAGGATGTTTTCATAGTAAAAGCATAAATACTACAGGAGATGAGAGACACATCAGGGCTCACAGTCTCCAGCTTCTGTCAGAAACTTTTCTTGGCCTGGAGTGGGCAGGACCCAGAGCTGAGGTTGTCCCTGAACTGCTCCCTGACCTTCCAGAATGCTGGCAAAAGCCTGGAGGAAAACAGAAAAGCACTAATAAAAGAAACAGAAAAGTCTATCAAAAACTCTTCAACAAATATATCTTTTTACTTAAAAAAAATTGAGTTCTAATGTGACACATCTTTCTTAAAAATCTGCTTTCTATCCTTCCTGCATGGCTCCATGTGCCATTGCCTTTGGTTGTCCCCACCAGCCCTGTGTTTCCATCCAGGAGAACAGATCCAGGCAGTGTAGCCAAGCCTGCCCTGAATAGCTGCAGATCCAAGTTGTCTGAGTTGTCTGGGATGTTATTTCCACATTAGTTAGCCTGAGTTAGCTGAGCACCACACAACCTGTTCCCTTTTTTTGTGAGAGGCATCGGCTCAGCAAATCAGACTCCACCTGAGGCTTGCTGGGGCTGTAAGTGGTAGCAGTCAGTCCATCTGCATCTGTCCTCTGAGGCTGAGAAACCTTTGCTTATTGATTTTTCTAAGTGACACTGTGTGAGGGAAGGGCAAGGAAGGCAAATGGCCCTGCTCTCGTTTTCCTTCTGTTGTGGCTGAGCTCAGCTGAGGTGTGCTGCTCTAGAGGAGTAAATATGGAATTGCTGTACCTGAGCATTGCATGGGATGGGTGCCATGAGCCACAGAGAGCTCACCCACCCTGGGATCACAGGATGGGTGCCATGAACCACAGAGAGCTCACCCACCTGGGGTCACAGGATGGGTGTCACTAACCACAGAGAGCTCACCCAGCTGGGATCACAGGATGGGTGTCACAAACCACAGAGAGCTCACCCACCCTGGGATCACAGGATGGGTGTCACTAACCACAGAGAGCTCACCCAGCTGGGATCACAGGATGGGTGCCATGAGCCACAGAGAGCTCACCCACCCTGGGATCACAGGATGGGTGCCATGAGCCACAGAGAGCTCACCCAGCTGGGATCACAGGATGGGTGTCACTAACCACAGAGAGCTCACCCAGCTGGGATCACAGGATGGGTGCTGTGAGCCACAGAGAGCTCACCCAGCTGGGATCACAGGATGGGTGTCACTAACCACAGAGAGCTCACCCAGCTGGGATCACAGGATGGGTGCTGTGAACCACAGAGAGCTCACCCAGCTGGGATCACAGGATGGGTGTCACAAACCACAGAGAGCTCACCCAGCTGGGATCACAGGATGGGTGCCATGAACCACAGAGAGCTCACCCAGCTGGGATCACAGGATGGGTGTCATGAACCACAGAGAGCTCACCCAGCTGGGATCACAGGATGGGTGCCATGAACCACAGAGAGCTCACCCAGCTGGGATCACAGGATGGGTGTCACCAACCACAGAGAGCTCACCCAGCTGGGATCACAGGATGGGTGCTGTGAACCACAGAGAGCTCACCCAGCTGGGATCACAGGATGGGTGCCATGAACCACAGAGAGCTCACCCAGCTGGGATCACAGGATGGGTGTCACTAACCACAGAGAGCTCACCCAGCTGGGATCACAGGATGGGTGTCACTAACCACAGAGAGCTCACCCAGCTGGGATCACAGGATGGGTGTCACTAACCACAGAGAGCTCACCCAGCTGGGGTCACAGGATGGGTGTCACTAACCACAGAGAACTCACCCACCCTGGGGTCACAGGATGGGTGTCACTGACCACAGAGAGCTCACCCAGCTGGGATCACAGGATGGGTGCCATGAACCACAGAGAGCTCACCCAGCTGGGATCACAGGATGGGTGTCACTAACCACAGAGAACTCACCCACCCTGGGGTCACAGGATGGGTGTCACTAACCACAGAGAGCTCATCCAGCTGGGATCACAGGCCCAGGTACTTCTCTTCTGTAGCACAGGTTGGGAAGTGTTGCCTTTCCTGTCAGGAGTGATGGATGATGATGCCAGGATGGATGCCTGGAAAGAGTTAAAATGAATTGCAGGAATGCCATACAGCCTGAGCTTTGCTCCTGCTTTCCTCTCCTCTCTTCTGCTGCCCCTTTCTCAGCAGCACAGGAGCAGAGGAGCAGCAGTGTAGGGACATGAGCCGTGCTTGTTCTTGGGCAGGAGAATCATGTTTGTCACAATGCAGCTCCTAAAGACCTGCCAGTGCTGCTGATGCATGTCCAGCAGTAAATACCAACCTGGAGCAGTTGGAAAGGCTTTGTGGTGGCTGCTCAGCCGCCTCCTTGGGATGCTGGATGGACTTGTTCAGCCATTTGTTTGTGGTATAGCCACAGAGGCTGGGAGCAGCTTTCCAAATACAGATGGAGATTGGATCTCAGCCCAGAGGCATTTTGGAATTGCAGTTTTGCTACTATTGTTATTCTTTTTCTTTTCCCCAACAGTTAGATTTGTGCAGAGCCTGACAACACTGAGCTTTAGACAATATAAAATCACACATCTGGGCCAGACCTGACCAGTCTGAAGCCCAGAAATGTTGTCACAAATCTTTTACCAGTACATGCAAGTGGTTTGCACAATGCATAAATGAGCAATGCAACATAGCTAAACCAGAAAGATCACTTTGTCTTTGGGTCGAGCTGCACAGAAATGAGTGGGGTGGAACCAGCTCCAGGACAGCAGTGGCTGTGGCTCCAAGCAGAGTTCAGTTGGGTTTTGCTGACAAGCCTCCCAAACACCTCTGCCCAAAGGAAGGTGAGGCCGAGGAGCCAAGAGCTTTGTCTGAAGCTGCTTTGGAGAATGTCCCAGAGCTAGGAAGGACCTGAGCAGCTCAGACACAGGGCTGAGTGTCCCTGGGACATCCCAGGGGCTGCTCACTGCTCCCTGGGCAGGAGCTCAGGGCTGGGACTCCTGGCATGCAGCCCTTGCTCGCCTGCAGCTGGGGCTGTTTAATGAGAAACATTTCCAGGATTCCTGTCCCAGGGTGAGGCTGATGCAGACACCGTGGACAGAACAAGCAGCCCATCTAGGGTGTGTTCTGAATAACTGCCTGGTATTATGTGGGATATTACACATATTATTGGGTTCCTCGTGACCTCTGCTGCACGGGGCTTTTAGATTAGATCAAACAGACATTCTGAAACAGCCTGGTGTGAGCTAAACCTGTTCCTGTGTTGCCATTCAAGCTAATGGATGGGAAAATAGGCCATGGCATTCATAGTGCTGAAATGAAGGTGTTTCTGCCCCCTTCAGGCTTTCAGACTGGCCTGGTGGTCTGGGGAGAAGCCTGAGGAGAGGGATGGGTCAGGTATTGCAGCAGTGGCAGTGCTTCAGTCAACAGAGCTGTTGGAGCATAACCCTCTGAGGCAGCCAGGCACAGAAATGTTTGTGTTCTGTTCTCTGAAGCTTCTTTTTGCAATCTCATCATCAAATATTTTACCGGAATATGTGCAGTGCCTAAACCCAGGAGAGGATACAGACGTGGCGTGTCAGAGTGGGAGCAGTTCAGCTCCGGCATCTGGGCCCACAGAGGACATCCATCTGCTGGGTTAGTCTGGGGACACCAGCACTGCCAGCTGATAATCCTTGTTTGAATAAAAAGGTGTTGGGAACGGGTAGAAGGGAGCAGATGAGAATATAAATACACGTTCAGGTGGGAGATGCATTTCCACCCTTACCAGTGCTCGTTAGGGGTGATGAAATAGAATTCTGACAGGATGGGAGCAAGAGCAGGAGCTGGGATCTGCTGGCTTTGCTGTTAATTTCTGCAGACATACCAGCTCATTTAGTAATGTAACAGCTCCCATTGCTCACCACTTAATGTATGATTAATGTGCCACTGGATTTCCCCAGACATTTATGACACCTTTAGGAATAGAAATGACAATGACTTTATCACATGGAGTCACTTCATACTATCTGCATCTCTCTTAATGATTTATATATCCAGGAGTGATTTTATCACTAGTACTCAGTAACATAATAAATGAGAAAACTCAATGGTCTGTAAATTACAACACTGATTAAAGAAGTGATTACTGATATAACTCTTACATGGCTATGATAATGCTTGCTTATATTCCAGGACAGCATTTACATATTAATGATAAATCTACTGTAGTGTTTAGAAATACTTTACAGCTTTAATCAAAATGTAAACATTTACAAACAGATAATGTTTATTGCAGAGGAAATGACTTCTGTTACTCTTCAGTGGGTGAAATCTACTTGCAGAGCCAGTGCTGAAGGCAGCATCACCCCTGATGGAGGTCGTGTTCAGGGCAGAGCTTTGGCTCCCCTGTGCAGCCCAGTTTGGGTTTGCTGGGTTCCTCTTGACCAAGCTGGGAGGAGCTTTGCTCATTAAGGATTCCCCAGCTCTGCCATCAGTTTGGAGCTCGCTGCATTGCAGAAAATCAACTGCAGGCTTCATAAACAGCATGCAGCCCTTGGGCATCTCCGGCACATTGTGCCTCTGGAGCCAGGGAGGGGCTCTGTTCAGCTGCTCCCACTGTACCAGGCCATCATGACCATGCATAAAGAGCGGGGAGCCGCTGTTTGCTTTGGGGTTGAGCTGCCAGGGTGACGCTTGGAGCTCGTTTTGTCACAGTGATCACCTTTTCTCCTCCCCTCTCAGGTTTCGGACAGGTGTGACTACGTTTTTGTCAACGGCAAGGAGATGAAAGGCAAGGTGAACGCTCTGGTGAACTTCACCTACCAGTACCTGAGTGCCCCCCTGCAGATGACGGTGTGGGTGCCACGCCTGCCCCTCCAGATCGACATTTCTGACACTGAGCTCAGCCAGATCAAAGGCTGGCGAGTCCCCGTGGTTTCCAACAAAAGGTGGGTTGGAGTCCCTGCATTTTTGGGGGGTTTGTGAAAGGGATGCTCCCAAAATGCTGCCTCTTTTCCTGAGGAGCAGCAGCTCTGGTACAGCTTTGTACTGGGCATCTGAAAATACTGTAAAAGTTGTGGGACTTCTGCTTCTGTGCATGTGTGTGTCTCGGGCAGCAAAACACAGTGTGGGACTCTGGTAAGGTGCCCTGGCAGAGGTGTTGTTGGGAGGTGGCAGCACAGGTGAAAAGGTGGCACAGTCCAGTTGTGTGGTCCTTCGTCACGTGAGGTGGGCATCCACAGTCCAGAGATGCAGAAGGGAGGGCTCTGTTTGAGGGGCACTCTCCATTAGCACTGGCGATGTTAATTTTCACCGATGCTTTGGGAACGTTTCTCCATGCTGTGCTCTCTCCTGCCCCCAGGCCCACGCGGGACAGCGATGACGAGGACGAGGACGAGCGCAGGGGCAGGGGCTGCACCCTGCAGTACCAGCACGCCATGGTCAGGGTGCTCACCCAGTTCGTGGCCGAGGACGCGGGGCCCTGGGGGCAGCTGAGCTACCTGCTGGGCTCGGACTGGCACTTTGACATCACTGACCTGGTCAGGGACTTCATGAAGCTGGAGGATCCCCACATTGCCCGGCTGCAGGAGGGCAGGATCCTGGTCGGCCGGGAAGTGGGCATGACCACCATGCAGGTACAGCCCGGGGCAGGGGCTGGGGTGGGCTGTGTGCCACTCCTGCCATGCCCACGGGGCACACATCTCTGGGGTTACACTGGGGATCCTGACTAAACCAGTGTGTGAAGGGTGATAGAGCTGATCTGGGTGGGTATGAGGAAGGTGGGGAGGACAGCATGTGCCAGCTGAGCTGGCTATCTGTGCTTCCTGAAGAGAGCAGCATGGCCTGTAGTTTCAGCTAAGGAAAGGATATTTCACTGACTTGAGGTTCCATCCGAAACAAAAAAAGCTGGAGGAACGAGAATTTCCAAGCCAAGAAATGAAGGACAAATCCTAGGCTGGTAACCTCCCTTTGGAGCAATTGGGAGGTTTAATGGGCTCATCCTCATGGGAAGACAGAGTGACAGGAGAAGAGAATTTTAAATCCACTCTTGTGGTGAAATAATGCAAATAACACAACTGGGGCAGGACAGCTCCCAGTCTGGGATGGTTCTCAGCCACAGCCTCTCCACTCAGGTTTTCTGACCCTGCTGATGAAATCAGACATCCTTTCCTGTGCTCTTCATTTCTGTGCATAAACCTTTGGAGACAAGAAGGGACAATGACCTTAAGAAAGGTTTTATCAATTGATCAGCCTTTTCCTAAACTGATTCTTCTGTGTTTCTCCAAAGGTTTTGTCTCCTCTGTCTGACTCCATCCTGGCAGAGAAGACAGTGACTGTGCTGGATGACAAAGTGACCATCACAGACCTCGGGGTGCAGCTGGTGTCTGGCCTTTCTCTCTTCCTGCAGCCCAGTGCAGCCACCAGCAGGGCCATTGTGGCCACAGCCGTTGCCCAAGAGCTGCTTCACACTCCCAAGCAGGTAATGTGCACTCTGGGTTTATTGGCTCTGCCTTCTGGGATGGGCAGGATTTATCAGTGTAAAGTACAGGTGAGAATTCACAGCCAGTTTAGAATTCAGACTTCAGGTGTAGTCCATGTCCATGCTAATTGCTTTTCCCCGCAGATACTCTGGAATTACCTTGTCTTTTCCTCCCTTTCAACAGGAATTTCAGTCTGCAGTAAAAGTTCTAACTGCACTGAAGTTTATGCTGTTCACAGTTCTAATACTTTCTGTAGCTAATGAACCTGTTGTTTTCACTGCACAGGCAGTCTTTGGACAGTGATCCTGGTTTGCTTGTTTTCCATTCTGGAGAGCACAGAGCTCTGTGTGTCACAATTTCATATCTTCAAGAGCTGTAAAAGGCAGAAGATGGCCACATCCATTTCTTTTCCCTCCTGGAGCCATGACACACTGCCAGGCTCATCTCTCCTTTTATTTTTCATGTGGATTTTGGGGGATTCATCATTCAGTTCATGTGCTGATCTTATTTAAGCCAGCAAATTCCCATCTCTCTAAAGGGGATCTTTCAAACAGCTTGTCTCAGGTCACAGCCTCTGTGGAGAAGAAGATTGGAGAACACCACCAGGTCGAGTCAAACACTCCTCTGGCCCAAAATAAACCCAAGGGTCACTGGAACATCTTTCCTTGGTCAGTTGATTGAGGGTTGGGACTGGGGACCATGCAATTAAATCTGTCCACAGCTGCTCCATTTTTCCTTTCACTTAGATAGGGAGAGATCTCAAGTCAAGTTTTATGGCCCATTTTCATGATTATTGCTACCTCATTTTCTGGAACATAAAAATAATCTAGTTTGCTTTATAACTTAGTGACAGGGAAATGTCCAAACTAGAAGGACACAGTGCCCATCTGTTCCATTTGTTGCATCCTGTAAACATAAGAATCTTATGTAATTAACCCATTTATACCCTTCTTCAGGGCTTAGAAACCACATCTGGCATACTGTCTTCAGACAAAGCCTGTGGAAACAACAACTGGAGCGCTCCTGACCCAGTCCTGTCCTGTGGGACAGAGCAGCACCAGTCCTGCAGCAGCACTGGAGGAATTGTGGCTCTGATTGCAGATAGAAGAGCCTGTGGATCTGGAGAGGCTGCCCAGTGCCACTGTCAGCCTCTCAGATTTATGGGTGATGTGTCCTGAGTATGCAGAGAGATTTGTCATCATCAGGTTATGGCAGATGATGCCAGGGGTGCCCCCTGTGCCACCTCCTGTTGTCCGTGGTGTGGCAGTGTGATGGGACGTGTCATTGCATGTCACTGCAACTGGCACATTAGGAAGTCATACAGAACAATCAAAACATGTGAACACGGTTTGGGCTGAAACGATTTCTCCGAGCATCTGAGCTGTGAAATTATTTTGGTGAAATGTTTGGTTTAAGCTGCTGTTCCTCTGCAGGACACTTTCAGGTTGCTGAGGGTGGCACATTTCTGACGCCAAAGTCAGGCCCTGGTTCTGAGCAGGGCATCTCCATCACCAAAACCAAGACAGGAATAGATTTCACACTGGGAAATAAGTGCAAGGAAATGGTGTAGGAGTGACCTATAGAGTCACAGACATCTTTTCCTTTCATTGCAGCTTGAATGAAGGATATAACATTTAAGTCACTTTCCCTTAGAAAAATTAATGCAAATGTGGGAATGTTTGTGGCTAAATTTTGCAAGAAGTGACTCATGATTTGGAGTGCATCAGCTGAGATCCTGACTGAGCTGGAATTGTGAAGGCAAATGCTGAGTGTTTGCTGAAAATCAAGCCCTTTTGAAAGAGGGTTTTTTCCAAGGAGACAGCCCAGGACTAAGCCTGTACTTGAACATTGTGAGGACTTCATCATTTAAGTGTGTCTTTTCCTCTCAAGCAAGTTTATAAAAAGGCCCAAATAACTCATGCAAACCTTACTGATGCAACTGGAAAACAAAAATCAGAACTTTTGCTGTGGCTTTTTTCAGTGACCATGATGACTGGATTACCTCAGTTCTAATGACCACACCTTGTCTGCACACACAGCACAAAGCAGCCAAAGCACAAGTCCTGAAAAGTTGGCAGTTTCTCCATAAATAAAAGCTCTCTAAAGAAGATAAGCCAATATTTTTTCACCTTGGATGCTTTAAGTTAGATACCTTTATCTGCAGCTGAGCAACTAATTACCTGCTGTGACAAGGTGACCTTGAGGGATGCTGAGCCCATGTATTATTTTTTAATCAATAGGGAGCTCATTGGCACTGAAAAGTGGATCAGTGATTTAGGTGCCTAAAAATAGACAGGGTTGACCAACTTTTAAATACCAAAGATGAAGTGTCTTCTGAAAATTTGGAAACTCTAGCTGTGAATAATCTATTTCTGGAGGCCATCTGCTCAGGTAGGAAGGCTGCTCCATTCGGCTTGCTGATGGTTGTTAAATCAACACTGTCATCCTAAAGGCTTCTCCAAAATGTAAACAAAAGGAAACCTACAGTGTTTGAATGTTTTCTGATCTAAGTGAGCTTCAAGGGCTCTCAAAGCTCAGCTGGCTCTGCAGGGAAGCTCACAGTCATATGCAGCCTTTTTGTCACTGTAGGGTATTGCATGGGGGCTGAGGAACTGAAATGGGTCAGGGAAGAAAGAAGAAAAAGCCTTTAATAAACAGTTCTGTGCATTAAAGCATCTCTCGGTGCTCCTGGGGAGCTGCAGACACTTTCTCAGGGAAAAGGAGCAATGCTGGTGCTTTGTCAAAGCCAAGCTCTGGTGTTCCCCAGTGCAGTGCCTGCTCCAGCCCTGGCTCTGCTCTCACTCTCTGGGAGGGGAGGGTGCCCAGCGCCCCTGGGCAGCAGAACAGGCTGGGGTCATTGCCCTGGCCCTGCCTTCTGGATGGTCTGCTTCAGCTCCTGGCCTTCCTGAGAATTCACTGACCCCTCACAGGCAGGAACGGATATTAGCAGTATTGTCGTGGTGTGGGTCCATGGCCCCATCCTGGCAGTGTGAGTTACACCCAAACTGTATTTATATCTTATAACAGATATTAGCAGTATTGTTATGGTGTCCATTGCCCCATCCTGGCACTGTTAGTTACACCCAAACTGTATTTATATCTTATAACAGATATTAGCAGTATTGTCATGGTGTGGGTCCATGGCCCCATCCTGGCACTGTGAGTTACTCCCAAACTGTATTTATATCTTAGATATTAGCAGTATTGTCGTGGTGTGGGTCCATGGCCCCATCCCGGCACTGTGAGTTACACCCAAACTGTATTTATATCTTATAACAGATATTAGCAGTATTGTTATGGTGTCCATTGCCCCATCCTGGCACTGTGAGTTACACCCAAATTGTATTTATATCTTATAACAGATATTAGCAGTATTGTTATGGTGTCCATTGCCCCATCCTGGCACTGTGAGTTACACCCAAACTGTATTTATATCTTATAACAGATATTAGCAGTATGTTTATGGTGTGGGTTCATTGCCCCATCCTGGCGGAGTGAGTTACACCCAAACTGTATTTCTGTCTTCTTTAAGCTGACAGAACAATGGGGTGGCTCACAGGAATGACAAAGGAATTCAGCAGCATGGGAAAAGGAGAAGGGATGCATTGTTGGATAAGAATCTGAATTCCTCCCTTGCAAATACAAGCAAATTCCCACTGGAAAGGAATGTCACATGAGCAGATTGGACAAAAAGGAGAGAGAGAAACCCACAGAGAGGGGATGCATGGTTTGAATTAAGATCTGAGTCTTGGCTGCTTTCATTTCCACATCACAATGATCAAGCCCAATTTTTACTACACAAGCCACGGGCTTAAAAATAAATGCACATGTAATACTTTGATATTTCATGTGATAAAATTGCTAGGGAAATCCATTCCAGCATTGAAGTCCCCAGACAGAGCAATGAGAGCTGGTCTAGCAGAAGCTGCTGAGAACAATATTCCTTTCCCTTTATGGGAGGGAGGGATGTATTTGTTTTCTGCAGAGCCAACCATTTCTTCCCTCTGATGTTCTGCCTCACTCCAGGACCCTTGCAGCTGACCCCAGCAATTGAGGGCTTACTCACAAATACTTTTGTGAAAGGAGACCGTTAAAAGGCCACTTTATTCTGAGCACGGAATAAAATCAAATATCCTGATCTGTGTTTCTAAGCAGCAGAATTCTCTAAAATGCAACCAGTTTATCCGAGAAGATTTATCAAATGATACCTTTGGACTGGTAAGCCACGGTGTAATTCAAGGCCAGGAAAAGTGGTGGAGCTGCCACAGATGAAGAGCAGCAAAGGCACAAGGGAAAGCTTAGACAGAAGATGTCTCGATGAGGTGTTTCAGGTGCCTAAGGAAAGCCTGGTGGTAACCAACAGCGGTTGTGGGAAGCAGTTTGTACATCTGTGGGCTGGATTTTGCTGTCATTAGCATGACCTGATGGGCATTCTGTGACTCCACATCTCAGCACTGAGATCCTCCTGCTCTGGGGGGAGCCCTGGCACTGATGTGTCCCCGTGGTCACTCTGTGGGTGTGAGAGAGGAAAAGTGAGGGAAATAAAGGCTGGAAAGCAAGATAATCCCTCACACCCTTTGTTTGTGCTTGGTAATGAAAGGGCACAAGCGTTTGTCACCTCAGTGTGGAGGGCAGGAGACGAGGGGCAGCAGCTTGGCAGGTGGGAAGGCTCCAATCCATCTCCATCTTCCGAGAGTAACTGGAGGGCCTTGTCAGAGATTTGGAGGGGATTTATTGATGTGGTACACAGGATTTGCAGAAACAGCTCCTTGAAGGACGTGGCACTAAATCATTTCCTTTTTCTCTCTTCTTTTCCTTTTAGCTTCTCAGAATTTATAATCATTTGGGAAATTCACTTCCTTGCCCTGCCTTTGGCTTTCCTTTAATGATGTGAATGAGAGGAAATTATCTCTTGCCAAATAGAATATTTGGTCTGATACAACATATTTTGGCAGGATTTTAAACTCTCTCCCTCTTTCTCTCATTTGTTTTCTTTCCCTTTTAATTAATGTTGTCCATAGCATGGGCGTGACAATGTTGTTTTGTGGAAAAATTGGTTCCTCCTATGAAGAAACATTCTCTTGGAAATAAAAAATGTCAGTGCTGGTAGAAAATAATGGCTAAGCCAGTGCACACCTCTGTTACCTGCAGTAAATCACAAAGTGTGCCTGCAAATTTCAGCTGACCGCCATCCCATTTTTCTCTGTCTCTGCTTCATAAAACCAGGAATGCAGATTTGTAGAGCAGTGGCATAAAGAATAAAAGTTGCTTTGAAGTTGGCGGCAACTTTGTCCAAATGCACACAGGTTTCAGTGGGGTGAGTCCCGTGGTGGGGTGTGGAGCTGTGCCTGTTCCCATCACTTCCAGCCCCACCTGAAGGAAATCCTGCAGGAATTCACGTTCTGCCCCTGCTCTCCAGAGGAGGGCACACCGGCAGGCACTGCTGGTGTGCTGGAAGTGATGCTGGTGTTCGCCCTGGCACAGGCTGGTGCAAAGCCAGTGTGCCTTGCCCAGTGGCACAGGAGCTGACCTTTGTTTTGGGGAGAAGGAAGGCAGCAGGATGCTGAATTGCCTGAGGAGGTGAATCCTTTCCTCTCTGCACATACCCATTGAAAAACCCCTTTGCTTTCCTCTGACCAGGGCTGCTCTGCTATAGATTTCTGTGATAGAAATTCGAGCTGTGCCCTGCAGCTTTGTGTTTGTTCACTCATTTCAGGGTTGTTTCTCTAATGAAAGATCAGATGTTTTAATTTCCTTATGCAGTTCACCCTTCCCAGCTTCTGAGCTACCCTGGCTCCGTGTCAGCTCTTTGAAGTAAATTTGAATCACCAAGAACTTTGCCTTCTTTCCTGTTGTGCCACAACTAATTTTTCTTCTTTCAGTCCCTCAAGTACTTGCTGGTAGTGCTTTGGAAATCAAATATTCAGTATGGCCCAACCTTCTGCCCAGCTAAATGCCCCTTGCTGTTTTCATTGAAAAGCTTTAAATTCAACTGGAAGGGTAGCAATTCTCTTTGTTTATAACCATAGCATAACAAATTGCAGCCAATTGAAAACCATATTAAGTTGTAAATTTGTATTATGACTGGACATTAACAGGGTGGCAATGTTTTTCCCCAGTGCTGGTTTTTCAGCCCAGTTGTTCTGATGTACCCAAGTGTGAAGTTGTTAGAGCCATTTGTGGTTGAAGTGTGGGAAGGAAGGAACTTCCCCTCTGTGGGAAGTTGCACTCTGGCAATCTGCCTGGCCGTCTGCTGGCTACGCAGGCAAGGCACAGAACAAATGAAAAATTAAAGAAATGCCCTGCAAAGAAAGCTATTGAGATGTGGAGAAGTAAATATCTGTGTCATCTGCATGGGATTTCACATGGCAGAGAGCTTGACCTCTGGCTTTGTGTTTGCTTCTAATGATGACTTCTGACAGTGCTACCTGCAGAGCACAAAGACAGATCAATTAAATCCAAGCCATTTGTATTTTTATTGCAGACATCATGCCAGAATCCCCGTCCTCCTCTTCTTGACACAGAAATTTGGTGGACTTTTTAATTATCTCAAGGATAAAGTGTGTTTTGCTTGAAACGAACCTTTCTCCAGCAAAATGGCAATTGTTCTGTGAGTTTTTTTCTTTCAGATGCATCTTCTCCTCCAGCCATTTCCAAGATCCTGCGGTAGCTCCCTACTCCTGCTAAGATACTTATGCCTTAATTTGACAGCTCCTCATGACACCTGTGCATGTGTTACATGAGGGAAATAAGTGTTCTGTCAAGTGCCTCCAGTAATTTCTGTGATTTGCCTCTTTTGGCTTTTGTACCACAAGAATGACTTTCCTTACAGAGCTTGTAAAATTGTACCTTGCTAATGGGCACTTGGGTAGTGAAGACATCTCATATCAATTATTTTCTACGTCCTTGTGCAAAACATTTGCAGGGAGAGTAACAGTGGAACCCTTCGTGATGAATGTGGCTGGTTTTGTGCCCCATCAGTCGAGGCTTGGTTTGCTTTCAATGCAGTGCAGAGTCCTGTTTCCTCCAGCTGGGAGATGGATGGGCTGCAGCGGGCTGGGCTGATTTACTGGAGGCCTGTGGTGGTGCTCACAGGGGTCCCAGGACGAGGGAAGAGATGAGAATTTTGACTCCATGTTTCAGCAGGCTGATGGATTATTTTATGATATATATTATATTCAAAGAAAATTATATATTATTAAAACTATACTAAAAGAATAGAAGAAACTGTTTCATCAGAAGGCTTGAAAGGAAAGGAATGGAATGATAATAAAATCTTGTGACTGACCAGAGTCCCAACACTGGACCTGGGATTGGTCATCAAGTAGAAACAACTCACATGGACCAATCAAAGATGCACCTGTTGCATTCCACAGCAGCAGATAATTATTGTTTACATTTTGTTTTTGAGGCCTCTCTGCTCCTCAGGAGAAAAAATCCCATCAAAAGGATTTTTTCATGAAAAATGTCGTGACAGAGGCCTTTGTTTATCCATGTCCCTGTCCCTGCAGGAGGCTGTGTGTGACCATGTCCTGTCCCTGCAGGAGGCTGTGTGTGACCATGTCCTGTCCCTGCAGGAAGCTGTGTGTGACCATGTCCCTGTCCCTGCAGGAGGCTGTGTGTGACCATGTCCCTGTCCCTGCAGGAAGCTGTGTGTGACCATGTCCCTGTCCTTCCTGTGTGTGACCAGGTGTGTGACCATGTCCTGTCCTTGCAGGAAGCTGTGTGTGACCATGTCCCTGTCCCTGCAGGAAGCTGTGTGTGACCATCTCCTGTCCCTGCAGGAAGCTGTGTGTGACCATGTCCCTGTCCTTGCAGGAAGCTGTGTGTGACCATCTCCCTGTCCTTGCAGGAGGCTGTGTGTGACCATGTCCCTGTCCCTGCAGGAGGCTGTGTGTGACCATGTCCTGTCCCTGCAGGAAGCTGTGTGTGACCATGTCCCCTGTGACCATGTCCCTGTCCTTGCAGGAAGCTGTGTGTGACCATCTCCCTGTCCTTGCAGGAGGCTGTGTGTGACCATGTCCTGTCCTTGCAGGAGGCTGTGTGTGACCATGCCCCTGTCCCTGCAGGAAGCTCTGTGTGACCATGTCCCTGTCCCTGCAGGAAGCTGTGTGTGTGTGAGCATCTCCCTGTCCCTGCAGGAGGCTGTGTCTGACCATGTCCTGTCCTTGCAGGAAGCCGTGGTGAGCACCTGGATCCAGTTCAGTGACAGCTCTGTCACCCCTCTGGACATCTACGACCCCAAGGACTTCTGGCTGTCGGCGGTGTCTCTGGACGAAGCCGTGGTGTCTGTGCACCAGAGCGCTGCCCTGAGGTGGCCCGTGGTGGCGGCCGAGGGCGAGGGCCAGGGCGCGCTGGTCAAGGTGGACATGATGATCTCCGAGGCGTGCCAGAAGTCCAAGAGGAAGAGCGTGCTGGCCGTGGGCAGCGGCAGCATCAGGGTGAAGTTCGGGCAGAACGACGCGGACGCCGAGGCGGGCGGCGACTACGACGCCGACGAGATCGAGAACCGCGCCAGCGACCGGCGCCACAAGGGCGCGGAGCCGGGGCACGACGGGCGCTACCACGGCGGCTCCTCGGCCGACAGGGACCCCGAGGGGCCCCTCAGGAAGGCCAGCACCACGGCCAAGTCCGTCCTCAAAAACAAAGTCATCAAAAACAACCGCCTGGACGGCGGCAAGCTCTCGGACGACAGCCAGCTGCAGAACATCCCCATCGACTTCACCAACTTCCCCGCCCAGGTGGACCTGCCCAAAGGAGGTGCTGGCATGGAGGACAACGACCTGGTGCAGACACCCCGGGGGCTCAGCGACCTGGAGATCGGCATGTACGCCCTGCTGGGCGTCTTCTGCCTGGCCATCCTGGTGTTCCTCATCAACTGTGCAACATTTGCACTCAAGTACCGCCACAAGCAGGTGCTGGTGGAAGGACAGAGCACCATGACGCACTCCCACGACTGGGTGTGGCTGGGCAACGAGGCCGAGCTGCTGGAGAACGCGGCGGACGCGTCGCCCCAGCAGGACGAGCACACCACCATCATCGACCGGGGCTCGGGCGCCGAGGAGAGCAACCAGCTGCTGAACGGCAGCGCCCAGAAGAACACTCAGAGCCAGCTGCACAGGGCTGCAGACCCGGGGGGGAGGCTGGGCAAGGAGCACAAGGTGGAGCCTTTGCACTCGCCCACGTCCAAGAGGAAGCGGGTCAAGTTCACCACGTTCACCACCATCCCGCCCGACGACGGCTGCCCCACCGTCAACTCCATCCTCGGCAGCCATGACGATGACATTAAGTGGGTGTGCCAGGACATGGAGCTGGGCGACTCCAAAGAGATCAGAAACTACGTGGGGAAGTTCAAAGACAAAGCGTAGCTCCCTGCTGGGGTGTTTTTTTTGGGTTTGACCACACCTTGATGCCTTCAGTTCTACAGTATATATTGGGATGAAGGGGAGGGGAAGGGATCGCCAGGAGAAACGGTGAGGCAGTTTTTATAATCAGGGAAAGAAATTTGCCAAACTGTCCGTGGTTTGTTTTTGTTTTTCTGCTTCGTTTTGTTGGGGTTTTGTTGTTTGTTTATTTTTTCCCCCAGTGCTTATTCTGCTACTCATGGATTTAGGCAGTGGAATACAAAAGGAAAGGAACAAGGAAATGGTATGACCAATTTGATGAACTGGGCAAGATGAGGTTGGGAAAATTCATTTTATGGGTCATACAAGTAATAACCATAGTAATATTTCACAGTACCAAAAATACCTGTAAAAAGAAATGAGAGAATATAAGAGCATGAAAAGAATAAGCAAGAGGCAAACAATAACTTGTTCTGGTTCCAATAAAACATCACAGTTACGGACATGTGACCCACAAAGAGAATTTTTGTATTGGCACTCAAGCCATTTCTTTTCATTCCTTCATTTGAAATGAAGATGTGTCTTTGGATTACATGTGAAGGGGGAAGAAATTACCTGGTATTTTCATTTTTACTTTTCCATTTGTCTTGTAAATTGAAACAGAATCATTTTCCCTCTTGTATTTTTCTTTTAAATATCTTGAAAACAGGAAAATTTAAAATTCAATAAGTTCACAGTGGGACAAGAACATTTCTGTTTCTAAGGTAGCTGTAAACATCTCCTGTCATTTAAAGAATTCAGGGGATAAGTATTGACTGATCATTTCCACGTGGTGTCTCTTCTGAAAGCCTGAGCCTCCATTTCACCCTGGCTAGAAGGATGTTCTGTTGGGAAGAATTTTCATTTTCCTTTCAGGTTGGGGTTGTTTGTTTAGTTGCTCATTTTAAATTTCCACAACCAAAGTTCCTGTGTTTCACCAAGGGAAGGAGGTGCTGTTTTCTGTTAGCTTTTACACGTACCAAGCAATGGGAGTGCCCCTCTGGTGCATTGTAAATGTTCCTGGAACTGAGACCACCACAGGCCAAATATGCACAGCCTGGAGTTGGGCTGTTTGGGGTTTTTTTTTTGCCAGGTTAATGAGTTCATAATTTTGTGCTGCATTTTTCTGTTTATTCTGGTGTCCCCAGCTCTCACCAAGCTCTGAAAGCAAGAAGAGGAATGGACAGAAGGACCCTGATTGCCCCAAACGTTTCTTCCCTTCACTGGGAGAGCTGGCCTCTGGGCACACCTGGGAGGGAGGGAGGGAAATATTGCTGAAGCAAGAACAAGAAATACCTGGAGCTGTTTTATAGATTTTTTTTTTTTGCCATTGGACCAGCAAAGACTGAAAAGTTTAGACTAGATTGTAAATCTGAATTTTGAACAAATACCAAGGCAGTAATAAATGGGAAGCAAATACAAAATAGAGATTTAATAAATACAAAATAGAGATTTAATTTGTGGTGTGAACTGGCAGAACTGTGCTGGCTCAGTGCCAGTTCACATTCATGGAGGACACAGATCAGAATCCATTCAAAGAGGAAAGCAGTGTCCTCCCAAACCTCCCCTAACTGGAAGGAGGTGGCAGAGCCAGCCTTTGGAAGCAGTATTATGTTAGCCAGAAGCACTTGCATCGTCCTGTCTTTGCCATCAATTTCCTCGGTTTGGGTTTTTTAATTACTAAACTCTGTAGTTTTTTTTTTTTTTACTTGGACAAAGTCAATCCTGCCACCCAATAACATAGTTGGACGTTTTAACAAGGTATGCCTAGTATGCATTGTAGACTGAAAGAATGTAATATTTATTTATACATGTTATATGAATTGTAATTAAAAGGCTTTACACGGCTTGACAAATTAACCTCTCTTTCCTCAGGGGGGTGCTCCTCTGTCATTTCTGTGCAGCGCTGCATGCCCTGCCCTGGATGTCAGCCCCCTTCTGGAGGGAGGACGGAGATGTGCGGGAGCTTTTCCCTCTCTGAGCCTTCCCCTGCCCGGGCAGCCTGCGGGTGGTGATGGTGATGGATGGCAGGAGCAGCTCAGCCAGGCACAGGGCAGGGCAGTGCCACAATCCATCTTCTTCTTCCACGACTCTGCTCCTGGCGTGGGCAACCCCTGGGATTCATTCATTCATTCATTTATTTATTTATTTATTTATTTATTTATTTATTACGTGGCTCTTCCTGGAAAAACACAGGTATCCCTGACATGGAAAAGGCACTTACAGCGTGGAGCTGCAGCAGACAGCAGCAGAGGAGGCAGAAACACAGAACTGGAGCAGAAATAATGCTGTGGTGGCACAGAAGGTACCAGTTCTACGGGTGTTTTTGAGTTTTTGAGGAGGGTCCCTGTGCACCCACGAGGGGGGGGCACCTCCAGGACCCCAGGGCTGCTGGCTGGACAGGAGCAAGGTGACCAAGCCCTGGCTCTGTGCACAGGAGGAAAGGCTGCATTTGAAAAGACAGCAGAGGGAAGTAAAAGAAAAACAAAAGAAAGAAAGAAAAAAAAAAAGGGAAAAACCTGAGCCCTGCCTTTGTGTTTAATTTGTCTGAAGCTACAGAACATGGGGCTTCAGAGGCCAATACTGAAACTTTTCAATTTGTCTTGCACCGACCAAAAATTCTGTCACAGGCCTGTTCAGAGAGCCACCCCAAACAATGATCCCAGCAGGGAGGAGAGCACTGGGCTGTGAAATACCGTTCATTTGAGACACTCACGCGGGCCAAACGGCAGCATTTACATCTCCGGAGCTCCCGGCTGCAGAGCACTGGGATGGGCACGGGAGCTGCTGGAGCCTCCCTGCTGCCAGCACAGCTCCCTGGGCAGGAGGGGGAACCTGCCCGTGCCAGGGTGCAGGGCTGCAGAGATAACGGGCTGCAAGGTGCATCTTCTGTCAAGGAGCCAGGCTAGAAACTCATTAATCACAGTTTGCACTTCATCTGAGAAGCTCGGTGACTTCCAGCTGTGAAGGATGGAGATGTGAGCGGGCTGAGGAGGAGGAGGAGGAAGGAGCCAGTGCTGGGTGAAGGCGTTCCCCTGGTGCCCGGAGCAGGGATCGCCTGGAGCAGGCAGCCAGCTGAAGGTCAGGGTTGGTGGGAGCTGGGGTGGGTGTGATGAGAGGCACCTGTGGGACAGGAGGGAGCAGGTGAAGGTCAGTGAAGCGCCTCTGCTGCTGAGGCTATCGGGACAGAAAGGACTTTGGGGGGAAAAGTGAGTTCTCCTCTTATTCTTTTTCATTACTGAGTTCTGTTTGGAGGGAAGGGGAGGTTTTATGGTTTAAGTGTGGGAATCAGCAGGAGAAATTGTGTTTATCCTGCCCTGGCTTTGGGAAGGGAATGAGGTGCAGCCAGCCTGGTGCACACCCATGGGAGCCCCTGCCAGTGCTGGGTCCCAGCTCCTGCTGCTGCATCCCAGCTCCTGCTGCATCCCAGCTCCTGCTGCAGGGTCCCAGCTCCTGCTGCATCCCAGCTCCTGCTGCAGGGTCTCAGCTCTAGAAATACTTTGAGGCTGATGAAATGTGAGAGGTGACCTGAAAAAGGAGAGCAGGGAGGCAGGGAATTGCTGGTGCTGCGCCCCATGTGCTGGGAACAGGGCAGTGACCCCCAGTGCTGCCACAGATCCTGCTCCTTGCCTTGCCAGGCTCCCAGCCATGGCAGCAAGGGCATTGCTGGGCTTTGAAATGCTCCTGGGCCAGATTGCAGTGCTCAGAAAGGAGCTGTCAGCAGAGATGCAGCAGCAGAGATCATGATGGAAATTACCAGATAACTCCCTCTTGATTACTTATTTTGGACAAACTCAGACCCACTCTTTTTATGCTTCTGTTGAGAATTAAAGCTCTCTTTCTGTTGAGAATTAAACAGCATCAAGGGCAGGCTCGAGCCTTGGGGAGTGGCTGGTGTTCGGCTGAGCCCTGTGAAGTTGCAGAGACACCCTGTGCTAATTACACAGACCCTGTGCTAATTGCAGACACCTGTGCTAATTGCAGACACCCTGAACCAATCCTCTGCCCGCTCTGGGCGCTCCAGGCAATCCTGCACATTGCTGGCGGTGTTTTCAGAGATGGTCACTCCTTTACCCTCGTTTTCCCCTGGAGCCTGGATCTGAGGGATTTTTGGCAGCCGCTTGGCTCCGTGGCCATTGAGGGTGGGCGCAGCAGCTCCCCAGCCCCTCTGGGCTGTCAGGGACAGGTTTGCTGCCCTGAATTGCAGTACAGGAGCAGTAACTGAGAGGGCACAGCTGGGGCTGGGGCCCCTCCTGCACAGATCCCAGCACTGCCATGGCCTGGGCACTCTGTCTGGCTCCCAGGGCAGCTGGGGCAGCCCTGCAGGAGATTTTGGGGGTTCTGCCTGAGGATGGCCAGAGCTGCTGTGCCAGACCCTGGGTGTTGCCCTCACTGCTGGGAGTTTGAGCTGCCCCCAGCTCCCTGAGGCTGCAGATTTCACTGTGCCAGCGAAAAGCCACTGGTACCAGTTCATTATTGGCATCTGTGGGGAGCGGGGAGGTGCAGGGAGCTGTGGGCAGGTTTTATGGCAGGGGTGAAGAGTGAGGGAGCAGCTGTGTGAGGGTGGGGTTGTTTTCTCAGTTTGCTTTCTGTAATGTTTGCATCATTTCCATGGCTGCTGTGCTCTCTCCCGGTTTGGAGTGATAATCTTACAGAAATTCTGCACAGCAAGGGCTGCTAATTCAGTGTTTGCTGAGGCTTTCTGGGAAGGTTTTGGTTCCCAAACTGTGCGGTACAGCTTGAACTGCTGCTGCTGGAGAGCTGCAGTGCCAGTGGGCAGCCCCTGTCAGACAGACAGACAGACAGACACCCAAATCCCAGGACTGGCACACAGAACTGTCCGGGGGCTGCTCTTGGTGCCACCGCCCATCCAACAGGGCCGAGCCCACCCTGATGATGGCCCTCCATTAATGGAATGTGATACCGCTGCAGGCCCTTCCCGTGCGTTGTCTGCAGAGATTAATATTCCCCAGCAGAGGCACTTTGGCAAATCAAGGCACCACTTCCCATTCCTCCCTCCACCCCTGTGGTTTGGGATCTGCCATTCGCTTTTCCCTTTGTGCCTCTGGGTTTGTCATTCCACATCCATCAGGGCAGGAGCTGCTCACACTTTGCACAGGTGCTCCAGAAATGTCTCCTCTGCTTTGGGGGGCACTGTGTCTCATTTAAAATAAAAATAAAAAAAAATAAAATGCAAGATCATGCTGGGGGACCAGGCTTCTAGGTCTTCCAACTTTTGTCCTGTTTTAGTTCAATAATTTTAATATCCTGGTTTAAATTGCCTTTAAGTTTGGACTGAGGAGCCAGGTTAAGCTTTGATAAAACATCCAGTCCTATGTTCATCCAGGTTTTATTAAAAATATCCACCAATAAATATACAACACAACAGGCACATTACTGAGGTAACTCAGTGCAGCCACTGAGCTACCAGAGGGGAATAATGGATCCATCAGGGGCTGCTGGTGAACTGAACCCAGAAATCAGCAGATCCAAATGAACCCCTCCCCAAAACAGAGCAGCAGGTAACCAAATGCAGTGCTGGGTGATGCTGAGAGGGATTGCTCCGAGCTCTTTCCCTGGAAAACCACACGGAGAGGCCAAGTCCTTGGAATGGCCAGGATGGCTCAACTGGGTGGGTTGAATTAAACCAGGAATCCCCTCCTGCAGACTGAGGCGGGATTTGATTTGCAGGTGTGTTTTACATGGAATTACCAGCACCTGCAGCAATTGCCTGGCCTGGGGGGGATTGTCCTGTCTGTCACTGTAACCTGCAGAGCCTGGCCCTGGAGGGAGCTGCAGGTTTCCATATTTATATAAATATACACCACCCCAGTTTGCTTGGAGCTCTGGGTGGGTGAGATGGGGGTTCCCAGGCTGTGTCCCCCCGAGTTCCAGAGCCCTGTGCAGCATCTGGGGCTCTGTGTGAGGGGCAGAGCCCACCCTGGGCTGGCTCTGGGCACTGGGAAATGCCCTTTGTAACCCCCAGAGCTGCTCAGGTTGCTGTGAGCTCCTGAGAGGCTCTGAGGCACACGGAGGGAGCCCAGCCAGGGCCTGATGTCAGCTCCTGGCTGAGGTAATGGGCATACAGCCCTCCGTGTGCTGAGGAGTCACTTTAGGGAAAGGTATTCACCTAATTAGCCCGTCTGTCTCTTCTCTCATCAAGCACCTTCCTGACAATGTTCATTTCTTGCCTAAACCAGGAAGCTAACAGGTGAAATGCCAGAACTTAATAGGTGTGATGCCATTACTTTATAGGTGTGATGCCATAACTTGTGCTTTGGAGGTATTTGAGAAGGTTGTCTTGCTCTTTAGAACAAATTCAATTCAAATTCTGTCTGGGATCCCGAGGGGAATTAACCCAGGCTGATAACGGGAGCTGCTGTGAGCTGGAGAGAGGGGATGGAGGGGTTAACCCGGGCCAGCTCCGGGGATGGAGGGGTTAACCCGGGCCAGCTCCCAGTGCCGGGGATGGAGGGGTTAACCCGGGCCAGCATCCACCGATGCCGGGAGCCGGGAGGTGGCACCAGGAGGTGGCACCAGGAGGTGGCACTCGCAGCCCGGCGCGCCACCCTTTCAGGAAATATTCCTGAATTCCATCCTTTTCCCGCGGGTGGTGCAGGAGCCCCGGTGTGCCGGGTGTTCCCAGGATGTGGCTCCAGAGCAGAAAACAGAATCCCCACGGGCTCCCTGGGCGTGCACAGCTCCGTGCTTCCCTGGCTCAGGGCAGGTCTGCATTTCAGCTCAGGTTGTGTCTGAAAAATAAATCCCCATCCAAGAGCACTGAATGTGAGATATAACCTCATTTATGGGGGTGACCATATTGTGTCTTCATTATATTTTATATATATATATAAAATATATATGTGAGATATAACCTCATTTATGTGGGTGACCATATTGTATCTTTATTATATTTTATATATATATATATATAATGTATATGTGAGATATAACCTCATTTATGTGGGTGACCATATTGTAGCTATATTATATTTTATATATATATATATATATGTGAGAGATAACCTCATTTATGTGGGTGACCATATTGTATCTATATTATATTTTATATATATATAAAATATATATGTGAGATATAACCTCATTTATGTGGGTGACCATATTGTATCTATATTATATTTTATATATATATATATATATATATATATATATGTGAGATATAACCTCATTTATGTGGGTGACCATATTGTAGATATATATTATATATATTTTTATATATATATATATATATATATATAAATATATAAATTTTTTTTTTAAACATTTATTTATTTATTTATTTATGTTTCTGTATGGACTGCCTGGCCCCACCCCAAGCTGTCCTGAATTCCTGAGAGGTTATTTTGCTCAGAAAACACCGCCTCCCCCATGAAAACCAGCCCTTGCTGCTTGTTTGGCGTTCAAGTTCCCCAGCTTTTTTGGCATTCAGGGAGGCAAAGAGGAGCAGAAATAATTTGATATTCACAGTGACAAGTGCAGGCACCACCGTGGCCCCAATTTCAGCAATGTAATGGACAGTGAGTTATCTCAGAGTGTGTTCTGAGATCAGAGCTGATGTAAAGGTTATTCACCCCAGGAGAAATTATGCTGTAATTGAATTTATCTTGCATTTGTCTATTCAAGGAAACATAACCACAGTTTAAGGGAGAAAAATACATCAAGGAGGTAAATTTTTATCACTGATTTGTATAAAAAGACACAAATTATTCCAGCAAACTTCCTCCACTGAGCTGTGTTATTTTGTGCATAATGGAAGTCCAGACTGGAAAATAAAGAGACATTTTCAGCACACCTTGAACCCAGACAGATGAGAGTGGAGCAAGGCAGCGCAGAGCACTGAAATAATGAGGTTAATGTGGAGTGGGAAGGGAAGGGGAAGGGGAAGGGGGGAAGGGAAAGGGGAAAGGAAAAAGAAAGGGGAAGGAGAAGGGAAAGGAAAGGGGAAAGGAAAGGAAAAAGGAAAGGGGAAAGGAGAAAGGGGAAAGGAAAAAGGAAAGGGGAAAGGAAAAAGGAAAGGGGAAAGGAAAGGAAAAGAGAAAGGAAAAGGGAAAGGGGAAAGGAAAGGAAAGGAAAAAAGGAAAGGGAAAGGAAAGGGAAAGGAAAAGGAAAGGGAAAGGAAAAGGAAAGGGAAAAGGAAAGGGGAAAGGAAAAGGAAAGGAAAGGAAAAGGAAAGGGAAAGGGGAAAGGGGAAAGGAAAAAAAGGAAAGGGGAAAAGGAAAGGAAAGGAAAAGGGGGGAAAAGGAAAAAGGAAAGGGGAAAGGAAAGGAAAGGGGAAAGGGAAGGAAAGGAAAAAGGAAAGGGGGAAGAAAAGGAAAAAGGAAAGGGGAAAGGAAAGGGGAAAGGAAAGGAAAAGGAAAGGAAAAAGGAAAAGAAAGGAGCGGAGCCCTACAGTGCCGTGTTGGGGTCCCAGCGGGGCTGGGCAGCCTGGCTGGCGCGGGGGCACCTGGGCAGAGCTCCAGCAGCTCCTGAGCAGGGCTGGTGCCACCAACCCCAACCTCCCCTGTGCTGCACCTCTCCGGATGTTTCTGGGAAGTAAAACGGGAGTTTTGAAGGAAACTTCAAGGCAAAGCGGGAAATCCTGCTGCTCTGGGGCTCCAGCCCTTCCCTCTGACATAATGAGCAGTGGGAGAAGGGCAATAAAATGGATAATGAAGAACAGGAAGATTAATAGGGAATGTGAGAGTGAATGAGGGAAATAACTCTCCCATTGTTAGAATGGTGCTGGTGGCAGCTTTATAGCAACTTATCATTTCTATTTAAAGCCTGGTTTGGGGGCTATAATCTCTCAGCTGTTTTCTGTTCCATCTGGCTGAAATTTAGCATAAAATTTGTTATCTCAGAGGTAAATTAATTCTTTTCCCTTTATCAGAATTGCTGGATTGGGGCAAAAAAACCCCAAGATACAGAGACCCACATTCAGGAGGGTTTTTATCAGCTGAGATCCATGTGTGCTGTAAAAGCAGCTCGTGGAGACAATCCGAGCTGGGGAGCACATCCAGCCCTGCCAGCGCCTTCACCGTGGTGCTGTGAGGGGCTGCAGGGAGGGCTCGGGGCTGGGACGGCCCTGGGGCAGTGCCAGGGGCACGGGGACATGCCAGGGGCACGGGGCAGTGCCAGGGGTGTCCGTGTCACACCCAGCAGGGTCTGGGGGTGCCAGGGGTGTCTGTGTCACACCCAGCAGGGTCTGGGGGTGTCTGTGTCACACCCAGCAGGGTCTGGGGGTGCCACCCTTGCCAGCCCCAGCTGCCCAGAGCTCCCCAGGCCCAGCTCTGCCCTGGCACCCCTGACCCTGCTCCAGCTCCTGCCAGCCCTGGCACAGCCCCAGAGGGGGCCGGGGCCTCTCCCAGCCCTGTGCCCATCTCCTGAGCCACAGACAGGCCCTGGGACAGCCCTGGGACAGCCCCAGTCCCCTCCCTGTGCCCAGGAGTGCTCCCGGCCCAGGCTGGGAATGCCAAAGCTCCACTTTCAGTTTCACAGCTGAACTTTCCCTTTCCCTTTCCCTTTCCCTTTCCCTTTTCCCTTTTCCCTTTCCCTTTCCCTTTTCCATTTCCCTTTTCCCTTTTCCCTTTTCCATTTTCCCTTTCCCTTTTCCCTTTTCCCTTTTCCCTTTCCCTTTCCCTTTTCCCTTTTCCCTTCCCTTTCCCTTTCCCTTTCCCTCCCCTGTGGCCCAGCCTGTGCCTGGTGTTCCCTCCTGCTCCCACACTCACTGTGGACAATCTCACACTCAGAGTGATGGCTTTCTTTTTTTTAAGAATTTTTTTAAAGAATTTTTAGCCCTTCAACTAAATATTTGTTCTCTGTGTGATCCTGAGGGGATTGCAGGAGCACCAAACGTTGTTCAGTGGCCTTATTGCAATATCCCTTGTTGGGTTTGGGAAGAGAAGGGAAGGGAAGGTTTGGGAAGGGAAGGTTTGGGAAGGGAAGGGAAGGTTTGGGAAGGTTTGGGAAGGGAAGGGAAGGGAAGGGAAGGGAAGGGAAGGGAAGGGAAGGGAAGGGAAGGGAAGGGAAGGGAAGGGAAGGGAAGGGAAGGGAAGGGAAGGGAAGGGAAGGGAAGGGAAGGGAAGGGAAGGGAAGGGAAGGGAAGGGGCTCAGCACCCCCAGGACAGGCAGGGACCCTCAGCACCCTGCCCTGACTGCTCCCTCTCTGCAGCTGGGCTTTATCTCCTGCTTTTATTTCACATTTTCAAGTGCTGCATGAATATGAAAAGCAAACAATGGGGCTCTGTGCCTGCCAGGGACGTGAATCATGTCAGGGAAGTGAGAATAATAAAATATTGTTTAATATACTGCAATAGACACAGCAGATGTTTAACTTTCTTTCAATAAAAATGACCCCACATCATTTTATTAACTTCGGGGATGCATTAGTCTCCTCTGCAGAAGGCAGCAGAAAACCCAGGCATTGTACAGAAATGAAAGAGGAAATTGGAGGGGGATGTTATCATGGCATGTTTCCCTACTGCATTCTGCAGCACAAATGGCACTGGAAGCAGCTCCTGTCAACTCTCACTGGTATCTGCAAAGCCAAACAAATGAATTTGTACCCCAAATGAGCCATCTTCTCCAAACCCATGGACATCAGGCTGCTGCATCAGCCCTTCCTCGCTCCTGGCAATCCTGGGGGTGTCTCAGAGCTGCTCTGCTGCTGCCAGGCTGGCACTGCCACGTGGGCCCAGGCACCAGAGCAGGATCTGGGCACGGGGAGCTGCCCTGCAGTGTGGATGTTGGTATTTACAGGGTTGCCCTGCAGTGTGGATGTTGGTATTTACAGGAGCAGCTCTGCAGTGTGGATGTTGGTATTTACAGGAGCTGCTCTGCAGTGTGGATGTTGGTATTTACAGAGCTGCCATGCAGTGTGGATGTTGGTATTTACAGAGCTGCCCTGCAGTGTGGATGTTGGTATTTACAGAGCTGCCATTCAGTGTGGATGTTGGTATTTACAGGAGCTGCCATGCAGTGTGGATGTTGGTATTTACAGAGCTGCCCTGCAGTGTGGATGTTGGTATTTACAGAGCTGCCCTGCAGTGTGGATGTTGGTATTTACAGAGCTGCTCTGCAGTGTGGATGTTGGTATTTACAGAGCTGCCATTCAGTGTGGATGTTGGTATTTACAGGAGCAGCTCTGCAGTGTGGATGTTGGTATTTACAGAGCAGCTCTGCAGTGTGGATGTTGGTATTTACAGAGCTGCCATTCAGTGTGGATGTTGGTATTTACAGGAGCAGCTCTGCAGTGTGGATGTTGGTATTTACAGGAGCAGCTCTGCAGTGTGGATGTTGGTATTTACAGGAGCAGCTCTGCAGTGTGGATGTTGGTATTTACAGAGCAGCTCTGCAGTGTGGATGTTGGTATTTACAGCAGCAGTTCTGCAGTGTGGATGTTGGTATTTACAGAGCTGCCCTGCAGTGTGGATGTTGGTATTTACAGAGCAGCTCTGCAGTGTGGATGTTGGTATTTACAGAGCTGCTCTGCAGTGTGGATGTTGGTATTTACAGAGCTGCCCTGCAGTGTGGATGTTGGTATTTACAGAGCTGCCCTGCAGTGTGGATGTTGGTATTTACAGGAGCTGCCATGCAGTGTGGATGTTGGTATTTACAGGAGCTGCCCTGCAGTGTGGATGTTGGTATTTACAGGAGCAGCTCTGCAGTGTGGATGTTGGTATTTACAGGAGCTGCTCTGCAGTGTGGATGTTGGTATTTACAGAGCTGCCCTGCAGTGTGGATGTTGGTATTTACAGAGCTGCTCTGCAGTGTGGATGTTGGTATTTACAGAGCTGCCATGCAGTGTGGATGTTGGTATTTACAGGAGCAGCTCCTGCAGTGTGGATGTTGGTATTTACAGGAGCAGCTCTGCAGTGTGGATGTTGGTATTTACAGGAGCTGCTCTGCAGTGTGGATGTTGGTATTTACAGAGCTGCCCTGCAGTGTGGATGTTGGTATTTACAGAGCTGCTCTGCAGTGTGGATGTTGGTATTTACAGAGCTGCCCTGCAGTGTGGATGTTGGTATTTACAGGAGCAGCTCTGCAGTGTGGATGTTGGTATTTACAGGAGCTGCTCTGCAGTGTGGATGTTGGTATTTACAGAGCTGCTCTGCAGTGTGGATGTTGGTATTTACAGGAGCTGCTCTGCAGTGTGGATGTTGGTATTTACAGAGCTGCTCTGCAGTGTGGATGTTGGTATTTACAGGAGCTGCCCTGCAGTGTGGATGTTGGTATTTACAGGAGCTGCTCTGCAGTGTGGATGTTGGTATTTACAGAGCTGCCATTCAGTGTGGATGTTGGTATTTACAGAGCTGCCCTGCAGTGTGGATGTTGGTATTTACAGAGCTGCCCTGCAGTGTGGATGTTGGTATTTACAGAGCTGCCCTGCAGTGTGGATGTTGGTATTTACAGGAGCTGCCATGCAGTGTGGATGTTGGTATTTACAGAGCAGCTCTGCAGTGTGGATGTTGGTATTTACAGAGCTGCCATGCAGTGTGGATGTTGGTATTTACAGGAGCTGCCCTGCAGTGTGGATGTTGGTATTTACAGAGCTGCCCTGCAGTGTGGATGTTGGTATTTACAGAGCTGCCCTGCAGTGTGGATGTTGGTATTTACAGGATCTGCCATGCTGTGTGGATGTTGGTATTTACAGAGCTGCCCTGCAGTGTGGATGTTGGTATTTACAGAGCAGCTCTGCAGTGTGGATGTTGGTATTTACAGAGCAGCTCTGCAGTGTGGATGTTGGTATTTACAGGAGCAGCTCTGCAGTGTGGATGTTGGTATTTACAGAGCTGCCCTGCAGTGTGGATGTTGGTATTTACAGAGCTGCCCTGCAGTGTGGATGTTGGTATTTACAGGAGCTGCCCTGCAGTGTGGATGTTGGTATTTACAGGAGCTGCCCTGCAGTGTGGATGTTGGTATTTACAGGAGCTGCCCTGCAGTGTGGATGTTGGTATTTACAGAGCAGTTCTGCAGTGTGGATGTTGGTATTTACAGAGCTGCCCTGCAGTGTGGATGTTGGTATTTACAGAGCAGCTCTGCAGTGTGGATGTTGGTATTTACAGAGCTGCCATTCAGTGTGGATGTTGGTATTTACAGAGCTGTTCTGCAGTGTGGATGTTGGTATTTACAGAGCTGCCCTGCAGTGTGGATGTTGGTATTTACAGGAGCTGCCCTGCAGTGTGGATGTTGGTATTTACAGAGCAGTTCTGCAGTGTGGATGTTGGTATTTACAGGAGCTGCCATGCAGTGTGGATGTTGGTATTTACAGAGCAGCTCTGCAGTGTGGATGTTGGTATTTACAGAGCTGCTCTGCAGTGTGGATGTTGGTATTTACAGAGCAGCTCTGCAGTGTGGATGTTGGTATTTACAGAGCTGCTCTGCAGTGTGGATGTTGGTATTTACAGAGCTGCCCTGCAGTGTGGATGTTGGTATTTACAGAGCTGCTGTGCAGTGTGGATGTTGGTATTTACAGAGCTGCTCTGCAGTGTGGATGTTGGTATTTACAGAGCTGCCCTGCACTGTGGATGTTGGTATTTACAGGAGCTGCCCTGCACTGTGGATGTTGGTATTTACAGAGCAGCTCTGCAGTGTGGATGTTGGTATTTACAGGAGCTGCCCTGCAGTGTGGATGTTGGTATTTACAGAGCTGCTCTGCAGTGTGGATGTTGGTATTTACAGAGCAGTTCTGCAGTGTGGATGTTGGTATTTACAGAGCTGCCATGCAGTGTGGATGTTGGTATTTACAGAGCAGTTCTGCAGTGTGGATGTTGGTATTTACAGAGCTGCTCTGCAGTGTGGATGTTGGTATTTACAGAGCAGTTCTGCAGTGTGGATGTTGGTATTTGAGAGCAGCTCTGCAGTGTGGAGATTTACAGGTCTGTGGATGTTGGATTTACAGGGCAGCTCTGCAGTGTGGGGCTTTCAGTGTTTGACAAAGTTCAGTGTGGATGTTGGTATTTACAAAATGTTGCAGAGTGCAGTGTGGATGTTTATTTACAGGAGCCCATGCAGTGTGGATGTTGGTATTTACAGAGCAGCTCTGCAGTGTTAATTATTTACAGTGTCTGCCTGTATTTAACTGGCAGTGTGGAGCAGAGCAGCCTGCAGTGTGGATGTTGGCATTTACAGAGCTGCCATGCAGTGTGGATGTTGGTATTTACAGAGCAGCTCTGCAGTGTGGATGTTGGTATTTACAGGAGCTGCTCTGCAGTGTGGATGTTGGTATTTACAGAGCAGCTCTGCAGTGTGGATGTTGGTATTTACAGAGCTGCTCTGCAGTGTGGATGTTGGTATTTACAGAGCTGCCATGCAGTGTGGATGTTGGTATTTACAGAGCTGCCCTGCAGTGTGGATGTTGGTATTTACAGAGCTGCTCTGCAGTGTGGATGTTGGTATTTACAGAGCTGCTCTGCAGTGTGGATGTTGGTATTTACAGGAGCAGCTCCTGCACCCACAGGGGCCAAAGCTGCTTTTAACCCCATCAGCAAACACCCTGCTGCTCCAGGAAGCTGCAAGCTGCAGATGAGCTGGGATTGTTGCTTTTCAAGACTCTCCAAGTGTTTTTCTCAGCCGGGGGATTTATGTTTTGATGTCTGCTGCTTTTACTTCAAAAGGCTATTTGACCATATTCTGCTTTGACATCCTTGTAAAAATATTTGAAGTGTTCCAGCAACATGAGAGTGCTTTGAAATGGGGCTGGGGTGCTTTTATGAGGGTTTGAATTTGGGCAGTTCTGGAACAATTTCCTGGGAGCTGATCCATTTGATGAGGATGGGATGGGGGAATTATTAAACCCTTGACAGCCTGCAGAGGACTGGGATGTGGGTTTGTGGCTGTGCCTGGGATGCACAGGAGTGGGATGGGATGGGATTCAGGGATGGGATGGGGTGTTTGATGGGGATTTCAGTGTCTGGAATGGGGGGCATGGGATGGGCTGTGGGAGGGGGATGCAGATGGGAGGGGGATTTGGGGTGGGATGGGATGGGTTACAAGTGCCACACTCGGGGATGGGATGGGATTCAATGGGATGGGATGAGCATGGGATGGGATCTCCTGGAGGTCACAGCCAGGGATGGGAGGAGGGGATGGGATGGGATGGGATGGGGATGGGGTGGGATGGGATGGGATGGGATGGGATGGGGATGGGATGGGGATGGGATGCGATGGGATGGGGATGCGATGGGATGGGATGGGGATAGGATGGGGATGGGATGGGATGGGATGGGATGGGATGGGATGGGATGGGGATAGGATGGGATGGGGTGGGATGGGATGGGGTGGGGATGGGATGGGATAATGGGATGGGATGAGATGCGATGGGATGGGATGGGATGGGATGGGGATGGGATGGGATGGGATGGGATGCGATGGGATGGGATGGGATGGGATGGGATGGGGATGGGATGCGATGCGATGCGATGCGATGGGATGCGATGGGGTGGGATGGAGCAGCTGGAGCTGGGGGCTCAAGGGCTCTGCAGCCCCAGCCCTGTGCCAGCCAGGTCACCCAGAGCAGGCTCTGAGCGCTCCAGAGGAGCCCCCACCACGTCCAGCCTGTGCCAGGGCAGCCCCAGGGCAGCCCCAGGGATCTCTGAGCTTTCCCAAGGTGCTTCCCCTGCCTGGGGCTGCACCTGCAGAGCCTGAGCAGGGCTTCCCTTGCTGTCCCCTGGCCATGGAGTGCTCTGCTCCCTGCAGGAGGGGCTCATGGGCTCCTGTCACACCTCAGCACTGGCTGCCCCTCCTGGCACGGGGAGGAGAAGCTCTCAGAGGATGCTCTGGGGGCTGCTGAGTGTCTGTGCTGGCCCTGGGAGCTGCAGGCTGGGGACAGAGCTGGGACAGTGATGGGGACACTGCTGGGACAGAGCTGGGGATAGACACTGCTGGGACAGAGCTGGGACAGTGATGGGGACACTGCTGGGGACACAATAGTGCTGGGGACACTGGTGGGGACAGACACTGCTGGGACAGAGCTGGGGACACTGCCAGGCCCCAGCTCAGCTGGGCACAGAATTCCCTCCACTGAGGACATCCCTGAGCCTTCTGTGCCTGTTTGGAACAGAGCTCTGCAGGAGTGTCCTGACAGAGGGAGCAGCTGCAATGGAAAATGGGTATAAGGAGGTAGGAAAGGAACCAGGGAATGGCATTTTGTGTTCAATGGAAAATGGGTATAAGGAGGTAAAGAACCAGAGCATGGTGTTTTGTGTTCAATGGAAAATGGGTATAAGGAAGTGAAGAACCAGAGAATGGCGTTCTGTGTTCAATGGGAAATGGGTATAAGGAGGTAAAGAACCAGGGAATGGCGTTCTGTGTTCAATGGGAAATGGGTGTAAGGAGGTGAAGAACCAGAGAATGGCATTTTGTGTTCAATGGGAAATGGGTGTAAGGAGGTAAAGAACCAGGGAATGGCGTTCTGTGTTCAATGGGAAATGGGTGTAAGGAGGTGAAGAACCAGAGCATGGCGTTCTGTGTTCGGTGCTCCTGGCCCTGGTCTCACGGGCTCTCTCCCTGCAGCTCCAGGCTCCCGGGTGGGTGCACTCCCTCCCTTCTCTGCTGGCTCAGAAACGAGCCTGGCTCAAACACTGCCTGCTCCGATGGGAACTGCTCTCATCTCCCTCCCCAGAGCGCTTTGCTGCAGTGCCGTGCCTTGCTCTGCATACAAACAAAATCACTGGGATAAGATTTGGTGTTGGAAATTGCTTTTTGGAAATTAAGAACTCTGTGCAGCTTCTAACACCAGTTTATTGTCAAGCTGAGCAACCTCGTCTCATGTCAGCCCTGAGCAACTTCTGTTAGCACCAAAAATACACAAATAAAACCAACTCAGGGGTGACTACAGACTTTTGAGGGAAATGGTGATGGATGTCTAAACTGCTGTAATTGAACTCATGCTGGAGGTTTACAGAAGCAGAATAAATGAAAAAAGCTCCCCTTTTTTTTGAGGAGGAATGTTCAGTAGAGATACAAAGGCAGGAAAAACCAGGTTTTGCTGTGCTCTGGAAATATCCACCATTATATGGGCAATGCACCCACCTTGTAATCTCAAATAAAAGCAGGCACCCTCCTTCAGCCCTGGTGGGAGCCTGGAGAGGCTGTAATTAGCCTGCAATGCTAATTATGTCTGCAATTCTTCACAAGTCCAAGTACCAAACTTTACTGAGACCTGCTCTCGTGTTGAACAAGGGCTTTTCTGTGTTGTGCTTTGAATTCAGGCACCTGGAAAGACAAAGGCTTAAAAGCATCCATTAGGGTAACTCCTGTCAGATCTTCCCACGGCACTGAACAACCTAAGGAGTGAATGTAAAATTCACACCCTGAATCTTCAAGCACTTCATTAATGAGGAGCAGTGCTCAGTCATGAAGTTAATTGCTTGGTTCTTATTTCTGCGCTGGGGTGGAACCACTGCAAGATGAGATGGGGAGGAGGAATCAGCTGAGCCTTTGAGTCACTCCGAGGCCCCATCCCCCTGATGAGAAGTGTCAGATGAACGTTCAGAAATGGTCGTAATTACCTGTGCCTGGAGCTGAGCCAAGGCATCCCAAATGGAAATTGAATTACACAGGGGAGTGCTTGTTCAGCCTGCCAGGGTCCCCCAGAGCTGGCCCTGAGCTGTGCTGCTGCCAGGGACAGGTTCTGCCCAGCCTGGCCTGGGCTGGCCCCAAACCACCACTGACTGTTGGTAAATCACCATGGGCTGGCACCAAACCACCACTGACTGTTGGTAAACAGGTTCTGTCAACCACCCTGCTGTTGGTAAAGCACCACTGGCTGTTGGTAAACCACCACTGACTGTTGGTAAATCACCATGGGCTGGCACCAAACCACCCCTGACTGTTGGTAAATTGTCATTACCATGGGCTGGCCACAAACCATCACTGACTGTTGGTAAATTGTCATTACCATGGGCTGGCCCCAAACCATCATTGACTGTTGGTAAATCACCATGGGCTGGCCCCAAACCATCATTGACTGTTGGTAAATCACCATTACCATGGGCTGGCCCCAAAGCACCATTGACTGTTGGTAAATCACCATGGGCTGGCCCCAAACCACCACTGACTGTTGGTAAATCACCATTACCATGGGCTGGCCCCAAACCATCATTGACTGTTGGTAAATCACCATTACCATGGGCTGGCCCCAATCCACCACTGACTGTTGGTAAATCACCATGGGCTGGCCCCAAACCACCACTGACTGTTGGTAAATCACCATGGGCTGGCCCCAAACCATCACTGACTGTTGGTAAATCACCATTACCATGGGCTGGCCCCAAACCACCACTGACTGTTGGTAAATCACCATTACCATGGGCTGGCCCCAAACCACCACTGACTGTTGGCCCCAAACCACCAACTGTTGTAAATTACCATGGGCTGGCCACAAACCATCACTGACTGTTGGTAAATCACCATGGGCTGGCCCCAAACCATCACTGACTGTTTGCCTGCACAGCCTCTCCCTCTGCCAGGCCCCTGACTGCCTTGGGAACCTGCACATTATTCTCCTGGCCTTAAACTCAGCTTTAACATCCCTCAGCAGATGGGAAATTTATCAATTTATCCATTTATCCATGCTCAGAAAGGGGCAGGGTCAGAGCTGCCCTGGGAGCTCTGCCCCTGGTGCCAGTCATGCAGAGCAGGGAACACCTCCGAGAGTCAAACCTCAGTTTTTGGGAAATACAGAAAAATTTGATCATTTTCTGCTTGGGACCCTAATATTGCCAGTCTGAGAGCCCCCAACGGGGTAACATTTTCCATTTTCCATTTCCATTTCCATTTCCCAGGGTCTGGGTCTCAGCTCAGAGGTGTCATTTGCAGCTCTAGGGACTTGCAGGGTCCTCGTGGCTGGCAGCTTTAGTTTTGGGGAAATGCAGCAAAGTTTGCCAGTTTCTCCCTTGGCACCACTGAGGCCCAGCCCAGCTCTGCCCTGGCCCGGGGGAGCTTTGGCAGTCAGTGATGCAGGGGTGAAACACCACAGGCTGCTTCTCTTGGGGAACAGCAGCCAAAAAAGGGGAAAATTGCTTGGTCCCTGTTCTGTCTCTTATGCAGCTCCCACTCTCCTAATATTATGCTTTTTTAGCTGGTTATAAATGGGATATTCCAGAAACACAGCATATGGAGCTTCTGAAACAGAGTTAGGAAAGGAAATTAGTTTTTCCTCATAGAGACGTTATTCTTTAGTCATTCCAGTTTTAAATCATGCTAAGGAATGCAATGGCTGAGGCATTTTTCTGATTTATCTGGGCAGGGATAGGACACTGCTGTAGTGTCTGCCAGAATTAATGGGGTGCCTGTGGACACTCAGAAATCCAACACCATTCCTTCAGGAAATAAAGGCTAAAGAACAAAGTAGTTACAGTATAATTTTATTCACCTAGAAACAAAGGGTTGAAAGTCACAGCATGGAGGTTCATTTTATTTTGTAAACTCATTAAAAAGATGTCCATGTACAAAATAAGGACATTTTCAACAACAGAACTGCAGACAAAGGAAACTATAAAAATTCAACGCATTAATAAAAAGGTTTTATTTTCTTTCTGCATAATTCCTTGCACCTTCCATAGCAGTGTGCACACACTCTGAAGTGCAGTTGTTAGAATCATTAAAACTCAAGAGGCTGAACATGAAGCCATTTGCTCTGCTGGAGGAATGTGCTGCTGAAAGATCCAAACCCTGGAGCACGTTAACTAAAAGTAAGACAAGGCTGAGGGACCTGGCTGAAGGCTGCTCTGTGGTTACTGTGCATTGATCTGCTCCGAATTCCAGCTTGCTCTGCTTCCTGCAGATGTCTGGAACAGTCCTTAGGGGAGGAACAGGGTCAGACTGAACAGGGCCTTGTCCAGAGGTGGCTGCTGTCCTAACACATCTAATGCAGGCTCAAAAATGAAAACATTGCTGCAGTCAAACAGCTTCAATCCCAACAAGTGTGAACTGTGCACCGTGCTGCAGCAGCTGCTGACCAGCTACTGGGATTCATGATTCACTCCTCAGTCCTGGATGCTCCTGACTGCAATCTGGGCTGCAACCCTTGATACATTGCCAGTAACAGGTCAATTATAAAATTTTGTAATTTAATTTATCCCTGTTTTCACCCCAAGATGACTCCCAGCACTGAAATCCCATGCACTGCTTGAGGCTCCTGTCAGTGGTTTCCTTCCTGTGTCCTCAGGGTAGGCTTGGCCTGCAGTCTGGGTCAGAACAGTGACCTGTGAGTCCCTGCAGTGCCCTCCAGGTGTGCCAGCCTCAGGAGCTCAGTAAACATCTCCCCATGGGCACAGGGCAGCTCCAGTGCCTGCAGGGGATGGATTTATCTCCCCATGGGCACAGAGCAGCTCCAGTGCCTGCAAGGGATGGATTTCTCTCCCCATGGGCACAGAGCAGCTCCAGTTCCTGCAGTGGATTTATCTCCCCATGGGCACAGAGCAGCTCCAGTTCCTGCAGGGGATGGATTTAGCTCCCCATGGGCACAGAGCAGCTCCAGTTCCTGCAGTGGATTTCTCTCCCCATGGGCACAGAGCAGCTCCAGTGCCTGCAGGGGATGGATTCAGATCCAGAGCCTGCAGGGGATGGATTTATCTCCCCAAGAGCACAGAGCAGCTCCAGTTCCTGCAGGGGATGGATTTATCTCCCCATGGGCACAGAGCAGCTCCAGTTCCTGCAGTGGATTCAGCTCCCCATGGGCACAGAGCAGCTCCAGTTCCTGCAGGGGATGGATTTATCTCCCCATGGGCACAGAGCAGCCCCAGTGCCTGCAGTGGATTCAGCTCCCCATGGGATGGATTCAGATCCAGAGCCTGCAGGGGATGGATTTATCTCCCCAAGGGCACAGAGCAGCTCCAGTTCCTGCAGGGGATGGATTTCTCTCCCCATGGGCACAGAGCAGCCCCAGTTCCTGCAGGGGATGGATTCAGCTCCCCATGGGCACAGAGCAGCCCCAGTTCCTGCAGGGGATGGATTCAGCTCCCCATGGGCACAGAGCAGCTCCAGTTCCTGCAGGGGATGGATTCAGCTCCCCATGGGCACAGAGCAGCCCCAGTTCCTGCAGTGGATTTATCTCCCCATGGGCACAGAGCAGCTCCAGTTCCTGCAGTGGATTCAGCTCCCCATGGGCACAGAGCAGCCCCAGTTCCTGCAGGGGATGGATTTCTCCCCATGGGCACAGAGCAGCCCCAGTTCCTGCAGTGATTCGTGCCCACTCTGCTGTCCCTGCCAGGCCGTAGTGCAAGAAGCAGCCCCTGCCCTAAGGCACTCACCCACGGGCACAGGGCAGGGCTGCAGGGTCCCTGGGCAGGCCCTGGCTGGCGCTGCCCTCCCCGGTGCTGCTGGCACAGGGTGCCCTGCCTCCCAGGCTCACAGCCTCCCGTTGGCAGCCGCCTCGCCCGCCTTGGCCTTGTGGCGCTCGTACTTGACAGAGACAATCAGGAACAGCAGCAGGGTGGCTCCCTGGATAGCAGCCAGCAGAAAGAAGTAATAGTTTAATTGGCAGCCATTGATATTGCCTAGGAGGAATTGGGGAGGAAAAAAGCATTAAGTAAGATGACACAAATGAAAACGTCCATCTGGTCAGGTGTGAGTGGTGAAGATTTTGTGCAGAACCAAACCAAACCATGTCTCCATCCCACAGCAAAGTTCATTTTAATTATCCTCAGCAAAGGCTGGCACTGCTGAGGAAGGTGTGCACAGGATAAACAATGTTTTCCTTTGTTCTCCAATGCCTTAGACCAAGTCAAAAGAAAATTTAAAAAAACCCCAAAATTGAATGCTGTAAAGGAATAAGTTGGCAACTCCACAGATATAAAAAAAGCCATTATTGAAATTGTTTCTCAGCCTTTTTTGGCAACAAAGTTCAGAGCTCATGAAAACATAGGTGACTTCTATGTGGTTCAGTTCACCTTTGATGCTCCCTCAAAGTTGCCACAAACTACTGCTTTGGACATTGAACAATGTTAAATGCAGAAAGCTCATTGCTAAAACATCATTCCTCTGTTAGGAAGCATGCCCAGCTCCTGCTGGATTTCCAAGAACAATATATTGTGGCTCATTTCCAGCACAGCACAGCCAACTGGACCATTACAATTATCAGATGTGTTGCAGAGACTAAAACAGTGACGTGTACATGGACCCTAACCAGCTGTTCCTGCAGCAAGCCTATAAACGTTCAGATTCAATTACTTTAATTACTGAAACTTAAGATTCAATTAAATGAACTTATCATAAAATGCAATAAAATTAAACTGAGCCTTTCCTTGACATTTAAAATACAATATAGATGTGAATCTCCATTTCAAGAGCAGATGTGTTTAAAGAGCAGTAATTATCCTTTATGAGATGGGATATTAAACCCATGAAATCTTAGTTTTGGTGGGAGAAACAAGTCAATTCAATGGCAGCAACCAGCCCTGAGGTGCTGGAGAGAGGGAACTTCCTCAGGAGATTTTGAAGGCAGTCAGTCACCCCCAGTGATGTCATGAGATGGGATGTCAGTGATGTCATGGATGTCATTCCTACCCTGGAAAACCCAGGTACAGTTCAGCTGTGGCTCTGGTAACTTCCAGTGATGTTACAGCAAGGAAAATGGAGATATAAAGTTACAGAGGGTTACAGCAGGGGCTGCTGAGGATGCTGCAGATCACCTGAGCCAGGTGTGTCCCTGCTGGGGAAAGGCACCAACACCAGTGCTGACAGAGCCCAAAGGCCTCTGAGCTGCTCAGATGATGGCCATGGCTCAGGAAAGGCACAAACACCAGTGCTGACAGAGCCCAAAGGCCCCTGAGCTGCTCAGATGATGGCCATGGCTCAGGAAAGGCACAAACACCAGTGCTGACAGAGCCCAAAGGCCTCTGAGCTGCTCAGATGATGGCCATAGCCCAGGAAAGGCACAAACACCAGTGCTGAGAGTGCCCAAAGGCCTCTGAGCTGCTCAGATGATGGCCATAGCCCAGGAAAGGCACAAACACCAGTGCTGAGAGTGCCCAAAGGCCTCTGAGCTGCTCAGATGATGGCCATGGCTCAGGAAAGGCACCAACACCAGGGCTGAGAGTGCCCAAAGGCCTCTGAGCTGCTCAGATGATGGCCATGGCCCAGGAGAGGCACAAACACCAGTGCTGAGAGTGCCCAAAGGCCTCTGAGCTGCTCAGATGATGGCCATGGCCCAGGAGAGGCACAAACACCAGTGCTGAGAGTGCCCAAAGGCCTCTGAGCTGCTCAGATGATGGCCATGGCTCAGGAAAGGCACCAACACCAGGGCTGAGAGTGCCCAAAGGCCTCTGAGCTGCTCAGATGATGGCCATGGCTCAGGAAAGGCACAAACACCAGGGCTTAGAGAGTCCAAAGGCCTCTGAGCTGCTCAGATGATGGCCATGGCTCAGGAAAGGCACCAACACCCAGGGCTGACAGTGCCCAAAGGCTTCTGAGCTGCTCAGATGATGGCCATAGCCCAGGAAAGGCACAAACACCAGTGCTGAGAGTGCCCAAAGGCCTCTGAGCTGCTCAGATGATGGCCATGGCCCAGGAAAGGCACAAACACCAGTGCTGAGAGTGCCCAAAGGCTTCTGAGCTGCTCAGATGATGGCCATGGCTCAGGAAAGGCAGCCCTCCAGTGCTGGCCACATCTGGGCAGATTTAGCACAGCCCAAATATTTTACAGAGAGATCTGGCAGTGTGTTCTATCAGCTGCCTCAGAGAACAGGAGCGAGGGGCTGAAGCAGCACCATCATTACTTGTGTGGAATTCTTATCCCCTGCTGAGCCATTAGCAGCTGAATGACCTCTGTACTGATGAAAAGGTTCATTTTCCAATTTTGAGATTGACTGGGGCAAAGAAGTCTCAATGGGATGAAATATTCCTCTGGGGAGGACACTGCCATAAGCTCAGGCTGCTTGTTATCTTTTAAAGAACAACTTACAAGCCACAGATGCCAAGTTGTGGCACATGCAGGAACCAGGCAGCAGCGCTTTTCAGTAAATGTGAATCCAGTTGAAATGGCAAATTCTCTTGGACCAAACTGAAAGTTTAGGCTGCTGTTTGAAGCCATGCACACAGGGCAGGTCTAGCAGACATTTGAAGAACTGTTCACACTCCTCCTGGTTGAACTAATTTAATCAGCCCACTGAGGATGGGAGGGTTTTCTGAAATTCCCAAGGTGCCACCTACTGGTGCCAGTAATTATTTTTAACCTCCACTGGCAACTCAAAGCAGGTGATTTGTTGAACTTTAGGAGTATAAATAGCTAGCAGACAGAAGTGCAGAATTAACTCATGGTAATTTCAATGAAGTCACTTGAAATGAGGAAGCTGAATAATCACTTGGAGAGAAATGGGTACATTTTACTTCCCATAACCACAGAAAGCCATTTCATACCAAATATATTCTTCTGCTGCACGAAATTTAAATATTTTTTACTGAAATGAAAATATTTGTAATTTCTAGAGGTGAAATGCAGTAAGAGCTGAGCAAGTAACTGAGGCTCTGCAGAGGTGTTCCTCATGCTTTCATGAGGGCAATGAATTATTTTGCACAGTCACATTATTTCATGCTCAGATGCAAAATGAAACTATAACAGAGCAGCAGACAAATTCATATTTTGAAAATAATAACTGTGTTTAAAAACTGTGTTAAAACTCAGCAGTGCCATGTCCTTGATGTTAACTGAAACTTCTGCTTTCCAGCCCATGAGCAGACTGAAAAACACACTTACCAAAATCTGTGTGGTTACTCATCCAGCCAATTTCTTTTATAGACACCAGTGCCAACAATCCAGAGCCAACAAAGGAGCCAATCCCCGAGAAGAAAAAGAACAGCCCCATAATGGCACTCTGCATGGACTTGGGAGCAGCTGAATACGCAAATTCTAGACCTGTGTTCAAAGATGAAAAAATGCTATCAGAGTATGTAAGAAATGAGAGTAGATTGTTCCAGAAGCCACAGGTGTGTAGTGAATCCTTAGCAGTTCCCAGCTCCTTTTAATTGCTTTATGAATCCTCTTAAAGGTCATCAATGCATCAACCCAATGCTGAGACACAGACTCTGATCTTATTTATGTTCCATGTGTAAAATCAAGGAATCTTCTGAACCAACATATTCATTTTTCTGTCTAAAATGATCCTCAAGGAAATGAATTAAACCAGCTCAAACCTGGCAGCTCCACGTTTCCCACCTCCCTTGCTTCCCTGGCTGCTGGGCAATACAGGCAGGACAAGGAAAAAAGGGAAAAAGTCACTCTTGCATTAGCCATGAACATTTATTTCTTACAGCCTCAGTGTCTCTGTCTCAGAATGTGCAGACAGAGAAATTAACTGGAACTGGAAAGGCAGTAATTATTTTAATTTAATTTACTTTTGATCTAGAATTCTCTGAGTTCATTGCTTGCTAGCAATCAATTCTTTTAAAGATTTGTAGATATAGGGCTTGAACTTTCAGCTGTCTTTGCTCAAATTTCAACCAACAAACCCAAGAAAAAGGTACCAGTGACCATCCATCT
Organism: Emberiza elegans; assembly: GCA_024865655.1. Classification (NCBI taxonomy): domain Eukaryota; kingdom Metazoa; phylum Chordata; class Aves; order Passeriformes; family Fringillidae; genus Emberiza; species Emberiza elegans. The sequence goes on from JALJVW010000184.1 coordinate 57,211,527, forward strand.
GCAAATGTGTGCTACTGAATTTGTGTACCAAGAGCACACACTGGGTTAGGCTCTGCCACACAAAGAGTAATGCCCATGATTAACTCTCCTTTTTAGAATAATACTCCTGTCAAAAATCAAATGGGATTATTCACAAGAGACAATCAAATACATTCCTTGCAGAGCTCTTTCTGACAGGTGAAATGCTTGTTTCAAAACAGTCTGCTCATACTGGGAATTAATGCTACCTCATCTAACATTTTTCTTTGCAAGGAGAGCATTACAGACCTGCAATTGCATAACTCTCATGTCTGGCATAATGAAGGCATGCTTTATTTACAGCACCACTGCTGTCTGACTGCTCCAGGCAGCTTTAACAAATCCAGGGGCGTTTCTTTTGAAGAAAAGGATGAACAGTTCAGGCAGAAGGGCCAGCCTGGTGCTGTGAGGGAGGAGCTTTGTTCTGGGAGAGCAGCAGAGCTGGGTGCTCAGTGCTCCTCACATTATTTCATGCTCAGATGCAAAATGAAACTATAACAGAGCAGCAGACAAATTCATATTTTGAAAAAATAACTGTGTTTAAAAACTGTGTTAAAACTCAACAGTGCCATGCCCTTGATGCTTAACTGAAACTTCTGCTTTCCAGCCCATGAGCAGACTGAAAAACACACTTACCAAAACCTGTGTGATTACTCATCCAGCCAATTTCTTTAATAACACCTGAGCCGTGGCTGGTGGCCACCACCCTGCTGCTCCATCCCCTGGGCCAGCAGCGAGCTGGATGGGCCAGCAGGGAACTGAAACTCCCACCCTGCTCAGCTGTGGGGCTCCCCTGAGCTCAAAGCACAGCCAGAGAGCAGGACAGACACAGACACAGCTGCCAGGGGCAGGGCAGGGGCACAGGGGCATTTATTGCCAGAATTAGCACTGCCTTTGCTTCCTAGGCTCTGTTACCAGCATAGTAATTCTGATTTTCCAAGGAGTATTTACCTGTCCAACTACTCTTTAAGAAAAACCAAGCAGACTACTCTGGGCACACAGCAGCTGGTTTGGGACCTCTGGTTGAGTGATCAGAGCTGCCACAGGGCTCCTGAGCCTCAGCCACAGCCTGGCCACCAGGCTTCTCAATGTTCTGTAGCAGTTAAGCTCAGGTATAACGTGTGAAAAGATCTGGACTGTTTCTTTTCTTGTTTATTTTACAGATACACTGGATCTGACTGTTCCAGCTGGAAAAAGACCTTAAGACTCAGAACAAAAACCAAAATGACTGTAACCCTGCACTTTTTGCAACAAAATAAGGTACATTTCTGAATTTGAGTGACTTTTGCAGCAACACTACTATTTAATCTGGCATAAAGAATAGAAAATGTTTCCTTTGCCTTCAGAGCTCCTTTGGCTGCTGGCAGCCCTTGATAATGATTTCATGCTCCTGCAAACAAGCACTTCTGAAATTAAAGCCCCTCGCTGGTGTTGTCATGTGAGATTACAATTCCCAGTTAGACAAGGGTGCTTTAGGAGGATTGACAGAATAATACAAAAGATTAATGCAATGTGTGTCATCTTTTTAAAGGTACCTCAAGTGTAACTAATGTGGCTTAATAAGAATATGCTTAGTTTTAAGTAAACAGAAAAACAGAGGTATGTTTCAGCTCTTGGGTTATTTATTCCCTTTTTGCTCACAACAAACATTTCCCCATCATTATGGTTTTGTAACCAGTAACACTTTGCTTGTTTTAAGCCTGAATTTCATAGCACAGTAGATGCCTTTATCAAGTTTAATATTAAACTGGTAAAGTACACTCTGAGTCTTGATAGGCCTTGTTAAAAATATTAAGAGTTATGTTCAGGTAACAAACAGAAGGCAGGAAAGAGCCTTTGTAGAAAAAAAATTCCAATGAAAGTGCACTACACAAAGCAATGAAGCTCTGCATAGAATTTCTGGTGCAGTTCTTTCAAACACTGACCAAGAGTTTTTGAAGTTCTAATGCTGTTGGTACAGACCCAGCAGTGCAGAACAGCAGAATATCCACATGAGAATTGTGCAAGCCTTAAAGATTTCTCACAGAGAACTCCACCAAAGTCCTCTCAGCTTGGAGCTCAGCAAACAGAGAGTGCTTCAAGGCCTCTCCACAGCCTGCAGACAGGTTTGCTGGTTTTCCCTTGCAAACACCTATGAACTATTAATAGTACCTGATAGAGAAACAAGGTTGTGAAAGAGGGAAGAAACTGGTTTAATTTTCTGTGAACACTTGTGTTTCTGATAAGTCATCTGTTTATCTGAGTTAGGATTGAAGTGGTATTGTAACAAAACTGACTACAAGTAATTCATTTTGCTCTTTGGATAAAAATGCTAAATGCAGCCTTAGCTGTAGTAACTAACTGAATCAGGCAAGATTTTATCTTCAGATTTTTGTGTGCTGGCATTTGTGACACGTACCATACACAGATAAAGAAATGGACAGCAAAATAACAAACCCCACTTTTATTCTCCTTGCCAAGCAATGCAAGCACATTATTTTATTTCCTAACAACTGTGATGACAGCAGCCCATGGGTAACCAGAGCCCTGCTGGGGCAGAAGTTCTGTGCTCACTCAGAGGGGAGCAAATGGGCCGTGTGACAGCTGGGGCCAGGGCCAGCAGGATGTCCCAGAGCAGAGATCTCACTTCAGGCTGTGAGTGCCCAGGAATGACAGTGGCCTCCCCCAGGGGAAGTGAAACAGGAGCTCTGCCACAGCAGCCCAAGGAAAGGAGCTGGGGGTGCTGCCAGCGTGAGTGGATGAGCCCACAGCTCAGTATTTGCAAACAGAATCCAACACTTTAGTGATAAGGGGCTGGAGTCAAGCAGAAATGCAGTGAGTTTAAAATGAGTTTTACAGAGTCACTGCAGGAGTTTTGGAGGGTTGCAGCAGGGAGCTCCACAGCCCTGCTGGAGCAGGGCCAAACCCGGACTCTCAGAGGCTGTTTCTGTCCTGGTAACCCAGCCCTGCTCCAAGAGCACATGAGCAGTCTGTGCTCAGAGATCCCAGGAGCATTTCACCTGAGCCAGCCCAGGACACAGGGCTGGAAATCCACAGGCACCACAGAGAACGCCTGAGCTCTGCCCTGCTACGAGCCTGCACACACAGGAAACAGACCAGAAAATGTGATTTTGTACTGCTCTCCTCCCACTGCACCTTCAGCTTAAGAAGCTGTGAGCACACAGCTGTCCATACATCACACAGGGCACTGCTGGGGAATTTAAGATCTCTTGCATTTGTTCAAGACACACAAAACCTGAGCAGTTTCAGTTTGCTTAGTGTCACGTTGAAGTACTGGAACAGCTACAGAAAAACTGATCTAGAAATAAAGTAGATAAAATTATATAAAAATACCTCCTTCAGTATTAATATTCACAAAAACTTTTCTTATTTCATAGATGGAAAAACTCAAGTAACATGAATTTAAACTGGTAAGTCTTTCTAAATGTGGTTTATTTCTTCCCTTTGCCCTCAGAAAGGTGTTTCCACTTACTAATTGACTTTCTAAACTGTGAGCTCAGTTTATAAGACAAAAAAAATCACAAAGCACAAATTGTATTTCCAACACAGAGGAATATTCAGAGGACACAAAACTGCATTAAAATACAATATTGAAAGAGTAGATTTTTTCCATTAAGGCTTGCAAATATCCAGCACTAACTAGATGCCACACAAATATTTCAGGTGTCACTCTGCTTGAAATTCAATTTTGAAAGCACAGTCTTACATAGCCAGGCTTCAAATGTGCAAGACAGTGGTGAGCTTTGCCACCTAAATTGAGCAGTGTTGTATGAAAATGTATTTGGGAACATCAGAGCTTACTTGTAATGATTTGAGAAATATTTATTTTCTAAGAGCCCATAGTTTATGATAGATACAAAAGCAGATTTAAGCACACACAGACTCTTACCTGCTATACTTGCAAATATTTCACTGAATCCAATCAGCACATACTGAGGAATCTGCCACCAGATTGGCAAATCTGCAGCGTGGTAGGTAACATTCCCAATTGTCTGGTTAATTGTTTTAACCTTTACAATTTTCAGCCTGTTGCTTTCCAGAATTCCTATGTGAAAGGGGAGGGAAAAAAGATTGACCCAAGATGCAAACATTGTTTCTCCACATTAAGAATTAAATTAGGATTCAGCCCTGCATTGCAATTAGAAATGATACAACAGGAATATGTATTTATTTCCTGACATCAAGCATTTCAGACTACTTCTGCTGGTGTTATTTCAAGACATGGTTGTTCTGCCATAGAATTAGTGATTATATTCTCATTCAGTAGCAATAATTATACAAACACTTAGCCCATTTCTGGATGGATCAGTTCAGAGCTCTCATGGACACTGTGCTGGGGTTTTTTTAAAGACAATCTCATTTTCACAAACTACTACTTTGCACTGTTGAACCATTTCAACTGCCACCATAGTATTCATAAATTAGAAACCCTTTTGCTTATGGAAATGGCTACACCAGTCCTGTAGAGCTATGAAAACCCTCTATGAATATGATTATGACATTTATATGACACTTTTCATCCAAAGAGATCCAAGAGCTCATTAGAGCTTGATTTACAAGCAATACACTGCATAGAAAGTACTTCATATGGAATGAAAAAGAGACAGGATAGTGTAAAATATAAGCATTTTTAGCTTGCTCAGCACAACAGTTTAGGGCAGCAAGTGAATATCAAATAATGCTGTGGGGTTTTGTTGAAGTTGCCCAGATTAAACGATTGACTCACAGTTACATAAAATACACAGAATAGCTAATAGTTAATAAAATTCCCTGCTGCACCCAAAAGAGACCTCTACAAAGGAACTCGCATCTCTTATCCTTGGAAATAAGGTGAATTTATTCACCACAATCCAGAGGAGCATGGCTGAGCCACTGCCACTCCCAGCCTCCATCAGTGCTGTCAGCTCGGGGCTCCTTCTGTCCTGAGCCACGACCTGCCCTCATCTGGGACACAAAATGTGTCCCCAAAACCACCACCTGCCCTCCACGACCTGCCCTCACCTGGGACACAAAATGTGTCCCCAAAACCACCACCTGCCCTCACCTGGGACACAAAATGTGTCCCCAAAACCACAACCTGCCCTCCATGACCTGCCCTCACCTGGGACACAAAATGTGTCCCCAAAACCACCACCTGCTCTCACCTGGGACACAAAATGTGTCCCCAAAACCACAACCTGCCCTCCACGACCTGCCCTCATCTGGGACACAAAATGTGTCCCCAAAACCATGTGCAGGGGCTCAGATAGGCTGCTCATGGGTATCACAGCATGTGCAGGGACTCCATCTGCTTCCTTAGTGCCAGCTTCTCTTTCCTGGAGGCACCCAGAGGTGCCACGGACACATTCCATGAGCTGCTGAACCCCTCTGAGCCACACTGGCAGCACTTCCCAGAAACAAACACAATTCCTGATGTACAACAATTCCTGTTCTCCTGGGTCTTCCCAAGCCTGTGACATAAAACATTTTTTAGAAATTTAAAACATTTTTTAAAAATAAAAGGGGAGGAGCCAGATCAGCCCCTGTGTGCTAAGTGACAGTGCCAAATTTCTCACTAACATCTGGGTTTAGGTAAAGACTGCTCTGAATTTATTACTTACTTCTTCATGTCAGGCCAGCCACCACATTGTCTCTATATTCCTCACTTCTTTTTAGGTGACCCATCTTACCTTTCTTTGGCTCTTCATCTACCTCAGTGCCTCTGAACTATGAAGAGCTGCTGTAATTAAAATAAAACTGGACTTCTTGATGTTTTAATTTTAATATGGCTGCCAAACACTTTAGAGCGGAACTTAATTAAAGTGAAAACAAAGCAGCAGTCATCTAAGAGCTCAGACATAACTTCATTTATTTACACTCAATGCAGAATTGTTGCACCTCAAAACATCAAGGGATCTTAATGTGTTTATACTCTTACAAAATAACCATTGAGCCACCTAGGAGCACAACTGCAATATACCAAACTTTGCCACAAATTCATCTTCAAAGCCCTTCAGTATCTGGAATCTATTGATTCTTCTCTTAAGACTTTGATAGACAAGTTTCATATTTAATTTTACACTTAGTAGTTAAAATAATCTGAACTTCTTGCTATAATGGTTTAAACTCTATAAATGAAGTAGATTTTCCAGCTGAATAACCCTGAACATTGCTGCTCAGAATTCACCGTAAGATGCATGAAGCACAGCAGATGTTCATTAAATCTAATCAGTTGTATTTTAACACAGTCTGTAAAATATTTTAAATAATCTAACCAATCTAATAGGCAGCCTGAGTAGTGTCCACAACTAATGGCTGTTAGATAAGCAAGTCAAAATGGAAATATGGCACAAACAAATCATTAAGATATTGCCATGATTGCAAATTCTTGACATTTTCATATGTTTAAGATTTCATTTAGCATCCCTCTCAAAGGCAGCAGTGGTTGGCAGTAATATTGTATTTTAAGAATGTTAAAATATGGCAGCTATAAATATCACTTAATGAGAAAATAAAAATTGAATGGAACATAGAAACCAACACCTTGCTAGAAATAAACAGTCTCCTAAACCCCAAATTTGTCCCAACTGAAGCTCTTTAATTCCTGTTATGATGAAGAGATGTCAAGTTACTCCAAAAGGTTAAACTTTCCAAATAGATTACAAATAACCACCCAAAGAATTCACCTTTTCAGTTTCTACTGGGGCAGACTTGGGGAGGATCAAACCAACAAAAGCATGTGTTGGTGAATTGAAGAAAGCATCAAAAACTTTAAGGAATTCTGCTGTATGAGCCCATTCCCCAGCTCAGCTATCACAGCTTGATGTGCTCTTCCCACTAGGAATAAAGACAGATATTGCTGATTTTGAATTCCCTCATCTGTGAGCCCACAGGTTCTATTTAAAGAGCTGACATTTAAGTGTTTTACATCATCCTCTTCTGCCGCAGCAGTGTCCTAAGAAACATGGAGTAAGAGAAACACTTCTGTTTTAACTTGAAATGACTTTGCTTGAAGAACTTTCCCTGTCCACAAAGTGACCTTGGCCTAATAATTACCTGTCTCATTGAAAGAAATCTTAATAACCATACAAAGTGTCCCTCTCCCTAAAATATAGGGGATCCCAAGTGCTGCAATGAATTAGTTTAATGCTATAATGCTTTATCAGGATGTTCATTACAGTGGTGCTGGTGAGGACTATAGATTCTGTGAAGCATTGCTCAGAGATGTTCAGTTCCACATCAGCAGCACTTAACAACTTGAAATCATCTCAAAAGCAGCTGATTTATGGGGCCAGCAGAGTTGCCATCTTTTCCCTTTCATGCTACAGCTGAGCTATTTTACACTACACTAATTCCCAAACATTAGGGAACAGGAAGAGGGGGGAGAAAACCCAAAGTGGGAGGAAACTCTTGTTCAGCCATAACCTAACTTTATTATTTCAGAGCAGGGGGAAGGATTTTGGGGTAAAATTTCAGCTTTTTTATACTTGTGAGTCAGAATGTATGAAGAAACATTTTTAAAGGTTATATGCAAAGTCTACTTCAGGCAGGAAAAATGATCCAATTTTATTGCAAGTGTTCAAAACAGTTTAGTAAATTGTTGGATACAACCTCCTTTATTGAGGAAAATGCATCCATGAAGGCACATTCCAACTATCCTGCTAAAAAAGATCTGAATAATGCTGAATGAAATATTCACACAGCTCTTTAAAGAATGCTGCAGCAGTGAATGGACAATTCACTATGTCAGGAGATGTCCAAGTCGCTTTCTTACCTGCAGCAAAGGCAGAGCACATCACAAAGAACATCCCAACTGCAATCCTCTTCAGGGAGGATGGCAGCAAGCCATTCCTCTTCAAAATGGGGTCCACCAGTTTGTCCTTTAGGGGTATCAGGATCAGGATAAGCACTGCATCAAACATGGTCAGCCAGGCTGCTGGGAACTGAAAGGGGGATGATTCAAGTTGGTAATTTCATACTTAAGAGGTAATTTTAACTATTATTTTACATAAAAAGGTTTTGATTGAACACTTTGATTCAAAATAAACAACAATACACTGACAGACATTGTGAAAAGTCAAATAAGAGTGTTTAAAAGCTGAAGAAAATATTCAGCTATTCAGGTTTTCATTGAATCAGGCTGCTTATACATCTGTAAGCTCAGTTTCTCATCTGACAGAATTGAACTTTTTACCTAATTCAGTCATGAAAAGCATTTAATAGCCACGTTCTGTATTTCTCCTTTAAGCTTAAAACTATCAGAAATATGCCACAGAAGAGCAGAAACAGTCTTACTAATGTAAATGCAAAGTTCAATTAAAATCAAGTTACACTTGTCAAATGACCAGAGAGGGTGGTGTAACACATGTAAATGCTGTAAATCCTGTGTTTTACTTCTCTGTACCATTTCTGCATCACATGATGCCAGCCTTTCTTGAAAGTATTGATTGAACAGCTTCTTTCAATATGCTGAAGGTAAAGTGATTATTGATTAGGCAGTCTGGAGTAACAAATGTGTCTCAAATTCCAAATGCTAATGTATCACTTAAGGATGGGAGTTTATTCCTACTGGGCTTGCAGAAATGCTTCTGTGCTGCTCTGGAAACTCAGGGCATGGAGATTGATCAGCTTTCTCCAAAGGTCACACTTTGGCCACTGAAGGATAAAGAAACTCAGGATGAAAGCAGTGAGAGTTACCTGAATGCATCCAGAGCAGGCTGGTGTGAACGCCAGACTCTTGCTGGAATAACAAAATCTGGGGTGTGCATTGTGCTCCTAAACCCCCAAAGGCTGAGGCCCCTGATTCCCAAAGGCACTGCCTGCACCTCCTGGAATAGTTGTACCATACTGACCTAATCTGCATTTCCACTAAAGAAAGCCCTTGGCTCTTGTTTTGCTCTGCTCACCGTATGGATGGAGTTGGTGTCGTTGGATATCTCAGGAATTTTCAGATGGAGGCTCTGCAATACATATGTTGTCTGCATCTAGCATTAGGAAAGAGGAGTTGAGATTACTTGCACAAGGAGTGCTGAGAGCAAGATATTTTTCATTTTGTAACCATTAACAAAGATTATACCAGAGGTGAAATGCTAAGACAGCAAACTGAAAACAATTACAGTCAGAACATTACAAGATTTTATAACCTTCTAGCTATTTTTACTAAGACCACAAAGAATCATTTGAGTGTCTTTGAAAATAATTTCTGCATTGTTTCTTTTGCCCAAAATGTATCTGATATCCTGAATCATCTCCATAAGGCAGAACCTGAAAATTAAAATCAGGTCTAGACCACTCAGCCTGACCTGTATGAAACAGCTGCAAGACGAAACACAGCACAGTATTTAAGATATGCCAATTTGTACAACTGTGAGTCTTAACTACAATTGTAACAATTTTATTTTTTTTTCTATTATTAGGTGAAAATATTATTTGAGAGCATTCCTTAGCAGTCATTTTTCATCTCTAAACTTCAAGATAAGTTTCCCATTTATGAGAGAACACCCCAAAAATGTTAAATTAGAAATGACATAAAATATAACTGTAACCATTTGGAACTACTCACTTGAAAATACACTGTCCAGTAAGGTATCAAAGCCAGAAAGACAGGGATAATCTTGACAAGAGCTTTCACATCCTCTACCTTGTCTTCTCTGAAGGGGCCCCCCCGAGACAGCTTGGCCATCTCAAAGAGGCTCTGCCTGCGAGGCGGGTGCAGCACTCCCTGGCCTTCACTTTGGAAAAGGATTGGAGATGTTTAGTTCAACATAACTGGCAATCTCCTCTTCCTTATAAAAAGCTAATGCATTTCCAAAATGAGTAATTCATGGAAGTTACAGCAACACAGCCAGGCCAGAATGGATCCCCAGCAGGTGGAAACATGAGAGGAAACCTTCTGCCACGGAGTTCCCTTGTTTCCCATCCTCCCCACACAGCCCAGCCCTAAATAACTGGCAGAACTTGGAGTAACCTGCATTTTGTGATATTGCTTGTTAAGTCATTGAACAGTTTGGCAATCTGAGCACATGCAGCCCCACTGCAGAGCAGGCACCTGACACCTCTCACCAGTGATTCAACTCAACCACCACTATTCCATGGGCAGCTCTTAAGAGTGGAAAAATTCTGGCTCCCCCAAAGAGCATTAGAGCATTAAATGCAGATGGCAGTGCTTTTCAAACCAGAAGGCATCCACAAAGATATGTGCCAGAGGAGAAAGCTAACTAATGCTGAGAGCAGCCCAGGCAGGGTACAGCACACCCCGGGAGCTCTGAGCTGGCAGGACACAGAGCTCAGCTGACACCATGGTCTGGCTGCAGGGACATCCAGGGATCTCACTGTGCCTCCTCCATGCCTCAGCTCCCAGAAAGCTGCTCCAGGCCTCCAGTTCTCCACCTCTCAGAGCAAAGCTGCTCACTGTCCTGCAGCCTGTGCTGGGAGTGACTAGCAGGCAGCGTGAGCCGAGGAGTTCAGCCCTAGGCTGACTCTGAATGAGACCACACAGGAGAGCTCATCACAAACCTGTTTGCTGAGTGCTCCCCGTGGCTCTTCTTGGAGCAGCAGGAGTATGTGAGGATTCTGAACATGTCTGTGAAGGCACTGCCATCAGGAGGTTTGGTGATGAAGAAGCTCTGGCCACATAAGAACACCATGAAGGAAATCCCGATGCAGACTGTGGGGATGCTGTACCCGATCACAAAGCTCACGTTCTGCTGGATGTAGGCAATGCCTCCCAGAGACAGGATAGCTCCCAAGTTAATGCTCCAGTAAAACCAATTAAAAAACCTTCTTGTGGCTTCTGGACCCCGGTCTTTGACCTGCAGAAGATTAAAAGCAAGCCCTTCAGATTCTGAAGAAAATAAGGCTAAACAGAATTAGAATCTTTGAATGAGAATTCTAACAAGTTCAATACACCGGAGAGCTCAGGTTTCATTTAGAGTCACACTGGAATGATTTAAGTGTTTTGGGCTTCACATGGTATTTGATGAAATGCCACCTCAGTGAGAGCTGCACCATTATGTGAGTAACCTTCTAGAAGCTCAGCCCAGGGATAAAAAAGCCACGCTACTGAGAGACACAGTTCCCCCAGAGAGGCCATTATTATTTCTACTGCACTGACTCTCACTGGGTCATTTCTTTACAAAAAGCTCCCTCAGATTAACATCCCATAGTCCACAGGAGTTTTAGTAACTATTTTTTAGTAACAAAAGGTTTAGTTACCTAAAAATTCACATATTGCTACAATCACTTCTTCCTACTGTATTTACATAACAGTTAACACTATTCCATTTTCTAAGCCTCAAATGAATGCTTGGTAATTTAACAACAAATTTAATTTTTAACACAGTCTTAATGCCTCTCATCAGAACACAAATTGAGCACTTGTCCTTCTGACCTTTAAAAAAAATTAATTAAATTTGGGCTGCCTGAGGATCACAAGGCTGCAGTAAATATTTATCCCTGTAAGTCAGTGCTGTTCACAGTGTGTTTTTTTTTCTGCTTGAAGCTCCCAGTGTCTCTCCAGTGAAAGTAAAGACATCCCTGTTTACAGAATATCTGTACAGTTTTACCATCCCTCTTTATTATTGCCTACTGTAAGTTACCCCACATTTTGTAATTTAGTCCTGGGAATCCAGCATCACTCATAAGAGGTGATGTAAGAGAAATGATGCAAATTAAAATTTGAAACACATTAAAAAGATCAAGTAGTCTGCAGAAGAATCCATAATACTGTATTTGTCAGTGGCTGATGACTGAAAGGCCATTAACAGTGACTAGCAAGTCAGTGCCATGCACCAGCCTGGCTGAGTCAGTAATTTTTCATTTGCAACTGCAGATTTCCCCTCCTCATTTGCCAGATCTCCAACAGACCCATATTTAGTTTGCAGTATGAAAAGCAAGCTGTGTCTTAAAATGAGTTTTTAACATTGCCAGTTCTGATTAACAGCTTCAGGTTTCCCAGTGGTGCCCAAACCCATCTGTACCATTTAGCCAAGCCCCACAGAGGAAATATGAAAGTATCTATTCCTGTGCACAGTTAATAGCACTGTCAGACATTCAGTGCATCTGTTAGAATGTCCAATGCACTCCTGGAGACTAAACCCAAGAAATTTTCCCTCTCCAGCTTCAACTTGGTACTCAATTCCTAACTTTCATCAACTGCAGCAGTGGATCAATCCAAGAATTCCTTCCAAAGCCCAATGAGCAGCAGGATATTAGCAAACAATTACATGGAACACAGTGCTCCAACTTGTGTAAGTGTTAGCAATCTGTTTGATGAAGTTTCCGTTTCTTCATCACAAAGTCTCAGTTCTCTTATTTCTGCAAGGCAGATGACTTCTCATCCTCCCTCCTGCACATGACCTGGCTGACATCTCTACAAAGGAAAGCTGGGAGAAGAAAGCCAACTTTGATGCAGGTAAGAACAGGGAAGCACACCATGAGCCTTCTGACAAGCATTATCCCAGCCTCCAACCATTAGCTCCTGAGAAACTTCCTGAGCCAAGGACGGCTTCTCTCTGCTTAATCAATGCAGCAGCTCTCCTCTCCACGAGCTTGTGTAACCTGCCTCTGAAGCCAGGTCAGCTTTCAGAACGCACAGCATCCCGTGGCAAAGAGCTCCACAGGTAATGGCACAGTGGGAAGGACTGCCTCCACTGCCTGCTTTGAACCCAGCCTGTCTGAGCCTGCCTCCTTTCACCTTGTTCCAGGAAACAGCACAGACATTCCTGCTCCAGAGACAGACAAACTCCATCCATTTCCATCCCATTCCTGATCCACAGACAGCCCAGCTCCATCCCATTTCCATCCCATTCCTGAGAGGTGAGCTCCAGATTTCCATCCAGCTGAGCTCCATCCCATTTCCATCCCATTCCTGCTGCAGAGAGAGGTGAGCTCCATCCCATTTCCATCCCATTCCTCCATCCCATCTACAGACAGACAAGCTCCATCCCATTCCTGCTCCACAGACAGCCAAACTCCATCCCATTTCCATCCCATTCCTCCCATTTGCATCCCATTCCTGACAGACCCAGCTCCATCCCATTTCCATCCCATTCCTGCTGCAGAGAGAGGTGAGCTCCATCCCATTTCCATCCCATTCCTGTTCAGTGACAGCAGACACAGACAGAACTCCATCCCATTTCCATCCCATTCCTGCTCCACAGACAGCCCAGCTCCATCCCATTCCTGCTCCAGAGACAGCTGAGCTCCATCCCATTTCCATCCCATTCCTGCTGCAGTGACAGCCCAGCTCCATCCCATTTCCATCCCATTCCTGCTCCACAGACAGCCCAGCTCCATCCCATTGCTGCTCCAGAAACAGCTGAGCTCCATCCCAGTTCCATCCCATTCCCGCTCCACTGCTTCCTCTCTCTCCTGCCCACTGCTGGCACAAACCACTGTCACATCTTCCTTTTTGCTGCCTTCTCAGAGGTAGGAAATTTAGACTGATTTGTGATTCCTCATCTGGAAACTACTGGCCATGTCTGTGGCCCTTCCTGGAAACTTCCTTCACCATCTCCAGTGTCCTTTTTGTAACAGAGTGAGCAAAAGGGAGGCAGTGCTCAAAGGACAGACACACCACAGACTTAAAAATGCAAAGAATCAATTTCCTCCTTCTTTATCAAAGCATATATTTGCACTAAAAATCACATCACAGCCATGTCTGAAATGCCACTACGGCATTTTACTGGCAAACATTAATAACTGAATAAAGGTCCCACTGAAATACTTGGTGGAATATCTTCTCAAAGACAAAGAACTATGAAGATGTCTTGTCAAAACCGCACATGAAAGGAACATGACCACTGAAAAGTCCCTGACAGTAGTAGTTTTCATTTGTTCCTGCAGTCAACTGACAGTCACAAGTGACAAATGTAACAAACACCCCCAAACTCATCCCAGTTACCTCTGAGAGCAACCACGCAGCAGAGCCGGGATGGAACAGAGAACCCTGTTCTTGTCCTTAGACTATCAAAGAAGGTACAATGAAAGAGTTCTGTGCAAACTTACAGAGTCCTGACCCTCTCATCCATCACTGCACACAACCACTTACTCTCTGAGATCATCTGAGAGAGCTGGGTAGCTGAGCTCCACAGTATTACTCAGCTGCTACGTAATTTCAAAGTTTTACACTGAAATTCGGCAAGTCCACATATAAAGTGTGTTCCTCTCCCATCTTATTACTGGCCTTGTGAATGCCACAACTTGTTTCAAACTTGTTCTCTGCAGAGCCTTCGAGGTCCACAGGCTCATAAGAAGTCTGAAAGCAGCAACAACAAAACAAGTTGCAGTCAGGGACCTTCAAATCTTTACACGTGGCTCCACATCCTCATCCAGAGGCTGGAAAATCTATGCTCTACAAATAAATAAAGGCTGAAAATCACTCTGAAGCCGTCTTTACAGCAGCAATTTCCAATAGCTGGAAAAAATAACTGTAAACCACCAATTTGAGCAGAGCTAGAAGATCTGTGGCAGTTGTGGCCTGACAGATTTAGCGGCTGTGAAGGCAGTTCAGAGGGCAGCACAGCGTGGGTGAAACCCGGCCTCCCCAGTCGCTGTAACCCGAAAGAGACCCAGCTATAATTAGAGCGATTATGGCTGAGACCAGATTAGGAGTCTGCTACCATTCTGGCCTCAGTGCTGAAGCTGAAGCAGCTTTCACAATAATGACCAGCAGTCCCATTGTTTCCCAACTGCAGAAAGTCACAGGCTGCTCCAAGAACAGGAAGTGACAGCAAACACTGGCTCGAAAGGGGAACTGGAAAGTGCCAGGTTATGGGATCACATGATGAGAAACACCATTCTGAGCACCATCCCCTCACACTGACACAGCACCACGGACCAGGCTGATACTTCTAGAAAAACATCCATAAACACAGCTGAGAAAAGCTGCTCTGTCCCAGCCTTGCAGGAACTCTCTTTGCTAAGCTCACTGGTGGAAGTTACTCCATCCTAGCTCTACTCTAACAGCACTTCTAAAAGCAGGCACTCAACAGAGAGCTGGAACCAGAGAAAAGTAAGTATTGCAGTTCAGTTTCCCATCTTCCACAAAGTGATTCTGCTAAATAAAGAAACCTCTCATTATACAAGAGCTCTCCACCCAAATTCTATACACACATTAAAGCTGGAAAATTCACACGGTAATTTTTAATGTAATTAACGTTCTGAAAGGTGATTGTGCCAGGTGATGTACATGATACACAATTCATCCTTTCCTTTGGGGAAAGAGGACAAATCCAGCCAGCACACATCCAGCCAAAACACGTTTGCAATGTGCTCTGGCCTCCCAAGAACGTGGCTCTGGGATAGGCTTTATTCTCAGATATAGATAGGTAGATAGAGATATAGATAGATATATACAGCTATATAGATATGTACTCATCTCCCCAGCAGTTTTCTACATTCCTGTGCAGGGAAAAGGCACCCAAGAGGGCCCCAAACTGCACTCCAAGGTAAGTGGCATGCTGCAATATATTTAACAAGAGATAAGCCAGGAAAAGAGAGAAGGGGAAAAATTCAGACCTCGGCAGAGCTCCACTGATTATTATGGCCCAGAAAGGAGTATTTCTTTTGCTTCACCCTACGTAAATCACTGTGAATTATCTTCAAACCCAGCCAAAACCTGCTTTCCTTGAAATCCTGGGGGAAAAGCCTTTACAAAATCCAGCTACAATAGCTACACTTCCATTGGCAATGGCTCTTCTTTTGCTCTCTTCCTGCCATTATTTATCTCCCATATTTAACTTTCATAAAGCGTTCTGGGGATAAGCAGTGGAGTTTTAGTAACTATTTTTTAGTAACAAAAGGTTTAGTTACTTAAAAATTCACATATTGCTACAATCACTTCTTCCTACTGTATTTACATAACAGTTAACACTGTTCCATTTTCTAAGCCTCAAATGAATGCTTGGTAATTTAACAACAAATTTAATTTTTAACACAGTCTTAATGCCTCTCATCAGAACACAAATTGAGCACTTGTCCTTCTGACCTTTAAAAAAAATTAATTAAATTTGGGCTGCCTGAGGATCACAAGGCTGCAGTAAATATTTATCCCTGTAAGTCAGTGCTGTTCACAGTGTTATTTTTTTCTGCTTGAAGCTCCCAGTGTCTCTCCAGTGAAAGTAAAGACATCCCTGTTTACAGAATATCTGTACAGTTTTACCATCCCTCTTTATTATTGCCTACTGTAAGTTACCCCACATTTTGTAATTTAGTCCTGGGAACCCAGCATCACTCATAAGAGGTGATGTAAGAGAAATGATGCAAATTAAAATTTGAAACACATTAAAAAGATCAAGTAGTCTGCAGAAGAATCCATAATACTGTATTTGTCAGTGGCTGATGACTGAAAGGCCATTAACAGTGACTAGCGAGTCAGTGCCATGCACCAGCCTGGCTGAGTCAGTAATTTTTCATTTGTAACTGCAGATTTCCCCTTCTCATTTGCCAGATCTCCAACAGACCCATAGTTAGTTTGCAGTATGAAAAGCAAGCTGTGTCTTAAAATGAGTTTTTAACATTGCCAGTTCTGATTAACAGCTTCAGGTTTCCCAGTGGTGCCCAAACCCATCTGTACCATTTAGCCAAGCCCCACAGAGGAAATATGAAAGTATCTATTCCTGTGCACAGTTAATAGCACTGTCAGACATTCAGTGCATCTGTTAGAATGTCCAATGCACTCCTGGAGACTAAACCCAAGAAATTTTCCTCTCCAGCTTCAACTTGGTACTCAATTCTAACTTTCATCAACTGCAGCAGTGGATCAATCCAAGAATTCCTTCCAAAGCCCAATGAGCAGCAGGATATTAGCAAACAATTACATGGAACACAGTGCTCCAACTTGTGTAAGTGTTAGCAATCTGTTTGATGAAGTTTTCGTTTCTTCATCACAAAGTCTCAGTTCTCTTATTTCTGCAAGGCAGATGACTTCTCATCCTCCCTCCTGCACATGACCTGGCTGACATCTCTACAAAGGAAAGCTGGGAGAAGAAAGCCAACTTTGATGCAGGTAAGAACAGGGAAGCACACCATGAGCCTTCTGACAAGCATTATCCCAGCCTTCAACCATTAGCTCCTGAGAAACTTCCTGAGCCAAGGATGGCTTCTCTCTGCTTAATCAATGCAGCAGCTCTCCTCTCCACGAGCTTGTGTAACCTGCCTCTGAAGCCAGGTCAGCTTTCAGAACGCACAGCATCCTGTGGCAAAGAGCTCCACAGGTAATGGCACAGTGGGAAGGACTGCCTCCACTGCCTGCTTTGAACCCAGCCTGTCTGAGCCTGCCTCCTTTCACCTTGTTCCAGGAAACAGCACAGACAGCCCAGCTCCATCCCATTCCTGCTCCAGAGACAGACAAACTCCATCCCATTTCCATCCCATTCCTGCTCCACAGACAGCTGAGCTCCATCCCATTTCCATCCCATTCCTGCTGCACAGAGAGGTGAGCTCCATCCCATTTCCATCCCATTTGTGTTCAAAGGACAGCCCAGCTCCATCCCATTTCCATCCCATTCCTGCTCCAGAGACAGGTGAGCTCCATCCCATTTCCATCCCATTTGTGTTCAAAGGACAGCCCAGCTCCATCCCATTTCCATCCCATTCCTGCTCTACAGACAGCCAAGCTCCATCCCATTCCTGCTCCACAGACAGCCCAGCTCCATCCCATTTCCATCCCATTCCTGCTCCAGAGACAGCTGAGCTCCATCCCATTTCCATCCCATTCCTGCTCCAGAGACAGCCAAGCTCCATCCCATTTCCATCCCATTCCTGCTCCAGAGAGAGGTGAGCTCCATCCCATTTCCATCCCATTTGTGTTCAAAGGACAGCCCAGCTCCATCCCATTCCTGCTCCAGACACAGACGAACTCCATCCCATTTCCATCCCATTCCTGCTCCACAGACAGCCCAGCTCCATCCCATTTCCATCCCATTCCTGCTCCAGAGACAGCCCAGCTCCATCCCATTCCTGCTCCAGACACAGACAAACTCCATCCCATTTCCATCCCATTCCTGCTCCAGAGACAGCTGAGTCCATCCCATTTCCATCCCATTCCTGCTCCACAGACAGCCCAGCTCCATCCCATTGCTGCTCCAGAAACAGCTGAGCTCCATCCCAGTTCCATCCCATTCCTGCTCCACTGCTTCCTCTCTCTCCTGCCCACTGCTGGCACAAACCACTGTCACATCTTCCTTTTTGCTGCCTTCTCAGAGGTAGGAAATTTAGACTGATTTGTGATTCCTCATCTGGAAACTACTGGCCATGTCTGTGGCCCTTCCTGGAAACTTCCTTCACCATCTCCAGTGTCCTTTTTGTAACAGAGTGAGCAAAAGGGAGGCAGTGCTCAAAGGACAGACACACCACAGACTTAGAATGCAAAGAATCAATTTCCTTCTTCTTTATCAAAGCATATATTTGCACTAAAAATCACATCACAGCCACGTCTGAAATGCCACTACGGCATTTTACTGGCAAACATTAATAACTGAATAAAGGTCCCACTGAAATACTTGGTGGAATATCTTCTCAAAGACAAAGAACTATGAAGATGTCTTGTCAAAACCGCACATGAAAGGAACACGACCACTGAAAAGTCCCTGACAGCAGTAGTTTTCATTTGTTCCTGCAGTCAACTGACAGTCACAAGTGACAAATGTAACAAACACCCCCAAACTCATCCCAGTCACCTCTGAGAGCAACCATGCAGCAGAGCAGGGATGGAACAGAGAACCCTGTCCTTGTCCTTAGCCTATCAAAGAAGGTACAATGAAAGAGTTCTGTGCAAACTTACAGAGTCCTGACCCTCTCATCCATCACTGCACACAACCACTTACTCTCTGAGATCATCTGAGAGAGTTGGGTAGCTGAGCTCCACAGTACTACTCAGCTGCTACGTAATTTCAAAATTTTACACTGAAATTCGGCAAGTCCACATAGAAAGTGTGTTCCTCTCCCATCTGTTATTACTGGCCTTGTGAATGCCACAACTTGTTTCAAACTTGTTCTCTGCAGAGCCTTCGAGGTCCACAGGCTCATAAGAAGTCTGAAAGCAGCAACAACAAAACAAGTTGCAGTCAGGGACCTTCAAATCTTTACACGTGGCTCCCCATCCTCATCCAGAGGCTCGAAAATCTATGCTCTACAAATAAATAAAGGCTGAAAATCACTCTAAAGCCGTCTTTACAGCAGCAATTTCCAATAGCTGGAAAAAATAACTGTAAACCACCAATTTTAGCAGAGCTAGAAGATCTGTGGCAGTTGTGGCCTGACAGATTTAGCGGCTGTGAAGGCAGTTCAGAGGGCAGCACAGCGTGGGTGAAACCCGGCCTCCCCAGTCGCTGTAACCCGAAAGAGACCCAGCTATAATTAGAGCGATTATGGCTGAGACCAGATTAGGAGTCTGCTACCATTCTGGCCTCAGTGCTGAAGCAGCTTTCACAATAATGACCAGCAGTCCCATTGTTTCCCAACTGCAGAAAGTCACAGGCTGCTCCAAGAACAGGAAGTGACAGCAAACACTGGCTCGAAAGGGGAACTGGAAAGTGCCAGGTTATGGGATCACATGATGAGAAACACCATTCTGAGCACCATCCCCTCACACTGACACAGCACCACGCACCAGGCTGACACTTCTAGAAAAACATCTATAAACACAGCTGAGAAAAGCTGCTCTGTCCCAGCCTTGCAGGAACTCTCTTTGCTAAGCTCACTGGTGGAAGTTACTCCTCCTAGCTCTACTCTAACAGTACTTCTAAAAGCAGGCACTCAACAGAGAGCTGGAACCAGAGAAAAGTAAGTATTGCAGTTCAGTTTCCCATCTTCCACAAAGTGATTCTGCTAAATAAAGAAAGCTCTCATTATACAAGAGCTCTCCACCCAAATTCTATACACACATTAAAGCTGGAAAATTCACACGGTAATTTTTAATGTAATTAATGTTCTGAAAGGTGATTGTGCCAGGTGATGTACATGATACACAATTCATCCTTTCCTTTGGGGAAAGAGGACAAATCCAGCCAGCACACATCCAGCCAAAACACGTTTGCAATGTGCTCTGGCCTCCCAAGAACGTGGCTCTGGGATAGGCTTTATTCTCAGATATAGATAGGTAGATAGAGATATAGATAGATATATACAGCTATATAGATATGTACTCATCTCCCCAGCAGTTTTCTACATTCCTGTGCAGGGAAAAGGCACCCAAGAGGGCCCCAAACTGCACTCCAAGGTAAGTGGCATGCTGCAATATATTTAACAAGAGATAAGCCAGGAAAAGAGAGAAGGGGAAAAATTCAGACCTCGGCAGAGCTCCACTGATTATTATGGCCCAGAAAGGAGTATTTCTTTTGCTTCACCCTACGTAAATCACTGTGAATTATCTTCAAACCCAGCCAAAACCTGCTTTCCTTGAAATCCTGGGGGAAAAGCCTTTACAAAATCCAGCTACAACAGCTACACTTCCATTGGCAATGGCTCTTCTCTTGCTCTCTTCCTGCCATTATTTATCTCCCATATTTAACTTTCATAAAGCGTTCTGGGGATAAGCAGTCAGTTTTGAAAAACACCTTACAAGATAAAGTCATATTAAAGCTATTTCACTTGATGGGCTCAGGCTGGCTCAAGCAGAGCTAATGCACTTGGGACACACAATCCTGGGCTATAATCATGTTTTACATTTATATACTGCCTTTCACCCAGAATTCAGAATACACAAAATGCCAAAGAATGACAAATGCAAACTGCACAACAGAGAACAGAGGTATGTTTGGCAATGATTCTGTGGTGGATTCTCCCTCTTTCAAAGAATGCATGGCATTTCTAATACCTGCTCTAACCAGAACTCAGTGAGCCAGCAAACAGACATGCCACTGGACTTTCAGTTTAGTTAGAAAAGCTGCTCAGCAGTACCTGAGCATGCTGAAATTCTCCATTTGCAAAGCAGAAATTACATTTCAACATCCACACTACCTTAGCACAGAACTGTAACAAAGCTACACGTAACACAGCATTCCAGCTGCTACTGAGCTGCAAACTGCCTCTCAAACGTTTTCTGTGCAGCCCCTGGGTTCTGCAGCGATGACCAATGAATGAGATCACTGTGGCGGGTCCCCACAAGGTCATCTGACAGGATGTGTCCTTAGGAACGGCCCAGGTGATGCTCACCACGGCCAGAGCAGCTTCCCCCATCATGTGACGCAGCACCAGCCTGCACAGAAATGCCACTCCAGGGCAAGGCAGTGCACAAATACCTAAAGCATATAAACTGTTCATTCTGCACTGTTAGAGCCTTTATCACAGGATGGTAAAGGCCTCTGACACTGCCTTAGGAGGCCCATGTCATCCTTGTCACAGCTCAAAGTGTCTCTTGTACTTCATCTGATGAGCTTTGAGGTCACATTAACTGGGTACAAACTCACCAGCGAGGACAATTAACAGTCCACTTAATGGCCATTAAGTATTCAACCCAAGTCCTGAAGATGGTGATAGCTCAGCCAACTCAGATCCCACATCTGAGGCAGGGTAACCAGGAAAGCAAAGGTCATAAGGGATCTGACACCCCACAGGCACCGAAATGACACCGAACATGGCCCAGCTGAACACGCTGCACTGCACGGGGCCAGGGCTGGGGGATGCCATTCCCCGCCAGGCCTAGCACCTGCACAGAGGCCAGTCGGCCGGGCACTGCCCACCCCAGCACGGCAAGCCCCTCTGCCACCCTGGGCACCCCGAGCGCTGCAGCTGCCACACGATACCCGACCTGGTCGGCCCCGAACGGGGTGATGTTGGCCTTGACCGAGCCGACGCCCAGCCCCACGAGGACCAGTCCCACGAAGGTGGCGGTGGCGCAGTAGCGGGTGGCTCCCGCCTGCGAGCAGGGCGCCAGGGTGGCGTTGGCGGCGGGCGAGGAGCAGTTCTCCACGGGGAACAGGGGGATGTCCCCGCACAGGCCCTGGCGGGTGTGCGGCGCGGCGATGACGGGGAAGGCCAGCATGCCCAGCAGGTACAGCGCCATGCTGAGCAGGATGGTGCCGAACTTGCCCAGCAGGGCGTCGGCCAGCCAGCCCCCGAACGGCGACACCAGGTACGTGATGCCCATGAAGAGCAGCAGCGCCTGGCTGGCCTGCGCGCCCTCCCAGCCGTAGGGCGGCCCGTTGAGGAACAGCACCAGGTTGGAGGTGATGCCGTAGAAGGCCACTCGCTCCAGCAGCTCGGCCAGCAGCACGGCGGCGCAGGCCAGCCGCCGGCCCTGGAAGGCGCTGCTGGCCGCCCGCCCGCGCTCGCCGCTGCTCAGCAGAGGGCTGCGCTCGTTCGGCTCGGCCTCGTCCATGGCCCCGCGTCCCCCCGGCCCCGCCGCGCTCCCGGCCCGCCCGCCGGGACCCGCGCCCGCCGCCGCCCCAGCCCCGCCCCCCGGGCAGCGCCGCGGTGCCATTGGTGGGGGATGCTGTCACTCTGCCAGCCCTGGGCCCCGCCCCCGCCAGCGGCGCGCTGCCGTTGGTCGGGGGCGCTGTCACTCCGCCCGTCGCGCCGTCATATGGCCGAGTGGGGCGCGGCGGGGCGGAAGTGGCCTGGCCGTGAGGGAGTCCCGGCGGGTGGCCGGGGAGGTTCCTCAGGGTGCCCGTCAGAGCGGCCGGGGCGGTCCGGCACGGTGTCCGTCAGAGCGGCTGGCCGGCCGGGGAGGTTCCTCAGGGTGCCCGTCAGAGCGGCCCCCAGGTCCCTCACGGTGCCCTTCAGAGCCGTCGGCAGCGCCAGCCGGAGCGGGGCAGCCCGGGGTGTGCGGTGCCTCTCCCCGCTGTGCCCCGGCTGCCGCTCGGGGGCTGCACATGGAAATGGAAATGGAAATGCACAGAATCCCCGAACCGGTGGGATCCCAGAGGAAGATCTGGCTGGCCCTGCCCAGGCAGGGTCACCTGGCACAGGAGGGCGCCCAGGGGTGTGGAATGTCTGCAGGGCGGCACGATCCGCCGCCTCCCTGGGCAGCTGCTCTGCCGTCCTTCGTGAGAAGAGCTCTTCACGGAGAGGTGGAACTGGTGCTTTAGTTTATGGGCATTCTTCCTCGTCCTGTGGCTGGGTACAACTGAAAAGAGCCTGGCACCGGTTTCTTGGTACCCGCCTCTGAGATATTTGTTTGCATTAATGAGAGATCCCTTCTCAGCCTTCTTGAGACTGAACAGTCCCAATTCCCATGTTCTCTCAAAAGAGATGCTCCAGACCCCAAATCATCTTTTTTTTAGGGTTATTTAATGCTATAGTTAGTCTGTCTCACAACAAGGCCTTTCAGCAGGAAAAGGTGATAAACGTGTGGTGTAAAAGGCTGTATTAATATGTGATTTATACGTGTCTTTGTGTTTTTATATGTGGTTTTTTATGTGTTTGAGCCCTGCTCAGCACCCAGGATGTGCCTGGTGACTCAGGGGTGGGAGCAGCAGCTGGGTGTGAGGGTGTGCAGGAGTTACCCAGGTACACATGGAGAATGGACACTCTGATTTCAGCAGGACTAAGCATGGGATTAAAATGGGAAAACATCAATCAGCAGGATTACAGCCCTGAGATGTGCTGCAGTTCCACCATCACACGTGTTGAGGTACAGGTTGTGAATGCATTAAATTGTCTTCAGCAGCAGATCTTAAAGTCTTATTTTTGGCCAGAACAAAGTGGGTAAGACACTGCTGGTTGTGTGTTTTCAGTGAAAAAGTTAAGTTTGTTGACATCATGTAGTTACATACCAAATGTTTAGTCATGACTTACTTTGGAGCAAGTGATGCTTGTAAAAGTAAATACAGTCATTCAATAATGGGCCTTTGTAAATAACATATGCCATAAAAATGACTGATTACATATATTTGCTTTCTTAACTAGTTAAGAAATTTCATGACAAAGGACAATGAGGAAAAGGCAACCAGCAGTACAGGCATTTCTTTGTGAACTGCTGTAACATGACCAGTTCTATAACAAAATTACATTTCATCTTTTCCTAGCTTAATACACTATTGTCATATTAGCTGGGATTGCACTTTCTGAGGAGTTTGGTAGTATTTTCTGGAGACTCAAAGTAATAAAGCACACTTTGTGTTACTGTGTTTTATTTTCATGTTTTAGACCCTTCATAATTTACCTTGGTGAATGAAGTGAGATTTCTACATTGACCTGTCCCACAACTGGTACAAACACCTAACTGTGCTAAGCTACAGTTGAAATGTACCTTAAAATATTAGTTAAGGCTTCAGGAATAGAGATGCAGGTACTCCCACTAAATTCACAAGTTACTGTTCTCTCTGGAAGTACAGCAGGAAGGAGGTTTTAATTTCCCTCCAAACAATACTTAGCTACAGTGTGTTTAAAACTTCATTCTGATGCATCCAGGACCCTTTCTGTGCACACAGTGAGTGCAGCTGTGTCTATACAGGATTACATTCATGCATTTCTGTGTTTTCAAGATGCAATGCACATTTCCAGATTATTTTTTTCAGTCAAAGCCTATATAGCATAAAGCCAGAGTTACCATAAATAGTGATAACATGTTAAGATCTCTTTGAATGGTTCCTTTATTTTCTCTTTATTTCTCAGGTGACTGGTTGAGTTTCCTCATTTCTCATGGAGCAGGCTTTGTCTTACTTTAATGTTTGCGTTTTTTCTTCTTTGTGTTGCACACTAAATGTGTGGGACAGCTTTTGCTAAGCCTGTTGCACACTCAATGTGTTGGACAGCTTCTGCTAACCCAAAACGTTGCTTCCACAGCCAGATGCAGGGTACAGCTGCAGAATGTCCACTTTTGGTTACAGGGCTGCTCTGGGCACGCACTGCCACAGCTGCCAGGTGTGACACACCTGGATGGGCTGTGGGGACATGGTGGCACCAGGAGGGGCTGAAAGGCACCTGCGGAGCTTCACTCAGCCCGTGTGACACCTTCAGCTCTGTGACAGCTGAGACGCCCAAGTGTGCTTCACAGGGGGCATTTCCAGGCTGGAATCTTGGCCACGCTGAGAAAAGCCCTCCACATCTCAGCAGGAGTGGGATTTCATGCCAGAAACACTTTCTAGAATGGTGACAAAACCATTCTAGACCCAATGGTTTGGTTCTGCCTACCCTTACATTAGCATTTACCCTGCTTTTAGCATTTCTGCAGGATTTATTTGCTTCTAGGTTCTAGCCAAAAAGATTTTAGTTCCAGCAGAGTTTGAAGTGGTCTAAAGAATGTTGTGCTGAATCTGAGGATAACTCAGTGAGATGCAGTTAACACAGCTCTGCAGCATTAAGTTTCGTTAGCGAAAACATGAGCCTGCCTACCAAAATATTTACAGTTTGCAGAACCCACTCCAGTGTGTGTTTTTATTACTTTTAAACCCTCACTTGCAGAACACCTGTTAGCCTCAGAAACCCACACAAATTATTGGAAGAAGTACTGTTTCAAAAATGATTAATTTAATACTTCTCTACATGTGGCATATTTTTTCTCTGTCTACCTGACAGTGAAATATGAATAACGAGGCACTGCAGGTTTTTGAAGACCACTTTTCCATGTCTTCTCCAGCCTTTGGGGAAGCTGGCATCTGCGTGACCCTGTGGTGAATTACATTAGGCAATCAGACCAGGTTATAAGCAAAAAAGTGACTTTTCTGTCCAATCAGCCCCCTTCTCATCACCACTAATGTCCTGCACCTGGTCTCAATACTTTTCCAAGATGTTGAAAGACGTTCAGGTGGGTCTCTACCTTCAGCCACCTGTTTCCTATTAACCTCCCAACGGACGCCCTGAGCTGGCTGCTCACCTTCCTCCTGCTGCCCCACTCAGCTGTTCTGAGTTTCTGGCTGTAATTCGGGTGGACCCTTTTATCCTGAAGACTGGCTTGCTGGTTTGGGATATTGTTTTCTTCATCTGGAGTTCAGGTTTGGTCTTTTTTCTTCCCTGTTTTGTTGTATCTTTGGGTTCTGCCTGTTGCTATGGTTTCTCGCCTTTTCCCCGCTCTCACACACCTTTGGTTCTGCTGCATTTTGTGGCCTTCCTGATGCTCGGAGTGGTCTTTGCCCATCCCATTCCTCACTCTTCGGACTAGCACTTTCCTCTGGCTGTTCTGGTGCTCGGCATCTTACCCACCTTTAGGTTTTTTCCTATCGCTGTTCCTGCCCCGAGCATGAGGCACCTCCTGGGTGGTATCAGGAGGCAGACGCTGTGATGCTGTCCTCAGGAGGCCTTTGAATTCCCGTTCCCCGGCCACGGCCCGAGCGTGTCACCTCTGTGCCGGACTAACGAGGGCGCACAGCGCTGTCCAGAGGCGTGGGCAGGCGCCCAGACCTCTGCCAGGTATCCAGGTGCCCTCTGCCCGGGAGCACCTGCCAGGGCTGGCCCATCCCCGCACGGGTGGGTCGCGCAGGGCTCGGGGCCGCGGCCGCTCCGGCCCCGCTCCGCAGCGCCGTTTCCGGCCCCGCGGGCAGGTGAGGCGGCGGCGGGCGGAGCAGAGGGAGCGGAGCGGCCGCGATGAGGCTGCTGCTGCTGGCGTGCCTGCGGGCGCAGACCGGCAACGCCACCACGGCCGCCAGGATCCGGTGAGTGAGTGCCGCGATGGGGAGGATGCGCTGCGCTCCGAGCCCGCCATGCGCGGCCCGCGCCGGCGCACGGCGGCAGAGCCCGGCGGCCCCGGGTGTGCGGGGGGCGGCGGCAGAGCCCGGCGGGCCGGGTGCGCGGGGGCTCCGGCGGCCCCGGGTGCGCGGGGGCTCTGCCGGTTGCGGTGTGCGGGGCGCGGTGGCTCTGCCGGCCGGGGTGTGCGGGGGGCGGCGGCAGAGCCCGGCGGCCCCGGGTGTGCGGGGGCTCTGCCGGCTGCTGTGTGCGGGGGGCGGCCGCAGAGCCCAGCGGGGCCGGGGACACCGCGGGGCCGCCCCCGCTGCGGCGCTGCCCGGCACGGTGCCCGCCCGGTGCGTGCCCAGAGCGGGCACGGCCGGCGGAGCCCGGGCCGCTCCTGCCCGCAGCGTGCCCGGCTCCCGCACAGCCCCGGCGGGCACCGGCTGCGGGGGTGGCACAGTCGGTGTGACGGGCGGCAGGGCAGTGCCGGAGCCAGCCCCGGCTGCAGCCATGCGGGGATGGCACAGAAGGGCAGCAGGGCAGTGCCGCACAGCCCTGGAGCCGCTCGGGTGCCTGCCCTCGCTGCGGGCTGCGGCTCGCGGGGGATGGATGGATGGATGGATGGATGGATGGATGACGGACACGGCGCTGCAGTGCTGGGAAATCGCACGAGAGAACAGAACCGCAGAAACATCCCTCATGTCCCCGTTTGGCTTTTTCTGTGACGTGGAAAAGGGATGTGGCCGAGAGCATTGCTGCTGGGGCTTCACTGTGCACGTCAGCTATAAAAAAAATAAGTCGCTATAAAAAATAAACAATATCCCAATGGTTTTGTCCTCTTGAGGCCCGAAACAATGATTTGAGTTCATCTTATCGGAGTTGTCCACATTTTAGTTGTTTCTCTTCAGATGAATCTCTTGGGTTATTCTGCTATTCCAAGTTTTCCCTGACCTTGATCTGTGCATTGTGTCACACGTGAGGTTATGCACAGCAGCATCCTCAGACATTGGGTTTTCATGCCGCTTGTGTCATACCGAGTGCAGCCTGAGCCTTCTGCAGGGCTGCTCTGTTGTGTGAGGCTCTGGTAGGACATATCCGCTGGTCCTGTCACCCAGGCACTGAGGATAGAAACTCAGAGGAAGCTGAAGGTTTTGCTATTTTAAAACAATAATTGTTACTAAAATTTTGAGACAAGTAAGTTCTTTATGGGATATATATATACTTCTTTTTATGCCTGTACATTCCAGCAGAGTTCCTGTGGCATTCTGCATTTCCTTTCAGATCTTACCCTTTGCTCTCACTGGATAGTACAAGACTAGTTATTGTTGGGCACATCACTGCTCAATTTTCCTCTATGAGGTTATTTACCTTTACAAATTAAATATTTACTTTCCGTCTTCTTCAATTCCACTTTGAGGGAAGTCAGACATACATTTAGACTGGAGCTGTTCAGAGCTAATCTAGTAGAAAGCAGGTTCTGCATTGTTTCTAGTTAAAACAAGTCTGAATAAGCCAGAAAAGCAAGGGTTCACATATTATATCAAAGTCTTTTAATTGCAGATATTGATAGTGAATATGTGAGCACACTGTCCTGAGGTATGGTGGCTTAGCAAGGTGCCTTTACCTGAATTTTTTTTGAATTTTGAACTTTTGGTTAAATATAAATGAAACAATGACATTGTCTCCGGGTTGAACACTTGCCAGCATAGATTAATTTTATGGCTTAATATAACAGTGTATACTCTGTTTATGATATTACAGCTCTTCCAATAACTGCTTCATCTTTTCATAAATAAGATATTCATTTCCTGAGTTTAAAGTAAGTGGTGACAAAGGTACCAGAATTTAATTTGGCTAAAAATCAACTTGCTAAAGCAAGTGGTATAATGAATGTGCTGTGGGCTTTCTTCCTATTGGTGTGCATAATCTTTAATCACCTTAAAAAATATGAGCAATGAATAAATACGGCACAAAGCAAAAGTCTTTGCTTAGGCTGCCATTGTTCAGCCTTAGGAATGAGATCAAAGAGGTGTCAAGGAAGAAAAGAAATTATTCTTCCCTGCCCCTTGAAATGTTTTGTTCATCTTTTATTACTTGGTAGTAAGGAGGAATAGAAATCTGGAAATAATAGGTTAATTAGAAAGATTTAGATTAACTGTTTTGCCAATATGTAAATGTTTTCTGGAGAGAGAGAAATTGGTTTGGCTCTCATTAACTGGCCAGTTAAGACAGCCATTCTGTAAATCTCCAGGTAATCAGCTGCAAGAGAATTAAAACCACAAATCCAACGGTGCTTATCATCCCTCTGGACAATTGGTTTTGAGCTTAGACATTTATTGGAGTAGTTCAGTAATCCAGACACTTCTACTATTTCATTTTACCCTGTGGGCCAGGGTTGGAATCCCACAGGGGAACACTCCCAGGGCAGGGGATCCTCCTGTCCTCAGGCAGCTGTGGGGGCTCCTGCACCTCCCGGCTGGCCCTGCTCAGGGCTGGGACATTCCTGCTGGGACATGCCTGCTCAGGATGGGACATCCCTGCTGGGACATCCCTGCTGGGACATTCCTGTTGGGATGTCCATGCTGGCCTTGCTCGGGCTGGGACGTCCCTGGTCCCTGCTGGGACATCCCTGCTCAGGTTGGAACATCCCTGCTGGGACATCCCTGTTGGCCCTGCTCAGGGCTGGGACATTCCTGCTGGGACATTCCTGCTGGGACATTCCTGCTGGGACATTCCTGTTGGGATGTCCATGCTGGCCTTGCTCAGGCTGGGACGTCCCTGCTCAGGTTGGGACATTCCTGCTGGGACATTCCTGCTGGGACATCCCTGTTGGGACGTCCCTGCTGGCTCTGCTCAGACTGGGACATCCCTGCTGGCCCTGCTCAGGTTGCAACACCCCTGCTGGGACATCCCTGCTCAGGCTGGGACGTTCCTGCTGGGACATTCCTGCTGGGATGTCCCTGCTGGCCCTGCTCAGGTTGGGACATTCCTGCTGGGACATTCCTGCTGGGACATCCCTTCTCAGGCTGGGGCATCCCTGCTGGCTCTGCGTGGCCATTCCCAGAGCAGGAACCTTCAGGACAGGTGTTCATCTGCACCTTGGCATGAGATCCATCCTTTTCAGGGGCTGCCCTCAGTGCTGCTGCTCCCCGCCATGGTTTGCACTGCAGGAGCTGTTTGTGACACGGGTTCAAGCTTGGCAGAGTTCTTTGGTCCTTGCAAACCTCAGTTACTGAGTTCAGAACACAGAGACAGGAGGAGCTGGTCTCCATCCTCACTCACATTTTTAATTTCTGTGGTTCACACTGAACTTTATTCATAGTTCACTCATGCCAATGCAATTTGTCCATGTTGCTTCAAGGAGAGGTTTGAGAGGGAAAGGAAGGACATGTTGTTTTAACAATTCTGAAAAAATAAGATCATTTACAAAGAAAACAGGAGATTAGGCAGGGTTTCAACTCGTGTAATTTGATGGGCTTCAGTGGGAATTGTGAGTATTCAGGTCTGGCCAAGTTTCTGAGAGGCAGTGGAATGACTCTGCTCCCTTAACAAGCTCTGAATTGTGCCATATACATTAACAGTAGTTGGTGCACAGCTGCTGTGCAGAGCAGACAGCTGAGGGAAAGAGATAATTAATATTTTTGGATGAAGCCTATTTTGTGCCATTCAAGAAGTGTCAGTGTATCCACCTACCAGGAACTTTTTGGAAATCAAACATTCTTTGTCTGCAAGTAATTCCATTAAATATCAGTTGAGATTTAGAAAGTAAATGTTTCTGAAAGGAAGGTATCACAGAAAACAGAGCAAGTTTCACAACCATAATACCTTAGAAATAAGCACACTTTCAACTCCTGTGCCTTCTCATCAGCCAGGCTGTGTTTGGAACTCTAAAACTGTTTCCTGATATGCAAACCTGTGAACTGCAGATTCATGCTGGAGGGAGGAGGGAGACTGCTCGCCAGGAGAAGTGAGAAACAGTGATCAATTATGTAGGAATAAAAAATTAAACATTGTAAAACATCGCTTGGTATTTCACAGATGTGTTAGGGAAAAATGGTTTTTGTATAGAAAGCTCAAAGTGAAAATGAGTCAGAAAAGGCTTGTAGCTTTTAGCAGGATCTCTGCACACAGCGTAGATCCAGAGAAGGCACTTGAAAGTTTCACTTATAAGCTTTGTGATTTCCAAAGAATATTACAAATGTACCGAACAAAGAGAAATTAATTTCCTGAAATTAATTAGGAAATTAATTTCCTAAAATGAGGGGGACTGGGAAATACTTTGTGCAATACCCAGATATGTATAAATATCAGAGTAAGCAGTGGCCAGTATAACGTACTTCTAAAAATGCCCTTACACATTTACTGAATGGCTGGAGTTCTCCCTGATGCGTTCTGCCCAGAAAAACACCCAAAATCTGCGATCTGACTGCTCAACTCCACTTCAGAAATAGTGTTTCCCCAGGTCACGGCATTGGCTTCCATGGGAGTTTCAGCAGAAGGGGAGAATGTGGCAAGGCAATTTCTAGATCCACGCGACATTCAGGCTTTGTTAAGACACTTGGGCATTTATCTCCTTATTAAAAACTGTGATAGAGAGAAAATGCAGCCTTGAGATTTGGCATTGCCAGTGTTGTCTTTGATCCCCAGACAGCAGGAGCTGGGTTAATTTTTGTTTCTCATTCACAAGGTATTTGTTTACGAAATGGCAAAATAATGTGAAGAGACATTTGCCAGGAGGAGAAGAGATATGGATGATGTGTCTGCTGTGCCTGGGCTTCATTCAGGGACATCTGGGACTTCACACACAGATCAGTCTTCCAAAAAAATCCCTGCAATAACTCTGCAGCACTCCCTAATCATGTTCCTTGGTAACAGCATATGTGTGAAAATCACTCTGCTTTTTTTGGTTATGAAGATGGAAAGCCATTTAGAAAATATGAAAATAACGCTGTAAATTTCAGCACTTAAATACTACCCAATAACTCAGCTCCTACACTCGTGTATTTCCATAGATGCATCATTTGAAGCTTGTGATTAATGATATCAAACTCAATGGAATGTTCAGGGGATCAAGACCTGTTTAAATCTGGGAATTTGAATTATTCTGGGAATATTTGCTTATTTTTCCTTCTAAAGATGTATGCAGATTTTTTACGTGCTCCTGAGTAGAATAAAAATGTGTTAAAAAAAAAATTGAATTTGTAGAGGTAATGCACAATCTCTGAGCCTTGGAACACTTGAGGGAGTCCCTCTCTGTTTACTGCAGAAGCAGCTGCCATTCCCCAGGGAGATGTGGAGCTGTGCAAAGTGTGGAGGAGCAGTAGTCATCCCTAGTATGTTTTAAAAAACACTTTTGATTGGAATTCCTGGCTGAGTTTCCTGATGCCTGATGTCCTGAGAGAGTTATTTTCAAATTAATTGTAATATGCAAACATATTGCTTTTACATGATAGTGATTTATGGTAATTGGAATACTGATGGGAAAAAACCCTTTTAGACCATTTAATGAGCACCTGTGAAATGATGGAATGCATGCACCAGCATCCCAAGGAATGCCTGGGAGATTTTCCCTCCACAGCTGGGAGATTTGGGCATCATGATTGGGATATAAATGGAGAGCCTCTTGCAAGGGCAGGGCAGGTACTTGGAACCCGTTCATGGGCCAGCTGGTGTTAAGAATGGCTCAGCAGTGTAAATAAGGAGCTTAAAATGTGGCTGTGTTTCATTATTTCTTAGCAGTTATCATAATTTATTGGTCTCGTTTGGAACAGTGGAGTGGAAGGAGTTTCTTTGGAGGCTGAGAAGCAATCCAGCGCCATGTGTTGTGCCAGTGCAGCTCTGTCTGACAGTGCTGGCACACTCCTTCCAAGGCCCCAGACGTTTCACAGCACTCTTAGCAGCAGTTTCTGCAGGAGTGACTAACTGCTGCAGGACAGAAAATCACATTTCTTGGGAGGCTGTGCAGTAATCAGGAGATGAAGGCTGACATGACCCAGGCAGTCAATGAGCTAGCAGGATTGCCATGCCAGAACAATTAATAAGTGATGGGAAATCAATCAGCTGCCACGATGTGGGATAAGCACAGAACGTTCTTGTGGTGTTTGCGTGATCCTGACAGTGCCAACGCCAGTGTCAGCTGAGATTTGCTGCTCTGGGTGTTTGCTGGTGTTCCTGGGAGCACCGATACCTGCTTGTGCTTTCAGGGCAGGAGCGGGGCTGCCTGCAATCCATCAGTTCCTGGCTCTGGCAGCCCCTGCACCAGTGTTTTCAATGGGAAGGGGCATGGCTAAGCTCACTGCCAGGGGTTTGCTGGTTGGTTTTCATTTTGGAACTGAGATTTTGAAGAGGTTGTGAAGGTATTTGTGTCATTCATTTTGTGTAGTTGTTTTGCTTATACTTCAATATTTGTGTCATTCCTTTTGTGTAGTTTTTTTGCTTATATTTCAATTCTCCTTTACCTGGTTTATCAATGGTTGAGCTGAGACAAGAAGCAATTAAACCCACCATCAAACAGAAGGGGAACACAATTCAGCTCTCTGGCTCTCTTGATGCATTCATTTTTGATGTTCTGTATTTTTAGTAGCACTGACCAGCTGGACATATTTGTGCTTTCTTCACTTGGTGTCCTTTCTCCAGAACAAGGGGCTGAGAATCTTAAGAGCAAGGTCTGACACAAGAGGATGTCTGACACAGGAATTCTGGCACCTCCCTTCAGAAGGAGGGATTATTTCAGAATAATAAGTTGAGTCAGGAGGGGTCCTGGGCATCCTACATTTTTTCTGATTTTCTGATTTCTGCCCATGCAGTGTTCCCTTGCTTGGAAGGTGCCTGTGGCTTCACAGTGGTGAAGATAACAAATATCTTCCAGGGAAAAAAAAAACCCAGCCTTGTGAACAGCTCCTGGTTGATGTCTGCTTGAACAAAAAGGCATAAAGTTGAAAGAGCAAAGTTTGAGGAAAATGTTTTGATTAAGTTTGCTTCATACACTGGTGTGCTATAACATTAATAGTGACTTCTTTATTCTCTTTCTGCTTGTTCCAATAATGAAGGAATCATCTACATGCTGCAGGTCACATCTGTGTTCTTAAAGATGCTTTCATGTATGAAAGTGCAGCTGAAATAGCAAACCTGACCTCCTCAGACAAGTTTGATGCAGCCCTGGCCATTCACCTCTATAAAGGAGGCAGACTGCTGCAAGGTAATCCTCCTTCTGCTTTGCAATAAAAATACCTCCCAGAAAAGTCCTGCGAGGGAAGAGAATGAATCCTAACTGCTACAAATGGCTAGAAATGTATAAACCCACACAGAATATCCTCACCCTGTTTATCCATTTCAGCAAATGTTCAGAAATGCTAAAAATCCCTCTCAATGGGAGATCTGATAGAGAGAGAACTAAATAAATGTACTTTTAAACCACATGGTGCTTTTGGTAATTAAGTGCTTTAACTACATCAGGATGAGAGCATTACATTAACATTAGATCCTTTCAGTAAATGTGTTCTTTCAGAGGACAATGGCTTGGCCAAGGAGAGCTGGGCTCAAATGGAAGGAAGCAGGGAGGCCAATTTGATTTTCCTGCTCAAAAACGCGTCAGGGTTTTTCGACGTGAAATAACATTCCTGTCAGCCAAACTGCAGGAGACAGGATGTTATCAGACAAATAATAAAATTTTCTATTCTCTCTAGCCACATAGAACAAAATTTTAGCCTGCCACTAATGATGCACTAGGAGCACTGGCTCTGAGAGTTACAGCCAGTAATTTCACCTGCTGAAATTGCAGTTTGTGCATCCTCAGCTGAGAGCAGCTTGAGTTACAGGAATCTGTTCAAAGGCACAGAACTGCACTCCCACCGATCTCAGGGGCAGGTCTGGGGCTGTTTGCACTTCAGCAGTGCCCCCACTCTGTTCTGGGGGTTTGCAGACAGCCTGAATTACTGTGTCTGCTCCGCCTGGGCTCCTTCTGTTCCAGAGGGGCTCTGGTTTCAGCAGGGCCCTGAAATACAAATACAAAATAATTCTGTAAAATGAGCTCTGCTCACATATGAAATAGGGCTTGTTGGAACATAGAGGTGATTGTTTTTTTGACAAGACCTTGAATTGTTTTGGAGGAAGCATATGGAAAGTCTGAGCACCATCTTTTTTGGGGGATTTTTGCTGAGGAACAAAAGATAAAGTTGAATTTTAACTGTTTATTGGAGTACAATTTTACTGGAGGTTAACTCCTATGGCAGTGCCCAAATGCTGTTGCTGTTATCTTTTCAAAGTCCCAAGTGGCCTGAAAAGCCTGATACCTTGCAAAAGCTCAGGAGTTCAAATAAATCAGTTACACTGTTCTGAAAATATCTGCAGTGGCTGAAAGAGAAATAAACCAAAAGTCTCTGAAAGGCAGGACAGTAATAGTAAGGTTGCTGGGATGATCACAGTCAAAGTGTAAAGGTTATTGCAGACTTCTGGGACAAAAAAAGGGATCCAGGGAACATTCCTGGCTCCTGGGACATTTAGAAATTTAGCAATTGCACTGCCATTGCTGCCGTACTATTGATCTGCTTGGCCTCATCCTGGAAATTCTGTTTACAGGATCAGCACACCTAAGAGATGCCATCGTAATTATTCACTTTTTAAATTTATTACAGAGGCAGTGCATATTTTATATGGTGTTTCAGACAGTCTGTCTCTGGAAGATTAGAGGCAGTGGTGCTTTGATAGTGCACATCAGTTCCCCCCACCTGCAAACGTTAGAGTAGAATATCAACCAATGCCAAGGAAATTCTCCAAGTAGCCAGAATGGTAATTAGTCTTTCATTCTTTTTGCTTGCTCTCTCATTTAGTAATGAGGAAATTAGCAATGCTAATAAATCCTGATCTCACAGCTCACTTAACTTTCAAATACAAATCGAAATCTGTGGTACATTTTCTGTCTTCATCAACAAACTTTGTTTCCCATTGGGTTTGATGTCCTGTGAAAGTGCAGTTATTGTGTGTGGGGTTACAGTGCTAAAAAATAAAAATTCAAGTTTCCTTTTCACAGATTTCTGCTCAGATAGGTGATTGAGAGTTATCAATGCACTTTTTCACTCTGGTCCTTACATGGATATATTGGCCAACTTCTCATTGCTTTGCAGGGAGCAGAATTCCCTTTGGAATCATCTTTGGTGGGACAGATGTCAATGAAGACATCAAATGTAAAGAGAAACGCCAGGTGATGGGGGCAGTGCTGGAGAGAGCCAGGTAAGAGCAGGGGTGGAGGATTTGTGAGAGGAAATTGCATTTTTGTGTGGCAGATCTTTAGGAAGCTTTCTACACACACTTGGAAGCGCTGGAAGATGTGGAGGCCAGCAGGAAAGGCTGGACTGCTTGAAACCCTGGTGACCTTTACCTGTTATTTGTGATTCAGCGGTGGAGGGGGAACAGTTTGATCAGAAAATGCAGCCTGTGTGCAGCCTGTTTGTTTGGTATTCCCCTGCTCCTCAACACAGCTTGTTCACAGAATGCCTGGTTGAAAAGTGGATCCCTCTGGTACAAGCAGATTTTTTTTTAATTTTATTTTTTCTCCTGCTGAGGTGTTCCTTTCCCTGGGCCCAGGAGCAAAGAAGCAGGGACTGAAAAAAGTCTTTAAGCAAATTCTCTCAGTTTTTAGGTGAAATGACAAGGGAGTATTTTCAGATGTTTTAAAGTCTGGAAAGCTCTAGTGCCATGCCAGTGTAGTCATCAGATGTAGATCAAGAACTGACCATAAACCAGAGGAAATTACTAAAACCTGAAAAAGACTCCTGAGCATGTTTCATAGTTTCAACATCCCCAGAAGTTTTCTCCGGACCGATCCAAAGGTTTGTTGACTTCAGCAGTGTTTGCTCATGGCCGTGGTGGGGGAGGAAACCTTGTTTGGTTGCAGAGCCAGAGCAGGATGGATTTTGGGTCAGGCAGGATCTGCTCCAGGCTCCTCTCTCCTGGTCTGTCCTTGCTGCTGCCTCTCTGTTTCCCAGCTATCATTGGCTCACTTAGCACTGGCAGAGATGTGCTGCTCTGTCTGTAATCCCCTATAAAATGTGGTAAGTAAACAGATTTTAAAGACAGCACTTAATCACACTCATTGAAAAATCATTAGGGCACGTTCTTGTGTCTCAGTGTGGCTTGGAGCTGAAAGCAACTTAAGGTTCCACTCAGGAAAAAATTTATGTACTTGTTTACTTTTGTTATCAAATAATCAGAAGCTGTTTTTAAACAGGTCTGAAGGACCTGTTTAAAGAAAAGATATCTAATGTGTCAGATTTCAGCACTGTGCAAAATGAGAAATACATAAAAACAATCTCTGAGTGTGTCCATTTGATCCATCTCTGTTTAAAATATCATCTGTCACAAATACAGCTAATACAAAATCTGCTTTACTGAATGTTTTTTAATGGTATTGAGTTGGGAACCTGAAGTATACCTTAATAGCTTGAATTATCTATGATCTTTCAAAATGTATTATGACATCCCTGTGCAGTTTACAATATTTTCTCTACTACAGGAAAAGCATCTCAGTTTTCTAGAAGTTATTCTCAATGTGCCTCTTCTCCAGTAGCATCACTGCTGTTATTCATTGCATAGTTATTAAAAGAAACATTGATTTTTTTTTCTTTATTGATTGCAGGGTTCTAAGCAGAAAGCATCATGAATTGTAGATTACTTGTCCAGTACAATATCCCAGCACATTCCATAAAACAAACTATTGAACACTGTCTAGCCTTATGAGTGTTTCATTTTTAATCAAATCCCTCTAAATGGTGCTTGTACCCCTCTGGGGTATTTTTTTTCCTATTGAACAGTGTTTTGTAGGCTTAGAAGTGACATCTTTTTATGCTTGTTAATGTGATGTATTGAAAGGATAATTGCCCAATCTGGGGAGGGAGCATGTGCAGCTTGACAAAGGCAGCACTTGCAGGGGCTTTAATAACCTCAAAGCTGTCAGGTTGTGCTGTGAAATTCATTGCAGGGCCATAAAGCAGGTCCTACAGAACACATGTGGGGGAATAAGGTTTGTTTCAACAAGCAAAAGTAGGAGTTCTAATTCGGCATTTATGGGAATTCCGATGAATGGTTGTGGCGATTATGACATATTCAAATTATGACACAGCATCTCCAGTGGAGAAGCTCTGGTTGTGGCTGTGGTGCTTTATTCAAACCTTTAAGGTGTCAGACAGAAACATTTCAGAAATTACATGAAAAGAAGCCCTGAGCCATCAGTGCAATGTGTGATGGGCTCTTTTTTATATTCAATATCTCTACAAAGAATTAAAAATAGGTGTTTTGCTAAGCAAAGCACACTAAGAAGTGTCTCATGTGAAGGAGCCATTCACTGTTTTCCACAGGACTGGGGGTCCCCAGAAATGGCCCCATCTGTGGTTCCAGGGGACACTGAAGTTCCATTTAAGAGCACCCATCCATGTGTTTGTGCTCCAGTGCCACTTACAGGCTTCGTTAAATCCAGCATGTTCTGAGATCTCCCCTGGCCAGGGGTTCCTCGCTAGCCCTGCATGGAAACCCCTCCCAAGCTCCAGCCAGGATAACCTGGTTATGAAGGAATCAGCCTTTTGCTGGCTGTGGTGGGACAGCCAGGAATGGGGATGGCTCCTGCAGTGCTGCTCTGGGGCTCTGCTGTCCCTGCAGGGCCGTGCGCAGGGTGCGGTACTCACAGCAAGGCCGGAGCCCTGGGGAAGGTCTGAAATCTTCACTGCAATTCCTGCTGGGGATTGCCAAAGCACAGCAGGGGCAGCTCAGCTCCTGCTCACCCTGCTCTGGCTGCGGAAGGGCTCCTGCAGTGGGGCAGGAGCAGCAAAGCCAGCTCCTGCTGCTGCTGCTGTGCGCACTCGTTTGGGCCAACTGGCAGCTGTCCCCTTGGCTGGGGGTTCTCCTTGAGGAATCCTCACCTCACCGTCCCAGGAGCTCTGGGTGGGAGAGCCTGAGGAGCTGCTGCTGCTTTAACCATGGCTTTGTGCTGCTTCTAACCATGGCTTTAACCATGGTTTGCTGCTCCTTTAACCATGACTTTGTGCTGGTTTAACCATGGCTTTGTGCTGGTTTGACCATGGCTTTGTGCTGCTTTAACCATGGCTTTGTGCTGCTTTAACCATGGCTTTGTGCTGGTTTGACCATGCATTTGTGCTGGTTTAACCATGGCTTTGTGCTCCTTTAACCATGGCTTTGTGCTGCTTTAACCATGGCTTTGTGCTGCTTTGACCATGGCTTTGTGCTGCTTTGACCATGGCTTTGTGCTGCTTTGACCATGGCTGTGTGCTGCTTTAACCATGGCTTTGTGCTGGTTTAACCATGACTTTGTGCTGCTTTAACCATGGCTTTGTGCTGCTTTAACCATGGCTTTGTGCTGCTTTAACCATGGTTTGCTGCTCCTTTAACCATGGCTTTGTGCTGCTTTGACCATGGCTTTGTGCTGCTTTAACCATGGCTTTGTGCTGCTTTAACCATGGCTTTGTGCTGGTTTAACCATGGCTTTGTGCTGCTTTAACCATGGCTTTGTGCTGCTTTAACCATGGTTTGCTGCTGGTTTAACCATGGTTTGCTGCTTGTTTGACCATGGCTTTGTGCTGGTTTAACCATGGCTGTGTGCTGCTTTAACCATGGCTTTATGCTGGTTTGACCATGGCTTTGTGCTGCTTTAACCATGGCTTTGTGCTGCTTTAACCATGGCTTTGTGCTGCTTTAACCATGGCTTTGTGCTGCTTTAACTGTGGTTTGCTGCTGGTTTAACCATGGCTTTGTGCTGCTTTAACCATGGCTTTGTGCTGGTTTAACCGTGGTTTGCTGCCGGTTTAACCGTGGTTTGCTGCCGGTTTAACCGTGGTTTGCTGCTGGTTTAACCATGGTTTGCTGCTGGTTTAACCACGGTTTTCTCCTGGAACAAGTGCAAAGCCTGAGGAGCTGCTGCTGGTTTAACCGTGGTTTGCTGCTGGTTTGACCATGGTTTGCTGCTTGTTTGACCATGGTTTGCTGCTGGTTTAACCATGGTTTGCTGCTGGTTTAACCACGGTTTTCTCCTGGAACAAGTGCAGAGCCTGCTTTTGTCTTTCAGCTGGGATCAGCTTTGTAAGCCTCTGATCTTAGTTCTTATCAAGGTTTTTTTCTGAAGTGCTTTTTATGTTTAAACACTTTAAGCAGATGATCCCAACTATTTTTGTCCCCTTCCCCAGGTTTGCAGTGGCTTTCACGGTGGAAATGAAGGAGCTGGCAGCGGCAGAGTGGGTATGTTGGTGTGGTGGCAATGCTTACTGCATTAGCAGATGTGCACGCTCCTAGATGTGCCCTAAATAGTGCAGAGAATTGCAATAATCTGCATTGTTCCCAGCCCTGCTTGTCCTTTCAGAGAGAGCATTTCGTGTTGATGTACGGGCAGAGAGGTCTGGCATTAAAAGCTCTTTAGGATTAGAAGAGAGTGAGGAGCAGTTCAGGAAGTGTTTCTCTGTAACATTTAAAACAAATCATTTGTTGTTACCGAGTCTCTCCTGATGCCAAATTGTTTCTTTTGGCATCATTTACTAAACTTTATGTTGACAA
The DNA here is from genome assembly GCA_024865655.1 of Emberiza elegans. NCBI lineage: Eukaryota > Metazoa > Chordata > Aves > Passeriformes > Fringillidae > Emberiza > Emberiza elegans. The sequence goes on from JALJVW010000184.1 coordinate 57,251,622, forward strand.
AATTCCTGCAGACAGCATTAGTTACAATAAAGAATTTGGAGGTATAATTTGAAAATACTTGTTTGTCAGCTCTGGAAATAGAATGAACTTCTTAAGGTGAGCTGCAGAGGTAAATTAAATTTGATTTTTCTGTGCTGAACAACAGACCCAGTGAGGGGGGAGCAGGAACCATTTGGGATGGAGCCAGCAAGGCAGGAGCTCCCTCCTGCAGTGAGGTGCTGGCTCCCCTCTCCTCACCCTGGGAAACACCAGCTGAACAATTAATGCAAGGACTTGGAACAAAGTGCTTGGCACCTCTTCAGATCCAGTTTGCATCATAGGATAACCATTAATGCACTCTTGCCTCAAAAATAATCACTGAGAGTGGAGGATATACAATGCCTTATTTCAGCATTAATTGATGTTTAAAATCTATTTGCATTAAAAGGATACACGAGCAGACTTGGGATTTGGTATTTTATTTTACAAATGTAATTTGGTTTTAATAGTTACTACAATGAACTACATGATGGGTAAAAGGGAAAGGGCACAGCTTCTGTCACAGATAGTAAGCAAGAAAACGACAAAATTAACAGAGGGGAAGGAGAAGAAACAAAACTGAGCTTTGAAATAGTTCCAGAATCAGCACCTCGAATGCTTTTAGGTACCAGGCTTTGACTTTACCTGAACACTTCTGCACTGGGGGCCTGTGAGAGAGTGATGCAGTGTTTGGGGTCCATGGCAGGCAGGGAGTTGGAGGCAGATCTGTCCCATCCTGAACTGAAATCCAGCTGCTGCCTGTGCCTTAAACGCTCTGATCCTGAGCTGAAATCCAGCTGCTGCCTGTGCCTTAAACGCTGAGGGTTTGGGCTCCTGCCCTGCTGGCTCTGTGGGAAGGCTCGGAGCAAATGGCTCAGATTTGCTGCTTCCAGCAGTGAGGAGCACGAGCACATCCTTCCCCCCACAGCTCCCATTCATGATTTTCATGATATTCAGGATTTGTACAATGAGCTGACGCTGCTCTGAGCTGCCCTGCTCCTCCAATGGGGGCTTCATTAGCTGGGAGAGTCACCCAAGAATGTACATCACAAACACGTCAGCAACTGCACTGTGCTCAAAGGCTGTCCCTTCCAACAAACTCGCTTCTCTTTCACTGGATAAACTAGAAATTACCCTTAATTATCAAGTATGTGATCTGGCCTTTGTAATAATCTGCATTCCAGGTGAGTTTGAAATACTGTAAAAGATCTTGTGCTCATGGTCAGCTTTTTATTTCAGGAGCATAAAACTGGTGCAGAAGAATTACCTAAGCCACTTTTATTAGCGTTCCATTTCATTCTCCATTCCCCTCAAGCCCATTTAGAATAAGAGCATAGGAGAAAATTGATCTATAAAGTGTGAGTACATCCCTGAGCCCTGTCCCAGTGCTCTCAGGCCCTCCAGGGCTGGTTTTGCTCCCTGAGCCCTTTGGGGTGCTGCAGGGCAGGAACAAAGATGCCGAACTTGAAATTCTCTCTGAAACTTGGTGTTTTCAGGGTGTCTGACCCAGCAGGGGGAGGCAGGGCTGGGCCTGCTGCCCCCTTGCTTTTCCCACCTCCTTTTTCCTGTTTTTCTCTGTTTTGCTCCCTTTTTCTGCAGAGTTCAATCCTGGAGTTGGCCCCCAGCTCCCAGTGCTGTCCCATTGCTTGCAGGGGTTTTTTTATCATTTTATCATTTTTATCATGCTGGGTAATTCAAAATGTTAGTCAGAGAAGGTCCACTGTTGAGTCATAAAACGATGTGCTGATGTGTTGAACTGTTTTTATTATTTTAGAGTCCTTTGAACACAAAAGCTCAAGGAAGAGGAAGTCCATGGAATATCCCCAGGCTCCCAGTGTAGCACAGAGCTGTTTCTCTCTCCCCCCCTTCATTCCCGTGTGGATTTGCTGCTTTTTTGTGTAATTTTGGTGACATTGCTCACCCTGATTCTCAGAAACCACCTCCTCCCCATCTGTGAGCTGCTTGGAGATGACTTTTTTAGTGACCTCTTTTCTTCCCGTTTCTTTTCCCAGTTCATTTTTAGTAACTGCAGAGCCTGGGCAGGGGACTGGGGGGCAGCCACAAAGGAACAACAGGGAAAACCAAAATCTCTGCAATTTAGAAAAAAATCACTTCTGTGGCTTCCTATTTCCTGAGGTGACTGGTTCAAGAATTGAAGTTTGTTTCTGAATTGATTTTCTCTTCATTAAAAAAAAAATTATTCCACAAATCCACAGTTGGAGTTATAGAAAGATATTGGAATAGGAAATTGCTTCTTTAATCACCTAAATTAAATAACAGCACTTCAGGAGCGATTTTGGAAGTGTAGTAATTACCTCTGTTACTACAGCTATTTTAAGGTAATTTATTTTGTAATTTTTATTTGTGAATGTTCTGCAATAGCTACCCGGCACCAGTTTTCTGGTCTAGGCAAGTCTTTATATTTGACAGCAGTTTCTGAAACTGATATGTTTATAAATTGTATAATAGACAAATATAAACTGGATTTTCAAAACCAGTCTTCCAAGACCAACAGCTTTTTGGGAACAAGTGCTGATTTTCAGCTAGGCAGTTGAAATTTGTTTTATTCCAGAAAAACAGGGTGATGATCATAAGAAAGGATACAGAGACAAACTAAAAAATACGTATTTGTACTAACTTGGTAATTGTGTTTATTGCAAAATTGATTCATTGATACTGTAAATGGACATGGTAAATATAAATTACATTCTTGGCTTTTGAAGTTACTAAATGTATCGAATAGTTTTGATTTTCAATAGTCAGAAGAAAATCACACTGACATAGTGTTTTGTTGCTCTTTATTGTGGGTTTTTTTGTTGTTGTTTTGTTTGGGTTTTTTTGTTTTGTTTTGTTTGTTTTTTGGGTTTTTTTTGAGGATTGAACAGATATTTTAATGTTGAACTCTGAACGTTTTTTTCTTCTCCTTCTCTTTAAAGCCAGATGCACGGAAGAAAATTTATGTCCAAAGTCAAGGTGAGAGCCTTGAGATCCTGATGAAGGATTGATTCCATGTCTGTGGTTCCTGGGGCTGGGCTGGGCCAGGCTGGCTGGGCCGAGCTGGGCTGGGTCGTGCTGGGCTGGGCCGTGCTGGGCTGGGCCGAGCTGGGCTGAGCTGCTCCCTGAGCTGTGCTGGGCCGGGCCGAACTGGGCTGGGCCAGGCCGAGCTGGGCCGGGCCGTGCTGGGCTGGGCCAGGCCGGGCTGAGCTGTTCTCTGGGCTGAGCTGAGCTGCTCTCTGAGCTGGGCTTTTTGCCTCTGCCATTAATTGAGGCAGAATTCCAGTCTCTGTGCCTCAGTTTCCCCGCGCTGGGGGCTCCATGGAGGTTTCCCAGCTGCCTTCCAGCAGGAATCCCAGAGGCCAGCTGACACTGAGGCAGCTCTGAGTTTGTCCAAAGGCTGCAGAAGGTTTGAGGGTGGGGAATTCTTTCCTGGAGCCCCAAATTCCTGTAAATGCTCCAGGGTGGGTTCCCAGCCCAGTGAGAGCCAAGTGCACCACCGATAGTCCAGGGAGCACAGCTCAGTATTTTAGGTGTGATGGCTTCATTTCCTAATTTATTTAATTAAAAATAACTCTCTGTGGATTCCAAAACTCATTCCATCTTGTGTATTTCACTTTCAAAGAAAGTAACATCCTTTTCCAGGCTGTGAAATAACTCATTGTGAAGTCTGTTTAGCCCACGTTTAGTTTATATTTAAATCTCTTGGGAGGTAATAGTTAAATAAGTGATTAAATAAATTAATAAAATAGTTTCATCATTAAAATAATTAATCTTTAACATAAGGAAAACAAACGCATTTATATTCAAGACAGATTAATATTTGATTTGTGCATAAATTTAATTTCCTTCCCTTTGTGTTGAGGGCTCTGTGTCCCGGCTGCCCTGGGTCTGTTCTGGAATGATGTGCTCCCGCAGGTGATGCTCCCCCAGGTGTGGCTTTAGAGGGCAGACTTAGCAGGGCTGTGCTGCTGGACAGGTCCAGGCACTGGGGATTGCACAGCATTTCCCTCTGGATTCCAGCCTGGGCAGCCTGGCATTGCTGGTGAGGGGCGTTCGGGGTGCCTGCAGAAATATCGCTTTGTGGGGCTTCCCAAAGCCTGCAGGGGACATGTAACATGGGAGCTCTTCTTTTTACACAGGAATTAAGACTACACCCAGTGAAACATTTGACTGGTACAGATTTCTACAAAATGCAGGTAAAACTCATTTTTCCCCTTTGTTTACCGTGTTTATTCCTAATAGGTTTATTCCTAATTCCTTGACACCTTCCTAATAGGTGTCAAGGATGAAAGAAACTTAGATTCAGAGCTAATAATAATAACTAATTATGTAACAAAATGCCTTAATTCTATGGGAAAGGGCAGAATATCCATCAGATGAGTCTGGGCCATCCAGCAGCCAGAGAGCCTCTGGGTTTGTGCTCTGCCCATGGATGGGCTGCACCAGGAGGTGGGGCAGGGGCGCTGAGGGTTCATGGGGAGCACAGCACAAACTCCTGACTTTTATTCTGTCCCAGCCTTTATTTTGTCCCAGCCTGGGCTGCCTGCAGCACTGCAGACACAAATAAATAAATGCTGGTGTTTGGTTGGGCTGGATCTGCCTCTGCTCTGCTCTCACCTGAGCAGAGGTGAGGCCGTGACCTAATTCGGAGTCGCCTCATTATGGCAATCTTTAATCACTCCATCTTTCCCAAAAGGTGATTTACAGGCGTTTCAGCCTGGTGGAAACGTTTCGGTTTTACGTCCATCAGCCTGATCTCTGCTGTTCCCTGTGCTGCAAGTGAACCCTCCCCAGTGGCTTTATCCCATCCAGAGATGTGAGCCATCAGTCAGAGCCAGGGGCAATTGGGAACTGAGCATTGTGAGGTTATTTTGTTCTCAGTAAATCACAGTGCCACCAAGATTAATAATTGTCTGAAGTGAAATGATTTGTCACTTGCTAGCACAGCCTTAGTGTTGATTTGATCTCCTGTCCAACCATTTTGTGATTAAATGAGCAGTCAACAGATTGAGGAGGGGGAAGCTCCCCCTAAAGTGAATTTCTAATGTATTAGAGACAGTTTTTTTTGCCTAATGTGTGCTAATGCAAAAGTCAAAATAATTCATAATGTACATGAAAAGCGAACTAAAATGTGATTTTAACATCTGTGCCTTATTAAATAATAACTTGGAAACTGGCATCAGATTATTCGGTATTGTTTTTATGACTGTTTCATCTAATTTATCTCCTCTGCCTGGTGCCTGTGTCCATCTCTGGTGGCAGCCCACAATTTCCACTTTTTTAATACTGCCCATGGGCTCAGGCTTTTTGGCTGTGCCTTTGGCTTTCCAGGGACTAATTAGGAGCTCTCAGCGAATTGCTTTTTTCTGGGCGTTTGCAGTTCCAAAGTGTTTAAAATTCCACTAAACGTGGAGCAATCAGAAGCAAACCCTCAACCCCAGGAGGCAGTTTTGCTCAGGAGGATGTGATTTTGGCAGTGTGGGCTTGCACAATGTGTAAAGACCCTGGGCTTTAATGCAGATGAAGCTGCCCAGTCTCCTTCAGCTCATGGCATTTGTGATCTTTTCTTTTTAAAAGAATTTTTTCATGGAGTTCTATTCCATGTCTGCAGGCACTTGATGATTTTTTGGGGAGAAACATTTCTGCAGGTAACCCTTGCCTGTGTCTTCAGCAGAACCTTTGAGCGTTTGGCACATTCTGGGTTCCCAGGACAGAATTCCCAGCACAGTGCAGGTTTTATTTCATTTGAGGCATCTGTGGGAAACACCCTGGGTGTTCAGGGTGCCAAGGTGTTCTCTCTACTGAAACAGGCTCTTCAGAATGCTTCCAGGCTTCCCTCCACAGAACAGGCTTCCTGTGAATATTCTTTGGACTGATGCTCTTGTCAGTCAGAGGAAACATTTGCTCACTTTAAATATGACACCAATACCCAAACAGCCTCTTTACATCAATGCAATGGCTTCAAAAGGAGTTTAATGGTGGCTTTAGGTGAGTGGCAGAAGGCACCAAATGCACTTTATGGTGGCAGAAGTCCAGCCCCATGATTTGAATGGTGTAAACCAAACTCTGAGGAGTCCCAGCTTTGTGTGCCCTCCATTTGATAGTTTGGGTGCCAATGTAAACAGCAACTGCCTGACACAAATGGAAGCAGTGCTGTGAAGGTTGCTGCTATTATTATTATTATTATTATTATTATTATTATTATTATTATTATTATTATTATTATTATTATTATTATTATTATTATTATTATTATTATTATTATTATTATTATTATTATTATGGGTGCAGTACAATCTCAGCACAAAAATCATGGAATTGGTATTTTTTCACAGTCTCAGACCTGGGAGCCGCAGAGGTGATGGTGTGGGGTGATTGCTGTCTCCTGGCTGCAGAATCTCCAGGGGCTGGCTAGTCAGCATTCACTGGATAAACCTACAAAAAAAAGTGCTTTTAGAGTAAATTTGCATTGTGGTTTACAGTCAGCTTCACAGTTTGTTTGTGTGGCTGAGAGACTGCGAGCAGCAGCAGCCAAAGCAAAAAGCTGAACCCAGTGAGATTGCGGTCTCCAGGAGCTCAGCACCTGCAGCCTCTTTGGGAAGCCAGCCTGTTTCAGGAGGTTTTGCTGCCTGTGTCAGCCTGGAGAGCAGAGCAGGATGATCCAACTGTTTTCTCTGAGCTTGCATTGCAGGGATCTCTGTGCAGCACAGTCTGTTTGGGTTTAGCAGTTTTAGAAGCCCTATCTATAGACTTGGGAGAGTCAGGGGAAGTTCAGCCTCGTGCTGGAGACAGACTGACAGAAAATGACAAGGCAGTTTAAGGAAAGGATGAACCCGAGACTGATCTCCAACAGCTCAAGGCTGGGGCAGAGCAGCTCTGATCAGACAGGCCTGAAGTCATCACTGCAGGGTGAAAAGCTGCTTTTGATTGCAGCGCAATGGGGCTGAGATACAGACCCCAGTAAACATCATGTGATGAGAGGATGCAGATAACCAACAAAGCCTGCACCAACAGACTGAGAAATCTTTGTTTAGCCAACAGCCAGGGCTTAGAGCTGCTCCCATGGTGGTGTGGAACCTCAGGGTCATCGCATGCCTATTGCAGCAGCAAATAAAACATGCAATATGTTTTATTTATATGCTTTTGTAGCTTGATTTTTCAACTCTCCTGTAATTTCTGCTTGGTGGCAGGGCTGTTCTCTGAGCCTGAGAAGTTTACATAACCTGTCATGGCACAGGCAGGGTTTTACAGAGGCATTAGATTTTCCTGGAGCTGTGCTGGAAAAAGAGACCCACATAAGAAAAACTGAACAGTAAAAGTTTGTGCACTTATCCAGCTGAGTGTAGTAAAAACTGTATGATAGCAGCAATAAACTGAGTTCCCAAAGTGATCTGAAAGTGCAGAGCTTTTCTGTTGTCTGATCTGTTAGAAATAATGAGAAACAGGGGAGAGAAGAATTGATTGAGAATTTTGCAGTCTAATTTTTTCTGGATTAGGAGCCTGTCCCTGGAAGTTTCCAGGTTCATTTAACTTCTCTGTCTTCACCAGGATATCAGCAGCCCCAGCAGGGACTCGCTGCTGGCTGGGAATGGCAGTGTGAGCCCTTGGGATGAAGTTACTGCCCCTCACCTCGGAGGCAGCAAACTGCTGTGGGGGGACGTGGCACAGGAGTAAATGCCTGGGCTCTGAATAATCTGTTTGAGACTGCTGAAAGGGCTGGCTGGGCTCCTGGTGCTGCAGCCCCTGTGCCAGCAGTGCCTGGGCTGCACCCACGTGGAGGTCTGCAGGCAGTCCTGACATGGGAAGAGACGAGGATCTGACTCCATGTTCCAGAAGGCTGATTTATTATTCTATGATGTATATATTATATTAGAACTATACTAAAAGAATAGAAGAAAGGATTTCATCAGAAGGCTTGCAAGGAAAGGAAAAGAATGGAATGATAACAAAAGCTCGTGACTCTGAGAGTCCGAGGAAGCTGGACTGTGATTGGCCATTAATTAGAAACAAGCACACAAGACCAATCACAGATCCCCCTGTTGCATCCCACAGCAGCAGATAACCATTGTTTGCATTCTGTTCCTGAGGCCTCCCAGCTTCTCAGGAGGAAAAATCCTAAGGAAAGGATTTTCCATAAAATATCATGGCTACACACCCAGAGCCAGCTGAGGCAGGAGGGGGTTCAGCACCTCGGGACAGGCTGGAAATGGCCCAGGGCTGCACCCAGAGCCAGCTGGGGCAGGAGGGGGTTCAGCACCTCGGGACAGGCTGGAAATGGCCCCGAGGCTGCACCCAGAGCCAGCTGGGGCAGGAGGGGGTTCAGCATCTCGGGACAGGCTGGAAATGGCCCCTGGGATGCACCCAGAGCCAGCTGAGGCAGGAGGAGCTGTCACTGCTAGGTTGGATGTGACACACACACTCGTGATCAGCATCCAAGAAGAAGAAGGTTTTTATTCTGCGTGTTCTCCAGCTTATATACTCTTAACAAAGCATGATCTTGAGTCATTAACTACATCACAGTAACTTATTATATTCATTGGTGCCAAAATTAACGTCAATATAATTGGTAAAAGTTTTACAGCAATTTAATAAGGCACATATACACATCTACTTAGGCACGTAGTCTAGCTTACGAAAATGTTCACGGATCTTTTCTAATCTGTTTCCATGCTGACGGCCTTGTCTTCTTCCTTGCTGTGGATACGCTCAAGAATCATCTGTTGTTATTTCTTCCATTGACTCAGCTTGGCTTGCAGGCCGGCTGCCCAGCCCCTCCATGAGGAGCTGCACACTCTGGGCAGGCTGGGAATGCTGCTCCGAGCCCTGGGCGCTGAGCTGGCCAGGACACAAACCCCAACTCCAGGGTGAACTTAAGGAAAACCATGAATTGGAAGGTTTAGAGTGTCAAAGATTCGTGCTGCAGTTGGGCAAATTTATCTGCTCATGCTCAAGAAAATACAATCATTGTCTCAGAGACTGAAACCTCAGCCATAAACGGATGGATTTCCTTTTTGAGGACAGCAGTCAATGCTGTCAGGTGCTCAGGAGGTGGATAAATGAAATCTTTTGAAAAGACCTGCTGTGGTTCAAAGTGACCAGGAAAGAAAATCAGGTTATTTCCCCTCACCATCTCATCATGGCTTAGGTTTTGTTTCTGAACAAAACCAGAAATGGACCAATAACCCTAAATAATGTGGGCGTGGTGTTGTTCTCTGAAGGTCTGTAGGGCACAACAGTGAACTTGAAATCAGGCCTTGGAAAATTAATTTTTAAATCTTCTTCTTTACCTCTCAGCAAGCCAATGCTTGGCATTACTCATTCACTTCCAGGCCTGCAGCCTTCAGTAAGATTAAAGATTTGCAGTAATACATTTATTTTTATTGTGCACCTATGACTGCTGCATTTTTTTTTCCTGATAGTACCTGGAGGGATGGAGTTAAATGAATCTACACTTCCAAAATCTCTTTAGATAACACTTGTACTTATTCCTGCCTTTCTTAGAAAAACGATGTCCCTGCTGAAGCTGCAGAAATTATTCAGTGTTGACAATTCAGGCTTTTGTGTTTGCTGCCTGTGCCCGTGTTTTGCTGTGCAGGTTTTGATAATGGCCCAATATAGAGTGTCAGTGTCAGAGTCCTGTCCTCTGCAGGGACAACAGCAGGGCAGGGGGAGAGGGGCTCAGGAGGAGATGGAGATGGAGATGGAGAGGGAGAGGGGCTCAGGAGGAGATGGAGATGGAGAGGGAGATGGAGATGGAGATGGAGATGGGCTCAGGAGGAGATGGAGATGGAGATGGAGAGGGGCTCAGGAGGAGATGGAGATGGAGATGGGTTCAGGAGGCGATGGAGAGGGGCTCAGGAGGAGATGGAGATGGAGAGGGGCTCAGGAGATGGAGAGGGGCTCAGGAGGAGATGGAGAGGGGCTCAGGAGAAGATGGAGACGGGCTCAGGTTGTGCTGGGCAGGATTAGATTGGGGATCAGGAAAAACTTCTTCAGCCTGAAGGGTAAAAACCATTGAGAACCACCTGGAGCTGTCCAGCTCAGGGCCCAAAGCTGGTTCTGGGCTCCAAGAACAGTACCAGAGCTTTCTCCAAGTCCTGCACATTGCCTGCCTCTGCAAATAAACCCCTGTGCCCAATAGAGGGCTGTACATCCTCAGTCTAGGGCTGATGCAGAGCAGGAAACAGAGGCAGTGATGGTAATTGTTCATGATCCCCTCTTTGCTGCTTTTACCATTGTGTGTGCTCACTGATGAGCAGTATGGAGTGGTCAGCTCTTTCCCCCGCCTCACTGGGCTGATTTTTGCAACCATTTTTTCCAGGCATTCCTGCAGACTCAGGCCCTGTCCATCTGTTCCTCCTGGTGTGTGGGCTCCGCAGAGTCAAGGACCCTCTGTACTTGGTGGAAGCTTTCTCAGGTGAGTTCTGGATATTTGAACATTCCTGTTTGTCACTCAGTGCATTCTTCTAATGTTTATAAGTTTGGCATGGGCTGTTTTGTTCATTGCAGGAAACATCATCATATATTTACATTTGAAAAAAGAAATTCTTATGTAACCATTGATCTGTTCAACACATTATTTCTGTGCCATGTCTTTTCCATCCTGCTGGGAATAACAGAGCATTCAAATCAAAGCAATATTTGATGGTTTTGCTTGCTGAGAAAACTGTTTTGCTGTTACATGCAATATTGATGGAAGACAAAAGAAAAGATCGTCTACTTCAAAATAACTTTTTTATCTTGCTGTCCCGTGGCTGTTACATTGATTTGCATGTGTGCTAATTAATGCCATTGAAGCTGCAAACAAGTTTTACCACCCATTGTTCTGGCTCAGCGCTCAGACTGGGCTGAAGTTTCCTGGTAGCACAAAAGGGAATATTTTGTCAGGCTCTGTTTGTGTGTGTAGGAGGTTCAGGCATTCTGAGCTGCAAATTCAGCCTGCACTATTCCAGTGACTTTTACAACCCTTGGAGCCTTGTGATGCTGAGGAACAAGTGCAGCTTGCAGTGAGCTGCACTGCTCCATCCTGGGTTTAAAAAGCAGCAGATGTCTCTTGTGCATATTACTGAGTAATGATTGTAATGGCTGCAGTTGCTTCCACATGTTCCTTGGCACAGGAAAATATTCAAGTAATTTTGGCTTCGTGGCCAGAACCACTGCATTATACAGAGCATTGTTCTCTTGAGTGATTCAAAATTAATATCTGAGCTTAGTTAAATAACCCCTGAGTCAGAAGAGATTGCATGAAGCAGAAAGGCTAAATACTAACTTTCAGATATGCTAATATTTGAATTCTGAGGAGTAATGTGAGGGCTGAGTGTGAATCTGGTGCACATTCAGTCTTTTAAGTAGCAGTACAATATTTGTCCAATTCTTCTTTAACCATGGAGCTATTTATACTGATTAAAAAGTAATAATTTTTATTAATAAAACAGTTGTTCCTCTTCTGTTTCAGAATGGCACAGAAAGGATCCCAGTGTCCATCTGGGCATTATTGGACCTGCAGTAAGTTGCTGCTGTAATTTTTATTTCTAAATATTTCCACTTACCTCATCTGAGATGCCTCAGCTCTCTTCCAAACTGATCCTGGCTCTGAGGATTTCTGTTAGAGATGAGAAGCTCCAAGCCCAGACCTTGCCAAGGCTGTTCCTACCAGGTCTGAGCTGGGCAGTGGCTCCAGTGGCCAGAGATCCACACTGCCAATGTGTCCAACACTGCCCATGAAGGGCCAGAGCTCCACAGCCCAGCCCTGCCCATGAAGGGCCAGAGCTCCACAGTCCAGCACTGCCCATGAAGGGCCAGAATTCCACAGCCCAGCACTGCCCATGAAGGGCCAGAATTCCACAGCCCAGCATTGCCCATAAAGAGGCCAGAATTCCACAGCCCAGCACTGCCATGAAGGGCCAGAATTCCACAGTCCAGCACTGCCCATGAAGGGCCAGAATTCCACAGCCCAGCACTGCCCATGAAGGGCCAGAGCTCCACAGTCCAGCACTGCCCACGAAGGGCCAGAGCTCCACAGTCCAGGAGTGCCCATGAAGGGCCAGAGCTCCACAGTCCAGCACTGCCCATGAAGGGCCAGAATTCCACAGTCCAGGAGTGCCCATGAAGGGCCAGAGCTCCACAGCCCAGCACTGCCCATGAAGGGCCAGAGCTCCACAGTCCAGCACTGCCTATGAAGGGCCAGAATTCCACAGTCCAGCCCTGCCCATGAAGGGCCAGAATTCCACAGTCCAGCACTGCCTATGAAGGGCCAGAATTCCACAGTCCAGCCCTGCCCATGAAGGGCCAGAATTCCACAGTCCAACCCTGCCCATGCAGGGCCAGAATTCCACAGCCCAGCACTGCCCATGAAGGGCCAGAGCTCCACAGTCCAGCCCTGCCCATGAAGGGTCAGAATTCCACAGTCCAGGAGTGCCCATGAAGGGCCAGAATTCCACAGCCCAGCACTGCCCATGAAGGGGCCAGAATTCCACAGCCCAGCCCTGCCCATGAAGGGCCAGAATTCCACAGTCCAGCACTGCCCATGAAGGGCCAGAATTCCACAGTCCAGCACTTCCCATGAAGGGCCAGAATTCCACAGTCCAGCACTGCCCATGAAGGGCCAGAATTCCACAGCCCAGCACTGCCCATGAAGGGCCAGAATTCCACAGTCCAACCCTGCCCATGCAGGGCCAGAATTCCACAGTCCAGCACTGCCATGAAGGGCCAGAGCTCCACAGCCCAGCACTGCCCATGAAGGGCCAGAATTCCACAGCCCAGCACTGCCCATGAAGGGCCAGAGCTCCACAGCCCAGCCCTGCCCATGAAGGGCCAGAATTCACAGCCCAGCCCTGCCATGCAGGGCCAGAATTCCACAGTCCAACCCTGCCCATGCAGGGCCAGAATTCCACAGCCCAGCACTGCCCATGAAGGGCCAGAGCTCCACAGTCCAGGAGTGCCCATGAAGGGCCAGAATTCCACAGTCCAGCACTGCCCATGAAGGGGCCAGAATTCCACAGCCCAGCCCTGCCCATGAAGGGCCAGAATTCCACAGTCCAGCACTGCCCATGAAGGGCCAGAATTCCACAGTCCAGCACTTCCCATGAAGGGCCAGAATTCCACAGTCCAGCACTGCCCATGAAGGGCCAGAATTCCACAGTCCAGCACTGCCCATGAAGGGCCAGAATTCCACAGCCCAGCACTGCCCATGAAGGGCCAGAGTCCAGGCCCATGAAGGGGTCAGAATTCCACAGCCCAGCACTGCCCATGAAGGGCCAGAGCTCCACAGTCCAGTACTGCCCATGAAGGGGTCAGAATTCCACAGCCCAGCACTGCCCATGAAGGGCCAGAATTCCACAGCCCAGCACTGCCCATGAAGGGCCAGAATTCACAGTCCAGCACTTCCCATGAAGGGCCAGAATTCCACAGTCCAGCACTGCCCATGAAGGGCCAGTTGCTAGTGAGGGTTTTAGTGCTGTGGAGGTGTTTCAGTTCTGTTATCCCTGTTCTCACTTCTGCTCACGTGCAGCACTGGCTCTGCTGCCCTTGCTGGGCTCAGACACAATTATTAGCAGCTGCCAGAGGTGCAAAATGAGGCTCAGCCTCTGTCTGGCACCAGCAGCAAGGACGGGACTGGAGCTCACAAACCCAGCCCAGCTCCTTTTCCATTCAGAACCTCAGAGCACTAAAGCCTGGGATAAACTGAGGGTTTTATACATCCCCATCTCAGAAAAACCCTAAAGTTCTCCCTCTGCCCTGATTCTTCTGCCTGTGTGTGCTGCCTGTGGAACTTTGTGCTGAAGTTACACAAGTAATTGTGTGGTTTTTGGGAAGGCAATCAGTGATCCTGCAGCACAGGGCTGGAAAAGGCAGCCTGGAGCCCTGGTTCAGGCAGGGAGAAGGTCTGAGGAGGCAGCTGTGTCATGTGAAACAAACTCTGCTGCTTGAAGGGGACTAAACGCCTCCCTGGCTCAGCTGGGTAATGTGTTCCCTCTGTATCAGTCTCAGCCCTGATTCATCTCCACACGAGCCTCAAAACTTGCAGGCAATTTGCTTTATAAAAAAACAAACAGACACTCAATAGGCAAATAAGAACAATTTCTCTGTCTTCTCATTCAGTTTTATTCTTTGCAAATTTGGAGACATAGGATTTTATTGTTAAAAACTGTTTTTACGTTTTTATTTTATGTGGGCTTTTTTCCACGCTAATACACAAAATGATGTGGAAGTGAACTGGTGTGGAAGGCAAATCTAGAGCAGGTGTAATGAAGCTGTGCTTCAGAGTCAAAAGATGCACTTGCTGCCTCCAGTGAGGATTTTATAAACATTTCAGTCGTCTTTCTAAATTTGCTTCCCTTTTTCACAAGCTAATGTCTTTACAGGCCAGAAATAGCCCAGTGGCAGTGCACAGGCTGGATCAAGGGCTGAACCTCCTTAAAACATTTTAGAGCAGATTTCTCTCATGGAACTAAAATATTTCTAAAGAAAAAATGCATCTCAGCTCTATTGGTATTTAGCTGTATTCTTCTTATTCACATTGCTTCTCAAACCACAAAAATCTTAAGAAAATCAGTGCCACCGTCTATGAAGCATGTAATTTTTATTGTGAATATTAAAAGCCCATACAGTAAGAGTATATTAATTAAGAAGAGAAAGAACAAAGGCCCCCACTCTGTTTTCTGCTTTACTTCCATGAGATGATCTATTTGCTGCCATAAGATTGTATATTCTGTTCCCTGGATTTTCTGTGCATGATTGTCTCAGGTGGTGCAGTTGAGGTAATGTTGCAGGATTGAGGCCTGTGTTATGTAAAACTTTCACCATTTGTCTCCACTTCCAGCTTTCCTTTTGTTCATTCCTATAATGAAATCTAGAACAGCACCTAATTTTCAGCAGCTCCATACTCCAAGAATAGGAGCTTATGAAACTTAAAAAAAAAAAAGTTAAGGCCACCAAGCTTTAAAGTTTTGTTTAAAGCATTCAGCTTCCTCTCAGAGCTCCTTTTGGGTTTTTTACCCATGACTACTTGTTATTTACTGTTTGTTATTTGGGTTAGAATGGGGTTAGAATTATGTGTTTATTATTTACTGAGGTTAGAATTTTGTGTTTGTTATTTACTGGGGTTAGAATTTTGTGTTTATTGTTTACTGGGGTTAGAATTTTGTGTTTATTAGATTTCCAACAAGTCTTTCTGCCAGAGCATGTGAGTGGCATCCCTGTGAGTGTCTCAGCTGCAGCCAGGCTGCCTCCTGAGCCCCCTGGAGCCCATTTTTACTCACTGAGTACAGGCACATCCCTGGGCACATCAGTGCCCTGCCCCTTGCTCACACAGGAGCTGTCACACCAGGCCTTTGACACAACTGAGTAACATATCCTGTGGGATGATTTTAAAGCTCAGCATTTAAAATATTTTAGATTAAAAATATGCTAAAGTTTATTTCTCTGGGTGTTTCAAACATGAGCTGCAGTGCCACTGACCTCTGTGTGTGCTCCTGTCCAGGTTGATCCGCTTTTTACCAGTGAAGTTAAGGAGAGAGTTAGAAGGTAAGGAGTTCATGTTAAAGCTGCTCTGTGCTGAAGGCAGGCAGCTGGCTGCCCCTTTTTAAACCCTGCAAATACAAATAAGTGTCCATGCACAAGTAAATACCAATGTCCATGGACAGGTAAATAAATACCAATGGGTGTCCATGCACAGGTAAATACCAGTGGGTGTCCATGCACAGGTAAATACCAGTGGGTGTCCATGCACAGGTAAATAAATACCAGTGGGTATCCATGCACAGGTAAATACAGATGGGTGTCCATGCACAGGTAAATACAGATGGGTGTCCATGCACAGCTCTGTGGGACTGACAAGGCTATCAGGCTCCTTTGGCATGGAACCGTCTCAGACCAGGAATTCCAGACATTGAACATTCTAGAATAAGCAGTATGTTGATGTTTTGGGTTAAATCACATCTGACTGGCTCTGATTTAGATTCATTACTGGCAGAACCACGGGAGGGTTTGGGGTGGCTGAAGTTCCCCAGCTCCACCCTCGCAGCCCAAGCGCTGTCCTTGAGCTCGGGCAGGGTGGCAGATGCCCAGTGCCCTGGGCAGCCCGTCCCCGTGCCCCTCGCTCACGGAGGGTTCCATCGCTCCCCGCAGGTTGTTCCCCTCTGTCTGTTCCCTGCAGGGCCCCCGGGGTGCACGCGCTGCAGGAGCTGCCCCAGCCGGAGCTGCACGCTGCCCTCCGGAGCTGCCCGGCCCTGGTGAACAGCTCCCTCTCCGAGGGCATGTCTGCTGCCATCCTGGAGGTGGGTGAGGCGCCTGCCTGGGGGCCATCCTGGGAGCTCGCCTTCAGCAACACCTTCTGCACTGGCAATGGCTGTCAGCATTGCACGGACACATCTCAGAGCTAGTGAGGGCAAAACTAAAACATTTCCTTTTCCAAGTGTTAGCAATTAAGGTTTTCTTCCCTTGAACTGACAGTTTGTTATGCTTTCTCTGTTTATTTTTACAGGATAGAAGGTAATTTTATCAATCCTGCTAAATTAACAATGCAGATCTGAAATGCAGAAATCATTCTGATTTCTTGGGGTTGTCACTAGGCTTGATTCAACACCCACTTCCTTATAATGCTAGAATGGACTTTCATTTATTTTTACATCCCTTCAAAAAGCAATCTAAGAGCTGTATTTGGTTATTTAATTCTGAAATGATTAATGAATGAATGACACGCTCAGTTAATCCTTTTGCCATCAGTATTGAAAATTAATAACCAGTTTTATTTCATACCTGTCAAAGTAGGGCACTGCTTAGTATCAAGTGCTTTCTCAGGAAAAAATAAGTGTACTTGAAGTGAAGTTCTTTGGGCAAATGCCTTTCTTTATTCCATTTGTTTGGTGGGTGCTGAACGTTGGTTCATCCTGAGCACAGAAATTATCACACCATTTGTATGTGGTTATGTAATATAAATGAGCCTCCCATTTCTGTTTGGAATGAGCTGCATTTCCAGCATTTCCACTCAGCTGAGAGTCCTCACCAGTAAGAACCAAGGGAGCATCACAGGAATGAGGCAGAGCAGGTGATGGTGAGACAGCACAAATGCATTTCCACCCCAAATGCCCCTGCTCAGAGGTGCATTTCCACCCCAAATGTCCCTGCTCAGAGGTGCATTTCCACCCCAAATGCCAAGCTCAGAGGTGCATTTCCACCCCAAATGCCCATGCTCAGAGGTGCATTTCCACCCCAAATGTCCCTGCTCAGAGGTGCATTTCCACCCCAAATGTCCCTGCTCAGAGGTGCATTTCCACCCCAAATGTCCCTGCTCAGAGGTGCATTTCCAGCCCAAATGTCCCTGCTCAGAGGTGCATTTCCACCCCAAATGCCCCTGCTCAGAGGTGCATTTCCACCCCAGGTGCATTTCCACCCCAAATGTCCCTGCTCAGAGGTGCATTTCCAGCCCAAATGCCCAGCTCAGAGGTGGCAGCTGCTCCTGCTCAGCAGCCCAGCTCTGTGCAGCAGTTCCAGGCTGTCACATTTCCAAACCTGGGCTGTGCCAGGCCAGGCAGCCTGGGGTGGCTGGGGTGGAGCTGCAGAGCCCTGACCCAGTGAAGCTCAGTCTCTGTCACCTCCTCCTCAGCAGCTCCATGTTCCCCTCAGGGCTGCTCACAGAGCACTTGACCAAAAACCGACCTGATTTTATTTATTCATTTCCCCAGAGTGAGGGCCGGGGGTGAGAGGCAGGAGGCAGGCAAACCAGAAGGGCTCTGGGGAGACGCAGCGGTGCCTGTGAGCTCGGTCTGGCACAGACTGTGCAGGGTCGGGGCTGGCAGGACACTGCTGCACATCCCAAAGGGTCTGGGGGTTCTGTGTGTGTTCGGTGGGATTTGAGCCATGCTGATGAAACACCCTGCTGGGAACACCTCTCTCTTCCAGAAGTGGCAGCCCAGGACGGTGAATTCTTTCCTGGGAAGGCCAGCAGCAGGAAGGGCCATCTGCTGAGGCCTTGTTGGATAATAAGGCAGAAAACTCTGCGTAAAAATCTTCTGGTTCTAGGCTGGAGAAAACAGGCTGGAGTTTGGAAATGCAGCTCTCATTGTCCTCAAAGTTCAACATTTAACAAGGTCATGAATCTGTAAACAGTATTTGAGAGTGAGATAAATATATAATAGATAAATGAGATAAATGTATAATCCCATCTCGTTCCACCTGCCTGGAGGTATGGAGAGCCAGGAGCCGTCACTAATGGCTCTGTCAGCTGGGTCTGGGATCTCTGAGATCTGACTGGAACTGATCTGTTTGCGTTTGGCATTTGAAGAGGAGAAAACAAAACATTAGAGCAGGCATTAAAAATGCATCTGTTCCTCTGAGAGCCCAGGAGCTGTGCCCGTTCCTGGGCATGGGATGGTGGGAAAGGCTGCACTGGTGAGAGGCTCCTGTGCTCCCTCTGCTCCTGCTAACAACAGCAACAGCTCCAGCACCATCGCACCGGAGCCTTCCCCTGTGCTCTCAGGAATGCTCCAGCTGCTGGAAAAATCATTACATTCAAAATCATACATACAAAATTTGGCTTTTACCAAAATGAAGCCAATTTGAAATGGTAGAAAAGGAGTCTGGACAGGTTCTGCTGTGCTGTGAGGCACAATGCACTCTTGGCCAACATGTGCAGCCCTAAGTCTGGAATAACAGCCAGAGCAAATGATAAAAGTACAAATCTAGAGATGAAGGGATGCTTAAACTGTAAAGAGCCACCAAGAAGATGCATGGGCTAGAAGGAAGGAGATGAGGGACAGTGCAAAGACAGAGTGCTAAATAAACCCTGCCTTTGCTCTATCAGCCCTTGTTGCTGGCTAGAGATGTTCCAGGGGAATGTCCCCAGCTTCAATTTACACCCTGCATCCTCCTGCAGGAGCAGCTAAACACATTTGCACTCAAAATAATGGAACAAAACAGATGGCCAGTGGACTGAAATGCTGTTTGATGCTATTATTCCTGGAAGCTAGGTCAGTAAATTATACATCTTTTCAACAATGCAAATGGTTCTTTTTACTGCTTGGAAATAGTCTAAGTATCTAAATTAAATTTGAAGCCACTTCTTGCAGTAATTATTTACAGTGCCATCCATTTGGTTAAGGCCAGTGGCATAAAGGCAGCCCTGCATCTGAATCTCTGGCCATCTGCTCTGCCTTTAGTGGCTGTAATTCACTGGTACCTGTGCATTTGGGGGCCTGAAGATTTTCTTGTGTGGCAGCTCCTGCCCTCCAAGTCTGAGACAGAACAAATGTCTTCCCTTTAGAGTTTGGAAATGACAGAAAATGAAATATAAACTTGGTGCTCAGCTTCAATCCGTCACCAGCTCTGTAGCTTCGTTAATGTGTCTGAATGACCCCAGAAATTCTGGCAGTTTCTGATACCAAGTGTAGAACAGGTTTTATCATTAAGGGCTGTTATTTTTAGCTCTAACTGCTGCAAAGCAGATGTTTATGCCAGGGTATGGAAATGCTATGGTCAGACCAATACACCTGCAGTGGTGATTTAGACAGTGATTTCTTGGGGATTTTAAATTATTAAAATATGCTGCTAAGTCCCAGCAGTCCCTTCCTGTACCTTATCAGCCTGGCTATTTGTCTCTTCAGTTTTGTCCAAACTATAAAAAAACATGGTTTTCTCCTTGGAATTTTGTTTCCTTGCTGTGTGGACTGAAGCAAAATTGCTCCTCATGCAGGACTGTAATGACAGCAATTAAAACTGCATTGACTCAGGAGTGGCAGGGAATCAGTATGAAACACATTGAAGATTTGGGGGAGGGAATTTCTTCCTCATTTGACACTGTGATAATTGCACCAAATGAATATTTCTGCTTTTACATCAGTGCATCTCCAGACTGCCCAATCCATCAATAGTGATTAAATCCAGAGCAGCAGAGCTCAGTGCCAGGGTTTGCACACCTCAGAGCTGCAGCTGGGCTCTGCCTTGCCAGAGCTCTCCGGGGAAGGGTATTTTTCAATCAAAAATCTGGAGAGGTGGGAAAGAAGTTTGTGTTGCCGTTTGTGCTTTTCTTATTAAAATTGTCGTTGTCGGCACCACAAAAATCCACAAATCCTTACAACCTGTTTCCTTTTCTGTATTCCTGCAGGCAATGGATTTAGAAGTTCCGGTGCTGGCCAGGAACATTGCCGGGAATGCAGCAATAATAAAGCACAAGGAAACAGGGCTGCTGTTCTCCACCCCCCAGGTAAGATCAGCAGAGCCCCTTGGGTTCATTTCGCGCGCCAGGCCCGTGTGTGCGGGCGCCGGGTGTTTGCTGCTGCAGTGCAGGGAGCCCGGACTAGGGGTCAGCCTTGGCAAGGTTTCTGAGCTGCTCCAGCCCCTCGTGGCGCTGGGTGGGAGCTCCAGAGCCTGCAGGATGCTCTGCCTGTGCCAGACTCCCCTTCAGTGATATCTGCAGCGGGAACTCGAGTCAGACACCAGGAGCTCACCGCGAGAACGAGCTGAGCTCCAGATGACACATCTCTGTAATTTCTAGCAGGCAGTGTTAATGTAAAGTATTTTTAGAGGCAAGATATTGCTCAGTCAGAGAAATTAATGATAAAATTAAGCCAAGTGTTAGGATGAAGTCTCAGGGAAGTTAAGTAAGAGTGGGAAGAGAGGGAACACTACCCATATTTAAATGCTGGAAATTTTCATTTCAGCATATTTTCCTGCATTAGGACTTTGCTGTTACATATTCATGTATGCCATGGAAAATGACTCTCAGAAAAAGATTCCCTCAGAGTTTTATACAACTCAAGATTAAAAACCATACTAGAATTCACCATTTGATAATTTTACAAAGTAGAGAACATATTTATTTACTTTGTGGACTGTGTGATTAATGCATCCTATTAAGTTGTGTTCCTGGAAGGTGAATCCCCTTGGTTGGTTTTGAAGAAGATTTTAACAGAAAAACTCTTCCAATTCAAGTGTGGTTCTATTTGTTTGTTTCTGGAATATTCAGTTTTCCAGTGGTTTCTACAAAACCCAAAACATTTCTCTGATAACTTCTGCACATGTATTCCCTGGAAAAAGCTCACTGACTTCCAGCTCCTCCAAAGCTTCCAGGACACCCAGCCCTGCTGAACAAGGGGCTGACAGAGAGCTCTCCTGGTGTCAGTGCTGGCCCATTCTGCTGTTTCCCTCAGCAGTCTGCCTGCATTGGCTTGGAATTCAGATGCATTATTAATGAATTCAGATACATTATTATATTAGCAGGCCCAATTACCATTACACATCCCTGTGTGAGCCTCTGCTGTGCTCTCCAAGCATGCCACCCTCCAGGTGTTCATTTGGGATTTGGGATCCATTGAAAACCTCTGCACGTTCAGCCAGGGCAAGGTGCAGCTGAAGCTCAGGGTGCTCCCAGTGCTCCCAGTGCCCCCAGGGATGTGGGCAAAGGGCTGAGGGCTCCCTTTACAGCAGAGCAGCGGTCCCAGGCTGCCAGCCTGTCCAGACCACTGTCATTTTGGTTTCTGTGAGCCCCCTCCTGCCCGAGCTGCCTTCTCTGCACTGTGCTGTGCCAAGACCACAGCCCCCATCCTGCTGCTGCCCCTTTTTGCTGTTATCCCAGCTCAGAACCTCTCTGAGGTGAGGGCTGGCATTGCCATTTACCCGTGGGCTTGCAGGTGGAGTATTGGTGGTGGAATCAGCAAAGTTTGTGCAGCACCCGCCCATGCAGCTCAGGTCATGAAAACCCTTTCATACTTTATTGCTGCCACTTGATGTGTGATGTGTCAGAGGCTGGAAATGGTCAGGAGCCCCTTGTTTGCAGGGGAATGCCCTAATCCCACTGCAGAGCTGCTGAGGAACTTTCTCCATGCAGAGGAGCTCAGAATGCCAAGCCTCAGCATCGGGGGTTTGGAGATAAAGTAACCCTTTACTCGTGCTCCTTATCTCCCCAAACCATATCAAATACAGTTTTTAAGTCACGGCACACAGTCTGCCAGAAGCTGAGGGTCACATTAGATCAAAGAAATGCAATTAAGTTTGAAGACATTTTAATTGTTGGGACAAGGGACAGTGCCCGTGGCACTCAGAATGTGACCTCAGAAGATTGGTCTGAGTGAGTTGGGACTGGAAAATATTCTGGTAAGAAATTTTTGGGGTTTTTTTTATTACTTGGACACCTTAAGTATCTTTTCTGCTGTGCCCTCAGATGCAGTAAGGGAGTGAGGGAAATGCCTTTAATGTACACAAGGATTAGACCATGTCTGGGTGCCGGGACAATCTGTCCTGGCTGGAAGAATCAGGAGCACCAAAGCTGAGGAAAGGTTGGTGGGTCAGAAAAGGAATTTTCCCTGCTGAGTTTGGTGGATCCTGTCTGGTTGTGACATTGCTTATTTTCAGCCGTTTCCAATCTGAGGAGGGAAAGCTTTGCAGTACCTGGGACAGGAGCAGTTGTGCCTGCCCTCTTTTGAAAGCCAAATTAGAGGGACATTAATTGGCCATTATGCAGTGAGAATTGGTGTAAACGGTGAGTGCTGCTGGCTTTTCTTGCTGGAAGTGAGCGCTGTGGCTTCCAGGAAAGTAGGAAATGTTGTAGCCATCCTTAACCATTTGGGTTTGGCTGGAATAGCAAAGCCCTGGCAGTGCCTGGAGCAGCACTCAGGTGGGAACAGTTAATGTGCAAGGGAAACCTGGAACGGTTTGTTCCTGACACTCCATCATTTGTGCACATTACTGTGCACATCACTTGGAAATCATGGGCCAATCCTGCTGCTGCTTGAATTTGCAAGTTTATGGAATATTTGACACTGAGTTAATGGGACCTGAGGTAAAAAAAGTAAGAGATAAGAATGGGGCAATAAATAATGCAGAACTGTGTTAAAAGGGAAGGCACAAGAAGTTATTCAGCAGGCTGGGTTTCAGAATTACATCTCCCATGTCTGTAAAAGCTCCCAGAAGGACCTAAATAAAGAAAAGGAGGCAAATAAACCTCCAAGGCACTAGGAAGGGACAGGGGGGATGGAGCTGACCTGGGCAGGCTTGTGAGGGTTTGGAGGGCTGGGAGCAGCAGCTCTGCTGTGCCATGGAGCTTTCCTGTGCCCTGCAGAGCTTTCCTGTGCCATGCCATGGAGCTTTCCTGTGCCCTGCAGAGCTTTCCTATGCCATGGAGCTTTCCTGTGCCATGGAGCTTTCCTGTGCCCTGCAGAGCTTCCCTGTGCCATGCAGCTTTCCTGTGCCCTGCAGAGCTTTCCTGTGCCATGGAGCTTTCCTGTGCCCTGCAGAGTTTCCTGTGCCATGGAGCTTTCCTGTGCTTTCCTGTGCCATGGAGCTTTCCTGTGCCATGGAGATTTCCTGCTTGCCCTGCAGAGCTTTCCTTGCCATGGGTTTTTTCCTGTGCCCTCCAGAACTTTCCTGTGCTTTCCTGCAGCTTTCCTGTGCCAGCTTCCCTGTGCCATGGAGCTTTCCTTCCTGGTGCCCTGTGCCCCCCAGAACTTCCCTATGCCCTGCAGAGCTTTCCTGTGCCCTGCAGAGCTTTCCTGTGCCATGGAGCTTTCCTGTGCCCTGCAGAGCTCCCTGTGCCCTCCAGAGCTTTCCTGTGCCCTGCAGAGCTTTCCTGTGCCCCGCAGAGCTCCCTGTGCCCCCCCCCTGCAGGCTTTCCTGTGCCATGCAGCTTTCCTGTGGGGCAGGACGGGCGGGCCCAGGGAGCTGCCCGTGCCCCAGAGCCAGCAGCTCGGAGCTGTGGCAGTGCCCGCACCCAGCACAGCCCTGGGGCAGCACACGGGGCCCCAGCTGCCCCAGGTACCTGGGCACTGCCTGCACACCTGGGGCTGCTCTTTGGGAATCACCTTCTCCTGCCTGCTCAAGCTGAACTGCTCTAATTGCAGACTTGCATGATGTAAATAATATATTAACCATGCATCTTAGTTTTCATTATGTGTGAGCTGTGGCACCAGGGCAGCTCTGGTGGTAATTGAGGAATTTTTCACCCTTTTTTACTCATTTCCCAGCTGTGTCTCCTGGATACCTGTGTTTCTGTGTCTCTGCAAAATACCAGGCAGGATTTATTTGAGGTACTCCACAGAGGAGCTGACATTTTCTTTAGGGATGATTGGTCAATTTGCCAGGAGAAAGCTGCATTCTGGGTGTTGCTGTTGGGAAGGGCCGTGTTTGTGGTGGGGTCTGCCCATGGCAAGGGCAGTGTGAGAGCTGCTGCAGGGGCAGGAGAGGATTTGCTCCCGTTTCTCTGGGCTGTGGCTCACAGCTGAGCCTCAGCTCTGAGGCTGTGCTCTGCTGCCACCTGCACATTCATTGTCCCCGCTCCTTTCAGGGAATAAAGGTTTGCTGGAAGCATGCATGGCCCCGAGTAGCAAGCTAGGATAGAGATCCTCCTTCACCTGGGCTGCTGCAAGCCGTGCCCTTAGCTTTTATTGCTCAAAGGCCAGTTGTGGATTTGACCCCTCCTTCACCAAAACTGAACCTACAACAAAATAAGGGAGTGCAGAAATGTTTGTGCAAATATCCCAGATGCAGCAGAGCAGCTGCTGGAGGTGCGCTGCCCGCCTGTGATCACTGCATGGATCTCAGGCTTCGGGAGGAGCACAATGGGGTGCTGGGTCTCCTGCAGGGGCTCAGGGCTGTGCATGTCTGCCCGCTGCAAGTGCAGGCTCAGCACAACCCCAGCTGGAACCCAGGGCACTGTGCTGGGGCAGACACCTGAGAAATGAGCCCTGTACCCACACGGAAACAGCCAGGCCAGCCCTGCAGGGCAAAACCCAGACAAGCGCCAGGGAACGTTCCCCCTGGCTTCCAAGGGCTGCAGTGACCTGTGGGTCTCGCTGCAGGAGCAGGAGGAGGATAAATCTGAGTCCTTTCTCACCGCCTCCTGGGATTTTTCCATTTGCTTTTTCTCTCTCCTGCATTTTCTTACATTTTATGCTCTGGACTCAGTTTGGCATTTTTTCCTGAAATTATCCTCAGCCCTAAGTATTGTAACTGTGAATAAGGATCTCATTTCTTCTATCATTTACATGTTTCCAAGTTTTTGTCCTCCATATCCACAATTTAAAAGAATGCTAATAGGACTACCTGTCAAGGAATGTTACATTGCTGCTTCTGCTCTTAGGTAATTTACATAAATTACTTTTAAACATTACTTTAAATAAAATCCTCCACAGGAGCATAAAATTAAAGCTGGGGATGTGGTTCAGTGGGAACAGTATTTATCGCTGTGGCTTTCCAGGCAAGTGGACGCAGGCAGCAGAGGTCAGGTGAGCCTTTCCCACCTTCCTGTGGTGTGTGTGGGGCTGGGTCAGCTCTGACAGACACGGAATCCCCCAGGGCAGGGCTGAAACGCCACTCAGAGCAGCCCCAGGAGAGGGCTCAGCTCCCCACCAGCGCTGCTCTGATGGAGCCCAGTGAACTCAAAGGGGACCTGTGGGCTTTTGGTGCTTGTTGAGCTGCCCCTGCTGTGTCTGTGCCTGCCCAGGGGCTGCACGCTGCTCCTGCCTCACACGGTGTTTGTGCTGGGACTTTGCCTCGCCATGAAATTCACTGAGGGTGCAGCAGCAATGAGAGAAAAGTTCAACTGAGCTCAAACATCTGATGCCAGCTGAACAGGCAATTCATTTATAACCAGCCTGGCTTTCCAGCCATTGCATAGGCAGACAATTTTTGTGTCATTAAATGTGAATTGTCTCTGATTTTTAATGTCTTAGTTGGTGGGCTGTGTAAAATAGTGATTTCATTATTTATTGATAATTTTTATAAATAAAGCATGGTACCTGACCTTGAGAAAGGACCCAGGACAGCTCCATATTTTGGCTCACAGTTGGACAGTACCAGCTATTGCAGTAGCATTGGGACCTTTTCAAAGAAATTTTAACTGATTCTTTTTTTCCACCTTTTTAGGAGTTTGTTGCACTGTCCAAGAGTTTAATGAATGACCCCATTCTGGAAAAGGAAATTGTGACCAGGGCCAAAGAGTACGTGCAGAAGCATCATTCCTGGGAAGGGGAAAGGAAAACCTACCAGAGCCTTGTGCAGAGACTGCAGTGAGCTGGCAGGAGCCAGCAGAGCCCTTTGGTGATGGGATGGTGATCAGGGGGGCTTCCTTGGGATCTTTCTGGAAAAACAGCCAGACATTGTTACTGTGCCAACGGCCCACGGCAGAGCAGGCCCTGCCAGGGTCAGTTTGGGGCAGCAGGAGCAGGAGGGCACCCTGGGCAGTGCCAGGGCATTGCTGCTGCTCTGGGCAGTGCCAGGGCAGTGCCAGGGCATTGCTGCTCTGATCCTCCCAGGGCACTCTGGGCAGTGCCAGGGCATTGCTGCTCTCAGCCCAGGGCAGCCCTGGGCAGTGCCAGGGCATTGCTGCTGCTCTGGGCAGTGCCAGGGCATTGCTGCTCTGATCCTCCTAGGGCATCCTGGGCAGTGCCAGGGCATTGCTGCTCTGATCCCTTCCAGGGCACCCTGGGCAGTGCCAGGGCATTGCTGCTCTGATCCCTGCCAGGGCAATCGAGCTCCCAGGAAAAGCTGTGCCCATGCTGCATCCCACCCTGCCCACAGCCCGGGGCGCTCACAGCCCTGCTGAAGCCCAGCTGCACGAGCAGAGGGTGAACTCTGGGCAGCACAGCCTCCTGCGGGCACCCCTGGGGCAGCCCAGGCACCACAGCCAGCCTGGGCACAGGGAGGGGCACAGGGGGCTCTGTGCAGCCCCTCAGAGCAGCCCAGCCCTCCTGAGCCTGCATTCTGCCCCTGGCACAGGGCAGGAGCTTGGCCCAGGTGCCACAGATGCTTGGTTACATAAACTACCTCTTGCTTTGCCAGTTCCTTTGGTACCTCTGTGATTTGCTTATTTATTGAAAGATTTATGAGACCTGTACAGAGGGATGGGGGGGTGGAGGTATTTTCAGTTTGCTGTGTGTTTGGGTACTGTTTGTTCTTATTTGTGGCTTTTCAGGATGTATTTATTTCAATATAACGCAGCAGCCCGGTCTGAAAGTGAGCCTGATCTCTGCCTGAAGTCCACACTGCTCATCCCTGTCAGCCCAGGGAGCGTGGGCACATCTCTGAGTCTGTAATTGCCAGCCCAGGACTTCCATCTAGAGAAGAAAAAAACCAAAAATACAAAAAAAGAGGGGCATATTTGTAATTACTTGTTCTTGGGAACCTGTTTGCTTTGTATGCTCTCGAGCCTGCCCCAAGGAGAGCCTGTGAAATGCTTTCTGTCGATCCGGCGGCTGTTGTGTCAGACTTTCCTTTGTAATAATGAACTTCACGGTGTGTTTTAAGCTTTCCTCTCTGTTTTTGATGTTTCGCAAGGTTCTGGTACAGTAAACAAGAAAGCAGTTTGAGTGCTGTGTATTGATTTCTCCCCAGTTCCCTCCTTGTTTTGTGCTGGGGCTGCTCAGCCCTTCAGCACCAACCCCAGGGCAAACAGCCCCGGCCTGGTGCAAAGCCCAGCCCTGCTGCATCCCCCCCGAGCGTGGGTTTGTTTATCCCACCATGCCCGGATGCCCTGGCAGCCCAGGGGCATGAGCTGGAGCTCCAGCTGGCACTTCCAGGAGCCCAGGGCCCTGCTGGCCCCTGGCTCTGCCCACGCTGCAGGGAACAATGCAAGGTGCGTTTCCAGCATCGCACACGGCAGGGCACATTTCAGGGAATAGAAAGGGACTTTTCCAACTAACTGAGCCCACCTCAGCGTGTCCTGTTCCTCACAACCTCTCGGAGACTCTGCCAGCTCATTTCAGGTGCCCTGCTTGACTGGCTTTGCTCCTCAGCCATCCCCCCTCCCCTTCCAATAGCACTGGTTGTCTTCTGAGAAAAGCAGGTTTTTAAAAGCAAATAAACACATCCACAGTGTGGGATACAGGCCTAAGCACCGAGCTGATGGCAAGTGATTAGTAATAGTAATGATCAGAAAGCTTCTTCTGCAGCCTGATACATTTATTACTGAGCTCCAACTATAAATATATTGATCTGGAATTTGTGCTATTCCCAGCAAAACAAAATATGTTCAAGTGAGAAATTCTGCTACACCCTCAGAATGTAATTAACATATGATTTTTCAGGCTGTATTTAATCTATAAATATGAAATCTGCATCTGGGAGGCAGCATGCTCATTTGCATGTGGTGACAGTGGCAGGAGCACAAACAGGAAAATGAAGGAGGCAGCCCCAGGAGTGGTTTGGGAGCCCCAGGAGTGTGTGAGGCCTCAGCACTGCCCAGGCTCTGAGCTCTGGCACATCCAGCACAGCTCTGCTCTCCCACCAAGCCTGGCCAGCAACTGCAGGAATTTCATCATCATAAACTGCGACTGGATTTATGGTTTGCATTTCACCCAGTCTCATGTTCCAGGCCTATAAATATTCAATGAGTCTTGTAAGTCCTTGTACGGAAAATATGAGACCCATGCAAGCAGTTTTGGGTGTAATTATCTTTGCAGCAACTTCACTCAAATGATTTTATAGGTAAGAATAATCCTTTTGTTGTCCTGCAGCCCTAATTACAGTATTTATCTTCCCCTTCAAAGCCCCACTCCTACCCAGGCAGCTTTGAAGCAAAGCACACCTCGATGAGATGCAGCTCCAGCTCCACAAATAGCACTTGTTCTGTTTGCAGGAAAACCTCCATTGTGCATCCACCCCACGGCTGCTTCTGCTCGCCAGCACCTTGAATGTGCTGTTAATTAATCCCATGAGATGCATTTTATTTGCAGTTAGCTCTGCCCTGGAATGCATGGGCAGGGACCTGTACGAGGGTCCCAGGTGCTGCTCCCTCCTTGGCACAGCCCCAGCACTGGGGACAGACCCAGCCATGGCATTAGGATTTCACTGGAATTAGCCCAAAGCACCCACACCCCCGCTCTCAGGGCCAGCTCCCATACCTTCCCAACACTCCTGCTGGGCTCAGTTTGCCCCGTTTTGGGGTGCTGACCATGGGGTTTCCATTTCCAGACCCCAGAGCTCAGCCTGGCAACAGGCAGCTGCTTTGAAGGTTTGCTGTAATCCTATCAGGACTTAAATGTGAAAGAAAAACGTTAAAATGTATATTGGGAGATTTAAAAGTATTTGTGCCTGTTCTGCAAATCATTTAGCATCAATTTAGCCCCAGTATTACCCAAATGCTACCTTTAGGATTAATAAATGCACAGGCACCTCAGTGTTCATTTTCAATGTGTTTCCTGCTGTCTCTTGGGCTCATAACTCCTTCTGCCCCTTTCTCCCCTCAGTCTTTTTAATCTTCAGGTCAGGAATCACTCCCCATGAAAATAAAGAAACAGTTTTGTCAAAGGCTTGTCAGAGGAGATGGGTGCTTCCATGTGGAATTCAGTCATTTAATGGCTCAGTGGGATCTGAGCTTTTTTTTTCATTAAGTTGTCCAAAGTAATTTCATCACTCCAGAATTTATTTCACTCCCACCCTCCCTTGCCTGCTTGGTCCCAGCCCAGTTCCTTCAATGCTTGAAACTCAAACCTTGTGTGAGAGCAGGTCCCTGCAGCGCTGTCCTGTCCCAGAGCTCCTCAGGGCCCTAATTCTGACCAAAGCAAACCCCTCCCCTTCCAGGGCCTTCACTGCACTGGGAATTTCACAGAAAGGAGCTGCTTATTAAAAGGAAAACGTCTCACAGTCACCAATGTAGGAGCAAACTGTACTAAAAACCAGGACTCCTCATTTTTTAAGAATCGGTTTACATTTTCCAAAGGGGTGGATAATCACTTGCAATTTAATTCTCTCTAAATGAAGCATATTTTCATCAAGTAATTATTCCATGTCATTCCTGTGACATCTCTTTTAGGTAGCAAATATGGAGGGCACTTGAAATCTCACATCCTTTCCAAAAAATGCAGGCCAGCATTTTTGTCCAGGGCCTGAAACAATGACTCTAGAAATTCATTTCCCCTAGAGCATTGCCATTAAGCTAATTTAAAACATGTGCTTGAAATTAAACAATACATTTTAATTAGAGAAGCAGAGAACATCTTGGCACTGAGAAATCAAAGTTGTGGGCACCTGACCTGAGAGAGCATTCACCCCACGGGCACCCTTTAACCCTTCCTGCTCCAGAGCAAGGGCTGACACCCTTTTATGATATTTTAATGTGCTTCTTAAATACAATTCCTATTTCTGTGCACTTCCAATCTGCTTAAGAAAGAAGTCCAGCCACAAGGATAACCTTGCCAGATAAAGATCACTTATTTCATTTGTCTGATTCAGTCAAGTTTCATCACTCATTGAAACTCAGTGCTCCCCTAGTGCTTCAGAAATGAATCCCTGCCACTGGAATTCCCACTGGTATTTCAGTGGCTTTCCCAGAGTGAGTGAGTTACCAAAGCTCCGACTTAACCTGGGCCATACAGCAAGAGCTCACAGCCTGAGGGTGGCCCTTGCCATCCCTTACAGCTCCCAGCTGCTTCACAGTTTTGTTTTTATATTTTTGCTTTTAAAAACAGGTTTAGGTAAGAATTCACCTGAAATCACTTTAAAAGTTCCATCGATCCTGCTTGTCCCAGCCTCGGCAGCTTGCACTGCCCACCTGCCCCAGCTCCCCACTGCCTGGCCTGGGCCAGGGCCATTGCCCAGGCTGCGCCTTGTCCTGCACCCACACCCCCCTGCGTGCTGCAGAGGCCTGAAAAGCAAAGTGGAGCACGAGGTTTTCAGGGGAAAACTGGGGAATCGGCTCTACTGGTGGGAAGGATTTGTGCAGCAGCTCTGCTTTAGAAAGTGAGAGAAAGTAAGGCAGATTATTCCTCAGGGAATAAAGTAATTAAATATATATATATAAATATGTTTAAAATTTAAAAAATTACAAATATATACATATATATTTTTATACATATAAAAAATTATATATTTATTTTTATAAAGATATAAAAATAATAAAAGATAAAAAACCATTAAGGTTTTTATTTTAAGGTATTTATTTTAAGCCATTAAGGACTGAGCTTGAGAAACCTTTTTGAAATACAACCTTGCTGCTTCATGTGATGGAAGGGAGGAGAACAGAGAGGCCCTTGATGTAAATGCACTCTGGCCTCCTCCAGGGGCTGCAATGCCAGCGCCACAGGAAGCAGAGTAACCCCCTACGGCAGCAGGTAATTCCCACTGGATGCAGCTGCACGAGCAGAAGGTTTTCTGCACGTTCTGCCCCATTATTTTGGGATACAACAGTTCCCTTGGCATCAGTGCCAATGAATGGAGAGTTCATTCTGCCTGAGAGCCTCAACAAACACACCCTGACAATGAGCATAAATCACAGTGCTGCAGCACTCTCAAGGAGCTGGTAAAAATAATATTTTAATCAAATAACTCAGCTGCAAGTGCCATGAACTGCTGGGAGGGTTAAGGCTGAGGCTCAGCATTCTCCAGAGAAAACACAGAATTATTCCAAACACAGCTCCATCACCACTGCTTGACTCGGACTAAAAGCACATGGCAATGGAAGCTTTTGGTAATGCTACAAGCACAGCAAACAACAAATACCCAGGTATTTACTATTGCCACCACCACAACTGTCTGTGTGCCCCACACTCACTGAGGCTGTCCCAGCAGGCTGGCACTGTGCTGTGGGAGCAGCTCCTCATGCCCTGGGCTGAGGTTTCCCCTTCCTGCTGCTGGCAGAGGGCAGAGCTGCCTGCCCCAGAGCAGCTCAGCTCCCAGGGATGGTCCCTGCCTGCCCCAGAGCAGCTCTGATCCCTGGGATGGTCCCAGGGATGGTCCCTGCCTGCCCCAGAGCAGCTCTGATCCCTGGATGGTCCCTGCCTGCCCCAGAGCAGCTCCGATCCCTGGATGGTCCCTGGATGGTCCCTGCCTGCCCCAGAGCAGCTCCGATCCCTGGATAGTCCCAGGGATGGTCCCTGCCTGCCCCAGAGCAGCTCCGATCCCTGGATGGTCCCAGGGATGGTCCCTGCCTGCCCCAGAGCAGCTCTGATCCCTGGATGGTCCCTGCCTGCCCCAGAGCAGCTCTGATCCCTGGATGGTCCCTGGATGGTCCCTGCCTGCCCCAGAGCAGATCTGGTCCCTGGATGGTCCCTGGATGGTCCCTGCCTGCCCCAGAGCAGCTCTGATCCCAGGGATGGCCCCAGCAGGGATGCTCTCCCACCCAGCACTGCAATCACAGCTGACTGTTCCTGAGCTCTGCACCCCAGAGCCATCTCTGCTGTTTGCTTTCCTCTCCAAGTCAGGGCTGACCTTTCCTCAGGTGTTTGGCTTTTGGATGATGAAGGGAGAGACAAATGCGCAGGCAAACAGGTGAAACCTGGTTTGCACAGTTACTGAGGGCTGCCTCTGTCACTGCCGTGCCATTGACTGTGTGTTCGTGCACAGCATGTGGGGCTGCAGAGCCTCACCTGGGGACACAGCCCCAAGGGATGGGAGCAGAGCAGGAGCCGCACCTGGGGACACAGATCCCTCCTGGCTGTGCCAACACAGCCCCAAGGGATGGGAGCAGAGCAGGAGCCTCACCTGTGGGACACAGCCCCAAGGGATGGGAGCAGAGCAGGAGCCGCACCTGGGGACACAGATCCCCCCTGTGCCAGCACAGCCCCAGGGATGGGAGCAGAGCAGGAGCCTCACCTGGGGACACAGATCCCCCCTGTGCCAGCACAGCCCCAAGGGATGGGAGCAGAGCCTGGAGGAGAGCAGATCTTGTGAAGCTGCTTCAAATGCAGCCAAGGGCACAAATGCAACCCTTTCACCTCAAACACTGCGTGCACAGGACAGAAATCCCAAAAACCCCATCTAACCTGGGAGGAATTGCAGAGTGTTGATTTCTGAACTGCACTGCATAAAACTCCCTTTATTGTTCCCCATCCCCTGCTCAGAGGAGGGTCTGGAGCCAAAGTCTCCCTTGCAGCAATGTGCAAGCACACCTGGAGGGAAGCTCCTGCCATCGCTGCCAGCTCTGACAGTCCTGAGTGCCAGGCAAGCAGCAGTGCCTGAGCCAGGACAGTGTGTCCCATCAGCCCCTCCTCACACCACAGTTAAAAAGAAAAAAAACCAATTAATGAGACTGATGTGTTGCATTATGAGCACACTGGAAGGTGAGGGGGCAGGGGCTCATTTCTCAGTGTAGGAAATAAGTGTTTATTAAGTATTCTGTCTTCTGCACACCCCTCCTGGACTGTAAAGCTGGAGGCTTTTCTCTTTGCTCCAGACTTAATTGCCCTGAGTATTCACTGCCTGGATCTATTACCCAAAAATGATGTGTTCCAAGCTCATTCTCTTTTTTCTTTCTTTTTTTTTGGAGGGGAAAAGGGGAGAGAGAGAGAATCCTCAGATCAGTGAGTGAAATCATTCACAGCTCTCCTCTTTTATAGAAAACAAATCCATTTCCCACCTCCCCACACCCCACATTGTTGCTGCTGCATTATCTGTGCGAGCCAGGCACTGGCAAGGAGACAGGGGAAAATGACAGGACACTGTAAGAGAATTTAATGAAGTGGCTGCAAATATTGTATCCCAATAAACGCAGTGAACAATGCAGGAGCTCGCTCAGGTCCCTGCAGACAGAGAGCTTTGTGTGACAGCGCAGCCCAGGAGCGGGCATGGCTGGGGACACAAAGGACAACGGGCACCGCAGCTGCCCCACGGCACTGCAGCAGCTCCCGAGGCCAGGAGCAAAGGAGCAGGGCAGGAGGAGAACTCTCAGCCTTTCTGATGCCAACTACTGGCTTCTGCTTCGGCTGCAGGCAAAGGGGCTGATCCCAGAGCTCCGGGGAGACCCTGGGGCTGCCACGGGAGGGACACGGGCACTGCCACTCACCACTGCCTGCCTGTCCTCAGGAATGTCCCCTGGGACACAGGGACACAGAGCAGAGCACAGGGACCGGCTCCCCATGGCTGTGCCTGCTGGCCCTGCCAGCAGCTGGGAACACTCACTATTGCCTGGCTCTTTGTAAACCCTCTGGATTCCCCTGTCTGTGCATGAGAAACACT
Organism: Emberiza elegans; assembly: GCA_024865655.1. Taxonomy (NCBI): domain Eukaryota; kingdom Metazoa; phylum Chordata; class Aves; order Passeriformes; family Fringillidae; genus Emberiza; species Emberiza elegans. The sequence continues at coordinate 57,285,516 of JALJVW010000184.1, forward strand.
CACACAGGTGTAAAACCCCTCTGGATTCCTCTGTCTGTGCATGAGGAACACTCACACAGGTGTAAAACCCCTCTGGATTCCTCTGTCTGTGCATGAGGAACACTCACAAGGTGTAAAACCCCTCTGGATTCCTCTCTCTGCATGAGGAACCCAGCAGTGGCACTGCCTTTGGGGACAGCACTGAGCACTCAGCTCACGCACTCTGCTGTCCCAGCTCTCATCCCAGCCTCCTTTGGCCCGGTCCCTGTCCCAGGAGCCCCGGCAGTGCCAGCCAGGAGCCAGGGCACAGCAGGCTGCTCCAGCTGTGCCAGGAGCAGTGCCAACACAAATCCAGGTGGGGATCAGCGGCAGAAACCTTCAGAGCTCTTACCTGGCTTGTAAATGCTCCTCTGCTCTATGTGCCTCTGCTCCCATTGTGTCTAATTCTCAGCTCCCCAGGTCTGGCAGGAAGAAATCAAGTGGTTGGCACTGACCCATCCCCTCCAGCTCTGCCACCCCCAGCCCCAGGGCATCCTCCCCTCCCTGGGGACAGTCCTGCTCCATCCTGCTCCATCCAGCCTCTGCTAACCCATCCTGCTCCATCCAGCCTCTGCTAACCCACCCTGCTCCATCCAGCCTCTGCTAACCCACCCTGCTCCATCCAGCCTCTGCTAACCCACCCTGCTCCATCCAGCCTCTGCTGCACCATCCTGCTCCATCCAGCCTCTGCTGCACCACCCTGCTCCATCCAGCCTCTGCTGACCCATCCTGCTCCATCCAGCCTCTGCTGCACCATCCTGCTCCATCCAGCCTCTGCTAACCCACCCTGCTCCATCCACCTCTGCTAACCCACCCTGCTCCATCCAGCCTCTGCTGCACCACCCTGCTCCATCCACCTCTGCTGCACCATCCTGCTCCATCCAGCCTCTGCTAATCCATCCTGCTCCATCCAGCCTCTGCTGCACCATCCTGCTCCATCCAGCCTCTGCTAACCCAACTGCACCATCCTGCTCCATCCAGCCTCTCCTAACCCACCCTGCTCCATCCAGCCTCTGCTAATCCACCCTGCTCCATCCAGCCTCTGCTAACCCACCCTGCTCCATCCAGCCTCTGCTAACCCACCTGCTCCATCCAGCCTCCTGCCTCTGCTCCACCATCCTGCTCCATCCATTTTCCACCCACCCTGCTCCATCCAGCCTCTCTAACCCACCCTGCTCCATCCAGCCTCTGCTGCACCATCCTGGTCCATCCAGGAACCCATCCTGCTCCATCCAGCCTCTGCTGCAATGGCTCCATCCAGCCTCTGCTAACCCACCCTGCTCCATCCAGCCTCTGCTGACCCATCCTGCTCCATCCAGCCTCTGCTGCACCATCCTGCTCCATCCAGCCCCAGGGCTCCATCCACCTCTGCTAACCCACCCTGCTCCATCCAGGGACCAGTCCATCCAGCCTCTGCTGTCCTGCTCCATCCACCTCTGCTGCACCATCCTGCTCCATCCAGCCTCTGCTAATCCATCCTGCTCCATCCACCTCTGCTAACCCACCCTGCTCCATCCAGCCTCTGCTGCACCACCCTGCTCCATCCAGCCTCTGCTGCACCACCCTGCTCCATCCAGCCTCTGCTGCACCATCCTGCTCCATCCAGCCTCTGCTGCACCATCCTGCTCCATCCAGCCTCTGCTAACCCAACTGCACCACCCTGCTCCATCCAGCCTCTCCTAACCCAACTGCACCATCCTGCTCCATCCACCTCTGCTAATCCATCCTGCTCCATCCAGCCTCTCCTCACCCACCCTGCTCCATCCAGCCTCTGCTGCACCATCCTGCTCCATCCAGCCTCTGCTAACCCAGCTGCAATTCCCTGCCAGCTTTACTTGCAAATTCCCTCTGTGCCCAGCTCATGCTAAGAACCTTAATATTCCTGCAGATTCAGAAAGGGGATTTCCAACAAGCATTAGGAAAATTAAACTTCTCAAGAGCTGTCTCAATCTGACAAGCTATTTCTGGTCTTTAGAGGACAGTAAGTGAAAATATTAAAGTGGGGGTGGGGAAGCTGTAGTAAGCAAAGGATGAATTAGAGGCAGAAACGAGGGCAGGCAGTGCTGGGTGTACCTGAGGCACCCATATGTGTATTTACAGCCACAGAAATACAGGAGTGTGTGTTGTTTAGGGCCTCCTGCTGCCTTGGAATAGAGAATCCCCATCTCCCAGCCCTTGCTGCATCCACAGCCACAGCAGCTGATAACACAGCAGAACTCCTGCTGGAGGTGACACCAGTGCCCCCAGTTTGGGCTGGTCCCAGGGCTGGGCTGGGTGCACTGTCTCAGACATCTTTTATGGAAAATCCTTTCCTTAGGGTTTTTCCTCCTGAGAAGCTGGGAGGCCTCAGGAGCAAAATGCAAACAATGGTTATCTGCTGCTGTGGGATGCAACAGGTGCATTTGGGATTCGTCCATGTGGTTGTTTCTAATTAATGGCCAATCATAGTCCAGCTGTCTGGACTGTCTCAGTCACAAGCCTTTGTTATCGTTCTCCTTTTTCTATTCTTAGCTAACCTTCTGATGAAATCCATTCTTCTATTCTTTTAGTATAGCTTTAATATAATATATATCATAAAATAATAAATCAGCCTTCTGAAACATGGAGTCAGATCCTTGTCTCTCCCCTCATCCTGGGACCCCTGTGAGCAGCACCCCAGGCACACCTCCATAGCCCCAGGGATTGCTGGGTGTCCTGCTGCTCCCTCCCCAGCAGGGAGGCTACAGAACGCCCCCAGGTCCCAGCTGAGCCCCCCCTGTCCCCCTGGCTCCTCTCTGCCCCTCTCTGCCGCTTTCCCCCAGAACACCCCAGCCTATGCCAGGGGAGGAGAGGCTGTTCACAGCCCAGGGCGCTGCAGGGGAGGGTGAGAAGCTGAACCAGCCTCCCAAGACATAAGGGTGAGACTCTGAAGGAGGAGATGATGTTATTTGCTTTGGGAGCATCAGAGTGGCAAAATTTAGCTGTTTGCGAATTTCTCAGTAGCGTGGCCTGACTCTTGCTCTGAACCTGGAAATCTCCCCTGGTTTGAGGCTGATTTGCATGGTGATGCTCAGCCTGTGTGTCTGTCTGTCCTCCCTCTTTGCAGCAATCATTCCCAGCAGCCTCACAGATGATTACAGCTGGGTAAAGAGCACCCCTGCAATTAAAGCCCCTCCTCAGGGGTGCAGTGGCAGGGGGCACACCAGCTCTGCAGAAGATGAGGGGACAAAGCAATTAGAAGAGATGATCAAAATCCCATGGTTCCTCAAGGGCTGGGGTGATGGTGCAAGGGCTGTGCAGGGCAATGGAAAAAATCCCTCTGAGCTTGCACTTGCAGCCTGCCAAAAATGCCCCTCCAGCTGCACCAAAGACAATTGCTGAGTGCTGTGCTGAAGTCAAGGCTGTGTGGAGAGCTTGGTACAGAGCTGATCAATAGACAGGATTTTCCCTGCTGCAGAACACTTTGCAGGCTGGCAGCAGTTACTGAAGGCAGGAACACAAGAGGGACGGGTTTGACCTTGGTGTCCTGCTGGGCAGCACGGGAGGGAATGCCAAACTCTAAAAGCAAAGCTATTGATTAGGCCTGGGAGAGGCGAGTGATGCAAGAAAGCTGTAAAAACTTATTCATGGCCAAGAGGAGCACAGTGATTTAGGGTTTGGATGGATGATAACAGGATGGAAAATGTGTGTCCACAGGCATCAGACAAAGGATTTGCTGAGCAAACAGGGAGGCAGGAGGTCCAACTGTACAGGGGGTGAGCTCTTCATGGATACAGGTGAGGCTGGGCTGGACCCAGGCAGAGTGTGCTGACCAGGCAGGGCTCAGGGAGGGTGCAAGGACAGCTCCCTTCCTTCTGTCCTTATTTCTGCTCCCCTCTGCCCTTACTGAGCTCAGGAAAACGCTGCCAATGGGACTCAGTCATCTCTGCACTCTCATATTATCAGGGCTGAGCAGTGCAGCTCCTTGGATTGCTTTTTCTGCCATTAGTGCATTAACTGACTGTAGGAAGCTCTAATTTAATTACTAGGAACACAGGCCTGAACATGAACAAGCACAGTCCTGTTACACTTCAAAGCTGCAGCCTTCTGCTGCTGGGGACATTGACCTGGGCTCTGCCAGGTGCCACAGGGAGCTGGTGGCAGCCAGGCAGGGCCAGGCAGCAAGGACAGGATGGGGAATCCAGGCACAGAGAACTGGAACCAGCACGGACAGAGCTGGGGAATCCAGGCACAGAGAGCTGGAACCAGCACAGACAGGGCTGGGGAATCCAGGCAGAGAGAGCTGGGGGAATCCAGGCACAGAGAACTGGGGGAATTGAGGCACAGAGAGCTGGAACAAGCACGGACAGAGCTGGGGAATTTGGGCACAGAGAACTGGGGGAATCCAGGCACATAGAGCTGGAACCAGCATGGACAGAGCTGGGGAATTCAGGCACAGAGAACTGGGGGAATCCAGGCACATAGAGCTGGAACCAGCACGGACAGAGCTGGGGAATTCAGGCACAGAGAACTGGAACCAGCCAGCACAGGCCAGGGAATTGAGGCACAGAGAGCTGGCACCAGGCAGCATGGACAGGCTGGGGAATCCAGGCACAGAGAGCTGGCACCAGGCAGAGCTGGGGAATTGAGGCACAGCGAGCTAGAACCAGCACGGACAGAGCTGGGGAATTCAGGCACAGAGAACTGGGGGAATCCAGGCACATAGAGCTGGAACCAGCACGGACAGAGCTGGGGAATTGAGGCACAGAGAGCTGGCACCAGGCAGCATGGACAGGCTGGGGAATCCAGGCACAGAGAGCTGGCACCAGGCAGAGCTGGCACCAGGCAGAGCTGGCACCAGGCAGAGCTGGCACCAGGCAGAGCTGGAGCAGGGTCTGTGGCTGCAGAAAGGAGCCTGCAGGAGCCCCCATGTGCACCCAGAGCAGTTCAACAGGGAGCCAGGAGCTGGGGCTGTGCAAACCAACGTGGCACTGGTGTCCCTGCAGGCTCCCAGGGCAGATCCTGTCCTGTGCAATCCAGCAGCCGCCTTGGCCGTGTGGTGGGGATCTCCTAATGAGCACTGGCAGTCCACACAGGCACAGGAGCACTTGCTTCTCCAGCCATTAATATTACATTCGTGGGCTGCTTAATTTGCTGCTCCTCACGGAGCTGGAGCAGGGAGCCTGCATAATGAAGCATTTGTTGACAGAGGTCTTCATCTCACATCAGCAAGAAGGGAGGAGATGATCCTGTTTCAGGCACACGTGCTTGACTCGAGTGACCTTGGCCCTTGTGATGCTGCTGAGGCTGAGCAGGGCCCGGGTGCTCTGCTCTTCTCAGGCCATTAGTGCTGCCAGCTTGGAACTTGAGCTGTTTAGGCTTCCAAAGGACACCCCTGATTCCACTGGAAGGAGCATTATTTCTGCATGAGGAACGTGATGGGTGTTGGCAGGCAAACACCGTTCAGAGAGGTGCTTAAGCAGATGGCTGGGTAAGGGCACAGGCAGGGCCCACCTGGGAGCTCTCAGACAGAAATGAACTGGAAGCAGAACACAAATCCTGTCTCCTCAGCACTCTGCAGTGATACCCAACCTTGGTTTAGAGCTCTCCTGTGCTCAGGGGACTGCTCAAGCTGCAGCCAGACAAGCACTGAGGGATGGCTGGTGCTGCATGGGGAGCTCAGGCTGGCACCTTGTACCTGTCCTGCAGGACACCCCTGTGCTCACACCTGTGTGCAAGACACCCCTGTGTACAGGACACACACCCCAGTGCTCAGGACACACACCCCTGTGTGCAGGACACACCTGTGCTGAGGATCCCTGTGCTCAGGACACCCCTGTGTGCAGGACACCCAGCCCTGTGCTCAGGACACCCCTGTGCCCCCTGGCAGCCCCTCAGCTGAGCCCCTGTGCTGGGGAGGGCTGCCAGCAGGACAGCAGGACAGCTCCGAGTGCTGCTGGCACTGCTCTGCTGGCACTGATGTGCGGCTCCAGTGCTCAGGGACGGGCTCTGGCACCACAATGAACATGTAGAAATGTGTGACAGAGGTCCTGGGCTTTCAGGACTAAATAAATTCATCTCTGGGAGTTTTTAAATGCTGGAGGCAGTTTCTAAACGCACCATTTGGCAGCGGCAGCTCCTTCCCCGAGCGAACTCCTCAGTGATGCTCGCTGGACGTTGATCAATAGAAGGAGCCCAGCCAGGCCTCTCTCCTCCTCTCAGTGCCAGTGTGAAAGGCTCTGCCAGGCTGCCCTGCCCCAGTCCCTCAGCCCTCACAGGAGCTCCCACAGCACAGCCGGGAGCCGGCAGCCCTGGGGAAACCCAGCACACACAGAGCTCAGCTAAAGCCTCTCCAGGGCGCTCGTTTCATTTACATCCCATTCATTACCCAAACGCGGTGAGAAAGTGGCTTCTAGAGCTACTTGGAGCAGGCTGCACATAGATTTAATTCCTATTCTGGTTTTTAAAGTCAACTCCAGAGAAGTCTTGTTTCAAACCAATTATTTAGCTGCATTGCTCAGACTTTGAACTCGCTGGTGCCTAATGCACTAAACCACCAAATATTTAACACCGCTGAAGGGGAAGCTTTTAAAATGAAAGAAGAGAGTAAAGAACCAGCTTACCTGATTTATAGGACCATTGAGTTTCTACTCCTGATTGTATTCATGCATAAAGTCTCTAAAATGAACCAGACTGTATCAGATAAATCTTTTTTTTTTAAACATGCCTCAATCAGTCTCCTCACAGGAAGAGAGACTCAAACGTGAAAATAAGAGGCAACGGCACAGAAGAAAACAATAAGGTAATTAATAACTCTCACAGGAGAGTGCCTGCTGTCAGCAGGGCTCTTTATCAGGTTCAAGAGATTGCCGGTGGGAGCCACAGCTGCAGAACGTTGTGTGTGTGCGGCACATCAACACCAGCACTGCTTTAGTGATGGGGAACAGGATTTAGGCCCCCTGTTTGCCAGCTGGGATCTCAGCTGAGTGCCTGAAACACGGGATTCCTCCTGGGATGCTCAAGGTGCAGAGGGCTTTGCTCAGCAGTGTGCAGTGCAAAAAGGGAATGTACACAACCTCCCCTCCCAAAGATACACACATGCAAAAATCTCTACAGGAACTCGGTGTATTCTGCTAATTAGCAGACTAATTAGGGTGTTTGCTTGCATACAGGGGGCCACAGGTCACTGCCAGGATCCTGCACAGTGGGGCTCTGTCACACATTTGCAGTGACTCTGGGCACAGCAGCTCAGCCTGGGCTCCCCGGGGCAGTAAGGAACACACCTTGCTCAGAGCACTGTGAGCTCCATGGCAAAGAGCACTATAAATAAACTGCATTATTTATAGCTGTGCCCTAGGGACAGCGGCCAGTTCCAGCTGCTGCACACACAGGCAGCTCTGAGCAAGCAGACAGGCACAGGTCTGCTGCCAGGATCCCCTGTGCTGCAGCTGGAGGCCGTTTGTGCTCACAGAACATCTCTGTGGTCTGTGCTACCAGAGGAACTCGCTCTTAGTGGCTCCTGCTCCCCAGAGGCAGCTGAGGCAGCAATGTGATGGAGCAGGAATGAGATGGAGCAGCAATCTGATGGAGCAGGAATGTGATGGAGCAGGAATGTGATGGAGCAGGAATGTGATGGAGCAGGAATGTGATGGAGCAGGAATGTGATGGAGCAGGGCAGCTCTGGGCAGAGCAGGGGGACAGGCTGCTCCCAGCACAGACTGTACCTGCTCCTCCCAGGCTGGGAAGGCAAACCTGCACTCACACCAGGGCTCTGCTGGGCTCCAGAGACACCTGGGCACTGTCAGCCTGCCTGCCTCACTGCAGACACCACGTCCTGAAGTGCAAAAAGCACCCAAAATAGCCCCAGAGCTGGAGGCAAGCTGGGCTGGACCTGCGGGGAGGGCCAGGCTGTGCTGCAGCAGCAAGGCTGCTCACCTCACCTGGGAGCTCAGGCAGAGCTTGTCTGGAGCCTGCACTGTCCTGTCCTCACTGCTGCACCTGGTCCTGCACTGTCCCTGCTGCACCCCGTCCTCCATTGGGTCATCCAAGCCTTGAGCAGAGGTGCTGAAAGAAAGCAGAGACCACCTGATCTCCAAAGCTTTGGGCACATTTGCTCTGTTCACTCACTGCTCCCTTAGAAGGTGTATAGCCAAAGGTGGATCTTCCCAGAGGAGAAAAGCAGACCCCAAACCCACAAACTCACATACTGGGCTTTCAGGCTAGAAATAAAGCACGTGGATTTATTTGCAAATAGTTCCAAATCTTGTTAGGGTGACTTGGTGCACATACATCTGTAGCATGACAGGTTGTTGGTGCTGCCTGTGGTGCCCAGCAGTGCCAGTACAATTCTGTGAGTGGATTGTGCCTCCTGCATCCATCAAAGCACTCCTGTCTGTACTGCTGCCAGGCTCCTCAGGGTGAGCGTCCTGACAGCCAAAGGAAAGAGGCGTGCGGAGTAGGAAAAAAGATGAAGCAACTAAAATGCAAATTTTATTCACAGTTGGCATGTTTATAAATATATATATTACATTCTTACAATCTACAGTACATTCTAAATATAGAGGGATTTAATCTAAGTGTTTGTGGGAGGGCGGGTGTGTATTAAACTGAGCAACCTAGATTCAATGATGGAAGACTTAACAAAAAGGGGGCAAGGACTGACTCCAGAAAATAAAGGGGAGCTTGAAATGTTTTTCTAGATCAAATCCATTACCTGGATTTTAGTTAGTGCTTTGGCACTTGCCACTGGCCATTGGAGGCTGCCGTTGGACCTCACAAGACATGTCCTGGTTTGAGGCTGGAGGGCACGTCGGGTTGGGAGGGTAATCACTGAAATCCTACTGTATGTACATCCTTATCAAGAAAACAGAAGATAATCATCACCCCTGGGAGAAACAAATGTTATCTGCTGAGTTTGGCTGTGCAGGGTTCAATGTTGAACGTGCAGCTCTCCCCTGTGACCTCCCAGTGCCCTCTGAACGCGCTGGCCTAAGGAGAGGGGGGCACAAGGAACTGAACACCCCCAGCTCCCCAGGGCAGCGGATGGACCAAGGGGCAGCTGCTGCTGCTGCTGCTGGCCAGCTCAGCACACGGGGCACTGAGCCAGGGCCAGGGCCAGCTCCGGGAGGGGACAGCACGGAGGGCCAGGACAGCGCGGCACCAGCAGGGCTGTGCGGGAAGGGAAGGGAAGGGAAGGGAAGGGAAGGGAAGGGAAGGGAAGGGAAGGGAAGGAAGGGGAAGGGAAGGGAAGGGAAGGAAGGAAGGGAAGGGGAAGGGAAGGAAGGAAGGAAGGAAGGGAAGGAAGGGGGAAGGTTTGGGAAGGAAGGTTTGGGAAGGGAAGGGAAGGGAAGGGAAGGGAAGGGAAGGGAAGGGAAGGGAAGGGAAGGGAAGGGAAGGGAAGGGAAGGGAAGGGAAGGGAAGGGAAGGGAAGGGAAGGGAAGGGAAGGGAAGGGAAGGGAAGGGAAGGGAAGGGAAGGGGAAGGGACCACAGCTCCAAGGCTGACTGATCTGGGAAGTGCCCTCAGGATACCAGATGGGGAGCTCCAGGGAAAGGGCTGGGAATACAAATCCAAAACAGGACAATCAAACAAAGCGGGCTTTTAAAAATAGCTCATTCTCTCAAACTTTCCAAAAGACCTCCCTTAGGATGAGTGATAGTCTGAGTATACATCATATCTTCTCCTATTTTACAAATTAAGAAATACCCAAAATTGGCTGGCAAAGTTTATTACCTTGGCATCTACTTAAAAAGAGAGTTTCAGTTTGAACCGTATCTGTGTATCCATTGTCAGTGCTTGGGAGGCAAACATGCTGGTTTGTAAACAGCCCAGTTACGCCTTTATCCCCTCCAGGCTCTTTGGAAACCACGACTCCTCAGCTCTGGGAGCTGCTTCATTCACTGTTGGTTTTTGTCAGCTTTAAATGAATGCTCCTGGATGGATATTCCCTGCACGTGGCCTGAACGACATGCTCTTCTCATGGATCTATTTATTCTGAGACCAATCTTTTGCTTTTAACCAAAGCTTGCAATATTGAACAGCAGAGCTGTGTGAGCTTTGTAATACCCAAACTGCACTGGAGTTTGTTATATTTATTGATTTCCTGGGAAAGCACAGAGAATGAGACTGTATTATTTTTCTGAGATTTTTTTCATGTTCTCGTGTATCAAAAAACCACACACATCTCTCACTTCCATCTCTGAGCACAGAGAAGACTTGAATTTTAACAGCTGTCCAGGATCTCTGCTCTCCCAGCTGCTTTTGGGTGGCTTCTTGGGGCTCCAGTGAGTTATTATCCACCAGATGATTCTTGTTAGAACACAACATTTTGCCCCACTACCCAAAATTAAAGGCAGAAGGTGAGTGAAAAACAAACAAACGAACAAACCAAACCAAAAAAGTCTTTTGTGTCTCATTATGCATTTTCGTGTAACCTCTCCATGTAGTTTTTAAGCTCTTTGCACTCCCCCAGGTCCATGTCCTGGCAGACCCATTTAATGTCATCCTCATTACTCATCAAGATTGAGTTGACAGTTGGACAGCCATCGTCAGAGGAGATGGTGGTGAAGGTGGTGAACTTCACCCGTTTCCTCTTGGAGGTAGGAGAAGTGGTTGGCTCACTTTTCTGTTCCTTCCCTTCACTGAACGTGGACTCAGGAGACCTGAAGGACTGTCCATTGATATTTTTGGTGGCAGTTGTGCTGAGGAGGTATTTGCTCTCCTCGTAGTCCACTCCCCTGTCGATGGCTGTGATTCGCTCGTCCTGCTGGGACGAGAAGTTGATGTGATTCTCCAGCAGCTCTGTCCTGTTGCTCAGCCCAACCCAGTCATGGGAGTGGCTCATGCCCTCCTGCTCCTCAAAGGGAACCTGCTTGTTCCTGTACTTGAGAGCGAAGGTGACGCAGTTGATGAGGAACACCAGGATGGCCAGGCAGAAGACGCCCAGCAGGGCGTACATGCCGATCTCCAGGTCGCTGAGCCCCCGGGGGACGGCACCAGCTCGCTGTCCTCCGTGTCCCCGCCGGCCCTGGGCAGATCCACCTGGGCGGGGAAGCTGGTGAAGTCCAGGGGCACGTTCTGGCTGGCATCGTCCAGGAGGCTCTCTCTGTCCTCCTTCCTGCTCAGAACAGACCTGTGCGTGGTGGTGGCCCTGCCCTGCTCGTGGCCCATGGAGGAGCTGTAGTAGTGCCCGTCCCCTCTCTCCTGCCAGGGGCTCTTCTGGCGCCGGCCGCTGCCGTGGTTCTCCAGCGGGACGCCCCTGTGCCGGCTGTCACTGGCGTTGGGGCTGGCATCGCTCTGCCCGAACTTGACCTTAATGCTGCCGCTCCCGACAGCCAGGATGCTCTTCCTTTTGGATTTCTGGCAGGATTCACTGATCACCATCTCCACCTTCACCAGCGTGCCCTGGCCCTCGGTCTCAGCAGCAATCACGGGCCACTTGAACTTGGGGTCGTGGTGGATGGACACCACCTTCTCATCCAGAGAGGTGGCCGACAAGGAGAAGTCTTTGGAGTCATAAATATCCAGGGGCATGACAGATCCATCACTGAACTGGATCCAGCAGCTGATGGCTGCTTCCTGTAACATATAAAACAAACACAGAGTGATCCTCGAGGGAAATGTGCTCTGTTCTGGTCTGCTCCCTCCTCCTCACAGGATCCACACACCATTAGTGATCAGAACAGAAATAAATAGGGAGAGCAGTGAAATTAATATCTTGCCAAGGTCTGAAGAGAAATACTGGGCTCAAACACTCGTTGGTAATAAGATTGGTTTCCACAAAGGTGCTTAAAGGAGCTGTATCCCCTGGGCTCTGCAGAATCTACTTCAGCACCATAATAAATTGCATGTCAGGAAGCATTACCAGTGACTGAGATCATTTACTGTTGTGTATTTACATTAAAAAACCCCAACATTATTTCTAAACTGCTTAAAATACAAAGTCTCCTCTCATTACACAAAGCACATGTTAAAAGATGGCTAATGCAGCAAACAGGTCCACACATGACTCCACACCTTCACTCCTTGATTCCTGTCTCTCAAATTAAATTAGCAAATTGTATAAGCAGAGGAAACCAATCAGTTGTTTCTTTAGAACATGGCCAGGGCAATTTTTACGCTTGTTAGCAATTAAAAGCAAGACAATAATAAAGTTTAATCTTGTGTCACAGCAACGCAGATTGTGTACTCCAGTGTGCATGGAGGCTTTCACTGAATGCCAATGAATCTGACCTGAGAACATGCCTCATGCTGCAGCCTTCCTGGGATCCTTGACTTTTGGCTTCTAACTTGAGACATTATAAGGTATTTCTGAATTTCAGAAAACATGTTCTCACCCATTTCTGAAAATCAGGTCCTCTAAGGACTCTCAATGGCTATTGAAAATTGTTGTGCCACCTGAAAAACATCTTTGTATTCCTACACTGACCATTTACAGATAAAATTCTCCTGCAATCTCATTCCTGTTTCTGATGGTGTGGTTGGGGTATCTGCATTGGAGAACCCCCACCAGACAGACCTGACTCCATCTGTGGATTCTCTGCTCTCTAAAATAAGCTTTTCTATGGTCAGAGCTGGGATCACCTTGCTGTGAGGGTCTGACAGACAGACAGACAGACACCCATCCAACAAATCAACTTGTGGAAAGTGTGACTATAAAAGTTCTATTTCTATTTCAGTTTTTCATACAGACAGCATTTACATTCTAACTCCACATATGTACAAACACATTATCCTGTAAATTGCTCACAGCACAAAGTCATTCACCTGTTCAGAGCACGGAGAATAAGCTTCCAGTCCTCTGGGATTGTAGGGTGCACACTCTACTGGCCTGATTCCGAAATCCTCAGAGCCACAAAGCTCCCCCTGCTTCAATGGGAGATTTGCTTCTGTCTCTATTCCAGGCCAGAGCCCTAAGACTTTGCTGACACTGTCATAAATCCCAGCTTTGTGTTTATTAATCTTTGGCTGTTTCTTGAGGGCTGCACAGAATTTATGTCATCAACTCTCATCCTTCCACTGTGTTGCTTAAGCCTGCATAATCATTTAATAATTTTGCATTGCTTTGCTTATAGGGACTGTGCTCTGAAAATCATGTCCTGGGCAATGGAGGGACTGAGCTGCCTTTGAAAGCAGAGCCAGCCCTGCCAGACCGGGGGGCACAGAGTTTCCTCTCTGGATTTTGGGGATCCCTGACTGCAGCCCTGCATGCAGAGAGGGACCTGCCCAGACTCCATTTCTGGGGGCTGAAAAGCCCGAGCTGGGCACACAGTGACAGCAACCCCTGCCCCTGGGCTGGGCACACAGTGGGGCAGACTGGCACCAACCCCTGCCTCTGGGCTGGGCACACAGTGGCACCAACCCCTGCCCCTGCGCTGGGCACACAGTGACAGCAACCCCTGCCCCTGGGCTGGGCACACAGTGGCACCAACCCCTGCCCCTGGGCTGGGCACACAGTGGGGCAGACTGGCACCAACCCCTGCCCCTGGGCTGGCCTCAGGACACTTTTGTCCAACGCCCTGTGCCATGGATGAGCTCACTGTCCTTCCCTCCACCTGCCTGCCATCGATTCCTTCCCTCCTGGAACACTACACATTTTTATCACCCTACAAAGACAGCAGCTCTGCATTATTTCTCATCCTGCATCCCAAGAAAAATGGGGATTTTAATTCACCCCATGATGAATTAAAGCACCTCAGCAGTTGGCCAAACTTCAAATGGGGATGCCATTTACCTTTAAAGCTCAGAACATGCTTAAGTGTTAAGAGCCCAGTGTATCCTTGATGAAAGTCCCAGACTGATGGATTTGGTTTGGAAAAACAAGTTTACATTTCAAACGTGTACAGAAGCACAAGGACAAATACCAAGCAGGGACTGGTGAGGCCATGGCAAAGTCCAAAAGCCCTTGGTAACTGTTGGTTCCCTAATAAAGGAACTAAGAGTAATAAGGGAAAAAATGGTTTATGAAATCATGAATCAGGAAATGAGTCAGGGATGCTGATTCATATTCTAGTAATGAATCAGAATGAAAGGGATGCTCCCTGACTTTAAAGTGCTCACAGGAAGTGACTAAAGGAAGAAGAGTTTGGCACAACACGAGGCCTTTTTTGTGTACAGGTGGAATTAAAGGGGTGATTTGGATACCTGTGGTGAGAGGCTGAACATGGCAGGATATCCTGGGATCCAGAGGGTGCTGGATGGCACAGAAAAGGGGGTGTGTGTGTGTGTGGGTGTGCAAGGGCACTGCTGGGGCTCAATTCCGGCACATCACTGCCTGTTATTTATGGCTCAGCCATGCCAGGAGGGATGTTTGGTGCCAGGGGCTGTTAAAACACAGTGCCCTTTTTGTGAGCTCTTTGTTTTGCTGTTCAGGGCCCTTGGTGGCCCTCAGGAAAGTCCCATACCCAGAATGTTTCATTAGCACACTGTCAGTAAAACCCTGCTCAGTTCCAGCAGTGGAAGTGTCAGAGGCAGTGGCTCAGAGCAGCCCAGCTGGGCACAGACCTGCTTTGGGGACTGCAGCAGCTCCTGTGCCACGGCAGTGGCAAAGATGGCCCTGTTGCTGCCCGGGCTGAGCTGCAGAGAGAGGGACAGTCCTGTCACCAGCTGCACTCCCAGGTCAGTGATTGTCACCTTCTCGTCCAGGACTGTCACTGTCTTCTCAGCCAAGATGGCATCTGAAAGGGGGGACAGGATCTGGAAAGGAAAACTGCAGTTACCAACAGTCCCCTTGTACAGCACCGTGTGAAATAACTGCACAGGATTCATGGAACACACACAGGGGATGTTTATGGGAATGGCATTTCTCACAGCAGACACCATCAAAATATGATTTAAAAGGGCTACTCACATTTTGTAACTCTTCTGCAATAACAGGGGCCTTATACCACCTTTTACCTGAGCAACTGTAATCAGCTGTGCCACTCCCCTCTGCAATGTGCCAACATCTGCTTCAGATGTGCTAACTGTAAATGTAATTGCCACATCTGCCTCACATGCAGTAACTAGTTGTAAATGTAATCTTCATGTGAAATTTAAGTATTTGATTAATCCTCGTGTTTTGAGGTGGCATAAATATAATGTAGTCTGTAGATTTATATAAAATCCACTGAATAAATGGTATTTATTTCTATCCTGTGGAAAGGAAGGGTAATGTATTGCTACAACAACCTCTCATGGTACTCGATGCAAAATTGACAGAGAGAATTTGTTTTGGTTAAGAAAATACACACAGAGGTCAGTGCAGTGATACATGACATCCACGGCGCTCATTAGCAGGGAGTTGAATTTAATGATCCATACAGGGTACAGAGCATTTCTGAAGCAGCTCATAAGAGGTATTCTTTAAATATAACTTGCTCTCACATTTTACCCTTGGATTTTTCTTTCCACAGTTTTATGTACATTGGTCAGAGCACTGTAAATTCCAGAGCTTTAGAAAGGCATTCAGAAAATCTCTGCAGATTTTGCAGGAAGTCAAAAATCTCAAATCCCATTTCTCCAGCCTTGACAACCTCGTTATCGACAGGTGTGCTGCTTGTTTTCTGCTTTGACACTTTGGGATGATAAGCATGTTTGGAGAGAGATTTTTTCCCTGTTCTAGTGTTTGTTAACACGTATTCTACGTCAGTATCACTGAAATAATCTCTCTCCCCATCTCCTTTTCTTTTCATTTTAATTAATATTTGGATTAGTATTCCGGTCTCACTTCCTTAACCTGGATAATTTTCCCTTTACCCTTTGCTCTGTAGTGCAGGCTGGGAGAACACTGAGCTGTTCAGCAGCTGCATGCCTTGTGATCAAATCCTGGCTCCAGGTTCAGAAGCAGCCTTAGACAAAAATAATCAGAAAAAGCCTCCCAATAGACAGCCTGGATTAAATTAAATGAAACTGTGATCTGCTACACTTTGGGGCAGCAGATAAGGAGAGAAAACCATCTCTGCTATGTCTTCTAGTTCTTGCTCCTATTCTGTTCCATTTAGAAGCTCATGGCTCCAGTTTCTGTTGTCAGTGCTGGATCACCCATGGCCAAGGAGGGGAATTGAGGGAGGGACAGGACACACCAGTGATCTCCCTACCTGGTTTGTTTAGGGGAATTAAGGCAGGAACAGGACACACCAGTGATCTCCCTACCTGGATGGTGGCAGGGGAACAGGACACACCAGTGATCTCCCTACCTGGATGGTGGGAGTGGAACAGGACACACCAGTGATCTCCCCACCTGGATGGTGGCAGGGGAACAGGACACAGCAGAGATCTCCCTACCTGGATGGTGGGAGTGGAACAGGACACACCAGTGATCTCCCTACCTGGATGGTGGCAGGGGAACAGGACAGACACACCAGTGACCACCTGGATGGTGGCAGGGGAACAGGACACACCAGTGATCTCCCTACCTGGATGGTGGCAGTGGAACAGGACACCAGTGACCAGGGGAACAGGACACACCAGTGATCTCCCTACCTGGATGGTGGCAGGGGAACAGGACAGACACACCAGTGATCTCCCTACCTGGATGGTGGCAGGGGAACAGGACACACCAGTGATCTCCCTACCTGGATGGTGGCAGTGGAACAGGACACACCAGTGATCTCCCTACCTGGATGGTGGTAGGGGAACAGGACACACCAGTGATCTCCCTACCTGGATGGTGGTAGGGGAACAGGACACACCAGTGATCTCCCTACCTGGATGGTGGCAGGGGAACAGGACAGACACACCAGTGATCTCCCTACCTGGATGGTGGCAGGGGAACAGGACACACCAGTGATCTCCCTACCTGGATGGTGGCAGGGGAACAGGACAGACACACCAGTGATCTCCCTACCTGGATGGTGGTCATGCCCAGCTCCAGCCCGACCAGGACCTGCCCCTCGTGCAGCCGGGCAATCCTGGGCTCCTCCACCTGCATGAAGTCCCTGACCAGGTGGGTGATGTCCAGCTGCCAGTCTGAGCCCAGCAGGAAGCTGAGCTGGGCCCCGGGCTCGGGGGGCTCTGCCACGAACTGGGTGAGCACCCTGACCATGGCGTGCTGGTACTGCAGGGTGCAGCCCCTGCCCCTGCGCTCGTCCTCGTCCTCGTCATCGCTGTCCCTGGCCGGCCTGGGGACAACAAGGGACAGGGTCAGCTGTGCTGAGAGTTGCTGCTGAACTCAGCCTGCAGCCTGCTCCCTCAGCTGCTTCCTTCAGCTTCTCCCACTTTCCTGTCTCCCCTGTTCATAACTCAAAAACAGCACTTGAGACCATCAGCTGGCCTCCCAGCTTTGCCACCACACTGTCCTCCCAAGCATCTTCCATTGTTTTCCATGTCAAGTCCTTGCTTTCAGGACCTTCACACTTCTTTTCTTTCTGGATCTTCCCATAAACATCTTGGTGTTGCCATGGAAATCTTCCTGCACCTACACACACATCCCTCTCTGTACAGTACAATTTGAAATCACATCTCCACCAAAATGTCTTTGCCCTGATGCTAACAGAAACCTGTAATAAATGGCTTCATTTGCAGGTGGGAATACCAAGTACCTCCTTCATCAACTTGTTCCTCTTGTTCTGAACAATACTGACAACAGATGCAGCCACTTCTGACCTGCTTCATCCAGCCTCTGTCCTGCGGGCACTGACAGTGTCAGAGCTCTGTGTCCTGGCTGTGGGGCACTGATCAGTGCCACTGCACCCCACGGGGGTGTGAAGCAGCTCTGTGCTACTTGTGACACTGGCAGTGGATCCAGGAGCTGCCAGGACCTGTGAACAGGCTGGAGACTGACCAGCCCTGCCAGAGCTGGCTCTTGCTGGTGTCTCCTTGCTGCCTCGTGCCTGATCCTGCCTAACCTGACCAATTGGCTCTTCCCATCTCTGTCATTAGTGCTGCAAAAGGAAATTGATTTCCAATCCAGGTTCATGCATCTGCAGCTTCCATTTCCCTTACAAGTCCAGTGCAGGAGCCTATTGAATAAATGCCTGGTGACCTTCAAATTTACAGCAGAATTGCATTAAGGCCAAATGAGCATGTTCAGATCCAGTGGCCCTGACAGGTCCCTGGCAAGTGCATAGCCCAGAATGAACATCCCCTAATGAAACCTACCTCTTATTAGAGATGATGGGGACTCTCCAGCCCTTGATCTGATTGAGCTCTGTGTCAGAGACCTCTATCTGCAGCGGGAGACGAGGGATCCACACCGTCATCTCCAAGGGGGCACTCAGGTGCTGGTAAGTGAAATTAACTACGACATTCACTTTGCCTTTCATTTCCTTCCCGTTGACAAAGACATAGTCACATCTGTCAGAAACCTGAAAATAAAAAGGACAAGGAAAAAAAATTAATGAGTCTCTTCACTAATTATAAAGTTCACCACACGCTGGGTGAGTGAGTGGGAGGAAGAGAAGGGATCTAGGTTTAAACTAGCTCCAGGTTCAGAGGACAACATGGAATAGCAAGAAAGGTGCCTGGTGTGCCCTTAATAGCCTGTGTAATTCAGCATCACTCTAAGAGGCTGATTTTTCCTGCTGCAAACAGTTCTAGCACAATCTAAGCTAAGGGAACAGCTTTTTCTTGGTCCTTAGATCCCACTCCAGCAGTAGGGTAGACCCCCATCACGGCAGGGAGAGAAGGCTCCTCTCCTCTGCGCACAGCTCAGACTGCCCAGCCCTCCTGCCTCCCCTGAGAGCCCCCAGAGCCCCCCTGACCCGGGGAGGAGCAGGCGAGCACCTGCACTCAGACCTGAGAAGGGACAGATCGCTCCAATGCACCCCAGAACGGGACAGAGCTCTTCAGGAGTCCTGCACAGGTACAGGCAATGGGTGGGGTGCTCACAACCAAAACTCCTCCAGGGAAGGGCTCAGGGGTGGCCAGGGCCAGCTCCAGCCCTGCTGCCAGCCTGGCAGAGCACTGCAACGGGAGCCAGCCCTGGTGTCCCTCCATTCATCACCTGCAGCTCTGGACATCAATATTGCAGAGAGTTAGTAAATCTCACTCAAGCAATTTAGCAGTAACTGCAAGGATCGAGGTGAGCTGACAGGACCTGTTCATTACAGTTAGTTAAAATATATGAGTGAATGTACACGTCAAATAATTTATTAACTACCACTTTACCGTGCTGATGATCTGAAGGAATGATCTATTAGAACCCTGAGCTCTTTTCACAATCCATTACCAGTCAGACCTTCTATTCCATTCCATCAATGTATTTCATACGTCTCACTCTGCAATGTATAGTCTCGTCCTTGTCTGAGTTTAATGCCATTTTGTACTTTTCTGTTTAAATGCTGAATGAATTTAAATCATATTTAAATATCACCAGCTTTTGTAGGATAATTGGCATTCCTAATATTATTATCTTTAAACAACAACAACCCCCTCACAGACAGACCCATAGCGAATGCATTTCCATCCTGGCTTGTCTGAGCCCAGGTGGCACACCACGGAAAGGTTATCATGGCTCGTGCAGTGTCTCCCTCCCAAGCCACGTCTGCTTTAAGGTCAAACGCTTGAGTTGCTCTTGGTTTCAGCAGGAGAGTAAGGAGTTTGTTTCCAGCAGATTTATGGGGTTTGTATCTCAGGTGAGCTTGTTTTCAAGCTGAGCTTCTGCACTGCCATGGCACCTGCTGGGCACCCTGCATGTCCCCTGGGCACCCTGCATGTCCCCTGGTGTCCCCATGTATCCCCTGTGTCCCCTGCTCTGCACATCACCAGGGCTCTGGCAGGGCCCTGGGTCAGGTGGCACTGCCTGAACAGGGACTTTTGGTGGGATTTTGCTGCTGGCTTTACTGGTCTGTGAGCTTGTGAAGAGCAGCACAGCCACAGGGGCTGGAACTCAGCACAGCCTCTCCCAGGCCACAGAGACAACTGCACAACTGGGCTGGGCAGAGATGGCAGACTCTCAGATTCTAAACTCATTAATGCTCGAGCAATAACAAGAGAAAGAAAATTTGGCAGGCAAACAGACCTGGATTCCAACTTTATCAGGTTCACTGCACAAAGAGAGCTAAAAAAAGAATCCATCCCTAAAAGACTACTGTATGAATGATTAAGTGAATACCATGACCGTGTGCCATCAAGATGATGATTTACAGAACAAAGTGATGGCCAGGAAAAGGTGCCTGTGCTCAGGATTCCTCTGGTGCCCGTTTCCCTGGCTGTGGGTGAAGCCAGCAGCACCATGAGCTCACGGAGCCCCCAGGCAGCGCTCCCTGCCTGGATCCATGGGCAGCACTGTTCAGCTGCAGCCTGCACGCAGACCCAGCAGAGCAACAGCAAAACACGGGCACAGTCCAGAGCGTGTCCATCCATCAGCCAGCCCATGCAGAAGCAGGTCCCCAGTGGGCAGCAGAGCAGCCAGGCCCTGCCCCTGCAGCCACCTCTGAGCGCCCATCTCCAGCACGAGGGAAGGGCCACAAACACACGGGGGGAGCACAAAAACTGAAATATCTCCTGAGATTGTGTTCTCAGAGCTGGGAACGGGGCAAGAGGGCTCTGCCCTGGCCCAGCTCAGCTCCTGGGGCACACAACACACTCTGGGCACACTCAGCCACGCCAGGAAGCCACTGAGCACCTTGCAGCAGAGCCATAGAGGGACTGGGCAGAGGTGGGAGATTGTGGGGAAAGCCAATCTGCTGCCTTCCCAAAATCCAGGGACTCCCCCCCCATTTCCCCCTTCTCCTGCCTTTGAGCTCTGCTATCCCAGAGATGCCAACTCCAGCTTTCAGCAAAGGGCTCAAGAGAGAAAGAGCAGATTTTCTTTTCCTGCTAATGCACTGCTGGAATACATCTCTGTGTTGTGGCCACTGCAATCCAAGGACATTATAATGCCATTAAACCCTTCTGGTGCTGTGCTCCCTTGCTGAAGCTTTTCCAGGCTTTGTGTCACCGCAGCTTTTCACACACCTGCACTGAGCTGACTCCATTAATTAGGGGAGACTGTACTTAGTGCTCACAAGATGCTCCAGAAATTCTCTCAGTACAGGGGGCTTTCATCTCTTGAGGGACTGAGCTCTGAAAGGCTTTCTGGGGCATGAACTTGGCAGGTTATAAAAGTGCTTTGGGCTTCTCTGGGCTCCTGCAGGTCCCCCCTTTTCCTCCAGCAGGGAGGAGCTGGGGCAGCTCCCTGTGAGTGACACACAGCCCTGAGCAGGGAGCGCTGGCTCTGGGGCAGGGGTCTGTCTGTCCCACCCTGCCAGCACAGCACAGAGCCAGAAGTGACATTTGCACCTGCCCGCACTGCCAGCACAGCTCGGAGGCAGCACGGACATTCCCAGGTGCCCGTGTCCAGAGCAAACACACCCTGCTGGCACTGGGTTCAGTGAGTTCAGTCACTGCCTCAAAACAGCATCTCAGTGCAATATTCCAGGTGTGCTCAGCACTGCACTGAACCCAAACCCCGAAGGGCAGAGCCTGCAGTCACTGCTGCTCCCTGCTGCAGATCCTCACTGTAAACACACAGTGCCAGCCCCACAGCTGTGCTGCTGTGCCCTCTGAGCCCAGCTGTGCCCCCTGCGTACCCCAAACTGAGCCCAGAGCCCAGCTGTGCCCCCTGGGTACTCCAAACTGAGCCCAGAGCCCAGCTGTGCCCCCTGGATACCCCAAACTGAGCCCAGAGCCCAGCTGTGCCCCCTGGGTACTCCAAACTGAGCCCAGAGCCCAGCTGTGCCCCCTGGGTACCCCAAACTGAGTGCAGAGCCCAGCTGTGCCCCCTGGGTACTCCAAACTGAGCCCAGAGCCCCGCTGTGCCCCCTGGGTACCCCAAACTGAGCCCAGAGCCCAGCTGTGCCCCCTGGGTACCCCAAACTGAGCCCAGAGCCCAGCTGTGCCCCCTGGGTACCCCAAACTGAGCCCAGAGCCCAGCTGGCAGCCCTGGGTACCCCAAACTGAGCCCAGAGCCCCACTGGCAGCCCTGCAGGGATGCTGCTGTGCCCCTCCTGCACACACAAACACAACCAGGGGCACTGCTGCTCCAAGGCAGTTTTACATTCACCTGAAAAGCCTGATTGTGCTGTTTGAGAAGGGCTCATCTCCGTTCTCTGAAACTGCCCCCTTCTGAATGCTCTTGGGGTGTGATCACAAACAGAGCAATTGGTTTTTATTAATTTCCCCTCTTTTGGTTCACATTATCTGTGGAATCAAACACCGAACTCTTGGAGGCCCTGCAGCAGGGCTTCCCCAGCCTGGGGAAACGTGGGGAGCAGCACTAGGGCCCCTCACAGACCCACACAGTCCCTGCCACACCGACCTCCAGCTCTCCTAAAGCACCTTCCTGCCTTTCCCTCTCCCCTGTGCAGGCTGTCTGTGGGACATCTGAATTTGGGCTGAGATCCCTCTGGCCCCATAAACCCAGGGTCAGCTTTTGGCCGGACAGAATGCAGAGCCCTGAAGGGAGGGAGGGAGAGGGGAATGCACACCCCAGCTCCCAGGGGAGGCACCCAGACCTCACTGCCAGCTCTCAGAAATCACTGAACGTCTTCCCCCACCTCGTTATCATTATTAACTTCCCATGGGATAACAGTAAAGCCCTCACAGGAAACTGCTTTCCTGCCACAGGAATTCTCTTGGAACTCTTAGGAAGTCACAGCTAATAAGTCTGTGAAAATAAATATATCTTTGAAAATAAAGCGTATCTTTGAGAATAAAATATATATTTGAAAATAAAATGTGTCTTGAGCAGTTTGGGTCAGTTGGGACGGTAAGCCTCTGGTATTTCCCATAAAAATCAGTAGTTGGGAATGACTCTGTCCCATCCCTGTCCCTGCAAATGATCCTTCCCCCTGAGTGCTGTCTGTGTATAATACACACTTCAAACACGGCCCTGCCACCCTGGCAAGCTCATGGGATCTCTTGTGATTTAGCACTGCACACATTTCCCTGGGTCTAGCAGCACAAATGGGGATATTTAGTAAGGTAAGTTATGATAATGAGCCCTGCCTAAATCACTGCTGCCAGGAGAAGAATGGGGGAGGCTCTGCTAACCATTAAAAATGAATGAGCAGGGAAATAAATAAGCAAAAGCAGCTCATTTGAGCTATAAAAGACTCCAGAACACAAGCTGTGTACCAAGGTACAAAAGGATGAGGCCGTTATTAGCGCTGTAAGTCACTAATAAATGACTCGGGGAGGCGGAGTCACCTTTACTGAGCCGCGCTTAACCCGGGCATGGCTGAGCCCAGCCTAAAGCGGCAGGGCAGGGATCAGGAACTCCGGGCATGGCTGAGCCCAGCCTAAAGCGGCAACTCCGGGGATGCTGAGCCCAGCCTAAAGCTGCAGGGCAGGGATCAGGAACTCCGGGGATGCTGAGCCCAGCCTAAAGCGGCAACTCCGGGGATGCTGAGCCCAGCCCAAAGCTGCAGGGCAGGATCAGGAACTCCGGGCATGGCTGTGCCCAGCCTAAAGCGGTAACTCCGGGCATGGCTGAGCCCAGCCTAAAGCTGCAGGGCAGGGATCAGGAACTCCAGGGATGGCTGAGCCCAGCCTAAAGCGGTAACTCCGGGGATGCTGAGCCCAGCCCAAAGCTGCAGGGCAGGGATCAGGAACTGCAGGATTTTCTACCCAAACACCTCCCCCAGTTTCTAAGGATCTTGCTCACTGCCAGCCTTTGCACAGCGACAGCCCTGCTATAAACAGATATCAGCAGAGACCCGTGCACATGAAAAATGGTTTTTACTGCACTAATCCACCTGGAGCATCTCGGAGAGCGTATTGATTAAGGGAACTCTGATAGCAATTAATTTCTAAGAAGCATTTTGGTTTGCTGTGCAGCTTTGTGGCAAACACCAATATATTATCCTCAGTGAACGTGCCCGAGTGAAGCACGCAATGGGACATTTGGGAGGACTCACCCTCCTGGGCAAACATCCAGCGGAGCTGCACGTGTAGCAGCAGTTCCTTTGTGGTCTGACACGACTCTGCTGGGTCGGGGTTACCACCTGAAAACCCCTCTTTAACAGCCTCTCCTCGGGAATCACCTTTTGCTTTTTGAATCCAGACTTGGCACATAAAGCTTCACTGGGCTTTTCCTTCCATGTTTCTTTTGCCCCCATTTCCACCACTAAGAACAGTCAAGTTTCTGTAGCCATGATATTTTATGGAAAATCCTTTCCTTAGGGTTTTTCCTCCCGAGAAGCTGGGAGGCCTCAGGAACAAAATGCAAACAATGGTTATCTGCTGCTGTGGGATGCAACAGGTGCATCTGGGATTGGGCTCATGTGGTTGTTTCTAATTAATGGCCAATCACAGCCCAGCTGGCTCGGACTCTCAGTCCCAGTCACAAGCCTTTGTTATCATTCTTTCTTTTTCTATTCTTAGCCAGCCTTCTGATGGAATCCTTTCTTCTATTCTTTTAGTATAGTTTTAATATAATATATATCATAAAATAATAAATCAGCCTTCTGGAACATGGAGTCAGATCCTCGTCTCTCCCCTCACCCTGGGACTCTGTGAACACCAGCACAAGTTTCTCTGAGCAGTGGCTTTGCACAGATTTCACAATTTTCTGGGGTGGCAGTGAGAGCACAGCAGCTTCTGCCCAGCCCTTGTGAACACAGTTTGGGGTCTGTGCGCACCCTGTGCCCAGCTGTGATTTATTCCTGGCCATGGGCTGCCTGTTGGAGCCTGTCCCCTGGTGTGTCCCCGGTGGTGTGTCCCCTCTCCAGCTGGTGAATGCTGCATTTCACCAGGGCTTGCAAGACACCTACCTTTGCTTTCATTTTTGGGTCATGAAATTCAGTTTCATTTCAATTTCAAATGATTAAAATTATGTAAAAATACCACAACATCAAGGAAAAAGTTATTTTAAAATGAAAAAAAATCAAAACATTTCATTTTGGAAATGTCAAAACAAGTTGTTTCCTTGACACAACAAGAACCTGGCAGCATCCTTTTCTCCTTGTTTTCTTCTGCCAGAGATGAAATTCCAAGGAAATTAGCATCATTTCACGAAGCTGCTTTACAGGAGTACAAATTCTGACTGAATAAACCCTGCCAAATTTCCCCCAATAAGCCTTAATCAACTGGGGCCACAAATCAAAACAAAATCATCCCGATGAAACCTGCTCAATTAAAATGCAATCTCATGGAACCCGTGGTGCCTTTGCACAGTGAATGTGCTATTCCCACAGGCAGGAGAGCACAGGAAGGCACAGAAGCACTTTGCACCAGCCTGGCTTTAATTCCCT
This sequence comes from Emberiza elegans, assembly GCA_024865655.1. Lineage (NCBI taxonomy): Eukaryota > Metazoa > Chordata > Aves > Passeriformes > Fringillidae > Emberiza > Emberiza elegans. The sequence goes on from JALJVW010000184.1 coordinate 57,310,645, forward strand.
GCTCCCTCACACACCTACTAGCTGCTGTGTGTAATTTACTGAGATCAATACTCTGAAGGATGCTAAAGTGTTTAACTCCCACTGAACTCCAGGGGAGTTTGGTGTTAAACCTCTCTGAGAATCCGGCCTTTAATCTCCTTTGATGTATCGGTACAATCAGGCTCCTCTGCCCCTGTTTTACAGGGATCCTGCAAAGCCTGGTCGGTAAGGAACAAGAAGAGCTCAGGTGCTGGGGTTACCCAGCTGCACCTTTCTGCTGACAACGTTTCTGGGCGGTTTTTGGGGCAGGGGCAGCTCTGTCCAGGGCACACACACACAATTCAATCCCTCTCCTCCTGCTGCCACAGCATCCCCCCTGATTTGCTGGAGGCTCCCTGCCCACCTGCTGCCCGGGATGCTCAGCGACACTGGCACAGCTCCTGGCAGTCAGGGACAGGGTGGCAGCACAGCCTGAGCCAGGCTGGCACTGCCTGAGGAGCCACCACAGCCTGCTGGGCTCAGCCCCTCCTGCTTTACACTGCAGGAGCCACCATTGTTTGCAATCAACGTGACAACGCTTCCTTGCTGCTGGTAATGAAGCTCCATCTCCCTCTCTGCATCACCCAGTGCACCATCCCAGCACGGCGGGGGAATGATGAGCACAGCCACCACCCGAGCTTCTCATCTGAACTGAGAGTGGCATTTCTGCCCCCAGCAGCAAAGCTGAAAGAGCAGGAATGACAACAGAACAACTTTGCTTCTCACTCGTGAAAGGGAGGCTGCCACTTGTCTCTGGGCAATAAATACCTGATGGCCAAGGGAGCAGAGCTGGTGAGCAGTGTGACAAACCCAATGGGCTGAGCCCCAAAGCCCGGGACAGGAAGGTTGTTAATACAAAGCCTGGGGACAGTCAGGTCCCAGACCCCTGTCCCCTGCCCCAGCCTGCAGCCAGTGAAGCAGTGTCCCCTGTAATGCCTGAGGACAGGAAGGCCTTGTTAAAGCACACAGCCCACGGGCCCGGGGAGCTCAGGCCCAGGCTGGCCAAACCCCAGCCCAGGGCTCCCAGGGGCATTTGTCAGAAAGGAAAAGCCAGCAGGGCTCTCCTCCCGTGTGTGGGACCCCTGCCCCCTGCCCCCAGCCTGCAGGACCAGTGTGAGCAAAGCCAAGTGTCCCCTGTAATGCCTGAGCTCTGCCAGGGCAGCTGAAGGGCCTCAGGGATTGCTGCTTCTCCCAAAAGCAGAGCAGCCCCAGTGCTGCCCACGGGCCCGGGAGCTCAGGCCCAGGCTGGCCAAACCCCAGCCCAGGGCTCCACAGGGCATTTGTGACCCAGCCAGGAAAGGAAAAGCCAGATCCCAGGGCTCTCCTCCCGGCAGAGTGCCATTGTTCTGCACCCCTGGCACACCTGCACACACACACCCAGTGCCCTGCTCTGCTGGGGCTCTCTGCACCCCTGGCACACCTGCACACACACACCCCGTGCTCTGCTCTGCTGGGGCTCTCTGCACCCCTCTGCACCACTGGCTGCCACCTGCACCCTGGCACACACACCCAGTGTGCTCTGCTGCACCCTGGGGCTCCGTGCTCTGCACCCCTGGCACACCTGCACACACACACACACACACACACACCCCGTGCCCTGCTCTGAGTGCCTGCCCTGCTGGCCCTGCCATCACACATCACAGTTGTGTTACCGAGCCTCTCCTGGTGAAGAGCCCCTGTTTCTCCCCTCCCTGAGCCCCAGTGCGCCGTTCCTCCCCATTCCTGCCCCAGCTCTGCCAGGCTGTGCCTGGGCACGGCTCTCTGCCCCACCTGGGAGCACAAACACCTCTGACACAGGCGCTGCTTTCCAGGGGCCGAGGCCAGCACCACGTGCTGAGCAGCGTGGATTGAAGCTCCTCTGCTCATCCCCATGGACTGCAGCTCCTCCACACACCCTGGGCTCATCCCCAGTGAAATTTATGTTTGCTCTGTTAAAAAAAAAAATCTCCTTTAAAGGGCTTTCATAACTTTATGGAAAATTGCTTCAACCAAATAAAATATAAAAATTCTTTTGCATCAACTGATGAAAAAAGAAAATTACCACTCTTATTGTAGTTTTATGCATGACTGCTATTAAACTTTGGTCTGACAAACCAACAGCTGTTGGATTTCTTTGTGAAGAAAAAGAAATACAAAAACTGGCTTAAAATGCTTTTTCTTTAAGGCTGTAAGAGAAATGTAAATTCTTCCAGACCATTCTGGACTCCTAAATTAGTCAGAAAAAAGCACTGGGCTGATATATTCCCTGCCTCCTTGCATTCACTCATCTTTCATCTCCATCACTGCATTGCAGACTGGAAGCGTTGGTATTTTTTTGACAACATTCTCATTTTTCCAGCTTCCAAGAAATCTCTAGACAGGGATTGTCAGTTCTGATTATGCCGCTCGTGCTGCAGCAACAGGTGGGTAGGCAGGGCCCAGAGCAGCATCTCGCCCTTTGCAGAGGGATGGCAGAGCCTGCACACCAGGGCAGGCCGGAGGGGCGAGGCAGGCACACGTGGCACAGGAGGAGATGGAGACGTGGCCCTGCCAAGCCCTCCCAACACACCTGCAGGGGCACCTGGGCTGGCTGTGGGCACTGGGTGCTCCGGCTGGGAGGTCTGGGGAGATTCACAGCACACAGAGCCAGCTGAGCACTGGGGGCTCAGAGCTGGGAGCTGTGCCCCCATAACCCAGCTGCACATCCCCCTGCAGACAGCACAGCACAGGCAGAGTCACCAGGGTGGGCACCTCTGTGCCATGGCAGGACACAGAGCAGGGGCAGGGCACGGCCCCAGCCCTGCACCAACACCTGGAGTGGATGCTCAAGGACCCAGCCTTTAGGAGAGCCAAATCCCAGCCAGCAGGGTGACATCCCTTTGGCTCTGGAAAGCTTTGATCCTACCCCAAACAGCCTCAAACAGGAACATCCTGGGATTTTAACTTCTGTCCCAACAGTACTGGGTCATTCATCAGCTTCAATCAGGGACAGCACTGAGGAGTGATGTGATCCAAGCCAAGCACGAGACCAGACCTCCACAGGCTTAAAGCAGACCAGAGCTGCACAGAAGGGACTGAAAAGCCCCTGCAGGGAGAAGGGAATGCCAGGATGAAAGGAGAGGAGGAGTCAGAACTGCAGTGTCCCACCAACCCAGAGCTGCAGGCACCAGCCTGAGCTGGGGCACTCTGAGCTGGCATGGAACAGAACAGTGCCCAAACTGTGGGCACTGCTGGCATCACCTGTGGAGCAGAACAATGGCCAAACACTGCTGGCATCGCCTGTGGAGCAGAACAATGCCCAAACACTGCTGGCATCACCTGTGGAGCAGAACAATGGCCAAACACTGCTGGCATCACCTGTGGAGCAGAGCAATGCCCAAACACTGCTGGCATCACCTGTGGAACTCAGACACCACCCCAGCAAGGGCACTGCCCTTCAGCCACTTCAACACAGCCTAAGGGAGATATGAAATATGCCCAGCAATGGCACACTTTAGAGCCGCAAGGACAGAGATTCCATCTTGGTAACAGGAGGACTTCAAAGAGTTAAGGATCCCGTCCTCTTTCTGCCACAGAGTTTGCCCAGGAAAAGTCTGGTTCTACTCCTCTGGCAAGTGTTCAGGTATCCAACATCACAACTTAGGAAAAAAAGGAAAAATCTGTTGCAATATACATACACTCATGCACACACGGCAGGCTCTAGAAAGTTGGCCAACACTTTGAAGTGACAGGGGGAAAATAACGCAACAGCAAAGCATGAAAAATTTCTGAAAGAGCCCTACGCCTTTTAAAGCCAAGAATCACTTGCAGAGAAGCATAAATAAGCAGGGCTGTGCTCCAACAGCAGCCACAATACACAAGTGCCAGATGAAAGCTGCCACCAGCCAGCACGGACAGGCTGCGGAGCCAGAGGCGCTCCCAGCCCTCCCTTGCTGGGACTCCAGAGTGTGCACTGGGTGGGAGAGAGACCCTGCACCACAGCGGGCAGGGAGGGCATCCCTGTGCTCCCCTGAGCCACCAAGCCAGCTGCCCTCCCTCTCTGCCATGTGCGGGGTGCCCGGAGAGCAGGGCTGGCTCTGGGCACTGAGCTGTGCCATGGGGCCCCAGCGGCTCAGTGCCAGCCCTGTGTGCAGCCTGGCTGCCCGGGCAGCGGCTCCGCTCCCAGCTGGCCCAGCCCAGCTCCCAGCCCTGCGCACCCTCTGCCTGCCCTGCCCTGCCCTGCCCTGCCCTGCCCTGCCCTTTACATGCCCCACGAGCCCCTCCCGAGGGCTGAGCTGTGCCAGGCTGCTGCAGCCCCTCTCTGGGGACAGCCATCATCCAAAGCCGCTTGCTCCCTGCCGCGAACAGGGGTCATTATTTTGACAAATTAGTTAAATCTCTCTCAGTCAGCAACGAGGAGCCTGAATTATTCAACATGCATCCGTCTTCCTCCCTTACAAAAACGGCCTGTGAAGCAATAAGTGTATTTCACTTGAACCGCTTGTGAAAGATGTAAGACAGGTTGGGTTCACTCCAGTGCCCCTTGAAGTCAATGCGAGCCTTTCATTTAATTTTCATTTAATTAATTTCATTAAATTTGCAGATGATGCCAAGCTGGGAGGGGTTAGAAGTTCTCTGGAGAACAAGCTTAGAATTCAAAACGATCTTTGTAGTGTAGAAAACTATCTGAAATAAATAGATGAGATTGAAGAAAGGTAAGGGCAAAGTACAAAGCTGGATAGAAACAATTAAGCGCAGGACGGGGAAGATTGGCCTGGTGACATCAGTGCAGAGAAGGATTTGAACTAGACAGGATCTGACTAGAAACTCTAGGGACCACTGAGGGCTGAGATGATAATTAACAACTGCAGTAACATTGCAAACTGCTCACACAAATGACTTTCGAGAATATTTTCCATAGCTGGAAGTGCTGCTCTTTTAATCTCTTTTTCATGCTCTTTTCAGTTGGAAAATTCCAGTGATTTTTACACCTTATGGTGAGATAAGGGATGCACAACTTTTCCTGTCTGTAGTCCATGCATGCCATCTACAAGAAATGCAGTTTTTCTGGGTAAAAAAGGACACAAGTGTTTCATCTTTGCTCCTCAGATTCAATATTGATGACAAAAGCAGAAGGCCCTGTTGTAGTGGGAAATGTGCTTTGCACAGAGGCAGCAGAACACAGCCCTGTGGCATGCTCCCCTCCCAGCCCCCTGGACTTCCAGAGGGGACCGAGCACAGTGTGCTCAGCACCCCCCTGATCACACCTGGGCACTAAACTTTAGTCATTTATGGTGCTGGCATGCCGCTAAATAATTCTGCACAAAGTAAATATTACTTCAAACTTCCTTCTTCCCTTCTTGGATGTGAGAAAATGCTGAAGATATTGTTCCCACCTGTATTTATAGCATTAGTTGTGAAGCATCCTGACCTGCAAGACAAACCACTGCCTGAAAATTGATCACACTGCATTAAATCAAGAAGATTCAAGGAAAAAAAAAAACATATTAAGAAGATGGAATAAAAGGCATCCTGTTTTCCTCAGACAGCTAAACAAAAGCCTGGTTTAGGACAGTGCAATCACTATGGATCAATAGTTTCATTTCTGTGTCTTTCTTAGCACAGTCAAGTAAAATAATAACAACAATGGTGCTGCTGATGAACATTTTATATTTGAACTACTCCCATTATCTAACAGCATCTCAGCATTTTGCAAAAAAACCTCCTGACAACACTTTGTAAAGCACATCAGAGTGAGGGCTCAGTGCTCATGACATAAATGTGTGTCCTTGTGTGCATTTTTTATACAAACACCAATTTCTATAGCACAGATAGCATTATCCTCATTGTGGGAGTGAAGGAATTAACTGTTTACAAAGCTCTCCCATGGCCACAAAGGGCTGGGCAATGTTATCCGGGAGTGCTATCTGGGGTGAGAAATGAAGCCTCATTACTGTGACGTTGGAGAATAATCAGCTACATTTAGCATAAGTAGGAAAGCCAGGTCAGAAACATCTCCTCTCACACAGTCCAGAAAAACTTATTAAACAAGCCCACACTTGTGGAATGGGTAGAAGTCCAGGTGAGGACTGCAGAGACGCAGTTTCTATTTCATCTCTGCCATCTGACCTCATAGAAGGTGTTTTGGTGCTCTGTTTATTCATCAATGTTTTATTCATGGCTGCTCATGCCACAGGGCGGGCTCTGACGGGCACTGCAGTTCCTGCACCAGGCTCAGTGCTGCTGGGAGATGCTGCAGGAGCTTTCCCAATAAAAATGTGCCCAAAGGGCCAATGCCGGGCCTGGCCAGAGCAAGGAACAGCCCAGGCACAGAGAGCCTTGGCTCTGGCACCCCAGGGCACGGAGAGCTCTCAGAACATGCCCAAGGTCCCTGCAGAGCAGAGCAGCATCAGCTTTTCTCCCCAGACCAGGTAACAATGCCCAGCTGTGCCCAGCTCCCCAAGCAGCCCAGGGTGGCACAGCAGGGCAGGCAGAGAATCTCTGCCAACCTGAGCCCACAGCTCCTCCAAGCCTCCTTCTATTGCAGAGAAATGACAAGAGAACACATTCAATAAGATATTTCAGGAGCTGGTTTCAGGGAGGCTAGGGAATTGAAGGTGGAGGATAATTTGAAAGCATTTTGTAAGATTTTAGCTGCTTGTTCCCATTGACTCTGATGGGAGTCGTGCTGCTTTGATCTTTCAAATGCTTTCACACTCCTTCCATCCTGACAGGCACTCATAGCACGGATCTATTTACTGGGAAATTGAGCTGAGTCCTGAAGCTTGGTGTCTGAACTATCTCCAAACAAGCAAGAGCAAAGAATAGCCAGCCTCTGAAAGAGGCTCCATCTGAACACAAAGTGCAGGCTGTGCTGACACTCCCTGCATGTTCTGGCTTTGGGAGCTGATGGTGGCAATAACAAAGTCTCATGGCTGGTCAGTGCCCAGGGGTGAACGAGGCCAGTCTGCCTCAGGAGGATGCTCTGGACTCACTACGATTATTCAGATTTTTTTTCAGAAGCAGAGGCGATCCCCAGCATGGAAAGAAGAGAAAAGGTGATTACAGGACATGCACAGTTCCTCCCTGGACCCTCTCTGCTGTCCCACCCCTGTGTATGGATGTGCAAAATCCAGTGGACTGAGATGCAGCAGGTAAGGACAGGGTCCTTCATCCTCTTCTTGCCATTGGTTTGGAAAGCAGGATTCCATACAAAGGAGGGAGAAGGAAACGGAGATGTGGTATTTGCAAGGAGAGTTATTCATCCCTTCAGGACGGAGCTGCAGTTCCAGTTTGTTGGTTTCCAAACCCAAAAGGAGTTGTTCTATCCCCTCAGATGTGGAGGGGAGATTCCAGAGGAGGATCCACCTGGATCTCTGAGCCTTTCCCTCAGGCAGGGGCAGGCAGGGGGGTCTCCATCCCTCTGCAGGCACAGCTGGGTGGGATTCACTCCTGCAAGGCTTTCACCAGCTGAGCACATCCCTGCACACGAGCAGACCCTCGGGGAGGCACCACTCACAGAACCTGGGGCTGTCCTTCCTCCTGCAGGGACACAAAGCCACCAGAGAACAGCCTGGACACCCGTTCACCACCAGGGCTTCCTGCAGGGACACAAAGCCACCAGAGAACAGCCTGAACACCCATTCACCACCAGGGCTTCCTGCAGGGACACCAGAGAGCAGCCTGGACACAGAGAGCAGCCTGGACACCCATTCACCACCTGGGCTTCCTGCAGGGACACAAAGCCACCAGAGAACAGCCAGGAGAACAGCCAGGACACCTGAACACCCATTCACCACCAGGGCTTCCTTCCTGCAGGTCCCCAGTTGCTTGCAGGGAATCCAGAGAACAGCCTGTTCACCATGGAAGGTCCCCCTGTGCAGGTCCCTTGCAGGCTCCTTGGAAACAGCAACTCCTATTCCCAGAACTCCTTGTAAAACTTCTGACTAAATTGATGAGAAAAGGTAATTTTCTTAATACAGCAACTGTGTCCTGCAGAAGCAAGCTCCCTGGCAATACATTATTCCTCACACAATTTCAAAGTTTATCTACCTTAAGCAAATCTGGCTGTTTCAGCTAAAAGTTGTGCAGCCTTAGGCATTCTTTATCACATGAGAGGATGATCTTTTTAACACCTCGAGTTCCTGAGTTTCATCATTCACTAAATCAATCTCCCTTTCATGATTTGTATTTATACCAATGCCCAATTCTATTACAACTCTCTCTTATGCTTTCTCAATTTCCTCTATTATTCTTTTTTAGGTCTATAATATAATTTCAGTGCCTTACTCAGAGGCTGTCGCTTCGTATTTACCAAGTGAAACTTGGATGTGCATTATTACTTTATTTTTATGAAAATCCATGATAACTAATGCAGTGATTCAATTTCTACCAAGAGGCTTTATGTTTGGTTTCCTATCTGGCCTCCAACCTTCATTCCTCCAAACAAACTTTTACATCTCTATTTACATATTGGGATCATTAAGGTTCTTTTCATCTCCCTGTCTCAATGGCTTCAGAAGCTATAATGGATTTAGGCAGGAGTTTAATTAGGAGCTGCTCTCTTCTGTATTTCAGGCTACATTGCACGTGAAAGGGTAGAATCTGCCTCTCACAAATGGAAGGGCTGCTGAAAGCCCCAGGAGCCCCAGGCTAGGTAGGTTTTAGTGGAGCAGAGAATTCCTAAGTGGGAGATCCTGGTGCGGGGTCTGTTCCACGGGAGGCTGGCACTCATTTGGTATCTGTGCAAGAAAATCCCCCTCTGCAGCTGGCCTGTGCTCTGCCATGAGCCCATGGCCACCATCAGCTTGTTCTCAGCGAGGTTATTCCTTGTTTTCTTCCTTCAGGAGCACGGCACGTGTCAGAGCTCCATCTCGGAGCCTCTGCTCAGTCTGGCCCTGCTCTGCCACCCCTGTCCTGCTGTGGGGGCAGAGCAGCACAGGAGCTGCTCCAGGCACTGCAGGGACACCACAGGGCCAGGCCGGGCTCAGGGAAACCCAGCCCCAGAAAAGCCTGGATCAGGGTGGCCTCATTCTGCTCTGGGGTTACAGTCTCCAGAACCCAGGGCAGCCTGCAGTGCCCACAGGTCTGCCAGCACGCACGGCCAGGCCGGGACCGGCTCCAGCAAGCACGCTGGCTCTACCATCACTGCTTCAGGGAAGGAAGCCCTCCCTCAGACAATGACATTCTGCGGCCACCCCATTCCTTCTTCTTCCCCAGAAATTTCTTTCCTGCACTTTTCCTGCATTGAGCACACTTTATGATATTCAGTGTCTCGTTTTATCCACTCGAGAGCAACAAAACAACCGAGCAGCCTGTGAAGGAAATCCTGTCAGTCCTGAGCCTTGCTGGAGATCAGACGATAGCTGTCAGCCCAGGAGCTGCAGGGTCCAGGGGAGGTTGTTAATCACACCTGCACCCAGCTCAGAGAAAGGAGCATCAGGGAATGTGCCCAGCCCAATCTGCTCAGGGAGCTCCAGATGAGATGAGACACAGGCATTGTTTAACCTGGGAACAAAGGGCACCATCTGCAGAGCTACTTGTCAAGGTGTCCTCAGAAATTAGCCGAGTGCAGGCACTGCCCTGCCAGAGGGGCTGCGCTGCTCCTGTGCAGCCCCTGTGAAACCCTGCGATGGGATTCTGAGCCCTGGGGAAGCACTGCCTCTCAGGATTTGTTACAATCCCGAAACTCAGCTCAGCATCATCGGAAAGTGTGGAGAAGTTTCAAGGAGCACGGGCAGACACGGCTGTGGCACTGGAACGAGTGCAATTGGCTGTGGCTGCTCTTTGCTCTCAGCGGAGGCAGTGCCAGCCAGAGCCCTGCTCAGACACAATCCAGGCAGGAACTCCTCCTCTCCTCATCCCATAAAGGGCAGAGCAATCCCATTAACCACACTGGGTTACACTGGGATTGCAGTGGCAGAAATGAGATCCAGTCATTAACAGAGTTGTATGTGTGGGTGCATGTGAGACTGACTTCTTCTTTTACTGACAGCCAAGTGCAATTAGTATAATGCTCACAGACAAGGCATAAAATATCATTTAGTACCATCCACTGTGCCTCTAGAAGCCTCCTCACCAGGGCCAATGATACTTCCCTTCATCACTGGAGTTTCACTTCTCCCTCTCTGCCTCTCAGTGGAATGAAATGGAGCATGTAATGGAACGTCATATTCACAGATCCCATTCTCTATCAGCTCCAGGTCTGCACAAAGTCTCAAACACTACAGCAGCTTTTCACACGCTCACAAATGCTCCAAGAAATTGCTGAGAGCACTCAAATCCCCAAGTCTAAAGAAGATGCCCTAAATTTACTCAAACAAAACCCCTTTACAGCTACAAAATAATTACCTGCTTGCAAATAATCACATTACTTTCATAGTTATTATAAGGAACAGATTATTTAAGTTGGGAGAAAATATCAGCTTTGTATAATACCCACCTGCTCTAAATACACAGTTACACTTTTAGTTAAAATTGAAGAGCCATTAAAGCCACTTTCTGTAGGTGCTTAGGCTTCTAATTTGCAATTAAATTAATTGGATTTGAATGCCTAAATTGATTCAGAAATCAGGCTTGTCATCCAATAACCAATTCAACAGGATGCTGCAAACCCAGGCTGAAACAGGAGAGCTGTCCAGCATTTCTGTGGGCAGCTGATGGGGAAACCAACGGCCCTGGAGTGTCCTACAAAGAACCCCAGCCCTGAGAACAGAGCCTGTCACACAGGTAAAGCACAGTGAGAGCTGCTGCACACAATCATCTCCGCTAATAAACTGCACCCAGGGAGCTCCCGTGCTCTGCCATCTCCAGCACTTTTCACATGCGTTTCACTGTTTACTTTCTTTTCTCTTGAAATCCTTAAGTACTGCAGAATTTTTTATATAACTGCAAAGAGAAAACGTCTGTGGGTAGCCAAAAGTCACCATCCTAAAAGAAATGCAAAATGGTCCAGACAGTGAATAAAAGAGAAGAATCCTCCAGTCAACTGACCTGCACAGAGTCTGTTACATAAGAAATCTGAAAATACTTCTAAATCCTTCCTTACTCAGGCACGGATGTTTTATCATGACAGAATCTGGTATGGGCTGTGATTAAGTGAAATGGAACAGGAATGATTTCTGGAGAGCCTGTGCTCTGCCCTAGTTAGGGTTATGGATGTTATTAACAACCCTAATGACAATGGATGCTCGTACATTACATTTTACATCCCAAAGCACTCTTGGGGCATTTAGCATTAATGCTCTTTGTCTGCCAGGGTAATTCAGCCCCATGACACCTTTTGTGTGTCTGCTGAGACAGATCAGATAAACCAGGCCCACAATGGCCCAGCCAGGACCCAGCTGAATGCCAGAGCCCACGCTGTCACCCTTCAGTGCAGCACCTCAGAAACCACCCGGGATATCCAACTGTTGGGCACTCTGATTAAGGAGAAATGAAAATCCAGTGCCACAGGCTGTGTGCAGGCTGAGCCCTTATTAGAACCTGCAACGCCTAAAATCCCATCCCAGCTTTAACCATTAGAGCATGATTCCTTCCCTCGTTAGAGCAAAGGCAGAGCAGGGCAGCATTAAAAACTCAGGTTCATTAAAGCCTATCGACCCCAGCCTCCCCTCCTCGTGCCCAGATAAATGTGCAGAGTCACCCCTGGCTTCCCCAGCTGCCTCGGAGCCCTGGGAGCCCTGCAGTATTCCACTGCTGATGCTCAGGACGCCTCAGCTCTGACCAGCACTTCTCTCTAACTCCAGAAGATGAGCCTCACCCTCGGCAAATACTGACACAGTCCTTGGATTTGAGCATGTTTGAACCAGCTGAAAGGATTTGTCACATGGATTTCTAGTGGTAAAGATGTCATGTGTATTTTTATTTTAGCAACACCAGCCCCTTTCACACATATTTTTTTCCCATTAAGCACAAAACCCCAGATTCCTGGGTATCTTCTGGAGAATTCTGAAGAAGCCTCAACTCAGAAATTATTTGGTTTTTTTTTTTTCCCATTACAGAGAAGTTTTTATCTTATAAGCTTCGAGCCTTTCAAAAACACAAAGGAAGTGCAGGCAAGAGTGACTGTGGCAGTCCCACTGGGGCTTTCAGCATGGATGATTACAAAAAGGCAAATAACACCACAGAAACCTCGGTACTTCCCAAGACTCGCATCAGAATGATGAACTGGCAGAATATGAAAGAGACAAATCCAGTAACTCCAACAGCTTTAGGTGAGTTCCAGACAATTCCTGGGAGGTGCAAGTCTGTTGTATTGGTTCCACATTCAGAATTCATCTTTGCCACGTCTGTTTTCATACCAGAGAGAGATTAAAACTGTGCCTTCTTCCTTTATAACCCACACCAGCAGCACATGAACTGAACTCTACAGTTATTATTACAACTCTTAGTTTTGACAGTGCATTTTTCTGAGTGTGTCCTGTATTCCTAGAGCAGAGCACAAAAGCATTTTCATTTTTAAAGCTTCTCCATCCTAAGGTGAAAAGGTCAGATGGATTCTGGTGTCAGGAATACTGAAACTGAGTTGAAATGACAGGACATGATTTCATCCTTTTCTATCAAAATGAAGTGTTTAGACATTGCATAAAATAAAAACATACATTTTCTGACTTCAATCAAGATTGTTTTCAAGATGGATCAAAATTTTTTGGGGCTGGAATAAGGCAGTTCAGCTGATGGGAGAAATCCTTTATATTATGGAAAATCATGGCACAAGCTGGATCTTCAGTGAAAATCTCTCAAGGCACAGATTAATCAGCTGCTGCACACAATCATCTCCGCTAATAAACTGCACCCAGGAGCTCCCGTGCTCTGCCATCTCCAGCACTTTTCACATGCGTTTCACTGTTTACTTTCTTTTCTCTTGAAATCCTTAAGTACTGCAGAATTTTTTATATAACTGCAAAGAGAAAACGTCTGTGGGTAGCCAAAAGTCACCATCCTAAAAGAAATGCAAAATGGTCCAGACAGTGAATAAAAGAGAAGAATCCTCCAGTCAACTGACCTGCACAGAGTCTGTTACATAAGAAATCTGAAAATACTTCTAAATCCTTCCTTACTCAGGCACGGATGTTTTATCATGACAGAATCTGGTATGGGCTGTGATTAAGTGAAATGGAACAGGAATGATTTCTGGAGAGCCTGTGCTCTGCCCTAGTTAGGGTTATGGATGTTATTAACAACCCTAATGACAATGGATGCTCGTACATTACATTTTACATCCCAAAGCACTCTTGGGGCATTTAGCATTAATGCTCTTTGTCTGCCAGGGTAATTCAGCCCCATGACACCTTTTGTGTGTCTGCTGAGACAGATCAGATAAACCAGGCCCACAATGGCCCAGCCATGGCCCAGCTGAATGCCAGAGCCCACGCTGTCACCCTTCAGTGCAGCAGCTCAGAAACCACCCGGGGTATCCAACTGTTGGGCACTCTGATTAAGGAGAAATGAAAATCCAGTGCCACAGGCTGTGTGCAGGCTGAGCCCTTATTAGAACCTGCAACGCCTAAAATCCCATCCCAGCTTTAACCATTAGAGCATGGTTCCTTCCCTCGTTAGAGCAAAGGCAGAGCAGGGCAGCATTAAAAACTCAGGTTCATTAAAGCCTATCGACCCCAGCCTCCCCTCCTCGTGCCCAGATAAATGTGCAGAGTCACCCCTGGCTCCCCCAGCTGCCTCGGAGCCCTGGGAGCCCTGCAGTATTCCACTGCTGATGCTCAGGACACCTCAGCTCTGACCAGAAGATGAGGCTCACCCTCGGCAAATACTGACACAGTCCTTGGATTTGAGCATGTTTGAACCAGCTGAAAGGATTTGTCACATGGATTTCTAGTGGTAAAGATGTCACGTGTATTTTTATTTTAGCAACACCAGCCCCTTCCACACATATTTTTTTCCCATTAAGCACAAAACCCCAGATTCCTGGGTATCTTCTGGAGAATTCTGAAGAAGCCTCAACTCAGAAATTACTTGGTTTTTTTTTTTTTTCCCATTACAGAGAAGTTTTTATCTTATAAGCTTCGAGCCTTTCAAAAACACAAAGGAAGTGCAGGCAAGAGTGACTGTGGCAGTCCCACTGGGGCTTTCAGCATGGATGATTACAAAAAGGCAAATAACACCACAGAAACCTCGGTACTTCCCAAGACTCACATCAGAATGATGAACTGGCAGAATATGAAAGAGACAAATCCAGTAACTCCAACAGCTTTAGGTGAGTTCCAGACAATTCCTGGGAGGTGCAAGTCTGTTGTATTGGTTCCACATTCAGAATTCATCTTTGCCACGTCTGTTTTTCATACCAGAGAGAGATTAAAACTGTGCCTTCTTCCTTTATAACCCACACCAGCAGCACATGAACTGAACTCTACAGTTATTATTACAACTCTTAGTTTTGACAGTGCATTTTTCTGAGTGTGTCCTGTATTCCTAGAGCAGAGCACAAAAAGCATTTTCATTTTTAAAGCTTCTCCATCCTAAGGTGAAAAGGTCAGATGGATTCTGGTGTCAGGAATACTGAAACTGAGTTGAAATGACAGGACATGATTTCATCCTTTTCTATCAAAATGAAGTGTTTAGACATTGCATAAAATAAAAACATACATTTTCTGACTTCAATCAAGATTGTTTCCAAGATGGATCAAAATTTTTTTGGGGCTGGAATAAGGCAGTTCAGCTGATGGGAGAAATCCCTTTATATTATGGAAAATCATGGCACAAGCTGGATCTTCAGTGAAAATCTCTCAAGGCACAGATTAATCAGCATGTTATATATTATGTACATAAAATATTGCCCATTCTGGTTAGCCAGTGTGACAGACCACTGCTTCTCCATCAGGGGCTTGCTCCTGCTGGCTCTGCACTGTGCCCTGCTCCTGGGCAGGATGATTCCCTCTCTGATCCCTGCACTGGCCCTGGAGCAAGCCTGGGCTGAGCACTGGGACCTGCTCAGTTTTCAGCCCCATGGGCCATACGAGCACTGAGCTCACCCTCAGCTGCTCAGAGCCGAGGCATCCCCGGGCTCGCTCCTGCAGCCCTGCCTGGAGGGTTCTGTGTGTCAGTGCCCCACGGGAGCTCACCCCTCGCCCCTTCCAGCTGGACACAGTGGGACCTCAGTGACCCAGGGACATCCAGCAGCACTGGGGACATCCAGGAGCTCTGGGGTCTGCAGCACTGCAGCTGCCAGGCTGAGCCAGGAGCAGAGAGCATCCCCCCTCCACTCTCTGCTCCCTTTGATCTCTTACTCTGTCACACCAGTGACTTTAGAAGAACTCAACTTCTCCCTGAAGTGCACCAGTGTAAGGGAGAAAAGGAACAGCTGTTAAAAGTTTCATGCTTTAAAACACTGTCTGCTTCAGGCTACTTCACATGCTCTGACACTTCAGCTTCTGTAAAGTCTGTCACATGGTTAAAAAGATGCTATTTTGCCACTGATAAAGCCACACTAAGTGTTAGTGAAAGATTTATTAGCCCGCAGTAATATTTTACAAATTGCCAAGTGTGCTGCTCTCCCCTCTAATACACTCCAAAGTGTCAGAGCAGAGCAGCTGCCAACCCTTCCCTGGACCAGAAGTGAGTGCCCAGCTCTGCAGCATCCTGGGGAGCAGGGGGGGATCAGAATCCCTGCACAGCTCACAGGGACACCAGATCCTGCAGAGGGTGAGCACAGTGCCATCCTGGGGAGCAGGGGGGATCAGAATCCCCTCACAGGGACACAGGGCTCAGCAGAGGGGGGCACAGTGCCATCCTGGGGACACCCAGACCCTGCAGAGGGGGTGAGCACAGCACAGTGCCATCCTGGGGAGCAGGGGGGGAGCTCACAGGGACACCAACCCTGCAGAGGGTGCACAGCTCCTGGGGACAGGGGGACACTGCAGACCCTGCAGAGGGTGAGCACAGTGCCATCCTGGGGAGCAGGGGGGAGATCAGGGGGGATCAGACACCCCTGCACAGCTCTGGGGAGCAGGGGGGGAATCCCTGCACAGGGACACCAGGGACACCAGACCCTGCAGAGGGTGAGCACAGTGCCATCCTGGGGAGCAGGGGGGATCAGAATCCCTGCACAGCTCACAGGGACACCAGACCCTGCAGAGGGTGAGCACAGTGCCATCCTGGGGAGCAGGGGGGGATCAGAATCCCTGCACAGCTCACAGGGACACCAGACCCTGCAGAGGGTGAGCACAGTGCCATCCTGGGGAGCAGGGGGGATCAGCATCCCTGCACAGCTCACAGGGACACCAGGGACACCAGACCCTGCAGAGGGTGAGCACAGTGCCATCCTGGGGAGCACAGCACAGCACACAGGGACCAGGGCAACCCCCACAACTGGGACTGAATCCTCAGCTCTGGGCAGAGCAGAGGGTGAGCACAGTGCCAGGCAAGCCCCACAACGGACTGCTCAGCTCTGGGCAGCTGGCCAAGGGAGAGAAATACAGCTTGGGTATAGGAAGAGGCGTTTTAAAGGGTGATGAGGAACTGGAATGGCTGCTTGGGGAGGTGGTGGAGTCACCATCCCTGGGTGTGTTTAACAGAGCCTGGATGTGGCACTGGGGGCCAGGGTTTGGCTGAGGTGTCGGGGCTGGGTTGGACTCGATGATCTTGGAAGTCTCTTCCAAGCCAGTGATTCTGTGAATTCAGTGAATTCCGTGAATTCTGTGATTGTGCGATTCTGGGATTCTGTGTGATTCAGTGTTCCTGGGATTCTGAAAGGGAATTCCCAGAGAGGGCCACTGTGGGCACCCGGCAGGGCTCTGGGGCGGTGCCCAGGCTGTGCCAGGGATGCCAGCAGTGCCACCAACCCCTTCCACTCGCCGTGCCCAGCAGCTCCCTGCCATGCAGGCAAAGCCCAGCACAGCTGCAGCTGCTCCAGGAGGAAATCAATCAGCTGCAGGGTTCTGGGGGAAAAGCACACAGCTTTGGGTAACTGATTTCAAAAGGAGTCCTCCAGGAAACGCACAGGAGCTGAATCCTGTTCCCAGGGCTGGCCCCAGCACTGCGTGACTTCTGGCAACCTTCAGGTGTCTGATCAAACAAAATGAACAAAACGCAGTTTTCGTTTCAGGGTAACCAAATGCAGATTTTCAATTAACTTGTCAAATTGAAAACCCAGGGCACTGGAAAGTGTTGCTTTGGAAACTTCCAGGCTTTGTTGAGCCTTGGAAAAAATGGCCATTTGGAAACAGAAATGTCTTTTCAAAATGAAAGATTAAAAGAAGCTGATTTTTCTTCTCTTCTTATTCTTGATTAAAATCATCTTGAGAGTTTATTCTTTACTAAAAACTCAGCAAAAATAAAGTCTGCTCAAAAATCTCTCTTTTTTCCCATTAGTTCAGTAGGAGTTTTAGTATCCACAAATGGTCAGTACTGACAGCACTTTGAAGTTTACGCCTTAACTTTTCTGTGTCTCAGTCGTCATTAGTGAAACACAGGCTACAACACACCTCCATTTTCTGGTTATTCTGTCAGACTGGACCAAGTAATTTCTGATAATCATTTATCAACAAAAATATTGTTCCAATGGACTCAATTCTGCTCTGACATATTCAACCAGGGTCAGGTAGGTGCAGTTTGGCACAAAAAGAGTCAGTGCAGAGTTTGGACCAACTCTTTAAAGTTCTTTGAAGTTTCAGATGAAAGAAGTGAGTAATAAATGTGGACCCTGAAACGAAAAGAAGAATGAGGTACCCTCATTCTGCAAGGAAAATGAGCTTAACCTCATCATTAATCAACACCAAAAAACCAGGAATAAAAGCTAAGCCACGGAGACATAATCAATCTGTTAGATGCTACTTGACAGCTGCATTGAAAAACAGCAACAGTAAAGACCCAAAGAAATGTAATCTTAATCTTTATTTTTCAATGGGCATCCTAAGCAGGTTTTTCTTCCATTTTCTATTCCCCACTCTGCTGCCCAGAGAACAGGAACTCTAATTACTGCTGCCCGCTGAAGGCTGGCCAGTAATTATATATCTTTATCTTCATTAGGTGCCTGTGAACAAGGCTCGCTCTGAACCAGAGCAGGTAAACTGCAAACTCCAGACACATTTTCAATTAAGAGCTCACTTTAAACTGGCAACTCCTTTCAGCTGTGCAGAACCGTCTGTGCTGCTGAGGAGGGGGCACAACGTCCTGACCCCTGAGGTGCCAGCCTGCAGTGACCCAGGGCTGGCATTAACAGCGCTGCTAATGGGGCAGGGATGCGAACACACCGCACACACCAGCAAGGACCGGCATGTTCACGTCCCTACAGGCAACGACCAAAACACCAGAAAGCAAAACTGCTTCTTTACATCTCTTCCAAATTTGCTCTCAAAATATTTTTTTCAATTCACCAAAAAAAAGAAAAAGAAGATGAGTGAGTTAGTAAGGACTTGGTCCATTAACTCCCACAAACATAAGGACAAATAATTTCCTTCTGTTTCCAAATCTAAATAAAGTCCAACAATTTGCTATATTTGGCAGATTTACCAGATTCAAAAAGGCTTCACAGAAGAGAAAAACCCCAAAGCCCAAAGGTTCCTAATAATACAGCCAGAAAGACACATTTAATCAGAAAACACCAACATGGTGGCTAACCAGGTAAACAGGACCACTGAGAAGATTCTAAAAGGGAAGCATTACAAATACTAAACTTCAAAATTGCTGGGGTTCATCTCATGTATGAGAAATTACCATGAAGAAATTATTTAAAACAAGTTCCAATGCACATAGAAATTGCAAATTTTTTTTTGTCAGAAGAGATAGCTCAGGACAAACCATGTACGCCATGGGAATTCCATTTCCTCCACTGGGAGGGTGGCCTGGAGGGTTTGTGATCACTTTGGGACATGCTGGTTATAAAAATAAAATAAAATAAAATATAATATTCGATTTTAACTTTCATTTGTAGCTGCATCTCTTGTTTCCTCTTCTCGAGGGACAGCCACAGAGAGTTTGTAAAAGACCAAAGTTGCTGCAGACAAGGCACCTTCTGTGTCACCTCTGGAACCCTGTGCACCTTGTCTGCCACCATCACTGCCACTGCTCCTTCCTGTTCACCCCTCCCCAAGCAGACAGAGGAGGGCAGGGCTGATTCCTTACCGGATTTCAGTGGCAATGCTGGTGCTTGCTGAAAGCCTCCAAGGAGCAGGGGTTACCCTGAGGCTGCAGCGGGACGCCCGTTCCAGGAACCTGCGGGCACTCCTGCGGGCTCTGCCCCGGCCATGAGGCACCCCCACGAGGCACGGGCAGCAGCGCTGCCAGCACTCTGCACCCACAGAGGCACAGGACAGTCAGCTGGAAATGCTCCCCAATGGGGGTGCCAGCCAGCCCCACGTGCCTGGACGAGCAGGATGGAAAATCGGGATTTTGTGTTTGGTTTGTTGCTTCACTGGAGCGAGCCACACAGCAACAACAGCAATAATAAATCTTGGTGTTCCAGCAGCACAGCAGTCAGAAAATGAAAGGACTTGTTCCATTAGAGAACAGCACTGCTCTGCAGGGCCTCTGCCTCTCTGGAAGGAGCAGCCTGATCCTACCTTAATGACGTCTTCATCTGATGATCTGCATTCCACAGAGTCCACGAGATCTGTCACGGTCCCATCATCTTCCACAGAAACCACCTTGACAGGGACAGCCACTGTTTTCCCAGTGAGAATAGCTGTGTTCAGGATCTCTGCTTCCTAAGAGAAAAGAGAACCATAGGCCACTTAGTAGATATATTCTACTAATTCATTAGCACCACCTGCATTCAGCCTCAATTCCTCATGGCTACGGCAAGGGCTGCTCCCAGGGCAGCAGGCAGGACAGGCAGATTTCTGCTGGGACTCAGGGCTGCTGAGGTGTCTGTGGTGTCCTAATTTCTGTCCTGCCCTAACTTCTATCTGTGCCCTAACTGCTGTCCTGCCCTAACTGCTGTCCTGCCCTAACTGCTGTCTGTGCCCTGTGCCCTGTTCTAACTGCTGTCCTGCCCTAACTGCTGTCTCATCAATGTCCCCTGGGCCCAGAGCAGCCAGCACCCAGAGTGACCCTGCAGCCCTGGGGCAAACACAGCTGGATGTGGCAGCAGGGACACCTCCAGCCCGAGCTCACCTTGATTATCACCTAAAAACGTCTCAAGTGTTGCTGCTTTACCCCTTTTCTGAAAGTTTCCTACAAACACTGGCATTCTGTGCTGGGAGTGCCCCTCTGCCTGGACACCCAGGCTGGCACGTGGGCACAGCTCAGGGACAGGGTTTTGAGCTGCTCTTGGGGATGCAATCTTGGTGAGGTCAGAACCCCAGAGCCTGTTCAGCAGTGCCAGTGCCACCCCGAGCCTGTTCAGCAGTGCCAGTCCCACCCAGAGCCTGTTCAGCAGTGCCAGTCCCACCCAGAGCCTGTTCAGCAGTGCCAGTGCCACCCACAGCCTGTGAAGGCACTGCCTCTCCTGACAGGCACCGTGGCTTCCCCTGCTCTCCAGGGCAGTCAGAGCCAGACTCAGGTCCTGGGTAAGCGGAGTCTGCTGCCCAGACTGCTGCCCAAGTTTCCCACCCCAATTGCAATATCCTGCTCATTTCTGGAAGGGTCTCTGAGCCTTTCAGAGCTGTGCCTGCGAAGCTGGGACCATCCTGTAGAACAAGAGGCTCTTGATTTCAGCTGGCTCTTGTGCAATAAAGGCTCCCAGAGCGCCCCAGGTGCTAAATTCTCATTATCTAAATAGCTGCCACTCTGAGCTCTGAGACTGACCTGATTTTACTCCTGGAAGACAAGAGTGGGGATTGGAACCAAGCTACCAGAGGATGATGACTGCTCCTACTGCCTCTTGGGCTAAAGGGGAGAAGCTGAGATTTTTCTGCTCTAAAGTATTCACATCAAAAAGACCTTTTCCTCTTACTTAAAGAAACAGACACACTTTATTCAGACTCAAAGCAATATTTAAAGAAAGAAAAACCCCTCCTGGTCACTTGATAGCTGCTTTGCTGAGGTTGCCCCATCCTCACCGTGATCTTTAGGGAAGGGAGAAAGAGGATTTCACAAAAAGAGAACTTGAGAAGAAAATCCTCTCCCTCCCTCAGCACAAAAGCCCTTCAGATATTTTTAAATTGCAATTCATCCAGGGGTGAGAATATCTGCCTGCACCCTCAGGGCTGTGGCTGTCAGTGCAGAATGCACTGCTCAGGCACTGAGTTCTCAGGCCTGCAATGAACTTTCCAGGTGCTGTGCCTTTTCCCAGGTCTGGGCTCTGCAGCCAGGTTCCCCAGCACCTCTTGCTGCTCCCATGGGCTCTGCAGAGCTGCAGGCAGGGGCGGCTGGCAGCACCAGCGCTGTTAGCACCCGCTGCAAGCACAGCAGCAGGGTCAGGCCCTGCTCTCAGCGGTGCTGCAGCACCGGGCACCAATCCCATTTCTCTGGGGCTGCTGGAGGGCACAGCACGCACCTGCTGCTGCTCACACCTCGCGCTGAGCTGCCAAGAGCGGCTCCCCCAGGCAGCCACAGCTCCCTGCCTCCCTGCATCCATTAGTGTGACCCTCACAATTATTTCATAAAGCAAAGGGAGCTTTAATAACCGAGCCTTTGAAGCAGCGTGATTAATGAGCTCTGCTTACCAAAGGCAAATGGAATTTCCCCTGGTAAGAGCCACTAACTGAGAACGAGCCTCAGAAGCTCCATGAATTTCTTCTGAGTCTCTGAGTTTTGCAGGGCTGCCTTTGGATGCTCTGAACACAGAGTGCATCCCAGGGGAGAGTCCCTGGCTGGCATCTGCTGCCCACTGCCCTGCCCTGTCCCTGGCTGGCACCTGCTGCCCTGCCCTGCCCTGCCCTGCCCTGCCCCGCAGCACCTCTGAGCCAGGAGCTGCTGCTCGTCCTGCCCACAGCCCCTGTGGGAAGCTGCATCTGGCAGCGCTGTGCCAGCCCAGCTGGAACTGGTGACACTGGGTGGCACTGGGTGGCACTGGGTGGCACTGGATGGCACTGGGCTGTCCTGCCCTGCAGTCACTGAGTTGGGTGCTCTGCCTGCAGACATTTCTGCTCCTCCCAGGGAAGGACTCAGGATGGTTTCTCCAGGCACTGCTTTGTGCCCCCAGGCACAGAGAAACACCAGCCCTGACCCAGCTCACCCTGCAGGGCACAGACACCAGCACTGACCCAGCTCACCATGGAGGGCACAGACACAACCTGCAGGGCACAGGGCACAGACACCAGCACTGACCCAGCTCACCATGGAGGGCACAGACACCAACACTGACCCAGCTCACCATGGAGGGCACAGACACCAACATTGACCCAGCTCACCATGGAGGGCACAGACACCAGCACTGACCCAGCTCACCATGGAGGGCACAGACACCAGCACTGACCCAGCTCACCATGCAGGGCACAGACACCAGCCCTGACCCAGCTCACCCTGCAGGGCACAGACACCAGCACTGACCCAGCTCACCCTGCAGGGCACAGACACCAGCACTGACCCAGCTCACCCTGCAGGGCACAGACACCAGCACTGACCCAGCTCACCATGGAGGGGCACAGACACCAGCACTGACCCAGCTCACCCTGCAGGGCACAGACACCAGCACTGACCCAGCTCACCATGGAGGGGCACAGACACCAACACTGACCCAGCTCACAGGGGCACAGACACCAACACTGACCCAGCTCACCCTGGAGGGCACAGACACCAACACTGACCCAGCTCACCATGGAGGGCACAGACACCAGCACTGACCCAGCTCACCATGGAGGGCACAGACACCAACACTGACCCAGCTCACCATGGAGGGGCACAGACACCAACACTGACCCAGCTCACCCTGCAGGGCACAGAGCAATAAACGCCCCTGCCGGCCCCTGTTTAACAGCCAGGAAGGGCTGGACATCCCCTGCTGAAGGCATGTGAAAACTGCTTCATTCTGAGGAAACAAACACCATACTCACTCAGCCACACTGAGATTTATAGTTCAGAGCCTCAGCATGTAAAAGCTATAAATCTAAATAGTTACTAATTTATAACTGTTGCTTTTTGCTGCTTGAGTGGAAAAGGAATCTCCTGAAGAAATATGATGTTCTTTATCTATAACTACCACAGATTACAGGAGATAAGGTGTCAGGGCACCTCAGGATGGGAATAGTTATGCTTTTGCAAAGCTACAGCCACAGTCTTGCTGGTAAAAGTTGATTCTCTCAGCAGCTATTAAAAAGGTGCTGAACTTTCTTTAACTATTAACACAGCACAGCTCAATAATTCACTTACACCGAGCCCCTCCAATAATAAAATGAAATAATCAGAGAAAAACATGTCTCTGCATGTAATAGAAATGGAAGACCAGGTAATCTTTACTCTGAAATTGCTACCATGGTAAATAAACAGTAATACTTTAAAGAAGATGCCAGAGCGAGTGTTCTTTGCTTACTGAAGAGATTCATATTAAATAACTGAGCATATTAAGCCCTCCAGCAGAAACATATTCAGAAGATGTACACAGTGAGCATCAATTTAAGTTGAAATGCAGAAGTGAATACCTATTAGGTTTTTTCAATTTTAATAGGTAGCTTCCCTGAAATTTAATTTCCCTTCAGACATCTTTTGCCTTATCCTTCCTGGGGTGAAAAAAAGGACTTTACAATATCTTTATAAATCTTTCCAAACGTCTGTTTCTGTTGTCTGTGTATACAGTTTGTATATATCTGTGTGTATATATATATATATATATATATATATACATAACTTTAGGAAGACATCAGTGCATGAGTGACTCACGTTCAGCTTTGGTCCAGCTGCACCTGAGCTCCACTCTCAGCCTGGGACGCCAGGGGGTCCCTTCTGCCCCTCAGGACTCTACAGGAGCCTCTCCCCGGCAGTTTGCTCTGCCTGGGACGGCTCACCAGCCCCGCGCTGCATCCTGCCCAGCCTCACCGGGCACTGCACTAAACCCACTGCATTCATCACCAGTGAAACCACTGCTGCTTTTCCCTGGCACCGAGGCGCGTCCTGGCACCCAGCGCGCTCACACCCTCCGGCAGGAGAGGGGCTCGGGGACAAGGAGGTTAAAGACTCCCCAGCAGGGCACCGTAACTCCTGCTCTGGAGGCACAGCAGATCTCCAGAGACCTTCCTCATTACAGCAGTGGAATATATCTGCAGGCTAAAAATCTAATTTCAAAAATCAAGAATGTTCCTCTCGGGTTTCAGTAGGTATTTTGGCTCCTGGGTTATGTACAGAGTGCAATCAGGGAGAGAATAAACTGACCCCTGAAACCTCCTGCAGTCCAGAGCATGCACAAACGGGACTGAATAGCTGCCTCAAAATCCCTCCCATTCCCTAAATTCTCCATTTTCAATGCATTTTCTATTAATCAGCATGTAGAGCATTAATTCAGGGTCCCACCTTGGATCTTTCCACTATTTAGGTAAAAGACCTGGATTTGCCTCCTGCTCAAGCAGCAGCCATCTTGCCCATATCAGAGGATCCATGCTTCAGTCATGCATAACTAATTTCAAATCTTATTTAGCATCAAGTCTCAGAATTAAGCAGCTAAGTGACAGCTGTTTAATTAACTCCTTAAGCTGATTAGAAAGCATTACAGAAATCCCCCCAAGGAAGAGTTTATAACTGTCAAGAGAGCCTAAGGCCATGTTAATGCTTCTGTTTAAATTTAGTAAGCTTCTAAACCAATAAAGTCTAAATGCTTGACATTCTCATGGATGTGGTCAAAGTCAGCTTTTTCCCCCTGTTCCACCGCAGGGGCAGGAAACAAAACCAGCGAGAGAGGAGGGATTTGAGGAGCCAGGAGGCTGCAGCTGAAGGGAAAAGCCAGGAGCAGCATCTCCCCAGGAGCTGCTGAGGGTCGTGGCACCAGCCCTCCCTCAGTCGGGATTAGCCCTGAGCTGAGCCTGCACCTGAAATGCAGAGTCATCTCCCAGCCCCGGCTGCAAGGAAAAAGGGCTTCTTCATCGCCTCTTAAACCCTAAATCCACCTTTAATGATGAGATTATGGCAGCTGAAGTACAAGTTTTAGAAGCAGCTGGTGGGGCTAGATACAAGGTGGTGCAGAGAAACCAAAATTGCTCCAAAGCAGATTTCCTCGCCTAGAGTGCATTATTGTCAGCTCTGAGCTGGCAAACAGCTTGAAATATAGAAAATATAATTCTGACTTCCTTATTTCCCCTGTTGTTTCCAGATTCTTTAGGATGTACCGGAAAAAATTATTGAAAAATCAGCTGCAATTCTTCTGTGTCCAAGGGAATAAAGGAGCAGTGGCCAGAAATAACCCAAATTAATTCGTGAGACCTTTAATATAAACAGAGGAGTTCAAAGTACAAGTTGAAATACTGCAAGTATGAGAAATCATGGTGAAAGCTGAATGAGAAAATGTGAAAAGACTGACATGAACTCCAAGGTTAAATGTTTGGTTTAATGTGGGCACCTTTCATCATGCAGAATGAAATCTGAACTCCCTGGGAATGGCAGGGAGGAGGGGGATATAAGCAAATTAATCACGTTTCATTCAGCACTTGCTATTAATCAGTTTCCCTTTTTCCTGCTGCAGGCAGGAGAGCTCCGGGGCAGATGCGCTGGCACAGGGCAGAAAGGAGCAGCCCAGGAACCCAGTGCACCTTTGGACAGCCCTGCCTGCTGGCCCCACTCTCCCACACGGCTGCCAGAGAGGGGAAAATGGATTCTTTGAATGGCAGAATGTGATTGCAAACCATTGTTTAGAAAGGAGTGGGTGGCAGAATCAATACTAGGATGTATTTTTCACCCTTTCTTCCTCAGCCTGTGATTCCTGGAATAATTTTGGCTCCATGTGATGGGGGTGACACCTCCAGCCACGCTGTCACTCCTCCTCACTGGGGCAGAATCACTGGAGGGAGCAGATGGGGCAAGGACAAGTGGTGAAACAAAACCCCAGACACACACCAAGCCCAGCAATCACAATTCTCCAGCTAAAAACAGAGAACAGCCAATGGCTGGATTGTGCTGTAGGGAAAAAGCAACGTGGCACAATCACAGAGCCTGTCTGCCCCTCCTACTGTCACACGCAAGGCATCCAGGAAAAACACCTAATTCTATTTCATCTCAGACTTAACTTTGGCAAAGCCTTCCAGCTATTTTATATTCTTATTAAGGAACTTTCATCTGGGTGTAGATGGAATCTATCACTGAGGCTGGAGGAGGGGTGGGGAAGAAAAGCTGAAGATGTAACACAGAGCTGAGAGCAGCAAAGAGGGGACGAGGAGCAACAGGCAGGGGGAGAGAAACAGGGGCATCATTAGAGGGTGACCAGCAGTGAGAGGTTTGTCATTACACAGCCTGAGATGCTCAGGAAAAGGCTCTGGAAGCACAGAAATGCATCTCAGCAGGCACAGGCAGGAGCTGCTGTAGTGCCCCATGGAGCAGGCTGGTAATGCCCTTCTTTCCCAGGCTGTGCAGCAAAGACAGGCAATCCCAACTGTGGGCACTGCCCATGATTGCAGGATGCAATTCCACAGCTCTGAGTGATGAAAAGAGCCAGGAAATAAATCATCTTACTCCCACGGAGAGAAAAACACATCTGCCTGTGGTGTCCCTTCTCCTTACCTGTGTCTGCCTCGCTGGCTCAGCTGGAGCGGCTCTGAGCAGGGATTGTGGGTTTGGTTTGTGTTTGTGCAGTGTCCAGCCCCCGCAGGCTGAGGTGAGGCTGCTGCAGCAGCCAAGAGCAGTAAGAGCTGCCTGGCAGGTCCAGCAAGGCAAACACAACAAGTGCAGAGGGCTGGGCCTGGGGCTCCAGCAGGGACCTCCCTGAGCAGCAGTGAGTGTTAGACCTGGGCTCTGTGTCTCTGGGGGCAAACGGGACAGGGCAGTGAGCGGATGGCGCTGGGACAGGCTGGGACAGCACAGCAAAGGCACCGGGCTGCACCGGTGTCCTTCCCACCCTGACCGCTGGGGAGCCAAACCTCCCAGGGGAACTCACTTCTCCTAGCTCTAGAGGCAATTTAATTGTCAATTTAATTGTCCCTTTGATGTGCAGCACTTAGGAGCTGTGCTAGCATCCTTCTGGGGAGCTGTCCTTTGCCGTTTGGGTGCTTTGCAGTGCTAACTAGGCTGCCACCAGCCCAGGGAGCTGTCATGCACCTTCCCTGCTTATCAAAGTCTCACCCAGGAAGCCTCAGAGCTGTCAGGCTGTGGTTCTTCAGAGGAATTGCTAATTACTTCACAGGCCCCAAAGTGTAACTCCACAAAGCTGTGCGTGCATCCTTGATTTCAGTCTCTAGACAGGCTGCTGGAGCTGCTCATCAGCACGGCTTGCTCTTGAAAGGAAACAAACAAACAAACAAATGTGTTTGTTTGGGAGGGTTTCTTCTTGGCTTTGCCCCAGCAGGCTGCCAGGCACCCCCACAGCAGGGACAGGCTCGGGGACCCTCAGAGCAGCCTGTGCAGAGCAGCAGAGCTGGGAACCTGCCCAGGGGACAGGAGATCCCTGTGCCTGCTGCCACCCAGGGCTGGGGACCCTGGTGGGGCCACGCCGTGCCAAGTGAGCCAAAGGCAATCAGGGTTTCACACATGGGGTCAGGGTCCCTGTGCCCAGTAGGGGGGTCAGGGTCCCTGTGCCAGCAGGGAGGGTCAGGGTCCCTGTGCCAGCAGGGAGGGTCAGGGTCCCTGTGCCAGCAGGAAGGGTCAGGGTCCCTGTGCCAGCAGGGAGGGTCAGGGTCCCTGTGCCAGCAGGAAGGGTCAGGGTCCCTGTGCCAGCAGGGTCAGGGTCCCTGTGCCAGCAGGAAGGGTCAGGGTCCCTGTGCCAGCAGGGTCAGTATCCCTGTGCCAACAGGAAGGGTCAGGGTCCCTGTGCCAGTGGGAAGGGTCAGGGTCCCTGTGCCAGCAGGGAGGGTCAGTGTCCCTGTGCCAGCAGGAAGGGAAGGCTCCTGCAGAGGCTCAGTGTGACAGGCAAATCAAGGTGCACCCAGAACCACAGAGGTGAAAGAGACCTCTGAGATCAAGAAATCAATTTATCAACACACTTATCCACTCTGAGCTGATTCTCCCATGATTTTAGCAGTTCTGCTGCTGCTCCTGCAGCTTTCCAGAGGGGAAGCTGAGAAGCAGGGAGGTCAGGAGCTGCCCAAGCCTCCAGTGGCAAAGCTGGGGCCATGCCTGAGCTCTGCTATCCCACTGCCATCCCCTGCCGCACAGGGAAATCCTGACAGCAGCACTGACCATGGACCACATGGGGTGACACGAGAAGGAGAAAATGATGCAGTGACCAGAGAAAACAGAAAAACAGAAGCTTTGCAGGATGAAATCTGCCCCAATGTGGCAATTACTGTAAACTCCCTTGGCAGAGCCACAGAGCAAGGACCAAAGCAGCTTCTCACTCTTCTAAAGAGATGAAGGCAATAAGGAACAGAGAACTCGTGCTCTGCAGGCCACCGTGCAGAGGAGAAGTGACCAAACTGCCTGCTCCAAAACTCCTTCCAGACTGGCCTGGCAGTTGGAGTAGCACATTCACATTTGGGAATGTCAGGCAAGAAGCAGCCTGAGCTAAATTGGGACCATCACAGGGCCTTGGAAAGCCGCCTGCAACCCCACAATTCATTCATGAGCAGGCTCGGGGCAGAGCAGGGGGCAGCCTGCAGCCAGCGGGCTCTGCTGCCTTCCTAATTAGCTCCTCAGCTGAGCTTTAAACAGAAACACAAAAATAAACAGAGGGGACATTCAGAAAGCGATGCTGTTCCAGCTCCCATATGGCAAATGGGGCCAAAGTCTGCTCTGAGACATGTGAGCGCGACCTTGGTGAGGACAGGATCTGGGTCACAGCGCGTCCTCAGCACAACGCCATGGCAGGGAGGGGACACGGACCCGCTCCTGCCGCAGAGCCCGCGCCTCCTCCAGCCTGGCGCTGAGAGGGCACTCACGCCCTGCTTGTAGGCACAAACCCCATTTATCCCCGGGTACTCTGGCTCTAACACTGCCAGCCCGCAGCCGAGGAGCCAAATCTTCAGCTCTTTGCGCTTGGGAAGAAAACGATTATTTTAATGTTTTTTAGTACAACCCAACAACCACAG
Organism: Emberiza elegans; assembly: GCA_024865655.1. NCBI lineage: Eukaryota > Metazoa > Chordata > Aves > Passeriformes > Fringillidae > Emberiza > Emberiza elegans. The sequence goes on from JALJVW010000184.1 coordinate 57,339,612, forward strand.
ATTTATTTCCAACAATCTCCTTAGTTACAAATTCAGTGCCCACAGTGGTGGTTTTGTGACTTCAGTGGCACTACTCACTCAGAAGGTCTCTGTGATCTGCCAGTGACAACTGCCAGGATATAAATGGGTGCAACTCTGCTGATTCCACAGACGTGCCAAGGAGGTGACCCGTACATTTGACTCCTGCCACAGATAAAGGCTGTGGTAAAGGGCAGTATCAGAATCTGAAGGAAGATAAAACATTTTTAGGTCTAGAAGTAGGCTGACAAAGAAAGCAGTGAGCCTGCAAGCTCTGCTTTGATCATTCAGCCCTTACAGATTTGTGACAAATTGTTTTTTCTGCATGAATCTGAACTGATACAGATTTACATGAGTAGTTAAAAAGTAATACCAATTGGGAAATAAAATCCCTAACAGCACCACAGAAAAGCAATAAACTTAAGAAGCAGTTAGACAGACAGAAGAATGCTTTACAATAGGAAAAAACATTAATAACAGAGAAAAAGAGAGGTTGGACACTTGTAAAGCTGGTTGTGGCAGGCTGAAAGCAGGGAATCCAAAAAGCCATTAGAAAAAAGACATGAAGAATCTTGTAATAATATCCTGGGGAACATGCTTGCTTCAGATTCAATGACTTTAAGACCATATTGTGTGTCCTGTGACTCTTGTTTAACGTCTAATCCTTCCAGAAGGATTGGTAGAGAACTCCTGTTGGTATCAGCCCAATGTCCTCAAGGAAATAAATCTGGACTTGACGTCAAATTACATATTTTGTACCCAGGACATCTGAAGAACTTTCCTAATCTGGTGTATGCAGAGATCTGCACCTGACAATTCTTTTGGGGTTAGTGCAGGAGTAACAGCTTCATTTGCTTCCTCCAGCTTCTTCTCATTTGATATGTGAGGACAAGCCCTATAAATATGTGAAGTACAAACCCCTGTGAATATATGGGGACAAACCCTGTGAATATGAGGACAAACCCCTGTGAATAGGTGAGGACAAGCCCCTGTGAATATATGGGGACAAGCCCCTGTGAATATGTGGGGACAAGCCCCTGTGAATTTATGGGGACAAGCCCCTGTGAATATGTGGGGACAAGCCCCTGTGAATATATGGGGACAAGCCCCTGTGGATAAGTGAGGACAAGCCCCTGTGAATATATGGGGACAAGCCCCTGTGAATATATGGGGACAAACCCCTGTGGATAAGTGAGGACAAGCCCCTGTGAATATATGGGGACAAGCCCCTGTGGATAAGTGAGGACAAACCTCTGTGAATATGTGAGGACAAGTCCCTGTGAATATATGGGGACAAGCCCCTGTGGATAAGTGAGGACAAGCCCCCATGAACGAAGCCCTGGGTTCAGAACCGCTCTCCCCACAGTGGTTCTGAGGCTGTGACCCTGCCCAGCTCTGGGCTGCCCCACTCCCCATGGTTGGTGTTGGAGGGTGCAGGGAGCTGCTCCCAAGTGTCACACACCCAGCAAGGACCAGGGCTCACCTGGCTCTGTGACCCCACCTGCAAACATTGCCTGCCTGCACTGCCAGCAAACCTGGTGGCCAACACCTCACCTGCCCTCCTGACACCTGGGAGGGCACTCGCTGAAACACTTTTGGGGTTCCTTTTGGAAATTCTGAAAGGTAAGAAATACCTGCTTGAGGAATGGGGGTTTTCCAGGTGAGCTGTGTGGGGCTAAGCTCACAGTTAGGAAGGAAGGGGAAGGTGAGGAGCATTTATTGAGAGCTGATAAAGCACTTGATGCGATCAGCAAGTGCCTCAGACGTGGGGCCTGCTGTGCCCACACTTATCTCCCTGCTCCCAGCCTGCCCAGCTGATAAATGGCTACAGGGGCTCGGGGCTGCTGTGTGACAAGCTTGTTCACTTGGTTACAAAGGAAGACAGGAGTCTTTGGATGACAATAACAAATGCTGCTTCTTCTGCAAGATACTGCCAGACACATCGGACCAACACAATCTGACTTCTGCTTTCATCTGGTCAGGTTTTCCTGTGAGCTCAAAATTTACTGCGGCCACGATCTGTACAAAGCTCCTGAGCTACCCTGGCCAAGGACAGCCTGGCTCAACAAAAGCCTCTTTCCCAAAATCAGCTCTCCAGAACCTGTGGTGCCTTGCTCTGAGCTCAGCCCTGGCTGTACCTCAGGAGGGGTTCAATGGTGATCACACTCTCCTGTAACTCAGGAGGAGTTCGATGGTGATCACAAACTCCTGTACCTCAGGAGGAGTTCGATGGTGATCACACTCTCCTGTACCTCAGGAGGAGTTCGATGGTGATCACAAACTCCTGTACCTCAGGAGGAGTTCGATGGTGATCACAAACTCCTGTACCTCAGGAGGAGGAGTTCCTGACCTCAGGAGGGTTGATCACACTCTCCTGTACCTCAGGAGGAGTTCGATGGTGATCACACTCTCCTGTACCTCAGGAGTTCGATGGTGATCACAAACTCCTGTGACTCAGGAGGAGTTTGACAGTGATCACACTCTCCTGTACCTCAGGAGGAGTTCGATGCTGATCACAGACTCCTGTACGTCAGGAGGAGTTCGATGCTGATCACAGACTCCTGTAACTCAGGAGGAGTTTGACGGTGATCACACTCTCCTGTACCTCAGGAGGAGTTCGACAGTGATCACAGGCTCCTGTACCTCAGGAGGAGTTCGATGGTGATCACAAACTCCTGTAACTCAGGAGGAGTTCGATGCTGATCACAAACTCCTGTAACTCAGGAGGAGTTCGATGGTGATCACACTCTCCTGTACCTCAGGAGGAGTTCGATGGTGATCACAAACTCCTGTACCTCAGGAGGAGTTCGATGCTGATCACAGACTCCTGTACGTCAGGAGGAGTTCGATGCTGATCACAGACTCCTGTAACTCAGGAGGAGTTTGATGGTGATCACACTCTCCCAGCACTCACTGCTGCTCTTGTGTCTTTCTGCTTCAGGAATTTCCCCAGTGCCCCCAGCATTTCAGCTGCCTCTCACAAAAAGCAAATCATCCCTTCTGATTTCCTTGAGCTATCTCCTGTGCGTGTCCAGGACAAATGAGGAGGGCCCCATGGGGCCAAAGAGGTGAGGCAAGAAAAAAGATGAGAGAGAGAGGCTACAGCAGGAATTCACAAGAGGATCAGGGGTGAGGTGAAACAGAACCAGGAGCAGAGATTCATGGTCTTCCATCACAAGTGAAAAGGGAAAATTATCAGCTGGCTGGGCTCAAAACAGACTGTGCTTTTCCAAATAATGTATCTGCATCAGGAAATCCATGGCTACAGAAAACAGGGATGTTTCTATGGAGGCAAATCAGACTAGTTACTGGAAGAAAACTGGATCACACCCCTGGATCACAAACAGGCTGAGCTGCACAGCTGGAGCACAGCTTCCTTGGCTCCCACACCATTCCTCTGCTCTCAGCCACTGCTGCAGAAATGGATCAGAACAACCCCGGCCTCAGCCAGAGGGATTGTCAACAGAACACCCCTCTGTTTAATGGAACTACACTGTAAAAGAAGAATTAAAGCTTCTTCCCATTGGATTGTTCCCCTCCTGTCCTGCTTTAGGGACCCTGTTTGCCAATAGACTTCAAGAATTGTACTGGTTAATGGAATGGATTTTGGCATTAGTGGAAAATATAAGCCCTCAGTATCAAATATTAAATTATTCCTGATTAATTCTTTTATGGGCTTGGACTTGCAACTGATTTAATACTCCTGGATAATTACTTCTGTTATAACTGTGCCTTTGATTTTTAATTAACCATACAAAGTTTCTCATTCAAATCTAATATTACCTTTGTTAACAGTGTCAACTCTCTGTTTAGAGATTCTGCTCACATTAAACTGTATGCTGAGAAATTAAAATCTGCTTTTCCTCAACTGTGTGAACAGATTCTGTACCAGGCTTATTTATTCTACGTAATTATCTAGGAAAACAGTGTTTCTGCTATCCTGAGCACTGCTGTCTGCCAAGTAAGCCCCTTCTCTGAGCAGCACTGCTGTGTGCCCCCTCATCCCAGCTCACACAGGACCCCAGCTGGAGGGGCTGGAAGGGACCTCAGATCCAGCCCGTGCCATGGGCAGGGGCACCTGCCACTGTCCCAGCTGGCACACAAAGTCAGAGCACACCACTTTCACACTTGGGTGCCTTTACGCACCTAAATTCTTCTTTACAGGCGTAATTAAGTGAATTTAGTCCATTAAAATTCAATAAAAGTGAGCTGCCTGGGAAGTGCCTGCTGAGCAACTTCAGTGCTCAGGCTCCTTGAGATTCAGAGCCTGGATCTGAGTTTGGGTGTCACACTTGCACCATTCCCACCAGAATCTGGTCCTTGCTTTGAAAATGTCAGGGTTTCTGCTTGAACTCCCTGTAATCAGATTCACATCTACCCATGGAGAGAGGCCTGTGTCAGTCTCTCAAAGGTGTGGGCAGGTCCCACACCTGCTTGGGCTCAAAAAAGACACAGCCCCTGGTAGTGTATGGCTTAATGGAAATGGTTGGCAAAGCCCCCTAAAATCAAATTAAAAGGTTTGCTTTTTCACTAGCTAACATTTTTACAAAGGTTATTCTTAGAACATTGGGCACTCTCCTGTTTGACCTGCTAGCTAAATGCAACTGTGCAGAGCAAATCACCCAAGCACAGCCTCATCCCCTGTGTGTGCTGGACCAGCTCTCCTTCATTTGGGACCTTTCCATCCTGACTGTTCAGCCCTTCAGAGGAGCAGCCTCACACTGAAGGGCTTACTGCCCTTCTTATGGTAAATAACTTTGCTTTTAGGGAGGACAAATTCAGACTTTTGTAACCCAAGTCACGTCCTGGCATTTTTCAGTCTATTTTGCTGTTTGTGACCCCTGCCCTCGCAGAGATGAGGTTCAGAACAAGTTTAAGGAGTCAGGCAGCAATTACCAAGTGTGGGACCAAAGGACTCAGAGGAAGGAGAGCTGACCTCGACACTGACTCCTGCTCCAGCCACAAACACCCTGAAAGGGCTGGAGAACGCTTCTGAGCTCTGGCTAAGCTCCTCTGTGCTTAGAAAGGATCATAATCCTCCAGCCCGCAGGGCATGGGGCAACTGTAATGCAATTCACTCACCACTGTGATGGGCACATAGAAAAAATATAAAATATATATATATGTACTAAAAACTCAGTATGGGAGTGCTGCTGATTGTCAATTCTCACAAATGCTAAAGGATTTCTGAGAACCTACAAAGATCTGGCAAGATTTTTAGATATTTTAAAGCTTTCAACTATTTTCCATTAGGATTCTCAGAGGAGTTCAACTGAGGATCAGAAGCTTTGCAGAGAAACATGAAAAATGCAAACACAGGAATGATGTGCTGCTGCTCCACCTCCCTGGCTGGCACCCCGAGGAACTGAGATCAGGAACATCAGGGCCCAGGCTGTGCCCCGACTCTGCCCAGCCACTGAGTTACACCTGCCTGCATGCCAGACAAAAGGATGCTACAGCTCATTCCGTGGCTAAAACCAAGAAAATGGAGCCTAAGAAAATAATTACGTTGTGCTTGAGGAAATATGGAAATGACCACGAGCTCCTGCATTTAACAGACTTCTTGAAATTAAATTATTTGTATTCAAATATGTGCAAAACCAATGATCATTTTTGGTTTTGATCAGCTCAACCTGTTCTTTGGGGAAATTAATTTGATGCTCTGGGTATAAACACTCTTTCAAAATGCTCACCGTGAAGCCACGTTTTCCTCCTCAGCACCAAAGCAATTTTCAAAGCATTCCCATTGCTAACACAAACAAACCAGAGGAGCCATTTCAGGAGGAGGACCAGAAATTGCAATCAGAGAAGTAATACTTAAAGCACAGTTTAATCCAAATTCATCCCAGGCCACAGGTGGGTGGGGAGCAGCAGGAACAGGTGAGCAGCAGGAATAAGAACAGGGGAGCAGCAGGCACAGGAACAGGTGAGCAGTAGGAACAGAACAGGTAATTCTGGCTGCTGAGGCTGCAGGTGGGTACAGCAGCTTCAGCCAAGGTCTGCTCAGGATCCCACCCTGAACACAGCAATGCAGAGAGAGCTGTCAGCAGCTCATCTGCAACGAACTGACACCATCCACCTCTAATTAAATAGCAGGGAAAACGTTCAGAGTCTCCTGACTCTGGCGGGACCCTGCCAGAGCTCTGTCAGCTCCAGGGGCAGCACGCTGAGGTGCTCTGAGGCAGAGCTGCTCAAAGCAGCCCAGAGATGAGGGGAGGAAACCTTCAGGGCTGTGACTCAGACAGGAAGGTGTGCCTGATCTCCCTGCTGGGAAGAGGAGAAAGGAGAGCCCAGGAGGGCTGGAGGGGAGCCCTTTGTCCTGCAGGAGCTGTGACACCATCAGAGCTCTGGCAGGGCTGTAGGAGAGGAGCACAGCAGAGCTCCCCTGAGGAACCAAGCCAGGCTGCCACATCCTGCCCCTCTGCTGCTGCCCTGGCAGCCCTGCTGAGAGGGAAGAGAGGGATGAGCTCTCTGGGCCAGTTTCAGCTGAGATGGCTGAGCTGGTTTGTGCTCAGAGGGATGAGCTTTCCGGGGCAGTTTCAGCTGAGATGGCTGAGCTGGTTTCTGCTCAGAGGGATGAGCTCTCCGGGGCAGTTTCAGCTGAGATGGCTGAGCTGGTTTCTGCTCAGAGGGACGAGCTCTCCGGGGCAGTTTCAGCTGAGATGGCTGAGCTGGTTTCTGCTCAGAGGGACGAGCACTCTGGGGCAGTTTCAGCTGAGATGGCTGAGCTGGTTTCTGCTCAGAGGGACGAGCACTCTGGGCCAGTTTCAGCTGAGATGGCTGAGCTGGTTTCTGCTCAGAGGGACGAGCTCTCCGGGGCAGTTTCAGCTGAGATGGCTGAGCTGGGCTGTGCTCAGAGGGATGAGCACTCCGGGGCAGTTTCAGCTGAGATGGCTGAGCTGGTTTGTGCTCAGAGGGATGAGCTCTCTGGGGCAGTTTCAGCTGAGATGGCTGAGCTGGGCTGTGCTCAGAGGGATGAGCTTTCCGGGGCAGTTTCAGCTGAGATGGCTGAGCTGGTTTGTGCTCAGAGGGACGAGCTCTCCGGGGCAGTTTCAGCTGAGATGGCTGAGCTGGTTTGTGCTCAGAGGGACAGAGCTCTCTGGGCAGTTTCAGCTGAGATGGCTGAGCTGGTTTGTGCTCAGAGGGATGAGCACTCCGGGGCAGTTTCAGCTGAGATGCCTGAGCTGGTTTCTGCTCAGAGGGACGAGCTCTCCGGGGCAGTCTCTGCTGGGGCAGCTGAGCTGGTTTCTGCTCAGAGGGACGAGCTCTCCGGGGCAGTTTCAGCTGAGATGGCTGAGCTGGTTTCTGCTCAGAGGGATGAGCTCTCCGGGGCAGTTTCAGCTGAGATGGCTGAGCTGGTTTGTGCTCAGAGGGATGAGCTCTCCGGGGCAGTTTCAGCTGAGATGGCTGAGCTGGCTGGTTTTCTGCTCGGGGCAGGAGCTGAGATGGCTGGGCTGGTTTCTCTGCACTCCGGGGCAGTCTCTGCCGGGGCAGCTGAGGGGGCTGTGCTGAAGCTGAGCCCCAGGCAGGATGGGATGGAGGCTCCTGCCCAGGATGCACCGACCCCTCTGGGTGCTGAGCTGCTCTCGGGTGCCAGCAGCTCGTGTCCCCTCCGCAGCAGGCTCCAGCTGGGGCTCAGAGGGGCTGAAGCAGGACCCTGCAGGGAAAAGGGGCCAGGCCTTGTCCTGTCCGTGTCTGATCTTCAGAAAAGCACAGAGTGGAACCTGAACTTCTGCTTTCCCCACCTAGCACAGAACTTCATTAATTTCCTTCCTTAGCTGGTCTCTAATGTCCAGAATTATCAGTATCCATATCCTCATTCATTTTCTTTCAATTCCTTCTGTAATTGCTTGGGGATATTAAGTGCTGCCAATATTGGGGTCATTATTAACCCCAGGCAAAATATGCATTGGAAGCCCACAAACCTTGCTTCTTTCCTTGTTACCATAGTTACACCTGACCAAGAGGTGACACCTGAACTCTGTCTTCAGGCTCTAAGTAAGTGAGGAAGAACCAGAGAATCTCAGAAAATGAACTGACAGTGTTTGAAGAAGAAAAGGTCAAGCACACTCATGGGGAAATCTTAAAAATTTAAGCTCACACTATTAATTTCTATAAACAACTTGTTATCACCCTGCCTACATGGATCTGATGAGATTATTCTTGCCAGCTCTTGATCATGATACTGTGCAACTGCATATTGAAAAGCTCTGCCTTTGATCACAGGGAGCACAGCCATTACACAGAATGTACACACTGCACGCCTACTAATCTTATTCTGATTTTTCCTGGGAAATGAGCAGTTCTGAAACATGCATCTCAAATCAGGAAACTTCCATGATCACAGAACAAGCAGAAAGCAGGCATTAATTGATTTCAAATCTGACAAAATGATTAATACCAATATTTACACCCCCAGATTTCTCCATCTGTCAAAATCTCACAGCAATTCCGGCAGGCACAGAGGTGTAACTGCTGGGCCTGAGCACAAAGTTCCTGCTCAGAGTTCCATGAGCTCCTCAGAGAGCGGAGCTGTGCTGATGCACACCAGGGTGTTCAACTCATGTGCCCAAACCTCCTCCTCTGTGAGGTAAGGGCGATGAGCACAGCTTGCTCTGCCAGCCCACGGGCCAAAAAACAAACAATGGGATTGACTCCCTTGATTTTCACTGGAATGACACAGAGGCCCCAGGGATGTGTTTTAGTGACAGAACACACCCCAGCTGTGTTGGGAGTTTTTGCAGCTGCTGGGGAAGGTGCTGAGGCTGGCGGAGGCTTTTCCCCTGTGCTGCACAGCTGAACTAAAGCAGTGTCAAGTGCAGCACGTCAAAGGCAGGGCTTAGATCAGCCTGTCACACAGCCTGCGCTCTCCTTGAGGTGTGACATATGTCACTTCACCATTGTCACTGAGTGTTTCATGCTAGGCTAGACGTGAAGTTTTGGAAAAAAATAAAAGCAACTTTGTAATCATACATGTCATGTCAGATTTATTCCGGGCATGGAGGAGATGACCAGCTCTGAAAGACAGACTCAAAAAGCCATTGTGCAGAAGATGGACACACCTGGCTAATTCTGTGCTTGAAGGGCAGTTTGTTGTTTGGGGAGTTTGTTTTAATTAAAGCTAAATAAAACCAAATAATGTTCCAGAAAATCATCAATCTTTTCACCTGATGTCACCCTTCCTTTTGATGTTCAAAATTTCTTTGACTTCTTTCCTCCACACAAACCATGCTCCTGGGTGTCTGAGTGCATCTCAGCCTCTTGGTTTACAATTTTAGCATTCAAAAAGCTGAGCAGGAGAAATTTTCTCCAGTCCCAGATAAATCAGGCTGGCAGCCATGTGGCCCCAGTAATTTCAGAGTTCTCCCTGAGCACTGCAGGATGTCAGACCTGCACCCTAGAAAGTTTGTAAATCCTGCAAAGTTTGCATTCTGCACAGATCCACGCTCCGGATCTTTTACAGCACACCTTGTGGGGCAAACGTGGGTGCCATGAATCTGAGAACCCAACCTGTCAATCCAGAGCCAGTGCGCTCATTTTCCTGAACAGCTTTCAAGGACATTTACCATAAATCTGCGAAAGGAGAGCTACTTACAGGTCTGGGATTTATAGAAAGTGCTGCCTATTTGTGCTCTGTCTTCTGTCAATAGCATTAAGATTTGCAGTTTGCACTGAATTATCCAATGACCTAAATCCTAGCAAGCTATCAAAATCTGTTTCCCAGATAAAGTCGTGCTGGAGTTTGATACATTTATCAGTGCCAGACACACAGCTCTGCTTACAAGCACGGCAATTTCTCAAGTCTTCTTCAGCAGCAGACAAAAGGGAGGTACAAATGAATTACAACCTATTCACTCCGATGGTTTAAAACAATTATCACCCATTGGAAACAAAGTAATACAATTCCTGCCTCCTGATTTCACACGGACTCCTGCTCTAATGAGGCACTGTTTATTTACCTCATGTAAAGCATCCAAATCTTCTGCTGACAGCTCCAGAATGCTTTATTGTTCTTCCATTATGCTAAATACTTGGGCTAGGTCGTGCCTCATTATAGCGAATATAATCCAGTGCCAGGCAGCGGAGCAGGGGCTGTGCAGTGTCAGTGCAGCCCTGCGGGGACAGGGCCCTGCAGCTCCAGGTGCGACACGGACACTGCCCGTGCTGCGCTCCCCTCCAGCACCAGAGCAGCCTGCTGGAGCACCAGCGGGGCACGAGGGAGCTGGAGGCAGCACACCAAATTGGAAATGTACACCAAATTGGAAATGCACACCAAATTGGAAATGCACACCAAATTGGAAAAGTACACCAAATTGGAAATGCACACCAAATTGGAAATGTACACCAAATTGGAAATGTACACCAAATTGGAAATGTACACCAGTTTGGAGATGTACACCAAATTGGAAATGTACACCAAATTGGAAATGCACACCAGTTTGGAGATGTACATCAATTTTGAGAAGCACACCAGTTTGGAGATGTACACCAATTTTGAGATGTACACCAATTTGAAATGTACACCAGTTTTGCGATGTACACCCATTTTGAGATGTACACCAATTTTGAGATGTACACCAATTTTGAGATATACACCCATTTTGAGATGTACACCTGTTTTGAGATGTACTCCAGTTTTGAGATGTACACCAATTTTGAGATATACACCCATTTTGGGATGTACACCCATTTTGAGATATACACCCATTTTGAGATGTACACCCATTTTGAGCTGTACTCCAGTTTTGAGATGTACACCAATTTTGAGATGTACACCAATTTGAAATGTACACCCATTTTGAGATGTACACCAGTTTTGAAATATACACCCATTTTGAGATGACCTGTTTTGGGATGTACACCCACCCATTTTGAGATGTACACCCATTTTGAGCTGTACTCCAGTTTTGAGATGTACACCAATTTTGAGATGTACACCAATTTGAAATGTACACCCATTTTGAGATGTACACCAGTTTTGAAATATACACCCATTTTGAGATGTACACCCGTTTTGAGATGTACTCCAGTTTTGAGATGCACACCCATTTTGAGATGCACACCGATTTTGGGATGCACACCAATTTTGACATATACACCCATTTTGAGATGTACAGCCATTTTGAGACGCACACCAATTTTGAGATGCGCACCAATTTTGGGATGTACACAGCTCCTTTTGAACCCCAAGTGTTCCCAGAGTGCAGTGCAGATCTCAGAGGACACCTCCAGGGGTGGTTCCACCAGCCAGGTGTTCCTGGCCAGGCTGCCTTGCCAGAACAAGGACCAGAGTGTTATAAATACAACAGATGGCTGGCTGCACAGAGAATTTCCCATCCTCTCCCATGGGATAAGCTTTGCAGTCAGTTATTTCCCAAACTGGCAGAGCAACAGTGAGGGTCACTGCAGGGACAGAGAGCTGCTGCCACCCTACAGAATGTGCTCCACAAAACCACATCCATGTCCTGTAAGGGCAGCCACAGCCACTCCTGCCAACCCAGGACAGTGACGAGGCACTGCTTGAAGCTATGGGAGCACAGAAACACAAATGGCTCAGCACACAGCAAGAAGGAGAATCCAAAACGACATCCCAAGGGACAGCAGAGGGTTTCTGTCCTGGCCAAATCCCATTCTCAGAGGGACAGCATTATCAGAGGGTCCTGGGGTGTTTCTGTCCCTCTGGCCAAATGCAATGTGCATTATCAGAGGCTCCCGGGTGTTTCTGTCCCTCTGGGCAAATGCAATGTGCATTATCAGAGGCTGTCCCTCTGGCCAAACGGGGTGCATTATTTCCTGGTGTTTCTGTCCTCTGGCCAAATGCAATGTGCATTATCACGCAATGTGCATTATCAGAGGGTCCTGGGGTGTTTCTGTCCCTCTGGCCAAACGCAATGTGCATTATCAGAGGCTCCCGGGTGTTTCTGTCCTGGCCAAATGCAATGTGCATTATCAGAGGCTCCCGGGTGTTTCTGTCCTGGCCAAATGCAATGTGCATTATCAGAGGCTCCTGGGTGTTTCTGTCCTGGCCAAATGCAATGTGCATTATCAGAGGCTCCCGGGTGTTTCTGTCCTGGCCAAATGCAATGTGCATTTTCAGAGGCTCCCGGGTGTTTCTGTCCCTCTGGCCAAACACAATGTGCATTTTCAGAGGTCCCTGTCCTGGCCAAATGCAATGTGCATTATCAGAGGCTGTCCTCCTGGCCGAATAAATTGGGTATCAGTTTCTGTTTCTGTCCTGGCCAAACACAAATTATCAGATGTGCATTATCAGAGGCTCCTGGGGTGTTTCTGTCCCTCTGGCCAAATGCAATGTGCATTATCAGAGGCTCCCGGGTGTTTCTGTCCCTCTGGCCAAATGCAATGTGCATTTTCAGAGGCTCCCAGCAGCTGAGGCCCCAGGAGTGCCTGTCTGTGGCCATGCAGGCGCTGCTGGGCACCCTCAGCACCACCAGAGCCCTCAGCAGGCACAGCCTGCGAGAGCCAGCCCAGCCCAGCTCCACTGAGGGCTCTGAGAGCTGCTCTGGAGGCTCTGGGCACACCTAAGGCTTTCACACAGATCAAAGAGCAAAGCTCCAGGACATAAAAATATCCCTCTCATCCACCTGAGGGAAAGACTGTCCTCGGGAGCAAAAGGAACAGCTTTCACTGGAAAAATCCTACACTGAGAATTTAAGTTTTTTAAGAGCCTGTGAGAGATTTGGAACAGCTTTTGGAGCTTTCTAAACTCTGCAGTCTGCCTTAAGCTAGGTTTATGTTGCATAAACAGTTGCTTTCAGATTTATTATTATTATGGAAGATACAACAGGAGCATAATAAATGATTGTGGTATTAAAGCACATTTTATAGCATCATCTTGAGTGCTCTTTGCTTTAATGCTCTGCTTACATGACATGGAGGGATTTGCTCTGAAACTGCATTAGGATGGAAGAACTCCATAGTACAGCCCAGAATGTTTTTTTCTCTTATCTCTGAACAATTCTTAATTATCCCCAGCCCTGTGAGGAACACACCCTCAGCTCTGACATACAGAGGTGGCAGTGCTGGCTTGCTGCTCTGCAGGGAAGGGTTTGGAGCTCAGGGAACCTGGAAATAAAGATTGGCTCTGCTTCCATCGCTGTGGCCTTTGGGCCGTGCTTGGAACAGTGCAGCCACAGGTAATGCAGGAATTGTGTTTTGCATTCAAGCTGCAGATTAAATGAGCTGTCTAAAACCACTGTGACCCTGCATGTTTACTGGGGAAAAGAATTTAAAACATCAGCTTGAAGGACTCCTTCAAAATAATAAATCTTCTCAAAAGTACTGGGCAGAATTTCGGTGTCCAATGGTAGTACATTTCTTTTGATTCTTATTGTTCCTGGATTTTGTTTTGGTTTTTTCCTACTAGGAAAATAAAATGCCATTTTCTAGGAATACTATTCTGAAATTATGCAAGATACCCATGATGTACACTAATAATTCACACCATCAGATAGCACAAAGGCTGAGGCTATACAGCTTTTGTAACAAATGAGTTTTGGCTCCCAGATAGTAAATGTTGCTACAGACTCCCTGCTTCCCTCTGCTCCTCCCCATAGTTAATCTACCTCTGATTGCTGTAATGTTCCCCATAGACAGACAAATTGTTTGGGTTAACTTAAAGCATTTACATTAGTTTTTCGTTTGTGACTGTTTCAATTAGCAATGTCATCTATTTCTGAAAGCTTTTTACTTTTAAATAATTAGGGTTTACCCAAGAGGTTAGCACAAAAGAAGTATTTGAAATGCTAATCCACCACCTCAGACAAAACTGTTCCAGGAAATTTAAAATCCTGTTGCTTCTTAAATATATTGTAAAATACAATAGTGTCCACAGCATACTGATAACCCCTGAGCAGCACAAAGGAAGGGGCCAGTGCATTCCATGAGCTGGGTATGAAATGGAAATGCTGACAGACCTGAAACGAGCTGAGACGGGGCTCAGGGATTTAATGAGCACAATAAGGGGCAGGTGGGCTCAGGGCTCCTGCCAGGATCAGATCCTGGTAGGAAAACCTGCCCTTTGAAGCTGCTTCTTAACATAATCTGTACACAGGACCAGGCTGGGAATTACAACAGAAAGTGTCTTTTCATGTTCCCTTTGTCAGCCAGGCCTTTTACAGCCTTGTCACCAGCACACACACACAGATAGATATTTATATTTAATGCCAGAGCAATTGGATTTCTTCTGGAACATATTTCTCTTTCTAACTACATTCAAATCCAGAAAAGAGGAAGAAATCTGTTGCTTTGGTGCAAACCATGCCTTATCTCTGGATTTAGTGCTTATGCTCTTTTTCTTCCTATATTTGATGCACTTGGACCTAAATCATTAAAACACATGCTCAGCCTAAAGAGCTGGAAACACTGGAAATGTGCAGAAATGAGGCAGCTGTGCTAAAGCTTCATTCTGTGCCATGTACCTGGTGGCTCCCGTGCCTTTTGCCAAAATGCAATTAAGAATTCCCATTCCTGGCTCACTGGCTGGGATGGCAGCAAGGCTGTGGGTTGCTCCCACAGCTCCCAAAAAGCCACCAGGACGTGCAGGTGCCACTTGGAAAGGCTGGGCAGGGAAGCAGATGGAGGCACAGCAGTGCCTGGGAAGTTTCCCTGCTCCTGAACCTGCACACGTTTTCCTTGCACACACTGAGAGCAGCCAGGGAGATTTCATCTCCTTCATCTCCTCCTGCCCTGCTCCTGCAGAGCACAGGGTTAGGGCCCTGTCCTGCACCTGGGAACAGGCAGAGAAGGAAAAGTTTACCAATCATGGCTATTGTTTGCACTCAGGATATATTTGTGATTGTTACTGGTTTTCTTGCCCTAGAGACAGGTGATGGATGGAGAGCTACTGCTGAACTCAAAGGCTTGCTGGGAGCTCACTCTGAATACTGCTACTGCCCATATTCTGCACAGCCTAATGCAAACTCTGCTCCTGGGTACCTAAAAACGGCAGAGCCCCAAAGTGCCTGTTCTGCAAGGGCAGGAGTCACTGCTTTGGGGGAGCCCTGTGCAGAGCCAGCCCTGGGGAAGGTGAGCTCTCAGGACACGGCCTGCCCTCCTCTCAGGTAAAACTGCTCAGCTTTCCACTGGGGCAACATCCAGCCCCTTCCAAAGGCATGATTTGCTCCAACAGTCTGTTCTGCCATGACACAGAGCTGAGCTTACCTCCCCCTGCACCCCTGGCACGCCTTCATCACATCCCTCTCATTTTTACACTGCTCCACACAGAGGTTGCTGCTGTAAAAAGGTGCTCCCAATAGAGAGCAAAGCAAAACTATAATCACAACACAGTCTCTCTTCATCACTGGGGTTATTATTGTTTCAATTCTGCAGGTGCTGAATGCCTGTCCATGGGGGACGCACAAGCACTGAGAAACAAGAGCAGAACACTTGACTTCCACACTTTTGAGAGTCAGGTTGCTGCTTCCGCAACCAGAACAAAAAATGAGGCATCAAGGAGCCACTTTTGGGAAGAGGGAGATTTCAGAGGTCTGCTGGGCCCCTCTGGTTTGGGAGAGGGCCCCTGGGGTGGGCTCACCGAGGGTAAGGAGAGGTTCAGCATCTCCCTGCAGCAGCACTGGCGGTGGTGAACAGCCCAGCAGCTGGCTCAGGTGAGCTGCACAGGGCAGCAGCAGCAGAATAACTGCCAGGAGGAGTCTGTGGCAGGGATTCAGGAGAGAGGAACTCTGCATTCACAGCACAGCATCTCCCAGAGCAGGGGATGAGGCTCATCCTAACAAAAGCAGAAACAGGGGTGGTGCTGAGAGGCCCAGAGAAGAGCACAAGCAGGAGCTTTGGGATTGAAGTGGGCAAAGGAAAATACAAACTAAACGTGGGGAAATGTCTCCTAACAAACAGCTGACTGTGAAATGCCAGTGAGAGCACAAACCTCCCTGCGGTCCCACTCATGTCAGCATGGAGCAGATATTTAAAAACACACAGAATACAAAAAATCACGGGAGGCTCTGACCACTGCCTGTATTTCTGAAGTGGCTTTCCTTACAGGCTTCTAAGACCCTGAAATATGCCCCAAAATGTATTGTTAAACATTCTGCATTGTGCTACAGGGATGCAACACGTGCTGGCAGTATTCCTCAGGCTGAAAATGAACCACAGGCACACAGCTTCAGCCCTTGAAGACAAGCTGGTGGGAACAAATCCCACCCACAAAGGGTTTTCTGGCTGCTCGGGTGTGACAGGCTGCAGACCTTGGTGGGCTCAGAGCAGGAGCTGCCTGGGAGCTGCTCCTGCACTCTGTCCTTCTCCCCAGGGGCACCCCATTTACCCCAGGCACCCCCAGTGCAGGACTTCATAAAGACATGTCAGAGTTGTCTGCTGCCCTCAGATCATTTCACTGCATTTCAAGTTAAGTATTTTAATGTATCTGGAATTAATTTTCTTGGTGTTAAAGTGCAAACTGGGCTAATAAAAGTGACACATTGACTTTTTCCAGAGAATGATGTTCAGCTTACGCAGAATGGCAGCATAAATGAAAATTAGCCCCAAGACAATGTTAATTACATTTTATCCATTAGTAGGAGGGTAATTGAGCCACTCATTTTCACTGCAAAGAAAACCCTTCTGGCTTCATAAAGGGAAACTATGTGTTTAATGTGCAAATTAAAGTCTAACAATGGAAAAATTTGCAATAGAAAGAGAACCCAAATGCAGGTAATGTATATCTATATTATATTGCAGTGACCATCTTGGACATAATCCGTGTTATTGCCCTCTTGCCGAGCTGAGAGAGACTTCAGAGTGCACGACAGAACCCAGTTATCTGAAGAATCAGCCAGGAACTACTGACATGAACATGAAACATCCTGAAAGTCTTGACTGAACCAAGCAAGCACTCTGCATGTTGCTGACAGTGCTATTGGAACTAACACTACTCATAAACAACAGCTGCAGAAAATGGTCCTTGCCGATTTCAAATCTGCCCACTTGTTTCTATTAGATCTGTACGTGGCTGAAAAAATGGCATTTGGTTATCTTAGACAGAAAATCCCCCCAGACAGCTGAAGGCATCTGGGCAGACCTGAGCAATCCCTGGAACCAGGGAGCACATTCTCTTTCAGGACCTCTATCAACAAGTGCCCTGATATCTGTTAGCAATTGCATTCATAATTGGAGTTTTGACTCACACAGGATACATTAACAGAAGTACATTTTGCTCTCTGGACTGCTGGAAACACCTTGCTGTTTATCCATATTCCATGATATCCTACTGCCTTTGGAAACACCTTGCTGTTTATCCATATTCCATGATATCCTACTGCCTTTGGAAACACCTTGCTGTTTATCTATATTCCATGATATCCTATTGCCTTTGGACCTTCCATGGCTAAACAGCAAGATTTTCAGTTCTGGATACTAAACTGCTATAGGAAATTCTTACTCCTCTTACCTACAGGCTCTAGCTCCTTTTCTGCATGCCTGTTATCTACCCTGGACCTCACTTCATTGAGAGGAACCATTTCTGTCTGGGTTTTCTAAGAGAGGAGCTTTTGGAGCTGGAGGTAGGCAAGGTGCAGGAAGGCTGGAGTAACTGTGGAGGAGAGGTGCAGATGAAGCCATCACAGGCTGGTGGAGGCACTGCAGTTTGTCCAGCTGGAACCACTGGAGGTGCAGATGAATCTATCACAAGCAGGTGGAGTTTATCCAGCTGGAATCCCTGCCTCTGAGGGGAACAGAGAACTCACCAAACACAGGATTTCCGTGCCAGGCAAGCCCAGCACACCACAACGTTCTCTGATCCAGCCCCTTGGCACGGTCTGGGCCATGGGAGATGCTGGGGACAGTGTGTGACAAACCAGCTGCTCAAGGAGCCCACAGTCACTTTGTCATCTCCCTGTTCTGTCCCCAAGGTCAGTAAATGAGGGAGGGCCCCAGACCTGGGCTGCTGAGAGCTGCTTGAGCACAAAGAGCACAAGGAATCCCCACCAGAACCAAACCATCATTTTCATCCGAAAATCAAGTGTAGGTGGAACAAGATTTAGTTGCAGATAATATTATGGATTATCTGCCCACTGGGCTAAGAGGAATCCAGATCAGGCCCTTGAACTTCCTGACCCCAGGAGCAGCATCTGGGCAGTTACAGTGAATTCAGAATTCCTGCTTCTACAAAAGCCAAAAATACACTCCCTTACTCAAAAATAATAATTTTAAAATCAACCTTTATCATAATATTACCACGAGCATTGAAAAGGATTATCTTATTACAGAAATGAAATTACTTAAATTTACCCTCATTATTGTTTCCCAGGGAAAAAAGGCTTTTTTTATTTCATTGTGGATGAAGCTGCTATTTGCATTTAAATGAAGACATCTGAAGAAGAGGAGCTGGAAAGTTAGGGGTTTTTTTTCTTTGAGAATGGTATTTCATGTCAGTATTCTATAATGCAAACCCAACTCCACTTTCTGCTTCATTAAATAGTCTGTCACAAGCTGCTTTCCAAAAAACTGTCATGGAGAGTGAGATACTCTGATTATTCCCAGCAGAGGCTTTGTAATGATGGCAGTGTTGGTATCCCCTGAATACCTGACTTCAGCAAACAAATGAGCTGTTTCCATACTGGCTGTACCGCATGGATTTTTTTAATTGACTCATCATAAATGACACACTTCAACAATCTTCTTTCTCAATGCTCTAACAGAAACAGGCTGCATCAATGGGACTTAGGTAAGCTTACATTTCAACATGAACACTCTGCAAAGCAGGTGGACACAGGAATACTCACTCCATGGCAAAGCTATTGCTCAGGAAAACAGCCAGAGCACCCAGCCCTGCAGGGAATTACCCTGCAGGGAATGACCACTTTCCTGATGGGAAGGGGGATTCCATGGAATGGGATTCCCTCTGCATGGAATCCCACACAGGGGACACCGGGATTCCAGGCTGGCTTTGGATGTGGGGAGAGCAGAGCCCGGGTGTGCCAGCGCAGGCTGTGGTACCCAGCACCAGGGGCTGGGAGAAGCCTTGGCAGTGCCACCTGGGCGTCCACCCCTGCCCAGGCTGAGGCAGAGCTCACCTGGGCCACAACAGCTCAGGTTCAAAGAAGAAGGAAGAAAGCAGAGCCAAGGCTGTTTTTATGCCACCTGGATGGGCAAGGTAGGAGTTCAACAGCAGAATTAAAGTGTTAGCCAAAACCAGCATGGGAAACATCTCCTTTCTTCCTCTCCTCACAGTAAAATGAGAGCCAGGACTGATGACAAAACGACAAAACCTGTGTTGAAGGTGCTAACTGTGAGTTTACATGCCGTGCCTCAGAGCCTGGTGATGAGAAATGCTCATCTTTGCCAGGTGAGGGTGGTTTATCACCCAGGATGACCAACGTGAACACCAAGCACTCCTTCCCAGCCCAGCCTGTCCTGGGGAAGGCCTCTGCCCACAACAGGGGGACTCAGTGCTTTTAAAAAAATGAAAATTCAGTCTCTTTTAGTCTGCCCAGGCTCCTGCTGATTGGTTTTGCTCAAATACCAGGCTATTTCTCATTACTGATTGGTATTTAATTTGCAGATCCTCTGCTCAACAAAGACAAAAGGTCAATGCTCAAGTGAACACATGGAACTCCTACTTATTGTTAAAGATTTCAGGTCAATGATCTGTGCTCCATGTCTGTGTTCTGTGGAAGTTCCACTCACTTGTAACCACACACGGCACTGTTTCCAAAGCTATTGTATCAGCCACCTACCAAATACATGGTGAATAAAGCAAAAATTTTTATTTTATTACTGTAGACACCTCATTTAATTGATTTTCAAGAATAATAATTTTAAACTAAGCAGTAAATGGTCTCAAGAAAATTCCTTTTAATGCAGCAAGGCAGGGATGCCTTGATTACTTTAACCAAGGGAAACCAAAAACCTGCAGGAAGCTGCAGAAAAGGAAGGAAAATGTAAGGATGAAATTCCTCTACCCAATGTATTCGTGCACAGCCTGCCAAGGGCAATGGAAACTCAGTGAGGTTTTGGTCCAGGATTTGGGGTGACTTTTCAGAGGACGCTGCTCTCCCCTTGCACCCAGCACTGGCTCATTGGTGTTTGGGGGCACCGTGCCCTAGGCAGGCTCTGCACAGGGGCATTTCCCACTGTGCCTGCAGAGATGGGGCCTGGGCTGCAGCCTCTCACTGAGGTGCCCCGGGCAGAGCAGGGGCTTGGCCGACCCCTCTGGGAACGGATTCCTCGTGCCCCGACTGCTCCCACCCATCCCCAGCTCACGAGAGGATGGCCCGGGTCCATCTCTGCTTTATCCAATGACCATGCAGAGGGGCTGTGTGCCAACAGCCAGGATGATGCCACGTCTCACTGTGTGCCCTCTGGAGCCTGCAGTGGGATGAGCACTCACTCCTGAGTGTGCCCAGCAGCCCTGGCTGCTGCCTGAGCCCTGCCCAAACCCTTGGCAGCCAAATGCAGCCCTCTGTGACACCCCAAAGGATTCTGCAGGAACCTCACCCCAAAAGGCTGATCCCACACCACCCTCTGCAGGCACTGACATCACCCCTAATGCAGGACACCCCAAAGGATTCCTGCAGGAACCTCACCCCAAAAGGCTGATCCCACACCATCCTCTGCAGGCACTGACATCACCCCTAATGCAGGACACCCCACAGGATTCTGCAGGAACCTCACCCCAAAAGGCTGACCCACATTACCCTCTGCAGGCACTGACATCACCCCTAATGCAGGACACCCCACAGGATTCTGCAGGAACCTCACCCCAAAGGCTGATCCCAGACCATCCTCTGCAGGCAACATCACCCCTAATGCAGCCCTGTGTGACAAAGGATTCTGCAGGAATCAAAAGGCTGATCCCACACCATCCTCTGCAGGCATTGACATCACCCCTAATGCAGGACACCCCAAAGGATTCTGCAGGAACCTCACCCCAAAAGGCTGATCCCACACCATCCTCTGCAGGCACTGACATCACCCCTAATGCAGGACACCCCAAAGGATTCTGCAGGAACCTCACCCCAAAAGGCTGATCCCACACCATCCTCTGCAGGCATTGACATCACCCCTAATGCAGGACACCCCACAGGAGCTCCTGCAGGAGCCTCACCCCAAAAGGCTGATCCCACATTATCCTCTGCAGGCACTGACATCACCCCTAATGCAGCTCTCTGTGACACCCCAAAGGATTCCTGCAGGAACCGCACCCCAAAAGGCTGATCCCACACCATCCTCTGCAGGCACTGACATCACCCCTAATGCAGGACACCCCACAGGATTCCTGCAGGAACCTCACCCCAAAAGGCTGATCCCACACCATCCAGTGCCAGGGCTGGCTGCAGGCACTGACATCGCCACAGGCTGAGCACAGAAATTACACATGCACTGTGTAATTTCTGCTTGGATCTGCTTGGTAACTGGACACACCTGAAAATCCACATTTTTAAGAAAATGAGAAGAAATGGTCTACAAACCACCAGCAATATCCACAAGCTGAGATATTCAGCTTGCCTCTTTGCTGAGCAGGAGCAGTAAAACTCAATCTCCTGTGGGTGTATCACACCCTGCCCTGGTGAGCGGGGTATCTGCATTAACAACAAAGCACCAGCCCTGCCTCTGCTGGGCAATTACACACACAGCCACCAAGGTACAACTCCTATGTACAGATGGATGGGTCCCTCTTTATTCCCGTTCTCTAAATAAACCTGCATTTAACTAATAGCTGACAAATGCCTTTCTTTCCTGGCCCTCCCTTTCTCCTGCTCACGCTCCCTTTCCCCTTTAGATGTGACTCAGATGGGAATCTTTCACAAACCAAGGCTGCATTAAAGGCTTTGTGCTTTGCAGACATCCAGAAAAAGATTAAATCCTACTGGTTTAGTCCTAGAAATAGTAAATAAACCAGCAAATATACAGACACCTTTGAAGCTCAGTTCATGTTTTCCTATGGAAGGGCTCTAGCAAGAAACAATATAAATGACACTCCCACATGAACAAAAATAACCAACTTCAATCCTTTAAAATCATTGTGAGGATCACCTGATGATCTTTTCATACACTTCTGCACTGGTATCCAGGGCAGAAGTAGGGCATCAATCTCTCCACATGAACACTTGTGAAACAGGAGTGATTCTGTCTCGAGTGCCTCCAAAGGGAGCTGCTGATGTGCTGGGAGCCTGCTCAGCAAGAACAAGCCAATAGGCCTGTGACTCAGAGCTCTTGCACTCATACCTTTATTAATAAGCTTATTTTCCTTTCTTCCCAGTGAATTCTGAAAATCAATCCTTTTGTCAACTGCCCTGTGAACAGCGTACATGAGGGCAGCTGCAAGTAATTTCTGCAGCCATAAAGAAGTGTAGTCACATATTCCTGTGCTCCTCTCCTGCCAGAAATAATTCCATTTGCTCAGTGCTGAGGACTTCTCCAACAAATATGATCTGTTTATGCAAGCAAGGTGGGGAAGGTTCACTTTGCCTTTCCCTCCTGAGTTCCAATCAAAAGGCAGAGAATGGATGTGGGAAGAGAATCAGACAGACATAAAAGAAACAACAAACCAGAAGCTGCTCTTTGGCCACAGAGAGATCAGTCTTTCTTTAAATAAAACCAATCAGAGCCCATTACCAGAGCGGGCTCTCACTGCCTCCATGCCTCAGTGACAGGTAAAATGCTCCCTTCAGGAGCAGCTGGACTAACACTTGTTTGCACAGGGGTTTTTCACAGGTTGACATTTGAAGTTATTTGTCAGACGCCTGCAGTGAAACATCAAACTGCAGCCCAAAGCAAAGCTGCTGCTGGGAGCCCTCCCGAGGGTTTGGGGTCACCAGCCTGGTGTGAGCAAGGTCCAGATGTTCCCCAGAACCACAGAAGTGCCTTCCACCCAACAAGGAACAGGCACGCACTCTGGAAGTGATGTGTGGCCCTGGTAGGAAAGGGGAGTGTGGAACTCACCGCAGGCCCTCCCACAGTGGCGTTTGGAGGGAGGGGGACCAGCCCCAGGCTGGGCTCTCGCGCGGGTAGGAAATAAATTTCACATTAGTCTGTAAGTACTCTGAGCACTTACACACTGTTCTCCAGTGCTTCTTAGCATAAAGACTTTTAAATCCAGGAAATCAGTTAAATGCTTTCTTCCAGCTGTTTGTCCATGAAGCAACTCTTGATTGGATCCATTTAAGATAAAAAGAAAGACTGAGAGGAGATAAGAGTCCACTGGCAGGTATTTCTAAATGTCACCCTGCTAACAGAACATCCTGCAGCTGCTGCTGCACTCCCACCCTTCCTCTGCCTTCCTCCCAGCCCACGTCCTCCCAGTGCACCAATCAGCACCACTAAAGGAATGTTACAAATGCACTTTTCTAGTGGAAATAGTGACTTTTGAAAGGGCATGACTGGGCATCCTCTCCTCTGCTGGGATGTGCAAAGCACACAAAGGTTACCACGAAGATGTTCCCAGGTGTAGGGCACAGACTGAAGTGTGATCAAATTCCATCCAGGGAAGGCTGGAGGAACTTCCCAGCAGAGGGCACTGGGAAGACAGGTATGAAGGTAAGATAATTGGTGTGTTCAGTTTAGCAGAGCATCCAAATTCTTCTCCCATTCTCAGCCTCTGTGAAATTTCTGCTGGAGGGATTCAGACTGTTTGACAAAGTTATCTGAGTAAAACCTGTGCTGCTTCAGAAGAGAGGAACCAGCCCCTTGGTGCCCTGACACGAGTGAGGAGGGGATGTGCAGAGGGTCAGCTGGGTTTGGAAATCCCTGTGCTGTGCCACAATCACTCAGGAACATGCAGAGAACCAGTGTCAGAGGAGGAATTACAAGTCCCTTCTCCTGACTGTACCCAATGTTCCCACGATGCGTTTCCATACCAGTGCCTCTCTCTGCCATGGTTTCAGTTATGTAACTGGTCCTGTCCAGAACCTGTGACAACCAAAGTGTCAGGTGGTTCCTCAGAGGCACAAAATGCTTCTTTGACACCGTTAAATCCCCACTTGCACCCTGGGTTTTAAATGCCACAGCGCTGTTGTGACTACATCTCAATACCCTGGGTGTTTTAAGAACAAATTTGTTGTTTCTCTAAGGCTGCCCAGTGTGGGGGTTAGGATGTGGGGACCTGCACAGCAGCCTTCAGCCAGACACCCTGCTCAGCAGCACGAAAAGCAACAGAGAGATCCCAGAACAGCTCTGCCAGCAGAGCTCTGTGTTTGTACAGCCAAGCTGCCTCCTCAGCTGGGAACAGCACAGGCAGCTTCACCTGGTTAATCCACAACCTCCAGCACCGGCAGCCCCAGACAGGCAGCACCGTGTGCTTTGCTGATAGCCTGGCTGGTTGCTAAGTCTTTTTCCCAGAAGATTCATGTTTGCTAACTGCTTTCAGGCAGCAGCAGCAACTCTTGCAATTAAGATGTGGATAACAAAGTTCTTTCAGGAAGGAGAACCAAACCATTATTAAAAAGTCATTGAACTTTAAAGTGCCTCCTCATTGGCCACTCCAGAAAGCAACAGAAATGCTGTAAATTTGGGAAGGACAGAAACAGAAACCAAGCACGGGAGCAGAGCTCTGCCAAGGGGGATCCGGTTCTTGAGGCCCCTGGCTCCCAGCACTGGTGGCCAGCCGAGGTGCAGGGGTGGCACTGCCAGCTGCGGAGGGCACACAGCACCCTGGGGGCACAGGGTGCAGAAGGAGCTGGCAGTGAGGCGGGCAGTGCCCAGAGGGGATGAACAGCGATGCATTCAGGTCAGCTCTCAAGGTCAGAGTGCTGCCTTCTGTTTCATTCAGCCTCTGCCCGGGACAGGGCAGGGAGGGTGAGAGAGCTCCAGAGAGGAACCTCAGCACCCCTGATAGATGGCAAAGGCAGCAAAACCAATTGCTGCTCTGCCTTTACTAGAGAATTTGCTGAGTTTCTCCACAGATTGTGTTCTTCACTGATATCCCCGGGCAATGTTATCAGGAGGAACAGAAAAGCACATCCTCTCACCTCAATTTCTGTAGTCTTTTGGACTATGAGAAACCATTAGAGACACGAACAAGGCAGTAAAACTTTCCTCCTCAATCTCCTAAGAGATCCCTGATGATGCCTCCTCCTAGACTGTTAATCTGGATTACTGGCATGTGTGGAAACTAAAGGAAAGTATTTTGCACAGGAAGTTCCCAATCTTTTCCGGTCATTAGCCCAGTTCTTTATGATTTCCAGTCCCAAATATGAACAAAACCTCCCTTTCCCTGAGACTGAACCTCATTCTCAGCTCTGGGATGCCTGAAATGAGAATTCTGATCCAGAACCACTGCCTTCCTCTGCCTTGGGTAATTAACTGGGCTGAGTTTATCCTGGAAGAATAATTTCTTCCTCCTGGAAACCCTTTCTCTTTCCACGCCTTACTTTTAAGTAGAAATGTCACCAGAAGAGGTGAAGGTGGCAGATGCTCCTCCTGAAGAGGTGAGTTCCCTGTCCCTGTGCCAGCCAGGCCAGCAGCAGGGCACAGCGCAGCTCTGGGGCCAGGGTCCATCAGCCCCTCTGAGCACGGGCATTTCTAACAGCCAGGCACAGAGAGCTGCCAGGCTGGGCATCACCCGCTGCCACGCGTCAGACGGTGAGGGATAGCTGAGCTACCATCAGCACCGAAGGTTTTGGCTTTTCCCCCCACATGTGAGTTTATTGCTCAGAATCCTGCTCAGCAGGTCTCATAACCAGAGTCCTGATTGCTGCTTGCAGCCGCCCTGCACACCTGAGCAGGCAGCCTCTGTCCATCCTGTCCTGTCTAATTGTCAGCACTACTCTGCAGCCCAGCCAGGCAGCTGAACCCAGAGCCTGCTGCGGGGGCCACTGCACAGAATCCACATTTACAGCAGCCTCTGCTCAGCATCGTGGCCACTGCACAGAATCCACATTTACAGCAGCCTGCACATCATCCACATTTACAGCAGCCCCTGCTCAGGACTGTGGCCACTGCACATCATCCACATTTACAGCAGCCCCTGCTCAGGACTGTGGCCACTGCACATCATCCACATTTACAGCAGCCTCTGCTCAGGACTGTGGCCACTGCACAGAATCCACATTTACAGCAGCCTGCACATCATCCACATTTACAGCAGCCTCCGCTCAGGACTGTGGACACTGCACAGAATCCACATTTACAGCAGCCTCTGCTCAGGACTGTGGCCACTGCACAGAATCCACATTTACAGCAGCCTCTGCTCAGGACTGTGGCCACTGCACAGAATCCACATTTACAGCAGCCTCTGCTCAGCATCGTGGCCACTGCACAGAATCCACATTTACAGCAGCCTCTGCTCAGGACTGTGGCCACTGCACATCATCCACATTTACAGCAGCCTCTGCTCAGGACTGTGGCCACTGCACAGAATCCACATTTACAGCAGCCTCTGCTCAGGATCGTGGCCACTGCACATCATCCACATTTACAGCAGCCTCTGCTCAGGATCGTGGCCACTGCACATCATCCACATTTACAGCAGCCTCTGCTCAGCATCATGGCCACTGCACATCATCCACATTTACAGCAGCCTCTGCTCACAGGGTTTAACAGGGCTCTGGAGGCAGAGGGAAAGGAAAGCAGGAGCAAGGAAAGGACCCATCCTCAGACTCACAGGACAGCCCACTCCTGTTCTGGCCAAACACCAACACCACTCTCTCATTCTTTATATCCTTCCCACTTCAGTGTGGAGAAGGGAAACCAGGAATGAAGATAACTGGAACTGGACTTTTGCCGCCTCCTGAAGACTTCCCACCCACGCTGTAAAAGCTGAGAGCCACAGCCCAGAATACCTTCAGAAAACCAAGTCTGAAACATTTAAGTTATTCACAATAAGAAATTCATAACTCATTGGCAGACCACAGAACAGAAAACACATCCTACAAATAAGCCTATAAACCTAACCTTATAACCTAAACCTACCCTAAACATAACCTGCAAAATGTGACACTGGCTTTTACAGCATCTGCCCCAGAGAAGGAGAGCTGTGGTTCCCTGGATGCCAGCTGCAGTACAGACCTGCTCCTTTCTGCTCCTCTTTAGGACTAAATTAGATTATACTTTTACATATTTTTACATATGTTCAGCTTTTTTCCTCTCTGTTTAAATGTTGAAATGCTTTGTTTTCCCCCTCATGTCTAAGCTTTTCATTTTTTTAGTGGTTCCTGTTATCACCTTATCAGCAAAGAGCTATATACACATATTAGATTGTACCCACTTCTGACAAGGAAACTTAATTCCATTTTCTGACATCTTTTCAAGATCAAAGAGAAAATACACATGTGAAAACAACACACCTTCAATTCACTGAAACAGGGAGAATTATTTTTAAATTCAAAGCTGGTTTGCCTCACAAATACTACAACCAGAATTTGGAATTTTTACTCTGAATTACAATGGAAAGTCTCATCACTATAGTGTATCGTCTTTCTTTATCAAACTACGCAAGTTTCATATTTCTATATAACATAATTATTGGGTTTCACAGCCAGTTGGAACATTTGGAAATCCAGCAAGTTATTTGCAAACTGTCAGGACTGATCTTCAGGCCAGGTGTGGAGTGGTTTCAATATTGATGTTCCCTCTGCTTGGAGCTGATGGGTGTAGGAAATAGAAGTTTAGCATTGCAGGCAAAGTCACTTTGAACTGTAACTGCTGTGTCTCCAGGGGAGTAATTTTGCAGAATCCCACTCCAGGGTAGTGATTCTGTTATTTTATGATAGAACTACTAGTAAGTGGTATGAAAAGAACCAGACTTTTTTTATTTAACATTTACATTTCTTATATGCCTATAATTTAGTCTCTTTAAATGTCAAGCTTTTTTAAATGAGCACTTTCCACATTTTGATGTTGTTGGGTTTTTTGGTATTCTCCTCACAATTAGAAATGACATCAGTGATTATAAAACAACATTAGGTATTCCAAAATCTCAGCTGCACAGATTTCCTGTTTCACTTTTTCCTCATCCCTTCTCTGAAGGTCACAATGGAAGCTAAACAGATGTGCTGTTACAAAATCTATCTTCTCTGCATTCAGGAAACATTAAATTCTGACATCTCCACCCTGGGTGCTTTGGGTCCATGTCCTCTCCCTCTGGGCACATCTGTGTGGTATCTACTGCTCCTTCTGCAAGGGGAGCAGCACCAGGCTCTGGGGGCCCTGTGCTTGTGCTGCTGCTCCTGAGAACGCCTGGGAGCCCCTAAAACACCCCTAAAACACCCTGTGCACAATGCACAGCCTGAACTCTTGTGCTTGTGGTGCTGCTCCTGACAACACCTGGGAGCCCTGAAAACACCCTTTGCTCAGTGCTCAGTGCACAGCCTGAATTCCTGTGCTCAGTGCTCAGCCTGAATTCCTGCTCAATCCACTGGCCCTCGTCCTCTGACTGCCCTCCTGCCTCTGAGAACATCTCACAAAGGAAAAGGAATTCTTAAAATCACTGCCTTGAAGAAGGATGGAAAAGTCAGGAATAATTCTCTTAATTGACTACTCTTCTTACTTCTTGTAATCTAGAGGAAATCTAATTAATTCTACATGAAGAACCACTATTCTGTGGTGAAGTGTAATTCCTGATCTCTGGGGCTTCAGCTTACCAGTTGTCAAATTATCCAATTACACACTTGTTAAAATCCATTTTGGGGGGATTTTCATGGCTCATAAATAAATAATTTCAAAACCTTAAATCCCCAGGAGGAAGGAAAAAAAAGGGAAAAAAAAACAAACAAAAAAAAGGAAGTCCCCAGCCACCAAACCGTACCACAAAATTAGGAAGATCATCTAAAAGTAATCTCAAGAAGCTGCAGAGAGAGATCCCAGCCTGGTGTGCTCCAGCAGCAGCACAGAGGTGATGATCTGTTCCAGCAGGGTGAAATGCTCTGCTTCTCCTCAGCAATGCTGCATTCAGATCACTAATCTGAAGGGAACCAATCTAAGGAAATCCCTTAATTAATTCTACATGAAGAACCATATTCTGTGGTGAAGTGTAATTACTGATCTCTGGGGGGCAGCAGAGCCCCAGTTGAGGACAATTACTGCTCTGGAGTTAGGCCAGGGCCCCATTGGGGGATTTTGGGCAGGAATGGCCCTCATAAATAAATAAGCTGGGCTTAAGCCCCAGGAGGAAGGGAAAAAAAAGCTGGAAAAAAAACAAAAAGCTGGAAGTCCCCAGCCAGCCCAAACCAGCCTCAAAAGCTGGAACTCAAACCTGGCATCCCAGAAGCTGGAACCCACAGCTGGATCCCAGCCTGGGAGCCCACAGCTGCAGCACAGAGGTGATGATCTGTTCCAGCATGGAGAAATGCTCTGCTTCTCCCCAGCAACCCCACAGCTGGAACATTCAGATCAGCCTAATCTGGAGGAACCTGCTAAGCCCTGCATCCCTTCATTGGAGCCAAAGCTGGAACCATGGCATCCCACAGGCACGCACAGTTGGAGCCCGAGCTGGAAGGGCAGCTGGGGGAGAGCTGGAGCCCCAGCCGAGGACAGACTGGAACCCGCAGCTGGAGCCCACAGCTGGAACCCCACAGCTGGATCCCACAGCTGGAGCCCACAGCTGGCATCCCACAGCTGGAACCCACAGCTGGCATCCCACAGCTGAAGCCCACAGCTGGAGCCCCACAGCTGGATCCCACAGCTGGAGCCCACAGCTGGAACCCACAGCTGGCATCCCACAGCTGGAGCCCCACAGCTGGAGCCCACAGCTGGAGCCCTGCTGCTCCCCACAGCTGGAGCACTTTTCTACTCAAAATGAGGTCCCTTTCAGCTGGCTAAAATTGGCTCCACAAAAATTTTCAAATTACAAAATAATTACAAGACCATTATTCTGAAAACTCAATTCACCACCAAATTATTTCTGTTTTAAACTCGGAACGTTTGCAATAACAGTGGTTTTACAGCAGGGGAAAACAGGCCAACACTTCTAAATCTTGTGTCCAAAGGAAGGACAGGTTCTGGTGAAACCTGCTCTAAATTCACATCTGCCATGTTTTCCTGGTCCTTCTACATTTCACGGCTCCAGAGCAACACAGAGATTGTCAGGGTGAAGGATTGCGCTTGTCTCAAACCCTGTTCAGTCTAATCAAAGAAAACACATGTAACTCACACTTCAGAAAGAGCAGCTCTTATGCAAAGCCATTTTCTTAGGCTTTAATTCCTAAGGAAAATACCCCTGTGCTTGTTCCTGCTCCTCTGGGAGCCCCATTTCCAGGTCCCACATCACAGTGTGGCTGTCAGCAGCAGCCCCAGCCCTCATCCCTCAGTGCCCCTGACAGAGCCAGGCTGCTGCTGCTGCTGCTGCTGCTCCAGGTGATCACAGCATCGCTCAGCGCCACTGCAGCTCCAGGGACACACCTGACATTTCCAACCTCCTGTCCTCAGCAACGACTCCACAGGATGCCCTTCCATCACCTGTGGAGAGGGGGGCAGAGAAAGGACTGGACTGAAGGAGATCTGCCCCACAGCTGTCACTGCCTGGGGGTGTGTGTGGTGCTGCAGTTGTGATAGGCTGAAAATACGTTTTGTTCACTAAATAGTTGAAGGAATGCATAACAGGAAATCGCAAGGCTGTGCCTAGATAAAGTATATATATAAATTTGCTCTCACTTAAACTTTTAGTAAATGCTTGCTCAATTTCAAGGATGTATCATGCTTAACAAGTTTGGTTTTTTTGTATTCCCCAGACTCTCTATGTGCTCCCCAAGCCCAGGGTAGGACAACAGGCCCTGCCCTGTGTATGGCCCTATAGATAGGCAGGGTGGAGACGCCCTGTACCAATACCTCCTTTATTTGTAGCTAGTGTATTGCTCCCCAGCACCTCTTTGTGTGTGACCCTATAGACAGGCAGGGTAGAACCTGATAGACAGCCCTGTACCCCTTTTATCTGTAGCCAACGTGTTGCTCCCCAGCCCTTTTAGGCAGGGTAGAACCAAATAGACAGCCCTGTACCCAGCCAACGTGTTGCTCCCCAGCACCTTTCTTTATCTGAGGCCAATATAGCTGCTCAAGAGGGTGGTGTCACTTGGGGAATAGTTTTTTTATTCCAGAAAATCTTCATCCAACAATTACCAAGAAGCAGAAGACGCCTTCAAGAAATACACATGCGCAGAGTACAAGAAGCATCAGGTGTATAAAGGCAGGACTGAAATCTAGCACGGCGTGGCAGTTGGTGGAGCAGTGACTCCCCTGCCACCCAGCACTGTACTTGCTTATGTCTGCTTGCTGTAATTAATAAATTCTGTAATTTGACCAATTTGACCACCTTGTGTCTTAACCTATAACACAGTGAGCAGGGGTTCCTTCAGTGCACGCTCCACACAGCAGCACAAAGCCTGTGCTGGGGACAGAGCTGCTGCCTGCCACTGCAAATGCTCAGGACCCCAGGGTGCTCATTAATCTGCAAGGGAACACCCAAACAAGGTGGCATTTGCTGGACTGGAGATGGCGTGTGCTCCAGAGCAGCCTGGCATGATAATAAGGCCTGAGAGCTGGTTTTATTAGTCCCATGTTAAAGAAACACTTTCCCCCATCAGCTGCATGGGCTGAGTGCAGTTACCAGGATGTGAAACAGATCCTGATCTGCCTCCCACACTGCCCAGAGACTGATTACAAGTTCTGCAGCACAAAGTCCTTGCAGTGGAAGGTGCCTGAGCACAAGAACCAGTCCATAAGGGAGGTTTCTGGATCCAGGCAAAGCTGGGAGAGCCACAGCCAGTGAGACAATCTGCTCCTCTGGACTGCCACAGCAACATTCCAGAACTAGACTGGTACAACGGCCCAGAAACAGCCCAGGAAAATCTGTGTTTTTACTGCTGTCAGTAATGGCCCTGGAACAGACCACTGCTCAAATCTGCAAACAGTATCAGTTGGGAAGGCATTGTCAATACACAAGTTTGAACTATTAAATAGAAGCAAGAGCTAAACGCAAGGATTCAGGAAAAAGAAATGGAATGAAATGCTGTCACAGTGAGAAGTTTCATCATGGGGACTGAGGGTCAGAATTTCAGCCATCAGGGAGGAGGTGTCCAGTCTGGAACAAGAGAGCAGCAGAAGGATCTGGATGTAACTGAGGCACAGGACAACCATGTGCCATTGCAGAGAAGAGCCATGACCAACCCTACAAAACCCCAGGAAACAGAACCAAACCCTGGCATGCATCTTCTGAGACAGAGAACGAAACGTTTCCAGGACAAAAACACTTGGACAACAATGGCAAGAGACGTTATCTGGTATTCTGGCACCATCTCGGATGTCTGTTTCCAAGAAAGGTGACTCAAAACCAGAACTGGTGGGTGCTGAGCCATTACTGGGGGAATGGCAAGTCTGGTTTATGGTGTGAAATCTGAAGTCCTTGACCTGTCTAATTTCAGGAAGCAATAGAATATTTCTGAAAAGAAAATGGTGCTGGCAATATCACAGTGATCCAACGGTTCCTCCCTTTCTTAGCAGTAGATTTCATCTGTGATTCACTCATCATTTTGATTTAAAAAGGCTCCTTTTCAGCACTGGGTAACATTTTAATTAAATATTTGAAAACTTGCCGAATACTGTAATTGCAATTTAAAAGCTATGAATTAGGAAGGTAAAAGCTTTTATCTACTCTCTAGACATCTCTTTCTTTTTCATAAAGCTGTCAGTGAAGTCTTTAGGAACATTCCCTCATTGAATTGAGTGGGACAGAGGGTTTGGCTGATGTGATCCTGCACTGCTCAGCTGCCAGGCAGAGCTCAGGCTGCTCCCAGCCAAAGCAGATCCCCCAAACCAATCTGCTCCCCTATACCCCTGCCAAGGGGGAGACTCAGCTTTCAGAAAAGCTCTGATTTCACCCCAAAGCACCCTGGCTGTCAGCTCAGAGCGTGCACGGGGCTGCAAGAATGCCCCTGCAGCCCGCTGGGAATCCTGGTAGCCAAGCCTGAACGCACCCCAGTCTCCAGCAGAACACGAGCAGCACTATTTACCAACAAAATGTGTCAGGTACAGGTATTTATCAGGGCATTAATACCCTGGGTATTTATAGAATCCATCAGAGCCAGCCACTGCCATGACAGCTGATCCCTGTAATTATTAGAAATAATTTAGTACAAATAAAGTTTCCTTTATAATAAATAGCCTCTTTGCTGCCACAACTGATTTTATTTATTTACCTGGTCTGCTTATCCACCTTCTCAAGCTGATGGTAAGTAGAACAGTTTACTTGCTGTCAACATATTCATTAAAGTTTTAAAAAGAACATCAGAAGCAGGCTGAAACAATGGCACACATGAAATTATATGTTCTGCTATAAAGGCCAATAAAAAACCAACCCAAATTATTCCTGTCTCCAAAACCAGCGAAATAACATAACACATTATTTTCATTGTGCTTCCTTCTAAATGGAAGAGGAGAATTTTTTTTTTAATTTTACTTTAATTTGCAAATGCCAAGCCAGCTTTGCAAGGAGCACAGGGAAAACTGAAGTATCAAACTAATCAAGGTTGGACACCCAAAGGGCTGCCCACAAATCATCATTTCCTCAGCACAGAGTGCAGCAGGACAAAGATGTGGAGGTTGGGAATCCCCTGAGCTCCTTCCCCCCAGCGCAGAGGAGGTTTTTCTGTTCCAGCCTGTCAGGGATCCAGGCACTGCTGCCATTTGTCTGTGCCTCCTCTCCTCCCCACCATGCCCACACCTGTTGCCTTGCAAATGCCACCTCCCGACAGCTTTACAGGCTGCACGTGACCTTTGAGCACACAGCTCTGGGCTGCTGCAAAATGGGCTTTTCTTCATCTTTAATGGAAATTAAGAGAGTGAGCTGATTTGTAGCAGCTGCCAGCAGCAGCTATTTTTGTTCTCTGAGCTATATTTTGCCACTATATCACTTGGTAATAAAGCAATCACGGCTCGTGGGCACACCTGAGGAGAGCTCTGCTTTCCTGCCACCACTGGGGAGGAAACCTTTTATCATTTCCATTATGTATGGAGAGAACAGAAACCCCAGCATGTGACATTACATCAGTGTGACCGTTGCACAGCCTCACCCTCGGCCACAACTCGTGTGGCTGCACCGCAGGGCCCAGTGGCAGCAGGGCTGCCCTCGATGCCCCAGCCCGGGATATTCATTCTGGGGGAGCCTCTTCCCTCCCAGCACCGCAGCAGAGGCTCCTGGGGCTCAGCAGCCATGCAAAGGGTGACACAACTCCCATCTGTGAGCCAGCCCCAGCCACGGCCCCGGGAGGAAACGTGGGCTTGGGAAAATAAAGAACCACAGCATCTGAGTAGCTGAAGTTGGTAAATACAAATAACAAGAGCAGCCAGTTCTGGGAGTCTGAAAGTGCAGAGAACACCTCCAGTCTTCAGTAATGGCGTAATTAACTTGCTATCACCAGGCAAACATCCAGGTTACATTTTTTTAAATGCTTTGAGATTGATTTTTGTTTTTCTTTCAGCACTAAATAATAATGTGTCAATATTTTCTAACAGATTGCCTAAGAACAGCAATGAGGCACAGCCAGACCTTACACAAGTGTGCTTCATCTCCAACAACACAGAAATGTGAAAGGGACAGAAGAGGAAATGCACAAATTTCAGACTGTACTTGAAACGTGGGTATCTAACAGGCATTTTTAGGTAAAAGCAAGGCTGAAGGATCAGGCCATTTTCAAGTCCTGTGGTTTTGGCTGCGACCATGGGGTACCTGATTGAATGCACTTCTGTAGAACAGTTGGCTACATACTGCATTTTGTGCTCCCCAGCTAATTCAAATTAATCAGAGCTCATGCCGCTCCTTTTATTTCTTTTCTCACTCTCCAATGGACATGGAGTCAGGATTCAGTGGCAATCCTGTGTCTCAGGAAGCCCAGGCCAAGGTAAGAGCACTCAGGTCCACGATGGAGGAGTGCCTGAGCACACCTTGTGCTGCACCCACAGCAGCTCTGAGCAGGGAAATGCCATCAGCTCACTCAGCTCCTGTCCCCCAAAATCCTTCTGAGCAGGGAAATGCCATCAACTCAGCCTCTGCACCCCAAATCCTTCTGAGCAGGGAAATGCCATCAACTCACTCTGCCTCTGCACCCCAAAATCCTTCTGAGCAGGGGAAATGCCATCAGCTCACTCAGCCTCTGCCCCCAAAATCCTTCTGAGCAGGGAAATGCCATCAGCTCAGCCTCTGCACCCCAAATCCTTCTGAGCAGGGAAATGCCATCAGCTCACTCAGCCTCTGCCCCCCAAAACCTTCTGAGCAGGGAAATGCCATCAACCCTGCCTCTGCACCCCAAAATCCTTCTGAGCAGGGAAATGCCATCAACTCAGCCTCTGCACCCCAAATCCTTCTGAGCAGGGAAATGCCATCAGCTCACTCAGCTCCTGCCCCCAAAATCCTTCTGAGCAGGGAAATGCCATCAACTCACTCTGCCTCTGCTCCCCAAAATCCTTCTGAGTAGGGAAATGCCACCAACTCAGCCTCTGCCCCCCAAAATCCTTCTGAGCAGGGAAATGCCATCAGCTGAGCTCCTACATCCCAAATCCCTTCTGAGCAGGGAAATGCCATCAGCTGAGCTCCTGCCCCCAAAACCAGCTCCTGCAGCCCCAAAAGCTGGCCTCCCAGGGAAATGCCATCAAGGCAGGATCTGCCTCCAGGTGTCCCCAAAATCCTTCCCAGCCATGGTGTGCCAAAGCCCTGCAGAATGCCAAACAGGTCCTTACCATAGCCAAAGGGAGAACTCCTACCAGGTCCTTCTGGCTCACGTAGATCTTGGAGATTCCCAGGTCTGATGTGGTGTCTCCAGGATATTCCACCTGCCAGGTGATGAGCTGGGTCTCAGGCAGGTCAGTCAGCTCCTCAATTTCAAAATCAATCTGCATGATTTCGGAGGCAGGACCCTCCGCACTGCAGAAAAAAGGAATGAAATGTTCATTCACATCACTGATAAGCCAGGAATATAATTGCTTTTTTATTAATAACACCTTGGATTAAGGCTCCTTCAAAGAGAGGATTTGGTGGGATGATGGATTTAACAATGAATTAATAATTTGTACTTGTCTTAAGATTTCAGGTTATTTCCCACCAATTCAAGTGGCTCAGTAGCACTTTGTGACTGGATCACAGCTCAGCTCCTGTCCCTCCATTTCACACCGGGGCAGAAACACAAGCTGGATCCCAAGGGAAAAGGCCTCCAGAGGCAGGGTCTGCCTCCAGGTGACTCCCAGTCCCCCCTTCAGTGAGCCAACTGCCTGCAGAATGCCAAATAGAGCATAGCCAAAGGAGAAATCCTACCAGGGAATTCTGCCTCACGGGAGATCACTGAGATTCCCAAAGGTCTGATTTTCTGTTTATTGAAAATACAGGTGATGAAGCTGGGTCAAAGGCAGGGATGGGGTCCATTTCAAAATCAAGGGCAGAGGGAGGCAGGAGGACTGCAAAAAAAGGAAGAATTGTTCATTGCATCACTGATAAGCCAGGAATATCCTTTTTCCTCTAACAAATTAAGGAATTACAGATAATGGATTTTGTGGGATGATGGATTTAACAATGAAACTAATTTGTTTGTCTTAAGCCATTTCAGCCAGGTTTCCACCAATTCAAGTGGCTCAGAGAAGAGCAAAGCCTGGATGGGGTGACACTGCTGGGGGCACTGGGGGAAACACAACCGGATCCTTGGGCTCCAGGCAAACATCTCAGAGGATTCCACACTTTGGGAGCTGTCCTTCCCTGGGTTCCAGGTTCATTCAGTGATTCCACACTTTGGGAGCTGCCCTTCCCTGGGTTCCAGGTTCATCTCAGAGGATTCCACTCTTTGGGAGCTGTCCTTGCCTGGGTTCCAGGTTCAAACCAGAGGATTCAAAACTTTTTTCTGTTTATTGGTTCCAGGTTTGTCTCAGAAGGAATTTCAAACTTTGGATGGGGTCCCATGGAACAAGTTCATCTCAGAGGATTCCACACTTTGGGAGCTGTCCTTCCTTGGGTTCCAGGTTTGTCTCAGAGGATTCCACACTTTGGGAGGAATTACCCTTAATGGGGTTCCAGGTTCATCTCAAAATTGGGTTGTTTGGGAGCTGCCCTTCCTGGGTTCCAGGTTCATCTCAGAGGATTCCACACTTTGGGAGCTGTCCTTCCCTGGGTTCCAGGTTGATCTCAGAGGATTCCACACTGGGGGCTTTGGGAGCTGCCCTTCCCTGGGTTCCAGGTTTGTCTCAGAGGATTCCACACTTTGGGAGCTGTCCTTCCCTGGGCTCCAGGTTCATCTCAGAGGATTCCACACTTTGGGAGCTGTCCTTCCTTGGGTTCCAGGTTCATCTCAGAGGATTCCACACTTTGGGAGCTGTCCTTCCTTGGGTTCCAGGTTTGTCTCAGAGGATTCCACACTTTGGGAGCTGTCCTTCCTTGGGTTCCAGGTCTGTGTCAGAGGATTCCACACTTTGGGAGCTGTCCTTCCTTGGCTTCCAGGTTCATCTCAGAGGATTCCATACTTTGGGAGCTGTCCTTCCTTGGGCTCCAGGTTCATCTCAGAGGATTCCACACTTTGGGAGCTGTCCTTCCTTGGGTTCCAGGTTTGTCTCAGAGGATTCCACACTTTGGGAGCTGCCCTTCCCTGGGTTCCAGGTTCATCTCAGAGGATTCCACACTTTGGGAGCTGTCCTTCCTTGGCTTCCAGGTTCATCTCAGAGGATTCCACACTTTGGGAGCTGTCCTTCCTTGGGTTCCAGGTTCATCTCAGAGGATTCCACACTTTGGGAGCTGTCCTTCCCTGGGTTCCAGGTTTGTCTCAGAGGATTCCACACTTTGGGAGCTGTCCTTCCCTGGGTTCCAGGTTCATCTCAGAGGATTCCATACTTTGGGAGCTGTCCTTCCCTGGGTTCCAGGTTCATCTCAGAGGATTCCACACTTTGGGAGCTGTCCTTCCCTGGGTTCCAGGTTTGTCTCAGAGGATTCCACACTTTGGGAGCTGTCCTTCCCTGGGTTCCAGGTTCATCTCAGAGGATTCCACACTTTGGGAGCTGTCCTTCCGTGGGTTCCAGGTTTGTCTCAGGGCATTCCATACAGCAGCAATGCAAAGAGGGAAGATTGGAAAGGGAACTAATGCAGTTCCTGTAAAGCTTGTTATAAAAGCAACTACTGCATGGAAAATTAGTGAAGATTGCATTGTTAGGGTGAGCTCCTTAGGCCAGCAGCACCAAGACAGACAAGAAAAAACTCAACTTCCTGTAAAGCTGTGGAGGAACGTGGAATTTCTTAGCAGTGCACAAATCCAGGGGACACTGAGAGTGGTTTTACTCCTGAAGCACTGAATGCTGAACCAGCTTCAGTGCTTGTGTGGAGGGGAAAGGAAGAGGCAGAATTTCCTTCTGTGGGATAATCCTCAAGGAGAGGCAGACCGGCACAGCACTGAGGTGTCACAAGGCATTTCTGCTGGAGAGTGCAACCAGGAAAAAAAGAACATTTCAGCAACTGATGAGAGAATCCCAAAATGCACCCAAACCCCAGCAGGCTTCCCAGCTGATGTGGGCAAAGAGCTGAAACTAAGGATACACTTTTATGAATACCATTTATGACAACAGCCCCAGATTGGGACTATTCCCAAGACCCTCAGAGATTTCCACTGTGCTGACTGAATTCAGAGCTTTACCCAATGCCTCTTGAAGAGGCTGCTCTGATCGTCTTTAAGGTTTGTATTTCAGTGGATGCACTGTGTTCTTCTCTCCTGGATGGAATTTAAAGCGAGCCAAAATGGAACACATTGTGTTCAATTTCTCATTTCTTCATGTCATGGAAAAAAGAGCAGGATTTCTAAACTAGCCCTGAATGCAGTCTCATTTCATGCTGCCCTAGGTGGATCAGAAGCTGCTTTCGGCAGCTGTGAGCACTGAATCTCAGCTCTCTGAATTGTGTGAGCAGGGAGGGGCAGTGCATTGCAATCCCGGGCAGAGAGCCTGGTGTGTGCAGGGTGTCCCACCCCAGTCCTGTGCTTGAGGAGCTCACGGAATGCTCGGGCAATCTCCTCTGCTGCCCCTGGCTCTGAGGGGGCTCTGCCCAAGCCCCTGGCTGTGACGGCGCTCACAGGGGTCCCAGGATGAGGGAGGAGACGAGGAGCTGACTCCATGTTCCAGAAGGCTGATTTATTATTTTATCATATATATGATGTTAAAACTATACTAAAAGAATAGAAGGAAGGATTTCATCAGAAGGTTGGCTAAGAATAGAAAAAGAAAGAATGATAACAAAGGCTTGTGGCTCAGACAGACAGTCCGAGCCAGCTGAGCTGTGATTGACCATTAATTAGAAACAACCACATGAGCCCAATCCCAGATGCACCTGATGCATCCCACAGCAGCAGATAACCATTGTTTGCATTTTGTTCCTGAGGCCTCCCAGCTTCTCAGGAGGAAAAACCCTAAGGCAAGGGTTTTTCAGAAAATATCATGGCAACACTTGGCCAGCGCTGGCTGACACGACATCTCTCCAGTGACCCCTGCTCAGAGGGATGTCCCACCCGGCTCTGATGATGGATGTGGATGACCCAGGAGCAGCTCTGGACGCAGGCAGTGTCTCAGGCCAAGGGTCCCACGCTGCCCTCACCAGCTGTGCCCTCTGTGCCCCCAGCCCCCTCCAGAGCAGCCCTGCAATGCTCCCATCACAAACAGAACCACGCTCCAGCACCGGCTGCAGCAGGCTGCAATGGACAGCAGCAGCCCGAACCGTGAATACGCAAACCAAGATGTGTCAGAGCAAAGTGAACACAGAGCCCAGGGCAGAGAGGGAGAAAAGGGAATTTTATTCTCCTCCAGCGCCACAAACGTGCACAGCGCATCTCCTGCAGGGCACCAAAGCAGTCTGTGCCCTGAAACGCTGCACAGCCAGGGCAAGGGGGGACAGCAGAGCTCAGGAAAGGGAGAAATGTTCCCTGGGATTACTGGGGAAACTTCCCAGCTGAGAGAAGGGTGGCAGCAGCACAGCCGACCCCAGCAGGCCTGAAGGGGTTTGTGAAAACCATTACACGGAGAGAAAATTAAACTGAAAATTACTTTCTCCTAAAAAGAGGGGATGAGATGATTTATGCAGCACAAAGTGGAAAAAAGGTGACATTTCAGACAGAAGCTAATTTTTTGGGTAAAAGTAAGGTTATGTGCTGTGTTGTAATTCAGACAAAACCCCCAAGTTTCCTTCCCTGCGTGGGAGGAAACAACATCAACCCACAGCAGATGCAGGAGAAATGTCTAAAAAGCCAAAGCACTGCCACGCTGGAACAAAGCTCTGTATTTTTTAAAAACCAATTCATTTCTGATAGAGATTCTGTTTAAAATGGAAAAAGAAACCTTTTCCTATGGTATTGTCCCCAGAATGTAAACAATCTCACTAAAAGGATTTCACAAACCTTCTGGAATTTTAAGCCATTACTCCTGATACCATCACTGAACAGGACTTGTTTCCTAACCAAGAATGAGGAGGTGGAAAGGAAATCAAAGGATCACTAGAGAATCAGCCCTTCCTTCAGAGTATTTGCTTTTGGGTACCTCCTTCCCTTCTCTGCCCAGCCCCAGAGCTGCCCTAGAGCTCCTGGGCACTGCTTTTCCACTCCCCTAGAGCAGCAGATCCCCAGCACTGCCAAAGTCTTTAAATAAAGTGGATTTCATCCATATTTTTGCAGTGCTCCTGGGAACATGCAGCCCAGTAACAAACTGTCTTCACACCTAAACAGATTTTGGGTGGGGAAAAAAGGAGGAGGAAACTAGAAGATATTAAGAGAAAAGAAATCAGTGAGTGAAAAATCTCCTGTACCAGAAGGAATACATTTTTATATATATATCCCATCTATATTTAAAGTAGCCAGGAGAGAATCCCGATAATCTTTTAGTTTATTTTCACCAAGAGAAGACTGTCTGTCTAGTCTTTGCTGAATTCTTAAAAAACATCCACAACTCTGGTCTCAGGAGAGAGAATCCTTTTATTTGTGAGGGTTTTTTGTTTGTTTTGAGAAGCCTCTAGATCTGAGTCAACCTGTTGTGGCAGGAGGGACATTTGCATTCCTCTCCACATTTGCTGGGGAGCCAGGGATCACATCTGTGCAGAACGAACAGCCACTTGTGATGCAATGGGATGCAATGAACCCTCCTGCTCCGCGTCTGACAGCCCTCGTGGGAGGGCAGGGGAGCCAGGGGGGCCGGGGTCCTGCAGGGCACCAACGGGAGCGCCAGGACAGGAACCCACAAACACGCGGGTTTGTGTCCAACAAGGAGTCAGAGCAGCCCTGTAACCGTGTCTGATTAAAGGGAGAGCCCACGGGGCACTTCCCATGGGTCGCTCAGAATTCTGGAGACCAGGGCCTCCTTCTTATCCCAGTTTTATCCCAGCCACATTTCCCTCTCTCTTTCCCCACTCGAGAGGTGCTCGAGAGGTGCAGACCTCCCAAACCCCTAATACCTAATGCCCCTTCTGATGCATAACCCCCATTTCCTCCCCTTGTGTCAGTCCATGGCATTCCTATGGATCCTATGGTTCTTCCCATCATTTCCCACCTCTGTGTGTGTAACTCCCCCTCTCAGCAGACCCTCAGCTGGTTTGTAAAGACAAACCCCCCTCATTCCCTTCACCCATCAGGGGAATCCCTCCCAGTGCAGTTTTGCCCACCAGCAGACCCAGCTTTGTCTGCAAGGACAGATCCCTGACTCCTCCCGGACCCTCTGGGGCTGCCCAGGCTGGGGCAGCTTCCCTGGGTCCCTCTCCCAGGTACCACAAGGTAAAACCCCCACAGAACTCTCACAGAGAGACATTTCTTATTTCGTGAATCCAATCCAATTGACTTTCGCCCTGCTTTCCAAGCCAGAGTGCGATCATGAATATTTTTCACCTTGTTTTTGGAGAAAGCTTTTATACCTGCAATAACAACTGCAGGTTTTCTGTGGACTGCTTTGTTCCTACAACTGGTACTTAAGGTAAAAAATGAAATGCAGGAGTTAAAACAAGCAGGGCAGTGCCTGCCAGCACTGAGGGGCTGGCTCAGCTCCAGGATGGGAGCAAGGCCAGCAGGACCCCCAGCCCTCCCGGGCACTCTAAAGGAACATGTCAGAGTTCACCCCAAAAGCTGGAATTTCATGAACCCAAACCCAACTGCACGGTGCAGCACTGCCCCACGTGCTGTCAGCACACCGACAGCTCCTCCTCCACACATCACACAAATCACAAAAACTAAAATATTTTAGACAAGAAGGTGAGACCTGGGGCTCAGCCCATCCCAAGGTCAGAGAGGGCACTCTCAACCCAATGTCTGTAGAACCTGGAGCACTGTGCTACAGCAAAGATCATTACTCACCACTGATGTACCAAGAGAAGGTGATACATACAGCGCTACATTAAAATTTAACTTTATTCAGTGTCATCTTACTATTAAAAATTCAGGATAGGTAGACTGAAAAGTCATTTTTCTGTGGGAATCACCATATGAAGTGAACCAACTAGCAAGAAAAATCACCAAGAAATGAGTCTGCTAATCATGTAATAGAGTTATTTTTAAAAATTGATCCATCTCTCTGGAGCTTGACATCAGTAGTGTTGGTTGAGAAATATTTGCTGAATTATTTATTTGACTTTTATTTTTTTGCTATTGTCAAATAAATTATTCACTGTATGATTTTCCAGCTGTTGATAGCACTTTTCCCAAATAACTCAATTCAAAAGTGAGCAAAAATTAGCAAACCTCTTAATATAGTATCAATTTAAAACACAATTACCCTCTGAGCCAGCAGTTCAGTTCAGAACCAGGGTTCTGAGCATCCCCTGGCGTGGCAAACACAGAGATCATTTCCACACGGTGCCAAGGGACGGGTAAATCCCACTGACTTTATTGCATCCCATGCGATAATCACTCAATAAATCTGAAAATGGCCCAGCAGTCCGGGACCCCAGGTGCCTCTGCAGCAGCCCCGCATGGGGCACGAGCAGCACAGCCCCAGCTCCTGTGCAGGAGGCAGAGCTGAAGGCTACAAAAATGCTTTTACTGACAGCGCAAAGTCCAATAAAACCCTGCAAATACACTCGATCCAGCTCTCTCCACCTGCTGCTTTACTGTCCCCAGCACAAACACAGCAATAAACGTGGGATAACTCACTGGCAAGAGCGGCACAACTGCGGAGTTGGAGAGCACAGAGCCACAAGTGCTCACAGTTCAGCGTCTGCAGGGTCCAGCCCAGCTCACACCACGCTGCACACGGTAACCAGGGAATGTGGAGATGGCTGGCTGAACGAGGGGGAAAGCTGGAAACATGAGCCACAGATGCCATTTCATGGGCAGGAAAGCCAGGTCTTCAGTCAGGAACAGCTCAGCACACAGGGCAGGGAGGTGTCTGCCCAGTGAGAATTCACAGCGCGCCCCAGAGCTGAGCCTCTGGATCTATAACGCTCCCGAGCATTCCTAAAAAGAGTTTTCCATGTCTTATTCACAAACAGCTTGGCAGGCTGTTAACACCCTCACAGCCTCCTGGAATGAAAAAATTTTCATTTTTCTGAATGGCAGGAGTTGCACAAACCCTGCACTGCTCAGAGGGAATGAGACCCAGGAACTTCTTCAGGCTGAAAGCCTCCAGAGGCAGCCCTGCAAATATTTACTGTTGAGCAATCCCAGCACACCCAGCTGGGATCAGGCACCGTGCTCAGCACACTGCCCTGCAGCACAATCACTCCTCATCCTACAAATATTTATCGCCCTCAAAGCCCCTCTCACACAGGACCAGCAAATTTACACTTGTGCATTAATATAGGTGGGGTTAGACTTTGGAACTCAGAATGCTTTTGAAATTATGCCCCCTACTTATTTTTAAAAAAATTTAATTGTGGCATTGAATTCAGAGGGGCAGATCTGGTGCTTTAGCATTTAGCTGCAGCTGTCCATGGTGAGATCTGTAACACATTTTTAATGCCTGGTTTATTAGTGTCCACACTGGTTCCACAAATGCAATTGCATATAAAAGCAGCATTACATTCCACAGGACTCAAGCTGTCCAAGTATTTCAAAACTAGTGACTTATTTGGAGATACCTGCCAAGGCACATCCAATATATGAGATAAGTACCCTCAGCTACAGGGATTTCCTCTGCTGTGAGCTGTTCAGCAAGTATTTCTGCTGAACTCAGACATCTTCCAAAACTGCAAAGTCCTTTTCAATTAAAATTAAAATTTCTAGAAAGAGTTTTCTTTACACAATTGTTCAGTATTTGCCAAGTCTAGAATTTAAAGAGGAAATACTTTCCACCTTTCTTGATATTGAAACAGAAGTTTCCAGAATCCCTTTTGTTTCTTATTTTTAAGCAATAATATGAAAAATAAACTGAAGAGAGAAAATACACCTTGCCTCCCTCCAAACCCAGATTTTTGAAGGAGCTTTAGGTTGAAATATATTTTAAATCACAGAATTACAGGGCAATCTTGGTTAGGAGGGACCTTTGAAATCCACGTGCTGTAGCACCCTTCTCAAGGAAGATTATTTCTCAGTAAATTGTTCAGTCTGTACCAATCAGGACAAGGCCCTGTCCCTGCTCCAGCTGTGGTACATTTTTTGGAGCAGATGTTTCCCCTCCACACACCTTGGGATGATGCGACAGCCATGAGGAAATGATACAGACAGGATGATGGGACAGGTCTGCAGCCGAGCCCTAGCTCCTGTCAAACCAAATCCCTGCTTTTGATGTACTGGTGCCACTAAAAGCTGTGTGAGTTCAAAAGCTCTCAGAGGTCATGTTGGTATCAGCATGAGCTGCGGGAGTCACTCCTTGGGGGTTTGCTGGTGCACCTGCAGCTGCCCCCCGGAGCCCGAGGCTGTGCAGCACCTGGGCTCGGGGCTGCCAGGGGCACGG
Organism: Emberiza elegans; assembly: GCA_024865655.1. Classification (NCBI taxonomy): domain Eukaryota; kingdom Metazoa; phylum Chordata; class Aves; order Passeriformes; family Fringillidae; genus Emberiza; species Emberiza elegans. The sequence goes on from JALJVW010000184.1 coordinate 57,384,402, forward strand.
GGACACGAGGGGACACGAGGGCCTGGCAATCCTTGGGCGCGCTCTCAGGAGTGATGGGAAGGATAAAAACAATAAAAATATAAACAACAATAATTAACAATAATAATAAAAACAATAATAGCAGTGGCAGGTGATGATTGTAGTTACACTGCAGGGAATTATCCCATGGGGGGTGCCCAGAGACAGCAAAGCCCCCCAGGGCAGGAACCAGTGCAGGAATCAGCGCAGGAATCAGCAGCAGCACTGGTTTGTGTCCCTGGGTGTCCCTGCTGGGGGCTGTGTCCCTGGGGCTCCCAGTCCCACCCTCGGGTGGCTCTGTGTCCCCCAGCAGCAGCAGCAGCAGCCCAGTGTCACTGCAGCCAGCAGTGCAGGGGCTGCAGCCAGCAGTGCAGGAGCTGCAGCCAGCGGTGCAGGAGCTGCAGCCAGGGATGCAGGAGCTGCAGCCAGAGGTGCAGGGGCTGCAGCCAGGGGTGCAGGGGCTGCAGCCAGGGGTGCAGGAGCTGCAGCCAGGGGTGCAGGGGCTGCTGCAGCAAACCCCAAGGGCACAGACCCCTGTGGCAGGCAGATCCCCTCCTCCAGAGGGAAATCCGAGGCAGCAGAAAGCAGAGCTGCACCCTGGGCTGGGCTGCTCCCTGCCAGGGCAGCCATCACACCAAATCATCTCTCCATGAACTCACCGAGCTCCATCTAAAAGCACTTAGGGATTGAAATGCCCGTTCCCTGAAAGCCTTTAGCAGAAGCTGATTATTCCAACGGCAGAGGAGCCACCCTGGCTGGAGCTCAAGTCAGAATTCCAAGAGCCCATCCCACCCCAGACACGCAGGGATAATGGCCAATGCAGCTCCTCCTCCTGCAAGGGCTCTCAGTGAAGCACTGAGCTTCTGGAACGTGCAATGGCTGGAAACAGCTCCCTCCTCCAGAATTGTTCCTTCCAAGGTTCTGTGTCCTCAAATCACCTCCAGCCAAACAGCTGTAAACAAACCCATTACTGCAGATAGACTTAAATGGACTTTAAATATTGCCTGATCTAAGGAGGCAGATGAGAATGGTGGGCTCCCACCACCTTACCTCAATGCGCTCTGGCAGAACGTGGCTGCGCTTGTTTGTCATTTCCAAAAGGAAATTACTCTTTCAGTAAAAATAATAACATGATCAGACTAATCTAGAAAAGTGGAGGAGACAGAAAAAACAGCCATGGCATGAAATGCTCCCTGGAATCCTCAGGAAATGTGCCCTGAGAATAGGAAATATTCCCTAGCCAGGGTGAGGAGCCCGTGCTGTCAGCTGGGGAGGCCAGAACACATCACCCAACCTTCCTTGTGTGGCCAGAACACATCAACCAACCTTCCTTGCATGGCCAGAACACATCACCCATCACCCAACCCTCCTTGTGCGGCCAGAACACATCACCCATCACCCAACCCTCCTTGTGTGGCCAGAACACATCACCCAACCCTCCTTGCGTGGCCAGAACACATCACCCAACCTTCCTTGTGTGGCCAGAACACACCACCCATCACCCAACCTTCCTTGCGTGGCCAGAACACATCACCCATCACCCAACCTTCCTTGCGTGGCCAGAACACATCACCCATCCTTCCTTGCGTGGCCAGAACACATCACCCAACCTTCCTTGCGTGGCCAGAACACATCACCCAACCTTCCTTGCGTGGCCAGAACACATCACCCATCACCCAACCTTCCTTGTGTGGCCAGAACACATCACCCATCACCCAACCTTCCTTGTGTGGCCAGAACACATCACCCATCAACCTTCCTTGTGTGGCAGAGTTCAGCTGGCGGCACCTGGGCCCCAGAGCCCCTCTGAGAGCAGAGCTCAGTCTGCAGGACTGATCTGGGACCCCAACAGCAGACTGACTGCTCAGCTCCAGCAGAGCCCTGCTCCTGCCTGGGGAACCTCAGCCTGCACTCAGACATCTTTGCGACTGACTGGGGAAAGGTGCACATCCAGCCCTTGGAAAAGACATATTGATTTTATTGAGCTGGAGGCAGGGGAAGAGACAGCCTAATTGTTATAATTATGAATTCAGTAATGTTGGTAATCATTAACAGCTTCAACAGCTTCATAAATCATTCACGTAAGGGGGAGAAGCAGTAAGTGAAGATCAATTTCTGCTCCAGTAACATGTCACACACACACCTGAACACTGAACTGCTTGAACTACTCACTCTTATTTCATTTTTACTCTTACTGCTACTGCCCCAGAGTTTCTTAGTCCAATTATGAGTCTCTAATGACTTAATTGAATGTAAACTCTCTTTCTTTGCAAGGCTAACATGGAACCTTTGCAAATATAGACACTGCTCTTCTTTCCCTGCAACGAAAATCCTCGAGGGGGTACGAGCTGGGACACAAAATCACCACAACTGTGGGCTTAGAAATATCTGCTCCAAGCAAGCAAAATGGAAAATCTGGATGGGGAACTTACTCCAAACCTCCAAACTACCACAGTTCTTGGAATTTGTGTGGAGAAATCCAACGGGCAGCTGTTATGGGTATTAAAAGCAGCCAAACCATGTGAAGAATTAAAACACAGCCCTGCCAGAATTATCACTACAGCCTGTGAATATAAACGCGTTTTTAGGCATGGTTTTCCATTTGCTTTGCTCAAGCTGCTTGACTTTAGTTCTGCTGTCATTGCACAGCAGGATAAGGTACAAACAAGAGCCATGAGGACTGCAGGAAATGGGCAGGGTTTTTAGAAAAACGGCAGAAGAAATAATCTGCCAGATTTCCAGAGGGCCTGAATGAGCAGTACTTAAAGGAACATCAAGTAGAGCAGAAGGTAGGTTGGTGATTTTTCCAAAAAAAATCAGTAGGTGAGGCTTAAAAGGCACAAGAAGCCGAAAGCGCTCACTTTCCACAAATATTTCAAGGATTTATCTGTCAAGGAGAGAAAATTGCTAGAGCAGGTAGGCAGGAGAGTATAATTAGAAACAACAGGAAACATGGAGCAAATTCAAAGCAAAAGGACAGCGGAAGAGCCTCAGAAAGAAATGGAAAACACAATATCTGGAAGGTTTAAAAGTAGATAGGATAAAATGCTTAGAGAGAAATCATTTCTGCAGTGGCATAGATGGCTCTAACAAGCTGGTTTGGGAGTTGTTTTTCTTCTTCCAAGCTCCTTAATAAAGAGAGGATTATGCAATCAGTCCATCTGAGTCCCTGTCATTCCCTCCAGTACGTTAGACCAATTTCAACAAAATTAGAGAGAAGAGCAGAGGTGAAGAATGATTAAATTTTGGAAGCAGAAGGGAGGGAGTGATGCCTGCGTGAGGAGGGATGCAGAGCACGCCCTGAGTGCCCCCATTCCTGGGCACACGGGCAGAGGCGCCAGTGCTGGCTGAGCACGGCTCCCGTTTCATGGCTTGCTGCCCTTGCCTGGAGTGCCAGCACAGAGCTGGCCCTGCTCAGAGCCACAGCAGCTCTGCCGCTCCCTGGGACCCATCTCCTCAGCCAGGCACACGGGAGTGTTCTGCTAAACAGCAATGAACCCCAAAGCCTGCTGGGCTGGGCTCTCATGTCTCAGCAAAATCTGCGCTTCAGCTCAGTAAATTCCCCCATTTTACACAGGGAGAAGCCCTCCTGCCCTCGCCCAGTGCTGCATGGGAATGACCCTGCACTGACAGGACGGAGAGCAGGCCTGGCTCCTGCCCCCAGACATGCTGGCTGCACGAGGAGCACAGCACAGGCACCACCGCACGGCAGCCAGGAACAAATGACATTTGTGGCACTGCTCAGCTGCCCGGCACACAGCACACTCCCTGTCTGGAGGCTGCTGCTGACTGCGAGCACAGCGAATGGAAATTCAAAATGCAATATGGGTATTTTCTCTATCAGAGCATCCTAGGACACACAATGAACAGCAGTAACTCCAAAACTGAAGCAAGGTAAAGGAGTAACTCTTTTTTTCATGGTAAAAACATGCAGTAACATGCATGAATCAAACTTCTCTTGGACAATTCCAAAAGAAAAGAGCGACAAAATGTCTCTATCTCTTATTTCTGTGCTTAATAATTTACAACTCTCACTCTTTGTTCATAAAAGAAACATTGTGTTCTGCAGAATTTGTGGAGATGTAAAACAAGAAGCAACAAAATCATCTGAATTACTGGGGCAGACTTTTCCAATGCTTAGGAGCAAAGTAATCTAAGACATGAAACAGCCAAGGATTGGTGCCAGAGTTTTTACATGAATGTGAGAAGTGGGCAGATGAACTGTGTGGAGAAAAGATGAAGCAGGAACAACTTGGAAGCTATTTGTGTAAGAAAGGGAAATGAAGAGCATGGGAGCAGGGAGTGGCTCCAGAGCAGACATTTCTCCCATAGGTACAAAAAAGTGACACCTCCATCAGTACTGATGAGTGTAAATCATAAATTACAGGCGGCTCCTACTTCCAGAAGGTCCCATGCTGCAAACATGATCATCCTTTGCTCTTCTCATCTATCTCATAAAATGCAATCACAGGCGGCAGAAAGAGAAACTTCCACTGCCCCCACAGCCCTGCTGGAGCTGCAGGTGAAATCCAGAGGCAGAGCTGGACTGAATCCAGGGACACCATGGCACTGGGTCCATTTCCAAGCAGGAATACAACAGGAGCAGCCACACAGCCATGAAAAATTGCAGCTGACGTGGAACACTGAGCTGGGAGCACAGGAGACGTCTGGCTGTGTCCCTGCTCTGCTGAGTGACCCCATGCCAGCCACGTCCCCACTCATCACTGCACATCTCTGACATCCTCAATGTGATTCAGGGCTCCACATCTGTCACTGAAGGCTAAAAGGAACAGTACAGGGCTAAATTGAGATTTTCAAAGGAGCAAATCCTGACCACTGAGATCCTCCAAGAGACCGAGAGATCAGCCGGGTCTGCAGCACACCCAGCAGGAGGAATGCCCTGAGGAACGGTCAGGGATCTGTATCCCAACCTTCAGGTACCTGTATCCCACCCTCCTGACCCCCAGAGCTGCACAGCTCATGGCAGCCCCCAATCCAAGGGTCAGGGATCTGTATCCCACCTCCTGACCCCCAGGCTGCACCTGCTCATCCCAATCCTCCTGACCCTCCTGACCCCCAGAGCTGCACAGCTCATGGCAGTCCCCAATGCAAGGGTCAGGTACCTGTATCCCACCTTTAGGTACCTGTATCCCACATTCCTGACCCCCAGAGCTGCACAGCTCATGGCAGCCCCCAATCCAAGGGTCAGGTACCTGTATCCCACCTTCAGGTACCTGTATCCCACCCTCCTGACCCCCAGAGCTGCACAGCTCATGGCAGTCCCCAATGCAAGGGTCAGACTGCAGAGCTCTTTTTTAGCCAGATCACTCCACTCCACTGCATTTCAATCTGCACTAGGCCACTGCAACATCTGCCTTCCTGACAGTCTGAAGTACAGACATGAAGTCCTCCATTAGTCTGTTTTGAAGCCCCTCAACTCTGGGGACACTTTGGGTGGTAGCTCTGGTCTGCACCAGGGCAATGACATTCCACAAGGTCCAGAGGGAAACAGAACTGAAGAAAAATAAAAGCAGTAGCTGATAATGCAGTTTTTTATATGAGCAGAGATCCAAGCCCTGGTTAAATAAGGAAAAGCTCAGTGGTGCATCTGTTACAACTGCATTAGGTGAGAAGCAGGAACTGGGAGCATCAGCCACACCAGCTCCCCCTAAAACTCCAACAAGTGAATTTTTAGTCGTGCTTTGCACTCCTAGACAACCCAAAGCCCCAGAGCTGTGAATGCTGCTGGTTTTTATGAATATATATATATCTATCTATCATTTTGATGTGACTGGAGCAACCCCAGTGAGGAGTGTGAGCCAAGTGGATGTCCTTGCCCTGTTCAGCCCTCCCCATCACTGAGGGAGCTGCTGCTAATGCACAGTGACAGCCACAGAGCAGCAGAGAGCTTTCAGAGCAGCAGCTCTGCTCTGCCACGCACAGCACAGGACACCGCATTCAGTCACACACAGCTTTCAGTCTGACAATACAACCCACTCTTTGCAACTGAAATATTTATTCAGACACAATTACCATCAAAGATTAATATTTAAATAAAGGGTAATTTGTTTTTGTTATTACTTTTATTTCTTTTTAAACAACAGTTAGGACTATGAACTGAATTAGATTATTTATTCCTACAGTGGCTCTTTAACATTCTACATTTATTAACACCAGTGTGAAATGCTCAGCCATTGATCAAACTCTTTTCCAGAGGGCTGGCTTGGGAGGAAAAACAAAGAAACCAGCCCCTGAGAAAAGCCATTACTGTCAGTTATCCACCCCACTGTGGGAGCAGAGGAGATCTAGGCCAGCTGCATCCTCATCCCTGAATGCTGCAGAGGCAATTCTGCTTTCAAACACTGAAGGGGGCACAGAGACAGGGGAAAGCCAAGCTAGCCATAAAGCAGAGATTCTACCCACGTGTCTGGAGACCTTGGCGTAGGAGGCAGAACTATTTCTTTGAATATATTTTGGTGGCTGTAATAATAACCCTGACACTGGGGTGTCTCTGGATCTGCTCAGAGATCCTCAGCCCTTTCTGGAGATGCAGCTCCAGGCACTGCACCCACCAAAGGCTGGGAACACACACACTGTAAGGGCTGAAATGAGGGATGTGGGGCTCCATCAAAATCAGTTTATTCCATCCAAGAGTTACACAGGCCAGGGTTAGGTGACAAGCTGTGAAGCTGTCAGCTCCAGGGAGGCCTGGAGGCCCTTTGGGTTTGGTTACAGCCGGTTACATTGCATTATTTACTTTGGTTTTGGTTCCAATGCATTATAGCTGCTGAGCATCTTCATAAAACTCCAACATAGCCCATGACTGCTATTTTCACGTTACTGTTCTGTCACTTCAGTGCATTGCAGTTTCCTAGACAACTTGCAGTGGAAAAAGCCCCAGAGCTGTGAATGCTTCTCTGAGCCATAAACCCCCTTCTAACTAACACACCCTTTTGTTTATGAATATATATATATCTATCTATCATTTTGATGTGACTGGAGCAACCCCAGTGAGGAGGCCTGAGCCAAGTGGATGTCCTTGCCCTGTTCAGCCCTCCCCATCACTGAGGGAGCTGCTGCTAATGCACAGTGACAGTCACAGAGCAGCAGAGAGCTTTCAGAGCAGCAGCTCTGCTCTGCCACGCACAGCACAGGACACCGCATTCAGTCACACACAGCTTTCAGTCTGACAATACAACCCACTCTTTGCAACTGAAATATTTATTCAGACACAATTACCATCAAAGATTAATATTTAAATAAAGGGTAATTTGTTTTTGTTATTACTTTTATTTCTTTTTAAACAACAGTTAGGACTATGAACTGAATTAGATTATTTATTCCTACAGTGGCTCTTTAACATTCTACATTTATTAACACCAGTGTGAAATGCTCAGCCATTGATCAAACTCTTTTCCAGAGGGCTGGCTTGGGAGGAAAAACAAAAACAAACCAGCCCCTGAGCTCTGGATTTTACAGCCATTACTGTCAGTTATCCACCCCACTGTGGGAGCAGAGGAGATCTCCACACAGGCCAGCTGCATCCTCATCCCTGAATGCTGCAGAGGCAATTCTGCTTTCAAACACTGAAGGGGGCACAGAGACAGGGGAAAGCCAAGCTAGCCATAAAGCAGAGATTCTACCCACGTGTCTGGAGACCTTGGCGTAGGAGGCAGAACTATTTCTTTGAATATATTTTGGTAGCTGTAATAATAACCCTGACACTGGGGTGTCTCTGGATCTGCTCAGAGATCCTCAGCCCTTTCTGGAGATGCAGCTCCAGGCACTGCACCCACCAAAGGCTGGGAACACACACACTGTAAGAGCTGAAATGAGGGATGTGGGGCTCCAGGGCTCTCCAAACCCAGTTTATTCCATCCAAGAGTTACAGCAGTCCAGGGTCACAGGTGACAGAGCTGTGCCTACAGCTGTCAGCTCCAGCTGCAGGCAGGCCTGGAGGCCCTTTGGTTTTGGTTACAATGCATTATTTACTTTGGTTTTGGTTCCAATGCATTATAGACTTTTCGCTGCTGAGCATCTTCATACAGCAGAACCAATCCATACCTTAACTATTATCTATAGCCCATCATAACTCCTATAATTACCATATTCACGTTACTGTTCTCCAGTCACTAACAGTCAGTGCATTGCAGTTTAAGCTAGAAGCTGTTTTTCAGTTTTCTTGCAGTGGAAAATTCTGAGACCTTTTTTCTACTTGCACCATTTGCTGCCTTGTTTGCCTGTGCTATCTTTGTGCTTGGTAAAAACATCTTCTTGTTTGGGGTGGGTTGATCCTCTGCTCTAAGCCATAAAAACCCTTCTAACTAACACACCATTTGCCTCCTTGGTTAGCCAGTGAGACTGGCTCAGCAATTCTTTTCTTCTCTATCAAAACTTGCTTCCATCTCTATTCCTTCATCAGACTCTACATTCAAAAATCTTTCTGCTAAGCACACATATCTGTGAGACCCTCTTGTCAAACTTTCATCCTTCCCAACAACACAGGAGTGCAGGGACTGGCGCAGGGGATTTCAGAGCCCTGCAGCAGAGCAGGTGCTGCTCCTGCCCTGGGACCACAGCCCAGCTGTGCACCTCTGACCTGAGGTCCTTGGGATCCCAGACACAAAACACAGCATCACAACTGCAATTACCTCCCCTCTCCATCCTCTCCTTATCCTGCAGTGGTACTTGACTATGAATTTGCAAAAAGCACACAGCACTTCAAACAGGCAAACCCATGGCTGCAGCTTGCCTGAAGTCAGGAGGGCCCATGGAGAGGAGCAGAGATACTCTGGCAGAAAACTGAATAAAACTGAGGTGACTTAGGTCTAACATTATCCTTTCCCTTGCCACTAACTCTTCTCTCCTTTCCAGGTGTCTTTTCTGTCAGCAAGATTTCTGGGATTATGCAGCAAGTTTTTGTCCAAGAGGAAGAATGGATAATCAGGAACCTCCCTGGAGCCCTCAACCTCTTGTAAATCCAGTCAGCACTGGATTGGATCATCTTGATTTTAAATGAACATAAATAAATTACTAGGTAAATAAACATTGTTTTGATATGTTGACAAAGTGGCTTATTAAAAGAAGGAAAAAGAAACATGGGGATGATGCAAAGGCCACAATGCAGCAGGAAGTGTTGGTGTTTGGGCACAGATTTTAGGCATAGACAGCACCAGCTCCAGCAGGCTCCCCTGCTGCTGTGTTCAGCAGGAACACAGAAGAAGGAGCGCAGCAAAAGGAGGTTAAGATACACACCCTGAGCTGAGTGCCTGCCTGACCTCCAGAGGGAAATTCTACAACCTTTCACACTTCCAATTTTAAGAGCACCTTGCTTCAATTTGAGTCTGGTACAGTGAGAGATGAAAACGTTAAACAAGCGTCAGGCAACTATCACTTTTCTATGGGGAAAAGGGAAATAAAACAGCATTAGGCAGCCAAACATTTAGAACAAGATACTGCTTTTAAATGGTTGGGTGAAACATTGCAAGGGTCAGCATTACTATTACAGGATTTTCAGTTTGCATCTGTGTCTTTTGGGTTTTGAACATGAGCCCTGGCCATGTTTTAGCCTGTTCACCAGGGGCAGCTCCTGCCCCAAGCCTTCCAGCTGCTGGCCCTTCCTCAGAGCAGATCTGGAGTAGCATTGCTGAGTTTCTGTTCTTTGCTCGTTTTACATGAAGTAGCAAACCGTTGCTCAAAAGCCAAAAAATGCCCTGGGTTCTTCTGGAATGGCGAAAGGTCAGCCCTAGCCTGGGATGTCAGAAGAAACAGCACATTCAGAGGTGCAGATGAGAAGGAAATTGCTCTAAAAAAGGGATAAATGATGTATCAGAAGTGTGACAGCTCTGGTGGAGCTGACCCAGCAGTCCTGGCTGACGGAGCGCCCAGGGCCCCTCTCCTGCCCAGAGGGTCAGAGATGCTGAGAAGAGCAGGAGAGCACCTGGGGGTCCCTGGCCCTGGGGCGCAGGCGCACAGAGTGCTGTGATGGAACAGCTGCCCAGGGACAGCACACACTGTGCGGGCACTGACAGTGCCACACGCTCCATGGCACTGAGAGCAGGGGATGCAGCTTTGTTCAATCTCCTTGTCCCCTGCCCACCTCAAATATTTATCCTGACAAAACAAAACCCACCTCCAAGTCATTTCTGCTGCAGGGCCTGGTGGAGCTAAGCCACAAACCAAGCTCATCCCAGAGCTCTAATCTGTACTGACCTTCCCTGGCTGCAGCCAAACCTTTCTCAGAAACCTCCTCCCAGGTGAAACATTATCACTTGCCTTGTATAAATAAACTCTGTACCAATCCTGACCCTTCCCACTGTTCAGCTGTCTAAATTTCAGTCTGTGACATTCTAATGCAATATTTTAAAATCACCGAAGATATTACAAGTACCTCAAGAAGAAAATAATAATATCTGGAGTTTATTGTAAAGTATGACCTTAAGGTGAAACATCATCATCCCATTATCCAGGTCCTGAAAGCACCAGAGGCACACTGAAGTTTAAATAAATTATGGCTTTCACATATGAACACACACACACATCCTTGACTTCACTTTTTGATGTAATTCAATGCTAAGGACTACTGTGGAATTTATTAACATTCTTGCCTTCACTTTTCTATTTTTCTCTTGTAAATGACACCAATTCTAAACTCATTCAAGTGTAAGAAATGTTATTTTGTTTCGGTTGAGTTTTGTGTGCTCTCAGCTTCTCAAGAGCTATTGCAAAATTCGTGGAGGTTTTTTATCTCCTTCTGAGCTGCTGGGATAGCTGAGAGTTAAATCTGAATGCCCTGAAAACATTGCTTGTGGGTTCACAATAGGAATTCTGCTGCAGGCCTTGGAGACCTCCCTGGTGTTTGTGTGTTCTCTCCCTGTACCCAACACTTTGCTGTCGACTCACAAAAAATTGGAGAAGGAAAAAGAAAGCCTTACAAATTATAGGAAATGTATATCCTACGTGTTGCTAGGAGGAAATGTCAAGGGAGAAAAATAAACGCTTGCTGACAATTGCCAGTCATTTAGTGCCAGCAGCTGAACAACACAGGAGCTCTGCCTTCCCTCCCTGGGCAGCCTGGAGGGGATCAGGGCACAGCAGCCGGGCTCTGGACACGGGGAACCTGCTGGGGTCTGCAGCAGGAGCTGCCCCAGGCGCCCACCCAGGGGCTGGCCAGGCCTAAACCCAGCTCCCTGTGCCCCTCCAGGGGCTGGCCAGGCCTAAACCCAGCTCCCTGTGCCCCATGCCAGGGGCTGGCCAGGCCTAAACCCAGCTCCCTGTGCCCCTCCAGGGGCTGGCCAGGCCTAAACCCAGCTCCCTGCCCATGCCAGGGGCTGGCCAGGCCTAAACCCAGCTCCCTGTGCCCCACGCCAGGGGCTGGCCAGGCCTAAACCCAGCTCCCTGTGCCCCATGCCAGGGGCTGGCCAGGCCTAAACCCAGCTCCCTGTGCCCCATGCCAGGGGCTGGCCAGGCCTAAACCCAGCTCCCTGCCCATGCCAAGGGCTGGCCAGGCCTAAACCCAGCTCCCTGTGCCCCATGCCAGGGGCTGGCCAGGCCTAAACCCACTCCCTATGCCCCATGCCAGGGGCTGGCCAGGCCTAAACCCAGCTCCCTGTGCCCCATGCCAGGGGCTGGCCAGGCCTAAACCCAGCTCCCTGTGCCCCTCCAGGAACTGGCCAGGCCTAAACCCAGCTCCCTGCCCACCCAGGGGCTGGCCAGGCCTAAACCCAGCTCCCTACCCATGCCAGGGCCTGCCCGGGCCTAAACCCAGCTCCCTGTGCCCCTCCAGGGGCTGGCCAGGCCTAAACCCACTCCCTGCCCACCCAGGGGCTGGCCAGGCCTAAACCCAGCTCCCTGCCCACCCAGGGGCTGGCCAGGCCTAAACCCAGCTCCCTGCCCACCCAGGGGCTGGCCAGGCCTAAACCCAGCTCCCTGCCCACCCAGGGGCTGGCCAGGCCTAAACCCACTCCCTGTGCCCTATGCCAGGGGCTGGCCAGGCCTAAACCCAGCTCCCTGCCCACCCAGGGGCTGGCCAGGCCTAAACCCAGCTCCCTGTGCCCCATGCCAGGGGCTGGCCAGGCCTAAACCCAGCTCCATGTGCCCCATGCCAGGGCCTGGCCAGGCCTAAACCCAGCTCCCTGTGCCCCATGCCAGGGGCTGGCCAGGCCTAAACCCAGCTCCCTGTGCCCCATGCCAGGGCCTGGCCAGGCCTAAACCCAGCTCCCTGTGCCCCCCCCAGGGGCTGGCCAGGCCTAAACCCAGCTCCATGTGCCCCATGCCAGGGGCTTGCCAGGCCTAAACCCAGCTCCCTGTGCCCCTCCAGGGGCATTCTGAGCCACACAGTGCTGGGGTAAAATAATAATGAAATGATTTCAGCTCAGATCACTGAAATTACCCCTGAAATGATTTCAGCCCAGATCACTGAAATGATCCCCATCAGCACCCCCCTTTCTCCCTTTTCCTGAGAGTTCCTGTGACTCTTCAGAGTTATGGCAGCTACACTGAGAGCACCACAACTGCAGGCTGGGAATAAACACTGGAGAGAGGGAGAATACTGAAAACTTCTAGAAATGGTTATCTCATCCACCAAATGAGATTCACATTTGGTTGCTAAAAGCCAAGTTATATTTTTTTCGTTCATTAAGTATTTGCACATACAGAAAAAAATTAATTGATAACTGCAATTATTTAAGAGAAAGAGTTTGTTTTTCCTGAACTAGTTGAAAACATTATTAAATCTCCATAAATACTTCAGCACAGCAGATAGAAATGAACATGCCTGCAGGATGCCATGGAGTAAAAATGCACAGATGAGGCTGCAAAAATAGCAAATAGCCATGAAATGCATGAACCAGTGATGACTTCGTGAAATTCCACTGTCTGAGGTGAATATTTTGCTCTGCAGAAAAGGATTGCAAACCGCTGCAAAAAGTCTTCGAAACCACTGCAATATATATGTCAAAAAATAAATTACTCTGAAGTTTGCTGCCCTGCCCTCTTTTAAAGAAATACATAATTCAGCAAATTCCTCACTTCCACTGAAATGCTAATTAAAATAAAGCAAGAAGAACATTATCATTTTCAGTGGAAAACTTGCCCTGGCCCCGGAGAGTTGCAATCTTTCAGAGAACAGTGTGGCAGTGCATCCTGCAATCCACCAAGGCAGTAAAGAGGAGCTGGAGCTGTTGTTAACAGGAAGGTTCTGCAGCCTCAGCCCGGTCCCCACCGGAGAGCTCCCTCCTACGCCCTGGGCAGAATCTGCTTTCAGCACTGAAGAGGCTGTGCCAGCCCTCTCCCAGGTGCTACAGCCATTCCTGTGGAGATGCCAGAGCGATGCCCTGGGAGCCTGGACACCAATCCCCAGGGCAGAGCCTGTGCCCCTCCCTGCTGGGCTGGGAGCTCTTTTCCAGTGGAGCATATTCCAGCTTTGAGCCAACCCTGGCTTTAAGGAAAGACACAGTGGATGGCTCAGGGCTGTGAAGGCTAATGAGCAATAAAGGGCTGGAAATGCCCCGTGATTGCTCTGCAGGACTGAAACCTCTCCCTGGGTTACCTGGCAGAGACGTCCCTTAGGGCACTCCCAGAATGCCCCCATCACCTTTCCCTTTCCTGACCTACTTTGCATTCCTCTGGTTCATCTTTGACTCTCACAATTAAGTTGATTCCTGTCTATCACCACATTCATTTGCAAAAATCTGCAGGATGTCAGAAGTCAAAGAAATGTAAGAACGTGAACTCAAAGGACAGGGAGGAAATCGATGCTTCTGTGTCAAAAGTCAACTTGCCTATTTCAGAAAGCACTCTGCTGGATTTTATACTTGAAAGAAGCCATGGCTCTTGCTCAGATGTGGACTCAGATCTCCTGATATCTCCAGTGCTGAAATGGCACAAAATTGACAGTGTGGAATATCAGCAGCAGCACTCCTGCCCCGGGGCTCAGGCACCTGTTGGGAGCACGGCAGAGCCCCAGCCTGCGGAGCCCTCAGCTCCTGCTACAGAAAAGCTGCTGCTCTGAAATGCCTCTTTAGAGCAAGGCCAAGGGCTGAGCATGAAAGGGTAGGGAAAATCAGCCCAGACATATATATATATATATATATATATACTTTTTTTTTGGTTTTTCTTTTCTCCAAGGCTGTATTTCCAGAGAATGCTTGCAGCCACAGCAGCTGCAGGGGCTGTGTTTGCTCACACAGCACCCACTGGGTGACCAAAGGGGTATTTTATATTTCACATCCCAGTAACAGTTTGTAAATCACAGGTGTGCTGCAGCAGCTGCCGTGTATTTTAGCTCACAGCAAGAAGATGGTTGATCAAACATAAAGGCAATGTGTACAGCCTAAAATCAGTTTGAGGATGTGCCATAACAACTGCTGGAAAAGCAGAATCAGGCATTCTGGCAAACTAGGAATAAACAATTGCTGAACACCATTAACTCAATACCATGGGCACTTCAAAGGAGATTTAGCCCCAGCTGGCTAAAAAGCTAAACAGAAGAAGCAGTTGTGCTTCTACCAAGACTTCTTTAGGTTGTACTGCACCCATTTAATGAAGCATGAATTTTAATTTAGTCTGACACTTGGATGTATTTTTAGATTTGATTTTTGCATCTTTTTTGCACACCCAATTTCCAAGCTAGGAACGTGTTGGAGGGTGCTAAACTGCACATTAAAGATGCCTTTTCCATGTAAACTGTCACAGCACGTGTACAGAAGTTCCTGTGAAGGAAGATGACATCAGCACAGAAAACATCTCCTCGGGGATGCAAGGATAATTTAAATAAAAGATTTGCCAGTTCTTTAAGGTTTACGGATACTGGCAGGTTTACTGATACTGGCATTTGCCACAAAGTTCATATGTGAATGGTAAGATTTACAAGGTTATTTCTGTCTGTCTGCTGCACACAGGTGAGGCAGATAAATCTTGGTGCAGGACAGAGTATTTGGACAATACAAACGTGTTATGGAGCTATCTAAAATGATTGAAGTGCTCTTTGATCATAAATATGCAGCAGCAGTGGCAGCCACGGGCTTGCCTGAAAGCAGCAAGTGTCATGTGGGAGACAGACTTCTGGAGAATTCAAAGCTATTTTCCACATTCCCTTGGTTCCTTCAGAGGAGAGGAAGATGGACACATGGGATGGAAAACATTGCTATCATTTACAACCCTCCTTCATCCTTTTGTCCGTCATACCTATTTTAAGGAGAGAATGGCCTGGCAAGTGATGGATAAATACGATGAAGTGAGAGATACAGATGATAAAACCAAAGCTAAATTTACCAGCAAATGCTGTCATTCACCACAGAGGGGTCAGAGGCAGAGCACAGCATCTGCTGAGCAGTGCCCATGGCTTCTTTCTCACCAGCACGTGGTGCCAGGAGACTGCCCAGGTGACAGGGGCAGCTCAGCCCTGCCTGCTGCAGCCACACATCACCCGTGGTTCGTGTTTGGTTCCCGTTCTCAGCAGAACACACCTCAGACAGCCAGGGCAGCAGGGCTGCTGGCGAGCACAGCCCACAGACAGCTCCCGACCCCCCGGCAGCCCTGCACACACACGTGCAGGGCCGCACAGGGCAGGCAAACACAGCTCTGCACACATCCGCCAGCCACGGCGCTGCTGCTGAGCCGGGGGCGTCAGAATCAGGCTGCGAGTGTGACTTTGGGATACTCCCTGGAATCTGTTCAAAATCTGAAGAATAATCTAAGAGAAAACCAAAGGAAGCAGCTCCTGAGTAACTAAGTGGTCCCACTGAGATGGCCTCATTAGCCAAATGAACAGAGCAATGGTTGTCCCGAGGTACAAGGGGGCAGACACAGGTGTGGGAATGCATTTTCAAACTCTCATTTAACTCTTACCATTATTGCCCCATTACTATTGCTGTGCAATTAATAATCTAGTTTGCATTGCAATATGATAAGGATTAACTAAACCATCCCCAGTGTCTGATTAGCCTGCAGGTATGGACACAAAGTACCCTTTAGCTGTGGGCTGTGAAAATCAGCTCCAGGGCTCACATCCTGCCTCTGCATCCCCCTGATGGACCCTGGCAGGGCAGGCACTGCTTTTGGGAGCCAGCCTGGATTAGGCCGTGCTCAGTCCCACTGAGGGGGGCTCACAGAGGCAGTAACACACCAAGGACCCCAGGGATGAAGCTCTCCCTGGGAAACCTGCGGTGTGAATAGAAGTGGCAGATGCAAGCCAGTGAGCTCATCAGCAGCTCCAGAACAGATGTGGCACAGGGTGATTTTACTGTGCCTGTGGCATGGCCTCTCCACAGACTCTCCATGCTCTTCTTTCCCCCTGCGAGTCAGCCCCTGCACAGCCCTAATTCCCAGGCACTCCAGAGGATGGTGAGTAATGAATACATTGCAGTATTGCTGTTCTATGGGTTCTAGTGGTGGCAAAAGCTGAGCACTTGTGATTAAATGGAGGAAGTTAAAAGGTGCTGTCAACAGCGTCTTTCTCTCAAAAGGTTTTATTTCTTCACCATTCTTGCTCTTGTTGCTTTAAGTAGAGAAAAATGCTGTGGTAGTGATTTCTTTATTAGAAATGTCAATAGGGTCTGCCAAACTTTAATCGGCTCACTCTGCTGTCAGACCAGACTGGCATCAACTTCCTTTATGAAATAAATGCCTCCTCTATTGAGCTCCCTATTAAAATACTGCAAACCCCCAGAACGTTGAACGCAGCATTATCCAGCTATCAGTGTGCATGTAAAGTATGTCAGTCCCAGGGATGGAGAACCCCGCTGCCAGAGCCTCAGCCAGGCTGCTGACCTGCCCCATTCCAACTCTGTCTGCCTGGCTTTGAAGGAACTGTGGGCAGGTTTCTCTGCTCGCTGTCCCAGCGCCAGCGCAGAGCACAGTGAGGGGCTGGCACTGCACAGCCTGGAGTGACTGACCCCCTCTGACTGTGATCCCACAGCCATTCATTCCTCACAGGGAAACTGCCACAACAGGCTGGCCTAGGACGCCTCAGCTTTGTCTCCTGTTGGACACCGAGGAACCAGACAGGAAACAGTGAGAACTTCCTTCTCTTTGTTCTGTGTCACCGCTGATGAGCAGCAGGGAAAGGAGGAGCTGAAGCAAGCAGGGATAAAAGGAGAAGGATTTCAATTGCACCTGGTCAGGATTGTTAATGAAACCAGCGATGTGCCTGGGGACACGGGACTGAGCTTTCCACTCCCCCCTCACCACCACCCCAACAGCACTCCAGCATTGCTGAAAATCAGATCTCAGTTCAGTTTTTAATTTGAAAAATTTAAATTTGATGCATCCAAAATCCTCTACTCACCCTAGAATATCTTTTTCATGTTTACTGTAAGAGCCCACATTATTCCCATGCTCCAAGGCTGCCCAGCCAATGAATTCATTTCCAATAAATGCTTCAAGAAAATATAATTGTTGAAATTCAAGCAAGTGTCCAAACTTTACTGATGCCAGCAAGATTTCAGGTTAAACTGAACTACTTCAGGGACTCAGGAGCAAGGGGAGGACAGGACTTGTGCTCCAGGGCAGCCTTACAGAGGAAGGTTGCCAAGTGAACGCTGCAGGATAGTCATTATGCAAAAACCACCCCTCTAAACTCAGGTATGTCTCAGAACGGTCCCTCTCCTTGGCTAACCACCCCAGTCTGGGAGGCTCTGTCGAGAGCAATCACTCCTTTTTTTAGCTTTCCCATGGTTTTATCTATTGCCAAAAGCTGGATATTGGTTCCACTGGCTGATCTCCCACCTCTGGCGTGGCAGCAAGAGCAATCAAGAGCAGGCTAAGTATGTGCATATTAATGAAGTGCAACTGAACAAACGTGCCAGTGCTCACTGAAGGGAGATGTTTTTCCAGCCAAAGATCCAATAAGAATTTTAAAAAAAGAACAGAAGCCTCAAAAGCTTGTGAGGCTCTTAGTTTCTTCAAAACAAAACAACAGGCCCAGAGAGAAATAAGTTGAGAATTTCATATAAACTCCATTGTCTGAGGCTGGGTTCCTCGAGGTTGAGCTAAAAGAAGGAAATACCATCTTTCAGCCCTGGTAGATTCTTCCTGGCTGCTCATTTCCTGCAAGACACTAAGGAGGAATCATGACAGATGACTCCTCTGCACGATCCGTTTACCCCAGTTTTACAGCAGAGATCAGAAAATTTATTGGATTTTGCCTGAAAAAGAGACAGCATGTAATAACCCTTGTCTGGGAAGGATAAATAACATGCTGAGTGGAGGGAGAAAAGCACCTTATCTGTTAATTGTAAGGAAAACTGTAAAATCAATAGGAATATAAGAAACCAGTCAAAGCAAGTCTCAAATTCCCCTCAGGTGTGAGCAGTGAACGATGCCCATTTCCAAGAAAGAGGTCACTGCTGTCATTGTGCAGGTCACCAGTGCTCTGCTGGTGGCTCCTCGCCCCCATTTCCATCGGGGCTGCTTGGCTCGTGTGGTGACAGCTTCTCCCTGCTGTCACTGGAGCATCCCACAGCCCCAGCTGAGGATCCTGCACGCCCAGCCAGAGCACTGGGTGTGTTTGTGCCCAGCTCTCACTCAGAGCCACTCCTCACCCAGGCAGCAAGGGCAGGGCACAGTGGGGGGACAAGGAATGAAAGGGCAGCACCCCAACTCCTATGGAAGCCTGCTCCTTGTTCCAGGAATGAAAGGGCAGCACCCCAACTCCTATGGAACCCTGCTCCTTGTTCCAGGCAGCACCCCAGCTCCTATGGAACCCTGCTCCTTGTTCCAGGAATGAAAAAGCAGCACCCCAACTCCCATGGAACCCTGCTCCTTGTTCCAGGCAGCACCCCAACTCCCATGGAACCCTGCTCTTTGTTCCAGGAACAAAAGGGCAGCACCCCAACTCCTATGGAACCCTGCTCCTTGTTCCACGAATGAAAGGGCAGCACCCCAACTCCCATGGAACCCTGCTCCTTGTTCCAGGAACGAAAGGGCAGCACCCCAACTCCTATGGAACCCTGCTCCTTGTTCCAGGAACGAAAGGGCAGCACCCCAACTCCCATGGAACCCTGCTCCTTGTTCCAGGAATGAAAGGGCAGCACCCCAACTCCTATGGAACCCTGCTCCTTGTTCCAGGAACAAAAGGGCAGCACCCCAACTCCCATGGAACCCTGCTCCTTGTTCCAGGAATGAAAGGGCAGCACCCCAACTCCTATGGAACCCTGTTCCTTGTTCCAGGAATGAAAGGGCAGCACCCCAACTCCTATGGAACCCTGCTCCTTGTTCCAGGAATGAAAGGGCAGCACCCCAACTCCCATGGAACCCTGCTCCTTGTTCCAGGCAGCCGAGGCAGGGCCAGCTCCACTGCTCCCCCTCCCAGTGTCCCCACAGAGCCAGTGCAGCTGCAGGACCTGTTCCCAGCCCCAGAGGGAAGAGCTCTCCTGGCGGTGCTGCCTGAGATGGAAGCACATGGAAGCACGGGACAGTCCATGGAGCCCTGTTCCTCCAGGAGCCCTGGGCAGGGAGCTGCTGCTGGGGCCAGGACAGGAGGGCAGGGCAGGGCTGGGAGTGCCCAGGGCATGGAGCAGCACACCAGCACCAGGTGCTGCCATGTCCTCTCCCAAAGGGACATTTACTGAGGTTCATTCAGTGCTGAGGTGCCCAGGGCATGGAGCAGCATACCCAGGCAAGGTGGATGTCCCTCCCAAAGGGACATTTACTGAGGTTCATTCAGTGCTGAGGTGCCCAGGGCATGGAGCAGCATCCCCAGCACAAGGTGCTGCCATGTCCTCTCCCAAAGGGACATTTACTGAGGTTCATTCAGTGCTGAGGTGCCCAGGGCATGGAGCAGCATACCCAGCACAAGGGGCTGCCATGTCCTCTCCCAAAATGACATTTACTGGGGTTCATTCGGTGCTGAGCTCTCCAGCCCAGCCCATGAGCAGGAAAAGGTTCAGAATTTACCATCAGAACCCCTGAAGAGCTCCAGCACACAGAGGGGCCTGCCCACTCAAGTGCCCACTCCAGTTCCATTAAGACAAAAAGCCCCTGCAATTTTGGGCAGGCAGGAAAAGAGCACAAAGCTCCCGCTGAGAATATGTACACAGCATTAATTCATTAAATGTTGTTTCTCTGACCAAAAAATGTTCAAATGTTTTCATCTAATGCATCTAATGTAGTTAATGACCTGATGAGGAATTCAGATACTGCCCCAAGAGAAGAGGAAATAGAATGGTCTAAATAAAACATGACTTTAAATGGGGTGGAAATCACAACTTTCTTTACATATGAAAGATGTTTCCTTCACTAGGATTTATCTCAGAGAAGTGGGAAATTGTATAAATTCTAAATTAAGCCCCAGAGGCTATTCACACTGTCCTTTAAATAAAATTAAACACCCACTCAGAGCCTTGGCAAACGAATACAGGTTACAAATGAACAGAGTGATTTTTTAAGAGCTTTGTGTCTGAACTACTCAGACAAAAGGGGTTTAGTTGGGTTTTGGGGGGAGAGGGACAACATCTTCCTATGCTGAAATCAGAATTTTAAAAGAAGAACGGAACTAGGAGAGATTTTCAGCTGTGAGGGTACATTTGGATCTGCCCCCGTGCACCAACACCTCACGTTTAAATGGAGTCAGTACAAAAGGACCGGGCACACTCATGTCCCCAGGTGCACGCCAGAAGCAGCGCCCAGTTCCCAGCCAGGCTAAGCACAGAAACCACAGTGACTGCGCTAGCACTGATCCAAGGACACTGCAGGTGCCAGGCCAGCAATGAGCGGCGTTCTGCTCTTCGGTCATTCTGGAACACAAAGCTGACCAGAGATAAACCCAGTTCACTTAACTATACTGCTAATTATTCTTTTTGAAATGGAAAATTTCTGCATACACAATAGTCTTCAGAATAAAGTATCTTCATTCCTATTAACTGAGAGGTGGCATAAAATAATTTCTTTGACCCATGTGCTATTATTAAATTAATTACATGTCTAATTTCTATTAGAGGGAGTTGGGGAAGAATAAACAGATTCAGTATAAATGTACTAACAAATCAAAGCTATTAAAAAATAGGTGTAATTTCCCAGCCTCTGAGAAATAAAGAATTACTGTCCAAAGTGCTGCTTGCAGAAGCAGGTGCCTAAATTTAAGCCATAATTTGATGTCAGTCTATTACTGGGTCAAAAAAATACAGAATGGGATCCATGACAAACAAAACTTGTTGCTACTGAATTATTCCTGCAAATGGAGAAACCCAGGGAATCACCCGTTGGTTTGACTCCAGGGAAGAAAAGGAGCAGGCAGGGCAAAGCAGGCACTGATTGAGTTTCCCACACAGAACAGCATGAGAAAAACACTGCACTGACTGCTGAGAAAGTTCACAGCTACCAAAGTCATTTCTATTTTGGTGGTGCCAGCACCTACAGCATGAAATGCCTGCTCCTTTCTAGATTACCACATTTCCCAAAACAAAACTCAACAGCCATGATTTGTAAAAACCCATTTTTCCTTACGCTGCAAGCCAAGCCGTCATCTATTTGCCTTCACTCAAGCACTCTCTCCAGGTAACAAGCACCAAGCATTTTTGTTAGGTAATGTTTTCCCTTTGTTTCAGACCTTTTCCATCTGTTCAGTAGTTTACTGACAGAGGAAGCCAATTCCAAGGCAGACAGTGGTACAGAACTGAATATATTTTTGCATTTCATGTGTGGTTTTTTTCCTTCCTGTCTTCCCCAAATTATGTATTTGTTCAGCTCTGATCTAAAGGGACAAAGAGGCCAGGGCCTTTTAATTTTTCTTTTAATACTGCTCAAAAAGTATTTCAATAAAGAAATCTTGTTGTGGTTATATCATTGGCAAAACTCCATCCCAAAATAATAAGATTCACTCATAATCCTTGTTTGAGCAATTCACATTGAGCCCCCAGAAGCCAAGAGAAGCCCCAGCCTTTATGTCCGAGTGCCCTGGGTCAGTTCAGTGAATGAGGGCCCAAAGGCACAAGGGACAGCAGCACCAGAGGAATGGGCTGCACAAACCCTCACCCACCTTGCCCTGCCAATTCTGCTCCTCTTCCCCCCCTCAGGCTGCTAAATCCATTGACATCCTTGGCTTGGAGCAACAGATCCATACCTGTAAAATATTTAAATAAACAAGTTCCATCCACATCAGCCTCCGAGCACTCAATAAACTTTCCTCAGCTGAAGCACCAGGAGCAGCCAGATCGGCACTCTGCAAACAGCCACAATTGCCAGTTCTGCTGTTTTCACTGTGCTCCCCGTGGAAATCATCCTAAGAGGCAAACTGTCTGTCCCTGTACCTTCAGTCCCGCCCTGCCCACGGCCATTTAAGATGCAATCCATTGAATTAGTGATTTTTCAATCCCAGCTCACAAACCCTGCGGTTTGGATGTCAGCAAAGCTGTTTCCTGGGAACAGAAAGGTGCAGAATGCCTCCTTTGCTGCTGTCCCCTTTGCATTTATCAGTGAGATGATTTTCCCCTGTAACACTTTCCCAGCAATGCTCTCCTGCTCTCCAAGTGCCTGAGGAGCAGCACTGAACCCAATTCACCAGCTACCAACAAACAGGATTATTGCTCCTTTGGTTTTCTTGCTCTTTCTTCCCCAAAGCAAGCTTGGGAAAGCTTTTTATTTTTTTTTTTGGCTTCTTTGACAGCCAGACATCTTAATCACATGGAATGTCTCCATTTCTGCTGGGTCTCCTTTCATTTACTTTTTATGATCCTCTAAAAGAATTGGGATGCTGCCTTGTAAAACAAGGATTCCTTGTTGCCAGCATGGGTATTTTACTTCCCTGCTCATGCACTCTGGTAGGAATGTGACAAAGGCACAGACAGTACACATCCAGATCTATTCCAGAAACCCACTAAAAATACTACAGGAAACCTGCTTTAAAACCTCATTTTCAAAACATTTTGCAAAGCATTTGTGCAAAATTCCTTATCATTCAACTGGGCATGTTGACACCCACCAGCATTTTAACCAGAACAACTTTTGATCTCTGCCTTTCAACCTAAAATTGAAAATATTTTATACTCCCACCTCTTCCAGCATGCTCAGTCTCCATGGAGACTACAGGACCATCACTTTTTTTTTTTTTTTAATTAATACCATGGCCATATGTCACTTGAGTGCAAATGCAGTGAGATTTTCATGGGCTTTCCACTCCATTTCAGTGGGATTCTAGGGCAGTGAACCTCGGACAGGGAGAGGTCCAAAGGGCCCCCTGATAGGGCCATAAAAGCAAAGGTACAAACCCAAGAGAAGATCCAGTGGAACCCAGCACGTAAGTAAGAGCAAACTTGCCACAGAATAATGACCACTTTATCTCTAGATTTGTTTGTGTAAGCCTCCTATCCAAAACTGTCAAAAGCTTTTACAGACACAAATATGCAATGTTTAATATCATCCCTCAGTGTCAGGACCCAGGCATTGATGTCCCCACTCTTCATGTGAAACCCAAACCAGGAATGGGTCATCCCCCGGCTGAGGGCACCCCAAAGGTGCTGCTGCTGCTGCTGGATTCACAGGATCCTGTGCCCACCACCGTATTTGGCAGCGCTGTTTTCTGGCACTCTGATGCCAAAGCAGCTCCCTGCCAGACAAAGCAGAGGCAGGAGGGGACGGAACGTGCTCCCCCCTCAGCAGGGACAGCCCTTTATCACTGAGGGCACACATGGAACAGGAAAAACCTCACAGCTGCTACAAACCTGCAGCTGGGGATGCGAATCCTGGACAAACCTGCAGCTGGGGATGTGAATCCTGCACAAACCTGCAGCTGGGGATGTGAATCCTGGACAAACCTGCAGCTGGGGATGTGAATCCTGGACAAACCTGCAGCTGGGGATGTGAATCCTGAACAAACCTGCAGCTGGGGATGTGAATCCTGCACAAACCTGCAGCTGGGGATGTGAATCCTGAACAAACCTGCAGCTGGGGATGTGAATCCTGGACAAACCTGCAGCTGGGGATGTGACTCCCTGAACAAACCTGCAGCTGGGGGATGTGAGTCCTGACAAACCTGCAGCTGGGGCTTGTGGGAATCCTGCACAAACCTGCAAGCTGGGGAGTCACCTCCTGCAAACAAACCTGCAGCAGGGGAAATGAATCCTGGACAAACCTGCAGCTGGGGACTCCCTTTTTTCTCCTGAAACAAACCTGCAGCTGATGGGATGTGACTGCCTTTCCTGGACAAACCTGCAGCTGGGGATGTGAGTCCCTCCTGGACAAACCTGCAGCTGGGGATGTTCTCATCTGGACAAACCTGCAGCTGGGGAAAACAACCCAGAAAACCTGCAGCTGGGGTGCAAGCAGACAGTCTCCTGGCAAACCTGCAGCTGGGGATGTGGAATCCAAAACAAACCTGCAGCTGGAATTAAAATCCTGGATTTTCCATGGGGATGTGAATCCCCCAAAACCTGCAGCTGTTCCTCCTCTGTGCCCTTCCTGGACAAACCTGCAGCTGGGGCTGAATCCTGCACAAACCTGCAGCTGGGGGTGTGAATCCTGGACAAACCTGCAGCTGGGGATGTGATTCTTGACAAACCTGAGGGATGGGGATGTGAATTTGGACAAACCTGGAGCAGGGGATGTGAATCTTGGACAAACCTGCAACAGGGGAATGTGAATTCCTGGACAAACCAAAGCTGGGGATGTGAAGTCCTTTCCTGACAAACCTAAAACGATGGATGATGAATCTTGGACAAACCTGCAGCAGGGGATTTGAAATAAAACAAATTTGTTTGGGCAGGGGAATGTGAATCCTGGACAAACCTGCAGCTGGGGATGTGACTCCTGAACAAACCTGCAGCAGGGGAATGTGAATCCTGCACAAACCTGCAGCTGGGGATGTGAATCCTGGACAAACCTGCAGCTGGGAATGCAATTCCTGAACAAACCTGCAGCTGGGGAATGTGATTCCTGACTTACATGTGGTCTAACAAAGGTCCAGCTTGTGGGCACTGCCCAACCTGCACCGAGACAAGCCTGTTAAGTCACCTGTGCTACAAATACAGCAACACTTCTTATGGTAAATGAATACAGACAATGAGAATACCTCAGCCAACACTCCCTTTTTTCCCACTGGAAATAATTACATTCAGCAAGGCCTGATGGCAGCAGACTGCCTTTCCCCCTGAGCAGGGTGTGACACTGCAGTCCCTCAGTGCCCCTCCTGACCCAGCAGCCCACTGTTCTCATCTCGCACTTTTCCCTCTACTCAAAAACAACCACAGAAAACACAGAGGAGTGCAAGCAGACAGTCTTGGCTCAGTACCTTCTGCAACACGAACCACGGAAAGTCTGGAATTAAAATCACATTTTCCTATGAGGGAGAGACTCTCCAACACCAGAATACGTTCCTCCTCTGTGCCCTTCTTCAGACACTGCCTGGGGCTGTACCTGGAGGGGCTCGCAGAGAAGCACAGAGGGAAAGCTATCGACTATGTGATTCTGAAGAGGGATGAGGGGATGGTGCTTTGCTTTGTACCCTGGATGGGAATCAGCCAGGATCTATACAGGAGCAGCAACAGGGCTGATCAATCTTTATTCCTACACAATCAAGCAAAGCTGCATCTTCAAGTCCCTTTCCTGACAGCTCATAAAACGATGGTATCGATCACAATGCCTGAATTTGTAGCTTTGACAATAAAAGCAATTTGTTTGGGGAGGGAAATAGCCGTATGAGGTGAATGCACGTGGTTTATTAACTTCAAAAAAATAATTCTTCTGAGCAATAATATGAAAGGTTAGACAGAACTTTTTAACCTTGAAGATTCTGACTTCCCTTTTCCCTGCTAAGACCCGTCCCCCTTGAGAGAGCTTGTGTTTTGGGTTTGGGCCCTGGTCCATCCAGGGTGTGCAGCATTGCTTGGCTGGTGTCTGTGCTGCTCAGGGTGATTTCTGCCCTGTCCATCCAGCTCAGGGAGCTGCATTTAATGCACTGTCCATCCACCCGGGGCTCATTTGCCTCACTGTCCAGTCCTTCCAGCTGCTGGGAGGCAGAGCCCAGCCCCGCTGCCAGACCCAGCGGCATTTAATGCCCTGTCCATACACCCCAGCGGCATTTAATGCACTGTCCAAACACCCCAGCGGCATTTAATGCCCTGTCCATGCACCCCAGCGGCATTTAATGCCCTGTCCATGCACCCCAGCAGCATTTAATGCCCTGTCCATGCACCCCAGAGGCATTTAATGCCCTGTCCATCCACCCCAGAGGCATTTAATGCCCTGTCCATCCACCCCAGTGGCATTTAATGCCCTGTCCATGCACCCCAGCGGCATTTAATGCCCTGTCCATCCACCCCCGCGGCATTTAATGCCCTGTCCATCCACCCCCACGGCATTTAATGCCCTGTCCATCCACCCCAGCGGCATTTAATGCACTGTCCATCCACCCCAGCGGCATTTAATGCCCTGTCCATACACCCCACGGCATTTAATGCACTGTCCATCCACCCCAGCGGCATTTAATGCCCTGTCCATGCACCCCAGCAGCATTTAATGCCCTGTCCATACACCCCAGCAGCATTTAATGCCCTGTCCATACACCCCAGCGGCATTTAATGCACTGTCCATGCACCCCAGCAGCATTTAATGCACTGTCCCTCCACCCCAGCGGCATTTAATGCACTGTCCATCCACCCCAGCACATTTAATGCCCCTGTCCATCCACCCCAGCACATTTAATGCCCTGTCCATCCCCTGGGGAACGGAGGGGAGAGCAGAGATTCCAGATTGGAAGAGCGGAGATTCCCCGATGGAGGGCTAGGCAAGGATGTTCCTCACCCAGAGAGGGGCTGGAATCACCACTGCCTGTCCTGGTCCTGCCCAGCTCCTCCGGCTGAAGCTCTGCATGCAGGGCTCTGGAGGGACCTGGGCTGGGTCCTGAGCCAGCACCACCGAACTGCAGTGAGTTCTGCCCGCTCCAGGGCTGGGGCTCCACAAGGAGCCATCCCCTGAGAGATCAGCTCTGGCAAGGAGGAGAGGGGGCACAGAGGGAGCTGCACAGAGCAGTTACTCAGGTGAGCAGATGTTCCTCGGTTCAGGAGGCACCTGCAGCTCCTGCTAAGCTCAGGTAGGTCCAGCCCTGGGACGGGCAGCACTAACCACAGCACTGGTGCTCTCCTCAGGGGGACCCAGCCCTGCAAACACACCTGCACTGGCACTGAGCTGGAGACAAGAGCACTGGGAGTGCCCTCCCTGCACCCATCCTACCCCTGCCTTCCACAGCACATCTGCCAGCTCCTCCTGCCTTCCAGAGCGCACCTGCCAGCTCCTCCCACCTTCCACAGCGCACCTGCCAGCTCCTCCTGCCTTCCAGAGCGCACCTGTCAGCTCCTCCTGCCTTCCAGAGTGCACCTGCCAGCTCCTCCCACCTTCCACAGCACACCTGCCAGCTCCTCCTGCCTTCCAGAGCGCACCTGTCAGCTCCTCCCGCCTTCCAGAGTGCACCTGTCAGCTCCTCCTGCCTTCCAGAGCACACCTGCCAGCTCCTCCCCTGCCTTCCACAGCACACCTGTCAGCTCCTCCTGCCTTCCAGAGCACACCTGCCAGCTCCTCCTGCCTTCCAGAGTGCACCTGTCAGCTCCTCCTGCCTTCCAGAGTGCACCTGCCAGCTCCTCCCACCTTCCACAGCACACCTGCCAGCTCCTCCTGCCTTCCAGAGTGCACCTGCCAGCTCCTCCCGCCTCCCAGAGCACACCTGCCAGCTCCTCCCACCTTCCACAGCACACCTGTCAGCTCCTCCTGCCTTCCAGAGCACACCTGCCAGCTCCTCCTGCCTTCCAGAGCGCACCTGCCAGCTCCTCCCAGTGGAAGGGAGTTCCCACCCCTGCCTTCCACAGCACACCTGCCAGCTCCTCCTGCCTTCCAGAGCACACCTGTCAGCTGCTCCTGCCTTCCAGAGCACACCTGTCGGCTCCTCCCCAGTTCCACATGTTGACAGTTCAGCCCCAAAGCCAGGTCTGCACTACAGAGCCAAGATTTTCTGGCAATGACTTAAGCATGGAAAAGAAGAGGCTGCATGAGGATGGAGCAAGGAAAAGCCATTTTCCTACAGAACTCTGTCTCAGGCGTGATTGGCTCTCGTGTCCAAGAAACTACAAGCTCTTATTTAAGATTTTTCCATAATTGCCTATTGATAAGAATTCAGCTGCCTGGAGACTCTCTATTATGTTTTTCCTCTACTCTGTGTACTTTCCTGACACAGATAAGAAATGCCCATCTCTGAGTCAGCTTTGTGCTGTCAAATCTAAGGCACACATGCACAGGCAGCGTGAGACTCGTTTGCTCTCCAAACCTGGCTAAAATCCCCTTTGTTTCTCCAAAGGGAAAAAACCTAATGAAATTAATGAAAAACTGACCTAGCTGTAGTTACGTGCTTTATTTCCTTCATTAAAAATGACAAATGTATTCTGGAGCCAGCACATGTGTAGTACTGCTGGCTGTATTTATGACAGAAATAAGCATAAGTTCTCTCCTTTGAAATAAACCATCCTACACCTATCATAAACAAGAGATCTGCACAACACACCACAGCACTAGAATATATCCACTTGCCTGTTGACACCTCCCTGAAATAGGGGGAATATTATAATGTTAAAAATAGAAAGCATGAATATTGTTGATGTATAAACAAAAAAGAAAGCAATATCCACAGAGCGCAGAAACAATATGTAAATTAAGAGCTAATGGAAAAAAAATCTCATATTGTGGGAGAAAAAAGCTTGAGAAATTGACTTGACATCTTTATGCACATTCTCTGAGATGTGGCCCGCACAGCACAAATATTAGGTGAATTTAATCTACAATATATTGAAATTGCAATCGCCTAATATCACATACATGTATGTAACTTAATTTGAATTATTAGTCATGGAAATCATTCTCAAGGCCTGATATGCTGCTGCACAAATTTCTTTCATATTTCTACCCAGGCCTTTGGGGGGGAAGCAGCAAAAGCTGTGTGCATTTCTTTGCAACTACACCACCCTTCTCCCTTGAAAGCCTCGGGGGTTTTCCAAGTCCTTGAGCCTCTCCAGGTTGAAGTTTTGTAGAATTTGTGGGGATTGAAGCTGTTTATGGTCAGTGCCTCTCATCTGCCCAACAGCTGGCAGAGCCTTTGCAGTGATGTCACTTCACCGTAACTGGGGAGACACAGATTCTTGCACACCTATAGCAATGCTGAACCCTTTCCAAGTTCTATCTGTAGAAAATCAAATGCATTCCAATTGTTGCCTTCTTTCCTTTTTTCTCCTAGCTCTGTGCGACATGAAAGACCTCCCTCTGCATCTCTCCTCCCCAGTCACACCTTTCTCTAAAGCAGCAGCACCTTTTAACAGAGCACACGACTCTGTTAACTTTAATGTCTTCCTTTTGTGACAATTAAGGAAGAGATACTCAGCAGAATAAATTGACACACCAGACTGTTTGAAGTGTCCTTTAATCTTCTGGATGATTTTAGAAGTTCAGCTGGTTATTTCACTTAGAGATCAGACTAAAGCAACTCCCTGCTCCCCCTCCTCCTCTCCTTGTCAAATAGCTGTGACAGCCTGGAGAAATATTGTCTGTCTTGGATGCAGCCACTGCCCTGGAGTGTAAAGCTGCAGATGAGTTCAATACAGCTTGTTCCATTGCTAATTTCAGAGGGCATGTAGAGCTGCTTCTTCCCCTGGCTTAACAGACAAATTGACTTTCTAATTTTAGAACAGGAGACTTCTGCACAGGCACAGATCAAAAATGCTCCTTTTCTGATGGATCTAAATACACATTTATGCTCTGAAAAGCCACGGCACCTGAGGGACTGCAAGCTTGCCATGAAAACTGCTATTTAGGAATGCTGCCCCACAGCCAGATGTGTAAATACAGTGGTGATCGTGCTTGTTCCTGGGATGGGCCAGTTTAAAACAGCCCTGTTACCCCACATTACAGCACTGAAACAAGGCTGGGGGACAAATAAGGGCTGTAATTTGCTCCTTTCTGTGTTTGCATTGCATCTCCATAAATGTACATCCTGCTTTTCCTTCTAAACCACAACTCAATATTTGCCTTCTTTGCTCTGCCCATGGCACAACTCTTCCTTTTCCACTAAAAGTTAAAAAGTTCCATTTACTACGTCTTTTTAGTAATGGAAAATGAAATATTCAGCCTCTGAAGTGAAAGGGGATGAGAGCATCATCTCCATCCCAGCAGGTCTGTGGTCACAGGGCTGTGCCTGACAGCAATTCTCCTACCTGGAGCTTTCACCTGCCTGCTAATTGTGCATTTCCATACAATTAAACTCTGCAGTTTCTGATGGCAGCACCTCAGTGATCATTAGCAGTTCATTAGGACTTTTGGGTGTGCTTACAAGTCCTGATTACAACTGAAGAGTAAAATCTTTATTTGTGGTTTATCCACGAAGCAGAAGAAGCATTTCTTTTCATAAACAAGATTAATCCCTTAAACCACTGCACAAGAGATATTTTCCTAGAGAATTACATAAGAATGATGAGAGTGCCAAATCCACACACCTAAAGTAAAGAGCAAAAATACAGCTTTACAAAACAACTGCTGATTCCCACCATCTCAGAGATTTGATCATAAGGCTGCATTTCTAAAACTGTCATTTATCCCAAAACTCTGGAGACAGCTAAATTCCTGATCCTTTGCTGCCGAGAGCCACTGCAAACAAGATTTATTTTCATGTCCTTTATGAGAACAAAGTCTTGATTTTTGAACAAATAGTAATTTTTCATCAAGACATTGTAATTCTCTTTGAGACTCTTATGGACTAAGTCAGAGGTTTATCTTACTCAAATATAGAAAACAAATGCAGAATAAACCCACAACCCCCCTCTCTTCCTCAGCCTTCTTGGTACTGAATGTGCATAAAATCAAACCTGATTCAATCTATCAGAACCTAAAAAGAATTGCAATATAGACAATAGGTATGTACTGAATGTGTAAATGCATCTCTAACATAAAACATATTGGTGAGATCATGGGAATACAACATGTGGGTTTGAAAGCTACAAAAATATTAGGACAATTCAAAAATATTTGTTGCACCATCCCCCATTCAGTAGTCCAGAACTTGGAGAAGAAATGAAGCTACAAAATGAAGCCATAAATTTCCAGGTAAGATGTGTATCTAGCTTTTGGGAAAACCAAGGTAAATTGCAGCCATTTTTCCATGTGCAGTGGAATTTAGGAGAACAGCCTTGTCTGTTTGTATTAACAGACGTTTAGAATTGGAAATCAACACTCAAAAATAGAAGAACATGAAGTTTCTTATGCTTCCAAGCAAAGACTCAAAGACTGACAAGGGACACAGTTTGGATAAATTTTGGGTTTGGCATCCAAAGTGCAAAACAGAACTTTGTTTTCCCTATAAAAATCTACCCAAATTTTTCCGAAGCGTGGATCCCAGGACACGAGGGAGATGTGATTTTGAAACACGTGTCACACCCAGACTTGTCAGAGCCTGTCTGCCAAACTCCTCTGTGCCCGTGGTCCTGCAGAGAGTCCCATGTGTTCCTGTGAGACTGTTCCTCATGAATATGCATCAGAGATTCACTCCAGCATCTCCTGATTTCTGCAGCTGCTAAAGCGCCTCCGCTATGGATGCTGACAAGTGCGTAATGTATGG
Organism: Emberiza elegans; assembly: GCA_024865655.1. Taxonomy (NCBI): domain Eukaryota; kingdom Metazoa; phylum Chordata; class Aves; order Passeriformes; family Fringillidae; genus Emberiza; species Emberiza elegans. The sequence continues at coordinate 57,415,996 of JALJVW010000184.1, forward strand.
ACAACACAGAGAATGTGCTCCACATACATCCCATTTATTCATTCTGTGCTCATTTCTTACAGGCACCTTTTGTTCTCTTCCAGGCCTGCTGTTCTCCCTGCCGTCGCTACTCCACACAAAGACCTGCAAGTGTCTGTAAGAAAATTAATTGCTTCAACAATTAACAGGAAAATGCATCTCAGAGGAAACACTTCATAATCGATCTGTTTCCAGGTACAATATTTGCCACTCAGGAATAGATTATTTGGATTGAAAATTATTCAAGCTAATTATTTTCTCTCTAGTATGAGATTAAATGAAGAGTGTAATAATAAACTGAAAATGAAGAAGTTCTGCTCAGCTCTTCACAAGCTCACAGTGAAAGGCCCTGTTCCAGTCCTGATTTCAAGGATTCTGCTCATCCTGTGACCAAGGACTTGCTGAAGGAGCCCGTGGCTCTGTGTCACAGGTAAGAGTTCTAGAAAAGACGGTATCTTGTCAACACTGAAGGGATTTTCAAAGTATTTCAGCTAAAGCTGAGAAAAAGGCAGGCAGGCATTCCTGCAACATGCCAGGGAAAATTTCTCTCAAGAATCCCTGCAGACAGTAGCCATGCATTCAGCTAATTGCACATTTGAATATTAGCTTCAGGTACGCCCTGGAACTAAGAATAACACGAGCACATCTGTGTAAGTGCAGGGGATCCCTCAGTGCCACCCTGGCACAGAACCCCAGGCACAGCCCTGGAGCTGCTCTGGATGCTCCTGGAAACGGAGCCAGCAGCAGATGCAGCCCTGCCAGGGCCACATTGCCATGGACCGGGACTTGTCATTGCTGAGAAAGAGAATGGCACAATTAACCGGGGTAGAAAAGAGCTTTGAGATCATCAGCCCATCCCACGACCTAACAGCACCTGACCGACCAAACCATGGCTCTGAGGACCACAGGGTGACTCCACCTGGGCAGACAATTCAACCACTCTTCCAGTGAAGAATTTCTCCCTGATGTCTAACCTAACACCCAGCCTAGGCCGCTCCTCACATCACAGGCAGAGCAGCAGAGCTAGCAAATACTCACATTTCCAAGCATACCTGATACAAAGCCACATTTATACTTCTGACATGAAGAACTCTGAGGGCTCCTGACTAACAAAGGAGCGCACACTGCAGTAAATCCTGCACTTTTCCAAAGAATCATGCAAGAAGCCACTGGTCCCTTCCCAGCTCACTTACTGCCATGGATGTACAGCCTGAATCCCCACTCCCGCACACCCTAAAATCCTCCTGTCTAGATTCTGGAATGTTTTCTCTGTGCATTCCTCCACTCACATTCAGTGTCAAACAGTTGTGCACAGAACACGATTCATCACTTGACACAGACACAAAGTGTGCTGCACACTGCACCAGCTCCAGACTTGCCTTGGGCTGCAAACACCAGCCAGGCTGGAGTGCGCTGCTGGAGGAATGGGGCACATTGCACTCCTTGATGGCACCCAGAATATCCAGGGAGCACACTTGGCTCTGCGTGGAATCCCACAGCTCAGACCCCGATTTTACACACACACACGTCCATGTCAGACTCAGAGACACCCACAGACAAGGCATCCCAAACACCCAAATTCTTTTACTGGCACAGAAGCCAACAGAAACTCCAAAAAGAGATCTAAGACACACCAGCAGTAATTCCAGAGAACTGTGCCATTGATGCATCTGCACAGCAAGAGCTGAAGCCATAAAATCATGCCCAGTGAACTCAGCCTTGTACTAGCAGTTGGAATTTATTTAGGACTGGTTTTGTGATTTAGAAGGATGCCAGGCTGTGTTACATAACTCCCTTAACCTTCTGGCCCACACTCGGTCGTGTGTTGATTTAGATGTGACAGATTGATTTTTTCACCCAAAACATGGGAATTCCCATGTCTCAAGAGCAACAGGTGTATTTTTAGCCTCAGCTCATACTTTAAGTCATCCACTCAACTTTCCAACTCTCTCAGTAATTAGTATTACTTCTTATAAGATTTCCTCCAAGGGGGAAAAAAATCAACAGTAGCATTAGAGATATTTTCACAAGACACACTTTTGCATTTAATATTAGATTTTTAATAGACAAGAGATTACTCACTTGCAGTCTCTTTTGTAATAGAAAGCAAACTGGCTCTGTCCCACTGGAATTGTTATTTTTAGCCTCTGGGCTACTAAAGGTTTAAGAACTACAGTGCTAAGTACCACACACACAGAGCAAGCATAACAATGATGAATCCTGAAGGTTCTTAAGGGAAATAATTCTTTCTCAAGCTTAAAATTATATTTATTACACTAGGTAATACCAGGGAAAAAATACAGGCACTAAATATGAATGAGGTTATCCAAAGTACTGAAAATATCCTTTAGCTACTTCAACACCAGACTGAAAGAAGGGCCTCTGCTCAGCAAGGGAGGTGACAGAAACACCCCAGAACATCTGCATCTCACCCAGGAGCAGAGGACAAAATTCCCAGCATATCCATGAATAACCTGCCTTTTCTGTAACTGACTTCTGTCAGCAAACTACTTCACCTTAGATTGCTTCCCTGCAATTATCTGATTCCCAGTTCTTCATGCCAAGAACTCTCAATGAAAGAGGACTGAGCCCCAACATGATTTATTGTTTGCAGACCAACTGCTTGCAGAGCTGCAGTGCCTTCAGAAGAGTCCCTGAGAACTGCCTCCAGCTGCTGATGCTGAACATGGTGCTGCAGAACCTCATTTACCCGCAGCACTGCATGGGTCACTCACAGAGAACAGCCTGGTTACCACACAGCACAGGCAGCTCTGTGTCTGGAGAACCTCTTCAAACGCCAGAAATGACACCCCTGACTCCTCCCGTGAGAGCATCAGAAAAGGGCCTCTCGTTATGTGAGCACAGGAATCATCAGAACTGCTCCCAGGACTCCTCAGGTCCATCCACAGCTCACCCCTGAGCCATCACATTCACTGCTGCTGAGGCCAGCACAGCTTTTCCTCTATTCCAGCTGAGTTCACGAACAGGGAATACTGAGTACCTGCTCTGTGTTCCATTTTGCTGTCATCTGGGAGCCCCACACATGGAGTACCTACGGATCCCTGCCTTCCACGACTACTTTTATACAGGAAGTAAAACCCAGTAAGGTTTAATCCAATACACCAAGGGGTAACATGCTTTCAGATGAACTCGGCCAGGAAATGAAATGCATCCTCCTTACAAGCAGCCAGAATTCCTCTGTTCCAAGCTGTGCCCTGAGGCCACAGCTGGCTGAGCTGGGGTAGGTTACCCTGATGCTGCCATATGGGAACATGGAACTGCTCCAACTCAAATTAAGGAACATTTTCCAGGTTGTATTCAGCTGTGACAGTGCAGAGAACACGGCATTTCCTCCCAGGGTTTCTGGATATCCAGAGGAGGACTGCAGAGCTGTGCTGGAGGTGCGGACAGCCTGGCCCTGAGGACACCAGCCTGCAGTCCCCCTGCCTGTCATCATTCCCTGGAACACCCTGTCACTAGAGCAGAGCCAAACATAACAGTGGCCAAGATAAACGAGACCTCCTGCAAAGCCCTCTGAAAGGAACACAACATCTTCATCAGTTCCTTGTATTTACTCATGAATGACACCATCGTTCCCACACGTGCCATGAGAGCTGGAGTTGGCAGCCCCAGCCCTCCCTGGTGTGTGGGGAGCCAGCACAGCTCCCACAGCGATCCCTGGACTTTGAGTATTAGCTGCTCTGCTAATATCCTGCTCCAAGAACTCCAGTCCCAGGGGACCTGCACATCTGGGGCACCATGGAAGTGAAACATTGGTATTTCAAAAGGATAATCCCTGAATGAGGGAATTTATTTTCTTGAACAGCTTCAAAAGACAGCGCTGGTTCTCACCTTTCCCACTTGCAGCAGCATCTTGCTCAACACCAAAGAGCAGGAATAGCCGTGCTCCCCAAGGAGAGCCCGAGACTGAGCTGAGATTGAAGGGCATCATCTCTGCCCTTTGAGCTGCAGTGCCCTGGCTTACCTGCTCCATGCCAGTGCCAGGCCCAGCAGGGCCCCCGAAGGTGCCAAAGGCCATCCCCTGCCTTTGAAGTGCTTTCTTTAAATGAATGTCTCAAACCAACAGGTGGAAAAGTTGGCTAATAATGCCTTTACCTAATAATTGGTTATTATTTCATCTCTTTCCTTTTGTTTGATTCCAGATGATAGCCATAAACATATTTTCTAGTGTATTAGCATTGCGTAGAATGATTTCAAGAAAGATTCTGCATTTCTTGCTAAATAAAATAGTTCTCTTTTTAAAAAAAACGGAAAAAGTGGGTCAGCATGTAAAATAATAATGCACTGAGGCTTGGTTCAGACAAATTTATTTTGCCTTAACATCTCAAGGGGTTTTCTCTCTGAGGGCACATTTAAGCTTTAAAATGAGAAATGGAGGTTTGTGACTAATTGCCTTCAAACAGAGCAATGTAAACATGACTTCTGAGATGTTCAGTACTTTCACATGATCACAACAGACAAACTCCTGGAAGCCTGGAGGTTTCTAACAACACAGGAAGGAAACAGAAAAACCCAAAGTGTACACAGCATGAAACTCTAAAAGTACCCAGGGTAAATATGTTTGCAGCTGATCATTACCCACATGTCTCAGAAGCAGAAATGGAGCTCAACCCTGCTGTTTCAGAATTAAATGAACATATTCCACCTGCCCAACAAGAGAGATCCTAACGTATTACATCAGCACCAACAATCCTGAGTGAACAGACAATTTTTAGGGCTGAGTAATTATTCTCAGAAAGCAATTCTGGAACTACATAAAAGTGTCGGCTCTCTCCCTTCCCTCCTCTTTCCCTCAATAATAAAAGCAGGATTAAAAAATGGATAGGAGAAATCTTTTTTTGCTTAGAATTCACATAAACAAAGAATGCATTGGGTTGCCACTAAAATCCCCAAACATCCAGCCCAGCCCTTCCCCTGCTGGGCCTGTCCAGCTCTGCACACATCACCCTTGAGTATATTCCATTCTCAAAGTCTGATTTCTGCAATCGCTTCCTTGCTTTTATTTCATAGTGACAAAGTGAAGTTCACGTGATTCCCACAGGATGAGATGTGACAAAATACAAGGGGATTTTTTTTACTACATCACACATCCTTTCCTCTTATTTTAGAGTAGAAATCTCTCTTTCCAAGCAATAATACATTTCTAGGTGACAAAGTCATGTGAGCCCATGGGAGCGAGGAAAAAAATTAATGGTGATCTAAAAAATTAAACTACTTTTATGAAACATCTTGATGAACACCAGCAAGAGACAGAATGTAATTATTGTGGCCATTAGGCTGTTATTTATGTTAAATTTGTTGCTCTTGTTGGCTTCAGAAGTGTTTTAGGACTACAGCACTCTTGGGAGTCCATCAAATGCACTGGCATGTGCAACAAGTAAGAGAGTGAGGCAATAGCTCACTGCATTTACAACATGAAAATGTTTAATAATTGCATGTGAAAATGAGAGAAATAGGGCACTAAGGACAATGGCATAAATGCAACACAAAGAAAATATTGTGCAGAAAACCAAAGGCAATGTTGGCATACATTTTCCAGTCCCCTGTTGTTATTTAATATCAAGTTAATTTCTTCAGTTATAAAAGTGTTAAGAAAATGAAGCACTGAAATACAGTACCATGAACAAATGAGACCTGCAGGAATAAATGAAGAATGTAGCCTAGAAGATCCTGTTACTGTCTCTCACTGCGCTCACATTCTCACAAACTGATTTAGTCACTTGTAGTTCAAAATGAGACTCAGTTTCTCTGACAGCAGCATCTGGTTTCAGGCAGCACAAACCAGCAACTCCTTCAGTGCTACAGAACTGAGGAGGAAAAGTATCAAAACAAATGCTGTCCTTGTTACGTTTCCAGAAAAAGGGAAAGGAAATTGCCAAGCAAATTGTCCATTATATAACTGAAACACTTCTGGTGATAAAGCAGGAAATGTTCATTAAGGTTCTACTCAGAGATGCCCAAGCCTTGTCTGTAATTATTTTGTATTTGACTGAATCAGTGGCTTCACTCCTGCCACACGCACAGAGCACAGTAATGGAATGGGAATAACAAACATTTCTACCCCAAAATACAAACACAAATAGAATATTGTAAGAGGATCGTGACACCCATTACTATCACACCAGAGCATCTTGTCTAATGTCTCCCCAGCAGCTGTGGATGGAGGGAAGTGCTGCCCGTTGTGTTCTGCAGATGAGGAAAACCCAATGAATCCTCATCTTCAGCCCCCCAAGGGTTTTCCAGGCCCATCCCAGTGGGCACAGTGCCAGTCCAGCAGCAACACAGGGCAAGAACGGGCAGGAACCCAGACTTGAACTTGTGGCTGTTCCTGCTCTCCACCACCACCGCACAGCAGAGAGCCCTGTTTTGGGTCAGGTGAGAAACAGCGCTAGGGCAAGGAAACACCTGGGAAATGCAGGACTCCTGAATGTCACCCTCCTGTTCATTCACCTCCTTGCACGGGGAATTCACAAAACCAAAATCAGCCAGCTCCCAGGGCAGAAGTAAAGGATGCATCTCCCAGAGTCACTCAGTGCTGGAAGGGTTTCCCCAGTCCCATCTCTGGTCACTGTTTAATTCCCACACCCTTTTCTCTTTGCTTGTTTGGCCACCTGCTTGGCAGGAGTGCGGGTCGGCGCCTCACGGGGAACAGCAGCAGTGCTGTGCAGATGCACAGGCAGTAAACCCATCTCATCATCTCCTGGGCCAGGGTTTAGAGTGGTACAGAATTATTACTGCCTGAGAAGGAAATCAGCAGAACTGGGGAGAACTTTCTAATTGCTTCACCATTAATCTGGAACACTGTCGCCAGCCCGTAATAAGCAAGGCACAAGAACCTCAAATCATATTTGACAGATGGGCTTAATTAGTTATTCCCAGACAGAATCATAATATTTGCTGTTAATATTCATCTGAAAACACCCTGCTGGCTGTGATAATATTTATATGTTAATCCTGTTACGATAAGCTGCCGGTGCCAGAACCTCTCCAAACAAAATGACGGATATATTTCAAACCCCGAGCTGGGAAGGCTCTGGCATTCTGCTCTGGGTTGTCACTTGCACAAGTGCCTCCTTAAGCCGTGAAATTACACTTGTCACACTGAGTTAGCTTTATTAACACTATTTTCTGATCCATGTAAAACTATCAGGAACACAAAGGTACTGAATCTGCAGTTAATTAACATTGCCACCTTTGCATCCATGTGATCAGACCTCTGCTTTTTAGGAGAAATTAAAGAATATGCAAATAGAGTTGCTGTAATTTCTAAATGAACTATGAAGGCCAAAAATTTGGTAAAGGACATCAATATTTAACTGTGACCCAGTGCGCCTATTTGGTGACATCAAACATTTCTAGATAAGGATAAAATTATTTTCCAAAATCTGTAGAGCACATGTAATGTGCTCTTTCCCCATGTAATGCTTGATCTTGCTTCTTCAAATGCAGAGCTAAACACAGCCAACTAAATTTAATGAGGAAAACAATACACTGGGCCCTGCATTGCAAATGCTTTGCACTTGTTACAAAGAGGGAGGAGGAAGTTCTCAAAAGTGAGAAAACCAGAAAATCTCAGCTGGGAACTCGATGGAGCAAATCAAACCAGGAGTCACAGGGGAGGTACACACACACCTTCTCCTCTCTGGGTTTTCTTTCCAGTAACATCTGTGTACAACCACAGATTTCTTTTAATAAACATCCAGCAATGTTTATACTCAGCATGTGCAAGCACACAGAATCCACAACCACTGCATGAAAGATGACATAGTAATTTATTTTTTGTGTACCAGGGGTCATTTTAAAGGATTGCCACTGGATGATGAATAGTGAAGGGAAGTTCAGTTGCCAAGATTGAATTTCCCCATGAGGCTGCTTTACATTTTCCTGCTGAGGAACAGAAATCAGGCAAATGCACTCTATGGGCCCAGCAAGATAAAGTGTGATGGAAAACTCATCGCTGAAATAATCTCTGATTTTGATCCAATGCCCATTTCTGTCAATGAAAATATTCATCCCTTTTCCAGTAGCTTTGAAGGGGGATTTTAAGGAATCTGACAGACTGTGCCCAGCACAGGAAGCTCCCGCCTTGGCATACACACATTCCTGCTCTGCCCAATGCCATTCAGCCATGTTTCAGATGAGGAAAATTCAGCATCCATAGCAAAGGAACTGTGTGCAATCTGAGCTATTATAAGCAGAAAGTGATTACAAAGAGAAGTTCTTCCCTTCCTTTTTTTATATATGCAGATTGCAAGGAAATGAAACTTCCTAATTATTAGGTTCAGAAGATTTTTACTTATATATCATAAACCACATAATAAATCCCCAAACCCTATCAGATTCTGTAACATTTCACACGTGAATCACACACAAAGTGGGAAGTTTTCTATCAGCAATGCCAACCACAAACAAAGGCAGTCTGGTCCTTATAAATGTGCACTTGACTTGCAGTTCCAGAAGCAATGAACAAGAATCAGCACATTATATAAAAATGTATTCATTAAACCAAAGAGTTGGGATTAAAAAAGGAACATCCACCTGCCAGATGAAGGCATTTTAAGACACATCAATGTTGCAGAATGGGAATGGAAAACAGAAAATCTATTTCTTCTGCAGATGAAAAATTCATATAAATCTCACCCTCAACAGCATTTTCATATAGTCACAAAAGACCAAAACAAAAAAAAAAAAAAAAACAAAAAAAAAAGGAAAGGGACACAATCCACCAAGAAAACCCCAAGCAAAATTAATAAACCAAACCAAAAAAATCCACCACAAACATCCATATGAAGATAATTTTAAAAAATTAAACTGTTCACAATCAAGCTTGAAGATATGAAATGAGTTCTTCCAAATTAATTTGCGACAACAGCATTTTCTGTTAGTTTTCACTTCCTTTGAGCACCAGGACTGAGGAACATTTGTGTGGTGGATTGAGCAATGAGTACAAAACAGCGACAGTCACAGCTTTTCCAAAAGCATTTCCGCACGCACCACAGGAAAATGTATTAAAATCATTAAAATGTACTGCAAGCAGCCATGATTACCCGTTGTCAGCAGCAGATTTCCTCTGGCACACAACCACAGCGGGTGCGTATTTGCCCGTGTAATCCACGCTCTCCCTGATGTCCCACAGGTAGGGGCTGCTGGCTCTCACGCTGAAAACGTTCACACCTCTCTTCACCTTGGCCCTGGGAAAACAAGGAGATATTGCACCAATCAGACAGGAAACACCAGCTCAATCTAGTCCTTATTCCATCAGCACGGTCTCATTACTGCCCCACAGAAAATGCCGCTACTCATTAACAGTTCAACAGCAGGATGAGGAAAGGAGATGAGAGAATTAATTAAGACATTCATATTTTGAAGAAATGTATCAAGACAGAATCTGATTGAACTACTGGTGATTACAGCTTTAGCCATAGCTGGATTGGAGGGCAGGTGAGCTCTGGAGCAGGCTCCTCGCTCCTGCCCTTCCCTCACCCACACTGGGCACCGCTGGGCACGCTGAGGCTCTCCTGGCTGCATGGAATTGTACTGGCACAGAAAGTGCCATTTTTGGTGGAAAAAGAAGGGAGTTGAGAGCTGGAGTGAAGAGCCATTGCTAAGCCTCATCACAAGCAAAATCTACCCTTTCTGTCCTCCCTCTCTGCATTACTCTAAAATGGGAATCCTTATCCTTGCTCTTATTTTCATCATCTTTTTGAGTCCACAACGTTTTCTTTTAATAACGTTGGGTTTAATTGTCCTGTCAGCTCTGAACTTAAAAATACTTATTTGAAAAAATTCTTATTTTTCGTAAAGCAACTGATTTTTCTGGAGCTCTGTTTCCATGTATGAGAGGTTCAACAACAGGAAAAGCTATATGGCAAAGTGGGCTGGCTCCTATGGAAAGGTGCTTTCTAGTTGTCAGTGCTAGCATAATACTGGGGCTGCATGGTGAAGGAACAGCCAGAATAAAAAGTTATTAACTACAAGTGGAGAAGAGGGACTTTATATGGAGACAGATGCGCTTTCAAATATCTGTTTCAATTCCTCTCATCAGGTGTGGCATTCTTTAATTCTGTCTCTCTCTTTTCCAAAATTTTTACCTCAGGGCAGTACTGAATTACCCCTCAGGTATAAATATAATGTTGGCCAAATTACTGAACAAAGAGTCCCTGGTGCTGGTAACTTCTGGTTCCTGAATGTGTTTACAAGAAGTCCATTGTGGTCAAGCCTCACGAGGTGTCAGGAAATGACAGTTTAATTATATTTGCTAAAAATCTCATAGACAAAATGCACTCAGTGCCATGGCAAGTTGTCAGCTCTGGGCAGAAACCCCAAAAGGTACGTGAGGTTTTTGTCTGAGCAGCTGCTGCCAGCAGAGCAGCAAACAGCAGCAAAACAGCACTGTCAGCTCTGCCCCCGCATGAAATTGCTCAGGAAATCTTTGAAGGACAAGATCCACGCAGATGTTTTCAGAATAAAAAGCCAAAGGATTCCTTCAACTGTCTTGAACAAAAAGGATGAAATCTCCTTTCTTCCAGCACTAACTCAATAGCAGTGGCTGCAATTTCCTTAGCACACCTGGAAGAAGAAATACATGGAGGCTGCCAATTTCTGTGCAAGTTCTCCTATGCTAATTTGACAAAATGAATTTTAAGCAGGTGCAGTCACTGCTGCTAGAGCAGACTTCCCTCAGGACAAGAGATCAGCGGTCAAAGCGGAGTGGAAATGAAACTCCATTCCTGATGTCTCTGAGAGGGAGGTACAAAGAGGCCACCCAGCCTGGGTGAAACATTTCTCAGCACGTGTCTCCAGCCTCTCCTAGGGACTGGCAGCAGGTCCTGCCTTCCTGCTCCACCTCCAGGAACACTGCTGGGGACCTGCCCAGAGCAGTGACAGAAACACGATCCCCATCCCCAGGGAGACTGGGGTGGCCCAGGTGCTGTGCAGGTGTGTGGCTGTGACCGAGGAGCTCATCCCACCTGGCTCCCTGACACAGCAGCTGTGGCTCAGGTGTCCCGTGGGGTTTGGGTGTCCCAGGTGCTGTGCAGGTGTGTGGCTGTGACTGAGGAGCTCATCCCACCCAGAGCTCCCTGACACAGCAGCTGTGGCTCAGGTGTCCCGTGGGGTGTGGGTGACCCAGGTGCTGTGCAGGTGTGTGGCTGTGACTGAGGAGCTCATCCCACCCAGAGCTCCCTGACACAGCAGCTGTGGCTCAGGTGTCCATGGGGTGTGGGTGACCCAGGTGCTGTGCAGGTGTGTGGCTGTGACTGAGGAGCTCATCCCACCCGGAGCTCTGTGACACAGCAGCTGTGGCTCAGGTGTCCCAGGTGCTGTGCAGGTGTGTGGCTGTGACCGAGGAGCTCATCCCACCCAGAGCTCCCTGACACAGCAGCTGTGGCTCAGGTGTCCCAGGTGTGCTGTGCAGGGTGTGGCTGTGACCCAGGGCTCATCCCACCTGGCTGTGACACAGCAGCTGTGGCTCAGGTGTCCCAGGTGCTGTGCAGGTCATCTGTGACTGAGGAGCTCATCCCACCTGGCTCCCTGACACAGCAGCTGTGGCTCAGGTGTCCCATGGGGTGTGACCCAGGTGCTGTGCAGGTGTGTGGCTGTGACTGAGGAGCTCATCCCACCTGGCTCCCTGACACAGCAGCTGTGGCTCAGGTGTCCCATGGGGTGTGACCCAGGTGCTGTGCAGGTGTGTGGCTGTGACCCAGGAGCTCATCCCACCCGGAGCTCTGTGACACAGCAGCTGTGTCTCAGGTGTCCCGTGGGGTGGGACCCAGGTGCTGTGCAGGTGTGTGGCTGTGACCCAGGAGCTCATCCCACCCAGAGCTCCCTGACACAGCAGCTGTGGCTCAGGTGTCCATGGGGTGTGGGTGTCCCAGGTGCTGTGCAGGTGTGTGGCTGTGACTGAGGAGCTCATCCCACCTGGCTCCCTGACACAGCAGCTGTGGCTCAGGTGTCCCATGGGGTGTGGGTGACCCAGCTGAGCCGATGGGTGTGCAGAGCCCCAGCCTGGATGGAGCTGAGCTCACATCCAGCCCTGCCAGCTGTGAGTGAGGGGCTGCTCTCATTCACACAGCCTGGAGCTCCTGCTGCCAACACCCTGGAAGTTTGCTCGAAACACCTATGTCACAGACATCTTTTATGGAAAATCCTTTCCTTAGGGTTTTTCCTCCTGAGAAGCTGGGAGGCCTCAGGAACAAAATGCAAACAATGGTTATCTGCTGCTGTGGGATGCAACAGGTGCATCTGGGATTGGGCTCATGGGGTTGTTTCTAATTAATGGCCAATCACAGTCAGCTGGCTTGGATACAAGCCACGAGCCTTTGTTATGATTCTTTCTTAGCTAGCCTTCTGATGAAATCCTTTCTTCTATTCTTTTGGTATAGTTTTAATATAATATATATCATAGAATATTAATTAAAGCCTTCTGGAACATGGAGTCAGCTCCTCGCCTCTTCCCTTGTCCTCGGACCCCTGTGAACACTCACACACCGAGGCTGGGCTGCAGCAGGAGCACCTGGAGTGTTTGTGCCCATCACTTTGGGCAGAGTCTGCTCGGTGGAGAGGAGGAAAGGAAGGCCATAAACATTGGAATTGTGGCTGGTTTGGGGTTGTTTCTTTTCAAACAAGGAGCCCATCCAGCTAAGCACCTTCCTGGCTGTTATTTACCTCTGGATCACTGCTCACATCAGTTACCAGGCTCCTGAGCAGCTCACCCCTCACACCAAATCAATCATGGCAAACAAAGCCCCTGGGAGGCCACATCCCTAAAAACTCGTCAATGCTGACAGGGTACAAATCAAGGGAAGGGAGAAGCAAAGAAAAGCACAGAAGGAACTCCCAGAATCAATACATCACAACTGAAATCAAGGAAATGCATTACCTAAGTGCATAAAGATAGTGATTCCCAATTCTATCCCTGACCCACTGAACACTCTGTTTACTCTAGTGATGGAGGAGGCTGCAACTGCAATTAAAATGCAGGCAGCATCCTCTCTCATTTATCACAGGGGCTGCTTTAGCACCTCCAGTCTCTGCAGTTAACAACCATCAGGGCTCAGCTTTCAGCCTGTGTCCCTCCTGCGTGTGACGTCCTGGCCAGGATGGGCACAGACATGCCGGGATGGGATGGGCACAGGCACCCTGCCAGGATGGGCTCCCCTTGCCATCTCACTCTGGCAGTGCCCTGCTCACAACACACAAGTATCTCCCCCGTTTCACACACAGCACAAATAAACAGGCAGTCCAAGCCCTAAACAGCGCTAAATAAAGATGCTTCAGACCCGTGACATTGAAGTTAGCTTTTCATTACTGTAAGTGCTCGGGGCAAAGATCTGTGGGAACCTTTCATGGTCCTTCTGAGAAAGAGAGCTACTTTCTACATCAAAGGAGAAAAAGAAAAGGGAGCCTGTTAACACCCTGCTACCGCTGGTTGTCATCTTGTCACCGGCAGCGAGGAGAAGGTGGCAGATAAATTGTGTGCAGAGGGGGCATTTTTGAGAGCTCCTAGGCACCTACCCGACATCACAGTGGCCTCTGAGATTGCCTTGTCACTGCATCTCCCCAAAGCGCTTCAGAAATAACTAGAAGGGGCTTCTAGTTCTGTTTGTCTTCAGTGTTTCTTCGTGCCCAGAGCCTGACCTTAACCCAGCCATGCAGAGGGAGCAGAGCAGGGCAGGATGGCAGCATTCCCTCTGCCAGTACCCACCTCCTTTGGGCAGCAGGGAGGGCAGCAGGAGGGGCAGGGACACGCTTTCCCCCACCGCCCATTTCAAACCAAAGACAAGCAAAATGTGAGCAGAAACGGACCTGAGCACAGCTTCTCATGGCATGAAACAAAGGAATCAGGTCAGTTTTCACTCACTGGAAAGGCACTGATGTAAGTCAGCAGCAGAATAATCATGCTCAAACCCTGCAGGCATCCCCAGCCCTACACCCCTCATTGCCCAGAGCCCATTTTTGCTGGAGACAATGCCATGGGCGGCTCCTTCCAGTGCCATCCCCTCTGGATCCAAGAACAGATTCCTGGAGCTGGAAACACCTTATCTTATCTGTACTCCCTGAGCCTGCAAGGGGCTGAAGGGCAAACCCAGCCACCAAGCAGGAGCTGCAGACCCCTCGGGGCCTTCCTGAAGACCAGAATTCAATGTCATGCTTGAAGTCAGGTAGCGTGGGGCCAGGTGCCACCATGGGATGTAAAACCCAGCCAGCAGCTGTGGCATGACTAAGCTGTAGATGCACTCACAGAGTTCCCTGGGAGCTGTCTCTGGCTGGCAGTCAGTGCAGAATGATCCTGTTAATGCTGTGCTACATTAAATGCAGACATCTCTGCAGGATCTGAGGTCAGGCTGGAGCTGTATGTTGCCTAAATGAGGCCGTTTTGATACCAGAACACTTCTACTGACATTTACATCCTGATGTTTCACTGCCTGCACACAACCTCCTCCCCTCCCTGCGGCCTCTGTGCTCAAACAATCACATTCAAATGCACAAAACAATGGCAAACAACAACAAATGTTCTGGCTTCACTTGAGGACAGAGTTTCTTTTAAACCCCGGAGTACCAGAATTGAAGGCAATATGGGATAGCAGGTCTGTGAATGCCAGAGAAGCTGGAAAACTCATGAACAGCACTGGAATGGGAATGAGGAATGCCAGAGAGCCCACCAGACTGAACAACAGCCAGAGGGCAAAGCATGAGGCCAAGATTCACAGAGAAAACAAAACCCCGAGGTAATCCAGCCCTTTGTCTCTCCAGTCTCCCTGAAAAACCACCCTTGGGCCAAAATCTATCCCCATTTGAGAAGCCCTCAGCAGATGAGACCAAATTAACCATTCCACAGCATAAGGAGGGCTGGCTGGAGTTTGTGTTCCCAGCATTTCCAATTTTATGTACAGCATTGGGGTGATGCTATATTTATGCACTTTGAGGTCATACTCTTCTTTTGTCTCCCTCTGCAGTTTCATTGCTTTTTATGGCTGAAGCTAATATAGGACAGAATTTGAGCCTGAAAGAGGCTCTTTGAACATCAGTCAAAAATAAAACGTGTCTGTCATTGAGAAAACAGGCACAACTCAGCCCATCTTAGTCAGACCTGAGGCACGTTTGCTGGGAGCACATGAAAACCAAGCATACAAAGGCGTTCTGGATCTGTATCTACCACAAACCCCTGAGGAAATTTAGACCATTAAACCCAAAAATTATTTCCCCACCAGGAACAAACCTTTAAAGCTGAAATTCTTTGAATGGAAGAAATTATATTTGAGAAGGGCCCATTTACAGCAACTGTTCTAGGACTGGCTGAAGTGAATTGCACCTTTCTCAGTTCAGCAGGAAAGGGAGATCACAAAAAACAGGTCATGTAGTAAGGCACTTCATACCAACCATCTGAATGTGTGGCTTTAATTCCATAATTAATTTTGGCATGGCTTATAAAGGGTAGGATTTGGATGCTGTGATTTGATCTGCAGAGCTGGCTTCTGCAAGGCTTTTTTTGGTTCTGCTTTCCCCATTGAATACCTGATGTACAAACCAGTGTTGGCAGTTGTTTTCAGAGCAGATACCTCCAAGTTTCTTCAGATTACACTAATAGTTGCACTGATTGAAAACCCACAGCAGCAGAGAATGGGGAGTCCCTGAGATGCTGATGGAGTTGGAATAATTTATGGAGAGCGGTCTAGCACAACAGAAGCTATTTAAAGCTGTATGATATACCCACAAACTCTTATTAAGGTCTGTGGTTTTCAGCCCTGTGAGACAGAAACCAGTTATCATTATGCATCACCATGAAAGCAGATTAAAATTAAATCAATCTGTTTATCTATGGGTTTGCAATGCAGCTTTTCCAAAGCATAACACATTCTCCACCTAATTAACATTTCAGGAGGAAAACCCATTCCACACAGCCACCAAGCCACCGCCATTCAAAGGGAGATATTACAAAAACATAGCCCAGGTGGATTTATAATGAAATTTAATTAGTGAAAGGCCACAAGACTATTTAGGCTTCAGGAGCTGAATTGTGCATACCAGGAGTTAAATAAAATAGATTTGCCTGTAATGTGCATCTCATGGGCTGCCAAAAATTGCCTATTGTGGTTGAAGTTTGTGTCCTGCACACAGGTGCAGATATCTGCATACATGCACACATGACACACATTCAGATTTTATTCCTGTGCCTTTCAAACAAGGTCCTTGTTAAAACATGTTTTGCAAGATGTAAAACACACAAGTCTCTGGAGAGCCAAAAGGAAAGGATGCATACAAATCGATTTAAAGCAGAAACAAATACAGAGCCTGCAGCTCTGACCTCTATTTACTCAGCAAACAAGGCATCAGAGGGCCCCATCCTCGGTGGGAGCAGAACTAGATACTGACCCTGAGTTGGGTGAAGCTCAGGACGCACAGCTCCAGAGACACCCCAGCTGAGAACGGCACTCGGTGCCCCCAGCAGGAGTCACCCTGCGACTCCCAGTGTGACACAAAGGCCTGGAACGGGTTTTCCACAGCCCTGGGGCCCCCCCCTGCTCCCTGCATCCCTGGGCTGGTCAGGATGCTGGAGGCAGGAGGAGGAGGAGGAGGAGGAGGAGATCCCTCCCCAGCACCTTCCCCTGCAGGACACAGCTCTGGGCACCAGCGAGCAGCCAGAGCACAGCAAAGCCTTTCTGTATTCAAGGCTGTGCAGGAAGGTGTTTGCTTACAAAAATGAAAGGCAAAGATAAACAGTGCTGCCTGCTGATTTAAAGTGCTTGGGAGCCCCGTGGACTGCTTCAAAGTACTGTTTCCAAAATAAATGCAAAAAATAATGTGTAGGGTCTGAAATCTTTCTAAATTGCTTGTAAGAAAGCAAACAATGCAGCACATCCCTTTCATTCCTGGCCAAACAGCAGCAAAGCTGCTAACAGCACAGCTTGTGCAACCAGCAATTTTTTAAATTAGACTTAGATTTAAGGAAAGACAGGAAAAACAAAGCACAGTACTGGGCACTCTGTGCAGGGAAAACAAAGTGCCATCTGCCCCATTTCACAGGTGAAAAACATGTTCTGGAACAGCCACCAGAGCACAGGCAGCATGGGACTGGGGCTGCTGTTGGACAGAGAACGCTGCAGCCCACGGGATGAGTATCTGATGGATCACCCAGCCCTCCACTGCAGATTCAGGAGGAAAGAGAACAGAACAACAAAACATTTCCAGAGAGCTGTAGGACCCTTCCCTCTGTGTTTATGTGTACATGTATACATGCGTATACATGGATATACATGTGTACATACATGCATTTCTGCTGAGTGGGAAAGCAACAAGTGGGGGAATTCTTATGGTTCATTTGAATTGGCTGACAACATTGAGCACAGAAAAAGGAAGAAAAAACCAGTGAATTGTGTACCATGAGTCTTGCAAAAAGTCGCAGAAATAGGAGCTGACCTTTATGTTCTCTCTATGGACCAGGAAGCAATGGGGTTGGTCACACCAGTTCTTTGGTTTTATCTGAAAAGCAGTGCCTGGTACAGGGCCTCTTTGGGGTCACACAGTAATGCAATTTGTGAGGGATGGCCTGGCCAATGACCTGTCACGAGACTTGAAAGGAGGGATGTTGCCAGCAATCCAAACTACAGGAATTTGAACTCCTCAAGCAGCCACCACCCCAGCTCCCCCAGCTGCCTGATGCTCAGTGACAAGGAGTGTGCATCTTAAAGCAAGAGCTTCCCACTGAGCCTAAAATGAATCAGCGAGCACAGAGAACATCAAGAGGCTCCCAAAATGTTCCTGTCCTCTGCTGAAGGGACTGGATCCAACAAAGGCTCCGTGAGCCCAGTGCTCCTCCCAGGGCCCCGCACTGACCCTGCCCTCCCAGCCCTCCATGGTGACATCTGGGAACTGCCAGCCCTCCTGCTGAACGGGCTGCTGCTGGAAGTGACCTGGAAAATGCTCTTTACTAAAAAGTTCCTTTCAGACTCCAGCAGCAGGACAGTTCTGAGGCATTTCCAAGTCACATCCTCATGCAGAATGAGGCGCAGCAGCGCCGAGAGCGGAAGGAACATTGCTCCACAGCACTAACGAAGAGCCATCAGCAAAAATGAGTTAGCTCTGTTCCCTAGCAACTTCTCACAGCTGCAGATAAAATCATCTTCTGGACATCACAGAAATTGTGAATGCTTAGTTCTCTTTCACAGGCATTCTCTCATCCATTGCTGCATGCAGCTCCCTGCAGGAGGTGACACAGGAGCAGCAGCTGGACCGTTACATTAGCTTGGCCAAAACTAAAACCCGTGGATCCATGTGTCCTTCACTCAATGACATGCATGTCAGATGTTCAGAGAACAGCAGCGGAGGGACAGAAACCCATGGAGCAGTCTTTGCTGCAAAAACCCTGAGCCTGAAAAGCCTTTTCTGCACAGACCTTTCCTCCCTCCTGGGAGCAACTCCACTGATTCCTGATGACATTACTTAAGGCTTACAGCACCAGGGCTACAGCAAAGAGAAAGGAAAGAACTGCATAAATAAAGGGTGCAGATTCTTCAGTGGAGGAAAAAAGCCTGCACTGCTCCAAAGAGTTGCTGCTGGCATAAAATAGATATTCACTGAGTAATTCACATAGGAATTTTTGTTACACATATAAAATCCAGGCTGAACACTACAGCTCTTATTGTACCACATGTAACCACCTTTCTGTCATCTGCACGAGTGGCCACCAAAGCAACATTTGCTAAATAACAGCAAGGAGTTCTGCTGCAGGCAAAGCCTAACAGCTCAGTGAAGCCACTGATGCAGAAGGGAGTTCAATTAATACCAAAATGACACTGCTCAAAATTATCCTGTGCCCTTAATGTGGGGTACATGCAGTGTTGGCAGTGTCCAGCTGCAGCAGTTAGCTCCAGTGCATGCCAGGGCACAGCAATGGTTATGATTTTCATCTTGAAGAGCCACAGGACCGGGCTTGGCTGATCCAAACAAGCAGAAGAGATCCCTTGGAGTAACACAAAAACCTCCCTGCTGACTGCTCTCCAAGAAGAGCTACTGTGCAGGAGCACAAAGGCAGCTGGTAATCCTCTGCACATATAAATCCAGAAAAAATGGTAACTACATCTCTCAGCCTCACTTCATGCATATCCTTGGACTGCTTTATTCTATTTGTACATCTCAGTGTAAGATGAGAAGGACTGAGAGGTTTCCTGTCCCAGCACAGTTGTTCCAAGGACCCTCTGTGGGATTCAAATGGATGAGAGCCCCACTGTCCTTCACAGTGCTCCAAGTTAAACACCATGAAACAGAATATGGGAACTTAAAACGTGGACTGAGCAAGAATTCAAGTGCACATGAATTTTTCTGCTCTTTTGTATTAAAACCTTGTAGCCTTGGACACCAGGTTTAGGGCATCCAAATTTTAGGCACCAATTTTGGTCTCTATGGAAAATAGGTGGTTTTAAAAGTTTTAATGAGCAGACATGCAGGAATGTTACTTGTGGCAAGGACTGACATTTTTTACTCCCGCAGCAGAAGCCCAGTAGCCAAAAACATTAACGCTCTTAATTTGATTTGCTACTTTTAAAATTCTCCAGGAAGAAGTGACCACTAGACAGCTGCTTTTGACAGGAAAAAGGCTGTATCCCTGGCTGCCAGCTCGTAGGACAAAACCCACTAGAGGATAAAAGCTGTTTTAGCAGGCAACTGAACCATCCCCACAGTGGCTGGGTGATGAAGGGATGAGAGTGATGAAACGTGAGGCTGAAGGAACCACGAGAGAGCAAAACTGCAGAAAAGGAGCCCAGGAAAGTAACTGAAATTGTAAATTTATCAAGCACCACCTCTCCCCTCGTGGTTTCAGACTCCAAGGACTGTGGGCCAATTTCAGGTATCACCCGTTAACCCCCCACTTCCCAAATGAGATGCCAATAGCAGCAGAGGCCTCTGAATCCTCCTTTCTGAGCCACGGTCTGGGTGGGGACTTGTCTCCACAGCCCCAGCACTGTTTGAGTGGGTTTGGGGCTTTTTATGAGTTTAAGACAGGGGAAAGGCAGACATCTGCTTCACAAAGAACATTCTCCCAGCTGGAGCTGGAATTTCTCCTGGACAAAACACGCACACAGGGCTATCGCTCTGAAAATCACTGTTTTATTCCCAAATTGCAGAGAGGCAAAGCATGAATCAACAAACAGGGCAATGAAGAATTCAGCCCACAGCTCGCAGAAATGAGCACTTTGCAGTGTTTTGCACACTGATTCTTTTCAGGGAGCTCCCTTTGAAGCCCCATTCCAAGCCCACACCACAGGTGGCTCTGTGAGGCCTTTGAAGAGCAGCCCCAGCTCCGGGCACTTTAGAGAGACACTAATTAAACATCAGCCCCACTGCCAGCAAGCTGCTGGTGACACGACACGCGTGCTCCCAGCAAAGAGCAAACCAGCCACAAAAACAGCCGGCCCTGGAAGGGGCTGGGGGAGGCGCTGACAACCCAGGGCCGCATTCAATCTGGATTTAAATCTGTTCTTCAGCAGCGTGCTGGGCTGGGGACACAGAGCCCCAAGCCTGGGGACCCCAAGGTGATGATGCAGAGCTGCAGAGGATGAAATGCGAGCAGTGTGCTCTAAGTTGGAAAACCAAGAGCTCTGTGTGGCTACAAAGGTTCTCTTGGAACTTTGTCAGGAAATACAGAAAACACAGTGTAATAAATGTCATCCGAAACCCCCAACCCTTCTGGCTGGCTTTAGTGCTGGCTGCTGATAAGAGACTGATGAAATACCTCTAGTTTGCTGTCAATGTATTGCTTTCACTTAAGAGAGAGAAAACAAATGTATTAAAAAGGAAAGATGCCAGGGATAAATATTTTAGTAATCTCCATCACAAACCTGTTGTATTACAAGGATTAGTGTCCATTAGGGTTGTATAAAATCCATGGCAAAGCCTGTAATTCAGCCCTATCTCGGTGACAAAACCCCCCTAATGTGTTTTAGGAATCCCTATTTGCTCATATTGAAAGCATCTTTGAGAGCTACTTGTTCTAACAGGGCTGATTTGGGGAAAACCAGCTTAAACCCAGCAGTCACTGAAGTCCACCCTGCTCTGCTTAGTCTGTGAGGATGGGGAGTGTGGGAGAGGCTGCTCCTGCCTCCTCATGGTGCTGCCACGGGCACACTGGCACACCTGTGCCACGCCAGCACCATCCCCTGCACAGGGCAGAGCCACCAAGGGTGATGTGCAACAGCACCAGGGCTGGAGGTACACAGGGCAATAAATCAGCCCCAAGGTTTTCTGCTAAATAAAGGAATTTTTCCTCTTCCAAAAACATCCACTGGGTAGTCTGGGAGTGACTGCTAGAGGAGAATTACTAAAATGATACACACTGAAAAAAAAAGTAGAAAAAAATAAATCTGACAGGCCCTCCTGAAGGGTAATTTGAAGACCTTCCCTCTAGGAAGCTGAATTTCTGACAGAGCCATCACTGCTCATGTGCGTGCTCTGCGCTAATTAACTTCACTCCACCTGCCCGGGAAATCCGCTCTGGAGGGAGCAGAGTGCAGCACCAGGCAGGAAACGCTGCCTGGGCCAGCAGCCGGAGGGAAGCACCTGGGTCAGATGTTCTTGGGGTTTGTCCTTGAGGCAGGGTTAGACTGACACGTGCAAAGTGGGTCACTGGGTGTGCTGCTCCTTATCAGAGCCGTTATCACATTTGGTTGTGCACTGACTGATCAGTGCCATGGCACCGCCTTGGGATGCGCTCAGAACAGGGAATTAATTAAAACTGAAGCTGCTGCTGATAGTGGTGATGGAGCAAGAGACTATTACCTGCTGAAAACCAAAAGTGGCTAAATGCAACATTAGACAAAACTGAAACTTATAGCAAAATATCATTTAAAGTAACAGAATGCAATTTAAAATAAGATGTTAGCTCATTATTTCAATAATTCATATGTCCCTTCCAAAGTCAAAAGGAAACCTGGTCATCAAAATGTTATTTGCAGCACATACTCAAACTAATGATAATACAGCAATATAACAGAGTCACATTTTCAAATGTTCATTCACTTCCCAACACAGCTGCAAAGTGTGCCTGTTTAGTCCATGATATAATAGGATATTTGGGTTCTGAATAATTGGACTTGAGGAAACAAGAGAGTCAGAGGGGGAAAAAAATGACTTAGAATTCAGAATTTCCTCAATTTTACCCATGCTCAGAGACTGAGGACACGAACTCCATGTGGATTTTAAAAAGCTCTTCTGCACGCCCTCTCCAAATTACTGTGTCTATGCAAATTGCCAGCTCTCATCTGCACTGTCTGATTTGAATGAAATTGGGTATAAGTCAGATCAGAATTAATTCCAGCAAGAGACTTTAAATGTTCTTCTTCCAAGTTTCATGTTGTGTGAAGTCACTTTGAAAGCAGAGATGCTGCAAGTCCCATCAGGCTCCTGCCCCTCCAAAGGCCACAGATGAGGTTTCACCATTTGTCTCCTTCCTGGTCTTTTCCTCTCAGCATTCACCCAATAAAGACATATTTATTTATGATTGATTAACTCCTCAGTCCATTGATTTCTTTCTGGCTAACTTAGAATTCCTATCAGAAATTTTGGCTGTTGCCATTGACACAAACGGGAGCTTCTTCAAAGGTCGGTGAGCTGATGTGAAAGCAGCAGCTCCCAAAATGAGCTCCAGGACTGGCAGAACAGAACAGGAGAGCTCTGGCTTGGAAAGCTGCCAGCTGCTGGGAACTGCCCCTGGATTTCACCCAGGATAGCTCAGGTTCATCGCACACCAGTTGATTTTGAGACACTGGGGAATATTGCAAAGCTGTTTTAAACCAAGTGCCTTTGCTCAGCAAGATGTGTTTGGAAATCAAAGGGTGCAATACACATATTTGCTCCTGGTCTGCACAATAAATTATTTATTATGTCCATTTCTCAGTTCAGAATTCCTAGACAGGTAGTTAAAAATATGTGATATGATTTATTCAAGGTTGGGAACACTTTCAGCATCCATAATAGATCTCAAAATAAGCCATTTTACTTCCAGAACATACTTTGTTTTCATAAAACTTCTGAACAATTTAGTATATCTTCTCAAAACTAAAGGTTTATAATTGACCTTATAAATTTCCCACAGAAACAGAAGGCACCTGTATTTTTAAACCCTCAGAGGCACCACACCTGTCAGCTTTCTCAAGGGACTACAGCTCCCCAAACTCCTCTCACCAGAACAGAAACTGTGCTGTGAATTGCTTTACCTGAGCTCAGCTGTCCCACACAGCCCTGCCCGTTTCAGTTCTGTCCCAGGCAGGTCTGTCTGTCCTGAGCACAGGAGCTCCTGGGGCTCTGTGCTCACTGGAGGATCCCCTGGGCTGCCACAGGAGCTCCTGGGGCTCTGTGCTCACTGGAGGATCCCCTGGGCTGCCACAGGAGCTCCTGGGGCTCTGTGCTCACTGGATTCCCTGGGGATGGGGCTCTGTGCCCTGGAGGGCTGCCACAGGAGCTCCTGGGGCTCTGTGCTCACTGGAGGATTCCCTGGGCTGCCACAGGAGCTCCTGGGGCTCTGTGCTCACTGGAGGATCCCTGGGCTGCCACAGGAGCTCCTGGGGCTCTGTGCTCACTGGAGGATTCCCTGGGCTGCCACAGGAGCTCCTGGGGCTCTGTGCTCCTGGGGCTCCTGGGGCTCTGTCTGGAGGATCCCTGGGCTGCCACAGGAGCTCCTGGGGCTCTGTGCTCACTGGAGGATTCCCTGGGCTGCCACAGGAGCTCCTGGGGCTCTGTGCTCACTGGAGGATCCCTGTGCTGCCACAGGAGCTCCTGGGGCTCTGTGCCCACTGGAGGATGCCACAGGGCCCCTGGGCTGTGCTCACAGGAGCTCCTGGGGCTCTGTGCTCACTGGGGAGGAGCCCCTGGGCTCTGCCACAGGAGCTCCTGGGGCTCTGTGCTGTGATCCCCCCACTGGAGGATTCCTGGAGGATCCCTGGGCTGCCTCCAGGGGCTCTCCTGGGGATCCCTCTGCCACAGGAGCTCCTGGGGCTCTGTGCTCACTGGAGGATTCCCTGGGCTGCCACAGGAGCTCTGTGCTCACTGGAGGATTCCCTGGGCTGCCACAGGAGCTCCTGGGGCTCTGTGCCCACTGGAGGGTTCCCTGGGCTGCCACAGGAGCTCTGTGCTCACTGGAGGATCCCCTAGGCTCCCTGCAGCTGGCACAGGAGAGAAAGGGACCTGTTCTATCCCTACTGTCCAACCCCACCTGCATTGTTTCCAGATCATTAAAAATGGGACTCTGCCATGTAGTAACTAATTAGCACTTAGTAAAGATAAGTGCAACTTCTGACAGTGCAAGGTAGCTCATCGTTTGCATAAGATAAAAAGCAGGGTGTACATAAAGGAACAGAGAGGAGATGGCAATATCTATTATGGATGAGCATTCTGTTATTCTGAAATTATTGCCACTTCACCAAATTAATCTTTCCTTTTATAAATCTATTTTTAAATTCTCTATCACTAAGCAGAACTCCTCTAGACTTGAGTTGTGCTTCAAAGCCACCATGTATTAATGTCAGACCACAACAGCTACGTGACTAATTTAATTCTGACGTAGAAGTAGAAGGTTTTGGGGATTCCAAGGATCTCTGGTATGCTATTTATTTGTGCTGCTGTATTGTATTTGAGAAACTCAGGCTCCACTTAGCCTGATTTGTTGTTGAGGTTTATACTGCAGACTCTAACTCTTCTTCAGAGTGCTATAGTCAATAACATTTTCCAAACTGTGTCAGTCAAACAGCAGGGTACACATTCATACATTTCTCTAAATGACGTTGAAATATTTGAAAATATTTCTCATTTTAAAAAACGTATTGACATACTGAGAAGAAAAGCCTGCATTTCCAGCTCCTCACTGCCTACAGACGCTGGCTGTGCCAAGGAGAGCAGTCAGCTCGTGGCCCCTTCACTGAGAACATTCAGCACCCCAAAGTCCCCATGGGAACCCCATCCCAGCTCTGCAGTCTCCACCTGAGATTTACCTCCTCTGCTGTCATCTTACTGCAGGGGTTCCATGCTGTTCTCTCCTTATCACAAAAGTTCCACACCTTCTGGGTGTTTCTCGTGGGCAGCTCTCAGAGCACTGACTCTTTCCCCTTCACAAAGCAGCCAACTGACCCCAGTTCCCTTCTCAACTCTTTTATAGCACTCTTCTTCTCATTGCTTACACCTGTGGCCTGTTAAAGCCAGGCCTGTTCCTAATCTTTGATATTTGGCCCAGCTGCAACTCATTAGGGGTAAGATTACTTTCTACACTATCTTTATTTTCTTTTATTCTATTCCCCCACACTTCTCCATAACCCAATTCCAGCAGCTCCTCGATGCCGAGAGAACACAGCACCATAATCAGCTGGGTCTGGCTGCACAGGAGGTGCTGGAACACACTCTGAAAGCATCAGCCATGAACGAGCAAGAAAAACTAAAAGCCCCAAGCCCCAGTGCAAACAGAATGCAGTGGGATGCCAAGCCCATCAGCTCCGGCTGGCTTCAGCTGCTCTCCCCTAATGGCTCCATTTGCAAGGTGTGCGTGGGTGACTGGCACACCACGAGGTGTCATTTTCTACCTGGCTGCAGCACCATTTCCCTCTCCCCAGTCTATATTAGGATTTCAGGCAATCACTTCTTTTGGCTTAATAGCTGCAGTTTTCAGCTCCAAAGGAATACAGGCAATTCTGACATGTACCAAAGTCCAATTTACTGGGATTGAAATATATACATTTGTCTTCTCTCTCTGTTTATGTCTGGGTTTTGACTTCAAGCCCACCTTTCCCTGGGAACCACAGAGATTTACTGGTCGCTTGCTGAGCTCTGTAGGGCAGCTGGCCAGGTTTTAATTCCCCCAATCAGCTGATAACATTCTCCACAGATTAAACCATTGTGGCACAGGGACCCAGCCTGTTTTTATGCTGGCCAAACCAAAGAGAAGACCAACATTTGAACAACTTGCTTCTGATACATCCTGTAAGAAATATTGATTGCCAATAAGAGAGGGGAAAAAAGAGACAGGTACATCAAACAATTTTCTCTAAATCTCAACCCTTTAAACAGTAATTGTTGTGAAGGAAGGGAAACACACCTCTCAAGGATTTTGAATGCTGCCTCCTCTGCAGCATCATTGGACAAATCTGACTGAATGCCTGTTCGCTGAATACCCACGGGGCATGAATGGCCCAGCTGAGTTTACAACAGCAATAAAGAACAGACTTTCAAACCGAGTGTGGACTGATGTATACAGCAGAGTGAAAAATAAACACACTAAAGCTGCTACATAATTCTGTCAAGCATATGGTTAAGTTGTGATTTTATTTAGAAAACAGATTGTAAGAGTGAAGTGATGACAGCTGAGTCTATATTGGTCAGTCATAAATAAGAGTATTCTAATAGAGCTGGGCTTGTTACTGATCACATGCTGCCACACAGATTTAGTGAGAGCTAATCACTTAGAAAATAGAGCTTTTTAAACACATTTTGCAGTTCATTTTCAACTTTACATTGCTCTGTTGAAAAATCCGTGATTACTGCACCTAACTTTTAAGAGTGATGGGGGAGTTACATTTACGGGCTCAATTAGACTTTGTAGCTCCTTTTAGAGGAAATTGCTCCCTCTTGCACGGCAGAGCAGCCCAGGCAGCCCGCAGCCTCCCCCGCAGCACCGGGGGCTGCCAGAGCCGCTCCTGCCCGGGCTGGCACTGGCACCGCTGCCCCTGCCCCGGGCTGGCACCGCGGCCCCTGCCCCGGTTGTGACTGGCACCGCTGCCCCTGCCCCGGCTGTGACTGACCCTGCCCGGGCTGTGACACCGCTGCCCCTGCCCCGGCTGTGACTGACCCTGCCCGGACTGGCACCGCTGCCCCTGCCCCGGCTGGCACTGGCACCGCTGCCCCTGCCCCGGCTGTGACTGACCCCCCTGCCCCCTGGCTGGCACTGCGGCCCCTGCCCCGGTGACCCTGCCCGGACTGGCACCGCTGCCCCTGCCCCGGTTGTGACTGGCACCGCTGTCCCTGCCCCGGCTGTGACTGACCCTGCCCGGGCTGGCACCGCGGCCCCTGCCCCGGCTGTGACTGACCCTGCCCGGACTGGCACCGCTGCCCCCTGCCCCGGGCTGGCACCGCTGCCCCCTGCCCCGGGCTGGCACTGCCCCTGCCCGGGCTGTGACTGACCCTGCCCGGGCTGGCACCGCTGCCCCTGCCCGGGCTGCCAGAGCCGCTCCTGCCCCGGGCTGGCACTGGCACCGCTATCCCTGCCCCGGCTGTGACTGCCCCTGCCCGGGCTGGCACCGCGGCCCCTGCCCGGGCTGGCACCGCTGCCCCGGCTGCCCGGGACGCTCCTCCGGCGCCAAGGCTGCAGCCCAACCCACGGCTCTGCCTTCTCTTTCCCATTTCAAGCCAGGCAGGGTTTCACACCTCTCAGACTGTCGCTGCCGTCCCCAGCCATGGCTACCAGGCCAAAGCGCAGCCTCTCTGCCCATGAACCGGACTGGCAGCAGCCTTGGCTCTGGGGCCTGAGCAGCACCGGAGCTGTCCCGGCACTGCAGCCGGTCGGGCTCGGTGTGTGCCCGGGACCGTGCCCAGCACTGGCACAATGGTGGCACTCAATGACAACATGAATTATGAAATACAACACGAGCTGCTGTGCTGGTTCCCAGCCCAGCTCAGGCCACTGTAGTTTATTGTTCCCAATGGCTTTAACGCGCTGCAGGCAGGGAGCAAGACAGACCAACTTCCACTTTGCCTGCTGTGTTTCCATTACAGTTTTTTATCTTTTATCATTGTTGCCAAATTTGAGAGTAACGAACCTTGAGCTGTGTTTGTTGTTTGCTTCTTTTCCATACAAGAGGGGGCTTGGGAGGGTCAGGAACTGCAGGTTGAATCCTTTCTCTCCCAACCACAAAGCCCCGTCTGCTCTGTCAACATCCCTGCCTGTGCGGCACATAAAATACAAAAAACTCTGTTGCTACACATGTTGGCTCAAAGGTGGATTAAATGCTAAATTTGGATTATTAACCTGCTATTCCAGCTGGTACTCACAGGGTACTGAAAATGGAACAATTGCAACGAGGACATTGCATTTTTTGTTTGTTTCCACTGGAAGAGCAGGAGAAGCTGCACTGGAATCCAGCCCTGGCCCACACCAAGATCTCAGTGTGTGGTACTGCCTATTACTGAAACCATTATACACGAGGAGACAAACAACTCGTAATTACCAGGCTTTACATGCCCATTAGGTTAAGCGTTCTTGAAAGTATATTCATCTGCCATCACATTTGCATTCTGATAGCAGATGAGAGAAATTGGGTATTAAATCTATTGGCTTCCTCAGAGGGCAAACAGAGCAGAAGAGTCTATTAAATCACAAAAGGAGAAAAATTCCTTGCTGTTCCCCTGTATCGTCTGACCTCTCTTCACAGCCTGGCAGTGTGTTTGATACAGCAAGGATGGGAGGCATCCTGGTAGCGCTGAAGGGAAATTATCAGCTCTCCTGGACACTGGGCAAGTCAGCCTCACCTCTTGCTTCAGCTCACCTGACTACAAAATGCAGTCAGATTTTTTGTAAAACACTATGAAACCTAAAGATAAAATCAATCTTAGAAGTGCAAAAATCCTTCTATCTATTTTTTCTGCCTTAGCATTTACTCAGATTTAAGAAACACAAATCATCAGATAACCACATACTAATAATTGCTGCTTTTTCCAAAGCTTCCTGGCACATTTAGCAGCATGTTCTTACAGTCCTCCAAAGAGCATCTGACTGCTGAGATTTCCTGTCAGCGCCTCTATGAATGAACTCTACACTTCACACATGCAGTTTGTTTGGTTTGGTTTTTTTCCAGGTGACACCCAGAGCCACCAGGAGATGTCCCTGGCAGGGTTTCAGAGTTACTGGTCCCCGACTTTGGTGTGGTGCTGCAGCCATGGAGACAAACTGCCATCAGTGAGGAGCAGTGATCTGAATGCTTCCTGAGCCCTGTCCCTGTCCAAGGAGATGGCAGTCACCCCCAGACAGTGCCGGTGATGCATGAATGACTCACGTCCCACTGGAGATGTGCATCTCAGGCTGGAATAAATGCCTCACCAGAGCAGAGAGCTTTGTTTCACTGAGCCATCTCTCCAGGCTCCAGCACATCCAGCTCAGCTTCTAGAAAAAGCCACATCTGCCACACTGTGAAGATGAGAAGTCTGCCATAATTGAAAAAGATTTTACCAATACTGTCCTAAGTAACAAATGCACAGTCAATCTCTCGGTGCCTCTCAGAGAAATGAAAAAAGCACATTAGAGCCAGTCTGCTTCTGTCTGACAAGGCCAGAGCAATCTCTGCCAAGCGCCATCCTTACAGGCTTCTCCTAAGACAATGGAGGAAGAAAAACAAACAAACATTGAGTCTATTCAGAGCAGTTACTGCAACAGTGCCTGGCTGGTCTGAAAACACAGACAGAAACCTGAACACAACTAGAGGGGGCACAGAACATCGAGGATTATTTCCACGCTCAAACGCACTCGTCCGAGTTCAGAGGCTGAAGTGAAAGACTGTCAGCTAGACAATAACTTCATAAATTGCTGTGGCTTTGAGCGGGCACTGGAAGCATCCTGCACTACATCTGCATGTAGTTCTGGAAGGATGAAGTTCCAGAGGGATCGAGCCCCTTGTTCAAAGCGGCCACAGAATATTCAGGCTGCTCACAGTGGCCAGTGCTACACACTCAGGCCAGCCCTGCAGGTGACACTGGCTGCTCCCTACAGCTGCATCAAGCCCTGTAAATCAACATCTGTACGCACTGTACCAGAGCCTGTCAGTGCTGAACTGGGCTGGTGTTTTACACCAAGCTGATAAATAAATACACAGCAAGATAAAAAACCCACGTGAATCCCATGGTAGGTGGGACCCAGGGAAGGAGGATGAGATAGCTGCAAACAGCTGCTGTGCTGTGAGAACTTCCATGTGATGACAATTTACAGAGAACTGCCCCGGCCCTGTGCTCAAAGGGCCTGAGAACACTCAGTACAAAAGCTTTGGTAACTCATTCCTCTCAAAATTATTCTGAGCCACTGGAGCCATAATTACACTGTCATAATGAAGAGGGAAAAAACTCTTCTAACAAGTAAATTCTTGTTGTAAATTGCATTATGAAAGCAGTAATTCCCTGTGAAGTAGGCATTATCATGTCTTACTGCCCACACCAGTTCATTATGGTGCTTGGCTGTCCCAGCAGAGCCTTCTCTCAGTAAATGAATGTTTGGGGAGGATATTGCCAACTCGGGACTTATTACTTAATTGAATATGGAAACATTTAGGCCATTAGCATACATTTAGAAGTGTCTTATTTCACAGCTGTTAATTTATCTTGGGGAATGCCCTTCTTTCTTCCCTCCTCCTTTCCCTCTTCCAGTTCTTTCCCTGCAGCCACCTGATTTATTCCATTGGGTCCTAGTTCAGCCATTTGCAAGCCCGTGGTGAGCAGCTTCCTATTTTAAACCTTCCCAAACTGAGATTTGAAGTCTATTTTCCAAAAAGTGCCCAGCCAAGCACTTCCTATCCTCCCTCACAGCTGAAAAGTTTCACCAGTTCTGGGTGGTTAAGGAAGCCTAAACATCTCTAGCTAAATAATGAGATTTTTCAGGCATTCCAAATTGTTTTATCCACCTAATTATTACAAGACCTCATAACCATGCATAGAGCATTTCTCTGCAGGTATCTCACTTTGGGAATTTTTAGCTAATAATATATTCCCTTCAACAAATAGGTCAAGAAGCTAGAATAATACAATAAAGGAAATTCCCACCATTCCTTCATTATTAAGAGATACTGGGAAACTTGCAGTAAATTCCTGGAACTCGCCAACCTGCCCAGGACCCTGCATGTCCCAAAGGAAGGCCCCAGTCACTGCACAGGTGTCAGGTCATAGAGCTTGGTGTCTTTATCAAGTTTCAGTGAGGGTTGAACATCTGTATGGTCACAAAAAATTGGTTTTTTGAAAACTTTTTGTATATTTTGAAAATTAATCAAAAATGGAGCCAGAACTCGCACTGGTGCCGCAGTCCAGCCCCTTCAGGCCCTCCCTGTTTATCTGAACAACAGCGAACACCCAGAATTGCCCTTCCCCTCCTGGGTTCAAATTTGTCCACCAACAATGGCTTCAGCTGGTGATGAGTGATGTTTTTCTTTCACTGTTTACAGATTGCTCCAATCGACAGATTGGCAAAGCAGTTACTGTCTGCTAAATCTGCAGCACAGACATGGTTTAAAATGGGTCTCTCAACACAAAATTAATTTATTTTTGTTTGATAAATTAAGGTCAATTAGCATTTCTAGCTGCAGAGGAAAAAAGCCTTCACAGATGAACTCTAAAAGTTCAGGACCTATATGCAGGAAATCCTATCCCTGAAATAAAACAATATACGAAGCAAACAAGCAAGGAAAACCCAGGAGGTGATTTAAAGGCATTTGCAGTATCTGTTAGCTGCAGTAACGAATACTTGCAATAGGCATTTCCTCAAAAAGATGACAATCCTTAAACCCAAACCCTTCAGAGCTTTTAGGCATTAGATCTCAGGATTTATGAAGAGAGATCTTTTGCTGAAAGCCTTCACAAAGCACAGCGCACCAGAGTTCAGCAGGCACAGCTGAGGGAGGAACAGGTAGCCCACAATTAAAATCAAGTGGGAAAATGAAGATGTCTGTCCTGCTTACCCCAGCCGAGTGCTAGAGAGGCCAGAGCGCCGCTGAAGGGGCCACATCAGGTGCTGTGAGCTCGAGTCTCTGATTTCAGCACAGCCGAACACAGGCACTCCCGGGCCGAGGTGCCTGCCTGGCACCAAACCCACGGGGCTGTCCTGCCCAGGACACGGGAGAATGGCCCCTTTCACATCAACATCTTCACTCAAAGAGCTCTCAAACCAACCAGCACTCGGGCTTGGACACAGGCTCCCAATGTGCCACCTGCCCCCAAACACTGAACACCAGCTCTGCCTGCACTCACTGCTATTTAATATATCATATACACGTTATATATAATGTTTCACACACAGAAACGCATCACTCATCCTGTGCTCCAGAGGTGAAGCCCCTAGGGATATCCCCAGTGTGCACTAAGTGTCCAAGGGCCCCACAGTTTGGCCAGTGATGCCCAGCATCTCAGGCGCTGCAGCTCCAATATCCCAAAGGCAAAACTCCTGCACTGACAGCCAGGGCTTGGTTTCACCATTAAAGTTGTTATAGATTTAGATCAGATTCTATCTACCATAATACACATCAATTATTTTGTGCAATGAACTATCCACCCCGGGCTATTACTATTGGTATTCCTTGTGATGGGGTTGAAGAGATCAAGCAGCACAAATTCAGATTCTGTACCAGCAGCCCCCTTCACTCCATTCCCAGGGGAATTCCATGCCATGGGAAGGGGGGGGGATGCAGCAGCCTGGAAAATGAGGCACAAACACAGTGCAGAGCAGTGGGAATGCCAGCAGCACCACCAGCACGGAGGCAGGGGTGCAGAGGCAGGCACAGAGCTGAGCAGGAGCCAGGGCTCACAGCAGGCTTTGGGACATGTGCTGGGTGTGAAACCTGCCCGGGGCTCCAGGAGGGACCAGCAGCAGAGAGGACAAAGTGACTGATGCTGTGCAGCCTGACACCTGACAAAGTGACAGGACAATTCATTACCAAGGTTTACAAGATGTTACAAGGATCTGTCAGACCTGTTTAAGTAATAACCTTAAAATCTGGAAGGGCTCAGATTTGCCATTACAAGTAGAAAACTAATGTTCCAATTTTTTGTGATCAAAAATGCACTTTGAGATTGCCTGATGCATTTCACATGAGTGTGCTCATCCTGGATTAATGTTACCCTTAAAAATGTGAAAGCAACATTTGAAAAGTCACACATTTTCAATAATTTCAAATCAAATATTACTTTGCCTCCCATGAAATGTCTTATTCCTCAATGTACTTAGACTTTATTTTTAGTAGTACTTTGGAAATAGGAAAAAATCCTTACCTGGATGAGATCTCATGTTTTACTAGAATATTACAGGAAGAGTTCTTTGACCCAAAGCTTTACAAGAAGGTTTTACATATTCAGACAAAATATGTAAACAGGTATATGGTACATATTCAGACAAAATACAGAAAAAAGGAGCTCAAACTTTTCAGCAGTGACTAGGGAATGCAAGGGGCTGGAATGGACACATTCAGCACAGCCTGGGTGTGTAATGCCCGGTGCTGATAACAAAGGAATCCCTGCACAGGTCACACATGTGTGCCCAGCAGAGCCCTCAGTGCCCTCACCTGGGCCCTCCCAGAGCTCTCAGTGCCCTCACCTGGGCTCTCACACCTGCAGAGCCCTCAGTGCCCTCACCTGGGCTCTCACACCTGCAGAGCCCTCAGTGCCCTCACCTGGGCTCACCCAGAGCCCTCAGTGCCCTCACCTGGGCTCACACCTGCAGAGCCCTCAGTGCCCTCACCTGGGCTCTCACACCTGCAGAGCCCTCAGTGCCCTCACCTGGGCTCACACCTGCAGAGCCCTCAGTGCCCTCACCTGGGCTCACACACCTGCAGAGCCCTCAGTGCCCTCACCTGGGCTCACACCTGCAGAGCCCTCAGTGCCCTCACCTGGGCCCACCCAGAGCCCTCAGTGCCCTCACCTGGGCTCACCCAGAGCCCTCAGTGCCCTCACCTGGGCCCACCCAGAGCCCTCAGTGCCCTCACCTGGGCTCACCCAGAGCCCTCAGTGCCCTCACCTGGGCTCACCCACCTGCAGAGCCCTCAGTGCCCCTCACCTGGGAGCCCTCAGTGCCCCTCACCTGGGCTCACACACCTGCAGAGCCCTCAGTGCCCTCACCTGGGCTCACCCAGAGCCCCAGTGTGCCCCTCACCTGGGCTCACCCCCTGCAGTGCCCCTCACCTGGGCTCACCCAGAGCCCTCAGTGCCCCTCACCTGGGCAGTGCCCTCACCTGGGCTCACCCACCTGCAGAGCCCTCAGTGCCCTCACCTGGGCTCACCCAGAGCCCTCAGTGCCCTCACCTGGGCTCACCCAGAGCCCTCAGTGCCCTCACCTGGGCTCACCCACCTGCAGAGCCCTCAGTGCCCCTCACCTGGGCTCACACACCTGCAGAGCCCTCAGTGCCCCTCACCTGGGCTCACACACCTGCAGAGCCCTCAGTGCCCCTCACCTGGGCTCACACACCTGCAGAGCCCTCAGTGCCCCTCACCTGGGCTCACCCAGAGCTCTCAGTGCCCTCACCTGGGCTCACACCTGCAGAGCCCTCAGTGCCCTCACCTGGGCCCACCCAGAGCCCTCAGTGCCCTCACCTGGGCTCACACACCTGCAGAGCCCTCAGTGCCCTCACCTGGGCCCACCCAGAGCCCTCAGTGCCCTCACCTGGGCTCACACACCTGCAGAGCCCTCAGTGCCCTCACCTGGGCTCACCCAGAGCCCTCAGTGCCCTCACCTGGGCTCACCCAGAGCCCTCAGTGCCCTCACCTGGGCTCACCCAGAGCCCTCAGTGCCCCTCACCTGGGCTCACACCTGCAGAGCCCTCAGTGCCCTCACCTGGGCTCACCCAGAGCCCTCAGTGCCCTCACCTGGGCTCACACCTGCAGTCCCTGCCCTGAGCAGTGGCACTGAGCACACCCAAGGTGTGACACGTCCCCAAGTGTGATGGATGGCAGGAGCAGCAGCTGCACCCTGGCAGCTCACACCCTGTCAGTGCCAATCACTCTCTCCATCTGTCTTGCCTTCACCAGCAGAGCCCTGACAGCCCCTCTCACATTGGTTCATTTCTGATACAAAGGAGCTCAAATGTGTGCTGCACAGAGAACTGAGCAGTTCTGGGGGAATAAAACAACACTTCTGACACCTGTTCCATGAACTGGGGCATTTGTAGTACCCCAAACCTCCCCTTTTCTAAACAAACCACCTACAAAACAACCCAAACCTCTATTTCCCAGCTATAACCACGTTCAGATGATTGCTGCTAATGTCAGCTCCCTAAATTAATGAGTTACATGGGAAAGCTAGTTTCCCCTAGCCAAATCTCAGAGAGTGCAGCAGAACAAGAATTCCGAAGTGCACAATCAGCAAGGCAGCAGGGCAATCCCAAAGAGTGCAGCTCCAGTGCCAAGAGCTCCCTGATGTTTGTGGGCTCCAAGAGATGAGGAGAGGAGGCAGACGGAGGCCTGGGGCAGGACAAGCAGAACACGCCTGTGCAGCCTGCGGGGACAGTGACCTGGGGCAGGCAGCTGCTCCAGAGCCCCGCACTCTGCTCACACTGCTCCAGGCACACCTGGGCCAGGCCGGCTCAGGCTCTGGGATGGCTCTGACAGGAGGAGAACCCGCCTTGGGTGCAATGAACCTGAAATTACAGATGGCTGCAAAGGCCACTCACGTGGGTAATGCTGTGCTGGATCTGTCCCTCAGTTTTCTGACACCTGCTCAGGCAATGCGAGTTGATTCTCAAGGCAGAGGATGTTACCTGGAATAATTTTAACAGAAGGAACTATTTTCTTCTTAATATAATCTGCAAGTCCAACAGGAGGTAATAGAGTGCCCTGGAAGTCAATAGTTCTGAAGCACTTGTCTCCACAGTGCCACTGACAATTTTGGGCCATTAGCAAGTCACTTAGCAGTGCAGGAAAGCTATTTTGCCATCCAGAAGATGGAAAAAATTATATTTGCTTGACTAGCTCATAAACAGGCTATGAAAGTTAATTCCTACTGGCGCAGTGTGCTGAACGCAGCAGAAGCCTCCAGGGCCAGCTGGAGCAGCCTCTCCCCAGGGGTGATTCCACCCAGCCCTGCTGCACAAACACCTCTGACCAGCTCGTGTTGGGAAAGAACCGTCATTGTCACAGAGCAATCAAAACATGACCAGTTATTACCACAAAACAGAGACACAGGACTCTCATCTTCTTAGGTCAGTGTCCAACTCCTGCCTTCCTCAATCTCATTTTTACATCAGGACTGAGCAATGCAAAAACTGAAGTGCAGAGGTTGGATTTCAAAAGAAGAGGTAATTTAGGTTCTGTTTGGTTGTTTTAATTCCTTTTCTCTCATAGTTAGAAGAGAGGGGAAAAAATCAGTTATGGGAAGATTTTAGAAGCTGTTTAAACCAGAACGTGGACAAGGATGTTTTAACTGACAGAACCAGAGCTATGGAAGGAGGAGTAAAAAATGTACAATAGGATTCTTTTCAATCTGGGAGAGGAGGTCCAAGTTCAGGGCTGGGGTACCATGAAATAGCCACATAATCTGAGCCCTAGAGAAAAACCCATCCCAGAGTTTTATGTGCCTGGTAACCTTCCTGATCACCACTTGTTTCTGCTATTTAAATGTGATTCAGCTCAGCACGAAGAATAAGATTTGATTTAGCCCAGCACCAGAAGAACACACAAGCAATCTGATAAAATGCCAGTCTTGTTCAAATGTTCTTGCTGTGTAAATTGAGTGCTAATGATCTGGACTCTGCTCCCCTCATGTATTTATGCAGCCCTTTTCATGCTTGCTGGATTATTGTCCATTGATTGTTAGATAAAACAGAATAAGAAGCTCATGTAACACAAACTCTTTGAGCCTTTTGGGGAAAATCTTCCCAATTATCAATAAGCACTGCTTATTCACCACCACAATTCCACACCAGTCCCTGTATTCCCACAATAATCATCATTAAAAATACCAGAAGGAAGCCACAAAGCTTCCCAATAGTTTATAAAACTGGTACCTACAGATGCCCAACCTCCAATTTGGATTTACAAATATAGAAATAGCATTGATAGTTTATAAAAAACTCTTACTTTTCTTGAGTATTAGAGGTTTACAAGTTTCTATTTCAACCTTCAATCATTCCCTCACACAGGACTCATGAAGTATAATTAGAAATTGAATAACTGTAAAAAGAAAAAAAGCTGTTGTTTTTTTCCACTCATGAATGCATCCAGGCCTAACACTCAGTAGCTTAAGGCAATTCTAGCTCTCTAATTTCTTTGCTGATTCATCTCCAGAAATAGGAAAACAAATTTAAAAGGCTGCAAGCAGAAAGTATCAATCCTGTTGACTTTAAAACAAATGAGAAGGTTATGTTTATTAGGCCCAGCCAAACAAAACAAAAGCTAATAAGCAAAGCACTGTATTTACGGTGTGGATTCAGCAGGGTCCTGTTCCCAGCTTTGGGAACTCTGGATCCCTGCCATGTCTGGAACGGCGCAGAGCTCATCCCAGCAGGAACTGGGCCTCGCTGCAAACACGAGCTGGAGTTGTGTTACACCAGAGCTTTGAGGCTTTAATTGCTGAGAGCATTTGGAAGGACTGACACGAAATTATCCTTCATGTTTTCCCTTCTCAGCAAAAACATCCCCAGTAAAGATCTCCCTTCAGTTTCCAATGCTTGCACCATGAAACCGCAGAAAAACAGCAAAACAGGACCGACTGGAATATTTTCTATGAACACCAGGAAACTTTCAGCACCCATGATGGGAAGGAAGAAGAGCCTTCAGCCTTCCCTGGCCAGCAGCACAGGAAAAGAAGGGGAAAAAGGGGAGGCAAGCATTGAATGAAGCTGAGAAATCCCTCCGTTTCCTAAGGCCCAGCCGAGGCTTTCAAGCTACAGCAATATTCCATATTTACCCATCATCTATATTTTATCTCCTTCCTTTCCTCCATCTCTCACGTTCATAAGGAGTCAAGACAAATATTTTTAATTTCCTGAGCTCATTAAAAAACAAAATCCAGGCCTTGGCTCTGTTGGTCCAACTCTTTCCCAAAATTAAAAACAGTCCATCAGTTCCACTTTCACAACTCCAAATCTTCCCTTGTGCAGAACAGCACAAGATAAAAACCAAGGGTACCTTTCTCTAAGTCTTTCAGTATTCAGAAGTTTCTAGAAGGCTCCCCTTGAAGACTATTTCCTATTAGAAAGGGGATAGGGTTTACTCTAGGCACAATAGTTCTGAACCAGAAAATACTCAGTAGTGATGAGTAATTTTTTACTTTTGGCTGTTTTGCATGTCTGTTTCTTCATTTTTGACCTGTATATCCTATATTTTCCATCTGTTCAAGCCATAGTTTCCAGTCCACTGGAGCAAAAGCAATGGTAAAAGCATTTTGCCAGCAGCCCTTGGCCTCACTTCATGAATACAGCTCCAAATCTTGCTGCCACTCAAGGCAGAACTTCAAAAAATAATGGACTGGTTTGAGATAAAAATTAATACAATTTTTCTCATAGAGCAATTACATTGGGGGAAGGGGGAAGAGACCTTTTCCTCTATCAGAGAGAAAATCAGAATGAGACCAGACAGATGGAGAACGTGCCATGGAGGGATGAACACCGAAATCACAATTCTGACCAAAAAACCCAACCCAAAACCCCTTAGAGAGGCTGTAACCGGACCCGAGGGAGGAGTGGCTCCCCAGAAGCACAATTAAACAATATCATACACACTCGGACACTGCTGCAGGTCACAGTCTGAAAGCCAGGCGCTCTCAGAAAAGCAGGCCAAGAGAAATCAAAACTCAAGAACGCAACAGCAAGTTGTTACCAAAGTCTGCTTTTAAAAGGTAACACCAAAGTGCTGTTTTTAAGACAAGAATGCCACACTTCTCATTTTGAACTGATATTTGCTCCCTATTTTTAGCTTATTTTTTGTTTTATGCTTCCTTAGATCTCTGACTAAAAAGCTGCAATTCAAACACATCTTTTCCTTTTTGTTCCAGAAAATTCATTTTAGAAGTATTCCTTAAAAAGTTCAGGTGCTGCATTTTCATCCTAATTTAAACAAAGCAAGGTTTTTGAAAATTTTATAAACCCATATGTAACAATTATCATGGTTGTAACCAACTCCACTTTTAATGGATTACAGCTCATGGAAGCAGAGAAGCTTTGAAGTGAGATCTCAGATGCTACATTTACAGAGTAAAAACAATAAACATTTTTTACCTTAATCGCTTTTAATGTTTCTATTTAAAGCTATTTTCAAATGTAGCAGAAGGTGCCATGTCTGCTGCTGTGATTAAGTCATTAGGGCAGAGAATAAAGACAAAGCCATCCCTGAACATTTGCTATGAGGAACTTGGATTGAAATCAGTACTCAGGACACAATTTAAATCTTGGATTGACTCAGAAGATGAGCAACTGATATGGTGAGGAGACGAGCTTGTTCTCCACCAGATGAAAAAGAAATAATTGCCCTTGAGTCAGCAACCAAGTGCTGTGGTTATTCAGTTTATACATCACGCACCTGCAAAGGGAAAATGTCCTGATTTTAGGGCAAACCATTTCCCCCAGAAATCCCCCAGAAGTCTCCCTGGAGGAAGGGGAAGGGAAAAAAATTACTGGGGTGAGCTCTTAGTACTGAGGCCAGGGGTGCCCAGCCTGAGTTATCCGTACTCCAGCCAAGGCAGACATGTGAGCCCATGAATGTCCCATTCCCAACCTGGCCCCATTTGCTGCTGGAATGGGAGATAGATGTGTAACCCCCAGAGAAAGGCGTTTCCTCTCAGCATTTCATAGGCGGCGGCTCAGAAGCGTCCCTGGTGCTCAGCACAGCTGGGTATGGATGCAGTTCCCAGCCTGTGGCATTGTACAAGTGGGGAGGTCACTGCTCCCTCTAGGATGCACCTGCTGATTTAGGAACATTCTGGGAGCTTTGGCACACCCACCACTTCTAGGACAAGCACCTGAGACAAATCAGTCTCCCTCCAGAAGCCACAGTGTGACATTGACCTTCAGCTCAGGAGGAGGCGGCACAAGTCATTGGTAAGGGATCAAAAACGGAATAATCCCTGCAGGCATGCATTTCCCACACATCAGCCCCACAGCCCTCACAGGGCTGAACACAGGGACGAGCTTGGAAAGAAAAGACAGCTGGACAGTTCCCCTTGCAGGCACACACAGCTGCTCTGCGCCCCAGCCCAGTCCTTACTGGTCTGGCTTGGATTGTACTGGTGCTTACAGGGAGCTGCCCCTGGAACAGGTCAGTGCTTGGGCAGAATGAGGCGAACCAATGTGGCACCTGATGTCACATCCAAACACCAACCACCACCCCCTGGGGCAGTTTCTCACTTTCAGAAATTGTTTTGGCAGAT
The DNA here is from genome assembly GCA_024865655.1 of Emberiza elegans. Classification (NCBI taxonomy): domain Eukaryota; kingdom Metazoa; phylum Chordata; class Aves; order Passeriformes; family Fringillidae; genus Emberiza; species Emberiza elegans. Next base: position 57,456,104 of record JALJVW010000184.1, read on the forward strand.
CAATTATCTTTAGGAACCTCAAACACCCTGCAATACAGAACAGAGCTCACGACAAGCTGGGGAGAGATGCTGAAACATGTGAATGCCTAAATGCCCAATTCTCACTCATTTCCTGTAAATAACTCTGTGGATTTAAGCTTCATTAATCTCAACATGAGTCCAGTGAGAGATTAGGAGAATTGCAAACTCCAGCTCTTGAGAATTTAGATGTTATCGCCTCCTAGTACATAGATATGTCCCAGCTCAACCATTTCAATTTTTGTGAGCATTCCCCCAAGGAGAACTTCAGGAAAAGGCCTCTCACTCCATGAGATACATCTCAGACAATTCACACAGTATTAGACCAAGCAACATGAGAACTGGAGAGCAGCAACTGATGGACTGTTAGGCTATTTACACAGAGAAAGTGACTTCCAAGAGCAGAGAAACAAAAGTAAGGTACCAAAGAAACACAAAGCAGCCTTACCTCAGCGTGAACTGATCTTCTGTGGAGTTTTTAGCAACAGATACGAGGAAAGTCAGAATGTCCCCTTGCTTGACGGTCTTTGGTGCGTACTGGATGACAATATTATTATCCAATCTCATTTCAGTTAAAGAAGGGGCAGCATGTGTCTGGTAAAGGAAAACACTTCCAATCCTCTGCAGGGGAGGTCCCGCCTCGTCGATGTCGTTGCGCCCCGAGCGGATCCCGTTGCTTTTCCTGACGTCCTCCTTGGCGCACTCCCCTCTCTCATCCCCTGCTTGGATGGAGTAGTAGAGCTCCACGGGGCTCCCCTCAGACCTCTCCAGCTGTTTCTTGCGGCCAGCCACCACGGTGGGGGGGTTGAACCAGCTGGGCAGCAGCTCCAGCTGCGCCACGCAGAGCCCCAGGTCGCCCCGCAGGCGGCAGCTGCCGCGCACCTCGCGCGTCTCGCGGAAGGCGAACACGCGCAGGCAGGGCAGCCGCTCCGCGGGGCTGTACTCGTCCCAGTCCCTGCCCACGATGTAGAACAGCACCTGCACCCGCGGCTTGTTCAGGTAGATCTTGCTGCTCAGGATGTAGGCCTGCAGCTTCCAGTTGTAGGTGAACTTGTTGGCGGATCCAAAGGGATTTGAAGACAGCATGAGGTCCTGGGGCACTGGCTGTTCAATGGAAAAAGGCCCATAGCTGGCATTTAACACGGGTGGGCTCTTGGATTTGTAGATCAGAAAGGATTCCACGCGGGACTGCAAGCTGGAGTTCCTCATAATATCCTGGTTGGCTTCCTTAAGAAAGAAGGAAACATCGGCATTGTGGATACGGTAGGTCACCGGCAAGTAAGTGGGCAGCAAAGAAAACCTCTGGATGCTCTCCAGGATCCCTCGACTCTCGGTCACTGTTGGAAGGAAAGCAGAGTTTGAGAGATCAGATCTTCAAGTCATACTGTGACATAACCTGGCTGACTTTACTGAGGGGCTGGACAGCGCTGCAGCTGGGATTAGTGGCAATAAACCTCACCAGCCCACGCAGAGGTGGCCTAGGCTGACAATGATTTATCCAATCAGCTTGGAAAACAATGCTTTATGACACATTCTGCATGACAGCGAGATGAAAAAAAGTAGCTTGTGGAGGTTTGCACATGCCAAAGGTCACATCTCCACTGCAATGAACATTTATCATCAGAGACAAAATGACCCAGTCAGCACCTGCAACCCCAGATCACTGCACAGGCACATCTGAAAAATCTGATCATTACAGCAAGCTCCACCTGTGCAGGAATCCAATGCAATGATTTTACATCAAATGCTGCAAATGGACTGCCTGGAGTTCACTTCAACCTTCCCAGCACTCTCAAGCAATACAGGGACTCTAAATGGTCACCTGCACAAGGCTGAATTTCACTTTAAAAATAGCTGGCACAATAGCCATTTACACAGCAGCTCCTTTACACCGCTCTGGGAGGATTTCAAAAGGAGTTGTATTTGCATCCAATTTACAGTCCCTTCTGTATCACTTTATACATGAATAAAGGGTTTTTCTGTAAATCATCATCAGGATTCGTTGTTGCCTAACCCTCCACTGTCCCCTCATCCAGCTGCATTATCTGGAGGCTGTACATCACTGCACACAAAGAACATTTCCAATGGCCCTGAGCCTCTCCCACTGCAGGGCACCTATCTCAACTCTGCCAGCGCGCAATTACCTGAGGCAGGCAAGCTCTGCATCCTTTCTAGGAACTGGCAATGCCAAACAATACAGAAACTTTAAAAATACAGATGCAAATACAGCGTCACCTTTCCCGCTTGAACGGCTGGCCTTTGTGCTCACGTTCTCTACCCTAATTATGAAATAAATTGCTATTTTATTTTCCCCACAGCAAATTCAAATCCTTACCCTTATTCAGAAAGGGGACAAAGGCATCCAAAGACAACCCAGTTTCTCAAGCTCTAATTCACAAATGCTTTAGTAGTCTTTATTTTTTTGTTTAGCATCTGACCTAAATATTTATTTGCTCATGAGTGCTGTGGTGGCCTAAACTGATGCCAGTTATTCCAAACCATGAATCTTCCACTTAGGTGCCGCAGCCACTCTGTCCAACCTCAGACAAGCCACTTTTCCTGTGCTGCTGTTCTATGTCTAAAAATTAAAGGGTATCACTGTTTCCTTCCCCTTACCCTTTGTCTGTAGACAGCAAACATAACCAACTTATCTTACTATTTATGTAGGAACAGCACTTAAAATGCCAAAGCTGTGATTTTGGTTAGGGTCTCCAGGCCTAACATAATGCAAAACAAAGTGAAGTTTAAAAAAAAAGAGCAAAAGACTTTCTAGATGCAAAACAAACTCTCTGGCTTCTTAAAAGAAGATAATCCAGGAAATCCCCTAAAAACCAGCAACAAACCAAAACAAAGTAACCCAAGATAAGGGTTCTACTCAGAAGGAACCAATCTCAGCATGGAAGAGGCCAGGAAGAAAGCATTACACAAGAGTTTCAGAGCATCACAAAAATCCCTCTCTCCATCTCGAAAATGAGGAATTCCTCTTCCAGTAAACAACCACAAGAAAACCTTACATTACAAAGTTTAATTAAGGTCCCCTCGAACCCCAAAGCACTGGAAATAAAGTCTGTCTGAAGGACCAGGAAAATGGCCCCAGCACACAGCAACATCTGAGCCTGTCAGCTGCAAGAGCACTGAAATGCTGTGACCCCTGCAGAGGGGGCAAATTCATCTGGGATCTGCTATAAAGATCATTTTAATAAACACTAAACTGCAGAGCTTTCTTACACACAAAACCACCTCATTTTATGCTGAGTCTTTAGAGCATTCAGCTCCCACTCTTTCTCTAGATACTGACTGAGAGCAAGGGAAGTTTTCCAAGCCCTTTTTCTGGATAACCCTCCAGCAAAGGCTGCTGCCAGCCCTGCTGCCTTTGGGGCAGTGAGCTGCAGGGCTGCAGCTCTGCCCTGCTGTACTCCTCAGCTCACCCAGCCCACAGCACCCTTCCCCATCCAATTTATAAATTCCACACTCATTTCATTCTCCTCCCAACATCTTGGCAAAGCACAGCAAGGCATCAAAGAAGCAACTTGAAGAGGAAAAATCTCTGAGTATTCAATTTTTTATTCCCCTTATTTTGACTGCAGCTCCCTCCCTCATGTTCCACAGGGAAAAGTACATTATTTTTATATTAAAATTAACAGAGTGTTTCGCCTCATAATTTTTTAATCATTTATTTTAGTGCTTAATTATCTGAGGAATTAAAAACTTTTCCTCTGCATTCCCCATCCCCACAGGACAATGTTCCTCAGATTTCATAAATCAGTGACTCTTCAGAACAGGAGAGCAAAACAAGCAGGGGAAAACCAAAGAAGAGAAGGTGAATTGCCTATGAAAATGGGAACCAACCTCAGAGCTCAAATAAGTGCACTGGCTTTCCATTTCTGGGCAGTGGCAAACTGGTCTCCTCAAAGTGCCCTTCCCTCAGCACCAGCTGGGAATGCACACTGAATTTGAACTGGTTTGTGCTGGAAGCTGACAGCAGCTTTCTAAACAGCCAAAGGCCAAAAATCCAAACAATTTTAAACTTTTATCTGGGGAGAGTTATAATCAGCACAAACAAAAAAAAAGTCTCAAAAACAACACTGAGCTCTGCTGTACCATCTGGATTTTGACCGTGAAAGTTTATTAAGGATTCAGAAGGATAGGAAATTAAAAACAAAAACAACTATCAGCGTCCTTAATTACAACCATGACTATTTTTGTAAAAATTATGCATGTTTTTACAAAGGCAGAATTGCAGAAGATTACCATTTTGTTTGTTATTGAGTGAGACTCAGCAGAAAAGCAATGTTTTAAAGATTTAAATTATATAATCTATCTTAAGTATTACACTCCCTCTATACCCTCAGAACCCAAGTTCCACTGGAATAACCCACCTGAATGTTAAGTCAAGAGTGACACAGTGACTCCCACTTTACATCAAACAAAACAAAGGACGGGGAACTGAAGCGCTCTGAAGGAAACAGCATCAAGACAAAAGATAAATTCAAGAACTGCATTGACCTTTCCTGTCCCACTGTGTCTGGAAACGTGTCCACGTGAAGACCTTGGCAGCAGAAGCAGCAGCACTCTGCTTCCAGGAGAGGCTCCCCAGCAGGGCGGAGGGAACCAGCCAGCCCTGGTGTAGATGCCCTGCCCATGCCAGGAGTGACCATTCCTCAGTCCCTCAGTGTCACAGGGACTGTCTGACCCCTCCTGCTGGGCATCTCCGTCTGTGGCCACCTGAGATATTGCCATAGGATGGCTTTCTTTCCTCTCTCCTTAGCAAACCTTCCTCAGGCTGATACAGTTGAAAAAATGCTTGCCGTTGATGGAAGAAGCAAACTATTGGTAGGTCAGTGAGTTTGAAAGCATGTGAGGCAAAGGCAGCACGTTCAGTTTGCTCCTGCACAGCCAATACCTGGGCACAACTCCCTCAACACCACCTGGGCGCCCTGCTGCGCTCACCTTTCAGTGACACTGCCTTCCTCATGACGGCACTCGTTCTGTACTGCACCCCGGCTAAAAGCCTCCCTCCTTTATTTCTCGGGTGTCCTGGGACAGCAGCTTTCAGCCAGAGACAAACCATTCCTCACAGCCCAGCTCCACTGCAGTACTGACCACGGCTTCAGAAAACTGAAGGAACTGCCAGCCCACTAACTCCATTCTCTATTGCCAGATCCTTGGGATTTCGGCCCTCACAGTTACTTTATTTTTAAAGCAGTTCAATCCACAATCATCCAGCATTCATGAGATATAAAACTCTTCCAATCAATTATATAATGCTACTATTAAAAAAAAGTAAATTGTCTTTTTCTTGTAGATTGAAGGGAACAACTTCTTAGGGAAATTGCCTTCCCAGCTGCAGGCTCAGGCTGGTAATGCAATAGATGGAATTTGTTGCTCTATCTTGGGGATTGAGATAAGTGGTTCTTTTCAGCAAGGCCAGAAATTTTACCTTTATAGTTCATTTCAGCTGCTCTCCTTGAATTTTCTGAACACTTCTGCTCTTCTAGGTTTGCTATGAATTGAAATCATTTCAGCAAAAGTATCTAGAAAAAAAAACCTGCTAGTGTGATATATTTTCAGCTCTGGAAAGTAATGTTGTGGGAGATGTGTGCTCCAATGAAACTTCACACTCACTTCTGAAAAATTAAGATATTTCAGCCTTAACCCCGTTCAGTGGCTGAACCTGCTCATGCTGAAAAGGGAGGCATTTTAAAGCCACGCTATGAACAGAGCGAGTCCCTTCCCCAGGTGCAGCTCAGCCAGTTTTTAGCAGGGGCATGATCTGCTCTGCCCCTTTGAGTCACAACAGACAGAGAGGGTTCAGCCTGAAAATCTGAGTAGGATCATTTCCATCCTGAAGGGTTTGTAGGCTGCTTGTCCTGTTCCTTCCTCAGATTCCAGCATCCTCCACAGCCCTTAAACATCAATAAGCCAAACTGGAGCTTCCCAAGGATGATTCCCCACCTTCCTTTTGCCAGCTTCCTCAGCACCATCAGCTGTGCCCTTTTCACTTTTGGATTAAGGCTTGCTTTGCTTTCTGCCAGCAGCTTTGTGACACAGCGGCAAGAAGTAAGGGGAGGTTGAGGACTAAACCAGCCTGATTTTCCTGTAGACTTCCATGACTTTGCCATATAAAATTAAAAAACCCAAGCCCACAATAAATACACAAAAACCACCCCAGCCTCCTGCTGAACACCTGGCACAGGCAGGTGAGGAGGCTGAGCCATGCCACCTCCAGCACAGACACAGTGGGAGGGTCACCCCCTGCCCCAGCTGCAGCCCAAGGGCGTTTCTAGCCTGCAGGTGAGCTTGTTCTTCCAAGGAGCCTCTCCCTATGGATGCATGATTGCATTTAAAAGTCTCCAGTGACCCCAATATTCCCTACCCAGCTGTGCAACACAAGGCTGAAGCAGCAATTGATCACTATCCAGTAACTGTCACTATTCACACTGATTTCCCATTATTCTTCACCCACTTGCTTGGAAGAGGAAAATCAGCAATCAAAGAATGCAGCAAGAACCCTGATCGCTCCTCCCTGTGCTGTGGCACCACTGAAGAACAGTTCCCAAAAAAACCTCCTGCTTTTGGGAACCAGCAGCATTCTAAAGGGCAAGTACCCAGAGAGCAGTGATAAGGCCAAATCGATGTGTCACAAAGAGGGAGGCAAAAATAGAACCCTGCAACCCAAGAGTCATGCATTTATCTGTAACAAATTAAAAAGAAAAATGGCTTTGAGGCCCAAAACTACCAATTTCTTTTTAAGTCCTCTCCTTATTAGCATTTCAGACTGCTCTGCCTGCTTCACTTCACAACGCTCCCTGTGACTGTTTCATCCTTGGGAAATTATCATTCTTCTCCAAGAGCAATGCTGCTCCCAACCTGCCAACTTCTCCCTCTTCCCCCAGTTCCTCCAACTCTCATTCCAGTTCTGCATCTCTCTGCAGACCTTGTTAGAAAGTCAGGGAAAGATGATTTAGACACCAAGGCTGCAGACCACACTGAAAAGCTGCTTGGTGAAAAGGTGACTCCTCATTTCTTGTAAGATAACCTCAAACAAGTTAGAGTATTTTAGGAGTAAAATATACACTTAACAACAGCAGATGCTGAATAAAGCAAATTGAACTTCACAAAGATGCAGACAAATCACCTGTACCATCACTCCTAAAAGGACTGCACATTTTCAAACCATTCTTTTTGTGAAAATTATAAAGCATCACCACCACAGTGAGAAACCAAGAATTTGTCAGTGTTGAGTCAGACAAAGAAGGAAGTACTCTGAGCCAAGATGCTTAAACTTCATGAGGACCAGCCTGAGCAGAAACACAAATCAGTTATTGACGTGTTTGAACAGAGGCCTTTGCAAGGGGAAGCACCGCAGCCTGCCCAGCCCAGCACAGCACATCCGAGCCACTGCTACAAACATTCTGCGGGTTTTCTGCAAAGGGAGCTCCTGCTCCACCAGAGAGGAGCCAGCAGCACAGAAACAATCCTACATCCTAGCATGAGCCACCCTCTGATTGCCCAAAGCAGGGCAATAAACCAAAGCCAACACGAACGCACCATTTTCACAAGCGTGACACCAGGAGCTCCTTGGGGCTGCCCTAAGGGATAATTCTGGCAGCTCATGCCAACACCGAAGGGTTTCCAGCCTGCACAGGTGCAGTGAGAGCGGGCAGTGCCCCCGAGGGGCAGCAGCTGCTGGCACAGCCCCGCAGCACTGGGGTCACTCCCTGCTGCTGCCCCTCTGGTGCCCGGGCCTGGCACCCGCTCAGGGCTGGGCTCCCTGACACACACACACACTGCAAACCCAGCTGCCTTCTTGGCCTCGCCAACAGGCACACAGAGGCCTTCTGACAACAGCACTCAGCTCTGATGACACAATATTTTCCTTGAATATAGCATTTTACTTTATTCAAACTTCTGTAAATTCATCATTGGTATTAGAACACATGACACCTCATCATTCATTAGGAGAGAGATGAGCAATCCTGAAGGTGTTTTATTATTCACACTGACAGATAGATAAAGAAATAATTTAAATAAAAAGGCCTCAGAGGAACACATACACCTTTATATTACCAAGTGATACAAAAATGATCAGAGAAAGATCATATAACAAAGGCAAGCTCCCACCTGAAAAGGCAGTAAAGTAATAATTACAGAGAAAAGTATTTAGATAAAAGGATATGACACTGTTTCACAAAATGATGTCAGCCTGAACATGAAAGGGCAAAGCAGTGATGGGCACCACAAAGTTTACAGTGAGAAAAATCAGGAAAAAAAGCAAACAATAAATAAACCAAACTCACAGCCACACTACCTACTGGGGAATAGGGAAAGAGTGGCAGAGGAGGGTTACTGACAGTCCAGCCACAGGGCACCAGTAAGCACAGAGGGCTGGCCCCAGGCAGGTGATTTGGTACCAGACAGGTGAGAGGCACCACAGCTGCAGGTGATTTGGTACCAGACAGGTGAGAGGCTGCAGGTACCAGACAGGTGAGAGGCACCACGGCTGCAGGTGATTTGGCACCAGACAGGTGAGAGGCACCACGGCTGCAGGTGATTTGGCACCAGACAGGTGAGAGGCACCACAGCTGCAGGTGATTTGGCACCAGACAGGTGAGAGGCACCACAGCTGCAGGTGATTTGGCACCAGACAGGTGAGAGGCACCACAGCTGCAGGTGATTTGGCACCAGACAGCTGAGAGGCACCACGGCTCCCGTGTGCCACTGCTCCAGCAGGCAGAGAGCTCTGCTCACTGCCTCACTCTCCTGACACACACCAGCCCTGCTCCTGCACCCCTGGGGCAGGTGTTTAATGAGCCAGGAGAGGAGAACGCAATGAAGAAGCACAGGGATAGGAGAGAGCCACTTCAAGCTGAAGAACTCTAACAGCAAAAGGACAGAGAGCAGAGCTGCTGAGTCCAACAGACTGAGATGTCTGAGGCTTTCAGCAGCACCACTCTGTGTGTCTCCATTTCTGCCCTGCCCCTCCTCACTTATGGCTGTTTCCAGAGAAAGCAATAAGTGAAGATCTCAAAGATGTAAGGAACAAAACATAGCCAAATATATGAGCAAAAGAACACCCACAAAATTAGAAAGCTGAAATACTTGCCAAGAATATCTTGACTTTAAACACAGTTTCTTAATGTGCTTATGTATGGGAACCAACAGAAAGAAAACCAGGGCTGAGTAACAGAGTGCCAGGAATCCAACATCAACTGAACAATTCCTCACGACAGAGGCAGAAGTAAGGACTGGCAGGAACAGCCTTACACTGCTCACCAGACAATCAGAATTCTGCCTCACACGTCTGCAAAATCCCCTCTTCATTTTCTGCAGGGACCCCAGGGCTGTGCAGAGGCTGCAGTTCTGTTACCGGGCCATTATTGATGGGAGGAAAATAGAATTCTAAGCATTCCACAGAGACCTGAGCCAGCAGAAGGAGCAGAGCAGGTCCTGAGCTGCCCTTTCCTAAGACACCCATGTCTGTGCACCCTAAGCCAAGTTCCCCAAGCCCCTGCTCTGGGAACTGCAGCACAGAGTGTTTGTGGCTGCTGGCTGAGCCTTCTTCCTCCTCAGAGTATGGGGGTTTTAAATTCATTTTAATTTTATTAATCCATATCATGACTCTGCATCTTGCTGCAGGCTCTGTGCCTAATACTGAATTTGTACAACCAACAATTACAATATTGATCTTCAATGGCTACATTCACTAACAAGACCAAAAAAATTTTAAAAATCTTTTGAAGTCTTATTTAAATAACACCACAGCGCTGGTATATGCAGTAAATTTCCAGTAATTTCAATAAACCCAGCAATATTTCATTAAATACATTGCTGTCACACATTTTACATCCAATAAAGAAAGTGCAGCTTAAAAATACTCGAGTGCGCTCTCAGGAAGAGCTGAAGATAGAAATGAGTCCCTGTTCAAGCACCTGTCATGCCTGAGCAGTGTGGAAATTGGAGGGCACCAGAGAAGACGCATCCTCACATGCAGACGGGCACAAGGCTGACCTGATTCTGGCAGCAGGGGGACACAGGCAGAGCTCACTGACACCTGGGCATTTGTGTCTCTGAGACCTCTGGGACAGACACTCCACGCACCTGGGAATGTCCTCATCGCACAGGCTCCTCCTGCTCGGGGGGTTCAGGAAGCAAAGCCTCCATTCCTGTCCTGAAACAGCTCCTGCAGCTCAAATCCGCCAGCAGCCACGGAGAGACCCCAGCACGTCCCACACACAAGGGCTGCTCTCATTAATGGAGATGAGCGAGAGCCTTCCTGCCGTGTTCCTGCAGCCCCTGCAGCACTGGCTCTCCATCCTCCCCTCAAGTGCTCCTGTGCTGCACGGTAACCTGACACACTCCCCAGCCTTTGCATCTTCTTGTCAACTAAGGGAGGAAATTGAATTTGCCAGGAAAAAAAGGGCACCCAAACACCAGAATAATTAATCAGGCAGATTTTCAGTCTTATTCCGCACATTCCTCTGTCTTTAAAATCTCTTCTCTCTGGAAATAAACCAGTGTGCTCCTCTCTCGAAGGCCTCAAAAGTGTAACAGAGGAGAGTCAAGAGGATTGAACTATCATTTTACAGTCCCATAATGTTTTGTTTCACTATCCCAGCAAACTCCAGAGGGCATGAACCCCCAAACTCATCCACTTCTCATTTAACTCAATCTAGGGGAAGTTCTTTGCTCATGCAAATCTGCAAAAACTCATTCCAGAAATTACTGTACCTTTTCAAACCACCTTCATTCTCTCAGAGCCATTTCAAAGCACTCTCTAGATGAGCTGGTACTGATGGAAGAGCTGCAGCGTTCAACACTCCATAAACACCAAAAAAGAGATTCTGCCTGAAGAAGGCTCCAGTGTTTTGCTCAGCCCTTCTCAGGGAGTTTGTTCTGTCAGTTTTGAGCCACTTTCATGTCGCCTCACAGATCCTAAAGGTCACATGAAAACCCACCCCATTTGAATGCCTTGTTTCCTTGAAGGCTGACCAGAACCTGGAGTGTTTAGCTGGGTGGCACGGTCAGAACCCCCAGGAGGATGCCATGGCATGGAGCTGCCTGCCCGGGTGATTTAAGGGCAGGACAGCTCCTCCTGGAGAGTGTGGAGGATGTCTCCTATTCAGCAGCAACAGGACTGCAGGGGAGCTGCACAAGAACCACTGGGAGCTCAGGGTATTTTCCCCTACCCTGCAATTAGCTTGGATACTTAAAATCCCTGCTCCTTGGACATGAATAGTTTTGCATTCTAGTCCCACTGAGCAGCTTTCAACAGGAGATTGCAGAAGCAGTGGTGGAAAACACACAGTGAGAAGCCCAGAAACAATTACGGTACATTTAAAACAAATTACAGATGCACTGTCTGCCAAGCAGGTCTCCACACTCACAGAAGCCCCTGTCGCAGCCAGCTCTTAAAGGCTGGTTCTCCACACATTCCAACCAATTGTCCTCACCGAGGTCTGGGAGTATTTCCATGTGTGAAGCCATGTGCACATCTGAAACAGTTCAATTCAGATTTCCTGCCACTGTGTGTGTGTAGTTGAGTGCAAACCCTGCTGTAAGCAAACATATTAAGTTGTGTATATCAAGTCTGCACCAAATTGATTCTACAATTGTGTAACTGACTGATGCTTCACATCACTGCTTGTAAATAACAGATGAAAAGCTGAAGTTCTCTAATTGAATGTCTCCAGAATGAAGAGCAGCGTGTGCCAGGTGGAGCAGGACAGATGGTGGGGTTTGTGTGCAAGAGCAGAAAGGCATCACCCCACTTCAGCTCCGCTTGGAACCCACCCTGGCCACTGCATTTGGTTCAGCAGGGTTCATTCACAGAACTGCTGCTCTACTTTCATATATTCTGCTCTAAGTCTCTGTGAATAACTGATTTTTCAGCTGCCGAGCCAAACTAATCAAAACCTAAAAACAATTCTCTCAGGTCAATCCAAAGTGAAATACACTTCAGCACCCCAGCACTACAAAAGGGAAGGAAAACGCCTCATAAAGACATAGGAAAGGATAGTGTTGCCATTTAAAATTGAAAAGAAAATTTAAAGCCTCCAACCTGTCTTCTCAAATTCCATCTTACTTTTTGAATATTCCTTTCTCAGAAAAGCTATTCTGCATCTCCATTTTAACCCACAGCCTTTCTACTACACTGGCATGTGTAAGAGCTACTGGAATTTTAAACTTTTTTTAAATTTGGTGCATTCACAATAAAGACAGCTCCTTTAAAGCTTGACATTGCTTCCCTGTGAGTGGCTGTTCCTGAACATACCTCTCCTTCTCCTAGCTGGATAAAATCAAATCATTGGATAAATGGAATAAACAGTTGAGCAAATATTTCTATGCCTAGTTATCATAATCCACAAATCACTACCAACTGTTGTTTTATTACACAACAAAAAGAAGGATTAAACCTGCATTTGGAAGACAACAAATATATAATTAAGACCAACAGAAAAGTACTGATTACTTAATCTAATTTACATTACTATCTCTTGTTTTACAAATTAAGATAAGCTTCTTTACATATCCATGCATGCAGTCTGCAAGTACTTCAGACCCCTTTCCCTGAAAAATGGTTTGACTTGATGGAACAAATCACAGAATGTACAGACATTTACTGCCTGGCACTTTAGGAAATATCCAGGAATAAATCAACCAAGACAAACCACTGGAAGTGAAGGAAATCAGAAGCATTAAGATGACATATTAAAAGTGTTCTGCCAAATTACATATGGTTCACAGAGGTGCCACATATAAAATTTAAGACTTGAGCGCTTTAAATTGTACAAATAGCAAGGAGCATTAGTGATCCCACAGTCACTGACAGTGAGCAACTCCACACATGGGAAGGAATTTTGGCACCCAACTACTCCACCTGCAGAAGGAGGGCAGAGCAGATTCACTGGCAGTACCTTGGGAGGAAATAGGCAAAGACTCTCACCATAACACAGAAATAGGAGGAGGTCTGTGCTCAGAGCAGGGAATTCCACGGGCTGGCCCCAAAGGCACGGGACATCACTGCACTCAGAGCTGTATGAGAGGATGCAGTGCTTGCTCTGGGAGCACCATGGGCTCTGTTCCTGGAGCAGGGAAGTCCCCAGGGCTGGCCCCAAAGGCACGGGACATCACTGCTCTCAGAGCTGAATGAGAGGATGCAGTGCTTGAGTGCTTGCTCTGGGAGCACCATGGGGTCTGTTCCTAGAAGGCCCCAAAGGCACAGGACATCACTGCTCTCAGAGCTGTATGAGAGGATGCAGTGCTTGCCCTGGGAGCACCATGGGCTCTGTTCCTGGAGCAGGGAATTCCCCAGGCTGACCCCAAAGGCACAGGACATCACTGCACTCAGAGCTGTATGAGAGCATGCAGTGCTTGCCCAGTGGGGCACCATGGGCTCTGTTCCTAGAAGGCCCCAAAGGCACAGGACACCACCACACTCAGAGCTTCCTGAGAAGAGCAGTGTTTGCCCTGTGGAACACCATGGGGTCTGTTCCTGGAGCAGGGAGCTCCCCAGGCTGGCCCAAAGGCACAGGCCATCACTGCTCTCAGAGCCCAGCCAGCCAGCACCCTCAGGGCTGGTGCCCTCCAGCCCATTCGAAGGTCACAGGCTGGCATTTCCCGAGTGTCTGGAGTCACTGGCTTCCCCCCTATGTGCCATCCCTGCTTAAGCGGTGCTCCCTTCACACACCAGGCTCAAGGCAACAAATTGCTCCTTTGTGAGCAGGCTGGAGCTGGGAACTGCTCCAGAGATGAAAAAAAAGGCAAGGCAGTTCAACAGAAATAATGCAGAATGGAAAGGGGTAACACATAAAACCAGCAGCCCACACAAAACACAAAAGGAAAAGAGAATATGCACCTTTTTCCCCTGCTCAGGTCAAAAAAATCAAACAAAAGATGACAGCAGCCTCATTTATAAACCAAAGTAGCTCAGCCTTTTTTGTAATAGCAAATGAGATAGCATCAGTTATTACTAATGTCTTAATTTGGACAGATGGAATTCTCCTCCACTAAAAGACAACCAAAGAGAAAAAAACCACCCGAAGAACCTCAAAACCACTCACTTGGTTTAAAAACAGGATCTGCAGGCCATGAGTGTCACACTGTCCTTTCAAAGCTACAGCACACAGGAAGGTGAGCAGGAGCTGCTCTGTAAATGAGGGGGACTGAGGGAGAACTCTGTATTTAATTAGAAGGCACACCTGGGGATGGTTTGGCTGATTGCATGACTTAGCAAAACCCCACAGCTGCTCCTGGTTAAATCCGTTTGCAAGAGCCTTCTAGAGCTTTGATGCTCTTCAGCCCTCAGACTGGCACCAGCTGTCTCCAGCAGTGCTTTTCCTGCCACCCCTGCCTGCACAGAGTACTCACAGGGAAATTTCCTGTGAGGAAATTCACTGGCAGCACCCACCTCCTCATGGCACCTCCAACAGCCCTGAGCAGCCACGAAGCCCAGGGCGCACTTGACCAAATTCTTCTGGAAGTATTTCAAGAGTCTTATCAGGGAAGAGCTAAGAGTTGCAGGGGGTTTATTGCTTTTTATATTTTGATTGAAGGAAAAATTGAAGAAAGGTTGTTCTCTGAAATTTCTGCAGCTGTAATTAGGGAGTGTTTCAAATGTGTTGCCAATTAGCTTAATTGGTGTGCAGGCTGATTGAGACCTGAGCAGGAGAGGTTTCTTATTACCTAAGGGGAGGAAAGAAAGAAGTGAAGACCAAAAATTCTCATAAACTTGCTAAGAAGATGAGGACCAGTGGAAGTATTTGACTTCATGAGCAGTAGCTGACGATGAAGTAACAACTCTCCAAGCATTTGAAAAGAATAAACTCTTTGAAGATTGGTTTCAGCTGTAGCTCGCTGAGTCCCAGACTAAGTGCTAGACTAATCACAATTTTCAGCTGTCTCTATGATTCCATTAGATCAGTCTGAAAATAGAATGGTACATTTGGTGTTAGCTGCAGCTCTGTATGAACTGTAAAGGTGTTCAGCTCCATCAGGACAGGTGTAGGAGCTGCAATACCAGGCGCTGTTTGCCTTCCAGTACCAGCAATCCAGCCCCCTGACACTGGACCAGGAGTTCTAATACTGCCCCATGCCTGTTAATGCTGCAGTGACAGGCAATTAAAAGGCTCTGGTGAGGCAGTGGAGAGCATTTATGTTGCCTTTAAAACTAATTCCATAGGTTCCCCACCAAGGCAAAGATCAGACCATTCATGTCTGCAGTGTGGATGTGCTGAGCGCCTGTTCCTGGGCTGTGCACAGACACAAACCCACACAGACACTCCTGTCCCACCCCTGCTAACCCGCAGAATTCTGCGCAGAAAAAGAAATCCAAGCCTGTGGCCATAATTGTCTTACCTACATGAACAGCAAATCTGCTTTTTGGTAGAATAGTGCTGAAAGTAAAGCAAAGCACAACTCCTTTAATTACGCAGCTTTTGAGGCTCCGTGTCCGGCATGGGACTTCAGTAACAAGAGATTTCAGTGCCGTGCAGCTTGGCTGTGGTTAAATTATTCCAAGAAAGCCCAGAGTAATCCACTAAACTAGGTTTAGTTGGCATAAGGGAAGCTCAAAATCAGACAAGCAGAACGTTAGAGCTGACAGGGCTCCATGGTTGTACTCAGAGTCCATTTCTCCACATCTTAAACTACTTTTTAATTTGTTCTGATTTAAGTGCAGCTCCAAACAACAGAATTCTTCTAGGATTGCCCATGTTTGATTTTCGTATCTCAAGAGAATCTAAGAAATTTAATCTCAAACCTTGAACTATGGGCAAGCACAGTCAAGATCCAGAAACAAACAACCCCCCTCTCTGCTTCAGCCCTAACTAGGATGGTCTCTTGGCATTTGTATTTTGCATTCATATGAAGCCAGTGGACCAAAAGAAAACAATGTCTGAAGACCAAATCAAACTACACACCATAAGGACTTTGTCTCATGGATAGTGTCTGTTGACAAAAACCCGGCTCAGTTCACATCATTGCCTCAAGCACCAGAGATTTTCAGTCCTTACAGCGCAGCTCAAGCAGCTCATCACGGCTCCATGCTGAGGCCAGGTTTAAGCAGAGCTCTTATCCTGTGTTCATCAGCCTGTGTGAGGGCTAAGCCAGTGCAGAGGTCACACACACCCCACACAAACACCGGACACAGGTGTGAAATGATCCTGTCAGAGCCAGAGCAGCATTACTGGTGCAGAGCACACCCTTCTGTCTGCCAGGAACACTGAAATGAGAAGGGCTAAAGGAGGTAAATGGATTACAGTTTGGCAAAAGAATAATAAATGTCCTCCTTGTATTATTTTAATACTTTTCTCAAAATTTTGCATCACTCAATTCAGCCAGAAATTTCAGGAGGCTGCTGGAATTTTGACTTTTCTCACAAAACTCCTTTCCTGATCAAGGTGTAAGCATTAACTGGTAACTACTCCCATTCATATGAATAATGTCCATTTTACGTTTTCAGCTGCAGTGCAACACCCAGTTTGAACTGCTGCCTGTGAAAAGAGTAGATTCAGCACATCTCATTTATGTGCTTATCTAAACTGGAGGCAGCCACACAATATAATTTAGTGTATACAGCACTTTGCTAATAGAGAAACTGTGCACTGAGTAGCTTTTACTCAGAAGGTTTCTTTCGCTTGGAATCCAAGCATTTAATACAGCAGAAGAATTTCATTTTCTGGGGCACGGTTTCTCACTGACACAGGTGCTCGTATAGCAGAATTTACAGAGTCCATTATCTTCTCAAGTAGGAAGCACAAGAAGTGATCATGCAAGAAAAGACGTTATAAAAGACTTCACTTAATCTGAGATTTGTGGGACTAGGACTCCAGTTTAAACACCAAAAGCCAAGTCTGAACTCCTGCTGCAGGAGGATCTGCAGACAATGGTGGGTAACTCCCGGAGCTGCCCACTTGGACGAACCCTGAGTGGAATTTCTACACACCCATTATGCAGCACCATTTCTCTTGCTTAGTGTCTCTGAGTGGGGGACAGGACACAGACATTGCCAGACTACGGAGAGAAGAAAGAACAAACACCACACTTCTCATCTGGGGCTGGCAGTGTGCAGGAGAGGGAGCAAACCCTGGCACGGAGCAAACCCTGGCAATGCCCAGCTGTGCTGTGCTGTGCTGTGCTGTGCTGTGCTGTGCTGGGCTGTGCTGTGCTGTGCTGTGCTGTGCTGTGCTGTGCTGTGCTGTGCTGTGCTGTGCTGTGCTGGGAGATGAGCACGCTCTTCCCTGAGCCTCGAAGGGCAGGCTTGAACTGGAATCAGATTGCAACCACTGTACTGGGAGAGGGAAGTCCCAGAGCCCCTGCTCTGGGAGGAGATGCTGCTTGAGAAGGAAGGGAGCAGTCTCTTCTGATTTCCTCACAGTTCAGTGGCGTTCTTCTCTCCTTTGGGCACTGGGAGCCTTTCCACTCTGAGTGTGGGGATGAAGTGTGCAGGCTGACACAGCCCTTGCTTCACGCCAGGAGCACAAATGTCGTGGGCAATCAACATCCAGCCCTCCGTGACAAGCTCAGCTTTGGGTTTCACCTTTGGAACAGGAGCATGAGTCAGGGCTCCCTGGGATACATTTCTCAGGAGGCCTTCAACCATCAATGGGGATGTGCCTGTTCCCGAACAGCTCAAAGCTGTCACTTCCCATCTGTTGTTTTATGATAGGATGGCTCATCAAAATACAAACAATACAAACTGAGACACAGGCTCGGTGTAAAGGAGGTACAGCCTAAAGGAGTTCTAACTTCATGATGTTGGGACTCAGTAAATGACAGCAAGGTATGAGATGGCTGAATTTCATTGGATAAAAAGTTGGGATTCAGGACAAACTGACTCAAGAAAGAACAGGATAAGGAGAAAGCTTTAACTGAGGTTTCTTATGTTAACAAAGGGACACCAAGGCCAGGTTGGATGGGGCTGTGAGCAACCTGGGATAGTGGAAGGCTCCCTGCCCACGGCAGGGGGGTTGGAACTGGATGATCCTCAAGTTCCTTTCCATCCCAAAGCATTCACTGTGACACCACAATGCAATGGACAGCTCAGGGTAGCCATGGTCTGTCTCAGCCGCACAGATGTGCACACAGGCGTGCCACACAGAACATGTACAGGCACAGGTACCCAGACCCAAGAGAAATAGCCAGTTCTAGGCAGAACACTTCAATCCAGACTCTAACCCAGCTGTTAAAGCTCACACTTGGGAGCATCCTTGCAGCAGCAGTCAGTGCTGAGAACGATCAGCAGCCACTGGCCTTAACGAGCCTCTAAGTAAAGAAATTCCTGGATACTGGAAATGCCAGCCCGGCTGGGGACACTGTCCCTGGCTGCTTGAAACAGGACAAATTACTCTTCTGGCTCTGTGCAGTGCTTAGGAAGTTTGAGTCCCTGTCACAGATTCTGCTGTTGCTAGCACTCTGCCAAGGAAACCAGGGCTAATTAACACAGAAAGCAAGAGCTGGATCATATTTAAAGATGTACAGGTAGATAAATATACTTTCTACCTGCTGGATAGATTCAGGAGATGAAAAGGATAAAGCCCAGCACCAGCCAGCATGCAGTGGCACTCTGTCAAAGGTGCTCTGAGTTCATTATCACCTCCAAAGGACAGTTCTCCCTGTGCTCCAGCCATGAACGCAGCACAGGGAGATTTCAAAGCAGGTTACATAAAACCTGCTCTTGGCAAATATCCACGGTT
Source organism: Emberiza elegans (assembly GCA_024865655.1). NCBI lineage: Eukaryota > Metazoa > Chordata > Aves > Passeriformes > Fringillidae > Emberiza > Emberiza elegans. The sequence goes on from JALJVW010000184.1 coordinate 57,474,817, forward strand.
TTATGTTCTGAACCATCTTCTATGTTTTGTTTGGTTTCCTTGTTCCATTCTGATTCTAACATTACCATGGATAATAAATGAATATGTTTCACAACTTGGTAAGATAGCCAAAATGCCACTACCTACCTAATGAGCCTCATAATTGAGTTGTAATGAATTTTATGTAGTGCTGTGTTACTTGAATGATGCAAGAGACACTGGGAAGATACTTAAGAGGGAAGAATTCTAATACAGTTTTCAGAAGAAGGGATAAAAATAATCACTAGTTTACTCACCCAGTTGTTACTCCTGCCAGGATTCAATTTAAGCCCATGAGATTACTCATGTGAGTAAATCTGTCAGAGGAGTACGGCTGCAGAAATGAGCCCTGGGACGCTGTCCCAGCATCACACAGCACCATAAGCATACAAGCATCCAGCATACGAGCATCATAAAGTCACCCCAGGACATTCCTGAGGTGATGATGTTTAGAAAGCTTTTCTTTGTGCAGTATCCAGCTAAGAGTGTGCAGTGCATCCCTGTGAAGAGATGGTTTGACTGACATGAAAGCCTGGGAGTTCTGAAGAAGTTATTATCCACTTTAAAAAATATTTTATACTGATCACGATTCCAGCATAAAAGCCAAAAAGTAAAGTCTCTATTCTTTTGCTTGTTTTGTCTCTCTATTTGAAGAATATTACCTCATTTTGATGTCAACTGAAAAAGCAATTAAAAATGAAATTAGGTCAATAAAATGAAAGAAATACTTTCAGATCTCCTAACTTGCTGACAAACTTTTTGTGGAAGAGATGACAACTAACAAATAACATGCCTTCACACAAAACAGTCCTTGAAGCAAAACAAGGCAATTCAAACACCTGACAGCACTTGTGTGTTTCCAGAATATTCTGAAATACATGCAAGATTAAATACAAAAGGAAAGAAACAAAAACCTTCCTGTTTTTCACAATGTTTTGCCCAAGAAGTACATAAAGACGCTTTCCAAAACAAATGGTCTGAAGCCAAGATTTTCAGCTTCTAAACCCCCACAGCTACAGACACATCTGCAGGAAAACAGTTTGTATCTGAAACGTTTCAAAACCGTTTGAAAGCTTGGAGTTTTCTGTGTAATTTTCTTGCATTAAAAGGTTGGTACAAGACCTGAACAGAACCCATTTCACCTCACAGGCATTTGCATCAGTATCTTACCTGGGTTTACGCTGCCATGGGAATTTTATATTATCAAATTATTTCAAAGAAAAACTGAGTGTAACTTCATTTTATCCAATCATATGGGGTTTTGACACATGCAATAAAAAAAATACAGTCGGATCCAAATCTCCACACAGCCAATTAGGCAGGGCTCCAAAGGCCTCCATCATCTTCACATCAGCTTATTTGTGCAGATTTTGGGCCATGCCAGCAGCCCAGGCACCAGCTGGCTGCCACAGGAGTACTCTGGATGTTCTCTGCTTTCCCCAGGCATCCCATGGTGCCCAGCCGTGGCATCCATGAGCCCCAAAGCCGGAGAGGCAAGCCCAGCTCTGAGCTCTGCTGGGATTCCATCTGAAACAAAGGCTTTGTGTGGCTTTGTCTAAGGAGTGACTTGGGCCTTACTACCAGGAGCCTCATTTTATAAAAGCAGAATATTCCAATATTGGGATCAGGTACTCAAGTGACTTTCACACACCCCGAGCTCCCCAGCACACCTGCCCAATGAAACCCACATGCTCCCAGTGCCACTGTCTGCTGTGTTATCAGGGAGTTCCATTCCTGCGCTTTATGAATAGAACACCACTGCCTTTGCTCAGCTCTCCTATTTTTTATGGGCCCAATGCTTGTACAACCTGGCAGCTTTTTAGCTCAATCATATAAATGTCTTAATACCCTGCATTGATCTGGAATCAACACAGTTGCCAACACATGGATAAAAAGCATCTGGAGAATTTGCTGGTTGTTATTTCAAGCTGTTTATTATTCCTGGAGGACTCATATGAACACTCAGAACTATCATGCCTGCATTAATACTGCTCCCCTGCACCTCTGGGTACAGTAACACTGTACATTAAAGATGCTTTAGAAAATTGTTTGCGAGTTGATATTGCACAGGGATTACTCTGTACAGGCTGCAGCTCTCACTAAATAAATACTGGAGAAAGGCTGCCTGTGAAGGCAGGCAGCTTGAACTCCTCAGCTGGCCTTTGGAAGGAACACAGGAACAAAAACACTGATATTTACCAAGTTGATTTCAAATCTTGGATTTGGCAGACCTGTGGTGAACAGACTCAGGGTACACTTGTGATGCCGTGCTTGCAGACTGGCACTGGAAAATAATCCTTCACGGGCAAGGGGGGAGCATTGTGGAGCTGCCCTTGTTGCCCACGTGGAAGCAGAGATCCCCATTTTATCACAAGGGTGCAGTTTGACAAAAAGTATGAAAAAAGCTACCATGAAGAAAGGGAGGAAAATGAGATGCAAACATCAGAGGACAGTGGGAGAGAGAGCATCTGTCTAGGGACAAACCATCAGCCACTACTACACAAGTAGGTTCAAGTCATGCAATCATGCACTAAGAAAAATCCTATTAAGTGAAACAGGTTCTGTTTCCATTAGGAAAAACAGGAGCAAAGGTGGGAACAGGAATGAATCAAAAGGTCCAAATCCAGACGTACAAATCTGTAGTAATTCCATTATTACCACTGAAAATCATTCCATGCTGAAACACAGCTGCAAGGCAAATGTGTTGAAGGAGATTTTCAAGAGAAATCAGAACCATCATAAAGCAGGCTGCATTCTGTGCAGCAGTACTGAGTTCTACAGAAAGCTGAATCACCACAGCTGTACAGCTCTGCCCATGGGTATTTCTGTGACGGGTGTAAGTTTCCACGAGTCCTGACTGAGCACAAACACCAGCTCCCCTTGGCCAAGTGAGTGTTCCTGACCCCTTGCACGCCCCAGCCCAGTGTCCCAAAAGACTCACACTCCTTCAGGGTGGTCATCAGGAGGAATTTCTGCAGTGAAAGGGCTGTCAAGGACTGGAGCGGAGTCCCCATCCCTGGGGAGCTCAGGAAAGCCCTGGACCTTGCACTGGGAGCTGGATGTGCAGGTGTGATTAACTGGAACTGAACATTCACAACTGAGCTCACGTTCCAATCCCACAATATTTCATTCAAAGTTTTTTAACTGCCCAGATTAGAGTTTTTGACTATGACCCATTAGTACTGTTGCTTATTTTCTATATCCATCCCATCTCCATATCACATTATATATGCATGAACCCCCATAGTAAGTAAAGAGTATATCTACATATCTATCTAGACCATTATTAATCATATAAGAGGGAAAATGAAAATGATTTACCAGATGTTATTAAAATGTCCAAGTCATTTTATCCCCTAGCACAGAATAAAAATGTTACTATATGGCTGTTAATATACAGTAGAAGGGAAATTGCTGCTTCAAGTATAGAAAATATTGTAGCTCTGAGCCTTTAGAAATTCAGTTTGCCAATAAAAACATTAGAGAACTGAATATTAAGGGTCACATCCAGCATTTCTTCCATATTTCACCTGACCAGGATTATTAACAAGAAAACTCAGTGCCTTAAGGAAGCAATGGAGCAAAGAACATAGAAATGATCTGGTACAACAGTGTTACTCTGCAGAATTACAACACTTAACATCAAGCATTTGAAAGGCTGTGGCAGGAGCAGTTTCCTCTGAAGCCACGGGGTTTTCAATCCAGTTCTAAGCTCAGGAGGCAAAGCCGGCACCTGTGTTACAAACCAGGTGTGGAGTGTGGTAATTCCTGGGGCTCAGAGCAGATCTCTGTCTAATGCAAGGGTCCAATCTTACTTGGCTTCCAGGACCTGAGGCCGTTTCCAAGGAGAGTTTTCTGTACCCACCAATGCCCCTGCCCTGGAGGCGAGCCAAGACCACGGAGAAGTTTTCCATGGAGGGCTCTGGAGGAGTGATTCTGTGTTAGCTGTCACTTCCTGGCCACGGATTACAGTTTAAAAATCTTTACTGTGTCTGTTTCATAACAGCTTTGCCGTTCCCCATTCACAGCTGGATGTTTTACACCCCTAATACAGATGACATTTGTATCTTTTACGTTTCAGTCTGCCATTGGAGAGAGTTCTCAGCAAGACACAATCAAATTAGCTTCAACTGTCTGCAGGACCTACCGCAGAGAAGCTCTAAAAGCAATCAGTAATTTCAGCCTCAGTAAAGACATGTACATAATCACTGTGCTCCAGAAACCCAGAGAACTGAGACCTATCAAAAAATGAATGAAAAATAAGCATGTAAATAAAAAGCACCTTCTATTCTCCCCCTCCAGAAGGGATGATATTTTTGCATTTATTTATAGCACTTAAAGAGCTAAAGTTGCAACTGGGTTAGTAATAAATGGAATGAAAAAAATCTGGAAAGCCAAGGTATGGCCTCCAGGAAGCATGAGGGCAAACAGGCTGCAAAATGCCACTGAAGTTTCATGTGTATTCACCCAGACAGCAACAGCAAAAACCAAATACCTGAAGTGTTCTTCCCAAACCCCCAGTGGAGGATTTGCACAGGCTGAGATCAAACACTGAGCAATCCATTAAAGGAGAGCACATCCTGTCCGACACCCAGAAGCACCATCACTCTTCTGCACCCCTGTAATTTCTCCTGTTTTCCCCAAAAGCTTCTGCCCTAATGTTCTGGAGCTGCTGAGAGTGCAGAGGGCCAATCCTGCTGTTGCCAGCTCTACACACGAATCTGAGCTGACAGGCTGCTAGCCAGAACTCCCACTCTTCTTCTAATTCCTCCTCAGCGTCTCCCTTTCCTTCTGCTGGAACTTCTGCAGGCATTTCTAACCGTGCATGTTTCATTCCAACTGCCGCTTCCTGAAGTTTGAGCCAATGCCTTGTGTGTGTTTGCAAAGCACAGCCTGAATTAGCAGTATTATATATATATACAGCTAATAAAGTTAATATACACCAGGTGAGCACAAGCTGAGCCAACATTCAATTCGGGACAGTTGTGCTGTTTTGCCAGAATCCCATGGGCTGGCTCAAGGGCCCCTGTGCCAGCAGATGCGCTCAGGACCTTGACACGAGCAGCGCTTTGGCGCAGGTGAAACCCCAGCTGTGGGAGGATGGCAATCTCCCCCAGGATCCAAAACAGCCTGGCAGGTCTGTGGTGGGCTGACCACAGCAGGCTGCCAGACACCCACCCAGCCACTCTCTCACCTCCCCGCCTCAGCAGGATGGGGGAAAAAATAAGATGAAAATCTCATGGATTCAGATACAGACAGGGAGGTCATTTACTCATTAGCATCTCCAGCAAAACAGACTCGAGTTGGGGGAAAATAATTTTATTTCTTGATAATTTAAATAGATTTGGACTATTAGAGAAAATTAGAACACCACCTTCCCTCCCTGCCTGATTTCCAGGCACAATTTCTCTCTCAGCTTTGTTCAACAACCAAGTTTCTGTGTTTCTACTCTTCCCCTTCATCACTCCTCACACCATACAGGTGGATATTGGAGCACTCAGTCTTGGTGACCAAGGGAAACATTTTAAGTCACAGTTAATAAAATGAACTTGTGCCTCCCCTAGTTCTCCCAAAAAGTGATCATACTGCCATAAAGAGTGGAGGATAATTTCTAACTGTTCAAGGAAAAATAAAGAAAAAGAACACAGGCTTTCAGTAGTGAGAGGTATCTAGCAAAGAAAACAAATGGAAAAATTACTTTTTCTCTTGGGCTTTTACAGACCTCTTCAATACAGCATTTTCCAGTTCAGCCTTATAAAGCAGAACAGAGATTTGTGGTGAGCTTTCCTCCACAGAAACATGGATTATAACAACATGCACTGAAGGAGGCTGGGTAAATTGCCTCAGTGCTTCAGATGAAGTAAGGAAAAACACGGCAGGACTGGAACAGCTTTTCTGTCTCAGAGATCACTCCTCCAAACCTGCCTTGCTATGGAGAAAGATGTCTTCCAGACAAAGTTACTCAAAAGCAAAATCTGTTCATTGCAAAAATGGTGTACAGCTCATCTCCAGCCAGCCATCCATCAGCCCTGGTGCAGGAGCTCCTTTCTCAGCAGGGAAAAACTGGAGCTGGAGTTAGAGCAAAACTCCAGTTTTATCATTTCCCATCACCTTGGAAGTAATAGGCGTCAAGAGAATCAACTTCCCCCATTCTGTCATAAAATGCTTTGCAAAGTTGGAAAGGCCAAAAAATACTACTGGAATTAAGAAATGAGCCTGAATGAAAACATCAGTGAGTGCAACTGAGCAACTGCAAGCCAGTGCACTTGGAGCTGCGTGTAAAATCATTTATCCAGTGGGATTTGGGGATTCCATTGCCTGCTCTTCAGCGACACACTGGCCGTCCCCTGCAGCTTTGTGGAGGAAGGAGATCCATATTTATGCCAGACCTATAAGAAATACGTGATCTGTGGGTCTCCATCCTCCTCCAGCTCCCTTGGGGTCACACAGCTGTGTTCTGATCTGCAGCAGAGATGGAAGAATGAGCCAAATGCAGCTAAAGCCCCAATTCAGGGAAGCAGCAGAAGGGAAGATATTAGGGTCAAGTTCCCAGCAGGACTCCAGAGATTTTGTTGACTTTACCAGCAGCAGAGCATTCTAAAAATACTGGGAAGCTTTATTAGTTGAGCCTGAGATGGAAATGCATACATGGCTGTAATTTCAAGTTTGCAGCTATATTTCACCTGTCTTCTTGTCTACACAGACCAGAAATAAAGTCAGCAACGAACCAACATAACCTGACTTCCCATTCTTGTAACATACCTTATTTAAGGATGCTGAAGGCATTATAGTAACTATTATCATTCCAATAAACTTTGCAAAAATATAAATAACAAGGATTTAAACAAAATACATAAATTTTCCTTGCCCTGCTTGAATTTCTCCTTCCACTCAAATCACCTAGGAAAAAAACAACACACAAAACAATTACAGCTCTAATCTTTCAGCCTGCACTTACAGGATTAAGAGTTAATACTTCTCATAACTGTAGTCTCAGTCTGTTCTTCTGGTGTCTCAGAAAGAAGTCATTGCAATAACTTCCACAGAAATTTTATGGGTTTCTTTTTATTTGTCTTTAGACATAAACCTTAAAGACTCAAATATGTTCAAGGGTTCCTCCAAAACCACAGAAATGTGAAGTTTTTGTAATAAATGAGAGGTTTACAGCTAAATCCTCAAAACTTCTCAAAAGCCCTAAATGCCATGGGAGTGATAAATCTCTTTTTTGATACAACAAAAAGCTAAATCATAAAACAAGGAACCCAAATGCAAAGTTTTCTTAAGATAATTTTTAAAACAAAACAGATATCAATTTTTCAAGATCCCATAAAGGCTTGCCATATTAGTGAGTAAGATCAGGGAAAGCACATGTATCAAATATATGTGCTGAGAAAGCAGAAATTACTCTAATTAGAAAGTTTCTCCTCCTGCTGAAATCTAAAGAGATAAATTCTGTCTCTCTCCTGTTAAAAGCAAAGTAAATCCAGAGTAATCCCCCAGAAACTGCTCCAGCCTTATATCAAGGTAACAAGTAGCTGAATTTATTCAGGGTTCTTGAAAATCAGATTAAAATGAAGCCCTGCAAGTGCTACCTACACCCAGAGAGCATCCCATCTGCGTAACAGGTTAATCTGCTTTAATCAGCAGGGGATGATGATGGGCTGAGACGAAGGCTGGGCACAGTTAATGAACCTTTACCAGTGTCTGGGTCATTAAACAGCCCAGAGTGCCCTGGTGCTCCCAGGGCTGTGGCACACGCTGGGGCATTCACCCGGGCACTGCTCTGTTCCTGCGTTTGGGAAAATCAAAAGCATATGCAGCATTCACTTTTAAGGGCTCCTCCCTGCCATCCTCTCACATTGCAGTCCGAGGCACGAACCCCAGAGACTTTGTCTTTTACCCACATGGAAGGGGCTGTGACTCTACAGCAAACCCTGGCCATTTTGTCCTTTTCAGCAAACCCTGGCTATTTTGTCCTTTACAGCAAACCCTGGCCATTTTGTCCTTTTCAGCAAACCCTGGATATTTTGTAGAAACAGGAAACATGCACAGAATGTTGCCATGCCACCTGCAGGGAGAAAGTCCAGTAAAACTCACAGTTCAGAGAGGCAAACACCACAAGCTTTGGGAAAGGCTAATTTATTACATCTGTCACACTCAATTACAGAGTCTGCAGTAATCCAACACATCCATTGTTTTTCCCTTTTCAGACAGAAAAGAGCCAATTGCCCAGGCTCAGAATTAAACATCTGTTTCACAAAACAAAGATATTAACCTCCGAGTTTGGTTATGAACCAATAAAATCCAGTCATTCACCACTGCTCAGTAACAGGTGTTTTCTCCATTACACAAATTGCTGCAGCCAAATCCTCAACTTAAGCCACTGCAGTGATTGAATTTTGGAGCTACTACGTGGGCTGTTATTAATGCAGGGATACAGATGCTTCTTTTACTAAAACATATTTATTTTAGAATGTTCTGCTGTGGTTTCTGTCACTGTTACATAGATGTAACTAAATATTTAGACATAACAGAATCAAGTATTGTAAAAGAAACAAATACGACTGGTGGCTTTACATACTGGAAAACATCAAATCATGTCTCCATATTAATCACAAAGCTTTTCAACAGTATAATAATTATTTCGTTGTTTAAATTGTCATTGTTCATTGTGTTAATGGTAAGTACAAGCCAATCACAAATAAAATAGGAAGCAGTCCCAACCACAAATTTTGCTTTCAAGGAAACCTTCACAATTTTGGAAATAAAACAATCTATGCTGAGTGGAGTTTAATGAGGCTCCTCAGGAGCTAAAGGAACGGTGAAATTCCTCAGAGAGAGGCCAATTCTGCCCCCAGCGCAGCGATGTGAATCCAAAGTGACTGCACGTCATCTGGAGCACGAGTCACTCTGCATGAGCCGAGCACTGGCTTCTCCTCCTTCCCAATTCTCCCAGACACCAAACTAATGAGGTACAAAGGGTGTGATGTGCTCTGCAACAACTCAGCTCAGCATGAGCAGCAAGCAAAGGGAGCATTAATGGAACAGCAGCAAACGTGAGACCAGCAAAGGAGCTTTAACACAAGCTGCAACCATCATCAATCAAACTCTGCTTTCAACCTTTGTTGTAGGCTGCAGTTCTGAAATCGTCACAATTTAATATTAGAAATAAAATGCTGTGAAACGGAAGCATAAACTCATCCTTGTTTAACCTTGTGACACAGCATGGCACCAGGAATTCCTTGCCTAAGCAATGTTTTATAGAATGCTTTCCCTGCAGGCTTTACCAGAAATGTGGACAACACCTTAGTTGGTATTTTCACTGATTGCCAAGCTGTCCATACACACTGAAATTCGGTACTAAAAGCACAGCTTTGGCTTCTCAGCCCCCAGGGATTACATGAACACAGATTTACACTGAAAGAGCAAAGAACACCAGCACTGGAAACTGTTCTGCAGTGTCACTGGGTCACTCCAAATGGAAACTGTTCTGCAGTGTCACTGGGTCACTCCAAATGGAAACAGTTCTGCAGTGTCACTGGGTCACTCCAAATGGAAACAGTTCTGCAGTGTCACTGGGTCACTCCAAATGGAAACTGTTCTGCAGTGTCACTGGGTCACTCCAAATGGAAACTGTTCTGCAGTGTCACTGGGTCACTCCAAATGGAAACTGTTCTGCAGGGTCACTGGGTCACTCCAAATGGAAACAGTTCTGCAGGGTCACTGGGTCACTCCAAATGGAAACTGTTCTGCAGTGTCACTGGGTCACTCCAAATGGAAACTGTTCTGCAGTGTCACTGGGTCACTCCAAATGGAAACTGTTCTGCAGGGTCACTGGGTCACTCCAAATGGAAACTGTTCTGCAATGTCACTGGGTCACTCCAAATGGAAACTGTTCTGCAGTGTCACTGGGTCACTCCAAATGGAAACAGTTCTGCAGTGTCACTGGGTCACTCCAAATGGAAACTGTTCTGCAGGGTCACTGGGTCACTCCAAATGGAAACTGTTCTGCAATGTCACTGGGTCACTCCAAATGGAAACTGTTCTGCAGTGTCACTGGGTCACTCCAAATGGAAACTGTTCTGCAGTGTCACTGGGTCACTCCAAATGGAAACTGTTCTGCAGTGTCACTGGGTCACTCCAAATGGAAACTGTTCTGCAGTGTCACTGGGTCACTGCAAATGGAAACTGTTCTGCAGTGTCACTGGGTCACTGCAAATGGAAACTGTTCTGCAGTGTCACTGGGTCACTGCAAATGGAAACTGTTCTGCAGTGTCACTGGGTCACTCCAAATGGAAACTGTTCTGCAATATCACTGGGTCACTCCAAATGGAAACTGTTCTGCAGTGTCACTGGGTCACTCCAAAGCCTCCCCCTGGGAACAGTATTTCCCTGGCCTAGGTCTGTTTATCACAGAGTCCAGGGGGAATTTTGAAGCCTGATAACTTGAAGTAAATGAGAAGATGGAAAGACTGGAATGACTGGTAAATGATCAAAATTAATCTGTGCCAGTCTCTAAGCACAAATAGCATTTTGCTTCTCTGAAGGGTCAAGGATTAATCCCATTTCAAAGCACATAATTGCAACCTCTTCTGTTTCTTGAGGACATTCACAATGTAGTAGAGATTTTCCAAAAATATTAGCTGGCATTTCTAAAGCTGTGCCTATAATGTATTTTAAAAAGCATTATGTTAGCTACCTCTAAACATATCTCTACATCTTTTTATACTCATGCCTTAATAGGCAACTGCCAAGCGAGTACCAATTAGCTCCTCACAAGTATAGAAGGATTAACAGTCCTTAAACTAGATGCATATTCCAGAAACCAAAACTGCAGGGAAGCCATTTAACCCAACAGAAATTGTACAGAGGCACAGGTTCTGGAAAAAATGTGAACCTTCATCAGGAAAAAATACAGAGCAGGCCTCCTGAAAGACTGTATATATTAACAGGATCATGAGAAGGTTTTCTCCTCAGATTTTCCTAAGCAAAGTTATCAAAAGGTTACAATTTGAGGCCAAATTCCCTTGAGAAGAAAAATAAATCTACCAAAATAGCTGCAAACACATTCCATGGATTAAAGGTTATATAAAAAGCCAACAGGTCAGAATACCTCTCTTCCTCCTCTCCCTCCACAATTCTATCTAATTAGATTGAATGCCTTTTTATTTTGTTCAGTGCAGAGAATTTCTGAAATCCCAGTTTAATCAAGCCTGAGTCCTACCACTCCTCTGAGGCACCATTTCCTTCAAAGCCATAAACTTCAGCTGAGGTTGTGTTCATTTTACAGTATTTTTTCCCCCCCTGAATTAATAATAACAACAAAAATCGAATAGTATCCCAGCGTCTCACCTACGCTTTATTAAAGCACCTAATTTCTGATCCTTTAAATATTCTCCTTTGTGCCCAGGCCTCTCTCACTTGTTACTGACACAGACATTTAGAGCAGGTGAGCAGCAGGAGGATGCTGAGCTGTGATACCATTCCCAAGGACCCCAGGAACCACACAAAAGCAAACCTGTCCCTCAAACTGAGGGCCGAGTTTTGACTTTGATTGTGGCTGCATAACCCCAAAGATAGGGGCTGAAATCTGCCCTTTTGTATTTGACTGGAATGCTACCCGTGTTACAGCTGTTTCCATCAGAGCTGCCTCTGGCCAGAAGCGGCACTGGGCTGCATAAAGCTGTGAAGTCCTTTTTCAGTGTCACAGAAGGGCTCAGGCAGGAGCTGATCTTGGTGCATTACAAAGGCCCCAATACTGGGCACTAAAGATGTCCTGAACCCAAACAGACAGGGACCCTTACCAAGGTAAAACAGGACCTGCTTAACAGAAAATCAGCAAATTCCAACTGGAAAGCAGCAGCTTGTAATTACCAAGGTGACAGTCAACAAAAAGAAGCTTTGCCCTTTTAAAGGTGATCAAAAGAAGGAGAATGTGCAACACTGGACTCAGTACAAAGGTGAAACGATGGATAAAGATCTCATTGCATGTTTACATGGCAAATAGAGAGACTAGAGGGCCTTACAGGCTGTAACAACAGTAAACCTGGTTAGTGGCTTTAAGACCTGAACTCTGGACAACAATTCACCTCCCTGTGCGTCCAGGGCAGGGAAACCAAGGCAGGACCCAGCAAAGCCACACCCAGCTCCATGCATACCTGCCAGGGTGTCCTGGTGGATTCCAAAAGCAATGGCCAGGTTCACCTCTCTGGGGATTGCTTTCTTCTCCCACTCATCTGCTGCTCCTGCCTTCTCCTCCCAGAGAAATAAATAAAAGAGGCTTTGTCATGGTAACTGTGGAGCTCCTCACACAGGCAGCCTCCCAGGGAGAATTGCCTCTGAACAAGGTGCCCACCGGATACTCCCAGGTAAGTCCCAAGGGAAATAAATATTGAATTACTTGGATGCTTTAACTCAGGTCTCAGTAGCCAGTGTGTCCAAAATTATATCCAATCAGCTCACCTGCCCAAAGCCTGTAAGAGCACGTAAAAAAAATAGCCACATGTAGACTTCTTAATATGGGAAAAGGGATTGTTTTCCAAAAAATGGAAGTTTGGCCTGCTTGGAATATGTCTGATTTAACAGAACGCCCTGCATATCATCTTCTGGGGCCACCAGTTGTGGAGAGTGAATATTGTGATATTATCCAGCTCTGAAACAATATAAGAGGAATTTAATTTTAGAAGGCAGACATGGATTGTTCTGTGTACACAGGAAGCATGAAAGCATTACTTGGGAATGATAAAAAACTGTCTTTCAAGACTCTTTGTGCAGTCTGGGGAAGGGAGAATGCAGCTCAGTGCTGAGATTAATGAAAATCTTAACAACAATCCAATCAATGGGAATCTCTTTGGAAAGGACATCAGGACGTGCTTGTTGTTCATTTGTCTCGGGGAAATGCTGCACTGATTTGGCTGCTTCTCCACAAACCCCTGAAATTCCTGATGCCCTAATCCAATCTTAGCCTTCTGACAGAAATTCTGCTGCACTCAGGACTGCCACCCCATTTCCTAGGGTTTTATGGGGTTTCTTTGCTCTTTCAACAAAATTCAGGCTGGGCTCTAATTTACAAAAATGTGAAAGAACCTGGTATCTGTAAAACTGCTTCAGGATAGTTTTAAAGCTATCCTAAATTCTGCATCGTGGACATGGGTTTGGAGTGAATGATGAACTTCCAGATATTCACAACTGATCTGAACATGACTTTCAATTTCAAGACAAAGAAGTTCTGCCATCGGAAGATAACACAGAGAAGTTGAATATATACAGGGGAACAGAAATTCTAAATTCATCGATTTCATCCATTTCTGTTGTAATAGTAACATCAGCATCCCTGAACTCCAGACAAGATTCTATCCACTGAGCTGGGAGCATTTTGATTCTTAAATTTAAAACCAGATGCTTCTAAAAACCCAGCCTTCATCTAAAGAAGGAAGAAATGTGTTGCTAAACAGATGTATTGATGCAATGTTATCTTAAAAGCAGGAAAACATCAGCCAAGATAAGGACATTCCTACATCACATATTCACTAATTACTACATGCTTCCATGTTTTATTTTAACTACATGGAAACAAAAGCTATTTTAATTGAAGAGAAGGCAGCTACACAAGCTAGAACTGGAAAGTGAAATGCCTTAAGCAGTTCTTTGGAGGACTTCACAATGTCTGACAATTCCAATCTATTAGCTACCCCTCTCTCCACAGAGATCATGATTAGCCAGCAAACTTGCCCTTTCAATTCACTCAAAGCTTCAATCTGTTCCATCTGTGCTCTCTAAACCTTTCATTTCCAATAGGTTCAGGGTAATTCAGAGTAGCCAGGGAGGCTGACAAGCTCTGCCTCTCTTTCACATCCTCAGGGCTCCATGCTGACATCTTCGAATGAATTTAGAAATAAATACAATATCACTGCTTTCACACAGCATCATCACTGCTTTGAATTCCATGAAGGAAGCACACAGGTGTAATTAGGAATTGGGCCATGACTCAAACAGCCACTTGCCCTCATGCTGGTCTCACATTCCACTGTAATGGAATAAAACCCTCCAGTGGGCTCGCAGCTGGACGCAAAGGCTGAGTGCCTTAAGAACCCAGACGGACAAAGAAGGGTCCTGGCACCTTGCTGCACACACTGAGCAGCAGCGGCACCTGTGGCAGAGCTAAGCTCCCACATGGAATTTGTCAGCTGCAGTGATTCTGGGGGGGGGACAGAGGCAGGGAGCCCACACGAGATCTGAGGAGCATCAGGACTTAACCGGTTCAGTTCCGTTCAGTTCAGGAGGAAACAACCAAGTGATGAAGAGCCGGGAAGTGTCTGGGTGACAGGCAGGTGTGAGGGTCCCATCCAAGAGCAGTGTGTAGTGCTGAACACAGCGCTGAGAGCCAATGTCTCTCTCTCTAGCTGCAATGGGATGTTAGCCTGCCGAGGCCTATCACCCGCAAATGGCAATTACAAATACACCAAGCGATCACTGTAAGGCTGCTTTCCATTTGGCCTGGTTTCTGTGCTTGAACAACAGCTAAGGTTGAACATCACCTGGCTCTAGAATCATGCTCTCTGCAAGGGAGTGAGAATGAAAAGGCCTGGGAACAGATTACTGGATGTATGGTTAGATGCTACAAACAGAAAGCATTCACTGCAGCCTATGAAGGCACTCAGCCCTTTTTCATCTGAGATCTGGTGAGCGTGTGGCCTCGGGGTGAGATTGTTCACAGGCCCATCTCTGTTGGAAAGCTTTTCTTTTTGCTCCGTTAGTTTTCCATCAGATCAAGGAGCTCAACCACCTCAGTAGGCAACTGCAGTATTACTGGAGTATTTCTTTTACAAAGAAAAACCCCAACCTCTATAAATGAGGAAAAAATGTTAGTTTTCAGCTGTCTCTGAGAGCTCCCTGCATGGCTCATTACTCAACTGCAGAAATGCCAATGCCACACAGGAAAGAGATTGCAGCAGCCCCAGCTGAGGCTGACTCTGCTGTGAGCAGCTCTACCATCCATGCCCTTTTCAGAGCAGATCCAGCCCAGTCAAGAATTATTGTAATTTTTTTTTTCTGTTTCCAGCTTACAGTCTAGGTTTAAGTGAACAAAATCCAACACACAAAATACAGGAAAGCACCACTGGTCAACTACTGCACCTGCACTATCCCTGTAAAGGGGTTTTTTTTTCATTTCCAGGAAAAGGTCTGTCAGATCCATTTTCTACAGCCAAATTACAAAAATTCTGAACATAGTTTCTGTGAAGTTAGACCTTGACTCCTGAAGGCTTATTGTTCCCAGCTGTGTTTTCACAGCACTCAGCAGAGTTTTCCCAGCAATGCTGTGTGGTTTCATTATCCCCTCCTCTGGAGCTCTGCGCATCTCCAGGAGCACATAATGCAGCGTTTCTCTGGCCCGGCTGATGCCTGCTCGTGCAGGGCAGAAGGCAAGTTCCACTGCGAGAGCTGAGAATGAAACAAAACCCTTCCCAGTACCAGCCTCGGCCAGCAGGGCAAGGGAACACACTCAGAGCCTCTGGAAAGTGTGAGAGCTTCCTTTATGCAAAGGCCAGAATGTGACTTTTTACTACTGGAAAGAAGAGGTGAGAATGATGAATCTTGCATGCATGTGAGAATATTTTACTGCAAAGCCAAAAGGAGCTATTTTCAACCACTGAATGCAAAGGAGTAACTGAGCATCAGTTGTTCTGGTTTTCCTTTCAGGGGGGTGAAATAAAGTACAAACCATTTCACACAAGATTATTGAGAAAATAAGCAAAACTATCTTAGCTGCTGCAACTTGCATTCAGCATAAGCAAAATTAAGAATTATTTATTCCATGAAAATTTAGGGTACTTTAATATTTGTCTTAGTCTGAAACTTAAGTGTAAAGAAATATTTTATCTTCTTAATTTAAATTGCTTTAATGAATGTGAGGGCAACTCTGCAGTTTGGTAGAATACAAGTTTCATTGGATAAGATCAAGTATTTGTATAACTGAACCTGTCAGACCTGCTGGGATGGCTCTGGTGAGGGGCTGTGCACACCCTGCGTGCCTGGAGCAGCTCACAGAGCACAGCTATTCTGATTTTCTCCACTGTGCAACTTTCACAATCCCATCTTCACTATCAGTTCTTACTCTGCACAGTACCACCACAACACAGAGTTCAATCTTTATTTCTTCTTCTTGTCTTCCAACTTCCATAAATTTCTTCTTGCTTGCCCTCAATCTTAATTTTCTGGGCTCCCAGCCTAGAGTTTCAATTATTTTCTGATAACTCGTATAGGTCAGTACTAAAGTTCAATGTCATCTCTAAATCTAAGATTATATATGGTCTGTTTTCCTCTGTCATTCCTTCTGTTCATCCCATTGCTGAAAACAAGGCTTGGTATTGGAAGGAGAACAGCAGCAGCACTGACCTATAAATAAGGGGGCAAGACAAAGTGCAGGAATTAGGGAGGGATTCACTTGTTGAGTGTCTGAGAGAAACACTGATTCAGAAATTGGAGAAGAAAATGACGAGGCACTGGAAGTGACATTTGCTAAGGCCCGGTCAGATTTAGACTGGAAGGAATACAGTGATCAGCTCTTCCTAAGACAGATGTCAGAGAAGGACAAAAGATAACGGAGACTGCCACAACAATTCCACAGAGGAGGTTTTGATCGTGCCTGTTTGTAGAAAGAAGATAGAACAAGGGAGAGAATGTGTAGCACTTGAGACAAATTGATCAAAGTGGCAGCAAACATCTGCAACAAGTCAGAGAGAGGCCCAGAAGGGAACGCTGCAGAGTCAGCACAGATGTGAGGATTACAGGGCTGCTCTTCTCAGGCGGAAAACAAACGAGAATCCACTTGTTATGAAAAAAAGGCTGGCTTTAGCACTTCACAGGATGAACTGAGACACTGGAAAAGCCCTCTTACACCAGGTAACATCCTGCAGGACTCTTTCAGCATTTTGGGGAGGACTTTTCTTCATCCCTTGATCTTCACTGTCTCCCAACAATTTTTCAAACAAGTTGTGGGCCATAAGTACCTAAGGGCTGGGAGAGTTAACTACCTGAGAAATTGTCATCTGACCCACTGCAACTGCTGAAATCCTACAAGGTCTGGGAATGCTCCCCTCTGCACCTGAATCTGAATTCACTGCTCCTCACTCAGGGCTGGCAGCACTGCAGATATGCTGCCAAAGTCATCCTTCTCTTCTGGAGCTGCTGAAAGGAGAACAGTTGAAGAGAATCTCCTCATGAACCATCATTTTATTATTATTGATGCCATTTGATTATTTGATGAGAACTATAATGCACACACAGACATTCTAAGCACCAAACTATAAATACAGGAACAAAGGTCTGCTATATTTAGTATTCTCCACTTACAAGCATTTCTCTTTCTTCAGGGTCTGATCCAAACCAAACTCATAATTCTGACAGGAATAGATGAAAGGATGAATGGAGCACATGACTGCATAGAAATAGAACAAAACCAAACAAATACATGCTTCACCAGTGATTATTGTACCCTTACTCTGATCTACTGCTGCTCAGATAAAGAGGCTAAATAAAAAGGCAGGCAAAGCCCCAGCTGATGCTGATACTTGTATTGTAAACTGCTGCAGCTGAAACAGCAGGGAGCATCTTCAGCAATATCCAAAGTTATGACAGGACAAATGGGGAAAAAAGGTAACCGCAGCAGCAAACACCTGTGGAAGATCACAGATCTTAAGTATTTACCTTAGTTAGCTTTACACAAATGAGTAATTAAGAACAATAAAAGAGCACTGAGATACCATTCAGAACATCAGCCTGGTGGACAGCACTGACAAGGAAATGCCATCTTCTTTGTCAAGGGAATTCACAGTAATATTTTCTTTGTATTTTTTGTAACATGAAATTGGTTCCAAGTCAGACTCCACACCTAAAGGCTAAGGGACAGGATTGTGTCTGATTCTCTGTGTGTTCATTCAAGTTAGCTCAGATAAAGCATTTTGGGAGGACTTTTCTTCATCCCTTGATCTTCACTGTCTCCCAACAAAAACAAGTTGTGGGCCATAAGTACCTAAGGGCTGGGAGAGTTAACTACCTGAGAAATTGTCATCTGACCCACTGCAACTGCTGAAATCCTACAAGGTCTGGGAATGCTCCCCTCTGCACCTGAATCTGAATTCACTGCTCCTCACTCAGGGCTGGCAGCACTGCAGATATGCTGCCAAAGTCATCCTTCTCTTCTGGAGCTGCTGAAAGGAGAACAGTTGAAGAGAATCTCCTCATGAACCATCATTTTATTATTATTGATGCCATTTGATTATTTGATGAGAACTATAATGCACACACAGACATTCTAAGCACCAAACTATAAATACAGGAACAAAGGTCTGCTATATTTAGTATTCTCCACTTACAAGCATTTCTCTTTCTTCAGGGTCTGATCCAAACCAAACTCATAATTCTGACAGGAATAGATGAAAGGATGAATGGAGCACATGACTGCATAGAAATAGAACAAAACCAAACAAATACATGCTTCACCAGTGATTATTGTACCCTTACTCTGATCTACTGCTGCTCAGATAAAGAGGCTAAATAAAAAGGCAGGCAAAGCCCCAGCTGATGCTGATACTTGTATTGTAAACTGCTGCAGCTGAAACAGCAGGGAGCATCTTCAGCAATATCCAAAGTTATGACAGGACAAATGGGGAAAAAAGGTAACCGCAGCAGCAAACACCTGTGGAAGATCACAGATCTTAAGTATTTACCTTAGTTAGCTTTACACAAATGAGTAATTAAGAACAATAAAAGAGCACTGAAATACCACTCAGAACATCAGCCTGGTGGACAGCACTGACAAGGAAATGCCATCTTCTTTGTCAAGGGAATTCACAGTAATATTTTCTTTGTATTTTTTGTAACATGAAATTGGCTCCAAGTCAGACTCCACCTAACTTAGAAGGAAAGAACCTAAAGGCTAAGGGACAGGATTGTGTCTGATTCTCTGTGTGTTCATTCAAGTTAGCTCACAAGGCAGAAGAATCCATTTCTTTTGACTCTTTCAACTTCCATGTCCCATCAATAACACAGGGACCAGCCAAGAGTCTCTTTCACCATCTCATTAGCACCACTGCCCACCATGCTCACAACTTCCCAGACTGAAGGGGACTAAAATAAACCTCAAAGACTTGAAGGGGCAAAGAAGGAATGAAATATTTCAAAGATCTGTACCATCTGCTAAAAACCTTACTTTTTCATAGGTGGTTTGTTGCATTGTTAATACAGACATTGAAAATATTTTCTTTAATAGCTTATTAACACAGAATACAACAGAAATAAATACAAAACCACCTTTATGACATCTTCTTATAAAAAGCTTTTTATGTTCCCTTTACCATGCTGCTGTTTGAAAAGGCTTAGATAGCATATTCATTGCAACATCAGGGGATGGCATCTACTCAATCCCTTAGAATATTTTAATCACACACATGCTTTCATCGTATCTTTATTTTTTTCCTTACCCCACTCTTCTTTTCTATTCTTACAGGCCTCTGAGCAGCTCATGTTGTCCAGCAATCAGAATGTCACATTGCAGTTTTTAACACGGATGCTAAAAATTAATTATTTTCATGTGGCTAAATGTACAGCAGATGCTATATAGCTGCAAGTAAACCAGATTCTGTTCTGAACACCCTGTATTTTGAGCAGACAAGACAGTTTAAAAAAAGGGAAAGCAGGGAACTGGAGTGGTTTTCCAAAGGTTACAGAAAGCCAATGGATACCCTCACTCCTAGAGCACCATCATGAACCACTACATTCCCCTGCTCTCATAAAGAAGGGAACTCTAACAAGGTAAAATGATTGCATTTTTGTAAAAGGATAATAATGCCTGACTTTAAAAAAATGGGCTGGAAAATAATGCTTTATAAGGTCGTTTACAATAATAAACCAGTACTATTAGAAGGCCACTCCAAGCCATCAGTCATTTTCCCACTTTAGAGCCTATCAAACAGAGATATTTCTGCTCCACAAAATATCAAACAGTATGAAATCCTCAATTTTGTTGGAGATGCCAATGTTCGTGTGTAGCTTGTCTGAAGAGATTTTGTTTATTTTTAAAAACACTGAGCATGCTGCCAGGGCTGTAGTACAGGCTGGCTCAGTGGAAACCCATTAAAACCACTTTGCTGGGCAGATGGTGTCAGAGAGTCAGGAGCACGGAACAGAATCCCACTGTGCACAAGTGTTCAGTATGCAAGAAATCATCTCCTATCAGACAGTGCTGCAGGGGACACAGGCAGCCACGGAGGAGAGCAGAGCACAGCACAGGCAGGGGAGGCTCACAACCCAGAAATGTGGAAAAGGATATGGAACAAGGGAGCATGAACTGCAGGACCTTTTTGGCCCCTTTCACACGTGCTCCTTCCAGAGAAGGAAGGACAGGTATGTTCAGTGTTTCCAGGTGAGTGGCTAATTGTGTAGGTGAGCACAGCACCTAACGAACTCTGGGTTAAACAGATCCTAAACAGAACACACACAAGGAAAATGAGTGTAAAAGTATTCCCTGTACTCTGCACCACGTGTGGCAATGAGCTTGCAGTGTGTGGGCACTCTGTCCTCTGCTGGGCACAATCAGCTGCTCAGTTCTGCCCCAAGCTCTGCATTGAGAACCACATAAAGAGATCCTTCTTCATCCTCAGAGCTACAGACCTGTGACTGTGAGCAAACCAGGTCCTATTCTTATTTCTGAGAACAAGGTAAGGATGACAGGAGTGTAACTGCAGGTACATGGTGTTTTTACAGATTTATCACACTGCAAAGTTTCGCAGAGCTGAATAGTTCTTTTAACAGTAGCTCAAAACACAATCTATAGAAACAACATCAAGCAGGAAAACCTGACAATATACCCCACTGCTGGCAGCAAAGTAGGAAATTAAATGTAGGAATCTGACACACACAGACAAGAAGGATAACTACCCCATGTGTACCAGCAAATCAAAATTAACCAAGCAAGGCTGATTACATTAGGACAGAGATGCAACGCTAAAGGATAAATAGAGATATTTCAAATATAAGCAGATGCAAATCACCATTATTTTCATGAAGACAAGTAGAATGAGTCACCATGGCTCAGCAGAAAATGGAGGATACAATTATGTGCTAATCCAGAATCTTTGGTATGTGAGTGGTTTGAAGACAAAATGGGATTGCTTCTTCCCTATATTGTGGTTTCGATCAATATTCAGACACACCACTGACTAGTTACCTCTTCCAGCTTTGGGCTCCTCCTCTTGCACAATGAATTTACACAATATGTACTGAAGACGTAAAACTACACTTTTAAAAATATAAATAAAAAGCAGGTGATGTTGAAGGCCCACAAAATTCAAGGTTTTGAGACCATTCAGCATTGGATGACACTACACTCTGTGACTTGGAGGATCTTTTTAGCATGCAGGACATGCAGAGTCATCTGTGTGATTATCTGGGCATCTGCCTGGCTCCTCAGCAAGAGATCTGCAGACTGTCTGCTCAACAGTCTGCCTCTCCTGAAAGCAAACACTTCAAAGGACAAGATGTGGAGCATCCTGGTGCAGCTGGAGAGGAGCTCCTGTTGCTCCTCAGTCCATCTCAAAGCTGTGTCCCCCAAGGGTAAAGAGTGTGTTGACATCTTTCCACACCTCTGCTTGTGACGCTTGTTATCACTACCCCTGCTGCTTTTTCATACATACCCAGCTAACTGATTTCCTCTGTTGTTTTTGGAAGAGCTACCTCATTCAATATCCTTCCCCTTGCCGCAGTTAAGAATCTGCATGGTCATTTTCAGATGTGGGTCTGTTTTGCTTATGAGCCATTACCATAGTAAATTTCTGAGACACTTCTACCAAAACATCCTTTTAGCAAAGTCTTTATTTGCAAATAGAACCCCAAATAACTAAACAAACCAAACAAATTCAAAGTGACTTTAAAACCAGAGCCAGATGGGCCTGAGAGAAGGTGAAGTGACTACAGGAGGAGGAAAGAAGCCTTCTGTTTTGTAAATCTGGGAAAATACGGCAACATTGATGACTCTCCTACCAACCTTTTATACATGACTCGTACAAGAAACCAAAGTGCATTTTACTGAGCCACTTGCAGGGAGACAATTGTCTGCAGCACAGAAAACCCCCTCAAGGATTCTTTCTTGATTAAAAACCCCCAGCAGTGAGGGTGTGAGAACAAACAAGCGCTCTCTGTGCGCAGTTAATTGACCCCAGAGTGCAGATGCCATAAGTGACTGGCAGGGTTCTCGTGCTCTGCCGCTGAGCCACTGCTCAGTGGTGATTTAAACAACCTCTGCTGCACTGGATCACAAACACACAGCAGTGCCCGTGTCTGGAGCACAGAGGCAACACCAAACAGCCCACAGCAACACTTCTGAGTAACCACAGTTACTCTCACTACGCTGGTCTTTCTCTTTCAAGGAAAAAAGCCACCTAACCTCCCGAAAGAAATCCAGAGCATCTCACACTGCCCTGGTTTTGGTATTGTCACAAAGGTCTTTGTTTACAACCAGGCACAAACCGGGATGCAGTCTGAAAGCAGCCTTGTTACTTCCATTTCCTCCTCTCGTTTTTTTCTTCCTTGCACGCAGAAGGTTTCTGGCACTGGTTTCACAACACTGCTCAGATGTTCTATGAATCACCACCGGTGTGTGGGCTACAGGCTGAAAAATACCACTCCAGAAAACTCTGTCTAGTCTGAATTGAAGGCTGCAGAAGGCACTGAAATGCCCTCAGTGACTGCAGTGGGCTCATGAGCAGGGTGTAACTCCTTCCATCACAGAGCTGTGAGTTACGCCCTCCCCTGGGTCCAGTTTAGGCACAGGAGCAAAGCAGGAGATGGAAGTTTGCATTGGTACCACACAGGCTGTGCTTTGGAAGATGAACAGTTTGGATCCCTTGGCTCTGTGGGGCCATCAGACCAACACCTTACACCAGAATTAAGTCTATTCCACCAAGGAAGAAATCAGGGACATGAAGAGGCCAATCCTCATTCTGCAGTGCACTGTGCCCACATTCCAACCCCGGGGCAAAGTAGCCTAAGATCCTCAAACATGTACTTTAAACTGCTCATGATAATTAGTGTTATCTACATGTCTCGGAACTACTTAAAATCCACTTCATTTGGAGCTGCCATTAATAATGCAGCAGGCAATACTACAAAGACTGGTGAAACTCAAGTAATTTAATGTACCACTTTATAAACCAAACTTGTGATGAATCTCAGCTGCCTCTTCAGCCTCCCTGCAATCAATCTGTCTGCAGTCATGTTTATGTATCCTAGGACCTGTGATAGACTGCCACTAGACTTGGCATCCACAACCACCTCAGGAACTTGATTTAATGTGAATGCAGCATGAAAAATCAGATTATCTTTTGATTCTCTCCTTTATTAAATAAAACTGATCTTTATTGAATAAAGCCGCTTTTATTAATATCTAAAACATTGGTTGGTGTCACAGAGCCTGCCTGTCCTAAGGAACTAATAAAAGAAAAGACAGAAGTAAAAAATGAGAACATTACAGGGAAATATTAGAAACCAAATCACATTAAGCCAGTATTGCAGCTGACAAATAAAACACGGATCTAGCTGTGGAGTTTTTTGTTCAGTCTGAATTTGTGATTTTTACTGAAAGAAAAGGAATCAGAATGGGGTTTTTCCCACAAATACTCTGTGGCAAGAAACAGCAAGAGTGAAAAAGTGGAAGTGGTGTTCCCCTTCTGTTTTAGAGTCTCAAATAACTTCAGTGCAGCTGGGACAAAGCACAAAACCTCTGGGTTTAAGGAAACTTCTTGAACTTAGAGCTGGAGAGATTTAATTTACTTGGGGATTTACAGAAAACATTTGGGGTTTTTGGCCATAAGCAGAGCTCACAGGAAAAGCTCCTACTGACCACATGTGTACTTTGTGCTCACATGAAAGCAGCAAGCACATTTTCCATCCAGACCAACTGCACAGCTGGAGATGACACCCAGAATGGGTCTGTCCACAAGAAACACCAGCACTGTTACTTTGAGAAGAAGAATGTGTCCCTCATCATCACAATCACAATCAGTCAACATGAACTGTAATTCAACCCTGAACTCTTGTCTAGCCACCACCAAGAAGGAGCGGAAAAAAACCACATCTCATAAATTAAACAATCTTTGATTTTAATTCCATACACAGAATTATAGCCCATTACTAATATACTACCACTTTTCTAGAGGAATGAAGCAAAAGTATACATTTGGGGGTTTGGTTTCCTTGTTTTCCCACACTCACTTTGCTGTAACAGGAGATCTGCATCACTGCACATGTGCTCTGCACATCTCTAGCTATGGGGAACACCCTGAGGGGATACAAGGAAATCCTGCCTAATACACTTGCCAAGCCTCCATTTCAATTAAATTGAGAGAAAAAGAAAATCAAACCAGCAGCTCTATGGCCTGAGATATCATTAGAGAGCAACTTGCAGGAAGATTTCTGCCCAGGATGACACAGAAGAACACAAAATGCTCAGCAGAAGACAAGCAGAACAAGCCACTAAAATACTCACTTGGTTTTTACTGTCAACTTAAACTTGCAATTTGAAATCAATGAAATCTGGTTTTATATGGAGACATCCATCATGAAAAAGGCTCCTCAATCTTTAGTTTCACAATATACATCCCAGAAGTGTTTGGCATCTATTGGGAGATGCTCTTTTTATTCTAGACTTAAGCCAGGCATGGAACCTGTAGCTCAAATAAAGTATTGAAGTTCCTATTGTACTCCAGTGGAGCTGATGAACTTCCATTTAAACAAGAGAACAAAACACCCACATTATTGTGCCTGTTGTAGATAGTCTGTTTTCATTAACATCAGCTGGACCTGGTTGGTTTTTGACTGAAGACTTCCCAAGAACTTCTTCCCACCTCTGACAGCAAACAGCAGAACACTGAACTGGCTGAGGGCCAGCACTGGCCTCCTAGGCCTGACTCAGGACAACTCTGCTGAGGGCAAAGCTGTGACCTGCAGTTCCAGAGCAGAGTCACCTCTGCCCTGACACATCCATCTGCTGTGAGACTGACAGTGCATTAACACACGTGGATTCTATCATCACTGACAAGCTGGCCTGCTAGGATCTTTAGCTCATTATTGAAAACAACATTTCATTCCTCAGGCTGGAGCTGTGCATTTTACAAGATAAAAGCAAAGCAAAATCACAATAGTATTCTCAAGTCTTCAGCATTATTACCTGGAAGATTTGGAAACGGTGCAGTACAAGGTGTGTTGCCATGGTTCTGAGTAATAAGCAGCAGCCCTATACACAATAGACAGCTGATTGCTGTTGCATGTTAAAAGCTTTTGTATCTCCTTAGGAAAACTTTGTCATCGTGTCATAAATGAGAGAGTTTTTCTATTAGCAGCAGAAAAGCATCAAAGAAACATGCCCCGTAGTAGTAATCATGCCTGATGTATTTTTTGTCTGTTCATCTTACAGCGTGGAGGGGGGTGGGAATCAACCTTTTACACTGTGGAGTTCATACTATAAATCTCTGGAACACTCTGGTGTTTCCAGTGTATTAAGGCACAGCAGTGCAGATGGAGTCTGTCACCAAAGAGAAAATAAACAATTGCATTAAAGACAGATATCTGTGTCACTGAACAGCAGAGTCCTGGCACTCAAGATCCATAGCACAGCTAACACCAGAGCTTCTGCTGGGATCTCCTCATCTCAGGCTTCATGGAATCACAGAATTCTTTAGGCTGGAAAGACCCCAAAACCATCGAATGCCACTGCTAAGCCAGCACTGGCCCCGTTCACCCCGAGCACATCCCCAGGCACCCCATCTGCAGTCCCTTAAACCCCTGCAGGAATGGGGACTCCACCACCTCCCTGGGCACCTGTGCCAGTGCTTGACAACCCCTTTGGTGAAGTAATTTTTCCTAATACATCTTTCAAAAGAGATGCAAGTAACATTTCAGAATGAAATCACATATGAATGCTATAATTGCTGAGTTGGCAATAAAAGAAATGCTGTATTCTGTAAAACTGAAATGCCATTTATTCCAGTCCTGGGTTAAACTGCAATCTCAGTCCAACACTGTGTGAATACAGTGTTAGGGCAGAAAACTCAAACACAGCAAAAGCCAGGGAATGAAGTTCATACTCTTACTGCACTGTGAGCCTATCCAAAGCACTGATGATATTGCTTGGTAACAAAATACATCATTTACAGCCTAGCTGGGCAATCACAAGCTACTGGTGTGCAATGTGAATGAAGCAATCTCTTGAAAAGACTCTGAATTCTAATCCCTGCTGCTAATGCATTTCCAATTGCAACTTTAGAACAGGACTTACGTAGGCATCGCTTTTAGGAACATTTGAGAAGACTTATAATTTTGTTCCTTTCTTTCTTTACCTGTTCTACGGAAAAAAGGAGGAGAATGGAATTTGATATTGGGAAGCATCACAGACATCACAGCTATGTATTCTGCCTTCTGTCAGTAAGTTCAGTTGTGGATACAAACTAATTAGTAAAAATAACTCACTTAATGAAAAAGAAAAGTGCTGATCTCTGGAAGTGTAAAAGGGCATTAAGAATAAGTAATATTTTTTTAATAGGGATATTTATAAGCAGAACTCTTTACCAGTATGTTTTCAGAATCACAGATTAAATGCATATGCTCTGATTCGCCTCTGAAGACTAAACCACATAAAAACTGTTTTCCTGCCAAAATATAATGCTGTTGCACAGTATCTGCTCGGTAGATATGTATACTTCTCCCAAGTTATATTTCACAGGAATGCTCAGAATCATCCAAATTAAGTATTGCAAAACGTGCATTCACCTTTTGGCTGAGGCCATTGAAGGAAACTTTTAAGTTCTGAGGAAGCTTTAAACGCACACAAAAATCTGCGCATTGCCTGTGTGCTGGTTTTCTGATTCAAACTGTAAACAAGTTCGAGGGCTCCAAGAAGGAATCACTGAGTTGTGTGAAGTCATGCCATCAGGACATTCCAATTCTATTCAGACACCTGCTACAGCACCTCATCAAAGCTTTTAAATGTGTCACTATGTACCTGTTTCTTCGGTCCAGTAAAACACTGCCAGTCAGTCTGAGATACAGGAATTTGAATCTGAAAAATGGCACAGAAGACAACAGTGGGGTAACCAAGTCCAACAGCTTGTACCTCTGGGGATTTCAGACTTCCATATCACAAACCCTTCGTTATCCAAAGCAGAGCTAAGCTCAGCAGCAGCATCTTCTACCCCACCAGAAGTACAGTAAGGAGGTAACAGATGCCTCAGGAAACTGCCACACTGTTTGTCATGGTCAGCCAAGGAAAGATCCTTCCACTCAGGCTTTCCCACTGCATCCTCTGTGGTTTTGACTAGCACATGGCTTCCCGCAAGTCTTTCCGTCTTGAATGGTATCAGCACTCAAGGCACCACAGAGAGAGGGGAGAAGGGCTGGCTGTGCAAAATAAGAAACAAGATGCAGTGAAACAGAAGAGATTAAGACTTACCTTTGGAAAAAACTGCTGCCAGGCTCAAGAGGAGAGGCGACAACAGATGCCCCATATTGCTAATCCCGGAAGCACACATCCTACGGTTTGTGGAGCACTTGGAGATCAGTTTCACTCACTTGGTAGTCAAAATCAAAACCGTTCAGCTGAAGAAGCTACATTTTCAGAAAAGGTCATCTGGAAAGCGCAAAAAGGATTTCCTCCGCAGAGAAGACTTACTTCTTTAGCATTAACCCTCCCCCTTCCTCCCTCCTTTCTTCAAAGCAGATGATGCTGTGAAAAAGCACCCCTCTCCCGGCAGTAAATCAAAGGGAGTCAGTTCGGATTCAGCTGCCGGTCGCGGAGGCGCAGCTGCCCGAGGCGGGCGAGCGGCGCGGTGCCCGGCAGCCCCGAGTCCGTGCCGGGCGCGGGCAGGGCCGGGCTGGGGCAGCGCCCGCCGCGGGATGCGCTTCACACGGCCGGCGCCCGCATCGCGGGGAGCAGCGCGGCGGCTCCCGGGCGGCACCAAAGTTTTCCTTTAGGCGATGCTGATCCGCCCTGCTGTCATCCACACCCGCAGGGCTTGGTGGTGCGCGCTCTTTTTTCCTTTCGCTCTTTTTCAAGTTCTCAGTTTCCTCATTGACCTGTCCGACTTTCTGCCGAGAGGGAGATCACCGGCAGGAGGTGACGGCGCTCGGGGCTGCCGGGGCCGGCGGCGGCGGCCGGCGCGCACCTCCCGCCCCCGCGGCCCGGCCCGCCCGCCCGCGCCGGCCCCGCCGCATCCCGCGGGCTGCTCGGGGTACCGGGCTGAGCCGCCGCCGCCGCCGAGAACAACAACACGGCGCGGCCAAACAAATAAATAAATAACGCCGAGCCAAGCCCCGCCTCACCCCCGGCGGCCCGGCAGCCCCAATCCCCGGGCAGCGGGGCGCGGAGCGGGGCGGAGCGGGGCGGGCCGGGGATGCGCGGACCGGCCCCTGCCCGGTTCCTGCCCGCTCGCCCCGGGCGCGGCGGGAGATGGCAGCAGCGCCAGTCCCCGGTGTGGAACCCGGCTCGTCCTCGGCGGGCAGGGCCGGGCGCAGGGCACGGCACAGGGCAGGGCAGCGGCGGCTCCGGGAGCACGGGCAGGCAGAGCATCCCGAGCATCCCGAGGCGCTCCGGCAGCATCCCCGAGCGGCGCGGCCGGACGGACACGCAGCCCAACACTCCGGCATCCCTGCGGCTGCCAGGAGCGACGCGCCTGACGAGCCTGCTGCTGCACGTGGCGAGCCTTGGGCTCCTTCCCTCGGCCCACTTGGCCGTGTTTTCAGCTCTCCCCAAGCCACTGCAACTGCCGGGAGCCAAATCAAGTGCGGTGCACGCGAAATAGGGAAATAATGTGAGGAGCGTGCAGTGGAATACTTCGTACGTGTTGCAAGAACAGCAGCAAAAATACCGACATTTGGTCTAAAATAGTCTCCAAAAGCGCTGGGGGAAAATAACTGACCTCAGGTTTTCCATTACAGAGGTATCAATACTAACCCAAGCATTTGGTCAAACTTAAAAATAAGATCTATATTACTCTTGGCAGATAGAATTGCAGCAAAATGCAATTTACCACAGCCAAAACAAAACAAAGCAAAGCAAAACAAAACAAGAAGTAGCTACAAGAATTTATAGTCATTTTCTTCCTTTGTGGAGTGCATGTTTGGGAGCAATAAAAACATTTGTCTGTATATCAACATCCACAACACTGAAGCTGTAAATAGTCTATCAAAATAAACTTTGCACACTCTCTGTTTGCCAACACTGAGAAGTACACGATTACCCATGCAGTGAGAAAAGGCTGCATCTTGTGTGGTGGTGTGAATTCATTTCAGAGGTTCATGTCATCTTTGGAAGGATTCCCAGCTCCTGAGAGGCTCCCCAGAGCAGAAATGAAGCACATCTCTAGAACTGGCATTGCGCTGAAATGTCCCAGCTCAGGATATGCCCCACCTGACAGAGGAGAAATAACTGCTATTGACAGATGTTGTGGCCAAACCTTGCAGTGTTGTACAACACAGGAGAATTACTATTAAACAACACTCTAGCCCAGATACAGCAGCCATGCTCTGGAGGAGGAAGTCAGTGTCCAGCTTCATTCAGGGTGCAATGTGCCAGGATAACAACCCAGTTTATCTGTGTTCTCGTGAAGAAGCTTCAAAAGAAGTCTTTGCAAAGTATGAAAAGTGCAAAGGAAGAGCTTTCTCTCCAGATACAGGTGTGGGCAATTTAGTCACCAAAGTAATTTAAGAAAAAAAAAGATACTGGAATAATAAGAAAACCAAACCAAGATTCTCTTCTTTTACTTCTACAGTTTCTACCCCTATGCTTTTCCATTCAGTTCTTTTGTGCACCATTTGGAGATTTTTGTGCATTGGCTTTTTTAAGGCCTTGCAGTCATTCTGTGAAGGAAGGGCAGAAGTCACTACAGAAATGCAGAGTGAGAGAGAGTTTTAATGCCAGCCATATCATTTTTGCAAAATTAGCTTACTTCCCTTCATATTTTGCAACATCGTTGTTGAAACAATAGGCTTGGAAGCACTTCATTTTTCAGCCCAAATATGGAAACTGTGGAACCTAGGATCCTTCATCTAGGATGCTGCTACTCACTGAGCAGACTAATTTTTTAATTTGATCTTGTGAGAGGGAAAAAATTAATCTAAGCTATTACTTTTCCTTAAGGTTTTTTAAAGTAATTCTGAAAGGTCACTAACTAATTATTAAATTTCATGCATCAATACTCTTCCTCTCCAGAGCACTCCACAGACCTTTTACTTTTAGTAGGTAGTAATGGACACTTAAGATTTTGCCACCATCCTCCTCCTCATCTTCCACTATCCCGTTATCCCCACAAAGCAGATTTGGGTCTCAAGTCTCTCTCAAATCCAAGTGACTTTTGAATAAACTGTTGTCTTCAGTCCCTTCAGAGATGAACCAGTGCATCCATTTCTCGCCCTGCTCAGAACTAATCTCAGTTTTGGTTTGGTGGCATTTTACTGAAGTGCCAGCTGAAGGTCAGGCCACTGAAATTTGCCCTGCAGAGTGGGTGTCCCAGTTCCAGTTTGTGCCCACGAGTGCAGGTGGCAGCACATCAGCTGTGCAAACTCTGTCCTGGCCAATGTTTCTGGGATGAAAACCTTTCCTGTGCACTGCTCATGGAAATCACAGCAATTCATACAACTCATAATGAGAAAACATCTTCCTGTTTCATTAGCAATATGTTATTTTGGCAAGAATGCCTCATCTCTTCTGGGTGATTAACACAACTAATTGTGAAGGGAGAACTGGCATTAGGAAAACATGAGAGAGTGGGGAGACCTGAAAACCCACAACCTAATGGGAAAGGTAGAAAACTGATTAATCCGCACCCAACAACGTAATGAGAAGGTCCATCCTCACCCTGAGACTTCTTGGTTCATCTCCAGTGGGTTACATCAACTTTATGTCATTAAAATTGCTAATTGTTCTGATCAGTTTATCAATTCCATTTCTGTTTGAGGTTGTTTTTTTTAAGCAGCCATGTCCCCTCTTTGACAGGCTAAAAGCACAGGGCTGGGGGAAGCCCCACTGATAAGGCAAGGAGCTGCACAAGGGAAAACTGGAGCCAGGTACATGAGCAAAAATATTCCTCTGCCCAGTATTTCACATCTAGATAGACAGACAGATAGATACAGATATCTCAATAAATAAATCTATAGAGATAGATAAAAAGACATGGAAATACAGAATATGTCTAGTGATCTGAAAGCAAACAATTCATTCCAAAAGCCAGTTGCATTTAAAAATTGTCTCTCAGTGCCCACAGACTGAAAGAACTGGACATGTTATTGAGTCTTTTAACCTGAGCAGTTAGACATTTTTCTCCAAAAATATTTTTCACTTTCAATTAAACTCTGAGGGAAAAATCCTGGTGCTGCTGAAGTCAGTGCATGCCTTGCCATTGATTTTTACAGAGACAGATTTTTCCTCCTATTTTTTTTCTCCTTTGCTTGGGATTGCACAAAGGGCATTGAAATGGATTATCTGGGTTTGCAACTGCACAACATTCAAAGAGAGGAGCAATTAGAGTCAGAGATTCAGAAGATGAAAAGGCATCAGCATGATCAGCTTGACCTCCCAGCAATTTTACACAATTTCATGTGTTGTCTCCAAAACACTGAGCAGTGATGAGGCAGCAGGTGTACGGTGACTGTCAGCTAGAATGCACAGTGTAAGTTGTTCCATTACTATTTCATGTTTCCGTCCCTTGTTTCCTCAGCACATCTATCTGTGGTCTGTTCTCTCTGTTTTGGGGAAGGACTTCCTCCAGGTACTCGTGTACCCCACATCTTGGCCAGCTGCGCCACAGCCACAGCTGTGATGTTCCCAGAGAAATGCTCTGAAAATCACAACAGCTTAATGGGAGATGCCACAAAGACCACACTGAGTCACACACTCAGTTGCCTTTTAGTTTCTGCATCTTGCGCTTTTTTGACATTAACCAGCACTTAGATTTTTGTTTCAGTGACAGCAGGATGAAGCATTAAATCTTTGTTAATTTGACTAAAACTAATTCTCATCTGTTCACTCAAACCACATAGGGGAATATAAAATGAAACCACTTGATTTCCTTATAATGCTTCTGTTTTATGAGAAAAGCAGAGTCACAGAAAAATCTTGGCCGGGCTGAAAGCAAGATCTGTTTGACAGCCTGTATTTCTGCTGGCTGTGGCAGTGCCCCTTGAGTGCCATCTCCTTAATGATCAAACACCAGCCTCAGTGGGGATCAGCGTTCCTGCAGCTCTGCTCTGTGGTGCCGGCCTTGCTGTCAGTTCACAACCGCTGGAAAAGGAGATGATGTCAGAATCTCCACTCTCCTTCACTTGTTTCCAATGAAAACTCAGAAATATCTCAGTTCCAAATGATTCCCTTTGTCATTCTAAAAGTGACAAAGGACCTTATCACAACACAGCTAGGCTCTTATCAGCCAAATCAACTGCACTCTAATAGGCAAAGGTGTATCTAAGAGGGCTTTTTGATTTGAATTAATGAACTAATATATTAACCTGCTTCATCTGACAGTAGGATTTTAAAAGCTGCTGTGGCTGCAAGTTACTGCACTCATATCCCAATAAACCACAATGATTTATAAAGACCAAATCACACAAGATGCAGAGGCCAGCTCAGAGAAAACTCAATAAATAAACAAACCAGGATGTGTGCACCTCAGGGAAAAGTCAGCATGAGAAGAAATGTCTGTATATTGTGAGAAAATGGACAGGTACAAAAGCACCGATACCTGCCAAGTTACCACAGGCAGAGTGATCCAAGTGGCTGGAATGTCAATGCTCACGGGCAGTGTCCAACTGGAATCTGAAGCATTCCCAGGGGAGCAGCTGGAACTCCCTGGTTTGTAGGAGCAGATAACGTGAAACAGCGGAACAGATGTTACCCTGCCTGACCTGAGATGTAACTAAAGACAAGTGGATGTGATGCAATCAAGGAAGGCAAAGCCCATTTAAAATTACTCTGGAGATATGAAAACCTCCCCTGCATGTACTGACAGCTTCCTATTCTGGAAAACCAAGAGATTCCTTAATTCATCATTCAGACCTTCATTTTCAATATGAAAAAATACTGAAATTACAGCACTTCTATTAACGGGATTAAAAATACAACTTTTATGCCTAATCAACTGACATATTTTAGTAGAAGGGTCATTAAATACACCAATTATAATCTGTAACACAATATTGTGAGTAGAGGTCCAACCTTCAGTAATTAGAATTGTTTTTTCTGAGAACCGGTTGATGTTCTGTGCTCAACATCTCTTGGAAAGAAGGAGCCCAGGGCTGCACAAACCTCGCAGGGAGAGCATTTTAGTGCCCCAGGCTGATTCCTGTGACCTGGATCCAAAGGTCTGGAGTTTCCCAGCCCCCATGGAACACTAGTTTACAGCTGACCGTGGGCTAGGCTGAAACACATAGAGAAACAGCACAGCCCAGGGATCTGGGAGGAACGAGAACGCAAAAACCCGGGGAATAAACACATATGGTGCCGACTCGTGTGCACACGTTAGACCTTAGAGCAGTCGCCTGCTGGGCAGCACCAATATTCCTGAAATTCCCAGGAAAATGGGCTGGTTGCTGCGCCACAGCCCAAGCGGCTACTGATGGAGTGCCAGTGACCCCTAGTGCTGCAGTTACTCACCCAGGCTCCTGAGGCCAAAGCACGACAGATTTTCTCCTCAAAACGAGACAAGAATTGGCGTCTGAACTGAGTATGTATCATAAATGTATAAATTATAGTGAAATAAATGGCATGAGGAAACAGTAAACCAAGGGCATTACAGGAAAAAGCAAAGCTTCTAGTTTTTAAACTTTTCCATTTCTAGATATCAAAGAATAGTTAGCTGGGTCCCTTAAAACACAGACTAATAGTCTTGCTTAATATGGTTTCAGAAAGAATGGGATTACTTAAATTACTGGATCATACTGAAGATATTTGTCTGGTTCCCTTCTTGGATCTCTGTTGGCTACTGAAGAATTGTTGTTGCCCAAAATATTGGTATGTTTTTCTGTAATATTTTGTCTACATACAAAATTCTGTGTGTTTTAGATCACACTGTGTATTTAGGGTTGGTCTATAAAGTGTAAGTCTAATTGATTTTTAATGGAGGATAAATGTTTGTAATGTCTAATTAAGTCTGTTATTTGCTTGTAGGAAATACCCAACAGTAACGTGATTATTACATTTTTTACTCTTATATCCATGTTGTAATGCTATTAGAGGTTAATAATTTATTGGCTCTTTATAAAATATTTATTAATGGAAGATCCAGTGTAGCAAAATGAGTAGTTACATAGAGCCAATATTACATAGTGGTTACATAGAGCCAAATTCAAACCTACTGTAGAAGACAATGATCCTTTTACCTCCAAATCCAGATTTGCTAACTCCATTGCAGAATGATAAGAGATAGGAACATCAAACACATCAAGAGGAAAGATTTGCAATGCAGAAACATGTAAGATTTAAAAGTAATTTCCATAAAGACATTTTAAATTAAACAGTTCCTTTTTTTGCCTTCTTCTGTGGGTTTTTTGTGGTTTGGGGGGTGTTTAAGCAGTCTAGTATAGCCATAGTCCTCTTCCTCGCTTACATTGAAACACCTGAGGCAACCAGGGCAAGCAGGTTCCACAAAAGGTCTTAGAGGAGTCACAGAAACACTTGTGTGTAAGTTTAACATCTGTACAGCAAGGCTACACCTGCCCTCTCCAAAATGTCAGTCAGCACTGAAAATCACTGAAAGCAATTAAAGTGTCTGCAAACTTTACTGAACTAAACTCCTGAGGTATATTCAGTTCCACTCATTCTCCAGGGATCTTAGCCACTGGTTTTGACACAGCAAATGCTTGATCAGCAATGGGGAATAAATGGGAGGCAGAAGAATTCATGACATGTATAATGCACGTATTTACTTTTCAAGATTTCCTCAAAGCAGGCAGAAATTGCATGCAGTTCAACTCCAGTCACACTGAAATTGTTGCCTTTTTTTCCAAAGCCCTCATTCTTATCACAGATGGGAGAGCATATGGTAGGAAGCCCTTACACTATATTGCAAACAGCTTCCACACTATAGTAGATTTCATATTGAAACTGCAGCGTCAGTAAACGGGAGGAAGCAACGGAAGATATCCAGAATATTTTAACCTTCTCACTATAAACATTGGCTGTCCTTGCAGTTGGAGCTGCTGGAGAAGAAATTGGGGAGGGGAAAATTACACTAGCTTTGTGAATGTGTGACAAAAATCCCCCCAAACCAACAACTCTGAGAACAAGATCATGTGCAAAAGAAACAAATTTGCATGCAAAATTGGGAAGCTGAGGGATTAGAACCAGCAATGAATGTACAGTAGCAAAGCTGGAAGAAAAAAAATTGAGAAAATAAGATGGTTTGGGAATTGAAGAAGATTGATTTTTTTTTCTTTTTATGGATTAACTTTAAATCAGGTTTACCAGGAACTACCTACGATGCTTAACACTCCACTGAAGGGACCTGCTGGCATTTGGTCGCACAGCACTGCTGTTGTAATTATCTGTCCCCAAGCCACAGAAGAGGCAGACGTTTGCTGGCTGTTACATTTGTTTTGTGAATAAAAGCTAGCCACAAACCCAAGAGCCCACTGAAAGCCACGTGGCGGAGATGAAAGTTTGGATTTCTCTTTCAGTTTCTGCCAGGAAAACGGAATGTAAATGTTTAAATGCACCGCGCTGAGTTCAGGGTGCATGCAGTGTGACACAGGGGCTGCCAGGAGCAGAGTCACAGCTCACACTTGTGCAGCCACCAGAACACACACTAATGCCACCCCACAACATCAGGGAAGGAGCTCGACCTCTGTGCTCCCAAACAGTCTGGTTGCATCATTCCCCAGGACAAAACATCACATAGGATGAAGGCCTTTCCCTTTTCCTATATAAGAACAAAGTCTCCAAATAATCAATTACAATCAATCCATAGATATCTTTGTGGAAGCAGTTTGTTGTTTGTAAGGAGAGGCCTTCCCACAGCAGCCATTCAGCTGCGGTGCATTAGAGAGAATGCACAGGAGAACAGGAACAAAGTTAGCTGGTGGTTTCTCTGAGGGAATTCTTTCATTACTTGGTTTTAAGCACTTCACCCAATTCTCATCTAACTCATATTGGTACATATCATTAAGACATGATTAACTTCAAAAGTCTGCCTTGTGGTTTGCACAAGGAGAAAAATGCAATCTCTTACATCTTTGGATGAGCATCAAAAGACTTTATTTGGCCAGGAGAATTGCCAAAAAAGAAAGTTGCTGTTAATTGATCATCTTAAGTTTTTAAGAATACCTATGGGTAGATCTTGTCACAGAGTTTATTTTCAAGGATCTCCAAAAATAAGCAAGGATTTTCCCAGGATTAGAGCAAATGCAATCTTTATCTCAAAATCACATAAATCTAAATTTAACACTGAATTACATAACTGGCAATGTGCAGTAAACATTGAGATCTTGCCTCAGCAGGTCTGGGATGATCTTCAGTGGCAATGCAAAATCACATTTTTCCATCAGGGGTCTCTGTCACTGTAGTGACAC
This sequence comes from Emberiza elegans, assembly GCA_024865655.1. Taxonomy (NCBI): domain Eukaryota; kingdom Metazoa; phylum Chordata; class Aves; order Passeriformes; family Fringillidae; genus Emberiza; species Emberiza elegans. The sequence goes on from JALJVW010000184.1 coordinate 57,511,438, forward strand.
TTGAACCTAGTGGTGAAGACATTCACCTGAGAGCTAACAGGGAGTGACTTTCCCAGTTCAGTTTTATATTCAACACTCACCAGAATTAGACAAGCAGGATTCTCAACTTGTCCAAACACTACAGGACAGTTCAGCTCTGTTTTGTCTCCTTCCAGACCAAAGTGCTTTCCATTCTTTGTTGTGCTAGGACTCATCTTCAAGAAGAAAAGCAGCACGTGGGTACCAGACCCCTCAAAGCTCAGCAAAATGAGGCTTTTTATGGAGTCTGAGCCACAAAACCTGTCTGGGAAAACCCAGGAAATGCTTTTCTATCCCACAGAATTCTGTTTCACCCACAAGGTTAACAGCTGACTGCAAATTGCTGACACACTGCTCAATTTCTATCATGCAGATGATCTTCTTGCTTATGGGCATCAGCTTCACTTTCTTTCCTAGAAGAAACCTAAGCTTTGGGCATGCCTTTTGCATTTATTTAAGGATTAGGGAGTTACTCTGCAGCACTGAAACCTTCTAACTCTGGGTAGAAAGTCAAAAACTGGAGCTGTCTTCTGTGATGAATGTCAGCACATACAGTTGGTTACAACAGGTCAGGAAGACTTTCCATGCACAGCTGATCATCAGTGGGAGTGAGGATGTCCATGGTCTGGCACTCATTGATCAGACAGCAAATTAAAACCTCAGTTATGTCTGGCATCATTTCAGGTTTTTTCTCCAGCACCCTTTCAAGTTGCTTTGTACCCAGAAAATTAAAGTGACAATTGCCAGGTTAGTGACACCATTACAGAGTGAGTAATTCTCTCAGCAATGCATGTTGAGGTGATTTAATTAAACAGTATCAATTAATATCATGGAATTGATGCAATTCAGATTATTTTACCTGAAGTGCTGATATATAGGAATGAACACAATTTTTGTTCACTTCCTGCACGTCTGAGAATCTCAGTCATAGAGTCCAAGGCAAGTGCAGCTTTGCTTATTTGACTGTTTATATAAAGTAATAGCTATTCTGTCACTACCTCATTTTTTTAAGTTTACAGAGCCTAACAATCCTTTCCCAGTACCCATTCCATGTGTGGAAATAAAGCTCTCTTCCTGGAACATTATCGCCCGCTTTTAATAGCCACATTTAATCTTTGTTTAACAAGAAGTATTCCAGAAAAATTTACAAGTACTTGTCAGAAAACATTGGGGGATCTTGTTACATTATTAGAGTTTTATATTGATTAAGCACATGGCCTGCAAAAGGTGCAATAAACCAGCTGTCATTATGAAATGGAGCTCACAAGGTAAGCTACATCCTTTCTGCAATTCTTATTTTATTTAAGAGCGGCTGATTTCATTTTCATTTATTTGTTGTTGTGTCTCTGTGAGCTTGGCACAACATTTGAACTGAAGAAAGTGCTGTGGTGCTGCAGGCAGGAGGAGTCACTGTGCTCAGCCAGAATGACAGCCTGGGAGAGCAGGGCTGGGAGAAACATCACCGCATTCCATTTCAGAGCACAACAGGGTAGTTTAGGTTAAGCTAAACTTTGCAAATGGTCTGATCAGGGAAATGTGATTTCTCCCTAACGTCCTTGTAGTTAGTGACAGAAAAGAAAGCCATGCACTTCTCAGCAAAGGAGGTTATTGGCTATCCAAAAATGCAGCAAAGCACACAGCATGAACAGTTAATAAACACATCCATTCCAGCCAGTGAAAACGATGACAGTGAAGAAATTATTTGCTATTTAAGAAGGACACAAACAACGCACTCTGCACACACTAAGCAGCAAAGCTGTTCAATTAAATGTGCCATTAATAAGTAAATTATTTGCCTGTGTTAGATAAACAACAGTTGCATTATGGGAATTAACAACCTTCATATTAGCCAAAGGAAAAAATAATTTTAATCCCAGGCTGTGCAAGAAAGTTGTTTTAGAGGAAAGATGATGGCATGAGGGTGTCTCAATTCCTGTTTTGTAGAGTTATGTGGTGAAATGCCCCACACTGGTAAAAGAAAGGAAATACACAGAATTTTCCAAGCTGAATTGAACTCTATAATGACAAAGAGTCTATAGCTCATTTATTTCATCTAAGGGGTGCAGCCTCTATTCTGAAATAGTTGTTTCTTTTCCCTTAACGCCACTAATACCCCAGTAGAATCAGTTGTAGAAACAAAACTGGATGGCTTTTCAATGGGGTTTTCTTTTGTGTTTAGAAAATACTCCAAGCTTCTGTAATTCCCAGTGCCTTTAAAAACCAACCAAATAAAAAATCCAAACTGTTAGAGGGTTCTTGCAATACAATGCCATGTTCCTTCCTTAAAAATAAAGGAAAGAAACCCAAAACAATTATTAATCCAGTATGGGGTTTTTTGCCTTTTAAAATGTAACAATGCATTCCTGCCTTATGTGAAATATCATGGCAGGTGCATGTATATCCCTTCTCCTGCAAGATGGGCTAGATGTGTCTTTTTTCATGGAAAGTTTCACTGGGTATAAACAGGAGTTATAACACAACTGCTCAGCATCCTACTTTGTCTATATTTTTGAAATGCAGCTGTGCTTTTTAAAAAAAATGTAGACTGCTACAGTTTATTGTCATTAAGTTCTTTTTCCAAGCCCAGGCCAAGGAATTTTGAATTTTAAATCTGTATATTTTCATTCCAGTGAGCATTTGCCAAGGCTTTTCCATATCCCTACGATGACAGAAAAGATTTGGGCAGACTGGGGGTGTTTTCCTTCCCCCTCAGCTGCTCGTCCCAGAGCTGACCCCTCTGGGGCCCAGAGCTCTGCCTTATTGCCCCTTTTGTTTCTTCATTAACTCCATCCAGTGATCCCTGGGGTGCTGCAAAAGCCGATCACCTCGTTCCTAATTGAATCAAAGTGCAGCGTGCTGCACACAGACTTGGGCACATCTTTGATCCTTCCCAAACAGAGCCACATCCAGCACTCCCGGATCAGCTCTGCGTTAAGACTACAAGTACAAATTTGATTATCTGCTCCATGGTTGATGGGAGCAAGAGTTCCAAGGCAGTGCTGTTGGGAAAGGCTACAACAAATGTAATATTCCTTGCCAAGGCCTTCCCCTCTGGCATTAGGAATCTACAAGAATCCTCCTATCACAGATATTTAGTTCTATTTTTTTAAAGATAAAAAGCCTAAAGTGTCAACAGCACCCCTATCCCTTAGCACTTAGAAAAGTAGTTTAAATCTTGTGATCCATGTGTCTGTGAGGACCTACTCTAAAACAAACCTTTCATTCATTTAGAAATCTGAGGAGCATTTAACTTTACTGAAAGAATGAGTTTCAAAGAAATTGAAATGTACATAAGAGAATGCCCAAAAATCAGTCTTTTAATAAATAAGCCACACTGACAACTGCTTATGATCAGCCATGCTCAGAAACTGATTGTTATTTCAGGATTGCACACAAATGTCCAGGGTTAGAATCTGGTCAGAGAAAATATCCTATTGCACTTCTTTAAGATAGTGATCTTAAAAAGAGAGCAGTAAATGGAAGCAGATTTTGGCCTGTAGCACATACTTGCATGCAGACATTACTGCTTAGGATGAGCTGCGGGACTAAAGGATGAAAATGTATTTGCTTAACAGAACTGGAACGATACAGTGTGCATAAAGTAGCTATTTATAGATTCTGATTCCTTTTCAAGTAGTTTGGTGGCAATTTTAATTTACAGAAGCTATAACATTGACTGTAAATAGAAATAAGAGCAGTGTTGTTATCAGAACAAGCCTGCCTGGCCTGTAACTCCCTTGCACATTCTCTCATGGCTCTGCAGAGAATGAAGCATTTCTTTTCCAGGTATCTATTTTGAATTCTTAATCCTCAGTATGCTTGGCAAAAAAACCATGAGAACAGAACAGAAAGGTCCTGGACGGTTGCAGTTAATCCAAATATGAGGGGGATTGGTTTTGTTATTAATTGTTTATTGCATTAATTGAACTTTGTAAAGTTAGGACAGAAAGAATTATTTCTGCTGCAGACCTTTTGTCTTTTAAATATTATAGAAACAAAAATAAAAAATCATTTAACATATGGTAGATTGTAGACATTTTCTTTGAGTGAAGAATTCTAAGTTTTTAGGTTTCGATATAGATGGCATTGGCAAATTTGTAGTGAGTCCTGTAGCATGTGAAAAAGTTGGGGCTCTAATGAATTTATTTCTTTGATTTCACAGAACTCATATTTCTTAAGTTAAATGGAACATCATCTGCAAAAATTGTCCTGCAACAGATATTGGCTGTAGGGTCATGTTTCACTGTGCTCCTCTGTTTGTCATAAGTAACTGAATGAAGCATTGCCTTTCATCTGTAGGATCTGTAACTGGATTGAAAATTAGCCATTTTCTGCACAGCTTGTAGAAGAATCTGGTAACAGTCTAACAAACTGAGTAAGAGATCTTGTGACACTGTCATCTCCATAACAATCCATTTCTTTTTAATTATTTAAAAGTATTTTGATAGTAGAGATCCTATGTTTGGGCTAAATGCTGTAACTTATTGCAGCTACCATTCCTTTTGCACAACATGTACATCAGAGAGAAAACACGAAGATGACTATTGCAACCTTATATTTACAGTTTTCAGAACTGTAATTATAATTAATTTTTACCTTGAGGCAGTACTGATATAATAAAATGGCTCTCACAGAATAACCTTATTTGTTACATGAAAATTCAGTACAATCAAGCCAAAATCCCTGGTGATAAGAAAAGCTTGGTTGTGCTGTTTTTCAAGCAGCAGACATGGGAAGAGGAACAGTCAAAGTCCATCCTTGCTGGCAAAAACCATAGCTTGCAACTGGCAAAAGAATCTGAAGAATAACCAGGACGTGTACAGCTCTTCTGAGCAGCATGTAGCTGCTACCAGGAGGAAGATAATCCATCGCGATAAAAAACAACCATCCATTTTAAACTTGCTTGGCAATGAGGATCTTCTTATTTGCATAATGATGGTTATTTGAATATGATGAGAATTTGCCTGAGCGAGACTCAAGCTCAAACACATTCAAATGTGATACAGTCTGTACAATTTTCTCAAGGATTGCAATTTAATACTATTTATCTAATGAAAGAAAAATAAATATTGGCTGTAACATCCCATTATGTTTGAGAGCCAGCTTTAAATTACACTTGAATAAAGTAACTGAGTGTGGGATGTTCACATTTCCTCAGGGATCAGTAACACTTCCCAAAATGGTGAGAAATATCCTCCTTCTCCAAGTAGCCTCCATCTCAATGAGAGGACTGCAGAGATAACACTGACAAAGTGGGGCCTGTTGCACTTTCAGCATTCCCACCAAACAGCACTGCACCAGGATGGAATGATACCAAGGAACCAGAAAGCCAAGTTTCAGGGGAAAAGTACTCAGAAGTATTTAAAGACTGGCAAATAATCATTGACAATATTTATACTAGAAATGACACAGACATTTTATCAGAGAGAAGCATTGCTCATTTTAACCACTTTGTAAGGAAACCATGGCTGGGATATTATTTGGTATGTTCAGAGTGTTCCTTCCAGCTCTCAGAGATGACCAGAAGGGAGAAGTTCCTGTCACTTTTATGTATATTCATAGGTGATTGTGAAAAAAGGTCTGTCCATAGGGAGGGAAGTAACACCACAGTTACAATTTGTATCTACATTTTGCACTTCATCTGACACAGACATTGTGACAGCCTCTATCACAGGACTCTGGTTTTATTTCTGAGCACTCTGAAAACTGTGGTGAGTTATGGCTCCTAATGAGAACTTTGCCATCCACACTCCATAAAAAGCACAAGAAGTTTTGCTATTTTATTGTAGGGAAACCTCCACATTTTCTCAGGATATCAGTTGCCATCTCTAGCAAGAAATAAAAGACTTCTGATATTTTCAAAAACAAATGCAATGGGAACAACAAATGGGAAGCCCAGCCATGAATGGTGATGAATGTGCAGTCACCCTGCAACACATTTTTACCTATGGAATGTCACCAACTCCAGCCAGCCCCTGGCTCTTGGCAATTCCAGATGTCAGTGATTTTAGCAAGGATGCAGTTTTCTGAGTGCAGAGCCATAGATTTGTCTTGCCAAACCTGAAATAGCCCACGACTGGATTCTGTGCTGCAGATGCTGTGGATAATTAACCAGCAAATCCAGCCATGTGAGAGAGATTATTTTATTTGTGTCTTCAAAGGCATAAGAAAAAATCATGCCTAAGCTTAGTTCAAAGCCAGTCCTCCTCCTATTAAAGTCTATGGGATTCTTTGCTGCTGAAGTTAACCTAAAATGACTTAATTGTTCTAATTATGTCTTGAACAAGACTGTCAAAAAGCTCTGCTCTTGTAAAACAAAGAGTGTTCTTGAGGAACAATTGAACTACCTGAAACTGTGATCTTGAGAAGCTAATAATGCATCTCTAAACCAGAAAAGGATGCAAGCTGGTGTTTTTATTGCAATTCAAATAAAGTGTCCTTTATAAAGTTAGGCTAATTCACTAAGTGAATCACGGATTTTTTTACAGTTTGTTTTGGGTTTTTTGTGATGGCTTGCTCGTCTCTATCTGGGCTTCATGGATTTCCACTATCATCTTCCACTGTGAATCCGCCATGTAACAGAAACATCTCCAGCTCTGATTAAAACCCCCAAAATTTTAATGGAAAGTTGCCACCTATGTCAACATGTCCTGATGGAGGCTGCCTTCCTGGCACACATAGATGTCTCTACAGCAAACCATCTCAAAAGTGTTCTCACTTCAGTCCTGTTGCCACAACCTCTGGCTCCTGCCCTCAAAGCTACTTTTGTGTTAACCCAAGCCATCAAGACCAGCAAGAAGGTCATTAATAAAGACAATAACAAATTTACCATTCTTCTAAGTGGGGAAGAAAATGCTTTCCAGTCTGGAGCTTGAGTGACGTTGTAAAACAATATCAACATGATTTTAGATTTGTCTTTAGAATGTTCTACAAAAATACTTGCTTGCTTCCCAGACAGGAAAATATTTTGATGTTTCAAATTTTAAGGCATTGATAGTGGTGAGGAAGTGATCACAGCAACATTTCTACATAATGAAGCAAAGTGGATCAGTTTGACTCTCTAGGGTTATTATTCACTGAAGCAGCTATAGATATAAAAATACCAGGCATTTTGTGGTAGCTTTTCCTTTCCTCACACTGGTTATTTTTGCACTGGGAATGCAGTATATTGGTGGCAATTTATATGCTAATGACTAAAGTGGTATATAAATTTTGTAACTGCATATTAATGAAGAATGAGAGGGTGTAAGTTATGATGCCTTTATGCAGTGCACAGAGAAGCATTTTCTCATCAACTGTTGATATTTAGTTCTTGAACTGGTCTCTAAATCAAAATTCCCACAAGTTGAGTAGAAGTCAAGGAAACTGTGGAAGCAAGACAGGTATAAACTTAAACTGAACGGAGTTCTTGATGACTAAAACCTGACTAGAAATGCTTATTGGAAAAAATACTAGGAGATGGCCTCAGCCTCAGAATTAGCAAATCAGATCTCAGGCCTCAATCTTTTTAAGCTGGAGTTGCTGATAACAATTTACTGCTTCTTTGTTCAATTGTTCAGTGTGTGCTTGCTGGACAGTTAAAAAGTAATTTCCTCTCTAATCTTGGTATCAAAATATTCACTGAAAAGAGTAACTAGAAATATTGCTCAGGCCATGTCTTTGATTACTGTTTGCATTAATACAGAGTCTAGACTTGGTGCTGCTCCATTCCACTGCCAGTACTAATATGTAGCTCAATGTCCCTTTCATTTATTCACACAATGCATCTGCAAACATCCTGCAGAAAAATATTTCAGGTCTGTCTTTGAGGGCAACACCCAAATCCCCCCTCTGTGATAATTCAGGCCTAAGCTGCAGTGTCCTGCACAGACAATAGTTCTCTGCACATGCTGGGTGCCCTTCCTGGGGGTAACTGAAATCCCCAGGTCTCATGAGTTTGTTTTTACGGTTGAATTAAGCAGAACTGATTCAGTCATGTCTCATAGGCAGAAACGTGATGACAATTTGAGCATTTTGCTGTTGAGCTAGAGGGGTTTATTCACATGGCACTATTTTAAGGTAGCTCATCCATTATACAAGGAAAACATAAATATTTTATTCATATTAAGTAATTTTTAGAGCCTTGTTGAGGTTCTGGTATCCCAGGATCCGTTAAGGTAACTGGATGGAATTACTTGTCCTCCTGCTGCCCCATAATAAATTCCGGAGCATCCTTCCCCAAGCATTTCCTGCACTCAGAGAGCTGCTGCCTTTGCTGCCAGTCACCCTTTTGGCACTCATTTACCAAAAATCCAGCCCAGATGTCAGCACACAGAGCGAATTGCTGCTGAGCTCCAGCAGCCAGCCCTGCTCTTCTCTGCTGATAGCAAAGCCTGCACTGGAGCACACACATGGCTGCAGCTATTGCCCTGGGGGTGCTGAGAGCACATGGCTTCAGACACTGCACAGAATAAAGGGAAGGCTCCAGCACTTTGACTGAGCTGCATTTTTTAAAAAGCCTATAGGGAAACTTTTTTTGGAAAAGTAATATGATAATAATTTGCTTTGAAAAGTTCTAGGTTAGTCTGGGGAGATGGTGGCTGGTTAGGATATAAAGAATAAAAAAAAAAAAACTTTTTTTCTCCTGTTATTTTCCCAATTAATTCAACACATGGATAAACCCTTTCTTGACACCTGTTACGAATTCATCTCAAGGATTCACTGCATATTAAAATTATAAAGATAAAGAAGCTGGTTAATATATCTACCTTCTGCAAGGTAAGGCATACAGGTCATTCCTGGCAGATATTCTTGTGGCGCTCTAGTGCTGGACCCTCTGGAGAGTGCCATGTGGCCTCCCAGGGCAACAGTTCCAGGGCATTATCCCTGCTGCCATGCTGGTCACCAGAAAAAGACACTGAGGTTCTTTGCAGCAGTTTGCTTCCGTTTTATCTTTCTCTGTGCCAATAATTTCAGTACATGCTGTGTACATTTATTTTTTTTAATTGATGCTTGCTGGAACTATGATAAATTGAGGTAAGAGATGAAGCAGTGTTTTCACCTCTCTTGTTTTTTTTAATATTTGGAGAAATCGATCAAGCTCTGAGTTTATAGCTCCACTCTAAGCAGGACTATCACACTGGTAAATCAGCACAGCCTAATTAATTGTATGAAACAATTCCAACTGGTACAGCAGGAATGGGGAATATTTCTGTTCCGTTCAGCTCCAAAAGCAGATTGTAATTCACATTTCTGCCTAGCTCTGCTCTGGTTGCTCAGCCTGTTGTTCCTTCCATCCCAAAGCCTGGGAAGGTGTGGAGGAAAAACAGGAGCACGCAGTGGAATGTGTGCAGGGAAGGCTGAAGGGAGCTCAGACAGAGCCCAGCTAGTCCAGGAGCAGGGCTGGGTGCTGGGGGACACTGCTGCAGGCCTTGGGCAGCTCCCTGCAGCCAGCAGAAACACAGGAGTGAAGGAAACATCCATGGTCAATAAATACATCCTCATTTTGCAAGGTTTATTCAGCTCACTTGAATTGTTCTGTCTTTGAAACAGTTATTCACTGCAAAATTATTGGGTAACTTCTCTGAAGGACCAGCTCCTTCACCTTCGCACAAAAAATAAAAATGGAAATAGAGTTTTTTGGAAAAGCAAGAGTTTTAACAGCAGCCATTATGAGCCACTAATCGGAATCAAAACAGCATGCTGCTGTCAATCTGATAATGGAGGAAGCCTTACGGGATATTGCAGTGATTATTTTTTTGTCAGGTAAGTGCTTCAGGTAGCAAAACAACAACAACAGTTAAGTGTTGAATACTTTTCATTTGATTTAACATGAAAAGATCACTTCAACCAAAAAGCTGCAGAAAGCAGATGACTCCCCCTTCGTGATGGCAAAGTAACAAAAGCCTGGGAAGGAGGCTGGGCTGCAAGGCAAAAGGGCACACTGGGGCTGATTTAACTGTCATCTAATAAATTCCAGATAATTTTGCATCGGTGCCTTCTGGACAAATTACAGTATAATCTACATCAATCATGTGAACTTCAAAAAAGGACAAAAGCTTGAGTTCCACAGCCTTTAACTGCATTACTTTCAAACCTCCATCTATGCATGGACGCTGAGAATAACAATCTCCATTCAATTCCATGTGGATACAAAAGTGAACTGAAGGACTGGATTTGTGTAAGCAGTATATGAACAATTAGTCCTTCCCTTTTTAAATGTTATTTTCTTTTTTTTTTAATACAGACCATGGACATTACCACAAATATGTTTATTACTCCAATATGCAATATTTTTTCACCTGAAGAACCTACACAATCATTCAGGCTAAGACGTGCTAAAAAACCTTTTATGGGATAGAAGAAAAAAACAGAGGCATGAAAGAAAGAATAGTAATAAAAACCACATTGCTACATTTTCTAGCTCATTAGAAGAAAAAAATATTCCAAATACAAAACTGTATTTTAGACACACTCAACTTCAGTCTTACAGAAAATTAGATTAACAACACAAAGGAAGCATGGATTTGATTTTTTATATTGTCACCTCATCAATTCCTAAATTAAGTCTTGATAGAGTCCCTTTAATAAACCTGATCATTTGAACTAATCTTTTAAAAGCAAAGAGTGGAAAATCCAATGTTCTCCTATGAAATATATATTCACAGAAAAAAGTAGTAGATTAGGCTTCAAATTTCATTTCATGCCTGTCCTCTGGGACAGAAGTAATTGTGAAAATATTTACTCATATGAATATTCCTGCTGAATTTAATGCCTAAAATTAACTCAGATGTTTTCAACATGATGGTTTTCATTGGGATGTAAATGTATGCAAGTAAACCAAGATGCACTTTGTTCCTGTCTCAAGCAGCAGCCCTTTGCATGGAAATAGGCTGGAGCATCAACCAGAAAATGAAAGGGATGAGGGGAGGTGTGCAGCACTTCCTGATGAGCCCAGGAGATTTTGTAAAGCCAATGAACTGAAAGACTTCCAGACAAATTGACTAAAATCTTAACTGCTTATTCAATTATGGATAACTGAGAGTGCGCAGCAAACACTCAGGAGTTTCAGTGCATTTGAAGTTATTACCTTTAATTATGCCTCAGAAGTCTATTCCAGCACAATGAATTTCTGGGAAAAAAAATATTCCAAATCTATCTCCCAATACAAAAGCAGTTTGATCAACAGTTGTGCTGGGGAGGATTTGCTCCTTTTTGAAGGCATGTGCTTGGAATTTTTGGAAGAAAAATTATTAGCAAAACAGTTAATTTTAATAGTAAAATAGTTCAGTTTAAGGGTGTGAAAGAAGTCTGTTACTCTCCAAGAAGTTAAATTTTTATCTTTTTCCTTTATGATGCAAGATCTGCCTCAGTCAACAGTTACACTGCTAAATAGTACCATGCTGAAAGAAAACCGATTTCCCATATGTTTTTGGAGCAGAGATCAGATAAATCTAATTCCTTCTGTCAGAAGAATACATCATGGATTTCTAGGGATCAGCACCACTGTGGCTGAGAAGAGGAGGTAATCAGTCTTTCAGAAAATGAGGTAGTGACAGAGTGAGGCGTAACGGTCTTAAACTGAAAGAGGGCAGATTTAGATCAGGTATTAGGAAGGAATCCTTCCCTGGCAGGGTGGGCAGCCCTGGCACAGGCACAGCTGTGGCTGCCCCTGGATCCCTGGCAGTGCCCAAGGCCAGGCTGGACACTGGGCCTGGAGCACCTGGGACAGTGGGAGGTGGCCCTGCCATGGCAGGGTGGCACTGGGTGGGATTTGAGTCCCTTCCAACCCAAAGCATTCTATGCATCTGTGATAAATGCCATGGTTTCTCTTCCCAGCCAAGGCTCTTCCACCTTCATTTACATGTAACTGCACTGCTGGTTAGAAATCAACGTCAGCTGTGTGGGGGATATTTGAAGTGAATGCTAACTTCAACAAAACCACTGAAATGAAAAGGAGGAAGACAGACAAAAAATCCAGGGATGGGACAGAATATTCTCTTAATAAGCAAACGAACAGAAGAAAAGGCCAAGAGGAAACAAATGCTTATAGTCAGGTCTCTCCCCTTCCTTCAGCCTTTGCAGGGTTTGTTTGAGAGGCCAGCAGTGCCACATATGTGACACAGATGTGACATTCCTGATCTCTGTGTACCAAACAGCAGTGCTGGTGTGCAATTTCAGCCTCAGTCACCTCAGCACAAGGCATCAGCTTCCCTTGTTTCATCAGGTTTGTTGTGATAAAGTTGGATCCTCTACAGACTTCCTCATAAATTTACAATAAATTACAGTTTGTATTACACTATAGATAAATCTACCACTGTATATAACAAGAAAACAAAAGCCTAATATGAGCAAAATTCTTATGTGCTGTGGCCTGTGTTATTTCACGGTCTGTTAAACAGGTAAGTGAAATAGACATTTAGGTTGTGCTATGGCTATTCTTTAGCACACACGTCCAACAGCAAATAGAAACAACTCTACAAAATGAGAATTGGGATAAATCTGATATTCAGTATAATGCTGGTTTTGAGGGATATGCCTCAAACAGGACCCACGGTCAGTTCAAACCCCAGTGCAAGCACACCCATACATATGCAGAAGGAGTGCAGGCATTTTCTCAGCATTGTTGAGAGCGGCTGTTTCTGGCAGCCTGGTGTAGTTTTCCTCCTCTACAAAGCCTGCTCACTGTTCTGAATTCTGCTCCTTGCCCAGCCCCACAGGTCACTCACCTTGGCAGTGCCAGCACCTTCTGCTAGGCAGAAAATACCAAAGCTAGGAAATGCTTTCCTTATGTCAGTGTTAAAGTTGGGTCATCCAACATCCAGAACATATCTAATAAAATCTTAAATGGTTTCTTACTCCTTCTTTTGTGGAACAGCTCTGCTATCATCAATATGCAATTTTCCCTCAGCTTCTCGTCTATGGAAATGCCAATGCCAAGCTGGGCAGGTGCTCACAGGTATCCCCAGGGTACCCCCATCCCTGCTCAGGACCTCCTCCCTCCTCCCACACAGGTGTGAGGGGCAGCCCCACCTGCAGCCCTCCTCCCAAGGCAATGGGATGTTTCCAGCTCCCAGCCCAAGGGCCCTGTGGAGATCCCAGCTCACCTCACGCCCAGGTGCCCGCCATGTTGCTGCCTCCCTCGTGGATCCGCGGCTCAGTCCGGCTGCTCCATGTGAGCAGGGTCTGCACCAGGAGCTCATCTCACACCTGGCACGGTGTCCTTCAGCATGTCCTGAGCCCTGGCACTGTGTTCCTCAGCCAGCCCCAAGCCCTGGCACTGCCCATGGGTGCCCAGACCCCCGGCCGGCCGAGGGCCGTGAGGGCCGTGAGGGCCGCGAGGGGCCGTGAGGGGCCGCAGGATGGCCCCCCCAGTTTGCCTTCACCAGGTAACAATGAGCCTTCTGGGCTGGGTGGGCAGCAGGAGGGAATCTTTTCCTTCATTTGACCTGCCAGGTGAGCAGGAGTGGCAGGGCTGACTGTGTGCCCGCGTGTGGGGGAGCCAGCCCGGCAAGGCCAACATGGTGCCCGTTGGTCGGTACTGGTCTGACCTTGCTCTGCAAGGGCAAGCACTGCAATCAGCTCGTGGTACTGTCATGGGTGGGCTTTGCTTGTCTTTAAAATGTCCTTGTGGCCTGTTGGTAGGGTCAGATTTTATGGTACTGGTTCTACTTCTTCTTTGCCAAAAGAGATTTCAATTAATATGGGAATTAAATTATCATTTATGTTTTCCTTCTAGTTTGACATTCCAAGAGCAGTTCTTACTGGTATGACCATTTCTTACTGGTGTGCCAAGGCTTTCTTACTGAGTGGCCGGGTAATTAGTTCTGAGATGTACTTTTAGTAAGATACAATGTAAGCATCCCAGAAGAGAAGGCTGTACTTGGGTGGATGATGTCAAAATGGTGTGAAACTTCAAAACTGTTCTCTTTTCTTCAAGTGTGCGGCTACTACTCTGTGAGACCTCTTAGCAGACAGTCCTTACGGATATGGCTTGGTACTGCATGTACAATAGAAATACAAAGCTACAGCAGCCCTAGTTTGTTTTTAGACTGCTAGCATCACAGACAGTTTTTATGTATTACACAACAGGAACGTCTGGACTCAAAACTTAAGGTCTTCTAATAAATAAGCAATTTTAACCTGATTTGCAATCATGCTATTTAGTCATATGGTGGCTGTAAGTGGTAAATAAAATATTCCCCACAGAGAGAACTTCCTGAGAGTGCCTTGAGTGCAATCACCTCTAGGACAAAAAGTCCTCAGGCAGCCTTGGGATGCTGACCCTCTGATTCTAGACGTGCAACCTTAATTAATTCCTGTTTCTGCTCAATAAGGTTTTTACAGCTGATAACTATCTAGTTAGTGTGCTGCTTGGCAGCACTGCAAATGAGCAAATTAAGCATAGTGCTTCTTCCTAAGTAATTGCCATTTAATCCTGATTTTAAAAGAAGCAGTAGTGATTGGAAAGCAGCTTTAATTTTGTTAATGCAAAGTTATCTTTTGGGGAAATAAATCACACAGAACATGAAAGAGAGTAGGTTTAGATTAGATATTATAAAGAATTTTTTTACTGTGAGGGTGGGCAGGCGCTGGCACAGGGTGCCCAGAGAAGCTGTGCCTGGCCCTGGATCCCAGGCCAGGTTTGACTGAGCTTGGAACTGCCTGGGACAGTGGAAGGTGTCCCTGCCATGGCAAGGGTGGGACTGGATGGGCTTTAACCCTTCCAACCCAAACAATTCCATAATTCTATGATAGTTTGTTCACTTTATGAACTTTTATATATCTGCCTGGTAGTGAAAGACTGCTATGTTAACAGAAATTAACTCTGCATTGAAACTAAGATGCAGCCTGCTGTTCATCTGTTTTGGCTTAAGATTTCATCAGGAGAGTTTTTGGAAGGGGCTGATCATCTGTAAAAGCAGCCAAACCATCTTGCCTGGTAAAATGTGCATCTGCAGTAAATGGATGCAGAAAATACCAAAGCTAGGAAATGCTTTCCTTATGCCAGTGTTAAAGTTGGGTAGTTCAACATCCAGAAAATATCTAATAAAACCTTAAATGGTTTCTTATTCCTTCTTTTCTGAAACCACTCTGCTATCATCAATATGCAATTTTCCCTCAGCTTCTAATATATGGAAATGTCAATAATGCCTTGTTCTCTAAAGCACATCAGACACTTTGATATTGCATTTCGGTTCATAAAAGTGTGCTTGAGCTGATAAACAACAGCTGTAGAACAGGTTCTGTTGGATCAAAACAAAAGGTGATTTTTTTCTTATTGACCAAAGGTTATAAGAAATAGGCCTGCCTTCCGAGACTGCATTTTCGGTCAACAAAGTTTTGAAAGCTGATTGTCATGGTAAATCCTGGGGTTAAAGTTGTTTCAAGAAAGAATGGATCTGTTCTTTATCTGACCACTCTGTTCTGAAATATTTTGCTGTTCTAGGGTAGGACAAATGAAGCATTTGTCTCCTCTTGTTCTTCCCTGTGCTTAGCCAGGGTAAATGTGCACAGAGTAGGATTAACATCATCTTTAAAAGGAAAATGAACTGTTCTTACCTTGTCTACTCTGCAGCTCTAAGACAGTGCTAAGAGGCTGTAGGTGAATTTTGAGATCTAATTTCCCCTAAATAAATAATGAAACCAGATATTTCCAGCTTATTCTGGCTTTTTGGAGTTTAGCTCCAAGACTGAGAACACGAGTTTCTCTTATCCTAGGGATGTCTTCTAAGAATAATACTTTCCTTTGTCTGAAGAAATATTTTTTGACATACAAGGGACTCTAGGGAAAAAAGTACAGGAACAGTAAATGTTTTGTTCTTCATGTCCTAAAATAGCTTTGCACTTTCTTTTAAATACTTACTACAAGTTAGGAAGTCTTGACTATCTCAACAGTGTATTTCAAAACGAATAAATAATTAATCAGTGTATAAGCAGTGTGTGGATTTGGTGTGGGAATGGGATGTTTCCAGCAGGTTTGTTCTGGTTTTTCACAAAGCAGGTTGATGCACACTGCTTGATTAACTAATAGTAGTGTGACCAGTGAAACACTGAAAATAATGAATACAGCCTTAGTGTGCTTTGCTTGGACATGAATGGAAACAGTGCTGGGTCTGCCCTGTGATCACTGACCAGGGCAAGGCACAGAAAGAAGCTGAGTTCAGATACAAGGTTTTCAGCAGAGCTAGAAAATGTGAGCAGTGATAGCCTATTGCATGGCGCACAGGATGGACCGTGATTTTTTATAGTTAGGAAAATTTAAGCAACTTTTTTCAATAAATTTAAGTCTCAGCTGTCAGGAACCAGTTTTTTGTATGTCCCAGCTTGCAACTTGGCAGTTCCAGATGAAAACAAATAGTTGGCATATTAATGATAAATATCCACAGGCAACTTTTCACTAGCAGGAGATAATGCCATTTTTCACTATTGACTGCATCCTGCAGAGCAGGGTCTATAAAACTTGTGTTCCATCATTCTGCTTTTTGTGTACATGCATGTTTTCATTATTAATTACCTGCACTCAAGTAAAGACTCAAGTCTTCTCACAGCAGCACTGAAGGCTTTGTGGATATCAGAACTGTACCATTTGGGGCAAACACTGCCATTATATTGGATTTAAGTAGGTATAAGTAGCTACACCAAAGTGCAAAGCTCTAGTAAATCAAAAGCTTAACTTGATTTCCTCAGTATGGAAAGCTCAGGGCTTAGTGGACTTAGAGAAAGTTACTCTTGGATTTCCCTTTGGAGAAGCTCTGTCCAATTTCTGCAAAGATCCAATGCTGGAGATGTCAGAGCCAAATACCACCTGTCCTTTTAAGCTAATATCTGGGGGTCTCCCAAAAGTGAGGGTCTGTGGGGGTAAAACACGTGTGCCCAGCAGCTGACAGCTCAGCAAGGGAGGTCAGTCAAACCCCACTGCTGCCCACATGCCAACATCAGCTCACAAAGAGGAGCTGGAGCCTCCCCATCTCTGGGTGAGGGCTGGGAGGGCTCTCTGGGGTTCCAGCAGCTGGAATTCAGAATAACAGCGTGGGCACAGCCCTTGGGGTGCTACACAGAGGCTCCAAAGCCTGCTGTTGTGCCTCCTCCTGTTTACTGTGTGTGCAAGGTTATATTGCAGTGGTGCGAGTTATTTTTTGTAAGCGTGTGTCTTGTAAGCACTTACCTCTCAGCTGCTTTCAAATACCCTGAGAATATTCTCATGGACGTGCTGGAAAACAGTGTTTGATATTAATGCTACAAGTTCAAGGATGAAGTAATGGTAAACAAATTAATTTTTAAAACCTAAAATAATTGCCTGAGTCAATTCTGTTTACTAATGCATTTATTTAGCTTTCTGATTAAAATGTCACATGAACTTTAATGCTTTATTGCCTTTTATTTTAGCACACATTATATTATGTGGTAGAGTTTTCAATTACAGAGATGTAGTCTTGTATTAATTTGGATATCTCACTTCAGTAATTAAAAGAAAGCTTCTTTTCTGTTTTCCTTAATAGCCCTTCAGAGCCTGCCTTTATTTCTGGTGCAATTATTTTAGTTTTTGACATGCAGGGATCTGATTTTCCACTCCAGCCATTACAGCATTGCCTGGTTCCATATTCAGGGCTTTAAAAAGATATTTCATGTGAGAGCTGCCTTAAGTGCTGCCGTGTCATTTGCACGTTAGTGCTGTGCCTCAGTCAGCCCCTGTGATTCGCACAGATTTAGCGTGCTGCATTCACAGCTGTGTGCTCATCAATCAGAAGGCACTAAGGGGAGGCTGGGGAAAGGCAGGAGTGCACATTCCTCTCGTAGGGGTGGGAAATGGCAACTGTAAATACTGCTGACTGCCAGCCTCCTCCCTGCTCCTGGCAGCCTCTAGCCCTGCTTCAGGATCCTCCGACATCTAATTCCAAGTGTTTTGCGCTCCTTTACAAGGAGCATTAACTAATGGTAGCTATTTATTAAATGAAGTGTTTGTCACTTTGGTATCCAAAAAGCGTAATGGAGTAAATAACAATATTCATGTGCGATTGCCAAGGGGAAAATCCTAATCACAAACTGGGAAATCAGAATAACCAGACTCAGTTTGTGTCTGATACTGAGCAGCCTTGAGCAGGACACATAAGGGATAATGTTTGAAAATTCTGAATATACATACATACTTAAAAAAAAATAGCAGGAGTCTGGGTATTGTCAGTCTGCACCTGGAAAACTGGTGCAGTGATACTACCCTGCCCTGCAAGGGTTTTATCCAAGGCTTTGAAAGACTTTTTAATATCAACTAGATATGCAGTTGGGATGCCTCACTGGCTTTTCTTCTGAAACCAGAGGACTGTCCTTCAAAATCATGGGAAAAAAAGAATGATGGGAGATTTACTTTCTCTGATCTGACAATTAAATTTATTTGAAAATCACCTTAGAAACATAAGAAGATATTAATATTTAACTTCTTTCTCTCATAGAACTACTTTTAGAAGTACGAGGGAAGTGAAAGAAAAACATTTTCAAACTTCTGTGAAAAGGTAAGAGTTGCTTTTACCAAAAGGCTCTTTACATATTTATTGAACAGTTTTTGGAGATGGTCTTATGTTTTTCACATGCTTAAATACCACATGCAAGAAACCAGAATTTGGATTGACAATTCTTTGCCTAAAACCAATGCAGAACATCTGAGATTTCTGACCTTCAGCCTAAGAAGGTCTTTTGGTCATGTTGCCTATCACTTTTTCTCCTTGTAAAAATCCTCCTAATGGTGTTTTCAGAAGTAACTTCTCATTGGTAAACAATATTTTGGAAATTCAAAGAAATATTTACTTTTTCTGCCAAACCAGCTGGGTGGTTGAGTAAACAAATTTAATTATCTTTAAAGTATTTTAGATTTCTAATAAATATCTACTTCCTTTTCTATTCATGATAAAAGCTTGAACACTGTATTATTAGGAAAGAGCTATGCATGCAACATTTGTCACTCATTTTGTTGGGAAGCATAAAGCTTTGGCAGCAGCCTAAATCATTGCTAAAAATGAAGTTGCCTTCCACTGTGTCAGTTTATGTAGTGATGGATTCTAGCAAACTTCTGCTGTGACTGAAATTCACAATTTCAAAGTCCAGCAGCCTAGGAGGCAAAGGAAAAAAAGGCTGAAGAAGACATTTGCTTTTTGGCTGTGTCTGCAGGCTCTTTGCCTGTCTCTCAGTCCTAACAGACTCTGGAAGAATAGAACAATTGTGGTGAGTATTTGGTAAAAGCGAAGTTATTATGGAAGGGCTTTGAGCAGGGCTCGGTACATAAATCCCCGGGGTAAATAAGGGTAAATAAGGGCAAGTGAGAAGATTGAGAGCACTGCTGTCTGGTGAGTGTGCAGACCGGTACCAGCACAGAGTCTGACCCACTCTGAGTGCCAACGCTCCTGCCTTTAGCAGCCTTCAGTGAGCCTTGCGGGTTGGTGGACAAAGCCCCACCAGCAGAACCACGTCGGGCAGCAAAGGCTGAATTGCAGAGGGCAGGAGCCACTTCACAGCTCTGCTGCCTGAGTCATGCCTTTCTCCTTCCCTGCTCTCAGAGGAAGTGAGGCTGCTTCTGCTGCGAGAGGGAGAGAGCAGCTCCAGCACAGGGCCCGGCCGGGATTCCAGATGTTGCCCAGGTGTGCTCCTGACATCTGAAACCTCTGTGTGCGCTGCCTGCCACTGACCCTCCCTCTGCACGGCATCTTCTGCAGGATCTGCGCTTGCAGGGGAGGGTTGTGCTTTCCCCTCTGAAGCTGAGCTGGGGTTTTGCCTGATCATTCCATATGTTGCGTATTCTGGACCATCCCCATCACAGATGTTTCTCTCCATGCATTAAAATTGGGTTTCAGCTCATTCGGCTTCAGCACTTGACTTTAAAAGCCAAACAAATCAAATCCTTTTCTTGAGGGTATAATGCATCATTTTCCCCTCTTTGACTGTGTATTATCTTCTTTTACATCTGATCACATCATCAAAATCTAACTTCCTGCATCTGTGCTGGCTAATTAATGCCTTGGCTTTAAACCTCCTCCCATCAAAAATACACACTTTTCAAACTAGTCAGTATTTTTATTTATTTTATACAAAGTGTTCTGAGCATATTTAATGAGAAGAGGAAGAGTGCTGGTTCCTCTAAATTGGACATGCCAAAGAAGAGGGAAAAGATTATGGGATGTAGAAACAAAGAAACCAGTGAGTTGGGGGAAAAAAGAAAAAAAAGGAGCTGTAGTTCATTGTTTCTGTGGCCAGAATATATTCACATGTTACAGGCTGGTGGCAGTGTTAGAGACCATGCTGTTCTGGTGTTTGGGTTATTCCTTTTGAATGACTGCAGCCTTGGCCATGAGGAAACCTGTATTGCACTGATAAAAATCAGTCAGAGTTTTCCTATGGAAAAAAAGTCACAAGAATGGGCAAAATGGAAGCAAAAAGCTGCGGTGGGGCAATGCAAAGGAGATGGCGAGTTTAGTAGCAAGCAGAGTTTTCCATGCATGTGCTCTCATTCGCAGCATTACCTTTTTTTAGGTAAATAATGTGATATTACAGCTAAGTTTGAAATAATTTAATTCACCAAACAGAACCTCCTGTGTACTTCACTTATTTTACTGCCTTCAATAGCAAATATTCTATCCACTAAGCACATGTAAATGCACACCTTCACTCCGATTTTCATGCCTGAAAATCAACATGAGTTGTCACTTAAAGCATACATGCTATAAAATCATATCTAATGAATGGATTTTAATTAAAAGCAAAAGAGTATCTCCTTTTGATAGACTATCTCAAAGTACATTTACTTTGTGGTTTTGAACATGACCTTTTTGAGTACTTAAACATGTAACAATAGAATATTTTTTTCTAAATATCTGCCTGTAAAGCAACACGCACAAAATTATTTTACAGAGTGTAAAAGACCAGACAGAACTTGATGCTTGTATCCTGCTTTTCTTTTCTGTCTGAGCAACTTGTACTTGTTCAACAGTCGAATTGCTTAATTTCCAGTTTAATTTTTTGTTCCAGGATTTCTGATAAGAATTGTTTGTTCTGGGTGTAGGCGTAGATCCTAATGCTCAAATGCCCAGGTATCAGAAGTTTGTACAGTACTCAGGCCAGCAAATGAAATTTCCATATTTACCCCTTTTTGTTACATTTTCAGGAAGTACTGCAGTCATTTTAACTATGATTGTTCTGGCTGTGGTTCTGAACTCACAGCTAATGGCAGGAGAAAGAAAGATCAAAAGAGGTCAAGAAGAAACAAGTGTTAGGATTTGAGATTTCAAAGCCTCGTGGTGGAGTTGGGCTTTGTGGAAGTTAATGGGACATGGCAGATGGCCCAAATTCAAAAACTTTCTGTGAAGTGCCGGTGGCCTGTGTAATCCAGGAGTGCCTCTGGCTGAGCTGCAGGAGTGCCCTGGTCATGGAGAGCAGGATGGGAATGGGAAACCCAGTGTAAACCAGGCCTGCAATTCCTCCCAGGCCCCTTCTGTGACCTTGGGGAGAACGACAATCAGCACTGGCAGAGCTGTGGCACCAAGAAAAGCGATGGTACCTTCTGCAAGGTTGTCTTGCATTCATTCTGGGAGGAAGTGTTCCATAACTCAGGCATGTTCCACCAGCCTACCACGATGGCATTGCTCAGGTTGCTGCCTGAAAATGCAGCCCTTCTTAAATAACACAGCTGAAAGATAAATGAGTGGGCCATAACTTAATGAGATTAAATGGACAGAACTTTGGACACTTGTCACAGCTTCTGCAGTGCCTCATATCTGAACAAGGAAGAGTTGCTAAGTTCAGAAATGCCAGGATCATTAATCAGCCCTTTGATGCTGAGGTGATGTGATATAATGTTCACAGCTTGTGAATACAGGAATTCATTTTGCCTCAATCTGCCAATCTATTTTATGTTGGGCTCAGCCTCTGTGTAAAATCCACAGAACTAAAGTAACTCAATTCATTGATCCATAGATTTCTGAAATATGATTTCTGAAATACCACATAAAACAACACAACAGGAAAGGATATATCTGGCTGGAGCACTTTCCATGCAAGTTGCAGAGACAATTCCTCCTTTGGCATTGGCTGAGCTGAGGGTGTTTCTGCCACAGAAGCCTGAAGCTGCTGAAAGTCTTGGGGCCTGAGCTGCTGCCTGGGGGAAGCAATGAGAGGTTGGAGGGGATGGGAGAGCCGGGAGGGGATGGGAGAGCCGGGAGAGGGGATGGGAGAGCCGGGAGAGGATGGGAGAGCCGGGAGAGAGGATGGGAGGCTGGGAGCCGGGGGGAGAGGGAGAGGGGGGAGCCAGGAGGGGATGGGAGAGGAGAGGATGGGGATGGGGGAGAGCGGGAGAGGATGGGAGAGCCGGGAGAGGGGATGGGAGAGCCGGGAGAGGGGATGGGAGGGATGGGAGAGCCGGGAGGGGATGGGGAGCCGGGAGGGATGGGAGGCCAGGAGAGGGATGGGAGGGGGGGGGATGGGAGAGCCGGGAGAGGATGGGAGAGGGGATGGGAGAGCCGGGAGAGGGGATGGGAGAGCCGGGAGAGGGGATGGGAGAGCCGGGAGAGGGGATGGGAGAGCCGGGAGGGGATGGGAGAGCCGGGAGGATGGGAGAGCCGGGAGAGGATGGGAGAGCCGGGAGAGGATGGGAGAGCCGGGAGAGGATGGGAGAGCCGGGGGGATGATGGGAGAGCCAGGAGGGGATGGGAGAGCCAGGAGAGGGGATGGGGGAGGAGGGATGGGAGAGCCAGGAGAGGGGATGGGAGGCGGGGAGGATGGGATGGGAGAGCCGGGAGGGATGGGGAGCCGGGAGGGATGGGAGAGCCGGGAGAGGGATGGGAGAGCCGGGGAGGGGATGGGAGAGCCGGGGAGGGATGGGAGAGGGATGGGAGAGCCGGGGAGGATGGGATGGGAGAGCCGGGAGAGGGATGGGAGAGGGAGGGGAGGGATGGGAGCCGGGAGAGGATGGGGGAGCCGGGAGATGGGATGGGAGAGCCAGGAGGGGATGGGAGAGCCGGGAGAGGGATGGGAGGAGCCGGGAGAGGGGGATGGGAGAGCCAGGAGGGGATGGGGGAGAGGGGATGGGAGAGCCGGGAGGAGGGATGGGATGGGAGAGAGGATGGGAGAGCCAGGAGGGGATGGGAGAGCCGGGGAGGGATGGGAGAGCCGGGAGAGGGATGGGAGAGGAGGGGAGAGCCGGGGAGGAGGATGGGAGAGCCGGGAGGGAGAGGGATGGGAGAGCCGGGAGAGGGGATGGGGAGCCAGGAGAGGGATGGGAGCCGGGAGAGGATGGGAGAGCCGGGAGGGATGGGAGAGCCAGGAGAGGGATGGGAGAGCTGGGAGAGGGGATGGGAGGCCGGGAGGGGATGGGAGAGCCGGGAGGGGAGATGGGAGAGCCAGGGAGGGGATGGGAGAGGCCGGGCCGGGAGGGGATGGGAGAGCCGGGAGGGGATGGGAGAGCCGGGAGAGAGGGGATGGGAGAGCCGGGAGAGGAGCCGGGGAGGATGGGAGAGCCGGGAGAGGATGGGAGAGGAGAGGGGATGGGAGAGCCGGGAGAGGATGGGAGAGCCGGGAGAGGATGGGAGGAGGGGATGGGAGAGATGGGAGAGCCGGGATGGGGATGGGAGGAGGGAGAGCCGGGAGAGGAGCTGGGAGAGGATGGGATGGAGGAGGGGATGGGAGAGCCGGGGAGGGGATGGGGGAGGAGAGATGGGAGAGCCAGGAGGATGGGGAGAGGGGATGGGAGAGCCGGGAGAGGGATGGGAGAGCCGGGAGAGGATGGGAGAGCCGGGAGAGGATGGGATGGGAGATGGGGAGCCCGGGAGGGATGGAGAGCCGGCCAGGGAGGGAGGGGATGGGAGAGCCGGGAGAGGGGATGGGAGAGCCGGGAGAGGATGAGGGAGCCGGGAGAGGGGATGGGAGAGCCGGGAGAGGATGGGAGAGCCGGGAGAGGATGGGAGAGCCGGGAGAGGGAGCCGGGAGGGGATGGGAGAGCCGGGAGGGGATGGGAGAGCCGGGAGAGGGATGGAGAGCCGGGGAGGGATGGGAGAGCCTGGAGAGGGGATGGGAGAGCCGGGAGAGGATGGGAGATGGGAGATGGGAGGCCAGGGGATGGGGATGGGAGCCAGGGAGGGATGGAGGATGGGAGAGCCGGGAGGGGATGGGAGAGCCGGGAGGGGATGGGAGAGCCGGGAGAGGGGATGGGAGAGCCGGGAGAGGGGATGGGAGGGAGGGATGGGAGAGCCGGGAGAGGATGGGAGAGCCGGGAGAGGGGATGGGAGAGCCGGGAGAGGGGATGGGAGAGCCGGAGGGGATGGGGGAGGAGAGGGATGGGGGAGAGAGAGGGGGAGGGGAGAGGGATGGGAGGAGAGGGATGGGAGAGGGGATGGGAGAGAGGGGATGGGAGAGGGGATGGGAGAGCCGGGAGGGGATGGGGAGCCGGGTGAGGATGAGAGAGCCGGGAGAGGGGATGGGAGGGAGAGGGGATGGGAGAGAGGGGAGGAGAGGATGGGAGAGCCGGGAGGGGATGGGGGCAGGAGGAGCCGGGAGGGATGGGATGGGGGAGGATGGGAGAGCCGGGGGGGATGGGAGAGCCAGGAGGATGGGAGAGCCAGGAGGAGAGGGAGGGATGGGAGAGCCGGGGAGGGGATGGGGACCTACCGGAGGATGGGGGCCGGGAGAGGATGGGAGGAGCCAGGAGAGGGATGGGAGAGCTCCCCAGCAGGGAGAGGATGGGCTGGGAGGATGGGAGAGCCAGGGGGAGGATGGGAGAGCCGGGAGAGGATGGAGAGCCGGGAGAGGATGGATGGGAGGAGGGATGGGATGGGAGGATGGGGAGGAGGATGAGAGCCAGGGAGGATGAGGGCCGGGAGATGGCCTGGATGGGAGAGCCGGGAGAGGATGGGAGAGCCGGGAGAGGGGATGGGAGAGCCGGGAGAGGATGGGAGAGCCGGGAGAGGGGATGGGAGAGCCGGGAGAGGATGGGAGAGCCAGGGCAGAGCCAGGAGGAGGATGGGGGAGCCGGGAGGGGAGAGCCGGGGGATGGGGAGAGCCTTGCTGCAGCCGGGAGAGGATGGGAGGGAGCCAGGAGAGGGGAGGCCTCAGTCCCCACTCCTGGGGAGAGCCTGCAGCAGCCCCTCTGTGGTGCCCGGTTGTGAGATGTGCAATAATTCTCATATTTCTCTTTGTAACTCGCCTCAACACCCCGTGGTCTAAACTCTCAGCAAAAGAAAACACTTTCACCTTCATGTCAGTTCGGCACGTTAATGTGGTGTCTATCTAAACTGAGTGCTGTAGAACAGCCTTTAAATGGTCATTAAATTGTTTTATGCAGAACCAGAATGGTGCTATAGAGACCACACAAAAAGCTTCCAGCCCTGAACAATTGTTGGATCATTGTGTTTCAAGGTACGAAGGCAAAACCTTGCAAAGCATTTCAGAACAGGATGTTGAGAATGTCCATTGTGTTTCCAAAAGCAGTTCTGGCACTATGTGAATTTGGGATTTTGTCAGCCAATAGTGCTAATAGTTAAAAAGTGACTAGACAAAATCATACACGGAAACAGCAGCCAAGAACTGTTCAATTCAATTTACTGGTTTCAAAGATCCCGAGTCCAAAATGTTTGGGAGCTGGTGATGACTGAGGAGCATCACAATCTCTGTGCCTTGTTCTTGTGCTTTTGCTGGGGCTGTGACCAGACAGGGCTACTGCACCTTTGGTGAGACCTAGGGAATCATTCTTTTTAGGGTTAGAGGAATAATATTTTATGTTTTCTATGTTGTAACATCCTTAAATAAATATCACAACTATCTTTTCCCATTTTGTTGCTTTCGGTGAGCTGATTTGATTTGAATCACATTTTTGAGATGTACTTTACAATTCTATCTAATGAATAAAAATCTAAAAAGTGTTCCAACATAGAGAAAGGCAAAAGATTGTGTTGCATTTGAAATGCCGCATAAATCCATAGTTCCTGGCATGCATTGGCGGCTGATTTCAAAATTGTGTCTGATGTGATTAAGCATCTTCTTCATCTGTATTCTATCGCTTGTATTACGTCTGCTTAATTTCCTTCTTTGGAAAGAGATCAATGGGAAAAGGGAATACAGAGAATGTTGAGATGCCCCCTTTGGCATTTAATGTTGTTGTGCACAGGATCTCAGCTAGCTAAAGCTGAAAAAAACCAATATTAAATACTGCAATGTTTTAGGGTCAAAAGGTGCCAAAAATCAGGCACCTCACCTCTACCTCTATTTTCATCATGTAATTTTGCCAAGATTTTAGATCTGTTGCTGCTCTATCAGAAGGGATGTCAGCCACCTGTATTCCTTGATGTTTAAAGAACTCAATCCACTCTGCTATGCCCTGTTTCAGAGCAGGGACATAATCTTACAGCAGTCCTGTGTTTGCCAGCTTTTACCAGTGTTTGCTGTGTTGTCTTCAAGCAAAATGAGTCATTATTTCTGTTGGTACGATTACATGGATCACTTCAGTTTTTCCAACTTGGATCCCAGATGCAACTGAATTTGCATTTTTATTTGAAACTGGTTTTAGTGAATGATCTAGGTCGGGAAATTGCAAAATGCTCTGTGACACTGTGTTGTTGGAATGGGATGGTCTGAAAAATTGTGGTTCAGGATTTTCAGTGCACATAAAATATTCTAAATGAGCTCTATCTTCTCTGTTGCTGAATGCTATTTCAGTTCTCTAAAATTGAATTTAAATTGTCTGACAAGTAAGATCTGCAGCTGCTTTACACAATTACAGTCAGACCCAGACCATGATCAGATGTGAGAGCTTCCTCTCAAACTGAAAAAGTTCCTGTCACATTTTTCCCCTGTGAAGTCCAGTACAGCCCATATGCAGACACCAGTAAATGTCTGAGGCCTAATGGGAATTCAACAGAGGGAAACAGTTTCTGAGCAGTGAGATTATGTGTGTGCGCTCCTGTTCCCTGTCATAAATGGAATAACTTGATACTGACCTAAAAAACTGGGGTTTGGCTTCCCTGCGGCTGCAGGGCGCGGCCGTGGCCACGGGGCGGCGCTGCACACAACGCTTGGAGCGGGCAGCGGGGCTGGGCCGGCTGCGAGCGGCACCGGCGGTGAGGGACCCCAAACTCATCCCGGACCTGGAATTGGGACAGACTGGGACAGCCTGGGGCACCATCGGGACCGGCTGCGAGCGGCACCGGCCGTGAGGGACCCCAGATTCATCCCGGACCTGGAACTGGGACAGACTGGGACAGCAACGGGACCGGCTGCGAGCGGCACCGGCCGTGAGGGACCCCAAATTCATCCCGGACCTGGAACTGGGACAGACTGGGACAGCCTGGGGCACCATCGGGACCGGCTGCGAGCGGCACCGGCCGTGAGGGACCCCAAATTCATCCCGGACCTGGAACTGGGACAGCCTGGGACAGCCTGGGGCACCATCGGGACCGGCTGCGAGCGGCACCGGCGGCGAGGGACCCCAAACTCATCCCGGACCTGGAACTGGGACAGCCTGGGACAGCAACGGGACCGGCTGCGAGCGGCACCGGCCGTGAGGGACCCCAAATTCATCCCGGACCGCAAACTGGGACAGACTGGGACAGCCTGGGGCACCATCGGGACCGGCTGCAAGCGGCACCGGCGGCGAGGGACCCCAGATTCATCCCGGACCTGGAACTGGGACAGACTGGGACAGCCTGGGGCACCATCGGGACCGGCTGCGAGCGGCACCGGCGGTGAGGGACCCCAAATTCATCCCGGACCGCAAACTGGGACAGCCTGGGACAGCCTGGGGCACCATCGGGACCGGCTGCGAGCGGCACCGGCGGTGAGGGACCCCAGATTCATCCCGGCCCGCAAACTGGGACAGCCTGGGACACCATCGGGACCGGCTGCGAGCGGCACCGGCCGTGAGGGACCCCAGATTCATCCCGGACCGCAAACTGGGACAGACTGGGACAGCCTGGGGCACCATCGGGACCGGCTGCAAGCGGCACCGGCGGCGAGGGACCCCAAATTCATCCCGGCCCGCAAACTGGGACAGCCTGGGACAGCCTGGGGCACCATCGGGACCGGCTGCGAGCGGCACCGGCGGTGAGGGACCCCAGATTCATCCCGGACCGCAAACTGGGACAGACTGGGACAGCAACGGGACCGGCTGCGAGCGGCACCGGCCGGGAGAGACCCCAAATTCATCCCGGACCTGGAACTGGGACAGCCTGGGACAGCCTGGGGCACCATCGGGACCGGCTGCGAGCGGCACCGGCCGGGAGAGACCCCAAATTCATCCCGGACCTGGAACTGGGACAGCCTGGGACAGCCTGGGGCACCATCGGGACCGACGTGGGACTCGGGCTCCAAGCGGGCACCGGCCGTGGGAGATGCCGAGTTCCCCTGGCACCTGAAACACCGCCGGCCTGGGAGGGCAGCGGGACCGGCTCCCGCCGGGCAGGCGCGGCGGTGCTCGGCTAGCGGAGAGATGCCCGCTTCACTCGGACCTCAAACAGTGACAGCGCATCTGCTCAGCAAAGCCGAACCAGCCTGCACTTTAATAGAATTCTGGCTTTGGACTTGATTGCAGGGCAACGCGTAACGGGATAGGCAGTGTTTATTTGGCAAGGCAGCTCTGAATTAGTTGCTAGAGAATACGAAATGTCACACAAATGTAATGTTCTTTTTCCTGCCATCAGTGTAATGCATATGTAGCATTCCAAAGCAAGACATCCACATGGTTTGACAGCCTGTTATAGTAGTGCCCCTGAGACCATTCTCACGCAGAAGGTCAATAGTCTGATTTTTCATGGAAGCTGTGCACCTGTAACTTATTTGTGGTTGCACCCACAGATAAATGTAGCCGTGATAACTGAGAATTCTTTGTTATTCTGAAATTGATGGGTCCTGACAAAAAAATATGTGGTTGAATGACCTGAAGTACTTCAGAACTTGTAGTGCTATTATTTCTTGCTATTCCAGTAGAGGAATGAAGGGTTCTGTTCTAGGACTGCGGGTAGTTACTCTGGATTAGGTCAAATTTAGTTGCAACATGAACTGCCTTTTTTTTTCTTCATGTGCCTACTTCTAGTTTCAGATGTTTTTCAGGATTTTCAAGCGGAAACAAACCAATAAATATATTTACTATACTATCCAGCATAAACTTTTGATACTGAATCACCGTGAATGTGTCCAGTGTCTGGCAGACTGGAAGTGCAGCCCACAGATTTGGCAGTTGTAACCATTTTGGAGCACTAAAAATGCTCTGAATAAACACTGCTCAATTCCACTGCCAAGCAGATTGTGGGGAAGTGTGAGTTTTATGTATTTCTGTGCTTACTGTAGTTTTTTCTCAGAGCAGATTTTGAGATGCGAGAAAAGTTTCTCTGTTACATGGGAGTGGTTGAGGAAACAATGTAGAATTACCTTGAGGTTAGGGAAAAATTGTGCACCTGACTTCTAAAATGCGAATGCTGCAGAGATTCTCAGATAAGAGAGCAGATGCAGTTCTGCTGTGGAACCCGAGCAGTGTGTGAGGAGCACAGCATGATGAGAGCGACATAGCTCAGACACCAAAGGATCATCAAACACATGACAGATTGGCAAAGAGAAGGGGATTAGGCTCCTCTCTTTATCCCCTACAGACAGCATGAGCAGCAACAGGCGTGGGTTGCAGCACAAAGCATCCAAGTCACACATTTAGAAACACTTTCTGATGGAAATGCAGTAAGCCTGGGACACATTTCCTGCGGTGAAACTGCAGTGTCTCCACCGCTAAAGGTCTTTAAGTGCAGGTAGATAAACATTTGTCTGTGTGGAGTGACCTAAGCAGAGCTGATCTTGCACTGGAGCAAAGGGCCTGCGTGACCCCTGGGCTTCCTTCCAGCCGTAATATTTTATGGAGGGCTTTGTGCTCGGGTTCCAGATGGGCTTCACCCGATTAACTGGAAATGACCCTTTTTGCAACTTTGGTGTTCAGTTCCTTGAGAGTTTGTTCCATAATCACTTTCGTATGCAAAGCGAGAAGTTCAAGGGCTTTTGTGGTTTCTCATCCCGCTTGCAGTCCAAGCATTTGCTTGCCTTAAACTTGATGTACTTTGTCCCAACCTTCCCCTGCTTTTTCCCCTTCCCGCTCCTGCGAGTGTTAATGCTTTTCACTCGCTCTATCTGGCACACACGGGTCCCTTTTATCAAAGGACTTTCACACCTGAGGCCTCCAGTCACATACTTGCAGTAAAGTAACAGCTTAAAAGCAAATCCTTTTAAATCCTGAGGCCAAACACCGTAACAAACATATCTTCTCAAGGGATCAGTTTCCAAATGTGCTTTTGAACCTAAGTCCCAGCAGGCATTTGGCTTTAAGTGTGTGATAGGACTTCATTTATTTATTTATTTATTTCCTTATTTATTTATTTATTGCAGAGCCATTCCCCCTCTCCCTCATTGTTCCCATCTCAAGATGTGCTATTTAAGCCTGTACCTCTGGTGAATTCTGCCATTGAAGTGCAGATGAGCACAGTGCTGCTGGGTGGTGAAACGTTGCAGGACAAAAAGACATATCAAAATAAAATCTTATGAGAAAGCGTCGCTTCCAGGGAAAATGTGCCTCTGGTTTCAGGAAGGAGAGGAAGGGGAAATCATGGGTTTGAATCGATGTTCTTTGAAAATCTGCTGTATGTGGGACAAGGCGCTCAGGCTGTGGCAGTTTGAAGGAGACCTTAGAAATGTGAGGGAGCCTTGTGGAATATTGTGCAAGATGAGCCCTAAACTACTTAATGTGCTCTGCAGTGAGGTTACACCTGAGATATTTATAAATAGTAGTGCCTGGATTCTCAGTTTGCAAACTGGTACGTGTGAAATGAACAGCTTGCCTTAGGAGACAGCAGAGTTCATTGTGTAGAATTATTTCCTGCACTTGCAGATTAATTTTAGCACTCTCCAGGGCCTGCTCAGACACGCAGCTCTGCAGTTTGCAATTAGCTGATGACTTCTGTATTTTCAGTGGGTATTATTGCCTGGGATGTTCAGCCCTGTGTGAGCTCAATGGGTTGTTTATATAATATCACAGTGGTTTCAGTCCACGCTGAGCACTGCCAAACTGTAAAACAAGATCAACCCCACATTCAGGAGCAACCCCCTGAGGACAGGGCCAGGTACGAGATAAGGCTTGATTTTAATCTCCCTCTTGTCATCTGGATCTGCTGACAGGTCATTTTCGGGTGGCTACGTACTCCAACTCCATCACTCACCTTCCCTTCCTGGCTCCCAGTTAAGCTCAGTCACATTAAGTTGTTATTCTTGTTTGAGGAAAGATATCGAGTAATCATCATAACATGAAGTCTTAAATAAAAAATGGCTCCACAGCATCTTCTTTTTGGATCTTTTTAATTCCTTGTAAATCAGAGCCACTTCAGGACTTCAGTATCTGCTTACATTCTAGTAAACCTATCTTTTCATTCATACTCTTTTTCTTTCTCTCTTGTAAAGGAGGGTTTGTTTTTCCATGCTGTGGGACTTAAAGTACTAAGCAATCTCAGTTCTCTCCCTTTCCCTGAAAATTCCTTTATTCTCATTTTACTGAGAAGAGAAAGGGGGATTGTCAGTGGAGACAAAAGTTAGAAAACCCAGTTCTGTAATTCTGTGTAAATCTATCCCTCCAAATACCACTTTTCCATTCGCCCTAAAAACCCTTTGACACTTTCCAGACCCCGACACAATTTGGTTACTCTGTGTCCTGTTCCCCAGCTCGATGGAGGTGTCAGGTGAAAATCTGGGGCTTATCTTCAGTACATTGGAACCCTTCAGATTGGTTTCTAACTCAGCTCTTATTCACACATGCAAATCTCCAGCCCCGTTTATCTGATGCTTTAAATTCAAGCTAGTTAGTGTGTTGGAGAGAGAAGTTGAAGCTTTGATTTCAACTGATGCTTGATGTAATTGGCTCTCAGCAATTCAAGTTACCCAGCTTATAAAATGTTAATTTAGCTTCTCTTTGCAGGCCAATGCTTTTTGGTTTATTCTTACCCAAGATACAATAGTTTTAAATATGTTATTTTGAGAAAGTAACTCACCTTTGCTGTAACAGGGAACAAAAGGGCATGAATGCATCCAGACACTGGACTGAAGAAAAGCAGGCAATTCTAAAGACAAATATGAACTTTATTACAATGAATTCAAATTGCAAAGCCTTAGAAAGGTATTATGAACTTTTTTCCAACAAAGGAGGGCAAACAAAAACAATTGCTTAAAGCTAAATGTGCCACAGATAATGTGATGAGTCAGGACCCTGTCTAAATTTTTGCTATGTTGAAGGTTACCTCAATGAAGCATGTAAATAATAATTTTAAAAAAAAAAGTAAAAAAATTATTATTTATTCCACATCTTCTGCACCAAAGGAGGGTGACTGTAGTTCAATCCTTTCTTCTTAAGAATCAGAACCCCAAAGGCAATCTAATGTAGCCTAAAGCAACAGATTCATAATTATATTAATAGCCATATGCTCCATTTCAGCTAAGCACCCCCTGGCAGCGTGGTAATCCTCCCTGATTCTGAAAGTTACATTGGAGTCTGCAGATATAAAAACTAATAGAAATTGAATGTGTAACAGAATAGAAGAGATTGTAACTAAGTTGAAAGCACATCCTTTGGGCACAATCAGCAGAGGGGATATCTGTGGGATATTGAAATGTAAATGAGCTGCAGCACATGAAGCCCATTGTGCATTCATTTGTTCGATGGAGTTCAGATACGTGTGTTAGCTCGCCCCGTGCCTCTGTTCCATCCCCTGGGAGCGGGGTGAAATGGCTGCGCTTTGGGTGCTCCCTGCAAAGGGAACATTTCCCCAGGACCAGCTCTGCCCGCGGGCAGCTGCCTCTGGAACTGCGACCCGCTCAGCCCAGCTTGTGGGCCCATCTCGTGTCCTGTCCTAACAAACACAGGCACCCTGCCCCGGGAAATGTGCTGCTGCCCTGCCTCGTGTCAGGGATGTCACCAGCACTGGGGATTTGCACTCCTGTGCTCTGTTCTGTTCATTCCTTTGGTCTCGTCTGGCAGCACGAGCATTCCCCAGAGGAGAGATCTTCCCGGTGCCTCTTTCAAGTCGAACACTTCCATTATTCCTCTTCTGCAGATTAAGATTTTTTTTGAAGTTGTAACTAAGAAGGGTAAATTTTGAGACAAGTTAAATGCCCAGCTCACTGAACTCTGTGGAAGAATAAAGCCTTCTATCTGCTAGTGGCTATCTTTCTCTGGAAAACATTAATCCTCAAAACGGCTGGGGAAATGGGAGTAAACAAAATCACTCTGCCAGCTGTACAGTCAGCTGAAAAGGGGGTTACACGTTCAAAGCTTTGCATTTCCAAAACTGCCAAAACCCCTTTGGATTCTTGTAGCAGAAAACCCTCTGGAAAAGTGCGTTTTCTTGTCATGTCTTTAAACAGTCCTCATATTATCAAACCTGCTGCACATTTGCAGGTGAATTCTGCAGCATACAGATATTTCTCTGCTCATTTCATTGGCCATTTCTGAATTTGAGATGTTTGACAAGCTTATACATTGTCTGTAAAACTACTGAATTATCAGCAAACTTGCAGTTTATCTGCAAAAGTGATGGGATTGACGTGAGTGAGCACAGGTACCCGAACGTTCTTCATCTTTGCACCCAGGGGTTGTCTTAATTTTCTCTATACTTCCAGTCTTCCAACTGTCTGTACATATGAAAACTACAAAATCAAGGATTTACTTTCAGAAATTTGCATGGAGACTGTATTTCCTTGGTCTATTCAGTGTTCAACAGAGAAGTAGGATTTCTAAAAAGGCCTAAGATGTTTTTGAAAAGACACAGGACTGTATTTAGGAAGTGTTCACACTACTTTCAGCTTCCCGTGATCACCTGTAAGCCCCCTGAGATGAGTTTCCCCTCGCTGTTGCCTTGCACGCACTGGAGGCAGCCGGGGCTGTTAAAACCATCTCTTTCTCGTGCTGTAGCGTGGCCTCGGAGGGGCACTGTGAGCATCCCGACATTCACCCACGCTGAAGCATTTCTCCCGTGCTGCATCCTGCCGCACGGGTGCTTTCTACAAGGTTGATTTAAAAACAACTATAAAAAGATGTATATAAAATTTTTCCTTCCCTTACATTCCTTGCTATCTACAGGAGTTAACAGGCCTTGGAGAATTCCATCTGAGAGCACTCGAGCGCTCCAAAGCCACTGCACTTAGTGATAGAAATGCCAGGCTGACTCCAGGAAGTGAAAATGTACAGTGTAAATTGAAAAGTGAAAGCTCCATCTCCCATCAGTGAATTTGCAAATTCTCTTCTCTCCTGTGGGGTGTCAGGGACATGATTTCAGATAAAGCTGATGCAAATTACATACTTAATAATCCAGCCAAACCTGCCCTAATCCATATTTTGTGCTGATTGGCCAGTTCACAGATTATTTTTTAGAAACGAATAGCACCATCCTTTTAAAAAAGGAAGTTTTTATCATGTTTATTCATGTTATCATGTTTTCATCATGGTTCTCTCATGGCTGTATCAGCCTTCTGCCCTAAACTATGGAGTTTAAAGTCATTGTATTTATAACGATGCTCCCTGCCCTTCTCCCACGTTCCTTTTCCTGCAGTCCTTCCTTTGATGGAGCTCATTTTGTTGTCATTCAGCCTATATGCCAAATGTTCCTCCAGTGGTGATTATTTTAGATCAAAGGTTATTTTCCACTGGCCTTGTTAAAAAGATAGTAGGGGAGTAATTTTTTTGTTGGTTCCACCACAGAAGTAGCAGCAAAGCAGCAGGAAGAGGGGGTTCCACAAATCATAGCACTTTATTTTTCTTCACCTTATCAATGACTCTAAAGACAAAGGCAGAGAGACAAATAGAAAAGAGAGGCTTATTGGTGATTTTTGTTGGTTTTTTTATACTTTAATGAAGATGTGGTGTGGCAACATTAATTACTTTGTTGAAATGTTGGCAGGCATTCTTAGGAGCCCAGAAACTTGGTATGGTTTGATTTTTTAGAGAGATATTTTAAGTTTCTTTCAGGAACTTTCACCTCTTTCTTTGCTGGCATTTACTCTGTTCCACACTGACTTACTTTTTTCTTTTAAATTGTCTGGTTGATTATCATAATTAGGTTAAACCTGTTTTAGCAGCTTTGTTGTCAGAACTGATGAAAGGACCACGGCCCTTACATATTTTCTAGTCAGCAGATCCAATCACAGATACTGCTCCCTGCAAAGCCTGTGTTCAGTGCTGGCTCCTGGGGATTACAGCTCGGGCAGAATTGGGAACAAGTCAGCAAGAACTTGCCTGTGGGAAAGCAGTGATGCACCACTGCCTGTTTAGAAGTATCCATTCGTGTTATCTCTTTTCTGTACTGCCTGTTTGAATGCTTGTTTATACGTCAGTATCACAAACAACCTCAGCAGCTCAGTGGCTCGTGCTGCCTGTCCAGCAGAACCCTTCCCGCGCAGGTGACGCGGGGTCTGCGGCACCCAGAGTCACACTGCCCCAGCCCTGCAGGGAAATGCACCCTGGGCTGGCGTTATCACAGAGAGGAGGGCCAGCAATTCAGAGCTGCAGCTGCTGCGGCTGAGGCATGTGAAACCGTTTTTAATAAGAATATCCTCCCACATCCATTCAGCATCTGTGCCTCACTAAGTCCTAATGATGTGTAATAAGAGTTTCAGCCAAGCACAAACAAGTGTTCTCTCCTTATAAAACACGAGCTCCATCTTCCCTGTATTTAGGAATTATATCCTATTATAACAAACAGGGAACAATCACCCTGCTTATCTGTAGCAAGAACATTTCCATTTAAATTATAAATCTTTAAGAAACCTAGGAACAATTGAAATCATTCCAGACCTAGGCGTACAATGAATCAGAACCTGCATTATGGTTCTGATTTGCAAAGCTGTATGGCAGTCACTGGGCTGTGTCTAGTGAGCACTGATAAGACAGTGGCTCAGGAATGGTCCTGGATTAATGCAGCCTCCCTGGCACAGGCTGTGATTGCTGCCAATGGACAGTGCTGATACATTCACATCAGCAGCTCCTGGTGGGACCAGGGCGCAGCACTGATCAGACACCTTGGAATAGATGCTTTGCTAAAGTACAGAATCTAATTTGAGACAAGATCAACCAAAAGAGAAATCAAATGCCTTTTTTGGAAAAAAAACCCCACACTGCAATAATGTGAAAGATGGAGGAGAAACTACAGAACCACAGTGCACAGCAAGCCTGCGGGAAAGGAAGATCACTTACCTCTAGCTGCTGAATGGCATTTAGGTGTCACAATGCCTGTGGCTAGCTGCACAGAGCCAGGGAAAGGAGCAAGAAGCTTTGCCACCTTTTGATTTCTCCATTTGTTATATATCATCCATTTATGTTAGTCCTGGCTCGCTTTGATTGGAATCAGAAGCTGCCTTGTGAATGGTGCAGATACATGTTTGGCTTTTCTGCACCCTTACAGCAGTATCTACATTCCCCAAGAAATCCTCTAATTCAGAGAAATCTGACAGTGACATCTAGACTTAGCAGAAAACACTTCACATCCTTTGAGGGTTTTTTTCCCTTCAGTCTCTAAAATAAATCTAATTTTAAACACCTCCATTTCAGCCGCAGTTTCTTTGTACAAAACCTCTGTATGGGGAAAGCAAGGGTTAGGCTGATTGCAACCACTTCACACCTGTTTGATTTACTGAGCATCCCTCGGTGCTCTGCAGAGCCAAATAAAGGGCTAAATTATTATAGCTCCATTGTGGAAGGGCAAAACACACACAGACACAAAAATACCTGTGAAGAAAATCGGGCCAACTGAATTCTTGACCCCAGCTTTACTGCTTTCTTGATTTTTTACTTTTCTTTAAGTACAGCATCCTTCTTGTATTCCTTATCCTCTCTAATTTGGCATTCCACAAGGATTTATGCAGTGTACGTTGTCCTTGCTTTTAAATTTTCTAGAACAACAACACAGAAGCAGAACATCAGCTAAGAGAGTAACATTGCTTGATGGGCTGCATTTTAAGCCCACTTTTTGTTGGAGTGTAGAATAAATGAAAAGTGAGAATACCCATAGAGAGTCCCAGTTATAAAAATACTAAAATTTCCAAGCAGTAACTTGGGCTATTCTTGCTCCCTTTCCCCCACTGCTCCCCTCCAGCCTTCCAGCTGCCCGATATTGTGTAAAAAGCCAGGGTCACGTTGATGTCACATCTTTGCTGTGTTCCTCAGCTTCTCTGCATGCTCCTCGGGGTTGCTAGGGTTTGGCATTTGGATGTTCCCCACGTGCTAATTACAGAGGAATTCGAGCATCTCCGGCAGTCGGCTTTCCGACTGATTTCATTGTTGCAGCTGGCATCTGTAACCATTGTAAGATTTACCTCCCAAAATCCATAAAGTCCATCCCTTTCTCACTCTGAATGGAATAGCCTGAAATATGGCCTTTTAAAAGAAATTACCAACAGGGGAAACCTCCCCACCAGAAAATGGTGAAGTCCTGAAAGGTGGGTTTTACATGAAACACTTTGGTGAGTCTGACCTGCTGTACAGGTCTAATGGGTGGATCCAAACTGAGTCCCATGGCCACGTCCCAGAGTTTGAGAGTGGAATGAGAGGCTTTTACTGGCTTTGGTTCCATTCTCTCAGGTAGGCTGGGTTTTTGAAAACTCCACGGATGGATTTATGGATCGTGTTGGAAAATGCATTTGCTCAACTGAGATCTTAATCAAATGAGCTGCTTACAAGTGCTTGGTAGGATTGCTGCCTTCAATTTCCTTGGTGTTCGTGTGGAATGAGCTGTGGAGAATTCCTCCAGCTCCCACAGGCACTGAAGGCAGCCCTGCACACATCTCCTCATTCAGAGCTGGCTCTGGTGATCTCCACAGGGAATGACAGTGCGGACTGGAGCTGGGACCTGTGACTGCCCGTCCTTCCCGCAGGATCCAGTGAACCTTGCCAAAAGCAGGGCCCAGTGGTTC
This sequence comes from Emberiza elegans, assembly GCA_024865655.1. Lineage (NCBI taxonomy): Eukaryota > Metazoa > Chordata > Aves > Passeriformes > Fringillidae > Emberiza > Emberiza elegans. The sequence goes on from JALJVW010000184.1 coordinate 57,549,379, forward strand.
CTAACCAATTTAAACCACAAGCAGGTTATTTCAGCACAAATCCTTCCCCAGCTCACCCCTCCTGTGGGGTTTTCAGGTGTGCTTCACTCTGCACTGCTGTCAGAGTTTAGGAGGTTACATACAGAAATGTTTGCTATGATCACTCTAAAAAGCATGTTTGCTTAATTCAATGATAACTTGCTTTTTGCTTAATGGCCAATTTTCACATTTTTTACTTGTTTTAAAGGAAGGATTGTATACAGCCCAGGAGGTTTTTGTAAAAGTGAGGTTTTTATTAATAGGGTTCAGCCCTGTAAAGCCTTCTATGTGTGCTTCACTTACCTGGCAAGTGGCATCTCTTGCTTCCAGGGTGATTACCCCCACCGGAGCTTCTCACTGCACGTCAGGTGCACAAATCTAAAACATTTCCTTAGCTTGTTTATTCAATATTCGAGAGACTGGAGGTTTCTCAAGAAAGGCTTTTCAGAAAACGTCCACAGGCCAGGTTCCCGTCTTTGCCAGGCCCCAGAGCAGCCCCAGCGCTCTGTTCTCCTCCATCCCCGGGCAGCAGCTCCGGCTCAGACTGCCGCAGGAAGCCTCGCTGTCCCCCAGACACCATTAGCAGCACGCTCTTCATGAAGGTACATGTCAGGAGATTACATTTTCTTGGCAAGCAAGGTAGCCCAGGGTTAAAAACATCAGAACATCTGCCTGCCGGTGTCCTTCAAGTTTTAGCATGCTATCTTCAGGATTATGCCCCAGATTAAAGAGTTTTATTTTACCATCAAAGTTCTATAACGAGAATCTCTTGGAATAGGAAACATGATCTGTGCTGCTCACTGCTCTAGGGGCTTTCTTCATCTTTTCAGGAGTTTGAAAACTAATGTTCTTTGACATTCGCTTTGCACGGACATTTGATATCCAGTAAATCAAAATAAAAATATAAATTTGAGCTCTGGAAATCAAGATTAGTTTAATGTTTACTATCCTGATGCAAATTTGATTTCTCTTCCTGTCTACAGGGGGTCAGTTTAGGGGTAGTACAGAGGTTTGTGTTGACATCTGACTAACTGAAACAATCTTTTGGCTAACAAGAGACTGTTTATTTAATGCCTCCCAGTTCATACATATAGCAGATCTTGTGTATATTTTCAGTTTAATTTGCCTTCTGTTTCACATGTGAAACTGCAAGATTTGTATTTTTATGACAATGCTTTTCCCTCTAGTGAGAAAAATACAATGTATGTTGATGTAACTGATATGCCTTTCTTTAGTTAATGACTCCATAACTTAAATTTTCAGTGTAGCCAGAAGCAAAAATTCAAGACTGATATGTTACATATATATTTAATTTTTTAATAAGCTTAAGTATCTCGATTGTGATCTGAAAAAATGTCTAAAATTTCCACAAGCAAGCTGTGGAAACCCTGGTAAATTGCAGAACCTTTTCTCTGTACCTTCTCATGCCATTCATCCACATTCTGTGCCTTCTCCGTGTGCAGCCCCATTGTCCAGAGTGCAGGAGGGTGGAAGCACACTGGGAGGACATTCCCAGTGCCTGGAGGATCAGAACCACTCAGAACACTGACAACAATTTTTTAATTTTGATTTTTGAACATTTTATTCAGCTGGCAGACTCCTCTGAAGTGAAACTCATTGTGTGTTCTGGCAGTGCTTGTGATGCATGGAATAATCCAAGAACTCTACAAGCAATAATACGACAGGTCCCAAACATGGACCGCTGTGCTATTGTAAGACAGCTCGTGTTCTAGAAAGACCTTTTTCATACATTTGCACTACAATTAAAATTATGAAAATCACTGTAATAGCAGAATTCCTCGAGGGTAAACAAGTAAAACAGGATTTGCTTTGTTAATAAAGAGTGAAAAAAAACCCAAGCAACTTCATTTCAAAAGCGAAAGCACAGACACGCAAAAAAAGAAACCCCAAAAAACCCCACCCAAAAAGAAAGTAAAGCAAGAAAAAAAGATTGTGTGGTGAAAACTTGAGCAGCCTGTTGTGCTCTGAAGGTGTGCTTGGAAACACGCTCGTTCAAAAGCAGGCGTGCAAACACCCCGTCAGTCACACACACAGGCATGCCAGCTTGTGCAGGGCATTTTGACATACTCCTGTTTCTGCGCTGGCACCAGAACCACCATTTGTTGATCTTGATCTCAGACTGTTTTAGAAAATGTGCAATTAAAAGGGGTGTGTGCTGGGGGAGGAGGTAGCATTGCTGGAGAGGAATCACTCCTAGTCAGGCTGCTAACCTACTTTTGAAAGGCGCAGGATTTACTGCTGTACCATGGCCATCAGCTCGCTAATAAAGCTGGAAGAAAGGACGGAAAAGCTTCCCAAAAGATAACTTGGTGGAGTTCCTGCCCTGATCCGCGAAGTGAGGAGGAGCAATGCTTTAAGACTGAGGGTGCAGCCTGGTGAGCCCTGTGCTGGAGCAGTGCGCGAGTTCCACCAGCACCACGTCCCCAGGGAAGGCTGCAGCCTCCAGGGCTGGCACTGCTGGCTTCAGACCACGCACACAAAACGTTGGCTATTGCCGCGCTGTGCACAGAGCACAGCCTGGTGTCGGTATCGCTGTCCTTGCCTGAGGATGCTGGCACGCAGCACAGCAGCACAGGTTCCCTGTGAGCAGCTAATTCTGCCCGGGAGAGCTCACGCCTTCTGTTCAGCAGGGGCCTCTGTGGGACAGCTGGGGGAGTTTGCCAGGTCCTCAGTCTGCTGAGGAAAAGGGTAAATAAGGAGGAACTTGGGAAAATTGAAAAGTGACTGAATTAATCTATTGCTACAGGCAAATACCCCACCTAAAGACAGTCCCTGCCACCCCATATTTCATTCATGAAGAACAAGTTCTGTTGATAACATTCTATACAGAACAATCCAATTAATGGTCAGATTCCAATGCAGAGCAGCTACTGTTATTTTCTATTACAGATTTTCAGTACCTTTTAACTTCTTAGATTTTCCTTTGACTGTGATTTAAGAACTACAACAAATAAATATGTAAAAAATTGTGTTGTGTGTGCAGAAAAAACAAAAATAGACAGTCAGACACCGATTTTTTGATATTGTGTGTATTTGGATAAATGTTCTCAAAGTGCTCTAAGATGCAGCTTCCCAGGAATGTTTTCTGTAAACCCTCTGTTGTGGGTGGGCAGTTTCAGGGGTTATCACCTTTCCTTTTCCTGCTCTCCCCTAAGTGGGACTTCCTTTGCTGTGGGCAGTGCAACAGCTCTGCTCTGCTCTACTTGTCGTGTCCCATTTGCTGCCACCCAAATCAAAAGCAGGGCGTTTGGCACATCTCTGAGACAGCTTTTTTTTCCAAAAACAACCTTCCAAGGACATAACTCCACTCAGTGCCATTCCCGGGAACCAGGCTGCGTTTCTAAGCCCATTTGCTTTATGTGCTGCTTCCTGTTCTTTTCACATTCTCCTCTCTTTTGTCTTTTAAGCCTGAACTGTGGAGATTCTCAGGGCCAGATTAGAACTTTCCTTCCAGGTGAGATCAAAGAGGGTCTGTTAGAGGCCTGGTTGTCTCTTTTTCAGCTAAAAAATAAAATAAAAATCAAACCTTCCAACATCTGGTGGAGCCAGCACAGATGTACATGCATTGTAGTATGGGAGAGGATTTAAGACAAATTTCTGAAGCTGTTCTCAACACCTTTCACTGCCCTTGATATTTTATTTGAAAGGATCTAAATGTCAAATCTTAGTTTGTGGATTGTGACAGGAGAATCAGTTAGGTAGGCTCTTGAATTCCTTATTTCCAGCTGCTGAGTTCCCGTTGAGATACTGAAGTATATGAGCACCCTGAGATCTGATTCATTATATAAGCGCTGCAATGTAACTTCTAAAAAGTGTTCATTGATTATGGAATTCCACTGTTAAATTCAGAGGGTAGCTCAGGATCTCATACTGTTATCCACGGAAAAACACTGGTTTATAACTGCTTTCCTGAAAGTGTTATCCTATCTTATCCACTTCCCATCACTTTCTATTTCACAATGTAAAGATTTTCAGTGTCAGGGTCAGCTCTTTTAGGAGTAGATAATGGATGTAGGATCTGGTAATGATCAGAATTTCTACACAAAATTTCTCCTATTTACTATTTCTCACCTTTCCCCACTGCCATTTTCCTATTTTCCCCCTTTCCTCTCAGTATTTGTATGATTTATTTTGGATCCACATGGGATAATTTCCTCCTCAGCCCCCAAGCTGCGTCCCACTGTCACACAAATGTCCCACAGCAATGGGACTGAATTTGTGGGGTTTGGTCCGAACAGAAGGAACCGGAACCACGCCATTGGTGGTGCTAAAACAGGTTAGTGGCACTAAAACACACATCATGACAGCTGTGCCAGCGGTTAAAAGGGAAAATACAGGCACAGCATATGGGGAGCACTGCAGAGTCTGTAGATTGCATTTGTTCAGGAAAGAGGAACAGGGCATGACAAAACTCTGACCTTACTGTCAGTGTAAGAGCTTAGCAGGAGAGAAGGCATGGAGCCTGAGCTGAGATTAAGGGAGCCTTCAGGAGACACACTGGAGAGGCAAAGAAAAAATGAAGTGAGAGATGGAATTTTGCTCTCACCTACACAGAGCCTTGAACAAGTATTTGATTTTAGTGCAGAGGAAAATGCAATTGGATGAAAGGACTGGAGAAGGTGGGCAAAGACACAGCGAGAGCAGCAGGAGCTTAAGAAAGCAGCCACGTCTGCAGGTGGTTTGGGTTGAGGAGGGCAGAGGAGGTGGCAGCAGCTCTATATTTATTCCTTCCCTGTTATTACAGGTCATGTGCGTGCATGTAATGGCATTTCTCTCACAGCTTTTGCAAACCATCATCCTTGGCTGGTAGCATTTGTGCAACTTCCACAGAAGATCAATAAGAAAACTACATTCCCGCTGGACTTCATAAAATCTCAGGAATGTCTCCTTTGGAAGGGTCAAAACTCTGCTGGGAAAAGACAGGATAGGTGTTTGCTTTAGGGTTTTTTTATTCTGCTGTTACTCTGTGGGAGTGCAGCATAAAGGGTGTTAGTTTGGTGGCTGAAGTTCTGCAGATGGAAAGAGTTCTTCCTCCTATGTGTGTTGTTCATCTGATAAATTTGTAATTTTTATCAGCATTTACTTGGCTGTGCACTTCCAGAGGGGCAAAGCACAGATAGGGCTGGGAAAACCTCGGGAAATTCTAAGGAAATTCTTCTGATTCTGGAGAAAGTTGTCACAGCAGCTGGAAGTCCCCCGGAGTGGTGGCAGCTGTGGGTGCATTGAGTTGGTAAGAATATCCTCCCAAGCCCTCCAGGCTTTGTGCAGGGCACCAGGCTCCGGCCCTGTGACAGACACCGTGCAGCAAACCCTGGTGGCTGGGATGCACTCTGGATACTCTGGGGTTTTTCCACTGTGTTACCAAAATGTTTATGACAAAAATGCAAACGACAGCTGCAAGGCTTGCAAATGTACACGATGCTTTGAAGGGAAGTGTACTGTGTGAATTCCTTGCTCCAATTTATGCTCCCTCCTTTCCCCCTCAGGTACGGACTCCTGCAATTCTTCATTTGAGCCTTTAGCACATTGTACCTCAGACTGCATAAGAAAGTTACTTCAAAGTTTTGTTTTGTGCACTGAACTAGATTTGTTTGTTTGTTCTGCAGCCAAATGTAAAACCTTCTCCAGCCGAGGCAAGTTTAACTGAGGCTCATCCTTCTGGACCTGCTGACATCTGGGACTGACGTTGTGCCCTGCTGTACTGTTACACACTGGGTTTGCTTGGCAAACTGGGCATTGCTTCATCAATACTGAGTCAATCAGTGCATCCTGGCAGTCTCCAATGGCCCAGGATTGTGCTGTGCATGGTGGCAGTATCCTCAGGCTCACAGAGTGCCCTGCAGGCTGCCTGTGGTACCACCTGAACACACTCCTGGTAACGTTCAGTGAGCAGGGCAGGAAGCACCGCTCTCTAAATCCTGGGAGAGCAGGCAGAAAAGCCAGTGTCACTTGTCTTCTGGATGAAGCTGATATGGTATAGCTGAATATTGTTCAGTTTCTGAATTTCTCGCAATTCTTACATGAATAAAGATAGTAAGGGTTACCCAATGTGCATCTGAGAACAAAACCTGGATCATAATGTTTTAGGTATACCTCTAGACCTTTTCCCCAGTATTAGTTTGTGGGATTGCTTTTCCCAGCTTTTCCAGCACATTAGGTCTCCACAGGGCTGATTATTAGTGAGAGGACTCAGAGCAGACATCCCTGGGGAGCCTGAGATTTCTGAGTGGGTGCTCAATGGTTAGAAAGGAACAAGTGTTGTTAGCTGTCTGTGCTGCTGGCAGGTGAACAGAACCATTCAGGCACAGAAAACTTCTCAGCGCAGGGTCCCTGAGCCTGGGCTGCAGCCCTGGCACTTGTCACGTCGTCACCTCAGCTCCTGTAGGCAGCAGCAAACACAGGAGTTGTGCAGCCACGTCTGCCCTTTCCTGTCTCTCTCAGGCCATGAGAGCAGGCACTCAGCTACAGCTGACTGGAAGGGGGCACCTGGCCCAGGGCCACTGAAATGGGTTGTTCTTGCTGTCCTGCAAAAGAAAAGGTGTTATGGCAGCAGTTCGGTACAATGGAGATTTATATTTATGGAAAACGCTGGATGTTACAGTCAGAAGAAAAGAAATCTGTAAGAGGCTGTAAGTAAAGGAAAGGACTTATCAAAAGAAGCACAGTATGAAAGGAACTGTAATTTCAGTTGCCATTGATACTCATTGCTAAACTGGTGATAAACTCATCTGTTAAGGAAATAAATGCCAATGTACTTTTGTAATTTAAATGAGAACTTGTAATATGGAAAATATGCTTCCTGTTCAGATCCTTGAAGGTTTGCTTTGAAATGGGAGTCCCCTGTGATGTCTGTTTCATTTTCTTTTATTGTTAAAGTGTTGTGTCACTGATGACATTTCTGCTGAATGCTGCCCAATTATAACACTGAACATCTGCACAGGGACATTATCTCCTCCCAGAGGGATTGTGGGAAACGAGCACACTGGTAAACACCAGAGTAACTGAAATTGTTTGTAGGAAATTCAGTCACTTTGCTGGCTGCCAAAGGTTGAGCTTTACTAACAAAACAGATTTTGCCTTTTATAGTTAGATCAAACATTAAGGGAAAGAAAGCTTTTATAATAAATACGAGGAAAAAGTTGTGGCTTGCACTGTACTTTTAAAAATAATTTTCATGGGTGAGTGGGTGTTGGGGGGGCAATTTGCTTTGATTTAAGCTATGTGTTTGTAATATCCTTACTACATCATTTAGAGCAGCATTTAATTTATTCTTTCTGTGAAGTAAATGAAAATCTACTAAAATGCCCACGATCACATACAATGGCATATAAATGTAAATGTCATATATTCAGTCTAAAGTAAAACCATATTATCTTGGTGCCAACGTTCTGGATTTTTAACAATTCCGTTGATGTTTTAATTCCAATTATGGTTTTTGTGGTCAGACACTGAAATGATTATGCACAAAATTCCCATCCAAGTCGGTGGGAATCTCATGCGTGCAAGTTTTGCAGGCTTGGGGGCATAACCACACACAGGCTATTTCCAGTAGAGCTTTCACCAGAACCCTTTCACCCAGACCTTTGCAGGGGAGGAAAGGAGGAAACAGGTGGAGCCTCTGTCTCCCCTGCTCAGTGTCCCTGGGGAAAAGGCAGGAGAGGAGATGGCATGGGACTCATTCTGGCTAGGTCATTAAGATTGCCTTGATGAACTCAAATCATACTTAGCTACAGTAACAGCCAAGAATTAATGTCTCCATTCCTGTTTTTATTTTGTCTTTATATGTTGGATTGAACAATAGCTTGTTCTGATCCTGGTAGTATTATACATTTCGAATTATTCTCTTTAATTTCTTTCACTGACCACTGAAATGATCTGCAGCAACATCCAAAATGCTCAATTTAGCGTCATTGCAGTGTTTAGGACTGTTGCTGTGGAATGTTGTTCCTTAATTCTTCCCTGTTAACTTTTATGAGGGCTATAGCCATTGAAATGGGTGGAGGGATTTGTCACACAGGAAGTATTCTCTGTTTTCTCTAAAGTAAAACCATATTATCTTGGTGCCAAGGTTCTGGATTTTTAACAATTCCGTTGATGTTTTAATTCCAATTATGGTTTTTGTGGTCAGACACTGAAATGATTATGCACAAAATTCCATCCAAGTCGGTGGGAATCTCATGCGTGCAAGTTTTGCAGGCTTGGGGGCATAACCACACACAGGCTATTTCCAGTAGAGCTTTCACCAGAACCCTTTCACCCAGACCTTTGCAGGGGAGGAAAGGAGGAAACAGGTGGAGCCTCTGTCTCCCCTGCTCAGTGTCCCTGGGGAAAAGGCAGGAGAGGAGATGGCATGGGATTCATTCTGGCTAGGTCATTAAGATTGCCTTGATGAACTCAAATCATACTTAGCTACAGTAACTGCCAAGAATTAATGTCTCCATTCCTGTTTTTATTTTATCTTTATATGTTGGATTGAACAATAGCTTGCTCTGATCCTGGTAGTATTATACATTTTGAATTATTCTCTTTAATTTCTTTCACTGACCACTGAAATGATCTGCAGCAACATCCAAAATGCTCAATTTAGCGTCATTGCAGTGTTTAGGACTGTTGCTGTGGAATGTTGTTCCTTAATTCTTCCCTGTTAACTTTTATGAGGGCTATAGCCATTGAAATGGGTGGGAGGGATTCTGTCACACAGGAAGTATTCTCTGTTTTCTTAATGGCTAAATATCGAATGTCTCCTTTGTTTTGATTTATCTCAACAATATATCTGTCTGCAGCTCCCCCTCCTTCCCCAGCCCAAAATGAATAGTTCTGCTGTTGAAATGAGAGAAAGTATGTTTCTGTGTCTTGGAAATAGAACTAAAAATACCTGCTTGACCCGTGGGCTTGCAGACAGCTCGCAGTGGTGGTTAACACGAGCCCCCTGCAGAGATCAAAGCCTGGCCCCATCCAGCTTGCACCACCGCCGTCAGTACCTTGTTGTTAGGCAAAAAGTGAGAGACTGCTCCCCTCTGCTGTGGAAAAGCAATGTTTATTTGATCTTGGCCCTCTTCTGAATAATTTCGCTAAATCTAATTGCTCTTGATGTTTTACCCAGTACATCACGGGCTTTTTCAGAAGTAGCTCTTTATGCAATGGGTGAAGCTTCAGAATACAGTAAGGACCACTTCAAATATCTCTCATCAAGGCAAAGAACTCTAGATAGATTACTGCAGATCAATCTGTATAAACCCTGCAGAAACACTGAGGCTCTTTTAAGTTAAAATGTACTTTACAAAACCCTTATGTTGTGAAAGGTGAAATACTCCACAGTTATTAAGAGAGTTATCATGTGAAAAGACCTAGAGAGGGCTGTTTAATTCACTGGTTCCTGTCAATTTATGATGAAACAAAACATATTATTAAATTATTTCCAGGGTATTTATTACCGTGCATTAAGGTTTTATGTTACCACAATGTGAACTTCCTGCATGCCAAATGCCAGCCCTGGTTCTAACAGGAATGCTGCTGTTTCTGCCAGTGGAATCATGAAACTTGACTTCTACTGACAGTCATGGGGGGCTTCGCAGAGGGCTGGGACCTTTGGTTGCTGCTGACATTTCTGCTGCCATGCAAGAGACTTAAAAACTGTGCTGCACATCCCTAAGAGGTTTCCCAGTGACCCCATGAATGGGAATGGCAGCTGGCAGGTGTTTTCCACGTAGAAATCTCTGCCAACTGAAATTGTGCTTCACTGAAGAGTTCACAGTGCATGATGCCACACCAGGTGATGAGCAGGGGTGGTGGGTAATGCCTCCCCTTCATGTGAGACTGGAGCAATTGGGAAATATGGGTCTTCTTCCAAAGCCCACTGCAGGTTTGATGGGTGACACAATCTCTGTGCTTTCTGCCACACAGTTGTAGAAAACCTCTCCTTCCTGATCCTTAAACACCATGCTGGTATCCAGTGTGACATTCCAGTGAATCCCTGTCCGGGTGCAGAGGGTGCTTTAGGCAGATTCAGACATGCAGGTGACAGATTGTCCCCCCTGGGCAGGAGGACACCAGCTGCTCCAGCACCATTTGTTCCCTCCATTTCTTTTGCTGCAGCCAAAGGGGCTGCCAGGCCAGGTGGGTGCGGAGTTGATTTGGGGAGGAGAGTGATCAGGAGCCATCTCTGCAGCAGCAGGAGCAGCTGTCAGCCCCATCTTTTAGCAGCTGCAGGAGCAAAGGCACCATCAGGCAAGGAAGGGCTTTTGGTCCCTCCTAGAGACAGAAGCAGCTCACCCCTGCCTTGGCTCAGAAGTGCTTCATCCTCCTGAGTCCCCACATTCTCTCACTCCATGGAGCTGCCTCCTGCGGCCTCTTCCTGCAGCCCCAGCCGGTTATTGGCTGGCAAACATTCCCAATTTTCTGCTCTCTGAAGACAGTTCTACTGTATTTGGGGCTTGACCAACAAGAGGATGGTTTTATATCTGTGTGTGCTGTCAGGGTGCCTGGAGAGCTTTCCACATTTCATGTGGATGGGCACCAGGCCTCAGCTCTGGACCAGCACAGCTGCCTGGGCTCTGGCTGTGCTCAGGGCTTGGAGCACAAGCAGATCTTTTGCTGCTTCTGACCTCTGGGGAAAAGAAAACTCTTCCCTGCACTGAGCCTGTCTATTAAATGAGTAAAGGATTCAGATCAATAAAAGAAAATAGCAGCAGATCTAGAGGAATTCCCTAGGGCCAGAGGCAGCATCTCCCATCCTTGTACACTGATTTGCTTCTGTGCACTTCCAGAAGAGCTTTCCCACTGCTGCTGCAGGCTGGAGCAGGTTCCTCCCCTCCACTGCTCAGGGCACAAGCTCTGTCTGGGCTTGGCCTCTCTACAGGATTGGGTTTTGTTCTGAGGTGATGAAGAGATCCCTCCTTTACACTCCTCAGACTTCCACCTCCCCACTTTGCTTGATGGGAGATTTATAAAGACAGAGCTCCTCTAGTCATCATCCTTGCCATTTATTTCAACATTAGATAGAATTTGTTATTAAAATCGTTACTCTGACACATTAAACCAAAGTTCACTGTGAAAAAAGCAGCTTTATCTTATAAGTGTTGTGATGAGCTCCTTTATTTCTTGGTTTTTCAAAGCTCCTCCCAAAAAAACTTTTTAGTTTAAAGACTTTAAATTCAAAACATTTATTAATAATGTAAAGGGCTGCCTGCCACTCAAAAGCTATAAAGAAACTCTAAAATCAAAGTGAAATAGTTTCTTCATCAAAGCAAAAAAAATCCAACTAAACTTTGGTACAAGCTTTGGTGGTGCTTTGCTGTGCTTTTCAGCCCACTTAATAAATCCATACCAGAGCCAGTCCTCAACACACAAATTCGCAGTGTCTCAGCTGGTCACTGTTAACCTGGATGGTACAAAGTACTACATTTTAAATTTTCTGGATTGTGTTTCTAGTTACAATATTGATTTGTATGTTAGTGTCAAGAAATCAATTATGCCCAGCTTTCTAGAAGTCCTTAATTTTCTGCTGCTTTAAAATGTGAGTTACCTGGGGAGAAACACCTTCGCTCACTGAAAACCTGCAGCTTCCAGAGGGTTTTAAAGACTGATCGCCTTGCTGGGTTTGGAACTGGTGCCTTTGGGAAATACCACACTTGATCCACGTGTAAAATGTCCCTAAGTCGGTATTGTCTGAGTGGCGTGGGCACTTTGAGCAAGGTGAGCACTGCTGGGCCCAGGAGAGCTCAGCCTTGCTCACACCTGCTGAGAGCCACCGGGGCAGCTCCTGCGAGGATCAGGTTGCACAAAAACCAACTAAAGGCAACCTCAGGAGAAAAGGTGGCTGGCAGGGTGTTCTCCCTTGGTGGAAACCAGCGTCAAGTTACGTTTCACTACTGTTTGTTTGCTTTGGAAAGGGGGGCTGGGGATTTTCACCTTGTCCTTAGGGCAGCAATTTGCTCACCTTACACCTTCTAGTACTGAAAACATTTGTTCAGATTACTGTGTTTTCATTTGATTTGTTCTCTTGTTTCTATAGAGGTTGCTTTTACGTAAAACCAAGAATAATTATTGGCACGATTCGTTCTCCACTATAGATTATATCAATTTGCCTGGGACATTCAGTAGAAAATGGGGTTTTTTATGTTGCCTGAGGTCCTGCTTCCAGGAACTTATTGGGAAGATTTCTGGGATAAGTCAGAACAGCAACAAAAGAAGCAAACAAAAACCCAAATGAACCAAATACCCAAACCCTGCCAACACACAGCATTTTACAACGCTGCATATATAGCCAGAATTTGAGATTTAGGTTTTTCCAGAATATCCTTATTATAGAAGAGTTTAGGCCACATACTTACTGTGCTGAATAAACTGGGTAGCAGAGAGGAATCTCCTGGCAGCATTTCAGTCACAGCACTTCCCTCTGAACTCATGGAAATACAGAACCAAGGCTGTTATGCTTATAACCACATTCAAGAAAGTACTAAAGATTTTGAAGTGGTTTTTCAATATTTATTTATTTTTGTGCATTATGTCAGACATATCACCGGGAGCTTTTTATGCAATAACTAAATTAAAATGCTGAGACACTTTTCACATAATTCTGTTGTGAATGGTGACATAAAGTACCTTTCAGAATGGCTGAAAACATTTATTCTTTAGGTCCAGCAACAGTTAAACTCCTAGCTGGCACTTTGTGAAGACATTTTTTAATTTGTGACTCTCTTTGTGACCTGCAAGAAGAGTGGAAATCATCAGAATGAATTTCCAGCACCAGGCTTCCTGTTTACATTGTTCAGGGGTAGTTACAGCTTGTTAACATGGACTTGCTGTTCATGGCTAATGATACAATGGAGTCATCTCTGTGCAGTTCTCAGCCATTTAAAACTGTCGTAAAATAACCCAAATAATGGGATGATCAAAGCAGCGCAGCCGGCTCTGCATGAGAGTGTGACTGCAGCATTTGCAACCATTACTATGGAGTACTGTAAATATATTCAGAGTACTACAAAAGAGATATTCAGGTTACAAAAACTGCAGTTCAGACCAGGATAGAATCATAACATAAATATTCAGCTGTGCTTGAGGTCCTTGAATATTCCCCTAAATGCCTGTGGGTGACTGCTGTGATGTGCCCGATTCCCAGTGAACAGGTACCCAGCACTTGTTTGGGAGTGAGGATTCATTAAAGCATCTCAAATCAAGCACGCCAAAAGGGAGATACAAAGAATGATTAGAAGCCTTTGCTGTGTTTTATTGTTTTGGTCTTTTTTCTCCTTCCAGCTGGCTGCTTAAACCAGGTGATTTTGGCTTTCTTTGTGACAGCTATGGTCCATGTGCTTTGCTGGCTCTGGATGGTTTCAGAATGGGTTCTATTTTCCACAAAAAGCTTTTGGTTGTCATTGCACAGAGTGTTGCATAAGTCAGTGATAAATCAAACTAATATATTTTAAAAACTAAGCTTTGGGAGGTTTTATAGTTTAAAAGAAATCACAAAAAGAACAAGGGCTGACTTTTTATCACCTCTCCTTTGAGACCCAGTTTATTTCATCACTGATGTGAAGCATGTAGTACAAAACAAGATGACCTGTTTTCATCCCTGCTATAATTCCACTCCTGTAAAAAGCCTTTTGCCAGGAATGAATTTGTCCCTATGTAAAAAAGGTCTTCACTGCTCCCAAGAGGAGACTGGAACTGGATTCTGTCTGTTTTCATCAAGTCTCTTTATCTCACATCAAGGGGAGCTGATTGAACAGAAGGAATTCCTAATATGAGTCACTTGTCAGTCAAGCTCTTCTGGTTGAGGATACAGCATTTCCAGCTTTGTTTGGCACAGCCAAAATCACCTGGTAGAGCCAGCCCAGCCACTGAGTGTGGAGCTGGCAGCTGGGCCCCATGGGCTCTGTGTCTGTGCGTGACAAACCCTTCTGGAGGGCTTTGAGGTGTGAATAGAAATGAACCTCAGTGACGGCGTTTCCTTCTAAATACACTCTGGGTTTGGGGATGGATCTTCCACGTTTCACTCTGCAAGCACTCCAAAGCAGGCTGCAGCAGCATCCCTTGAACAAAACAAGGGAAGCATGGCTTTTAGATTTTAGTGGGCCGTTAGATGGAGGGGTTTGGATTGGTATGTACTCCAGAACAGTACTGACTGTATAGGTCTCTCAACAAAGAAATTACAGTTATTTTCTAGGCATCAAAGTGATGGGTACTAAAATGCTTCACTAGCTGTTATATATATATATCTATATAGCAATTCTATAGCTATTTTACATTACAGGGCAGCTTGCTTCTCTAAATACATGAAGTTCTTGTAGCTTTCTCTGGATCTTATTGCAAAAATTCTTCAAATGAACTTAGAGGGAGACTTTCAGTTTAATTTCTGCCCATCAGTAGGGGAAATGTTCAGTAGGGGCAGAGAGTATCTTTTTTTTAAATGATCATACAAGAGAAGCGAGAGGCAGGAAATATGTAACATGATTGCAGTCATTTTCCTTGTCACTTTTCCATTGCTTTCATTTCTTGGTGTAGTGAGAACCCTTCCAAAACCCTCTGAAAAAAGCTGCTACTGCTGTTGGCCAGAGTCAGACACTGTCAGTTTCTTCAAGGTACTGGATAAGAAGAACTACCTAAATGTTTAGTCCTGTAATTTATTTCAGGTTGACTTCGGGAATTTAGAGGGAAAATAAGTTATCTAAATCAAGCTGGGGTGATAAATCCTGTAAGTTTGTAATAGAACTGGGTATTTTTTGTGTTTTCCTTGAGAAGGGCACTGCAAAGTGCAGATGTGAGGGTCGTTATCTCAATGACCCTGCAAAGTCTGGGCAGTCACAAAAGCTTTCTCACACAGCCAAACTGTCCTGGGAGAATCTACTTTGCTGTTGAGGTATAATGCCAAACAAATGCTTTTCATTAAGGATCTGCATGATACAGGATCCGTCTAAGACGAGGGCTGGCCCTTTGAAATGTAAACAAAGTGGCTCCTCAAGGTAACATCCTCTGCCTTTAATTGAATCTGCCTTGAAAACAGCACTTTCCTTGGCAGAAGAAAACAAACTTTTACTGGCACACTGCTGCAGCCCTTCAGCTTCTACCTGACCGCATTGCTATCAGGGGAGCTTGTAGGAAAATGGATGTTCTTTGCTCAGTGCTGCAGGCCTTATGCTGCTGTCACAAGGTGCGAGCTCAGCTGAGAGGTGCCAAGGTGTGAGCAGGGGGGTCTGAACAGCAGCGGCTCTGTTGAGCATCCATCCTGGCCTTTGCAGCACCAGCTGCACCTCGCAGCTCATGCCCGAGCACCAAGCCCAAGCTCTGGGTAATTCTGACTTCACAGCCCACGCCTGTCCCTCAGCTCAGCCCTGAGGTTATTGCAGTGAGGAAGACACAGCAGGGCTGAGGGGACTTTGTGCTCTGTCACTGTCTGAGCCTTGACTATCAACAGGTATTCAATCCCTGATATAGGAATAGATATTTATGGGGATTTTCCTGTACAATCATAACGTTACAGAACTAAAAATAACCAAGCCCAAGTACTTGTACAAAATTATTTTACAAGATTTTGTCTGTACCTTATGACAAAAGTACAGATGTTAAAGATAGGATGAATTCAATTCTTTTTGCTCTGGAGACCAAAAGTTTAGTCTCATCATCTGAAGTTTTCTCTTTTGTGGGGATTTTTATTCAGTGTGCAGTAAATGCTCCAAGCTCCAAGCCTTGGTGAAGAATGTGTTTTGACTAATTTCAGTTTTATGGGTGTCAGTTAAGAATACCACGTGTGTCTCAATGTGAGAAGCTGCTTCTTTGTACTCTGTGGCCTCATGCTTCACATCTTGTCAGAGCAGGGGTGGCTTTGTGTGTCTGAGCTATGTCTAATGTTTACTGGAGATTTTACACCTGGACCATGAAAGCTCCCTAACAAACAGGGGCTGATTTCAAGCACAACACCCTCAGAATTTCTGTTTGATTCTTAGGCTCCTGTGTAAGCAGCAGAAGGGCACATGCCAAACCTGACGATGAATTCAAAAAAACATCTAGAGCTAAGCCCAAATCTCATATGTGTAATGGGAAGGGATTTTCCCAGCATTTTCTTTCTGCTCACTGCCATGGTTTACATCCTATTATGGATGGGAATGTGCTTTCCCTTTCCTTTAAGTATGCAAAGTCTTGGTAGCAATTTTCTACTTTTTGGTAGCTTTGTACTAAACCCAAGAGCTTTCGTGAACAGACTGGGAAAACAGTTGGGGAAATGTGGTTTTCAGTTGAACGCTAAAGTGAGAGTGAAGCAGAATCCTTGCTGTGTATTTCTCACAGGTGTGTGCAAAGGGGCTCCCTTGGATCGCTGCTGGTGTTCTGGGGGCATCTCTCTTTGGCCGGGAATTCAAACAGTGAAAGCCCCCAGAAAACAGAAGGTTCTTAGAGGAAGGAAATAGAAAATGCCTGAACATTCACAGCGCTGTGGGAAGCACTGCCCAGGAATCTCTGCCTCGCTGGGGGAGCAGGCGCAGGCACTGTGCTGAGAGCTGCTGTGCATGCGAGGGGAACCTGCGCTGGGCAGGAGGGCAGCCCAGGAGGGTTTGCACTGCACGAGCGGGCTCAGCACCCTCG
Organism: Emberiza elegans; assembly: GCA_024865655.1. Taxonomy (NCBI): domain Eukaryota; kingdom Metazoa; phylum Chordata; class Aves; order Passeriformes; family Fringillidae; genus Emberiza; species Emberiza elegans. The sequence continues at coordinate 57,565,996 of JALJVW010000184.1, forward strand.
GCCTGGTGCCTGGCACTGCCACAGCCATCACGATCAGCCCCCAGTAGGGCCCAAAGGCAGCGCTTTGGTAGGGGGCTCCTCTGTGGAAGCCCAGCGCTGAACCAGAATACCTCCATGGTGAGCTCTGTGCATGCAGAGGGGGAAGGGGGATGATCAAAGGAGATGATGTTCAAGGATCTTATTTCTCTGCCTTATCTAGTTCTTGTTGCTACATAAATAATGCAAATATAAGTGCAGTCACAGGGATCCCAGTCTTCCCTCAGCTATGAATATATTCTAATAGATTTAGTCAATTATAACAAAGATACAAAAATGACAGAAGTCTTTCTTCATTACAGCAGAGCTTCTGCAACAATTAAACAGCTCCAGTAAACCTAAATTCTCCTTTGAAAGGTTTATTGTATGAACACTGAGCTTTGTACCATTCTGGGACCTGAATTAAAACCATCCGTGGGGCAGTGGCATTTCTGGATAGGAATGGGAAGGTGGGCAGCTTGAAAAGAAAGAACAAAGTCCTGGTTCCAGTGGCTTTAATTTGTTAAAGGTCTTGTTAGGGCTATAAAACTTTACCAGGTACTGTAGTTGCTTAGTTTAAGGAGGGAGGTCTGGTCTGGCCATTCCTACCAAGAGGTTGTTTCAATTCCCAGCCTTGATGTTTATAGGCTGTCGTGTATTGAGCCAGTCCTGGGCCATGAGTTTATTGAATATTTTGAGAGTTTGAGTTGCTTTTCCTTTCTGCCTTGGATTTTTAGTAACTACTGGAACCTGAAACAGTTCAATTGGATCCGTAGCAGCGTTTTGTGTATTCTTTTGGAAGAGAGAAAAGGTTTTGTTTTCTTTTTCTACCATGTAATAATTCAAAAGAACAAAGCAGTCAGGAAGCACAGCATTTTTGCCCTTCTTCTAAGCACCATCTCCTTCTAATAACATGCTTAATATCTCTAGCATTCATCAAAGGATTATTTAAAAGAAACAGAGCCTGTAGGTGTGATACTAATTACATATGTGAAGATGGATGTTATGCCAGGGCTAAGTGTCTGGATTACTGGTGATGAATGGGAGAGGGTAAGGCAAAGCCAAGGCCACACCAGGAAAACTCTTCTGCACCTCAACTTGCTCTTTGCAAGTGCACTCCCAGAGTTCACAAACAGACATTTGTCACACTCTGAACTGGCATTTAGAGCCTCTGAGCCGCAGGCAGTTCAAGGAAATGGAGAGACCCTCATTTACCCAAAGCAGGCTTTGGGCAAAGCCACAGGCACACACCAGCACACAGACAGGCAGAACACTGAGCCAAATTTCATACAAATATAACATTTGCACAAGGAGGTGCTGAGAAACAGTCTGACAGGGCTAGTTCCTCAGCAGTTGACTTTTTTGGATAAATGTCAGTGTTAAATGTGTCAGAAAGAGCATTGTCCCCAGAGCCATGCCCAGAGCTGTAGGGCTGTGAGCTAGTCCTGCCTGACGCGGGGCTGTGCTCCAGCTCCTCACAGCCCCAGGGATGAGGAGACCTTACCTGTGCAGAGAGCGGGCAGATACAGCAGTGCCCTCGGCCAGGAGTTAGCCTCTGCTTTCACAGAGCACAGCCATGAAACCAGGCCATAGCTTGCAGCCAGAGGATAAATCTTGCAAGCTCCAAGGTGTTTCTCATCCCCAGGAAAAAACCCAACAAACTTTTTGAGTTTTTCGGGAACTCTTACAAGTTCTGAAACCAGTTCACAGGCGATTAGAGCAAATAGAAAGACAAATCTCAGAAAGCTAATGAGAAAAAAAAGGCAACTTCAGAAAAGTTCATATGTGGCCTTTGGAGTGCTTTCCTAAATTCATGCCTTCTGCAACTTACTCTGGCTTCAGAGAACTTACAGAAAAAGTAAGTTTGAGCCATTGTTTAGTACATCTTGTGGCATCTTAAGCTGCCACTCTGGCTCTCTTATCACCTGTGTGTAAGGAATCTGACAGTCTGTATTTAAAGTATTATTAATAAGACTTTTAAATTACACTTGTGCTTGAATGAACTAAATGCTCCCTCATGACAAATTGATATGAATGGTTTTAATAAACAGAAAATGAGAAGTAGACTCATCTGTCCCTGGGGGCTTAGCTGGCTCCATTCATTCTTCTTATTAAATCTTGTCTGTAGGGCAATGTTGTCTGCACTGATTGATTACCTGGCTCACCCATAAACTCGGGGCTCCCCTGGCAGGGGGATCCCAGGCTCAGAGCATCTCCAACAATCAAACACACTAACACAGACTCCATGGACCAAAACTTTCCCTGGCTACACAAAACTGTTTCTCAAGGGAAACTGGACAGCAGCAGATGAGTCAGAACTCACACAGCTCAGACCATATTTTGTCAGGATAAAATGCTTCCAGCTCATTCATTTGGCAAGAGATTAGAAGGCAAAACAAAATTAACTCCACGCTTCTTTTATTTCCCTCTTAAAGAACCCCAAATAACCCAAACACTGAAATGTAATAGTAATAAAATCAAACTGAACTATAGAAACAAGAGCAAGTATTCCTCTTTCCCCTGTTACAGATATCCCCCCCTACTTAATAGCAGGCTTTTGTTTGGAATGAATGCTATAAAGTTTATGACCTATGTCAGCAAACATTCATCATAAGAGGGAAGAAGGGATGTGTCTGTCCTCTGCTTTACCTTTGACAGAGCATTTTATAAACATTTGTTCTAGAATTGAAAGAGAGATTCTGCAGCAGTACCTGGGGCAAGTAGAAATGGGGAGGTGATGGCAACTGTATAATTTCACTGCTTTGAAATTGTAAAGTAAAACTGAAATTAAGTAGCCAATCTGATGGTAAATCTGTATTTACTCCAATAACATAACCTATCATCTAATTGAATTTCAAGTTGAATTTTTAATCAACCCAAAGCCAAGGACAGTGAAAACATTAAAAGCAAATTCTAGAGTCCATAACTGAACAAAATCAGGATTGCTGGAGAGACTTCCTATTTATGTCATGGACTTTGAATGGCTGCTTTTTAATATATTCTGTCTTACAGACAGAATTTAAGAGGGACCCTTTTTCTTATGGTGAAATTCTCCACTGTGCATCACTTTGGCATTACTCAAACGGCTTCAGGGTTGCCCAGGCCTCGTTCAGGCCCCTACAGAGAGATGATGTGAATTTTCAATGGGGGAGTTATGCCTGACATCCAGTAGGCAATTTTGGATAGTGAATTGCATGACTTGGGGTCTCCTGTCCCATCAGGATGGATGCACATCTGTGTCACTGCAGCAGAGTGACAGCTGAATGAGCCAGTGCTGGTTACACAGGAGGAAGGTACACCGTAATGACCTCAGGTATTGATCTAAATATTGATCCCATCAGTGACTGATGGTAACCATGGGAACTATTTTGATTCCTTAAGTCTTATCCATAGATTAGGACAGAGACACCACTTTTCCTTCAGGTTATCAGAGGTAAGCATCTGTCCCAACCCAAGCATGACAGACAGAGATTCCTGTGTGTGTGGCCTGGGATGGGAGCTGCATGCCCTGCTTTTCTGGGTCTGCCACTCACCCTTGAGCTGTGCTGGCACTGCGGGCTCCAAAGCTGCATTTGAACATCACCTCTCCAGCTACAAAGTGCTGACCCTGTGTAAGGCAGCAGGAGCTCTGATGGTGACTTCCATGGCAGCAGACTTGGCCTTTTTCGTCTGAAAGGCATCCCAGCTCCTCAGAAGGCTCCTGCTCCTGGGGCTTGCAGGGCTTGGTTCACACTTCCCTTGGGTCTGCTCCTTTATTGTGCTTGGACAAAGAAAATGTCAAATGCTATGAAGTCAGAGATTTAGTATTCTACACTTTAACACTCTCATCATGTATAGGAACGCTTAATGAAGCAAGAGGCAGAAAGCAAGAGTATCAGGCAGACTGAAAATAAGTAGCTTGAAATAATAATCATTGGGAGTGAGTACTTTGATATTTGGGTGGTAGTTTGCCAACCAGTGCAATGGAATGTTAGAATGGAAAAGATGACAACATCAAGATTGTTGTCACAATGTCTGATTGTTATTTGTGTGTAATTGAAGGAGTAACCTAATCTTCTGTGCTAACACACATCAAAAAACCAGGAATCAGTATTGCCAAAGAGGGCAGTTTTATAATTTCCAGACTGTCCTTACAGTACAATTTCTGTACAAACAGCCATTAATTCTGTGTATAAAGTACAGGTTCAATACAGCTCATTTGCCTTCTCTTCAGGATTTTTCTCCACCAGCCTTCTGTATATCCATTAGTTCCATGTTCTTTATCTGTGTATCACCAGTCGTTGACAGATGCCATGGGACATGATTTATTACACCCTTGTAAAGAGATGTAGTTCACTTCATACTTGGTGAGATAAATGAAACTGCGCTTTCAGAGCTCTGTCTGTGCAAAGTAGTGACCAACTATTTTCAAAACATTGTCCTGCCCTTTTAAAATTATATTTACCAGTCCAAAGCTGCAAACCACTTTAATAAGCACAACATAATCAATCCCAGACTAGCAAGAACTTCAAGTATCTACAAGTAGCTCGCCCTTACCAGAAGACCCTGTAGGCATTTCGGTGCCTGACACATGTGCACATAGGTATTTATTTATAAAACACACATGGCTGTACATATGTTGTAGGCATCTATGTTACAGTGTTTAGGTAAACAGTTAATTCAGTTAGCCTTTTTGCTGTTGATGTATAAACAAATCTGCATCCAAGAACAGGCTTTCCATGGACAAGGGCTGAGCAGCTCACTTGGGGAGTTAAAAAAGAGCTGGAGAGGACTGCCCTTGGGTTTGAAGGGCTGAGCATCACTTGTGGAGCAACAAAGAGCTGGAGAGGGCAGGCCTTGGGTTTGCAGGGATATACAGTGTGTGCACACAGACCAGGGGGACGCTGCAGTGCTCCAAACAGAGCACCTGTACAGGTGTGGCACCCGCTGCTCTGAGCATCCACACCGGCACATTCCAGGGGCAGCAGCAGTGCTGCGTGCCCTGTGGGTGCTGAGGGTGTGCAAGCAGTGTAAGGGCACTGTTCAGGGGACTGATTGATTGTTCAGGGGATTGATTGATTGTTCAGGGGACTGATTGATTGTTCAGGGGATTGATTGATTGTTCAGGGGATTGATTGATTGTTCAGGGGATTCATTGTTCAGGGGTTGATTGATTGTTCAGGGGATTGATTGTTCAGTGGCTGCAGGAGCCAGGAGAGCTGAGGGAGAGGGCACAGCCTGGCACAGCCTGGCACAGCTGGGCACAGACTAACCCAGCCTAGCACAGCCAGGCACAGCCTGGCATAGCCTGGCACAGCTTGGCACAGCGAGGCACAGCCCAGCACAGCCTGGCACAGCCCAGCATAGCCTAACACAGCCAGGCACAGCCTAACCCAGCCTGGCACAGCCCAGCACAGCCTGGCACAGCCTAACCCAGCCTGGCACAGCCAGGCTCAGGAGCACTGGGCAGACAGAGGCTCCCGCAGCCACAGTCCAGCAGGTACCCATGGAGCCCATACAGAACAACCTTCCCTGGCTCCTGAGCAGGGAGTTCTGCGAGCAGGCTGGCACATCACCAGCATGTACCCATGGACCCTGTACAGAACAACCTTCCCCGGTGCCTGAGCAGGGAGTTCTGCGAGCAGGCTGGCACATCACCAGCATGTACCCATGGAGCCCGTACAGAACAACCTTCCCTGGTGCCTGAGCAGGGAGTTCTGCGAGCAGGCTGGCACACCCACCCGCAGGTACCCATGGACCCTGTACAGAACAACCTTCCCCGGTGCCTGAGCAGGGAGTTCTGCGAGCAGGCTGGCACATCACCAGCAGGTACCCATGGAGCCTGTACAGAACAACCTTCCCTGGTGCCTGAGCAGGGAGTTCTGCGAGCAGGCTGGCACACCCACCAGCAGGTACCCATGGACCCTGTACAGAACAACCTTCCCGGCTCCTGAGCAGGGAGTTCTGCGAGCAGGCTGGCACACCCACCAGCAGGTACCCATGGATTCTGTACAGAACAACCTTCCCTGGTGCCTGAGCAGGGAGTTCTGCGAGCAGGCTGGCACACCCACCAGCAGGTACCCATGGATTCTGTACAGAACAACCTTCCCTGGTGCCTGAGCAGGGAGTTCTGTGAGCAGGCTGGCACACCCACCAGCAGGTACCCATGGAGCCTGTACAGAACAACCTTCCCCACTCCTGAGCAGGGAGTTCTGCGAGCAGGCTGGCACATCACCAGCAGGTACCCATGGACCCTGTACAGAACAACCTTCCCCGGTGCCTGAGCAGGGAGTTCTGCGAGCAGGCTGGCACACCCACCAGCAGGTACCCATGGAGCCCATACAGAACAACCTTCCCTGCTCCTGAGCAGGGAGTTCTGCGAGCAGGCTGGCACACCCACCAGCAGGTACCCATGGAGGCCATACAGAACAACCTTCCCTGCTCCTGAGCAGGGAGTTCTGCGAGCAGGCTGGCACACCCACCAGCAGGTACCCATGGATTCTGTACAGAACAACCTTCCCCAGCTCCTGAGCAGGGAGTTCTGCGAGCAGGCTGGCACACCCACCAGCAGGTACCCATGGACCCTGTACAGAACAACCTTCCCCGCTCCTGAGCAGGGAGTTCTGCGAGCAGGCTGGCACACCCACCAGCAGGTACCCATGGAGCCTGTACAGAACAACCTTCCCCAGCTCCTGAGCAGGGAGTTCTGTGAGCAGGCTGGCACACCCACCAGCAGGTACCCATGGAGCCCATACAGAACAACCTTCCCTGGTGCCTGAGCAGGGAGTTCTGCGAGCAGGCTGGCACATCACCAGCAGGTACCCATGGAGCCCATACAGAACAACCTTCCCCGCTCCTGAGCAGGGAGTTCTACGAGCAGGCTGGCACATCACCAGCAGGTACCCATGGAGCCCATACAGAACAGCCTTCCCCAGCTCCTGAGCAGGGAGTTCTGCGAGCAGGCTGGCACACCCACCGGGAACAAAGCTGCAGCAGCCTGTCAGCTGCCCCGGGCCATCCGAGGAGAAGGAAGGGTTGAAAGGTGTGCTGCTGTGGGGATGATTCATACACCTGAGGCTCAGACCAGGTGCTCTGCAATTAACTGCATTAACCTGCAGCTGGAGAGAGTTCAGAGCCAAGGTTAGCTATTCTCAGTTCAATTGGTTTGAAATCTGTACTGGGGATTATATTCAGTTATTTATATGGCTGGGGGTTTTTTGTTTGTTTTTTGGCTTCTTTTTCTGTCTGGTTCTGCTGAGAGGATAAAAAAAAGGGCGTGCTATCTGCATGTTGAGGTCTAATAATATTTAATGCAGAGTATACAGCAATTCTCCTTCTAAACTTAGAGGGAGGAACCACAAAATGACATTTAAAGTTAGGATGACATTTATTTGGAATATCCACTGACTTGGGGTAGGTGGAGGGAGAGAGATGGCTTTGAAAAGCAGAATGCTTACAGGGATAACCATTTTTCAGTTTTACAGAACATGGCAGGGCTTAAAAAATGTGCCTGCCTTAGCACATGGACAGACTACATGATCTCTTTTGAAATCTGCACAGGATCTTTTTACCCGCTGGGTTTAATTTCAGAATCCAGTAGAGTCATTAAAGAAAATAAAATTATGTTTGTTCTTTCATCTGGAGCACAGAGCAGTATCAATTTTTCATTCCCTCCTCCTTTGCATTCCCATTTTCAAAAAAAAAGATGTATAGATGGAGGAATTCACCCTATAGCTCCCCTAAAATTTCTGGTCTCCAACAGCTGCTTTGAATTGATTTTGTATACATGGTTGCCTAATGTGTGCAGCATGTAACAGTGTTCCTGTGCTCTTGAACAGCAGATTGCCAAACTGGAATATACGCGTGCTGAACTGGCAGTGAATCCGGCAGTACCTTCCCAAATGTCTGAGTTTTCTGACCCCTCTCTCGTGGAGTAATGGGGCATTCCAGCTGTGTCCCAGCACTTCCTGTTCACCTTCATCAAGCAGAATATTTCTCATTAAAGACAGGGCAAAACAAAGTTAGACAAGGGGCTGGAGGACACAGAGACATTTCCAACACTAATATCTCATTATACTTTACCATGCTGTTGTCTGCATTCCCGATCTGGTACAAGTATTTCAGACTGAGCAGGTCTTTCCTCCCACTGTGTTTTAATCACTTCCATATAATAATAAGTTAAATGGGAAAAAAGACCCCAGAACATCTAAGACTGATATAGATGTAACACTTCCTCCCCATATTTCCTACTGGTGTAACTGCACTGTACAGGAAAGGTTTCTGTGCCTCACTCTGTGCCACGCTGGCAGTTTGTGGGCTTGAGCCAGATGGATTCTCTGTCAAACGCTTTAACATTTCTATCCAACTCCTGCTCTGTACAGCTCATGTTGTGTATGATGAGGGTAAAAGAAGAGGTTGTAGCTGGTGGCACTGGGGTGGGTGTAGGCTGTGAGTGAGTGTGGGGCTCAAACAGCCAACAGCCCCTGTGGCCCAAACCCAGCCCGAGCTGTCTCCCTTGTCCTGCAGCCTGACATTGAAATTATGGGTGCTGCCTCCAGCTACAATTCAGCTTTAGTGCCATCAGGTGAGGGAAAGACTGGGCTAGAAACACACCAGCCACTTTTGGATAGAATCAACTTTTCTGTGTGACCTTTGTGCTGATTTTGAGAAATGTGAAATGGCTGCCTCCTGTGCCTCTCACATGCAACATACACAGAGCATCTCTTTCTCCTGATCTGGAAATAATAAATAGCATTCCCAACTATGGCATTTCAATTTCTCACTCTTCATGCTTCCTTCAGAGAATGTGTGATTGCCATCACACTCCTCAAATTCAAATGCCAGATGGAGAATGTGCAAGGGCAACTTACAGCAGTGATTAAACCCATATCAGGAATTCCTGCTACCTGAGAATGTAAAAAGGACCAGCAGGTCAGGCCAGGAGCCCTTCCAGCAGGATATCCTGTCCGTGCCAGTGCCCTCTAGCAGAGGGGTAGAACATAAAGCTGTGGTGGCATTGGTACTTCCTCAATATATCACAGTAAATAATGGGAGAACAATATATTCCTGTGGGGAATATCATATACATACTGCTAAATTTTGGTTCAGATCTGAACTGGGTCAAGGATTCTTAAAGGTTAAAATTGATACTATTATTAATCCATCAAAATTACCTAAAGACAGCACCTCCAGGGGTACACAGGCACCATGGGCATGGACAGGAGTGCCCAGGAGTGCCCAGGAGTGCCCAGGAGCGCCCAGGAGCGCAGTAATGCACAGCCCTGGCATCCCAGGGACTCTGCACCTCCAAGGGTACACAGGCACCATGGGCATGGACAGGAGCGCCCAGGAGTGCAGTAATGCACAGCCCTGGCATCCCAGGGACTCTGCACCTCCAGGGGTACACAGGCACCATGGGCATGGACAGGAGTGCCCAGGAGTGCCCAGGAGTGCCCAGGAGTGCCCAGGAGCACAGTAATGCACAGCCCTGGCATCCCAGGGACTCAGCACCTCCAGGGGTACACAGGGGCCATGGGCATGGACAGGAGTGCCCAGGAGTGCAGTAATGCACAGCCCTGGCATCCCAGAGACTCTGCACCTCCAGGGGTACACGGGCACCATGGGCATGGACAGGAGTGCCCAGGAGTGCCCAGGAGTGCCCAGGAGCGCCCAGGAGCGCAGTATGCACAGCCCTGGCATCCCAGGACAGCTGGCAGGGTCTGGCTGCTCCTGGAGATGGCTGCCTGCTTGAATTTGTGTTTGTGTGCAAGGGGCAGGGGCAGACTCAGACCGCACGGCGCAGGGTTTAAAAGACTGGTTTTACCTTGGAAAGGAGGAGTGGAGAAGTTATGGATGGAAGTAAGGGAGGAAATGACAACAAGAGAACTAATTAATCCTTGCTATCATCTGCACTTTTCACTGTTTATGCCTTTACAAGCCTAGATTTGGCTGCACGATATGCAAACAGGGCATGCAGAAAGACTGGTGAATGAAGGCTATCAAATGGTGTTTATAAGAAAAGAAAATCTGGTGCATTTTCTTTTTCTACTGAGCCTGTTCTTGTTTTTAGTGTCTGTGGAACTTTCTGCTCCAACCTGTGCTTTAACATTATAATATTCCTATAATATTACAGTATAAGTGAAAAGGATGTTTTCATCCTGCCTTTATGTAATTTTAGCATGATCAGGTTTATTTCTGACCAGGAATTTTTTTTTTTTCTGCTTTGGCTTTAGTTCTGTTTGTTGTTTTTTGTTCCTAAGAGCAAAAAAATACTGTATCTTTAAATTAGGAGTAGCTGAATAATGAATCTTGAGCAGTGAAAAGGCTAATGTGCTGTGGAAGAGAAGGAGTTTAATCTAATTTAGTTGGAGGGTGTCTGTCTGCGGTGTTGTTTTCTGGACTGTGGGAATAGAGGAGGGAAGCTGCCCCAGTGAATGGTTCCTCCTGAGCCAGGAGCAGTGGGGAGTCCCTTAGATGCCACTGATCCGAAGCCAGGCCATGAAAAGGGGATTAAAGAAATGTTCTGATTTGCAATTCACACTAATGCACCCCGTCGAACCTTTGGTAATATTTCAAACCACATTTCAAGGGAAGTGCCCTTAAAATAGCCAGCTAAATTGTATTAGAGCAATACTATACAACCCACTCATCCATTTATGATTTGTTTTTGTTTTTAATTCTTTTAACTCTTGTGGTGGTGGCTTTCTAAGGCAATTAAAACTTTTGTGCTTTGTGCGGATTCACACTTGCATGGGAATATTTCTCACTGTGCCTGACCTATTAGGCAGACGTGTTTACTTAAATTTTGGAGGAAAACTGCTACAAAGATTCTGTAGCTAGGAAAAAATAAACCCGTTTGGTTTAGAAAATAAACATTTCACTGCATGCCATTTAATTTTATTAATATCTAGTGGAAATTCAGGAAGAAATGCAGGCTTATAACATTGCTAGAATAGCTATCAGCTTTCTTTTCATGTGTGTGATCCTTTTCTTTCACAGTTGTTATCTCTATGGCTAACATTTTTTTAAATGTATGTTTTAATGCCCGTGTTTTTAATATATAAATAGAACTCATTACTGGAATAAAACACGTGAGTTAAAAAGTGAGTGAATGTGTAAAATTATAGATGGGAATACCATTATTGAATAGGATTAACATTAAACTGATCTCTCTTTTTTTGTGTAATAAAATGGCTGGTCAGAAATGTTAAACTTGAAAATCAGTAATAGCTGCAGACTTCTTAAACACAGGATTGCCAATGTCAGTGCACATTCTGTCGTGACACACCATTGTTCTTCGTAAGTAATTTAGACTATTTCACTAAAAATCTTTAATGTACTAATTAACTCTTCAACTCCCTGAGCTGCTCATTTCATTTCTCTTTTCTGCTGAAGTGTCAGAACATTTTCTCTCAAATGGATTATTTGGGTCTTCTTTAATCCCATTTCAGAAAACCTTGCCTGGCTCTGTAATTTTCAATGGCTCTAACATGGATTGAATGGATGCAACTTTGATTTTCACCATCAGCCATATCAAAGTGTTTTATTCCACTGCCACTGTAATAGATTATCCAGCATGAAACTTTGCCATTGCAGGGACGAGGGCTTTTTTTTTTTCCTGGCTCGTTTATGGTTTGCTTTACCTACAAAATATTTAGTTATGGTTTGAATTATCGCATGCCTTATTAAATATTCAAGTTTTTAAACCTTTTCCTTACGGGACAGAAGAAGAGCTGGACTTTAAGATAGAGATTATTTCTCTGCACATTTTTGGGAGGTGGGGAGATGGATAGCTAGAGGGAGAAATGCATCCTTCCTGTGAGTTGGCACATTATTTGAAATCATGTTTAATTATAAAGTTTCATTAAAAATCTTTTGCTTAAAATTTTAGAAGCCTAATAAGATTTCCATTAATTTAAACATATCACTATTCCCACAACGGCCCAAATGCTTTCTTTTTCCTCTTTCATCCATGGTTAAATATGTAAATAAAATGTCTAAAGTCATTCTTCAAAGAAGACAAAAGAAAAAAGAGCTGAGGGAAAAGACAGCCATAAAATTCCTCCCAATTCTCCATAACATTTGCCAGAGGGGGGCCAACTCCTAGCCAGGGCCTAGCAGCAGGGGTGCCTGGCTGCTCCATAGAATCACACATCTCAAATCCCACACACAGGAGAAAAAAATAAAATAAAATATCTTTTCAGCTGGAGCCTTCAAAAGGTTCTTTTCATTTATTAGTTACAGAGGTATCTTCCAGTTGCTGATTTCTCAGCGCTCTCATTTTTCTCTAATAATGTTCTGTTTGTTACTCTCACCGACTCAGGCTCGCTGAATGGCTGATACGTGCAGATAGCCCTTAAAAATATAGAAAGTAAAAGAAATGATCTAAAGCAGGATGCACTGGCTAAAGCAATGGCTAGAAAAACAAGGCTGATTTAAATTGGCACATGAAAGATCAATTAAGAGAGACACAACTACAAAGGTTGGAGGTTCCCCCCCTTCTTTTTTCTCACTTTCATTTGTGTTTCTTTTCTGCCTCTTAGGAGAAAAAGGTTGCTATCAGTGTTACAGAAGAAAAAAGGCCATGTTTTATATCATGTATTTTTTTTCTAGATTACTTTAATGTCAGTGCTGATAGAATACGCTCTACAAAAATACTTGTTGGAAAAAAAAAAGAAAGAAAAACAAGCTCCCAAACAATCCAGTTGGATAAAACAAACATTGAATATGGGCCTGTTATGCATTATTTAAATTCCACTTTTTTATTATTATTTAAATTCTACTTTTTAAAGCAGAATTTACTTGTCCCTTGAAAAAGCTTTCCCCACACTTGCCTGCTACCCCCAGCTGAGCTCTCTAGAAGAGGAATCAGGATGAATACAAACACTAAGAAAACAGGCTCAGATTAATGAAGAATGGAAATGCCCCAGCACACCCTCTCTCTCTCTCTCACACAGACACACTAAAATAAATAAAGCTCTTTTCTGCTCGTAGCACTGCCTGCTTTTGAAGCGTTCCCCGAGGGATCGGCAAGTGTCCGAGGAAAGGCCGGTCCCTCAGAGCAGAGTTTTATGAATCTGATCTCCTCGGTGCCCTGAGAAGCCACAGAAAGGACCTCGCTTTTCAGGCACATTTTTATCGTGGCTTTTACTCCTTGGCAGGAGCCGGCCACATCTTCAGGCCTTTCAGGGACAAACATGAGCCCCGGTGTGCTGTCCTTGCTTGGATCCATTTCACCCTTATCACAACTGAGGAAGCCAAGGGTTTCCTTTCTAGAGCTGGTGGGGCATTAACTCCGGCCCTGCGGGATTTGGGGGTTTCCAGGAGAATCCGTGCTCTTTTCGATAAGAAACAGGCACTAATGGAGAGGAGCCCGGTTTGTGTGGGTGAGCATGAATGAAATGAAAGAGAGATTTTCCCTCTCCATTAATACGTTCGCTAAAACCGAGCTGAAAGGGGGTGGGGGGGCGGGGGAAGGGGGAGCTGAGCGGAGCTAATCCGTGACTTCTGCTCACTGTGCTCCTTCCCGTCTGTGAAACTGCGAGCTGGAGTTTGGCCGCGGATTTAACTTCCTTCTCTAGCTCGGAGAGACCAATAAGCAAAATAAATCTCAAAGCTTAACCTTAAAAATAAACACAACTCACTTTAGAACGATTCCCGTCTCCAAAAATCTGTAAGTATCTTTTCTATAGTGGATGAAGTAACTTCCCCAAGGGTATGTCTCCTGTCCTCTGAGCATTTCTTATTTAAGGAAGGAAAAAAAAAAAAAAAGCAAGCTACTTTTCGAGTGATGCCATACTGTGATTAAAACCATAATCAGGTACTTTTCCAGCAATCCTGCCTGTCCTGTTCACTTAGGAATTCGAGACAAAGCACGACATTTGAAAAAAGCTGAGACTCCAGGCTGAAAGTAACCATATTTTATGACCCTGGCAGCGAAGAGTTTATAGCACTCGCCATAAAATGCATCCTCCTCCCCACATCCTCCCTGCTAAAGCTTTGCCCCCCCTCCAATAAAGGCAGTCGAGGAGGCACCACCTTCAACCCTCTTATTAGGAGACACGAAGTCTGAAGCCTCCGCTCTCCCTGGCTTCCTACCTGAGCGAGGGAGGGCAGGCTGACGCCTTCTACAGAAAAGATCTCGTTAAACTTTCAACAGAGGGCAACGGGAGGGAAAGCAGAAAGGAAGGAAAGAGAGAAGGACAGAGAAACAAATGGGGCTTTTTCTAATCTGTGCCGATCAAGGAGAACCTGTAGGGGTCCTTAAGGAGGTTTCAAGGCGTTCCGAGTGACTGGAAAGTAATCACCGTGTCAGCTTCACCTTTCTCATGCAAAGTGGATGTCGTATGCGAGGCGGATCCTGCACAGGTTTTTTTTCTTCTTCTTGGGTTTAGCTTTTTTTTTTTTTTTTTTTTTTCCCCACTTTATTTTCTCCTCGGATTCGGCCGCCCCCAAAGCCGCAGCTGCCGCGGCCGCAGGAGCTGGCGAGGCGGGGGAGCGGAGCCGGCACAGACACCACGCACGCTCCAGCCCCGCTCGGCACGGCGCGCCGGAGCCGGCCTATTGCAAACCCGGACCAGGGGCGGCGAGGAGGGGGGCATTTCTCAGGGCCCCCTCTTCAATGGCTTAGAGACTTCCTCCCCCTCCTCCTCCTTTATTCCGCGCTCGGATAAACCAATCTCCACCTCTCGACAAGAAAGTGAGGAGCCGCGACCCGTCGGAGGAGCGGAGAATCCCCGGAGACAGCGGCGGCAGCAGAGCCGCCCGGGACATGTGCGAGGGGACGCGGTGATCGCCCGGCCGTGCCCGCACCGAACTCCGCGGACACCGCTCGGCCCGAGGAAGGAGCGGAGCGCAGGGAGGTGGGCAGGCGGATCGCGAAAGTGGAAGCCCGGGGAGCGGAAAGTTGCCGGGCTGCCCGCAGCAAGTTGGGCGCTGCTGCGGAGCGGGGGCGCTTTCCCTTCCGCCGGCCGCCGGCCGGGCGCTCCCCGCGGGGCCGCGGCGGCCCGGGCGATGCTGCCCCGCTCCGCCCGCGCCGCGGCCCCGCCGCGCTCGGGGCCGATGCCGCGGCGGGCAGGGCCCGGCCGGCCGCTGCTCTGAGCCCCGCGGCCCCCGGCCCGCGCCCCGCAGCCGCCACAATGCGGCCGGCGGCCGGCAGCACCGCGCTGCTGCTCTGCTGGCTCAGCGGCTGCTGCGCGGCCATCAGCTCCATGGACATCGAGCGGCCCGGCGACGGCCGCTGCCAGCCCATAGAGATCCCCATGTGCAAGGATATCGGCTACAACATGACGAGGATGCCCAACCTGATGGGGCACGAAAACCAAAGGGAAGCTGCCATTCAGCTGCACGAGTTTGCCCCCTTGGTGGAGTACGGGTGCCACGGCCATCTGAAATTTTTCCTGTGCTCCCTCTACGCCCCGATGTGCACGGAGCAGGTTTCCACCCCGATCCCAGCCTGCAGGGTGATGTGCGAGCAGGCGAGGCTGAAGTGCTCCCCGATCATGGAGCAGTTCAATTTTAAGTGGCCGGACTCCTTGGACTGCAGCAAACTGCCCAAAAAGAACGACCCCAATTACCTGTGCATGGAAGCCCCCAACAACGGGTCGGATGAGCCGCCCAGGGGCTCCAGCATGCTGCCCCCCATGTTTCGTCCCCAGCGGCCCAGCAGCGGCCACGATCTGCAGCAGCACAAGGACAGCCTGAGCAGGGCGTCCTGTGAAAACCCCGGCAAGTTCCACCATGTGGAAAAGAGCGCTTCCTGCGCGCCGCTCTGCACGCCTGGGGTTGATGTCTACTGGAGCAGGGATGACAAACAGTTTGCTGTCATTTGGATTGCCATCTGGTCCATTCTATGCTTCTTCTCCAGCGCTTTCACTGTGCTCACTTTTCTCATAGATCCTCAGCGTTTCAAGTACCCCGAGAGGCCCATTATCTTCCTGTCCATGTGCTACTGCGTCTACTCGGTGGGGTACATCATCCGCCTCTTCTCGGGCGCTGAAAGCATTGCCTGTGACAGGGACAGCGGCCAGCTCTATGTCATCCAGGAGGGGCTGGAGAGCACCGGCTGCACCATTGTGTTCCTGGTTCTCTATTACTTTGGCATGGCCAGCTCCTTGTGGTGGGTGATCCTGACCCTGACGTGGTTTCTGGCGGCCGGGAAGAAGTGGGGGCACGAGGCGATCGAAGCCAACAGCAGCTACTTCCACCTGGCAGCCTGGGCCATCCCGGCCGTGAAGACCATCATGATCCTGGTGATGAGGAGGGTGGCTGGGGACGAGCTGACAGGGCTGTGCTATGTTGGCAGCATGGATGTGAACGCCTTGACGGGGTTTGTGCTCATTCCTTTGGCTTGTTATCTAATCATTGGCACTTCTTTTATTCTTTCTGGCTTTGTGGCCCTTTTTCATATCAGGAGGGTGATGAAAACAGGTGGAGAAAACACTGACAAGTTGGAGAAGCTTATGGTCAGGATTGGTGTCTTCTCAGTCTTGTATACAGTTCCTGCCACTTGTGTGATAGCTTGCTATTTTTATGAGAGACTGAACATGGATTATTGGAAAATTGTGGCAACTCAACAGAAATGCAAGATGAACAATCAGACTAAAAATTTAGACTGCATGATGAATAACTCTATCCCAGCAGTAGAAATTTTTATGGTCAAAATTTTTATGTTATTAGTTGTGGGCATTACTAGTGGCATGTGGATCTGGACTTCCAAGACTCTTCAATCCTGGCAAAATGTTTGTAGCCGGAGATTAAAGAAGAGAAGTAGGAGAAAACCCGCAAGTGTTATTACGAGTAGTGGGATCTACAAAAAACCTCAACATCCCCAGAAAACTCACCTTGCAAAATACGAATCAACATTACAACCACCCACCTGTGTGTGAGACCAGGTTTTAGAAGAGACTGTATCTCACCTCACAGACTTACCAATGTCCACAGTAGCAGTCAGAAATTAAAAAATGAATGGTGCTTTTTTTGTCAGAACATTTTACTGTCTCAAGGCACAAAAATGTATCATGCTGAATTCAGGACCTGGTGAAAAACTGAAGGTAAATGTACTCATGGAAAGGTTTTATGTGAAAGAAATATTGTGAATTAAAACAGTCTGTTCTGTTACTAATTTGTAGTTAAGAATCACATCCATCCCTCAGATTAAAAAAAAAAAAACAATAAAAACAAAACCAAACACAAGAACCAACACTTATTTAACTTCTTCATGTAGCCGGGCTGGATTTTCTCCGGCTCTCTGAGTAACAAGGTATAGCCAAGTTTTAGGGAGCAGTGGTTTGATGTTAGGAGGGCCCAAGTGAGCCTTGTCTCTGCAGGGGCGGGAGGAGGCCTGGCCTGGGCGAGGATGCTCTCTGGGAAAACAACCTCCGAGCCAACTTAAAAACCCTTCACTGCTCCTCCCAGCCCACTGGGCTTGCAGTGCCTAAAACAGGCTCGAGCTATAATGCTCACCAATATTCTTTCACCAAGAGAGAAACTTCCTGCACCAGACACAAACTTTGTGAATAAGAATAATGTGCAATACATTTTTTTTTCTTACCATGACATGAAAAGAGAAACAAGTATTTTGCTGTACATAAAGACAACAAAAGAAATCTCTTAACAAAAGAACTAAGAGGTCTAGTCCTCAGAAACCCTTTAGTGTTACATTTTGTGGCTTTTTAATGGAAATCAAGCCAATGTTATACACGTTTGGACTGATTTGTGCAAAAAAAAGGGGGGGATCAATTCAAAGAGACCCAAAGGGCTTATTGACTCTTTCTATTGTTAAACAAATTCTCACTATGAATAGATCAAGAAGCACTAGATTCTGCAAAGGGAAGCTTTGTATAGAGTGATGCTCTTTACTGTGCTGGGGGTGCACAGTTCTCTGCTGTATATATTTGTAATATACAATTATTTTTCATGCTCCACTATTTTATTAAAAATAAAATATGTTCTTTAGTTTGATAATTTTGTGTGTTCTAAACTTTCTCTGATGTGCTTTGCAGTTAATAAACTTGTTTCCCGGATCATTTGGTAAAAGCACACTTTGAATATAATAATTGTTGTTATACTTGCCTGCAAGTATAAATAGAGAGAACAGTAATTTTCTCGGAAGACATTGCAAGGTGGAATGAAATAAATGGATTTTGAAGGTGCATATTTCTGTGAGCCTCTGCAGCAGAGAAAACGGCATGGGCTTTAGCGATGTAAAAAGCTGCAGCGCGTAGAGCAGGAGCGTGTTTACAAAGCGCCGAGATTACAGCAGTGATCCTCGGTTAACAGCCCTTTCAGATTTGCATAGGCTGCGTCCAGCATGTTAAAGATCGCTGCCTGGCTTCGCACAGCTGGAGCGCGATTCAGTCTCTGCCCTTCGGGGAACTTCCCCCTGTCTAACGCCGCTGAAAGTATCACCGTTTGTGCAAGGACTCAGGGGACACCGGGACGCACAAATGCAGGAATTGAATGCTGCTTCAGGGAAGTCACCTGACGAAGCTCAAACTGGGAATGCATTTTCAGGAAGTTTTCGTGTGAAGCTGAAGTTTTCCCTGCAGTTCTGCAGGCGATGCCAGGCTGGGTGATCAGCTGGTGAGGCAGGGGAAGAACCTCCCTTTCTCGGCCAGCTGCTCTAGAAAAGATCCCTTGGTCAGGGATCTGTCACAGAGAGAGCAGATCTTAATGGGAGAGTGGGGATCCTTGTGACAGTCGTGTTGTGGCTGGGAATTGGCCAACAAAAGGTTCTTTAGCAGTGGTTTGGTTTTTCAACTTCTCTGTGCAGTGTGACAGATAAATTCTTGCCTTTTTGTACTCTTTTAATGTGTTCCCAGCAGTGAGGAGGAACTTGAGTGGCAGAAATGATCTTGCAGCTATTATCAATAATCTTCATGTCTAAAGTGCACATAGATAAAGCAGTTTTGATACAAAATGCACCTTTTGAGGAAAAGATCTTTTTTCTCTTTTGTGCCACTGTTTGACACAGGGCTTTGAGATGCCCTGGAAGTTAATCCTGTCAGAGGACACTGTGCTGCAGCCAAAGTAGGACATTGCACTAAACAAATCCACTTGTGAACCTGCTGAATTAATGCCCGTGCATCTGTGTGTGCTCCAGCTAAACCAATGGCACTAGGTCCTGAGAAATGCAGAGTTTTAAAATGACCTTTGTATTGCAGACTGAGGCAGGAGGCCCTCAGGTGTGTGTCATATTTGTGCGTGTCCCCTGAGGGAATTCACACCTGACCGAAGGGCCAGAGCTGGACAGGTTTGTTCAGGGAATGTCCCAGGCTTCTCTCCAGCCTGCAGCAGTCGCTGCACGAAACACCTCACTGTTCTGTGGGCTGCAGAATAGTATTTGCTTATTGCTGATGATGAATTCCTACAGCCTGCTGTCAGGATTCTGAAGAGGGAAAAGTGCAGATAGGTGTTGAGCAGTGGCTGAGCTCCTGCTGCCATTGTGAGTTTGTTCAGTTGTCTGTCAGCTCGGGCCCTTCATTGTCACCAGGGCAGAGCTGCACCTTTTCTGTGAGAATGACAAATGGTGCTTGGCTGGAAGCATCATGCAACAAATAGATTCTTACTCAACTGTAAACCGAGTGTTCAGACTTTATTTATGCTTGCAGCTATTCAGGAATTATTTGGGGAGGTTACGGGTAAGCAAATGAGATTCCTCAAGTACATAATGATGCCGATTCTTTACACCAGGACTAGTGCACTGTAAATGCAGCAGAATGTAATGATTGGCTTTTTTTGAGGACATCTTAAGAATTAATTAAGTCAGAAATTGTGCTTCTTGCTGTCCCATAGCTCCTAACAGTCTTAACAGCTTAATACTGAAGTTGCTACTTAAGGCATTGGAAGCTTATTACTGTTAAAGGAAAGGGATATAGTTATTTTCAAAACAATTAATTTAATACGGTTATTAATAATCAACACAAATTTGTATTCTTGTCTTAGAAGGCCGCATATTAGTTAAATGATAACAACACTAAAAATCATTAAGGCAACATCTCAAAAATATTAAACTTCTTTATTTTTCACAGTAATTTTATATCTTAGTGAAATCATGTTTGAATTTTTACTTGTTAAATTTTATAGGATTTTTCTTTACTGCCAAGGCCCAATAGGTATTTGCTTATCTCAGACCTTTAGGAAAAGTGTCTGTGTGTGGTTATTTTAACAATCCGGTCACTCCATGGGAAACTCATTGAGGAATAAATGTCCAGTGTCATTTGTCAGATAAAAGTTACAAAAGAAGCGCATTCTGTTGGTGTGTACATACACAAAGTCAAGAACCAGATGTTTGCCACAGGCTTGTGAACAGGCAAAAGAAAGGCAGAAAGTTCCTTTTTCTGGCAAAGGTAGCTTGGTAGAACAGTGTGATTTACTGGGGAGAGATTAATGAGACAAGAGTATGAGATCAGCGGGGGGAAATGGGATTCAGGGCAAAACCCCACAAAATTCTAATTACGACGGTAAAACTCTTGTTTCTCAGTGAAACGCTGATGCTTCTCATAACCAGAAAAATAATTAAGCTGAGCAGTTGCAGGTTTAGACCTGACCTGTTGGGACACCCCGAGCTGTGCAGTGCAGGCACCACGGCTGAGAGGATGCGAGGGGCTCAGCTCAGGAATGCTCAGATCCCTTATCAGGCTCTGCCCCAACAGCGTTTCGTGTGTCTGTTCTTCTGCAGCCATCATTCACATCTGGCTGTCCTCCTGGCTGACACACACCCTGCTCCCCCAGCCCTGAGCACCCCTGGCTGCCAAGGGAGGCCTCTGCAATGCTGGGATGCTCCTGCTCAGGTGGGCTTGTGGTGGCAGGTGGTCTCCAGCAACAGAGGGCCTCAAAGGATGAGCCCCAGTGCCTTTCAGTTTAAAACATTTACACATTTCTTTAAAAAATGAAATGTTATCCTCGTGTAATGTTTGCAAGTATTTCAGACAGAGCAGCCAAGTTATTAACAGTGACAGATGATAAATCAGGGCGTCCTTTAAAAGGTGGGTGATGGTGATTATGTGGTCTTGGAGCTTGCTTTGATCAGCAGTGACAGCCCTGTAAGGTCTGTGCCACTCAATCCCCCCTGAAGGGAGATCAGCACCTGTTTGCACTTTGAGGCTCCTCTACCTCCCACTGCCTTCCAGCACTGTTTCATCTTTTTTAGCACACTTGATGTTGATTAGCTTTAAGCAAAGTCATTATTCATTTACAAAACACTCCTTGATGGAGCTGGCTCTGAACTGTATTTCAGTGGCAGTGTTTGTGCTCCAACAGGTCAGGAGGTATCAGCATCCCCGTTACAGGAGCTTTATTTTCAGGGAGCCCCAAGTTACAATCACTCTGAGTGCTAATATTAACCTGGTTTCCATGGTGTTTTGGTCCAGACAATGGTACATGTTGCCCCTGGAGCTGATCAGCTCTAGCCTGCTGTATCTTCACCCGTTTATCCAGCAGAATCACAGGATCAGCTCAGTGAAGCAAACAGGCCCTTCTTTGGCAGATCCAATTTCAGCTCAGTAAATACTGCTCAAACAGCTTTGGGTCTTGCTTGCAAAGTGGAATGGATATTTCCAAAACCAGCACAAGAGGGCTTTGATTCACCAGGGGCTGTACAAATCACAGAATGAGCGCCCGTGGTTATTGCAGGGTGTGGGGCAGGATTTGGGATGGGCAGATGTGAATTCCTGGGCAGGCAGCAGGGTGGGATCAGGCAATCCCAGTGCTCTGAGAACAGATGTGGCTCCTGGGGCCAGCCATGCCTTTCCTGTGGTGCAAAGTTAAAGCTTTGGGGAGCTGTACATCAAAGGCAGGACGGGGCGACCCTTGTGTGTGTTTGTAGGGCATTGTTTAAAGAGGAATTCCTTCAGTTTGTTGTCACTAGTTTTTTCCTTCCATTCTTCAAGATCTCCTCATAGATCTGCTCCACTGAAGTCAATGGGTGTCCAGCTAAATTCAGTGTATGCTTTGAATCAAACTTCCTATCTCAGGGAAAGCATGACCTACAGGAAAAGTTGTTATTTTGATTTTTTTTTCCCACATCAGAGCATCTTTTGAGAATCCCAATGTGACAGAAATTCATGATACAGGAAAAAGTATCAGTGAATGAAACAATTTCAGTTATATTTTCAAAATGTGCTGCTGTGTTAGAATGGACAAGCCCAGTATGTTGCAAAAGCACCTGTCCTTTCAAAGTGGAATTCAGACATACTGGATGTTGATAATGTTGGAATGAAGGTTAATTTTGTATTTTGTTTTAGCACATTTTGGCTTTTTGAGAACACACGGTTCTTGCAAGATGCTCAGCATTAATAAATCTGCATTTCCTGCTGGCGAGGCAGCTCCCAGGGATTCTCCAGCCAGTTCCCATCCTCGCTGCTGCCTGTGCCTCCGCGGGGCTCAGAGCTGCAGCATCCCCGGAGCTAACGAGGAGCTGCCGTGTGCAGTGCCCTGCGTCCCTCCTCCCCTCCCTGAGCAGCACATCCGTCCCCCTTCCCCTGTCCTCCGGTGCTCAGCAGGCTTTCATCACCTGCATGTGCCTGCTCCCCTTCCCCTCCTCTCGAGTGATGCCTCCCTCAGCCTCTAATCTGCCCACACACAGCTCTCTGTGCTACTGGCCAGGACCTGCCGCTGCTTTGAGCTTTTTTTGTTCCACACAAACGAAAAGAGATTTCAAAACTTGTGTTTTATCTTTCTTTTTTGGGTAAAGACTGTGGTAAGAAGCAGAGATTCAAAGTTCTGGGCCAGCAAAGGTGCTGATGAACACAGGAGACTGTCAAGAAG
This sequence comes from Emberiza elegans, assembly GCA_024865655.1. Lineage (NCBI taxonomy): Eukaryota > Metazoa > Chordata > Aves > Passeriformes > Fringillidae > Emberiza > Emberiza elegans. Next base: position 57,588,757 of record JALJVW010000184.1, read on the forward strand.
AGACTGCCAGTTCTGAGCAGGTGCCTTAAACTTGAAAATACTCTTTTGTGGAACAGAGACGTTGTTTGCTTCTGTCTTGTATATTTGTTTTTTTATGGTTCCTTCATCTGAGACTAATGTCCTGTGTGAAATAAAAAACAGGAAAGGGACAAAGAACATTGACCAGTTGATAAAACAGGGGGGAAACAGCCGCCACCTTTCACTCCAAAGCTCTTGGGCTGGGGAGAGCTTTGTGTGCCTCAGAACTGGCATTTCCCAGCTGTGCCCAGCTGCTGTGGCAGGAGCGCTCCAGCTGCCCTCAGCCTGGCTCCTCGTCTGCTCCCGGTCCAGCAGGGCTGCTCCGACAGCTGCATCACAAGCACAGGGACTGTGACTCCTCGTGTTCTGGTAACAAATTCCAGACCTGGCCCGTGGGCACCGCCGTAATTTGATAACATTGGAGTCGTGGTATTGGCATCTGGACCTTTGGCACTCTTTCGGTTGTGCCATTTTCCTTCCTTTTGAGATTTTAGTGGTCAAAATATTTTTATTTCATATTGACAACATTTTGTCTTGTAAATGGATTTTTAAAGGACAGATTTCTATTGGGGTTTAACACCTTTAATCACTGTAGGTGTTGGGGGTGGTTTTAATCAAGCAATCTTTTTTTCTTTTCAAAATTACATTAAAGAACATTTTTGTTCTTTAGGATCCTGATTTTAACAATGAGATATGACAGTTTCCTTAGACTTCTCATCCTTTTGCAACAATCTTGATGCAGCCTTTTTGTTTCTTCAATCCTAAACCTTTCTTGTTTGACATAAGACATGTTAATAATACTTTCATAAGTTATTAATTGACAATTAGTAGAGAATAAAAACCAAGCCACATACCTACATACACTTTTTATTTTGGAATTAATGGATTCAATTTAATACCAGGTAAAAAATGCTATTTAATCAAGTATAGGCATGGTGATAACTGTAAAGGTAAGTTTAAGGACAGAACACTGCACCAAATAAATCTGAACTGTGGGACTTGGCAGATCGAGTATCACTCTGGATCGTTTTGTGCTTGCAAATCCTTTCAGGTGTTTTTAGTAATTCCCCTGTTAGCAGTTCTGCAGTTGAGTTGCAGGATAAAACAGCAATAACAAAACAGCCCCGTGAGCAGGGTGCAGTAGGACCAGAGTGTGTCCTCATGGCAATCCCTGGCAGGAGGTGCAGCCAGTTTACAGAACAGCCCTTGTGCTGAGGTTTGGGGATTTTCATTCCCAGCTCAGAGATTTTGGGACCTCTCTGAAACATAGCTTGCTCTTTCCCCTGTCTCTTTTAGATCTTTATGTGAAGCCATCCAGAGCTGAGCTGTGCATTCCAGGGGCCATGGAACAGACCAGCAGATCTGTCCCAAGCAAGGAATCATCCAGCTAATTTCATTAGGAAGGGTGTTTCAGCTGTGTTTCAGCTGTGTTTCAGCTTCGCTAGTCTGGAGCAGCTCTTGAGAAGCTGAAATCTTCCCTGAAACACACAAATAGGACTTCACAAGTGCAGTGGGTGCCCCCCGTCACCCAGGGACAGTGCAAACGGTGCTGCTCAGAATTCGGGAGCTGTCTGACCAAACAGAGGCTCTTGTGCTGTCGGGAGCAGTTGTGTGCTGAGATAGGAACATCAAGAGTGCACCAAATTTTATGTTTCTTTTCACACTCTGTAATAGCTCTTCAAGGACCTCCTTTGCATATCTAACAAGGAGAACTGTGGGAAAGAGACTTCTGAATCCTGAGCGCTGTAGGGTTGTCTTTGATAGCGAAGCGAGTTTCACAAGAAAGCAAACACTGACTGAGTGTGTCTGTATGGAGTGAGGCAAAACTGCAATCTGTGAGCTCCTCCAGAAAAGACAGGAGAAGGAAAACTGAGCACAGGCAGTAAACAGGCTAAAGATCCTGAGAACAGAGCCACAGGAGGGGGGAAGGAGAAAATGCCTCAAGGGAGTTGGCATTGTTGAAGTCCTAAGGCTAGAGATGCACAAACTCAACTGCTTATTTTTGCACATTAATCCAATCTGGTGCCCAGGAGTTTGGGTTCCATTGCACTGCTCTGAGCCCCTGCTCTCCTCACAGACACAGAAAGGCATTCAGAGTTTTGATTCCACGCTTCCCTGGTTATCCTGGTGAACTGCATCAGTATTTGGAGTAGAATCATTATCTAGCTCTATGCACAGCATCTTATGCAATTAGAAGAGTATCACAACTTTTGATAAACTGAAGTTACCAATGTAGGGTTTTTGAAACAGATCACAACACAGTGGCAAGAGAAGGTTTGAAGAATAATCAAATTCAGAATTCCAGCCTTTACTGGTTTTGTTAATTGACTTATCTGGGGCAACAGGTTCTCCTGCATATTTCTTTGACAATTCCACCCTTAGAGCCCACAGAGTCTGGACGGTGAAGGGGTGTATTGCACAGCTCTTTGATCACTTTTGAAAACTCCTCAAAGCCCTTCATTTGCAGGATAAGATAAAACCAAATTTAAGGCAGAAGGAGGCAAGTCCTTTGCTCCTTTTTTTAACTTCCAAATTCAGCTTCACATGGGCTAGCTCCCAGAAGCAGTGGAGGGTTTAAATACCAGTGGTGGCAGTGGCAGTTTTTGGGTTTGTCTGTGTTTTGGGACCAGTGGGAAGAGATCCTGGAGGCAGAAGCTCAAGTCTGGGTTTGGCAGCCCTGCCAATGTCCCTGTCCTGCAAGGGGCCCCCGCTCTGTTGCTGTTCCCACCTGCGAGTGCTGCTGGGGCTGCTCGGCCCGTTTGGAGCATCAAAGAGCTGCTGTTTGAAATGCAGCCCTGAGCAAGCTCTCCGTGCCTGCAGCAGAGCTCGGGATGCAGGAGACTGGTGTTCTGCTCCCCTGTTTGGTGTGTTTAACACTACAGACATATCTACAACTTGGCATGTAAAAACAGCAACCAAAACAAACAAGCTGGGCTCGTTTACATAACAAAAAGCTCCTTGGCCTTGCAGGAGGTTCCTTTGAAATGTACGATTGTTTCTGGGCTGACAGAGAGGACCTGCCTGGTCTGGAGCTCAACCTCTTGTTCCATACACGCACCAAAAGGCAACTTTTCAGTAAATGAGGCCTCTTCCTTCCACAACGTTTAAACAACCAGACCAAAACCAAACCCGAAGCTGCAGGGGCTCCTGTTATCTATTTTCCCCTAAAGTAGTCTTTTTGAAGCACTAGTGCCAGCTTTGCAGCTGATTTTAACAAGTACAGAATGTGCTTGTGACTGATGTAGAAGTGTACAATTCACGCCATAGCTCCACAGTAACCCTGGGTCACTGCAGTGAGGGCTTCATGGCTTGTTTTCTCATTTTATCTACTCAAAATCACACAGGACTCAAATAGTTGTAGTCTGTGAGTAGTGTCGTAAATGTAAATGGTGAAGTGTCCTTTTCTATCATCACAATCCGCCAATACATAAAACTCTCACCATGGGAATATTGAGCATGTTGATATTTCAAGCCAGTAAATCATATTTCAAGGCAGGCTTAATCTTTTAGACTTGTGCTTTAAATGTACAAGCAGCACTTCAAGAACCTGTATAGTCAGGTGGGTTTTGGTTTTGGGGGTTTTTGTTGGTTTTTTTTACAGGGAAGATCTCTCCTTTTCATTTTGATTATTGACAGAAGTAATGTCTGAAGACAACAAAAGCAACCAGCAAAACAAATCCCCATGTTAATTAGAGCTGTTTATGTTAGGAAAGGAATGGCTGCTTTCTATTTGTTTTGTGCGTTCCCGTGGGATGAGTGACACATGATTCATGTGTTAGTGGTGTATCCCAGGCCTCTGACAGAATGGAAACTGAGTACAGTGAAAGTGACAGTGGAGTAATCCCTTAAAATGTATTGTGGCACTCTGGTGCAGAACAGAACAGGACCACGGATCAGTAACTAAAATAAATGCTCACAATTTCATGGGTTTGAGTCTGCTATCCTAGACCTTGGTATGGCTCCTGTTGGTGTAATATCTGATCCCCTCAAACCATGGGGCTTGTTAACCCCAATATTGGCACCAGAGCTGTACAGCCTGTCACAGATGGTGTCCTGAAAGGCACCAGGGTGGGGAGAACTGTTCCCAGCTGGTGGGGCAGGGAGGTGTAGATACAGCACAGCTTTGGATAGAGCACAGCTTTGGGATAGACCCTGATTTGGGATCCAGCACAGCTTTGGGATCCAGCACAGCTTTGGATAGAGCACAGCTTTGGGATAGAGCACAGCTTTGGGATCCAGCACAGCTTTGGGATAGAGCACAGCTTTGGATAGAGCACAGCTTTGGGATCCAGCACAGCTTTGGGATAGAGCACAGCTTTGGATAGAGCACAGCTTTGGATAGAGCACAGCTTTGGGATACACCACAGATTTGGGTACACCACAACTTTGGATACAGCACATCTTTGGGATAGAGCACAGCTTTGGGATAGAGCACAGCTTTGGGATCCAGCACAGCTTTGGGATACACCACAGCTTTGGATACAGCACAGCTTTGGGATACAGCACAGCTTTGGATAGCCCACAGCTTTGGGATAGAGCACAGCTTTGGGATAGACCATAGCTTTGGGATACACCACAGATTTGGGTACACCATAACTTTGGATCCAGCACAGCTTTGGATAGAGCACAGCTTTGGGATACAGCACAACTTTGGGGTAGAGCACAGCTTTGGGATCCAGCACAGCTTTGGATAGCCCACAGCTTTGGGATCCAGCACAGCTTTGGATAGAGCACAACTTTGCAATAGAGCACAGCTTTGGGATCCAGCACAGCTTTGGATAGAGCACAGCTTTGGGATCCAGCACAGCTTTGGGATCCAGCACAGCTTTGGATAGACTACAGCTTTGGGATCCAGCACAGCTTTGGGATACAGCACAGCTTTGGATAGAGCACAGCTTTGGATAGAGCACAGCTTTGGGATCCAGCACAGCGTTGGATAGCCCACAGCTTTGGGATGCAGCAGGATTTGCCAGTTATTGCTGCGATGGAATTGCACAAGGGCAGGAGGGCAGCGATGCCCCTTTGCACCCATCACCCCCGCCCACGGCAGCAGCGCTGGAGGAAGGTCAGTCACGAGGGGCGATTAAAGCCCTGCAATAACTGAGCAGGATGTGTCACCTTGCCTGCAGCTCCAGCATCATCCCAGCTCACACCCTTCCCCTCCCTCTGCCCCACCCACGCTTGGGTTTCCTTCACCCACTCACTGCTCCGGTGCTGCCTTGCCGTGGTGGCTCAGAGCCTCCCACCTGCCGCTGCCTTTCCTGCCAGTGATGACTGCTCTGTACACATGACTGGATCAATCAGCGCCAACTCTAACCAATATTCCGGTCTGTTACCGACTGACCGTGCAGGGAGGATAAAGGGCAGGCCCCAAGTGCCCCACACAAGGTGAGCAAACCCAGAGAGCTGGGCACGTGTGCAGTGGGGAGCCCTGGGGCCAGCTGGGCTGACTGGGGTGGTGTCACAAGCAGGGGGTGTTTTCCATCCTGAAGCTAAAGAAGAGGTAAAATGAAACAAGTTCAGTAAGGGTGTAGAAGAGACCATGGCTCAGGACAGGACCTTGAGGTGGGTTTTTCACCTGGTGGTTTAGGATTTACAGCTCTCCCCAGTGGGCTTCACTTCCCACCCGTCATTATGTGCTTCAAAGTGCATTTTCTGGGCTCCAAGAATGAACATTGACCTCATTCGAGGGAATATAACGCATGTTTTTCTATTCCTTTTCTGTAAAACATAGATTCCTTTTGGGCTTTGATGGATTAAGAGAGCAATATCTCTTCTTTTCATCATTCTTAATAATGAATAATAAAAATTCTCAACATCATCTATGTTCTAAGAAGCTGAGCACTTCACACAAGTATTTGTTAAACAAGATTTTTCTAGCTGGTAATTTTTTGTTGGTTTTATCTACATTAATATTTCATCTGCCAGGTGATTTCTCAATTAATGGGGCATTATGCAGTCCACATAAATAATACGGGGTTTCAACGGCATTGAGAAAAAAAAGAGAGAAAGGTACAGAGGTAACCAAAGCATATTCAACTGATGAAAAGCTTCATTGGTTTTGTAGGAGATTCCCCTATTTTCATCACCTGAACATTTCACTCCAAAACATTTAAATGAATTTCTCATGTGGTTTACTTTGGAAGTAGACACTTAAAAATTGCACAGAACCTTCTGCTTTTTTTCCACTGGCTCCCTGATTTCCATAATAGATGCACCAGTTGCACAGTTAAATGAATAATGGGTTTTTAACTGCCAGTCCTCCATGCAGCTGTGAGAGGTGAGCAGGATGATTGTCTCCACTTGGTGCATCACCACTGTAATTAAAGCTCAGTGCAAGACTGTGCTTTCAGTCACAGCCCTGTGGGATTGCATCTCATCAGCACCTGGAAGGTTCTTTTGCAATTAATGATTTTGCATAAGCATCAGTAATTGTCCTGTGATGGACAGGAAGATGCAGCTCTGGTTTGCTAAGGCTGGGTGACAGAAATCATCACCTGGCTCCGTGTCCATTTTTTCTTTCTTTATCCAGAATGTTAATTTTTCAGTTGGTTTTTCTTTTTAGCTCTTACAAAGGAAGGTCCCCTCGTATCTGAGTTGCAACCTTCACATTGCTTTCTGATGATTGCCTAGAAACTTTGATGCTTCTTCTTTTTCTTTCATCCGTACCAACCTCTGGGTGAACAATCTGAATTTTATTTTTGCCTTGTTCTTCCTCCATGGACCACCACGTCCGAGTTGCATGTGATGGCTTCCCCTTCTGCTCACAGAGCACGGCTACAATCCTTCTTTTCTGCCCTGGCTCGTGGGTGAATTGCAGCTTGCTCATGGTGTGTCTGGGTAGGTAGAACCTCTTTGTGCCCCCCCAGTGAACTCCACCCTGTCCCAGCTTTCTGGTCCCCACGTTCCTGCAGGGCTCATCTGCCCGTGTCTGGCCTGGATGGGGCCGTGGCACCGTGTGCTCTGCCCTCCCTTTGCGAGGTGCCTGCTCTCCACCACTCCAAACACTCCCCAGCCCTCTGTGGATTCTGTCACCCACACCCGTCGCTCACCAGCTGGGTGTCATACCCACAGCTGCTCCTTTGGATGGCACCTTTAGCACTTAATTATTATTTTCCAGCTAAGCTTTGTTTGTGTTGCCTCTGCGAGCAGGTGGAGCATCTCTGAGGCATCTCCTAAGTGACTGCGTTGTGATCCCTGTCCCACCCTGAAAGCCTCTGCTCTGCCGTGCTGTCTGCACAAAACCAGCGTTAGTTAGACACCTGGGGGAGTGGGATTGCCTCTTGTTGTGAGGGCCAGTATCAGTGGCCAGCCTTCAGGTGGTTTTCCTGCCCCTCATCTTCCATAAAGTCCCTGGGGAGAGAACCCCCAGGGCTTTTTATGTGCTGGGTCACTGCTAAGTGGGTTCTGATCCATCACCGAGGCTCATGAGCACAACTGCAGTGGAAATAATGCATCATTACAATTGTTCAGGGTGACTGTGTGACAAGTGCATTGTGTTTTTTAAGCTGGGCAATCAAATCTTCAGGTTCAGGATATCAGCTGACTGCCCTTTGGTTGTGAAAGAATTATTGTATCACTTGTACCCAGCTTTACAAAACCAGTCAGGTGCATCCTTTCCTTTCTGGCTCCCTCTAAAGTGTTCGTTGTGTTTCTGAGTCATAGCCACACTCCATCACATTAAATGCTTTTTCAGAAGTGACAGCCTCTAATAGCTCTTCCCCTATTGTCCCACCCTGGGCCCCATTTGAATCTGTGAGTTTTAAAAACACTTTGAAAATCCCACCCTTTGCCACGGGACTTTAATCCTGCTCACATATAGGGAAACAAACCCTTAGATATGATTCAAATATGAACTACAAAAACCTGTAAAAATGCTCACAGCTGTGTGAGTCTTAAGGTTTTGTTCCCTCTTGATTAAATATTTGGGGTTTTTGCTTAACATTCATTAATGCCAATAAAGGCTTTGATCTTTCTTCCATGAGGGCGTGGAATCTGCCTTTTGTTAGCCAGCACTGAGGCTAAACAGGTACTGAATTACTTCTGATTGCACAGCCAAACCTCTTCAGCAGAAGAAAGATATTTTGTTTACTTACCTAGATCTGCACTAACAGTCAGGTGCAATTTATTTATCAAGGTATAAAATTTGACAGAGAGTGCTCAATGCAGCCTCCAAGGTGGCAGGAAAATCACCCTGAATAAAGAGCTCCATAGGTAAGGGAGAGCCACCGATTTACTAGGAGCAGAAAACAACTCAAGAAGACAATTCATGGGAAGCTTGTCCTGCCTTTGTGGAGCCACAGATGTGCACTGGAAGGCTCTGAGTCAGGCTCTGTTGAAACAAGCTCTTTCTCAAGTCCTGTAGGTAAGAACTGCTTCTTTTACTGCCTGGCTTAGCACATGTGACTTCCAACTTCATCTCATTTTTTCCCTATAGATAAAATGAGGCTATTGATGCAAAGATACCTCACTGGTTCAGCCTCTGAGTTACAATCAGAAAAAGTCAGCACATCCTGGCGTTACCATAGCAGGACCTGTGAACTCTCCAGCCTCAGTTCTGTGCTCTGGAGCCCTGCTGGATTCAGGGCAGCTCCAGCTGCTCCCCGGCAGAGCAGGTTGGTTTGTGGCAGGAGCTGTGCCATTCCTGCAGTGTGTGCAGGGAGCAGAGCAGTTCCTGGGCTGCTTTTGAGAAGTGAGATTCGGATGGAGCCACACAGGAAATGGCAGAGGCCCCAAGTGCCTGTTTGGATGTTCTGGGTGTTTAACAGGCTGCTGGTCCTTACTGGCATCACTTCAAATGGCTTTGATTAATCTGTTTCCTGGATCACTCTGGTAAGAGTCAGCAAGGTACACACGATGTGCCTTATGGGTGTGATACCCTGCCAAAGCCCCTCCCTGTCCTGCACAAACGTGCATTTCACACATGCACCAGGGGAGAAAAGTGCATGGACCCTTCTGAGAGCAGGGCTTTAAAGGGTTTTCTCCTTGTAACACTGCAAAGAACTTGGGAAGTGATTCAGGACTGACCCCCTCTGGCACAGTCAGCATCCCCAGGGGATTAATCTGAGGTTTTCTGATCACACTCTGGAATGGGGACAGAACTGTGATTCTCTCCTTGAAAATGTTCTGAAAGTGCTGAGTGCCCGTCCTGTCCCCCCAGTCCAGGCACAGATCAGATGTGTTCAGATATGAGAGCTCTGGGGATTCAGGGTTCCTTTGGCCAAAGTCATGGGTGCAGAGAAGTGATACCAGCCAGACAAATGCCTCTTTCCAGCCCCTCTGCACTGCTGCTCAGCATTTTCACACAGGTCCCTGCAGCACTCCCCAGGCCAGGAATGATGAATATTTGCGGTTATTTATTCTGGTTGTGTTTGTGCTGCACAGGGCTCCTGTGTCAGGACAGAGTCAATGCAATCAGCCCGCACAATGGAGGCTGCTCAAGGAGCTGAGCTCGTCCGTCCCAACGCAGCCACTCAGGCTCTCACGCTGCTCTAACACAGAAAGGGATCTCGAGCTCAGCAGGAACAAAGCTCAGCATCACATCCAGCAGGCCCATTCAAACCCCCAGAAGAGGATGCTATCTGAATTCCTGAGACTCTCGAGCTGGTTGGTTGAACGCTGTGCATGCAAACAGCCCTTTGATGATACAGTCCCTGCACTGAGGGAAGGGAACCGCAGCTCTTGAGTCACTTGCAAGTTCTTCAAACAAAGCTTTTTTTTTTTTTTTTTTTTTTTCTTTTTTTGCCTCCACACACTGTTACCCTGTGGTTCTGTGTCCTGTTAGAGCAGATTGCAGAAATTCTCATTCCCTTATTCTTGGCCCCTTTATTATTTTCCTCTGAATCGCTGCTTTATTTTGGTTGTGTCCCAAAGCAGAACTGTGACATTTTCTGGTTTAAAAATAGCAACTGAAGGGAAAAAAAGTAGAAGCAAGGTTTGTTTTTCATTGGTTTTGCTTTCAAAATTGCTGCAAGGTCTGGTGGAGAGCACAGCCATGCAAACACTGAATCAGCAGAAGGGCACAGATGGTGATCTGTGATGAACACAGGAATTGTGGCTGCTGCAAGGGAAAGCAGGAACCTCTTCTGCTGGGCTTGTGGCTGCTGGAGCAGAAATGCAGATGCATGCATGGCCTTGTGCTGCCGTGTTTGGGAATTGCCCCCTTTGGGCTGCTTTGGGGCACCAGGGCTTTTCAGTAATGATTTTAAGAATTGTTTTAGTGGATCATTGCCATTGGTACCTTCTGTTACAGTGAGTAGCTGTGAACAATACTCCAATAACTCAGCAGCAAGAATTTAAGGTGTAGAAAGGCTGAGGAAAGGGTTGTAGAAGGCAAGGTAAAGAAATAGGTGATGTGTGAAAAAATAAAAGGGAATAGGGTGGTTATGGATCAGAAATAAAGGGAGTAAAAGAAACAATTTCCCTTCACATTCTGGATATCTGTACAGGGATATGGATATAAATATGTTTAATCTCCTGCTACCATTCACATCGTAGCAGCACCTCTGAGTTTCAGTTCTGTCTCAAGACATCTGTGTGCTAACACAGACCAAAAAGACTCTCCCTGCCCTAAATAATTTTTTCTGACTAGTACAATGTGATATTAGCAGGGCTTTGCAGCCACAAGAATCAGCTTTAAAAGGATGTTAAATCTAGGCCACTGCAAAAGAATCTAGTGAAATAAGGGGAGGGATGGAAAAGGAAGGAAAGGGAAACAGTCAAGATTATCACTGGGAAAATATGTCCCACTTTTGGGGTTTTCTTCCTTGTACTCTACTCAGAAAAGGGCACAGGTGAGGATGAACCACAGCACAAAAAATGGCACCGGGACAGCATGAGACGCCTCAGGCAAAGGTTTGTGAGAGCATCCCTGTGGCAGTGCTGTGCCACATCAGTGCTGCAGACACAAGTGTTCACTGGGATTAGGGGTGATGGAAGGCAGAGCTCGTCCTGCCTGGCAGAGGGAACACAGTGAGTGCACCAAAACCTGCTGTCCCTCTCACTGATGGCAGCACAAAACAGCATCTGGCAGCAGCAGCCTCTGCTGTGGGAGTTACAGAGCTGTGGTGATGGGAGCAAACACAGCCTGACCGCTGGGGCTGAGGGCTGTGACAGGTTCCGTCAGGCAGGGACGGACAGGGAGCTCAGCCAGGGATCAGCCCTGGCTCTGCTGCTGGCACCTGGCTCACCCAGGGGGCTGGGGTAGCTCTGCATGTGCTGCTGGCACTGGGCACAGGAAGGCTCCGGGGACAGCCCCAGTGCAAGTGTTTGAGTGGTGCCAGTTTGGTGTGCACAGCTCAGGCAGGCCTGGGGTGGCTCTGGGTACTGGAGTGCAAGGAGAGCATGCCAGCTGGTGGCACATGTCCCGTGTCATCCTGTGTCGTGGCATGTCACGTGTCACACAGAAGGCACGGAGGGGCAGTCTGGGCCGGCCAGGGGATGGCAGGAGCATCCCGAGCTGCCAGCCCTGCCCTGCCCTGCCCAGGGTGCCCAGCTGGTCACTGCCTGGCACAGCCACCCTGCCCGGGCTGCCTGCAGGGTCCCCTGGCAGTGGTCAGTCCCTGTGCGTGGCTCTAAAATATCAGCATTTGTTCTCCTCCAGCTCAGGGCCAGCTCTGCTCTGCTGGGAAGGCCCAGTGCAGCCCGGGGAAGGGAGTGGGTGCTGCCAGTGAGGAATGACGCTCTGGTAACTCAGCTGAAGCAGAATACTGATATCCAGCAGATTTTTCTCCAGTGCATGGGTAGGAACTGGAGATTCCCGTGACCTGAAGAGGAGCTGGCTGGCCCCAGCACAGCCTTGCTTGCCCCCAGCTGTCCCGAGTGCTTGAGCAGGGTCAGTTCCTGCCTCTCCCAGCCACCAGCTCTGCCCACAGTGGCTGCTGCAGGAGTGGGAGCAGATGCTGTGCAAGTTATTAAGTGTCACTTTCAATTCAGCCTGACAAGAATGAGTTAATGGAGGAGCTCCGTTACAATGGCAGACAGGAAAATAAAAGCCACGCTGAATCCACTTTCCTTGTCTCCCTTGTTTTCAAAGACAGTGCTCCTGGCATAACACAGAATGCCCTGTTCATTCATTTGCTGATAATGCTGCTCCCTCTGGGGTGAGCCGCAGCTCCTTCATGGATATAGAGTAACTTATTCAACCACAAAGGGAAACCTCTTCCTTCCTTTAAATTGTTCGCAGGCTACCAAAGCAGCTACTGACGATGACCTACATATTGCTGGCTACTTTTCTCCTAATAGCATTGAAAAACCGAGATAACAATCTTGTTTTTTCAAGTGCTTAAGATCTTATTGCTTCCATCCTTGTTTCTGCCAACTAAAACTAGGGGTTATATTGTACTGTGTGAGTCTACACCAGGGAATTTTAGAAAGTGCTCGACCTGGGTTACGATCTCTACATTTATAGTTATAAATACAAATTAGCAGGTTTAATAAGCCAAACAGAAAGCATCAGACAAGCTGGTCTTCGGTTTTATCAATGGAAATGTGGAAATCTTGGACTCAGACCGAGAAGTTCACTGCAAAATGGAATAACTAAGGGTAGACTTTTGCCTACTAGTCAAGCTTGGATGAAATCGTAGGGTTTTCTTGTCATTTGTTGTGCTGATTTTAAATCACATAGACTCGTGTCATTGATTTGCAGGTTCCTGTTTTACACCTTCCTGAAGTTTAGCCCCAGATTGCTCTGAGAAGTGCTTGACTGTGCTCTGAAGTGCTTGAGGAGTGTGTCTCAGACCACTGTCCTGCAAAAGTGCCTGTGTACATTATTTATTTAATATTTAAATAGTACTTCAAGAGACTTGAGAGAATTCTGTACGTGTTTAAAATTGAGTACATGTGCAAGAATTTGGAAGTGTGTGTATGGTCATATGAAGGTTTTTTCCTGCTCCCAAGGGTTTTTATGTTTTAAAGTGGGAGTTTAGACAGCCAGAATTCCACAGACCCTCAGATTCAGCTGTACTTGCAGTGTGGCAAATGGCATGGCAGCACAATGCAGGAACAGGTATGTCTTTTTTGGGGAGTTTTCTTCCTCTTGCTCCAAAGCTTTCTTTGAAAGATTATTTCCTTAATGGCTGCAGCTTCCCCAGAGGTGCTGGTGAAGGGTTGGGAATACACAGCTGGGCGCTGGGTCACTCTCAGCAGTGTCCTCATGTCCTGTGTGTCCTGGGAACGGTGACCAACCCCGGATCTTTCTCCATCGCCCCAACGCTGGGGCACCTTGCACCAGCTTCCCTCCTCTGGCATTTCGCAGATCAGGTGAAACCCTTGGGAGATCCCCATCCTCTGGGGCCTTTCCTTGCCAGTGTCCTGTCCTTTGAGCTGACATCCCTAAGGATGGTGTGTTCATGTCTCCTTTCTGGCTCTCAGTGTGAGGGAGCTACACCCGAGCACAGCTGCTGCGCCATTAACTCAGCATCATGCCTGGTGTTACAAGAACCACCTACACCAGTTGCTGCAGGTGGTTCTTAAATTTCAAAGACTGCCTGACAGGACTTCTTAACAACTGCCCTTCAGTTTCCAGCTAAAACTCATTTTCATCTCGTAGCTCATTCGGAGGCTCAGCCCACTGGAGGTTTTTCTGGGGGCGATGTGCATTCAAAAGCCTGAAAAAAAGTGAATTCTTTTGAAAGCAGCAACACCCCTCATCTCCCTTAGAAGTAAGTACATATAGATTCAAAGCCATGTGCTTTTAAAACTCTCTTTAGTCCCATTCTTCCCTTCCAAGCTGCCCTTGATTTTGCCTCTTTGTTGCTGATTCCTCCCCGCTCCCTTTAGCAGTGTCCCTGATTTATGTGTCAGTGCTGAGTGCATCTGATCAAAACATGGCAAAGTTGCTGGTTCAGCACTCGCAGCAGGGGATGCAGAAATGGGCTGTGTCTAATCCCACTCTGTGCTCCTGCCACAGCCCCGGGAGCTGCCAGCTGGCAGAGGAGCTGGGCGGAATCTGGGGAAACAATGGCAGGTGCTCAGAGCGCGTCCAGGACAGCGCGGGATGCTAAACCAGCTCCTCTCCCAGCCTGCTCAGACTTTCAAATGGAAACTGCGTCGGTTTCAAGGCACAACCCGCATTAAAGAGCGTGCTCGGTGCTGCGAGCGGCAGGAAGAGCGGGCAGGCTCCAGAGCCACGTTTGGGGTGGGATTGTACTAAATTATACCTATATTCACTTCTGCTCAGAATGGAGCAGCTCTAAGAAGCTGAACTAGGTAGGGTGGTGGTTTTTTTTAACTTCAGCCCAAGAAAATTTTGTGGGAGGAGTCACTTTGGAAAGGTGGGAAAGCCTTTACCCTCAGGTTGCCTCAGTAAGAAGCTCCCGCTGTGATACTTGAAAGCCCAATAGACATGTCTGAATTTATAATACACTCTTGAAGTATTCATTCATAATCCTGTAGGGATTTTCAAAGCCACAAAGAGAATGTATTTCTTTTAACTGGCTACAGGGAAAATATTAGTTCCTGCTGTAATAAACAAATAGTCTATTTTGGTGCAAGAGGAAAAATGTGAAGAGTCAGAGAAATGAAAGGGGAACAGTTTTGAAACTCTTGGAAGTTCCTGTTTTTCTAAAATATATGACACACCATGAACTATTTCCCCCTCTTCCTTTACTCCTTGAAAGTTCAGTTGTGACCTGGTGCTCCACCAGTGTGACTCAAAGCCACTGCATTGCTACCAGGTGAACTCTTTAGCCAGGTGACTGTGCAATTAAAGGTAATACTGAGATAGAAAAAAGAAAAATGGAACAGAAGGACCATTTTGCCCTTGTCTGATTTGTTTCCCAGTCTCCAGGCACATCCAAAGGAGGATTCGTGGCATTGCACCTATTCTCCATGCAGCCACGTCTGTTTGCCTCCACAGCTTTGTATGGGCTTGTGCCGGGCACTGAGTGTGGCCAGCAAACACAGGCCTGCACAAATAGGGCCAGAGTGGTGCTGGGCAGAGCCTGGGAGCAGCAGAGTCCTTATTCAAAGGAATTCTGTTGCCATCAGGCTAAAACTGAGCTTTTGTTACTGAAAAAAGAAAAAAATAGTAGTAATTTCTAATCAGGCATTCAATTCCTAGCCCTCGTCAGCACAGAACTCCTGCAGACTTCTACCTCTCTTGCAGCATGCTGAGACAAGCCCTTAATGTACCCCGTGGATGCTGGAATTTCAGCAGTATCCATCCTTTGTGCCTCGTGTGCACATGAAGTGAATTTCATAAACAAGCACAGGCCCTTGCTGGCAGCTGAGCTGCTTGCAAACACTTTACCCCCAGCTCACAATGGCATTCTGAAAGAAGGGCTCCAGTCCACTCTCTCTGCTGTTGTTGTGAATGATGAGATTTGCTTTTAGAAATAGGGAAGGAGACAAATTTAAATTTGTTCTTAAACTTCTCTTCTTTGTCTTTTCTATACCATTCCATATACTCCTTACTCTATTCTTCAGAGGAGGCACAATGGCTGCCTAAATTCAGCAGCCACAGCAGCCAGGGGAGGAAATGAGAAAGAACAGTTCACCTGAGGGCAGCCAAAGGCAGCTTGGAGCAGGCACAGTGTAAATTCACCCATTTTGGTGAGGAGAACACAAAAAGCTCCACTCAGAAGAGAGTGTGCAGCACCGTGTTCCTGCTGGAAGCACCAGTGACTCCTGTGATGAGTGTATGAGATCAGGACCGAGCTGGACCTGATACGTGCCCACATTTCCCCTAGCACAAGCTGGTTTTGCTAGAAGTCTGTTAATCCATTGTGGAGCCAATCCAGTTTTGTTAAGCTTGTGAAATCAGAGCCTGAGGTGGAATAGATGCAGATCATCCTGTGTGCCCACATCTGAGATCCTTCCCAAGATACCCATCTAAGAGATGATACTGAGAGAGAATTATCCTGCCTGAATAACTACTGGGTTTAGCTACTATGAATTACAAAAGCCTTCCCTGCAAAAGGGAACTCAAGTTTCCCTGGATGACCATGCTTTAATTATACACCAGAACAGGGCCAGCATTCTCATTGTTGTGTTGTAATTTTACATTCTGTCAGGCTTGATGAATTAACTTGCACTGCTGCCAGTGTGAGGGAGCACAAACAAAGGCATTGTAGTCATCAAAATAAACGTGACATGAGAAAAGCTTGGGGCAGCACAGGGGAAATTGGTGGGCTAAGCTGAGCACTGAAACTCCTTATCAACAGAGGGCAAGGTTTGTTAAATTTACAGTAAATAACAAAGCAGCCAGCACGCAGGTGGAGGCTGCAGACTGCAGCGTAAGCACTTCAAATTCACCACGGCAAATTCCCTGTGCCATCTGAGCCCCCGCCGCCCAGCCTGACTCACCTGATTGGGGAGCTGAGGAGCAGCAGGCTCTTATCTTGGGAAGTCACTCTCAGCTCAGCTGGGAGCAGCACGCTGGGAGCAGCGTTTTCCTCTATAAACACATTAATTGGAGTCCCTTTCCCTGCTCTACGTGTGCAGGACTTGCAGGGCTAATGGGAGCTCTGCAGCTTGTCAGCCTGCTGCAAACAGCCCTTCCTGGGCTCACGGCAAGCTCAGCTGCCTTTCCTTGTGTACAACAGCTCATCAACAGCTTCTCCTGGAAAATGATGTTTTACTGCTCCTGTAGGAATGCAGGGACTGAGTGAAACCTGCTCTGTCAGGTCCACGTTCAAAATGTCCAAAATGTCATTGCAGGCTGTTACAAAAGACAGAACCAGGCACTTGGCTGTTGAGAGATTCTCATTTGCAGCGCTGAACTTTATGAATTAGAATGGCCAATGAGGAAAATGGGATTTTGGTTAGAAGACAGTAGAGGTCAGTGGGTATTTTTTATATTGCAGAAATCAGTGCTTTTGCAATGATGTTATAAACTAATGTACTTAGACTTCATTCTGCATTTTACAGTATTTTGGATGAGTAGCAGATTGAAAGGGGTCATGGAAATACAGATACGGGAAATCTCAGATATACTGGTATTTATTCTGTTGCAGGTTTGCTTCCAAGCTCCGCTGAAAGAGAAGCTGGTGCTTATGCAGAGTCCCAGACAAATCTGCATATGCCAACCTGGCTTTATTTTAGGAGGTGCAAAGACATTTTACAGCTGTGAATTTCACCTTGGCCTGTTTTTCTAGTCTTTATAGACTGGCTCTTTGCCTGAATACCCAAACTGCTGAAAGTCAGAAAGTTAGCAGTAAATTGTGCTTGTTTGTGAGCAACTTCAATTGTCATGTATATTTTATGTAATCATTTTCCATCTTAGTGAACTTAAGTCCGCATTGAAATCTTCTAATATAAATTCTGCTATTTAATCTTCATTAGGGTGTCTTTTTTCTCTCTCCTTTAAACCATTGTGGATTAAAATAATTGCTTTTGTTTAGCTCGTGGTCAGAGACTCACCTGGCCCGTCTCTGCAGGCGGTTTGCCAGCGCCCAGGTCAGTGTTTTCCCCAGAGCCAGCTCCTTGTGCAGCTGCCCTGGGAGGCTGTGCAGAGCCTGTGCCCCAGCTAGAACCAGATTAGCTGTGCCCTTTGTCACTCACAGCTTCCGTGGGGCTTCAACGGGGCAGGAAATTACTGCCAGCGGAAAATGAGCAAAGCACAGAGGATGGACGCTTCAAGAGACAAAGATTTTCTCTGTCACAGCCGCCATGAGCTAACCAGACCCCACTGAGAAAGGGGGCAAATATCACCTGGGGAAGTTGCAGCCAAAGTTAAGGGAAAGCAAACTGAAATCTGAAAGGGAGAAAGAAAGCCTGTGGATGTGGCAGCACAGGCGCAGATGGAAGCTGCAGATCTGCTCCCAGGAATGCAGCTCACCCTGTGGGTTCCAGGGCTGGCACCATCCATGGGCAGGGCTGGCTCTACAACCCATTATTAAAGGTGATCAGCATTAGCCCTGCTGTCATCCGTGCTAAGAAATCTGATCATGTTTACTTTGAACCGCTCCACGGGCTTTGTTCTTCGGGGTGAGAACTCGAAATGGGGCAGGAGGATGTTCTGCAGCTCCCGTGTGGGGCAGCAGGGCTGGCCCTGCTCCTGCACCTCCTGTGCTGCTGGGGTCAGCAGTGCCGTGGCCATGGTCCTCAGCCCTGGGCATCCCTGCTGGGACTCTGCAGAACTGGATCCAAATGTGCTGATCGTGACGCTTCTGGGTTAGCTGGGAAACCCCAGAAATTAACAAATTAAAGACTTGATGTGTTCTCTTAGGTTTCCTTCTTCAGTCCTCAGTTCACTCTCTTCTGACAGTGCTGTAATACCTTTTCCTTTGGCTCCATTCCTTCCTGCCTTTAGAAAAATGATGCTCACAAGAACAATCTTCCTCTCCTTCTCCAAAAGAGTTGAAAATCATGAAGTAGAACTTTGAATCAGGAAAGTGAGAAATGTTTTGGGACAGACATTGTAAATATGAGAGCCATGGCCCCTAAGGGTAATGACTACAATAAAGTGTCACAGAATTAAGAGCAGCCTGCCATATCTACCCTCACAGGACACAAGGTTATTTGTAAAAAAACCCCAAACTTTAGAGCCACAGCAATGGGAGAAGCTAACCAACCACTAAAACAGGCATTATATGGATAAAAATAGCGCCAGCCTTAAAAGGGGGTTGTGTTTAAGACATTTGTCCAGTTCTTACCTTTTTCTGTTCCGCATTATCTACTCTTTCTATTCTCAGTCATCTTTCCTAAACCTTTGTACTGCCCAGCCAGCACATTCTGGCTGCACCTTTGCCAGAGCTTTGCTTCAGGATGGTGAGATCCCTCCTAGCCTCACTGACAGAGGCTGTACCCTGTGAGTGCCCCAGGGAGCAAATGGGACTGTGGGGAGTCACCTCCAGGGATAAATCCCCCAAAGGGGGAATGCAGGGGGCTGCTGACACCTCATGCCCAGACTGGTTTCTATTCCTTGTGGCTGGAATCCCCCATTAACGCAGGGCATGAATCAAGGGTGACTGTGGAGGGACAGATGGTGCTGGGTCTGACTGTGATTTAAATGAGACATCCGTGGTGTGGGAGCCTTGTTGCTATTTCTGTACACCAGGCTAAATGACAGTCTCCTAGGGAAATTACACTTGGGACTCACTGCTTCTGTCCTTTCCTGATTTCCAGGTGTTCCCTGTCAGATTAATGCCAGAGCAGGCTGCAGGTTGGGTCCTGAACTCTGGGATTTGGTATCACAGCGTGGCACTTTGAGACTGCTCCGAAGCAGATTCCACATGAAGGTGTCCACATCCCACCTCTGGGAAAAGGGTGAGGAGCTTTGTGCTATTTCCACATGAAGGTGTCCACATCCCAGCTCTGGAGTAAGAGTGAGGAGCTTTGTGCTGAGATATTTCCACATGAAGGTGTCCACATCCCACCTCTGGGAAAAGGGTGAGGAGCTTTGTGCTATTTCCACATGAAGGTGTCCCATCCCACCTCTGCTGCTGCCAGCCCAGGGGTAAGGGTGAGGAGATAAGTGTGCGGTGCTGTGCTGTGCTGAGCCGTGCCGTGCTGAGCCGTGCTGTGCTGGGCTGTGCTGTGCTGTGCTGGGCTGTGCTGTGCTGTGCTGTGCTGGGCTGTGCTGGGCTGTGCTGTGCTGGGCTGAGCCATGCCGTGCTGAGCCGTGCCATGCTGTGCTGTGCTGTGCTGTGCTGTGCTGTGCTGGGCTGTGCTGTGCTGTGTTGTGCTGGGCTGGGCTGTGCTGTGTTGTGCTGTGCTGTGCTGTGTTGTGCTGTGCTGTGCTGTGTTGTGCTGTGCTGTGCTGTGCTGTGCTGGGCTGAGCCATGCCGTGCTGAGCCGTGCCATGCTGTGCTGTGCTGTGCTGTGCTGTGCTGTGTTGTGCCATGCTGTGCTGTGTTGTGCTGGGCTGGGCTGTGCTGTGCTGTGCTGTGCTGTGCTGTGTTGTGCTGTGCTGTGCTGTGCTGTGCTGGGCTGTGCTGTGCTGTGCTGTGCTGTGTTGTGCCATGCTGTGCTGTGCTGTGTTGTGCTGTGCTGTGCTGTGTTGTGCTGTGCTGTGCTGGGCTGTGCTGTGCTGTGCTGTGCCATGCCGTGCTGTGCTGTGCTGGGCTGGGCTGTGCCGTGCTGTGCTGTGCTGTGCTGAGCCGTGCCATGCTGTGCTGTGCCATGCCGTGCTGTGCTGTGCTGGGCTGGGCTGTGCTGGGCTGTGAAAAAACAACAGGAGCAGAAGTGCTGACTGCTTCCGAGTTCTGGCTCCTGGTCTCTTTTCTGCCTTGCCCTTAATGAACATTTAATTGGCTAAAGCTCTGATTATCCCTACAGTGAGCTGGCAAGCCCAGATAACTGTCTAGATTCTCAGATGATATAAATAGGCACAGTTCCAGTGAGCGGAAGGGAGAAATGCTGATTTACCCAGCTGAAAGCTTGGCCTGGTAATTCAGTGGTTTTGTTTTTCATTCTTTTTTCCCGTGTGGAGCTGTATTCCCAACTGCATGCAGATGCTTCCTAACCCTCAGCTTTGGGATGGCAGCCTGTACCCACCTGATGTGTCCTCTTCCATCCTGCAGCATTTTATTAGACAAAAGGAAAGAGGATTTCTTCTAGTTAGATATTTTCTAATAATCTTTTGACAGCAGGGAATCCCTATAGCTACAAGTTTGATCTATATGTCTATGTGTATAAACTTCTAGGGAATGGATGAGAGAGCAGCAAATGCTATTCAAAAATGAATACTGTAATTCCTGGGGATTGAGTTCCAGCAGAACGAGTTGTGTATTGGAAGCAGCTTTTTCTGATAGCACTTAGACACCCAGGTAATCTCAAGCTTCCTGCCGAATACACAGTCTTTTTAGGGATACAAATTTATATCCAAAAGTCTCTGCATGCATTAACTAATATTGGAAATTATTGACTTGGTTGCAAATACATGTGGATGCATGTGAGTTTGATGATTTTTTTATTTTTTGCCTCCAGATTTTTCAGTTGAAAAAAACAAAATAAAACCCAACCAAAGAAAGCACCATATGCAGTGAACAGAAAGCAATGTTTGTTAGTGTTGCTCTCCCTTGCCCAGGCGTGTGTGAGAGCACCAGCCCTGCCTGAGCAGCGAGCTGCAGCTTTCTGCAGAGCACTCACAGCTGCCCCATGGCACAGAACCAAGGCGCTCAACTTTAGACCCCTTGGAGACAGAAACCCAAGGGAAGATTCTTGGTGATGGGAGCCCAGAGCTGTTTGCAGGGCCCGTAAGCGTTTGAAATGCTGTTAGTGTGGGGTGTGCAGGAGGGTTTCAGCTGCTGAAGCATGCAGAGGTGTTTGGGGACAGGAACAGAGAGGCTGCCCCTGCTGAGCAGGGACCTCTGCAGTCGGTGGCCATGAGGCTCTGGGGCACCTGAGCACCCCTGTCCGGGCTCAGGTCAGGATTCCTGATGGTGCAGACAGGGAGATCACACTGTGCTGCACCTGAGCAGGCTGCAGCAGCAATGCCACTCAGCAGCAGATCCATCTGAGCAGGCTGCAGCAGCAATGCCCGCTCAGCAGCTGCATCTGAGCAGGCTGCAGCAGCAATGCCCACTCAGCAGATCCATCTGAGCAGGCTGCAGCAGCAATGCCCTCTCAGCAGCAGCTGCATCTGAGCAGGCTGCAGCAGCAATGCCCTCTCAGCAGCAGATCCATCTGAGCAGGCTGCAGCAGCAATGCCCTCTCAGCAGATCCATCTGAGCAGGCTGCAGCAGCAATGCCCTCTCAGCAGATCCATCTGAGCAGGCTGCAGCAGCAATGCCCGCTCAGCAGCTGCATCTGAGCAGGCTGCAGCAGCAATGCCCACTCAGCAGATCCATCTGAGCAGGCTGCAGCAGCAATGCCCTCTCAGCAGCAGCTGCATCTGAGCAGGCTGCAGCAGCAATGCCCTCTCAGCAGCAGATCCATCTGAGCAGGCTGCAGCAGCAATGCCCTCTCAGCAGATCCATCTGAGCAGGCTGCAGCAGCAATGCCCGCTCAGCAGATCCATCTGAGCAGGCTGCAGCAGCAATGCCCGCTCAGCAGCAGATCCATCTGAGCAGGCTGCAGCAGCAATGCCCTCTCAGCAGCAGATCCATCTGAGCAGGCTGCAGCAGCAATGCCCTCTCTGCAGCAGATCCATCTGAGCAGGCTGCAGCAGCAATGCCCGCTCAGCAGCAGATCCATCTGAGCAGGCTGCAGCAGCAATGCCCTCTCAGCAGATCCATCTGAGCAGGCTGCAGCAGCAATGCCCTCTCAGCAGATCCATCTGAGCAGGCTGCAGCAGCAATGCCCGCTCAGCAGCTGCATCTGAGCAGGCTGCAGCAGCAATGCCCACTCAGCAGATCCATCTGAGCAGGCTGCAGCAGCAATGCCCTCTCAGCAGCAGATCCATCTGAGCAGGCTGCAGCAGCAATGCCCTCTCAGCAGCAGATCCATCTGAGCAGGCTGCAGCAGCAATGCCCTCTCAGCAGATCCATCTGAGCAGGCTGCAGCAGCAATGCCCGCTCAGCAGCAGATCCATCTGAGCAGGCTGCAGCAGCAATGCCCTCTCAGCAGCAGATCCATCTGAGCAGGCTGCAGCAGCAATGCCCTCTCAGCAGATCCATCTGAGCAGGCTGCAGCAGCAATGCCCACTCAGCAGATCCATCTGAGCAGGCTGCAGCAGCAATGCCCGCTCAGCAGCAGATCCATCTGAGCAGGCTGCAGCAGCAATGCCCTCTCAGCAGCAGATCCATCTGAGCAGGCTGCAGCAGCAATGCCCTCTCTGCAGCAGATCCATCTGAGCAGGCTGCAGCAGCAATGCCCGCTCAGCAGCAGATCCATCTGAGCAGGCTGCAGCAGCAATGCCCTCTCAGCAGCTGCATCTGAGCAGGCTGCAGCAGCAATGCCCGCTCAGCAGCTGCATCTGAGCAGGCTGCAGCAGCAATGCCCTCTCAGCAGCTGCATCATCTGAGCAGGCTGCAGCAGCAATGCCCTCTCAGCAGCAGATCCATCTGAGCAGGCTGCAGCAGCAACCTCAGCAGCTCCATCTTGCAGCAGCAATGCCCACTCAGCAGCAGATCCATCTGAGCAGGCTGCAGCAGCAATGCCCTCTCAGCAGCAGATCCATCTGAGCAGGCTGCAGCAGCAATGCCCTCTCAGCAGCAGATCCATCTGAGCAGGCTGCAGCAGCAATGCCCTCTCAGCAGCAGCTCCATCTGAGCAGGCTGCAGCAGCAATGCCCTCTCAGCAGCTCCATCTGAGCAGGCTGCAGCAGCAATGCCCTCTCTGCAGCTCCATCTGAGCAGGCTGCAGCAGCAATGCCCTCTCAGCAGATCCATCTGAGCAGGCTGCAGCAGCAATGCCCTCTCAGCAGCAGATCCATCTGAGCAGGCTGCAGCAGCAATGCCCTCTCAGCAGCCGCATCTGAGCAGGCTGCAGCAGCAATGCCCTCTCAGCAGCCACATCTGAGCAGGCTGCAGCAGCAATGCCCTCTCAGCAGCTGCATCATCTGAGCAGGCTGCAGCAGCAATGCCCTCTCTGCAGCTGCATCTGAGCAGGCTGCAGCAGCAATGCCCTCTCAGCAGCAGATCCATCTGAGCAGGCTGCAGCAGCAATGCCCTCTCAGCAGCAGATCCATCTGAGCAGGCTGCAGCAGCAATGCCCTCTCAGCAGCTGCATCATCTGAGCAGGCTGCAGCAGCAATGCCCTCTCAGCAGCTCCATCTGAGCAGGCTGCAGCAGCAATGCCCTCTCAGCAGCAGATCCATCTGAGCAGGCTGCAGCAATGCCCTTTCATGTTTCATCATCTGAGCAGGCTGCAGCAGCAAGCCCCCTCAGCAGCTCCATCTGAGCAGGCTGCAGCAGCAATGCCCTCTCAGCAGATCCAAAAGGCTGCAGCAGCAATGCCCTCTCAGCAGCAGATCCATCTGAGCAGGCTGCAGCAGCAATGATCAGCAGATCCATCTGAGCAGGCTGATAGCAATGCCCTCTGAGCAGCTGCATCATCTGAGCAGGAAAAAGCAGCAATAACTCAGCAGCTCCATCTGAGCAGGCTGCAGCAAATGCCCTCTCAGCAGCAATCCATCTGAGCAGGCTGCAGCAGCAATGCCCTCTCAGCAGCAGATTGAGCAGGCTGCAGTTGGCAATGCTCAACAGCAGCTGCTGCATGCAGCCAGAGGCAGAGCCAGGCTGGTCTCTGAGCTCACTCCAGGCTGGAGAGGAGCTGCCCCAGCAGGGCCCAGCTGTGCTCACGCAGCTGGAGCACCTCAGACATTTGGGGAATGCACTGGAGCTGTGGCCAGTCCTGATCAGCCTCAGCAATCCCCCTTTTGCCAAACTGCACCCTGTCACTTCCTTGACTAATCCTCTCCTTAGCTGCCTTAAGTTAACACCTCTTTAGTTCAGAAATTGGCTTTTTTAGATTTATACTCCACTAATTGGCTTTTTCACCCTCTGAACCCTTTCTGCTTCCTCCTGCATGCATTTTTCTCCCCTTTCAGCAAAAAATCCCCTCTTTCAAAAAACTTCAAAATTCTCTTTTTACATTTATCCCAAAAGCTCCAACTCTTTAAGCCCCGAACAGGTGTTAAAAATCTCTGTCTTATGTTTTGGTGTTAAAAATTTCTGACTTTCCCTGCCTTTCATTACCTGACACTTGTAAAATAGGCTCTGATCCTGTGAACGTGTATGGACACGCCAGGCTCAGGCTGGATGCAGTGAGACCACTGCCTGTGTTGCCAGTTTTTATGGTTTTAGCAACAGTTGCACAATATTTATGTTTCTGTTTCTGAAAATCCCAATTTAAGGAGCCCATGTTAGACAGGTTCTGCTTCACATGGGGGAAAAAAAAGGAAACAATAACTCCCAGTCCTCCTAGTTGTAGAAGCAGATAGGAAGTGTAAATGATATAAATCTGAGAGTCAGAGGGAAAAATAAAAATAACTCAGTTGTCTCTCCATGTATTTCAAATCTCTTCCCTATAATCTCATAATCTGGTTGAAGCTGATCCAAATTTTGAATACCTGCAGTTGGCAATGCTGAGCATGCAGTTAAACATGTTTGGGATTATTTGCACTCACTTGTTAAGTTATCGCTGGCTTTTCCTAAACAGAAACAAAGTAAGTCAGAAAGATGGATTGCCTATACAGTAACAGAACAATGCTGCACCCAGGGCAGACAAAAGACTCAAAGAAAGCAAAACAGAGCGCCAAAGCTGTGCTGTTCCAAAGGGATATTTTAGGAACATCTGGTCTCTACTGGAAGAAGCATTTCTCCAAAAATGGGGAAAAAATCAAACAAAAAACTAAAATCTTTACATGTATTCAAAAGCAAAACTTTAACGAACAGGCTTTGATCTGCAAATGTAATTAGCATTAGAATTAGAGATGGAATGGAGATTTGTCTAAAAGCATTAATTCAAATCCCACGCCTGATATTTTCTTATCACTGCTGTAATTCTAGCAGTGCCTGTGGCAGATTCAGAAATCAGAAGAAAGGGACAAGGGCAGTAGGTCTCCCACTAGCAAAAAAAAAGGGGGGCGGTGGGAGTGAGGAAAAAGAGTGTGAGATGGAATTAATCCATAATATCCCCAACCCAACTCCATTTCCAATGTATGAATTATTTATCTCCCAATCTCCAAACGCCAATATCTGTGTGCACCATTACTTTGATCTCCTGCTGCTCCCCAGCATTGCAGTGCCAAACTCAGCGGGCTGTGGGGAGCCACAGGCTGCAGGTAGGTTCCTTTTCCACATCCCAAACACCAGTTCTGGAGAGCTCTGGGATAACAGGCTGCGGGTAAATTCCTTTTCCACATCCCAAACACCAGTTCTGGAAAGCTTGGGATAACAGGCTGCGGGTAAATTCCTTTTCCACATCCCAAACACCAGTTCTGGAAAGCTTGGGATAACAGGCTGCGGGTAAATTCCTTTTCCACATCCCAAACACCAGTTCTGGAGAGCTTGGGATAACAGGCTGCAGGTAGGGCTCCTCTTACACATCCCAAACACCAGTTCTGGAAAGCTTGGGATAACAGGCTGCGGGTAAATTCCTTTTCCACATCCCGAACACCAGTTCTGGAGAGCTTGGGATAACAGGCTGCAGGTAGGGCTCCTTTTCCACATCCCAAACACCAGTTCTGGAGAGCTCTGGGATAACCTCTTTTCCTGGGGCTCCCTGCTCACTCTCTGCTGGCGCCGTGTGTCACTCCCTGTGCTCAGGTGGCACTGGGGCCCTGTCACCCCCCGCAGCAGGGGTGGCCCTGGCTCAGTGGCACTGGGGCTCCCTGTCACCCCCAGTGCTCTCTCCATACTCACTCCGAGGCTCAGAGCCTTTCCAACCTGTGCCATCCATGAGCTATCCCAGGCTACATTCCCTCTGGAAGAGGTGCCCAGGCTGCTGCTCCCACACAGGGGCAGAGCTCATGAGCAGACCCCTCTCAAACTCCTTTTTCTGGCCAATTCTTTTTGTGAATTGTGCTCTCTTTGAAACAGGAAGAAGACACGTGGGGATTATGCACTTACGAGAGAGATTTGACCAAGCATGTATAGTTTTCAAGTCAATATTTTAATTGCTATTACTATTACTAAAATTGCAGTTTTCTTGATCTTGTTACAGTTTTTACCTTTTTCATTCCCTAAGAAAGAAAATAACTCTAGCAGGAACAAAGGCTGAGAGGCTGAGCAAAAGGCAGCCATAAGAGTCTTATCAAAGCCCCAACAGAGTGGGAATAATTATTCACACTCTGTTGGGGGTTCTAGAAAGACCATCTGAGGAAAAGGATCACTCAGTCTTTTCAACATCTGAAATTAAAGAAAACCACTAGCAATTCAGGCTTGGGAGGGGGAAGTCAAACAGGGGCAGCTGAGAGGAAGATGTGGCTGCTGCTCTGGCCTTGGCTCCCAGCACCAGCTGCCCATGGGCCCAGGTGGGCAGTGCCAGCCCAGCAGCTCTGGCAGGGGCTCAGGGAGAGGAGAGCAGCAGAGCTGCACCAGCCCTGCATTATGGACCATGATGACCTGATGGGCTCTGTCACCTCACCTGATGGGCAGTGCCACCCCAGCAGCTCTGGCAGGGGCTCTGGCAGGGGAGAGCAGCAGAGCTGCACCAGCCCTGCATTATGCACCACGCTGACCTGATGGGCTCTGTCACCTCACCTGATGGGCAGTGCCACCCCAGCAGCTCTGGCAGGGGCTCTGGTAGGGGCTCAGGGAGGGGAGAGCAGCAGAATTGCACCAGCCCTGCATTATGGACCACGCTGACCTGATGGGCTCTGTCACCTCACCGATGGGCAGTGCCACCCCAGCAGCTCTGGCACACGGTTCTGACAGGGCCTCAGGGAGGGGAGAGCAGCAGAGCTGCACCAGCCCTGCACTATGGACCACGCTGACCTCATGGGCTCTGTCACCTCACCTGATGGGCAGTGCCAGCCCAGCAGCTCTGGCAGGGGCTCAGGGAGGGGAGAGCAGCAGAGCTGCACCAGCCCTGCATTATGCACCACGCTGACCTCATGGGCTCTGCTGCTGGCTCCCACTGCCCCAACAGCTGTTTGTTCTGCATACGTACAGAAACCCTAATCTTTACTAATCAACCTATTTGTTTAATTTCAAACACCTTTCTGTCATCTCCCACACTGGCCTTCATCCTTGAAAGAGGCACGTCCTAAATATTCATGGTACAGCCTTACATTGCACTGCTGAAAACTTCCATTTTTAACTGCTTGGCTGCTGCTTTTTGATGATTATAACCAGCCATAATGATTAATGTTGTTTATTTTCATTATTTAGCTGGGCTCTCCCATCTGTCTGTCTCCATTTCTTATTTCAAATGGATGCTC
Organism: Emberiza elegans; assembly: GCA_024865655.1. Classification (NCBI taxonomy): domain Eukaryota; kingdom Metazoa; phylum Chordata; class Aves; order Passeriformes; family Fringillidae; genus Emberiza; species Emberiza elegans. Next base: position 57,616,487 of record JALJVW010000184.1, read on the forward strand.
TCTGAGACCAAGTCCCTCATTTTCTTATGTTTTCTTATGTTTTTATGGTTTTTTATAAGCCCTCCCTCTGTGGAATCCTGACAACACATCTTCATGGACTGTCACAGACATAGACCATCGTGTTCACCGTGTCCCCAGGAGTTAGGGGATTAATTTTATCTCCATTACCTAGATGGGAGACTGGGGCAGAGTGGTGTGAAATGACTTACCAGGGTCACACACCAGGGTTGAGCAGAGAAGAAATTTGAATCCAGCTTTTACAAACCCAGAGCTTATATACTGACCACAATGTCAAATTTCAGTTTATTAAAATAATAATTATATATATATTATTAAAGCTACTCAAAAATCTGTAATTAGGGTTGACATTAAAATGATGCCAAGAATTGAATCAGCTCCAGTCTCTCGTAAAGCAGGGTTACCCAACTGACTGAAGCTAGCCTTTGGCACCTCAGAGCCCTCCCCAAACAACTGGGGAGTGTTTCTGCTCCTCAGTTACCTCTCTGAAGTTCACCTCAGGGTGAGGCTGTGCTTTGTGTGAGAGCTCCCACAGCTGCCATGCTGAGAGCCTGCGGCTGCCTTCGCTCTGCCAGTGCCCTGCAAGGAGACAGGGGATAGGTCAGAATGGGCACGGAAAGGATCTGTGGGTTTGGGATCTGGGTGGGCATGGAAAGGGGACAGAATGTCAGAATGGGCATGGAAACCATGGGTGGGCATGGACAGGAGAGGTTGGGTTTGGGATCTGTGGGCACAGAAAGGGGAGGTTGGGTTTGGGATCTGTGGGCACAGAAAGGAGACGCTGGGTTTGGGATCTGTGGGCACAGAAAGGAGACGCTGGGTTTGGGATCTGTGGGAACGGAAAGGAGACGCTGGGTTTGGGATCTGTGGGCACAGAAAGGAGAGGTTGGGTTTGGGATCTGTGGGCACGGAAAGGAGAGGCTGGGTTTGGGATCTGTGGGCACAGAAAGGAGAGGCTGGGTTTGGGATCTGTGGGCACGGAAAGGAGACGCTGGGTTTGGGATCTGTGGGCACAGAAAGGAGACGCTGGGTTTGGGATCTGTGGGCACAGAAAGGAGACGCTGGGTTTGGGATCTGTGGGCACAGAAAGGAGAGGCTGGGTTTGGGATCTGTGGGCACGGAAAGGAGACGCTGGGTTTGGGATCTGTGGGCACAGAAAGGAGAGGCTGGGTTTGGGATCTGTGGGCACGGAAAGGAGAGGTTGGGTTTGGGATCTGTGGGCACGGAAAGGAGAGGCTGGGTTTGGGATCTGTGGGCACAGAAAGGAGAGGCTGGGTTTGGGATCTGTGGGCACGGAAAGGAGACGCTGGGTTTGGGATCTGTGGGCACAGAAAGGAGACGCTGGGTTTGGGATCTGTGGGCACAGAAAGGAGACGCTGGGTTTGGGATCTGTGGGCACAGAAAGGAGAGGCTGGGTTTGGGATCTGTGGGCACGGAAAGGAGAGGTTGGGTTTGGGATCTGTGGGCACGGAAAGGAGAGGCTGGGTTTGGGATCTGTGGGCACGGAAAGGAGACGTTGGGTTTGGGATCTGTGGGCATGGAAAGGAGACGTTGGGTTTGGGATCTGTGGGCACGGAAAGGAGACGCTGGGTTTGGGATCTGTGGGCATGGAAAGGAGACGTTGGGTTTGGGATCTGTGGGCATGGAAAGGAGACGTTGGGTTTGGGATCTGTGGGCATGGAAAGGAGACGCTGGGTTTGGGATCTGCTGAAGGGAAGTGCTCTCACAGGCTGGGCTGAATGCCCTACACCAGCCATGGCAGCAGCAGACACTTTGCTGGCTCAGCACGTTGCTTCACTCAGGTTTGTTTAGGAATTATTAATGAGGGGCTTGTAAGGCTTGCTTTATTTTAATGCATGGTTCAAGGCAACACTGGCAGCATTCAGATCTCCATTTGGGATGGGAACCTGTGACTGGCTCCTGCTTGCTTGGCAGGAGGTTTTACAGGAGCTTTGCAGCAGGATTTGGGTTAGAGATGAGGCTGGTTCCTGCCAGGTGACACCTCACCTGCAGCTACAGCCACGCCAAAGGCTGCTCTTGCCCAAAACCTTCTGGCTGAAGTGGCCCTTGAATAAGCACATGTAAAATTAAAGGTGATCTCTCTGTCCTTTGGGTCTCCAATGTGAGGCTGCTTCTTGAATGTGTCAAGCAAAAGACTCTGCAGAGTTTTCTGGCCTGGAGTTTTGAGACATTTGTTGAGAAGCAAGTTTAAAAAGTGCAGATTGAGTCCACAGATAAAATACTGACCAGGTCTCTGAGTCACTGCCTCATCTCTGGCCGGCTCCTGGAGATAAAGGATCCCTGCAGTTCTTCAGGAACAAGAAGCCTTCCCCTCCCCAGCGTGCCTTGGGGGCTTACACTGAGCTAAACCTTTTTCCCCAATGGTTGGCATCTCTTTTCCCAAGTGAAATCCCCTTTTCCTCTGCTCCGGGAATGCTGGGGAAGGCGCGCTGTCTGCACCCCGCAGCCCTGTGCTGCTGCCCTGGCTCAGGGGGCAGGCTCTGCCCTGGCACCCCCGGCCAGGGCTGGGGGAGCCCACGCCCCGCTGACCCTGGGCTCTGTGGGCTGGCAGCTCCTCACCAGGGCCTGCAGCTAGGGCAGAGGGGAGCTCAGCGTTTATTTCAGATCGTGTGGCAGGGAAGTTTCCAGTCTGAACCCACAAAAAAGAAGCCAGAGCAGAGCCTAGAGCCAGTCCTGCACTGGCCAAAACCAGCGAAAGAGGTGATGAGATGAAGTTCTCCACCTGTCCACGTTTAGGAGCCCAAAGAACAAACAGAATCTGAACTCTTCACTGATCTGTGCCTTGTGTTACAGAATATTTTGCTGTTTCACTCTGTGCATTTGCTGGTGGCTGGCTGCTCTGCTGGGCTTGCCAAGCTGTGACAAATGGCAGGAGACAGAAGCCGAGGTTTGGGAAGAGTTGTGGAGGTGGAGGCTGGAGGCAGAGGAGGGCCCAGCCTGCCTCACCAGCTAAACATCAGCTGCCTTTGCCATTGTATGGACTAAATCTTGTTGGGTTTGTGTTGGGAAAATTGCAGATCCCCAGCACAAAATTTTCCCCGCAGGGCTAGCTGAGCTGGGTTATAAATGTGCTGTATACCAAGGGAAAAGTACTCTCGGGTGTCAAAAAATTGTTGGTGTTGCTTTGATTATTTAAAAAAAAATACTTTCAAAGTGAAAAAGAGGATTTTTTTTTTAATCTTAAAGGGAATAAAAAGCAGCAGGGAGTTGCTTTCCTTAGTCTATATGCCCTTTAAAACCCAGCACAGAATACCCCATTAATTTATCCTCCCTCTCCCAGCACCAGTTTTGAAGGGTGCCCGTCACACTGCAGATGTGCAGCCGACATTATCAGACCCAGAGCTGCAGGAATGAGGGACATTTGCCCCTCGAGGGACACTTCCCCCTCGCCCCCAGCAGCAGCTGGGGTGAGCTCATGGCAGAGGCCGAGCAGAGGGAGCCCAGCAGGGCAGCTCTGAGTCTGCCCCAGAACCAGGCAGGGCAGGGATGTCCTGCTGCTGTCACCGTGTGCCTGCCCAGAGCAGGGATGTGCCACTGCTGTCACCCTGTGCCTGCCCAGAGCAGGGATGTGCCACTGCTGTCACCCTGTCCCTGCCCCAGAGCAGGGATGTGCCACTGCTGTCACCCTGTGCCTGCCCAGAACAGGGATGTGCCTCTGCTGTCACCCTGTGCCTGCCCCAGAGAAGGGATGTGCTGCTGCTGTCACCCTGTGCCTGCCCCGAGCAGGGATGTGCCACTGCTGTCACCCTGTGCCTGCCCAGAGCAGAGATGTGCCACTGCTGTCACCCTGTGCCTGTTCCTGTGCCTGTCCCTGCCCTAGAGCAGGGATGTGTCACTGCTGTCACCCTCTGCCTGTTCCTGTGCCTGTCCCTGCCCAGGACAGGGATGTGCCACTGCTGTCACCCTGTGCCTATTCCTGTGCCTGTCCCTGCCCAGAGCAGGGGTGTGCCACTGCTGTCCCCCTGTGCCTGCCCAGAACAGGGATGTGTCACTGCTGTCCCCCTGTGCCTGCCCAGAGCAGGGATGTCCTGCTGCTGTCACCCTGTGCCTGTCCCTGCCCAGAACAGGGATGTGTCACTGCTGTCACCCTGTCCCTGCCCAGAGCAGGGATGTGCCACTGCTGTCACCCTGTCCCTGCCCCAGAGCAGGGATGTGCCACTGCTGTCACCCTGTCCCTGCCCAGAGCAGGGATGTGCCGTTGCTGTCCCCCGTGCCACGGCCACTGTGAGCAGGTCAAAGCCCTGGATATCAGTGTTTGGTTGCTCGCCCCTCTGACTGCAGTGCTCACTGCTGTGGCACAGCGCTCACCTCTGGCCTCGCCATCCTCACGGCTCCCACTTCAAAGGCTCCTGCTCGTGCAGAAAATGCCTGATTGAAGGAATGGCCAGAGCTGCACAATTATTTCAGAAAAACTCCACATTGTGTTTCAGCTGGGGACAGGAGAACTGGCCAAAGTCTGAATCCCTTTCAAGATTCAGATCTAAATCCTGAGGTTTAGAAATATGAAAGTCAAAACTACAATAGTCCAAACACACAGAGCCTATTCTTTGCACCTTGAAATGTGGAAAATTAAAGACCTGCTCTCAGTTTGACTACTCACCTTTCCATTTTCTGAGGCACCCAACAAAGTTGCCTCTGCTAATGAATACAGGTTTTGATTGTTGGATTACACAGATTATTTTCTGTCATCTTCAAGTCCTTTAAACAATTGCTGCCTTTGAAATCCCTTATGCAAGAAGCATATGACCTTACAACACTCCTATTCCTCTTTTGTGTTTAACATCAGAGCCCTCTCTGTGGTTATACACAATGTGGGGAGAGCTGCGGGTCAGGGCTGCGAGGTGATAGCTGAAAACGCAGGGCGCCCGGCTATTGAAGCTGACACAGAATACACAGAAGAAAAGAGCCTGCATAGAAAAGGCTTTAAAAGTAAACATTATTTTTTATATCGCATCTTGTTACAGTTCCTAAGACCAAGGAACAGATGGAAGTACACAGGACAGGATATAAATCAAGGGACAACAGAAAATTAAATGGAATGTAAACTCGAGTGCTGAAACAATCTCAAATTAAAGCTTGCTTGAAGTGTGGTCAAGAATATCCGTACTGGGTGGAATTTATGCAGGAGCCATTCCTGTGCCCCCAGTCTTTCTCTTTTCCTCTCTCTCTTTTCTCTGTTCCCTTCCATGTTCTCTTGCTCGTGCACTGACACCAATCTCTCATGAATCTTCCATAAGTGTTTCAGATTTCCACAGTATCTTCCCTTCTAACACAATACTGAAGCTCACAAAGAGAATTACTGGGTTCTGGGATGTCTGTAGGCAGAGACAGGTGACATTCAGAGAAACTGAGGCACTGCTGGTCAGCACCAAGGAATGTCAGGTGCCTGGTGGGAGCTGAGGAGTGTTCTCAGTTCCCTGGGAAGCCACAGACAGGGTTTAAACACAAGGAAACTTTCACATATAGTGGTGAATGGTGGATCCTTTTGTGAATGTTTATTGTGAGAGTTGTTGTGCAGCACAATTCCTAGACTGGGATTTGAATGCAGAAAATGCTGTGGGCACAACAGGCTTGGAACAATAAACTCAACCTAACTTTGTCTAACTCAGCATTTAGAAATTTTATTGGCAGAGACTTGCAGCGTGGAACGAGAAATCATACTTCAGCAAATTCCTTCTATCACTGCTCAGCTTTCTATCCTTGTAGTAAATTATTCACCTCTGCAATGTCTCAGTTAGCAGGAGATTAAAGGCTGGGTTCTGGCACCCTTGCTGCTGTTGGTGAGCGCCCTGTGGAACGCTACAGGCACGTTCCTGAGGGTGGCACAGCCCTGTGTGCTCAGAGGAGCTGCTGTGTGTGCCCAGAGCCCAGTACAGGACACCCTGAGAGCCAGCCCTTGGACAGCCCTGTGTGCCCAGAGCTGCTGTGTGTGCCCAGAGCCCAGCCCAGAACACCCTGAGAGCTCTTTGGTGACAGCTCTGTGTGCCCAGAGCTGCTGTGTGTGCCCAGAGGAGCTGTGTGTGCCCAGAGCTGCTGTGTATGCCCAGAGCTGCTGTGTGTGCCCAGAGCTGCTGTGTGTGCTCAGAGGAGCTGCTGTGTGTGCCCAGAGCTGCTGTGTGTGCCCAGAGGAGCTGCTGTGTGTGCCCAGAGCTGCTGTGCGTGCCCAGAGCTGCTGTGTGTGCCCAGAGCTGCTGTGTGCCCAGCACAGGACACCCTGAGAGCCCTTTGGTGACAGCTCTGTGTGCCCAGAGCTGCTGTGTGTGCCCAGAGCCCACACCCTGAGCGCCCTTTGGTGACAGCTCTGTGTGTGCCCAGAGGAGCTGCTGTGTGTGCCCAGAGCTGCTGTGTGTGCCCAGAGCCCAGCCCAGGACACACTGAGAGCCCTTGGACAACCCTGTGTGCCCAGAGCTGCTGTGTGTGCCCAGAGGAGCTGCTGTGTGTGCCCAGAGGAGCTGCTGTGTGTGCCCAGAGCTGCTGTGTGTGCCCAGAGATGCTGTGTGTGCCCAGAGGAGCTGCTGTGTGTGCCCAGAGGAGCTGCTGTGCGTGCCCAGAGCTGCTGTGCGTGCCCAGAGCTGCTGTGTGTGCCCAGAGCTGCTGTGTGTGCCCAGAGCCCAGCCCAGGACACCCTGAGAGCCCTTTTTGCTCTGTCACTCCCAGGATCAAAGCTCTCTGCAAAATGCAAAATGTGACCCTTCCTCTGCCAATAGAGAGGCGTAAATGATATTTCACTATTATCAGCCAGGTGCAAGTCTCCTACTAAATAAATAAATAAACCTCATGAAAGTACAATAATTAAACTAAGGGCATTTGACTCCACAAGCCTTTCATGAACTGGATACCTGTTTTAACTGATAATTGTCTGCATGGAGAATTTCAGGAACAATATTTATTTTCCTGCTGACAAGGCCTGAAAAAACAGCATGGAACTGATATTCTGTCACTGTACCCAGACCTGCACAATTCAACAGGTGAAAGTTAAAGTGATAAAATTCCCACAGAATATTTGGAATTCAGAACTGTCAGGCAGCTCACAGAAAACAGCCCATATGCTCTGTAGGCACTGGTGTTTCATCTCTCAGCTGCCCTGAGCTGAGAGTTATCATTTCAGCTTACTGGAAAGCACTTGATGCAGCCAGTTCCTTTTAAAATATATTTTGTTGGAAGTTGTTAGAAAATTCAATAAAGAGACTTTGATCATGATCCATTCATTGACTTTCTTGGGCTAACTTTTATATGGGATTTAAAGTGGATTTGAAGCTTCTGTTTCAAAAGCAAAGCATATTTTCCAAATTCCTGCAGTGCCTCATGGCATCAGCTTTGCTTTTGAAATAGAGAATGAGGATGCAGAGATATTAAAGCTAAGCTCAGAGAAACATGATTTTCACCCCCTCTAGAAAAACAGGAACATCCTTACTCTTCCTTTGAATACATAATTAGTGCTAATTGCAGACACATGCCAGAAATGTATGCAGCAGGACAGAGTACAGAATGCAGAGCTCAGAATTTTCCTGTCAGGGCCAGGGACAAGCAAAGGAAGAGCTGCAATTTTTGCCCTTCCTGGATCCTCCTGCCACAGGCAAGACCTAAAAGTGAGCCCAGAGCTCTTGAGGTGCTCTCCTGCCCCAGCCTGGGCTCCCCCAGCACTGCCTCATCCTGTGCCTGACTCCCCCACTCAGGAAGAGAAGAAAATTACATAACACAGAATTCCCATTCAGCTTTTCACATCTCCCAGCTGTTCAGCAATTCCCTGGATCCAAATCAAAGCGTGCAGATGCTCTGGGGGCAGAATCTCTGCTGAAGGAACAGCTCAGGATGGAATTGCATTATGGAGAGCACGGATGGGGGCTCCAGAGCTTGCCTGGGTGTGGATCAGCTGCTCCCGATCCAGTGCGCAGAGCCCTGTCCTTAGGGCCTTCCTGTCGCTGTTTGTTCTGGTATCTTTTGCTCCTATGGCTTATCTAAAATTCCTGTGTCTCCTCCGGTGCCCCCCAGAGCGACAGCAGAGCAGCAGCAGCTGAAGGGGCCCCAGGGCCAGGGAGGGCCAGGGCCTGGGGGCAGGAGGCCAGGCCTTGCTCGGGACATCGGGTAAATCAGTGTCCCACGCGCAGCTGCACCTTGGGAAATCATGTCAAGCTTGGGAATTTTGTGTAGGTCTTCCTTACGATTGTGATAACATTTTACAGTCAGGTCCTGTACAAGTAATGGCTGCAAATTGAATGCAGCCCTAAATTCTGGCTGGCATGGAGCAGGCGTTGTTACAGGGCCTGCAGTCATGCCTGTGGATGCCCCTCCAGGTTTCTTCAAAGAAATGTGGAACATAAACCCAAATATTTATTCCCATCAATGTACGTTTTGCCCCAGCTCTGCCTCCACATGTTTAGACTGGTTAATTTAGTTCTTCCCTCTTGCCATTTCAAACTTCTCCCACCATAATAATTACACCGTGCGGGCAGAGGACAAGGTAGGAACAAGCCCTGGGTGAAAAGGCCCAGCTCCCTCGGCAGGGCTGAAGGAACTTTGGTGCTTCCTCCCAGGAAGGGTCTCTGGGAAGGGCTCAGGTGGGCTCGGAGCTGGCAGGGCTCCTGTGTCCCAGGGACCCTGCAGCCCCTGCAGCCCCTGCAGCTCCTGCAGCCCCTGCAGCCCCTGCAGCTCAAACAGCCCCTGCAGCCCCTGCAGCCCCTGCAGCTCCTGCAGCCCCTGCAGCCCCTGCAGCTCCTGCAGCCCCTGCAGCCCCTGCAGCCCCTGCAGCCCCTGCAGCCCCTGCAGCTCCTGCAGCCCCTGCAGCTCCTGCAGCCCCTGCAGCCCCTGCAGCCCCTGCAGCCCCTGCAGCTCCTGCAGCCCCTGCAGCCCCTGCAGCTCCTGCAGCCCCTGCAGCCCCTGCAGCTCCTGCAGCCCCTGCAGCCCCTGCAGCTCCTGCAGCTCCTGCAGCCCCTGCAGCTCCTGCAGCTCCTGCAGCCCCTGCAGCCCCTGCAGCTCCTGCAGCTCCTGCAGCCCCTGCAGCTCCTGCAGCTCCAGGGGCCGGGCCGTGCCTGCAGGGAGGAACTCGTGTCCTACATTGCAATGCCCAGGAGCTTCAGAGCTCTGCAGTGTGTTCTGTAACTGTTTGTGCTACCCAGCTAAAAATTAACAAAACAAAACAAAAACCTGGGAAAAGAGACAATTAAAGGACTTAGGTTGAGATTCTCCATAATTTGTTGCAGATCTATGAGAGAACACTTGTAGAACCCATTTAATTCATTTAATAGTAATGCAAACATTGATATAAATTAAAACTCCAGAACGCTTTCTCACATCTTTTCTCTCCCCATGAGAGGTGAATGAAAATGATTTATTACCCATAGATTATAATTGCTTAAAATAGGTTATGATGTAAGAAAAAAATCTAATCCCTTCTACCAGGCAGGAGCAAAATTCTACAGACAGAGAAATTACATCTAACGCCAGTGTGTTAAGGAAGAAACACTCTTCTTCTCCCTTTGGGGAAACTCTAAGAACATCTTTTTAGAACTGTCAAAATTCACAAGCTGTAATAAATTATTCTTTTTCATTACCCATTTATTAAGCAGGCTGTTTGGTATAATAGCAGAAAAATTCTGTCTAATTTTTCCAGCATTACACTACTGTGATTTCTCATTTAAAACAGACGAGTTATCAAGAGCAGTGATGTGTTTTATTCCGTACTTTGGGACCATCTTGCCTCTGAATTCTGATGAAGACAACTTGTGAAGTGTGTCAGGCTCTGCTGTCAGAGGGCTCTGTGTCAGGAGGGGCTGGCACTGCCACCCCAGGCTGCCAGGTGGGATTAAAGTGGGCATCAGGTGCAAAATTCAGTGTGCGGTTACACCGAAAATCTGAGGAGAAGCTGATCACCAAAAATGCAGGAATGTTGTAAATGCAGGGATCTCATTATCTGTCATGCTAATGTGAAATTCTGAGACTTTATGCTGGATAAATGGATAAAATCCTGGTTATGGAGATGAGGAATCTGGAACAGGGTTCTGGCTGTCTCACCAAGCTCTGGATGATTCTGAGAGAGTAATTTATTGAATGCAGTGATTTAATATATCATAAGTAAATATATACTATGATGGTATGGCTATATTTATATTTAATATATGTGTGTGTGTGTCTATATTTATATATATATATATATATATATATATAAAATGGTAAAGGTGTCCTGAGGGCAAATCTGCCTCAGCCCTAGTGATGAAACACCAATGACCTTGCTTTCATAAAATGAAAGTAAAAACACACATTCTTCTTCTGGTTTGCTGAAGCTGTAGTGAAAATGCACACTCTGCCCTAGGTTTATGGTGTGCAGAGTGATCTGAGGTTATAAACCACACTGCATGCGGTGATTATAATAGCTTTATTCGAGTATTATTATTATTATTATTATTATTATTATTATTATTATTATTATTATTATTATTATTCTCAATTGTCATGGTCCTCGTTGGATTAATCCTCCCCATAGTCTGAGCTCTAATTAATCCCAGAATCCGAGCTCTAGCACCAAATCCAGCAGCTGCACTTCCCCTTTTGATGCTGAGCAGGCTCAGGGGTGTGTCTGGCCAGACCCTCACTGGCCAGAGGAAACTCCTGCAGGTCCCACCGTATCCCTGAGCTCTCCCTGAGCTCCCCCCGTGTCTCACCTGGAGCTGCCCACCCGGCACCGCAGAACTGCCCCGTGCAGCCCCAAACCAGGCAAACAGGAGCAGAGGCAGCAAATGGCTGCAGCTGCGTTTTTAGGAGGCCTTTGGGAGCCCCATGCAATGAAACAGAAAGAGAAAATAAAAGTTACCTATGTCCTACACCCTGAATGGGGATGGCAAGGCAGGAACGCTGCCTTGCTGGCTCTCTTGGGAATGGATAAAAAGGGTGGTTCTAAAGCCCACATTGTATCTGCACAGCCAGCAGACAGAAAGCTGCTTTCTTCACCAGGAACTGGATTACATTTTTATAACTAATCCCCAGCTCTCTGACTGAAAAGATTTGCTAAGCCCCCACTTGCTTCTTCTTTTAGGTCTGTGCACTCCAAAAGCTTCCTTCCACCCTCTTCCTCCTGCTTCCCAAAAGTAAATGCATGGCCATTTTTCTGAACTTACAGTACGAAACTTTGTTTGTGCCTTGCATTGTTAAACGGGATTCACAGACGGGGGAAAAACCCAACACCCAAACAACTCAGTGCTTCACTGATCCATAAAATCATTACAGGCAACATTTCAGTTTCAACAAGTGCCAAAAATTTCACCCCCCTCCCCGAATATAAAAATAAAGCAGAAACAAAAATAACAAGGCTATTAATCTTTCATTAAGTTAAAGGGATGAAAAGGAATCGCTTAAAGTATCATTCTTTACTTGCACCACAAGATTGGATGCCCCCTGCTAACTTCAAAGGCTTTAAAAGAAGCTGGTTAATATTGTTGGCACTGAACCAGATTGTGGTTTATTTTAGTTTTTCTGATTTTTTTTCCAACAAAAGAAAACATTAAAGGTTGGACACTGATTGCTGAGGAACAACTATTGAAAGAGGGGGCCTTTTGTGCTGCTACCAGTAATATGTCAATTTTCAGACATGCAAAAGCTGCTCAAAAAATCATGTCAGTCTCTGCACGAGGGTTGAAGTCTGTAATGCTGCTCCTGTTTGCTCTGTGCTTTCAGCTCAGATACAAATCACTGCTTTCCCCGTGTGCCGGCGCAGTAGCTCTGGTGAAATACGGACTTTGTGCATCCCCAGAGCAGTAACAGCTCTGTGCCGTTCTTGGGTCAGGTCTGCGAGCTGCAGGCTGTGCCCTGCCTGGCACAGGAGCAGCCACGAGCAGGCAGGGCACTGCAGCTGCCTGGCACGGGCTGGTGATGGGCTGAGAGCTCAGTGTGCCTGGCAAGGGCTGGTGATGGGCTGAGAGCTCAGTGTGCCTGGCACGGGCTGGTGATGGGCTGAGAGATGCCTGGCACGGGCTGGTGATGGGCTGAGAGGTGCCTGGCACAGGTGGGTGGTGGGCTGAGAGCTCAGTGCAGCCACGCTCAGCAGTGCAGCCTCTGCAGACCCTGCTCAGGTGTGTGCGGGTGATGGGCAGAACACATTGCCTGGAGATGGGGGATGCCTCCTGGTGATGGGCTGAGAGATGCCTGGCCGGGTGGTTTCTGAGACAGAAACAGCTCAGGGCCCATCACACAGACAGCTCCAGCCTCGCCCCTCAAGGGCAGAGCTGTGACCACGCAAAGTGGGGTCCAGCAGGGCTCCAGGTCCTGCCGCCTGCTCTCCCTGTCCTGGCTGTGAGAAAGTTCCAGCTGAGAGTTTCATTCGGGAAATGTTCAGTGCGTCTAAAAGGAGCAGGTATTTTAAAATGCAAACTGTGCAAACACTGGGTAATTGGAAGTATCTGCTTCATTTGATCCGTTGTCATTCAGTCCCCTAAGGCAGCACTCCTGGATCTGCCCTTTCCAATCCGTATTACCAAATAAAACAGATATATCCCATTTGTCCCTGGGAAGGTTTTTTCTTCTTACATCAGGCAGAACAAGTGCAGATCAATTTGGCAACATTCCCCAAAGTGTATTTCGCCCAACATCTCCCTGTCATGCTTCTATCCATTATCTCTGCCAACTATTCCCTCTGGGCCACATTCAACATTCATCACAAAATTTCCATGTAATCCAGCAGTGTTTGCATAAGGTGTATATACATTCCTGCATATGCCAGATATGACAGATGTCTTAAATTCCTCCTTCAAAACCCTTTTCAGGAGAAGTCTATTATACTGTTGCTGTGATGGATAACGTCCCCCTGACTTCTAAGAAACTGTCTTTTATTTGTCTGAGCTAGTCCATAAATTTCTGGGGCAGGAGGAAAGGGCATGGCCATTATCCCTTTTGGGTGTTTTTCAAGAGGAAGCACACGTTTCCTGACAGGACAGCAAATGGAGCCAGCTGCACTGCTGGCGAGGCAGGTTGCCCAATGCCTCCCATTATGAGCCGCCTTTCAGCTGCTCACAGTCCTGCCAGGCTGTGTCTGTTTGTCCTGAAATGTGCGGTCTCAGCCCTCTGCTTCAGCCATCTCTGGCACTAAGGTGAAGGATCACACACATTCTGGCAAACAAAGTGGCAATAATGGTGTTCTTTGCCTGAAAGTGAGAGCTGTGAGTTCAGAATAAGTGCTGCAGGAAGGTCCATTAGGGAAGGAATAATCCCGTCCCAAACCTGTCAGAGGTGTCCATGAAGTGGGAGGAACACAGGAACACCGGAGATACAGGGAGGCCCTGAACCACTGCGGGAGGCCTGGCTTCTCTGGGAAAAAATGCAATTATGTAATTATAACTCTGCCATGATGTATGAACAGCAGGAAGCTAATGCTGCTCCACCAGCAGCCCAACTCCTGGCATTTTCTTGTTTTTAAGTGCCTCAGTTCAACCTGAATTATTTTCTTCCAATGTGTTCCTCTGTGTGTGTAATAAATAATGGCAACCAAAGCAAACAATCCAAAATGCAATGATTCCATTTCAGCAGCTGTGTGAACTGCATCTGTCTCAGGTGGAATGGCTCCTACCCAACAAAAGGAATTCCTGCCCTGAAAAATTGATTTGCTCCATCTCTCAAACTTTCTGGTGGAGTTCCCAGTTGGACAGGACAGGGAACAGATTCCCCAGCAGCGTCTCTGCCAGAACCTGAGCAGGGCTGCAGGAGCAAGAACGTCCCCTGGGCGTCCCTGCTGGACGTGGGGTTTGTGCACACGCAGCAGCAGGGCTTTGTTCTGGGTTTGCCAGCAAACAGCCCTGGCACAGGCATGGCTGCAGCACCAGCGGCCCCAGCGCCCCAGGACCAGCCCTTGGCCAGGGGGTTCAGCATCCCCTGCAGCCTGGCTGCACCCTGTGCCCGTCACTGAACTCATGCCCCACTTTGGGGAATGCTGATCTGGAAAAGAAGAGGTTTAGGCTTGGCAAAGCAAAAAGATTTTCAGGAGGGGAACGGCTGGTTCAGCTTGAGACAGCTGCCTGTTAAATGTTCTATTAATGATAAGATCCTAAAGGAGCTGGTCAGGGGTGAGCAATCTTGCTTTCCTTTCTTACACTATCTCTGCTGAAGTTTCTTTTCCGCTTATAGAGAAGGGGAACAGTTTTCTTTTACTTTCTTTTTTCTTTCTTTTTTTTATCACCAGCTTCAACCACAGGGTCAGCTTTGATTTGGGCGAGTCAGAAACATATTTATCTCTGAAATTCTCCTCTGTGCCTGGGAATGAAGGGTTTCTCCTCATCTCAGAAGAAAGAGACGTATTTTAAATAACAGCAGTGCCAAAAAAGAAAATAAAAGGAAATAATGGCATTTGTTTTACTTGCTGCATGGTAGGCCTGATTTATATGTTGCTGGTACATATATGATTTTAAGAGACTCCTTCAGTTTCTCGGTGACAATGTTTATAGTTTGTTTATAGAAAGAGATCTGCACTCCAGACTTTGTTCTAGCTCTGCTCAGCTCCAGCAGTTCTTACAGCAGATAGATTGACCCAGTCCTCACCCTGTTTAAGATGTCTTTTATTTTTGCAGGCATTCCATATTTGCAGGAAGCACTCAAGCCTTAATCTGGACCACTTGTAGGGTAGTGAAAGGAGAAAAACAACTTTGAGAGCAATCCTCCTGGAAAGCTGTCCCTGGGAGGGCTCCGCCGTGCCTGGGTTTAGGAACCATCTCCATGTTTCTGCATGGAGTCCCGTTACGTTCTTGCCTGCACAGTTTGCATGGTGACAATGACTTCAATAAATCAATTTTGCTCAGTTCTGAAATAGATTTCCTTTCTGTCACTCTTCTGTTAGATCTATTTCAATTTAATTAAGTGGTCAAAATTTAAAGTATATTTTTTGCATCTTGAAAAATAAATCCTGCATTGTAACTTTACAGAAAGTTGTCTATCTAGGTCTTTATTTTTCATTTGGAATAAGTCTGAGTTTTTACGCTCCTGAGACATTGTTTAAGGAACCATCTCACTTATCTGCTGTAAAAACAATATTTTAAAGATGCAATTTTCTGTGAGAGAAGCTGGTTCAGCATGTAACTCTCTTCTGTCTTTGATGGATCATTTGCTCAGACATAATGAATTCTGCTGGATCTGATAACTTCATTGCTCATGAAGTAATCACAGTGAAATAATGAGTTACTGTATCATCATTTCTGCTTTGTTTCTCACTGCTTGCCTTTTACACTTGAAAAAAGTCCTTGAGTTCTTGATTAGTCTTCTTGGCTTAAAGGACCTGTCTTTTGCCAGGCTGAAAGAAAAAATTATTCAGATTCCTCACTTTTGAGTCACCATTGCTCTGAAATAATGAATGGTACCCTTCCTTATAATGACCCAGAACATCAAGGGTGGCTTCCTGCTCAGTATGAAAAGACCCAGGTCCAGCTTTTTCATTGGGATAAAGAACTTGTTAATAAAATCAGCACAGTGCCTCAGACACGTTCCCCTGCTAGACCTCCGACAGCAGAGGCACAGATCTTAAAAGAAGAAGAAAGGGAAGGAGAAACAGAGATTCATGGGAGAAAAAAAGGGGGGAAAATGTGATTTCAGATGGTATCAAACAAAAGAAAAGAATGATACCGTCAGTCCTCTCCCACCAAATTTGCCTCTGCCCAGTTCAATGCTGGGCACTGCTCAGGTCAGGAATTCATTAAAATGCAATAAAGTGACAATATTTCTGAAAACACAGAGCCATGGTGGAGCTACCTGAAGAATTCTCCTTAAAGGGACTGATTCCAACCCAACCAGGATCTTCTGCATTGATCCCAAGAGGCTTTCAATTACACCAGAACCCTGCAGGGTTGAAACAAATGCTGAGCAGGTTTTGGCAACGTGTGTGAGGGAAGGCAGCACTGATGCTGCTCAAATGGAGTTTATCAGGGACAGGAACACACCAGCACTGCTGTAACAGAGTTTGTCACACACAGGAACACACCAGCACTGCTCAAATGGAGTTTATTACAGACAGGAACACACCAGCACTGCTGTAACAGAGTTTGTCACACACAGGAACACACCAGCACTGCTCAAATGGAGTTTATTACAGACAGGAACACACCAGCACTGCTGTAACAGAGTTTGTGACACACAGGAACACACCAGCACTGCTCAAATGGAGTTTATTACAGACAGGAACACACCAGCGCTGCTGAAATGGAGTTTATTACAGACAGGAACACACCAGCACTGCTGTAACAGAGATTGTTACAGACAGGAACACACCAGCACTGCTCAAATGGAGTTTATTACAGACAGGAACACACCAGCACTGCTCTAACAGAGATTGTGACACACAGGAACACACCAGCACTGCTCAAATGGAGTTTATTACAGACAGGAACACACCAGCACTGCTCAAATGGAGTTTATTACAGACAGGAACACACCAGCACTGCTGTAACAGAGTTTTTCACGGACAGGAACACACCAGCACTACTCTAACAGAGTTTGTCACACACAGGAACACACCTGTACTGCACTCACTGGCACCTTCTGCCCAGGAACTCTGTGCAAGGAAAACTGGCACAGGCCTGAGCTTTGTGAAATGCTTGAAGAGTTAAAATTCTTCACAAGTTTCAAACCTTTGTATCAAAACTATCAGAAAGGGCTTGTATTTCCTTCTCACCCAGTCCATTTTACAAGTGCATGCCCTTTCCAAATGCCCTTGCACGTCCTATTCCCAGCACTGACCTCTACAGTCTGTGCTGGACCTGGGTATTATTTTTGACTGAAATGAGGTCTCTTTCATCAGCTTTCAAAACATTGTGAACTGAAACTGCTCTTATTTAAAAGTTTAACTTTACTTTCATCAATTTATAATCAGAGTTCCTCTGGTATGTTTGATTCCTGACAAACAAGGATAAAAGTCTTGTGCCCCCATTGCTAATGAGATGATAAAACAGCAGGGATCAAGTTTTTAATTACTACAGGCTATGCACTGGAGAGGTACCAGTGATATTTTCTATTGCATGTCTAAGTTGTAACTTCAGGCTTATGACAGTCATGCTGTGTTCCTCTGCCTTTGATGATCACTCATCTTTGTCTCCTGAGAACACACAAAAATTTCTGAGCCGGGCTCCTGGGGGGTTGCAATTATTGCTGTAACCTGGCCCAGGTTGCAGGGCAGCAGCAGCGCTGCTCAGCCAGGAGAGGAGAGCGCACACAACACGGGCAACT
Source organism: Emberiza elegans (assembly GCA_024865655.1). NCBI lineage: Eukaryota > Metazoa > Chordata > Aves > Passeriformes > Fringillidae > Emberiza > Emberiza elegans. Next base: position 57,633,713 of record JALJVW010000184.1, read on the forward strand.
TTTCTTCTCGCACAATCTGGGCTCTCAATCTAGTTGTTCCTTTAATAATTATGCTTTTAATTAAGAGGGAGAATAATTAAATATTGTTCCCGTTTTTGCTTTTAGAAGCACAATCCATTACCTTCTCATACATAAAGCATCAGGGCCACAGGCACTCAGCAGTGCACGTTTTTGGCACTAGGGGACCCAGGTCTTGCAAAATCGGCAATACAAGCACGTTTTTGGAAATGATCATCATTCCTACGCATGTTTATAAGCTTGTGGAGTGAGTTTTGTTTCCTTGAATAAAATTAATATTGATGCAAGAGATTAAAATGCATTTCTAAGTAGCAAATCATTTCCTTACTGGACAGAGAGCTGAGGCTGGTAATGTTGCAGACTTGTCCCCCTCCCCAGCTGCAGATCTTCAGAACACCGATCAGCCTGCAGGGATTTGAGGTGGAAAAGGCAATGATTCCCCTTTCCACAGCGGTCGGCCTGCAGGGATCTGGCCATCGCTGTGAGGTGGAAAAGGCAATGATTCCCTTTCGGCCTGCAGGGATCTGGCCATCGCTGTGAGGTGGAAAAGGCAATGATTCCCCTTTCCACACTGATCAGCCCTCAGGGATTTGGCCATCGCTGTGAGGTGGAAAAGGCAATGATTCCCCTTTCCACACTGATCAGCCTGCAGGGATCTGGCCATCGCTGTGAGGTGGAAAGGCAATGATTCCACTTTCCACACTGATCAGCCTGCAGGGATCTGGCCATCGCTGTGAGGTGGAAAAGGCAATGATTCCCCTTTCCACACTGATCAGCCTGCAGTGATTTGCCCATTGCTGTGAGGTGGAAAAGGCAATGATTCCACAGCGGTCGGCCTGCAGGGATCTGGCCATCGCTGTGAGGTGGAAAAGGCAATGATTCCCCTCTCCACACCGGTCGGCCTGCAGGGATCTGGCCATCACTGTGAGGTGGAAAAGGCAATGATTCCCCTCTCCACACCGGTCGGCCTGCAGGGATCTGGCCATCGCTGTGAGGTGGAAAAGGCAATGATTCCCCTTTCCACAGCGGTCGGCCTGCAGGGATCTGGCCATCGCTGTGAGGTGGAAAAGGCAATGATTCCCCTTTCCACACTGATCAGCCTGCAGGGATCTGGCCATCGCTGTGAGGTGGAAAAGGCAATGATTCCCCTTTCCACAGCGGTCGGCCTGCAGGGATCTGGCCATCGCTGTGAGGTGGAAAAGGCAATGATTCCCCTTTCCACAGCGGTTGGCCTGCAGGGATCTGGCCATCGCTGTGTGATCCCAAGGCCTCTCTTGCGGGTTGCTCTGTGTCTCAGAGGAGGGAGCATTTCCCAGGAGGAGCCCGGTGGGGCTGGGCTGCCCTGGGGACACCTGCAGGGCCCCTGCAAATCACCTGTCCCAGCTGGCCCAGGGCCACCACAACTGTGGGGAGGAAAGAACCCGAGGAAAAACACTCCAAGTGTCTCCTCACTGAACCTCTGTGAGCTTTTCTCTGAGTTCAAAGTCTATCTTCTCACGAAGGGGTTTGTGAAAGCTGAGCCTGAGCCCATCAGGATTTTCAAATCAAGCAGAGGCTGTTTCCACTCAGGCCATGTACCCCAAATCTTCCTCTGAAGCCACCACTGCTTTTCTTCTGCCACAGCTGCACAGCTCTGCCACTGTTGCATGGCATCCTACAGACATCATTTCCTTTAAATTCCTTTATGCTGAGAGAGCACTCTGTGAAAAATTATTTCATCCCTATTTTGTGTTGCCTCTTCTGTTTAATCTCTGCTTGATGTGAGAGATAGGTATGTCTCAGCCTTTTATCCAACTAAAATGGAGCTGCCATTCCTTTCCTTAGTTCCTTCAGTTCATACTTCCTCTCTGCAGCCAAATCCCAACCCAGGAGAGAGCTCTCCCTCTGGGGAAGGAGTGAGGAGCACAGAAGCAGTGACATCTCCAGTGCAGTCAGCAAGGGGAAAAGATGAGCCTGGATTCAGGAGCAGGAGTCCTCCTTGAGAGCTGAAATACAAAAAATAAGAAATGTCTTTTTCTCTGCCTGAATTAAGGTTTGACAGTGGCATCAATTGCTCAAGGGTAAAATGCCAGAGGACGCGCTCGTGTGCAGAGATATTGTAAAACACTCAGTGCGAGCAGCCCCCAAGTAATGTACTCGTTCTGTGAGAGCTGGGAGTTGTGATCCGACTGGGGCTCTCCAGGGACTGCATGTCAGCCATGCTGCAGAAACCAAGAGCCCAGCTGACCCACTTCTCTCCAGCCTGGGGATAAAGCCCCACTGCTTTGGTAGCCCCATCCAGCCTGGCTGTAAGGAATCCTTCCGAGGGAAAACACGGGGGTAACACTCACTTCAAAAAGTGCTTCACAAATCTGAAACTTCCATCAAGTAACCAACCATGATTAATGCACTTGGCTGTAGAAATCAATTATGTTTTAAAAGCAAATCATGAAGGAGACTTCATCCTTGTTTTCTCTTACAACTGATATGACAGATCAAAATGCTAACAGTACAAATACTGCGCTGACTGGGACGCAAAAATACTGAAATGCACGATTCATTTCACAAATGTAGGACATCCAAGTAGCAGGCTGTTGTTGTGTGGAGGAAATCCATGGCACTTCAGAACTTACAGCTCATGTCAACCCCAACCTGCATAAACAGAATCAAGACACATTTACTGTGCTGCATAATAAAACTTGAAATGAAGTTGACCAGAAAATGTGTGTAATCTAAACTGCAGAACTCCACTCTAATGATCTGTTCCCTAAAAGGAAAATACAAAATGTTTAAAAGATTTAGCAAATCTCTGCATAAATTGAATAAATCATCATGGTATCAATTATATCTTTAAAATGGTGTTCAGCTCTTATAACTTCAAGGACTGGTCTTAATTATGGCTTCAGTGTAACTAATATTTTCTTAATTTTAATGACTGTTGTCCTATTATAGGATTAACTTGTGATGAAGCTGAAGAAGCCAGAATAATTTTCAGATGAAAGAATTGCAAAGACCTTTGACAGGTACACCAATAACAGCAGATTGTTTTGAAGTACGTTGGATTTTGGCCCAAATGCTGTTCCAGTTTCTGACTCAGAGTCATCCCCTGGCAGTATGGAAAGTGAGACTTGGCCTTTTTTCCAGAAGTGCAGAAAGTAAACATTGCAATGGGCTGCAAGGGCAAGGCTGTAGGAAATTCCTGCCTGTCCATGAGAGATCTGTGTAGCTGAAATGATCCAAATACGTCACTGCAATTCTTACCGGGCAGGCACACCAGTGACTGCAGCCCAGGTTCCTGAGGCTCCTGTTCAGTTTTATTTACATCCAGTGGGAGCCCCTCTGAGGGCACTGATGGAGCAGCAGAACTCCAGCAGCACGGCAGGGTGTGCATGAAATATTGTGTAAAGCTCCAAGAACCACCTGGAGGGCTCCTGAATCTAAAAGAAAAAAAAACCAAAAAAAAAAACCAAAACCCTGACTTCGCATTTATCATAATTTCAAAGCATTTCAATGTTTTATTATTGAGGAGGGATAGAACTTAGGGAGCTGCAGCCAGGGCAGAGAACCAGGGGTTGAGGAGTGCCAAGAGCCCATTTGTGGGCACTCAGAGTGTCCCCTCTTTGCCTGGCACACCCAAAGGTGGCCATGGCCAAGTACCTGCTGGGTATGTCCAGGATTTTGATGTGGGTGCCTCCTTAGGCTACTGGCCATGGATGAGCTCTAATGTGGGACAAAAGGAGCTGGGTTTGGGATCCTCACACAGCTTGTGGGCAGAGCTGGGGGTGTGTAAACACATGAAGTGTTAGTGCAGGGATTAGCAGTCAGCACTCAGCCTGGAAAATGGGCTGTGAACACAGGAGCAGGAACCTCACCTTGCTTTTACACTAAGACTCTGCCACTATGAAATTCAGGTAAGAATTCCAAACCAAAATATTCATGTTCTCAGAGAAATGAATGCAGTTCTTGAGGCTACACTCACCTCAAGCCTCGTGATTTCTGTGTGCTACAGACAGAAACATTTGCATGTGGCATCTCATTTTTCTTCAGCAAATTTATTTCCCGTGACTCTTTCATTAGAAGAGCTGTGGTGTGTATCACGAACATTATTTTGCTTGTACAAAAGGAAAACTGGATAATAGGTGCTTTTTATGTCTCCTGCTGCTGGAGAGCCATAATATTTGAGTCACAAATGGGCAAATGTCAAAGCAGGTCTCCCTCTGTGCCTGACTCCCTCTAATAATTAGGTGCTGTTTTATTGTTCTGGGGCTGAGTTGTGAGTCCAGCTGTCAGCTGACATAACTGGTAATGGAAGGACCACATTCCTCCCAACCAGACAGCTCCCTTCAGAATCCATGGCATATTTACAGCCCTCAGGTTTGCAGGGTCAGGTTTCATGCCATAGCTGTGCGCAGCAGAATAGCATCTCAGCCTGTGTCGCTGCACTCTTAAATGCACGAATCTGACTGCAAGCATTTGTATTCACACAAAATAAGGAGGAGCAGAGCTCCCACCCAGCTGTGAGTGGGCCTTGCCTTTTGCTCCCCCATCCATGGAATCAGAAGGAAGCCCCATGGGAAGAGGACCTGCCACCACAGTAGGCATTTGCAGCAGCAACCCACTAAAAAAATTCAGAAGCTTTCCAAAAAGCAAGGGGAAAATGGCAAAAAGTCACCTGCAAAGGTTGCTGGGAGCACACCCAGGCTCTGATTTGTGTCTGCCAAAGGAAAGCCCAGCGGGCATTGTGCCTCTCCTGTGTTGGAAAGGTGTTTCACCATCCTGCCCGTGTCAGGCTCCTGTGGACTCCCGGGGTCTCTGGGAATGAGGGGCTGGGGTCCCTGGCGTGGACATAGAAATTATATTTAAAAATTTAACTGAAAAGAAAGGTGATCTCTAACTCAGTAAAGTCTAGGGGTTTGCTAACAGCCATGTATTGACCCTGGTGAAGATGTTAATTCACTTCAGTGTTATACGAATAGGAAAAAAACACAGTGAAAAAAAGAGGAAAAAAGAGAAAACAACATACGATATTTTTCTACTTTCTAAACACTAATTGATCAATCAGCTGAGTTTTTGCTAGATAAGAAAGTTCCAGTGGTGGCTATTTGTAAGTTACTTAATGCACAGAGACTTTTTTCTAAAATTATTTTTGCCCAGGAGACAAATGTGTAACCATATGATTTTTCCCCCTGCTATGTTAAAAATGCATTTATATTTTTTCAAGCACACCCCGATTAAAGAGGGCACATCTGTTTTAAGTCCTTCTTTATGAAAATTACTGAGCTTCCTCTGAAAGCTTATCTTTTAATTTCAAAATTCTTTGTAGAAATAACTTAGATAATAACCAACCATATTTCTGTCTTCTTCAGAGGAGGAGGAAAAAAAAGAGAGAGAGAGAGAAAGAAAGGAGCATTTTGAGCTTTGAACTCGCCGTGCCTCGGCTGGCCGGGTCTCTTTGAAAGGCCCCCCTCATTTGCGTTTGAGATGGATGCTCGCGCGGTTGATCAGCGCTGCTGCGGGGTGGGAGCGGGCGGATTTATCCATCAGCGCCCCGGCGGGGGAGCGGGCGCTGGGCTCCGCCTGCCGCCGCCTTCTCCCCTCCCCACCGCGCCGCTTCTCCTCTCATTTCGTCTTTTCCCTCTCCCCCGTGAGGGGGTTCCACTCTGGACAGCAGCGCTGCCGAGCGCAACCGGCCCACTGACCATGTGTCTGTGTGTCTGTCTGTCTGTGTGTCTGTGTGTCTGTGTGTCTGTCTGTGTGTGTGTGTGTCTGCTCCAGCCATTGTTCACAGCAAACATCGTTCAAATGCCTAAATTGGGACCTGCAGGGCTTTGTCATCTCGGCCCTAGTATGGCACCTCCTGTGTTTCTGTTCCCCCGGTCTGACTGGGGTGTTGCTCGCCCTTTACTCGTTGGCAGAGCCCTAGAGGATGCTGGGCTGTGTCTGTGTCAGCAGTATTTCATCTCTTTCATCACGGTTGCTGTCAGCACTTGGAACACCAAGTCCGAGCCAGCTCTGAGCAGACTTTTACAAACCTGTTACCTGGCCTTAGCTACCTGTGCCTGTTTGTGATATTTGGGTGCCGTTACCCATCATCCCTGCTGAGATGGTGCCTCAGGACCATGAAGAGGGGTTGTCCTTGTGCAGAACACAAATAAACAGCAGGCAATTTTGTGTGCCTGAGTTTTGTGTCCCCTGAGCTCCCCAGGGAGGAGTTCTGCACACCTGGGCTCTCCCAGCCCCACTGTGGGCCCAGTGCCCCATGGAGGGCTTTCCCCAACGCTGGTGAGTGACACCTCTGCCTTTGCTCCTTTGTCTCCACTGCCAAGGGCACCCCTCCCTCCTGGAGCACGGGGACTCCTCGGGAAATTGTCACATCTGCACAAGGGCATGAGGACTGTCTGAACCCTACCCCTGTAAAGCAGGCACGAGCTTTGATGACAGTTTTGGAGAATCTGTTGTTGATGGGAAGAAACCAGCCCCTGCATCCACATCAGTGGAATGGAATATCATTGAAAGGAATATCCTGTACTTGTGGGGTGTCCTGCTGCCATTGATGGGATGCACAGAGGGATGGTCTGGGGCCAGCTCAGCAGGAACCTCAGCACAGGAGACACTGGGAGAGCCCCAGGAGCCCTCAGGGTCACTGCGCTGTGCCCAGGACCGGGACACCCCAGCCACTGGTGCCAGGCCCCTCCAGGTGGGATCTGCCCATCCCGGTCCATGCCAGTGCAGCCAGGCACTGCTCTGCTGGAGGGCAGAAATGCATTCTAATATTCAGCGTATCTGAAATGCATTCTAATATATCTGAAATGCATTCTAATATTCAGTGTATCTGAAATGCATTCCAATATATCTGAAATACATTCTAATATTCAGTGTATCTGAAATACACTCCAATATTTAGTGTATCTAGAATAGGTTCTATTCTAGAATACATTCTAATATTCAGTATCTGAAATGCATTCTAATATATCTGAAAACACTCTAATATTCTCTGAAATATTCAATATTTAGTGTATCTAAAATACGTTCTAATATTCAGTGTATCTGAAATACATTCTCATATTCAGTGTATCTGAAATGCATTCTAATATATCTGAAATACATTCTAATATTCAGTGTATCTGAAATACACTCCAATATTTAGTGTATCTAAAATACGTTCTAATATTCAGTGTATCTGAAATACATTCTCATATTCAGTGTATCTGAAATGCATTCTAATATATCTGAAATACACTCTAATATTCAGTGTATCTGAAATACATTCTCATATTCAGTGTATCTGGTACGTGCCAGGGTGGCAGCATGGCTCAGAATCCAGGCCAGAACAGGTTTTAAATAAAATGCAGTTATTTCACCTCAGATTACTGTTCCTGACACCAGGATCTTCACCACCATAACCTCACCCTTTCCCAAAGGAGTTCATGTGCAAACCCACTCAGCAGGAACATTTGTAACATGGGCCATGACATTTTAGAAGTTAAACAAAACAGAATTTTTAAAGTCAGTATCCAGTGACAAATATTCCAAGGGAAGCAAGTGAAAAGGTGACAGATGTTCTGCATGTAAGCAAATACAAAGTTGAACGCAACATAAAATGTGTGAGAATTATTTAAACTCTATTGCAAAATTAATTATTGAAGGTTTAAAATTGTAAAGCACCATTTGGGCTTTAAAGAATATTCAAAATAAAGAAAATAACTCAGGTATTTATTGTTTTGCTTCAATTTACATTGACGCTATAAATAGCTGACAAGAAATGATGACAAATCAGCCATTGTAACCCTTTGGGAGTTTATTAGGTCATTTGTGAGAGGTCTGAATAGTCATTTGTTGCCCTCAGGTGTTTGAGAGTCTCTTTACCCTTGGGAAAGGAATTTAACAAAGGAGTGTATTTCAAAGCAGGCACTCTGTGTTTTCCACCCTTCTTCTGAAGTGTTTTCAAACACACGCCAAGCTAAACCCCTCAGAAGTGAGAAAAGGAGGTGTATATCAGATGACCCCTGAGGCAGCTGACAACCCCGGGAGCACAGGTAGGGTCACATTTTAGATGCTTGAATCCCAAATGCATTTGCACCATAGGAGGCCCTGATTTATTTTTGCCCCACCCACTGGGTGCAAACTTTGAAATGCACAATCCAGAGGTGTCGGACTAGTGCCCTGCTTGCATTTTTTTATTTGGCTGAAATGTGACATGTCTTATTCCTTGTGTGCTTGCAAAAACACAGGCAGGCCCTTTGTGACAGACAGACGTTGCATCTGCTCAATCAGACACAGCATCAGCGTGTGTCCAGGCTGGAGTGAAACAGGCCATAGCAACACAGCTGGCCAACAGCTCTGAGGAAACCAACAGCTCCAGGCTGGATTGCCAGGGAGCACCGGGGAAGCTCCAAAAGCCACAGCCCAGCCAGGCCCCTCACGGGATGGAGGAGAAGGGAAAAATGGAATTTCATCTGTGTCTCTGTTTGGTTTTTGTCAGTGCAACTTTGTTCAGGGTCCCAGAGAGCAGTTGGGCATCACCCATCCTGTGCAGCTCAGGGGTCTGGGTGCAGGCGATTCCTGAGCCACACTGGGAGCTGAGCCCTGCCTGTCCCTGTGCGCATAACTCACGGCAAAACTGGCCCTGCTCTCCCTCTCCCTGCTGGGGCAGGGATTTGTGCATTGCCAGCACCCTCCAGAGCTGCTCACAGAGCTTCCAATGATCCCAGAGACCATCCTGCAGATCTGGCTGCTGTGCAGCTCTTCTGTCCCCACCACCAGCCCTTCAGAGCTGCAGTAGAAACCAACCAAGTATCACAAGCCTTGCACGCAGTTTAGGGTCTGGGTGGAATGAAGATGGGTGCTGGACTGAGCTCCCCTGCAGGTAAAGGAGGCTCGGGAGCAGTCCCAGACTGGCCAGCCTCACATCTGGCAGGGCTGGAACCCGGGATGGATCCAGGCTGGCACTGCCAGGGAGGCTCTGCACAGCAGACCAGGGCTGCACGAGGCTCAGTGCTGTGCCACCACTCTCAGAAACGATTTCCTGCCCTTCTCAGGGCTTCAAGAGCCGACTGTCATCCACTTGGACTCCACTTGAACCCTCTCTCAAGTGAATGCCCTGCAGCTCTTGTCTTCAAACAGTGCTGTCCATCCTTTTTGATCATCCCAGGCATGCAGATTTTTCAAAGGCAGAGCTGATGCTCATGGCCCCTCTCCTCTCCTGCTTGCTGATTTCTTGACTGGACTCACTGTGCATTCAGCTCACAAGCCATTCATGCAAATAAGGCACTGCATGCTCAAGAGATGTCCAGGATGAGCAATAGCTGAGATCAGACTGCCCCTATTGGAATAATTCATGTGGCCCACGTATCTTTTGCTTAGGCTAAATTTGAGAGCATACCAAACTTGCTTGTCAGTGGGCAAATATTTTAACTGTGACTACAGCTTATTCTGGCTCCCACTCATTCCTGGTTACTCTCTCTCTTTTTATGGGGCTTCCCACAGCTTGCCCCATGGTCCTGGATGTACCCACAGCCCACATCCATGCAGCCTGCAGAGACTTACTGACTCCTAAGCAGCCTCTGGTGCAAAGAACCTGAGGAGTTTTGTCAAGCCAGTTTTTGTGCTGGAGAAGTGCAGAAGAGTAACTTGGAGTGCCTGAGGAAATCTGTAACCAAAAAGTTCAGTGCATTTGAAATGAGACACCTCCAAGGATAGAGAGCACCTGAGCAGGAGATTCCAGCAGCAGCCTGGTTCTCAGTCCAGGTGACAAATGTGACTTCAACTCTTGACAGACAAATCTGGGAGGGAGAAATCAGGAACTTTGCAATGTCTTGGACACACTGCAGGGAAGTCTCTGAAAGCAATGAACCCCCAGAGAAAGGCAACAACTGCTGGCCAGGATCTGAGAGCATCCATCAGTCTGGAATGGCACAGAGCTGAGGGTGGGTCTGGAGGGCACTAAATGCTCACCCTGGTGCGGTATCACTGCAGCAGGGACTTCACGGGAGCCTGAACTGAACCCAGCGCCCTCACAGGCAGCTGGGACGGGCTGTGCCCTGAGCACACAGGTGTCTGTGCTTGTGCAGGCTGCAGGTGACAGCCCCTCTGCCCGCCCCTCTCAGCAGTGTCACCGTGCACCTGCTGCAGGAGTGCCCCACGTTTGCAGGGCACAACAGTCTGCCTAGGCACTGAGCTGTCTGCAGCCCCCGGTGAGCGGAGCAGCAGGACAGGAGTCACTTCAGCCACGCTGGAAGAAGTACAGGCTCATGGGCAAATTCCTCTGGAAAAGGTCAGGGACCACCAAGTGCTGGGATGTTATTTTCCCCTAAATACGCGAGCAGTTGCCTCGGTGCAATGAAATGCTCGGCTGAAATAATGGGAGCAGAGCAGAGGGTGTGTGGTTTGGCTGGGCCAGTAACCAGGTGCACAGGGCGTGCAGGAACGTGCCTGGCTGAGCCGGGCTGGGCCGTCCCACCCTCCCCAGCCCCACAGCCCACACCGCAGCAGCCGGCAGCAAAGGGCTTCTGCCCACGCTTCACTGCTACCCTGAGGAGTGCCCTCCGCCTCTTGCAACTCGGCTATCGCCCCTGATGTGTGCTCTCGTCGTGGGTGTGTGCCTGCCAGAACCCGAGCCATCTTCCAGAAGCAGCTCTGGGAATACCAAAGCTGAGGTTCCCTGGCTCAGGCAGCGCTCTGGCTGTGCCCTGGCAGTGCCACCAGCCTGCCCTGTGCTGTGTCCAGCCTCAGTGCCGCCAGCCTGCCCTGTGCTGTGTCCAGCATCAGTGCCACCAGCCTGCCCTGTGCTGTGTCCAGCCTCAGTGTCACCAGCCTGCCCTGGCAGTGTCACCAGCCTGTCCTGGCAGTGCCACCAGCCTGCCCTAGCAGTGCCACCAGCCTGCCCTGTGCTGTGTCCAGCCCCAGTGCCACCAGCCTGCCCTGGCAGTGCCACCAGCCCGCACTGTGACATGGGTTCCCTGGCTCAGGCAGTGCTCTGGCTGTGGCTGTGAGCACCAGGCTGTGCCTGGCAGTGCCACCAGCCTGTCCTGGCAGTGTCACCAGCCTGTCCTGGCAGTGCCACCAGGCTGCCCTGTGCTATGTCCAGCCTCAGTGCCACCAGCCCACGCTGTGACATGGATTCCCTGGCCCAGGCAGTGCTCTGGCTGTGCCTGGCAGTGCCACCAGCCTGTCCTGGCAGTGCCACCAGCCTGCCCTGTGCTATATCCAGCCCCAGTGCCACCAGCCTGTCCTGGCAGTGCCACCAGCCCGCACTGGGACATGGATTCCCTGGCTCAGGCAGTGCTCTGGCTGTGCCTGGCAGTGCCACCAGCCTGTCCTGTGCAGTGTCCAGCCTGTCCCAGTGTCACCAGCCTGTCCTGGCAGTGCCACCAGCCTGCCCTGTGCCACGCCCAGCCTCAGTGCCACCAGGCCACTCATTCCCATGCACGGGACTGGCAGAGGTTTCCATGAAAACATTTCAAAAATGATTTTGCAACTTAAGAAAACATACTTCAGCAATTACCATTTCCTTTACCATGAAACCAAATTCACTGTACATTACAGCTTTAAAGCTGAGATCTAAGGTTCAGATCAACTCTTTAATCCTGACTGTGGCTTCGGGTACTTCCTGATATTTATGAGAAATGCTCCAGGCCTGCAGCTGGGCTTTGAACAAAAAAATAATGAACTTCGTTGACTGTGAACAAAGTTCTACACTATTTTAAAGAAAGTTGAGCTGTGACATTTTTTAATCCAACACTAAATCACATAACCCAATTCTTTGCATAATTCAGGAATGTTCTCAGCAATAAAAAGACAATTAGATCAAACTGGGTTGCTAAATGAGCTGAAATCAATCTATCTAAACTTGAGAATTCTTGTTAGCCTCTCTCCTGAAACACTCCCATTTAATTGTAGAATATCTGAATCAAAAAATATTATATTCTAACATACTCCACACACCAATTTTCCATCTCCTCTTGCTAAAAATATAGGTAATAAAGGATATCTTACAGAACACACACCTTACAGAATTTAATATCATTTATTGATTATGGTTCACAAATCTAATTACAGTATTAACTTCTGGAGGCCTTGTTCCTGGCTGTGTACTGTGACCTCTCCATCTAATACAGCTGTTATTGAGAACTTATGCCAAATCACTCCTTGCTCACTTCATGCAGGATTTGCACACAAAATAAATGTCAGCTAGGCCTGATCTGAATTTTTAATATAGCAGGGAAAACCAAAGTTGGAACCTTTATTTTCTCTCTTCTTGAGAGAAAGTGCTTCCATGATATTTGTTATGCAGCTGTGTATTATCTCCGCGGTGGCGATTTTCTCTCCTTTCTGTCACTTGCCTTTTGCTCTCTGCTTTGGGGATGCAAACACTGCCTTGAACCCCACGCCTCAGCCAGGGCAGGCACATTGGCTCCTCTGTCCCAGGCTCCACCCCAGGAGAGGAAATGTGGCCCTCAACACTTGCCCTGGGAAGAAGCAAGGATGTTAGCTCATGTTAGTGGTTCAGATACCACACAAGCTTTAAACTTTGCCTCTCTCACTTCAGGACAAACTAATGAAGAACGTAAAAACACTGTGGTCCGGACCCACAACTGGTTAATACCCACCACAGGAACGTGAATTCCAATGCTCATTCTTGAGAAACTCCCATTTGAAAATTTCTTAACAAATGCTTAATGAGATTCAGGTGCACCGTGTTGGGCTCCTGAGAACCTGGCTATGCATGCAAGTTACTGAGTGCTGTTCTGAGGGATTCCTCTGGCTTCAGCACAGCAAATAATGGGGTTTATTCTTCTGTCTGCAGACGGTGCCTTTGCTGGGCTTGGAACGGAAAGAGCTGGTGGTACCTGGTCATGGTGCTGCAGGAAATACATGAAGGTAAGAGTTCAGCCTTCCTTGTGAGGCATTTTAATACACTTCAACATTCCACTAAAGGCAGTGAAGTGTTTTCCTCCCTGTGTGCACTGGAGTTTCTCCTTTATTTGCCTTTCAGGAGCCCAAAGTGCTGCTCACCACGCAGCTGTCTGCTGGTACAGTTCCTGCCTCCTACCTCCTCAGGCATCTCTTTCCTGTTTATACTTGTACATCAAATGGGCCTCTGGAAAAATCCCTGATTTTCTTTTGTTCTGTGCTCTTTGTTGTGTTTCCATGCAGTCCTTTCCCCTTTGGAGATGACACGGATGGGAAATGGCTCATTGTAGCAACAGGAGACAACAACAATTGCATCACGGTAAAGCAAACATCAAAGCACAGTCCACGCCAAAGAGCTGGGGGAAAAGCTCATCTGTGATTCTGTGACGTGTTGGAGTCCAGCTTGGGAGGGTTTTGGCAGCACAAAAATGCAGAGCGAGCGGTTACCATTTTCCAAACCTTGTTTGTCTTGGTGTTTCTGTGAAGCAGCCTGGGCTGAGGACACGATGGACCCGCTGCCTTTTCCACATTCCCCGTGACTGTGACAGTCCTCCAGGGCCACCTGCACGGCCAGGATGAACTGGATGGAATTGTTTAAAAAAAGCAGCACTCAAAGACCGAGCCAATCTGGAACCTGTCTTTCACTAAGCACTAATTAACTGTCTGACAGCCCACGTATAAAAATTAGAGTGCTTATTGTTGATGTTTATTTTCACTTTAATAAGGAATTGCTGTAGGTAGCCAGCCTGATTAAGTATTTTAACAACTCCCTTCTGAAGGTAATTAAGTTCTGCAGTGAAATGTAAGGAATTTGGCATCAAAAAACCATTAAGCAGGCAGATATTTTAAATGAATAAACAAACATAACTCTTTCCAACACACACATTCTGCTTTCTCACGATTTACATAACTCAAATGACTTTGACAATGTCTTTATATTCTGTTTATCTTAAACTACTGCTGAGCCAAAAAAATCTGCATATTGTGTTTCTGCAGCTCTAAACCTCTGACCCACTGGAGAGTCCTGCAGGCTACAGAGCAATAAAAGTTGCCACTGTGGGTGAAGAGCCCACGGCAAGGAGTAATCACTGCTGTTAAAAGCACTGAACATGCCACATCTAAGTGTATGCATTGAGTTTGTTAAAGTTTATCCAGATTTATATGTGAATAATGGAAATCACGTGCCAAAAGTGCTTCAGCTGTCTTTAAGCAGCAACATCCACACTTCCACAGCTGGAAAGCTCTGCTTTTTAACTTCCGAGAGAACCAAGTGGGTTGCTGTGCTGTCCCCAGTGGGTTGCTGTGCTGATGTAGGAAGCACAAGAAAACTGGCTTTGAGGACAGATTGACAGTATAAATGAAACAAAAAGAGATATTCCTATTATTTAAGTATTGATCTCAACAGCATCACCCACTTCTACCTAGAATAGCAGAGGACAAGGAAAAGGAACCTTGTTCACTGCAGGCACCTCAAAAAGTGTCAATGACCTCACAAGGTCAGAGTGGTGTTTCACAAAGGTGAGTGTTTATTAGGGAATGTTCTTTATCAGGGAATGTTCTCTCTGTCCCCCGAAGTCAGTGTCTCCAAACACACCACAGCCATTTAATCTTTAAGAAAAGGCACACTGGCGAACAGAAATGGTGCATGTGAGCCCTGGTGCCATCTACACATCCTGCTTTTCATGGAAAGGCCTGCTGAAGAGTGAATTCCCACTTCAGGCCGCTTCCCCCCAACGCTGAGGTTTTCTGGTTCTGTTGTGAGGGCCAAAATACAAGGTATGGTTCTCTGTCCCAGCCACGGCAGTTGGGTCAGCCTCAGTACTCAGCCAAAGGCGCTTTTCCCCGTGCCATCGCTCAATGTCCCTCTGGACATTCAGGGTCACTCAGGGGGTCCGAGCCGCGGTGCTGCAGCAGGCAGGCTGTGTCACATCCCTCCTGGTGACAGCTCACACCACGCTCAGCTCCACTGGACACACCGTCTGTGGCAGCCAGGAGCAGCTTAGGCTGATCTTCATTTATCATTTAATAAAGCCATTTAATAGATCTTATGGTAAGGGCTGTGTTTTCATGGTTTCACAGTTCCGTGTCAGTTTGATTAGTCAGTTAAGAAGTCACAATTTCTAAGGACTGATATTTATTTTATTGCTGTGGGATAGATAGCATTAAACACATGTATGTTACGTGCATTAATTGGAAGCACTTTAAAATACTTTAAATGTATCAACAGGTTTCCATGTACGGCATCCGATTGATTTGAAATTTCCCAAAATACGTTAATTTGGTAAATGTAGATGCTATTAACATAAATAAACTCAGGGCTGATGGCAGGTCATTGGGGAGTGTGTGAGAGCTGCTGGCTCCCAGGGCGCCGAGCGAGCCTTCCTTCGCTGGACAGCGCGAGTTCCATTTCTTGTTGGACTGCTCCATCTCCCGGCGAGCCGAAATTCAGTTCCAGGGGAATTTCTCACCGTGCCCGGGATTGGACTGCTCCATCTCCCGGCGAGCCGAAATTCACCTTCCCACGGCCGGGACAGGGGAACCGCTCCTGGGGACCGCGCTCACCGCGCTCACCGCGCTCCTCCTGCCGGGCACACCCGGAGCCCGCCCGCAGCGGGGACAGCGCCCCGGGGCCGGGGGAGCCCCGCCGTGCCGGGGTGCATCCCCGCTATGCCGGTACACATCCCGGCTATCCCGGGTCAGATCCCCGCTATCCCGAGTTAGATCCCCCCTATCCCGGGTCAGATCTCCGCTATCCCGGGGTGTATACCCCCCTATCCCGGGTCGGATCCCCGCTATCCCGAGTTAGATCCCCCCTATCCCGGGTCGGACCCGCCATCCCCACGGGCACGGCCGCAAGGGGCGGTGCCGTGAGGGCGGGGTAAGCGCAGCCCTTCGGCTCCCTTCGGCTCCCTTCGGCTCCCTCCGGCTCTCTCCGGCAGCGCTCGGCAGCCAATCGGCGCAGCGGGCGCCTTCCCGCCTCGCCCTGCCGTCGCGTGCCGTGCGGGCTCGGTGCTGAGGGCGCGGCGGGGCCGGCGCTGTCCTGGGGCAGTCTCGGGCCCGGCCTGCGGCGGCGGCGGCTCCAGCGGGGACAGAACCGTGCGGGGGCTCGGGGAGGGCGGCTGGCGGTCTGCGGGCGGCTAGGAGCAGTGTCCCCGTGCGGCCCGAGGGCAGGCGGAGGTAAGGCCGCGGCCCGGTGCGGCGCTGGTGGGGTTTTGGCCCCACAGGCTGCGCGAGGCGGGCAGGGAAGGCGGGCCGGGCCCGGGCCGGGGCTGGGAGTGCAGGGGATGGGCAGGGCCGAGCGGGGCCGAGCAGGCCGCAGCGCCGGCACGTGCTCTGGAGAAGGAGCTCTGCCCCTGGGGTAAGGGAACGAACCGGCCTGAGCCCAGCCTCCGGGGGAGCCTGGGGGGAACGTCCGAGGGCCCTGGGTTACCTCGGCTGAGGCCGCAGCTCTGACTGACTCACAGCTTCAGCTTTGAGGCGGCCTGTGCCCGTCCCTGCAAACCTGACTGAATGAAGGGCCTTGCCCACGCTCGGCTTATGGCTTTGTCAGCGTGGAGATCCCCGAGCATCCAATTCTGCAGGGATGGGTGTGTTCTGCTGAGCCGGTTGAAATTCAAGCAGGGCAGATGGTCTAGTGCTGCTCATACTATTTATTGGAATAAGGGTGGGAAGATAAGATAGAGCACTAATGCTGTAGGTTGCTTGTTTTAGAAGATGACTGGAAGAGCTAGAGCCCGAGGAAGGCCTCCCAGACAGACGCCTATTCCTGCTGCGGTAGGAGATGCACCTGTGAGTTGGTTTTCTTCTTTCTTTCTTCACCAGGATTTGAGATTCATTCCTCACCTACTTCCTATTTTAATATCAGGCAGATGTGTTCTATGTTTTATGTGTGTATGCATATATTCTGCTGGGTGTACAGTTAATATAGCCCTGTTTTATTAAAGACATTTTATTAAGTTTCCAGTAACATGAAACTCTGAATTGTGGGTTTGCTCGTGGCTTTAGGTTGCTGTTCTTTCAGCCATGACACTTTTTAATGTGACTTATTCACTGGCCACTAAAATTACAAAAGACATTTTCATAGAATAACTAGTCAGTTACTTGAGGTATCAGAGGGACTGTAGAAAATGAGAACTCCATAAATTTTAGTTAGAGCTTGGAAAGAGGGGATTTGCATTAGCTATTAGTTAAATGAATGATAACCTTAGGTTTCCACACTCCAGTAATTTTGAGTTTCAGGTGTAGAACAGTAACTCTGCTACTTAGTATAGGACAAAAAGGTTTTAAATGTACATAACATGAATGCACCTGAAAGGGTTAGAATGTGCATGCCTCGTGCCTGGAGTGTGTGGGGTCTCTCCTCAGTGAGCACTCTGCTGAAGTGCTGTTTGTTCCCCCAGTGGCAGGTCCAGCAGGGCATGCCCGGCCCGCTGCGTGGCCGGCGGCACCCGCAGCAGCCGCAGCAGCTCCAGCACCCACAGCAGCTCCAGCAGCAGCTCCAGCAGCTCCATGTTCCTCCAGGACAGTCAGAAGATCCCGGGGGCCATGGGCACCTGCGTGGCTGTGAGACCCCCCTGCAGGAGAGGAGGCCAGAAGGTCAGAAGGGCTGGGAAATCCAGTGTGCTCCACAAGAGCACCTGTTCTGGATAGAATACAATTCAGGCATACTTCAGACTGTGTTTGTCTTTTTTTCTTTTCAAAATGAGATTTGGAAGATATTTGGTACACAGTCAAAGCTGAAATTTAACATTTTGTCATTACTCTTAAATTTGTCTTAATGCCTTTCAAGATTTAATTGCATTATATATTTTTATTTGGTAATATATGATAGTATATGTATTATTTATTACTCAGTTGTAATTCTCGAATTTTAAACAATAGGGTTACAGGTTTCCTCAGGACTCCAGGATTTGTCTCTAAGAGATAGGGGTGGACGTCGCAGAGATTTCCATGACCTTGGGGTAAACACTCGGCAAGCCATGGTGCACGTTCAGGAATCCAAAACTGGTATGTTTAAATTCGACTCTAGACATGTAAGCAGTTTGAAATGGAGGAGTTTCCTTTATTTCTGCTCTTCATTTCCCCTAAAGAGCCAAGTAAAAATATCTTCAGCATGTATTAGAAAAAGATAAGAAGTTGTTGCTGGTACCTGAAGAGGAGCACAGCCATAGTCCTGGCAGCTGAAGGCTGTACAGAAAGCTCCACAGGGCAGATGAGTGTCTGACAACAGCGAGCTGTAGCTCACGGGGTTAGAGCAGATCAGGAACACCACTGACCTCTAATCTTTGTCTGCCATAGCTTCAAGAGCTGCCTCAGGCTGTTGAATGGCTGTGAAGTGGTAACATTCTGTAACTGTTACCACATTCACTCTCATTTCAGGTTTTTCAGGAAAAATGATCAAGCTGACCACCAACCACTTCCGTCTGACGTCGCGCCCGCAGTGGGCGCTGTACCAGTACCACGTTGACTACAGCCCCGAGATGGAGGCGCGGCGCCTGCGCTCGGCCCTGCTCTTCCAGCACGAGGAGACCATCGGCAAGACCCATGCCTTTGATGGCTCCATCCTGTTCCTGCCAAAGAAACTCGAGAACAAGGTATGATACCAGAATGCTATTGGACTTTCTATCATCACTTGCAGTTGGTTCTTATTTCCTGCTAGCTAGGTGAAGTTAGGGAATTGATGTCCCACAAGCAGTGTTTAGTTGGATTGACTATATCGGTATAAGCTAATTTGTTTGTGTAGAGGAATTGATGTCTGGTTCCACAGAAGACAGTGTATTTCTCCTTTTTTTTCCTTTGTACTTACATCTTTTCATACCTTCTGTATTTTAACACCTGACATAATTGAAAGGGTGGATGAGCTGGGTGTATGTGGCAAGGTTTTGGTAGCTGGAGGGGTCAGGGTAGCTCCTATGGCAAGGGTCAGGGTCAGCCCTGTGTTACACAGTCATTGCCAGCCAGATTGAGAATGGACCCATCACAGGCTAAAGCTGAGCCCATCAGCAAAGTTGCTGGCACCTCTGTGTATTTAAAAAGCAGGGGAAAATTGCAGAGCAAAGAAAAATCTTTGAAGAAAGGAGCACCAAGGGGAAAACACCTATGCACTGGTGGTAATCCCTGCCCTCTGTGCCTTGTGCCACTCTTTGCTTCACTGCAGGGACTGGGTGTAGCCAGTGCTGTTCACAGGGGGGCCAGACGAGTACGGGGTGAAGCTGAATGTGGAAAAGGGAGAGGGGAAGAAGTTTTCACTATGTGTGCTAATCTTTGTCTTTTTGCTTCCCAGTATCTGAATCAGTAATTAAATATATATTAGTTGGCAATATGTTAGCTTATTTCCTCAAGCTGGGTCCTTTTCCTGTCGTAGTAATGGGTAAGTGATGTCCCTGCCTTCATCTCGAGTTCAGCTGCTCTGGGGAGAGCCCCATTCTACCCCCAAGTTGTCTTCACCCTAATGAGCAGAGCCTTGTAGGTTGTATTTCACAGTCCTAGTGGGAGATGGAATCCACATTTCAGTTAGTCTTGAATTACTGCTTGGAATAAAAATGGCTAAATCCAGTTTGATATCACTGGAGCAAAATGCAGAGACAGCGCTGTTTGCTCTGGTTTTGTTAATCTCATTTCACTTTCTCAGGTTACTGAACTGTTCAGTAGGACTCGAAATGGGGAGGATGTGAAGATAACAGTCACACTCACTAATGAGTTGCCACCCACTTCACCTACTTGTCTGCAGTTTTACAACATCATTTTTAGAAGGTTTGCTGTACAAGTTATGTCTTTATAAGAAGTTACTCTAAAAATATCTGAAGTAAGTTTTGCCAGTCCAAGGGATAGGCTACAACAAATAAGTATTATAAATGTAAATTTTTAAGCCTTTCTGGCTACTGGTACTGTGGGGCCAACCACATCTGGCAATACAGTAAAGTGCAGTTGTGTGTATTTCTGGGCCATGTTAGTGTGAAAGCAGTTCATGCTGTTGTAGGCAGTTACAACACCCCACCCTCCTTTGTGTGTGTGGGTTTGCCTCTTAAAG
This sequence comes from Emberiza elegans, assembly GCA_024865655.1. NCBI lineage: Eukaryota > Metazoa > Chordata > Aves > Passeriformes > Fringillidae > Emberiza > Emberiza elegans. The sequence goes on from JALJVW010000184.1 coordinate 57,653,652, forward strand.
CAAATAACAGAGCAGGACATTGGACTGGAAATGTCCTCCTTTGTGACTCTAGCCTTTCCTCTCAACCTTGGTACCTGGCCTGTATGGTTCACCTGAGACATAGCCTGTTGGGACTGCTGCTTTCAGCTGGTTGGTGAAGGGTGGAGTTGGACCTGAACTTCTCACTTGATTAGTGTTAATAAGTGTCCATGACCTTTATAAATTGAGTTTAATGAGAAGTTTATATTTTAGAGTCAGATGAACAGTGAGTTTGTGCATAGGGATTGGACCATGCATGATGTGATGATGATGATAATAATAGTAATAATGCTAAAGGACATCCATTTTTCTATTTTTAGGCTTTTGAAGATGCTGAATTTGCAGCAGATTGGACGTAATTATTACAACCCCAGCGATCCAGTCAGCATCCCTAACCACAGGTTAGGCAGAACCCCTTGGTTTTCAGAGGGCTCAGGAGTTGCTGCTATCGGGGCTGTCCTTGCTCCCTGCAGGATCCCTGCAGGTGCCTGGTGCTCCTGCCTGCCCTGGGCCTGCTGCACGAGTTGCTGGGCCTCATTTTGCCTGGGGCCCCATCATGGGGCTGTGCTGCACTCCCTGCCTTTAATCTGACCTGTACAGCCTGGCTGGTGGGAGGATCTGGGCAGTGTCCTGCTGGATAAACTGCTGGTCTTTTTGTTCTAAAATTCTCCTGAGTGCCTACACACTTTGTGAGATACTTAACAGCATGAAATGGATTTCTTAGCTGACTAAAGATAGCTACCCGTAAAATATTTTTGATTTTGTTAACCTTCAAGAGCTTGTTTATATTCGGATGATGGCTTTATTGTGCCATCACTGCTCCCTGGTGTCTGTGAAAGTGGGCAGGAATAAGGGGTCAGAATAAAGATGCTCTAAAGCACACTAAGATTTTGTGTGTTCTCTCTTGCCAGGCTGATGGTGTGGCTGGGCTTCACAAGTTCCATCCTGCAGTATGAGGAGAACATCATGCTGTGTGCAGACGTGAGCCATAAGGTTCTCCGTGGGGAGACAGTGCTGGATACTATGCACAGCCTTCACTCCCAGGTTGGAGAGGAGAGATTTAGAGATGCCTGTGCTAAAGAGCTGATTGGTTTAATTGTTCTCACAAAGTAAGTCTTCTTGGATTCTTGTTTTGGAGAGCTCTTCATGCTCCATGTCCTGAAGTAGGCAATAAAGCATCAGAAAACCAGAAAATGCTGTCGTTGTCAAGCTAGCAAACTGATCAAGGTTGACAGCATTTGCAAAAGCAGGAAGTATACAGTGGTTTTCTTTGATTTTATTACAGTTTAGCTTGTGGTAGAATTGAGAGCCTATTACAGTTTAAAACTTGAAGTTATTACTTCTGAAAGGAGCAAAACTTACAACTTGCATGAGTACTGACAGTAACTTTGTCATCCTAGTGTATTTCTTTTTTATTTGAGTTAAGATTTAAACAAAAAGTGATGAAATGTTTATGTAGGTACAATAACAGAACATACAGAATTGATGACATCGACTGGGATAACAATCCAAAGAGTACCTTCAGAAAATCAGATGGTTCTGAGATGAGCTTTGTGGACTACTACAAAAAGGTATGAAAATTTAACTGTGTGTTTTATGCTTTAACTTGGAATGTTCAGTCATTGTTACAGGTTTACTTAGGATGCATGGGTTTCTAATTCATTGTATTTAATTTAACAGAACTTTGTTTAAAGGACCCTGTGTAATCTGAGATCAGTAACTAACCTGCACAGCATGGTTTGGTGAGAGTAGTCCATCCCAGGGAGTGGTTGGTCAGGCAGAAGGGCCAGGAGGGCTGCACGGATGAGCAAGGAGCTCTTGGGAAAACTCAGAAGGGAAGCTTTGGGAAGGTGGGGCAGGGACAGGTAATGTGGGAGGAGCTCAGATACATTGTCACAGCGTGCAGAACTGGGGTTGGGAAAGCCAGAGCACCTCTGCATTGAGTGTGTCTGTCACAGCTGGACCACTGTGATTGTCAGGTATTGGTGCAGACCAGCTTCAGCAGAAACAGAGTGGAACTTAAGGTTATGGGAGGGCTCAATTTCAGAAACTTCACTCAGCAGTCTTGTTTGATTCTTGTGGTTTCTTAAATTCAGTTGCTCTGTAGGGCAGGAACTTTGTCCATTGCTGTAGTGGAAGGAGCATCCCAGTATTGAGTTAGATACCCCAGATGACAATGCCTCGAGCAAGGCACAGGCTTTTTGTGTCTGTTGTCTCTTACTCATCAGTAGTTTGATGGCACCAGTTGAGAGAACAGTGCTTCCCTGCTTTGCCTTTTCTGGCAAAACCAGTTCTTCTGAGATGTGCTAATTGAAAAAGGTTGCTAGAGGCTTTTGGGTTTGTTTTAGGAACAAAACTTGTTTTCTAAAGTGAGCATTACTATTCAGAAATAATAATGTTTTGAGTAAAATTTGTTATGAGTAACTTGTTTGTTATGAGTAAATTAACATGCAGTCTATATTTCTGATACAGCAATATAACATAGAAATTAGTGATTGGATGCAGCCTGTCCTGATCAGTCAGATGAAGAGGAAGAGAGGGAACATACAAGGATCTGTGGCTCTGATTCCAGAGCTGTGCTCCCTAACAGGTACTATAGCATTTTTCCATATCAAAGCATCTGTCAAACCATAATGCCTACTGAAAGAGGTATTCTGACAGCAGCTTTTCTGCAGAGTTCACGGAAACTGTTTTGTCTATATAAATGTGACTTTAGGAACACATTTTGTAGCTAAAAGATTGGATATTTAAATGGGACTGGAAGGCTTGAGGGGTTTTGTTGTTGCATAGTGTTTAGCTATGGTGTTCAACATCAGCACTCTGATAACTTGTAGAGTTTTGGTGGTAGACCTTCTGTTGAAAAAGAGCAATTTACTAGAAAATGTTGATAATTTTGTAAGACACATAAATACATGTTTTGCACTAGCAGTACCTGAACGTCTCAGCACTTTTTGTTTTATTTGAAAACGGAACTGAAGAGCTGCAATGCCTTGTGTGGTTTCCTCTCAAGTGCAAAAATCCAGGATTTTTTTTCATGCCAATGGGGATGTATGTACAGGAAGCAACTGAAAACTTTGGCTACTACTGCCACGACTTCTGCAACTGCAGGACATGTAGCACTAATCTGCACGAGCAGCAAGTTTAATTTTTACAGTCGTTCATCTTAACCTGGACTCAGAAAAGGCTTTGTTGTTGGCAGGACTGACTGACAAGATGCGCAACGATTTCAATATGATGAAAGACTTGGCCATCCACACACGGCTGCCGCCTGAGCAGAGGCAGCGCGAGCTTGGCAGGCTTCTGAACTACATCCAAAAGTATGGCACCTAATGTCCTCTCTGTTTCTGTGTTGTGAAAGATTTGTATAACAAACTTCTTGCAGGGAAACTTCTGAAGTCTTACTAGTTTTTAAAAAGTCAGCAGGAACAAATTTCTCATGTTTTTCATTCGTATCTTGTTTTTAAACAGAGATGACAATGTTCAGAAGGAGCTCCGAAACTGGGGTCTAAGCTTTGATAATAAATCGGTGTCCTTTACAGGAAGAATTGTTCAAGGAGAAAAGATCTTTCAATCAGGAGCCATGGTAAATAATAAATCAACTTCTAAAATCTTCTGGGTGTCTCACTGATGAAACAAGTTCTTAAGGAAGGAAATAGTACTTTTTGGTTTATAAGTGAAGGATAAAGAGTGAAAATGTTATACACAAGTCTTTGTCCAAGCAGGAGATTTGCAGATTTCTTAAGTTGTTCCCAAGCTGTGGTGCGAAACCCTTGAAGGCGCTCCATCACAGTAGGGCTGTCCTTGGAGAACAGTCCTTCTGGTCAGGTACACAGTCCAGGAGAGCAGAGATGTTTCCCATTGGTTTCCATCTATTAAAGAGGTACCAAGGCTTTGTGGTGAAAAGCCACTAATGATTTCAGCTCGGTAGCTAGAACACAGGCAGTGTGTGCTCAGCACAGGTAGGAGGAGCCATTTGAGCAGTGGAGATGTGCATTCAGTCAGAGGCTGTTGTCAAACACGAGCTCTTTGCTCTGCAGTTCGATTACAACCCTCAGTTTGCCGACTGGACCAAGGAGACGCGCGGCGTGCCCCTGATCCGCTCCATGCCCATGGACAGCTGGCTGCTCATCTACACGCGCCGCAACTACGACGTGGCCAACACCCTGCTGCAGAGCCTCTTCAAGGTCACCCCCTCCATGGGCATCCACATGAACAGGCCGAGCATGTGAGTGTCCTCACTGAGCTCAGGGGAAACTCTCACTGTGTTGGGCTGCTCTGTGAGGGGAGGGTGTAGCGTGTCACACAGCCAGTGTCTGGGATGTTTTTAGTAAAGCAGAGTTGCTTTCAGTATGCAGGTTGTTCCGTTTTCTCTTGTGATTGACTTTCCTTACTCATACTTTTATTTCTGAGAGCTTTTCATATGCCAAAACTAAGACATATCAGGCAGACAATCATTGAGCAAACCCTTCTCTAAGGAGTATTTTCTGCTGACTTAGTATGTATTCCAATTCTGATCTGTTCTCCTTGCAAATATCTTCCCTTCAGTATCTGTTCTTGCTTTTAATTTTGAATTTCATTGTGTTTGGAAGCCTGAGTTTGGAGGTGATTCCTTTTAATCTTCAGATGTGTGAAAGTGGTTTGTTAATAGCTGTAAATGTGACATTTCATACACTATTGATGTGTAGTGAGCTTTTATGCTTTTGCTGAAGTTTCAATAGCTGTTAGCTGTTCTTTTTCTGTAAGCATTTTCTCTTTCTTTTCAGGATTGAAGTAGATGATAGAACAGAAGCATATTTAAGGGTTTTACAGCAAAGGGTTACCTCTGACATAAACATAGTATGTATTTGAATTCATAATTTCAAATCTTGTTTATCTCTCTAACTGGTGTTTAGTGGGATTTGGTCTCAGAACTGCAACTTCAGGTTACTGAGAATCCACTACATACCTGCTCATTCTCCTGTGCAAACCTAGCACTGACCACGGGTGTCCTTCTGGATAAGACCTTTTGGTTCTGAAGTACACTGACACTTTGCAGTTCCTTCTTTCACTGTGAACATTTGAATATTTCTCTTGCGCATAAGAACTTTTTCCTAAAGAACTGTTTAAGTGCTTTATAGCTCTGAGAATGCAGCTTCTTACAAAGATTCTTTTTCCTTCAAAGGTAGTTTGTATCTTGTCTAGCTCCCGAAAGGATAAATATGATGCCATCAAGAAATACCTGTGCACAGACTTCCCCATCCCCAGCCAGTGTGTGCTGGCTCGCACTTTGAGTAAACCGCAGACTATCATGACGGTAGCAACAAAAATTGCCTTGCAAATGAACTGTAAAATGGGTGGAGAGCTCTGGAGTGTTGAGATCCCCGTAAGTATTTTCTTATGAATGGTAACTGCCCTTTCTGAGGCTTTATTTCAAAAGCAAGGCCTGTATGCACCAGGTCCATGCTGTGTGTGATTGCCTTGCAGCTGAAGCAGGTGATGATTGTGGGCATTGATTGTTACCATGACACCGTCTCTGGGAAGCAGTCCATCGCGGGCTTCGTCGCCAGCCTCAATCAGTCAGTCACACGGTAAGAGCAGGCTGCCACCAGTAAAAAACCCCCAAAACAGTAAAAGACCTCCTTCCTTTGACTGAAAAACAGCTTCAATGGAGTAGTCCATCAGGAAAATTCAAAACTGGTTTGCTGTAATGGTTAATGTGAAATACATTGTGAATTTTTCCCACTGCATCCCTTGAAGGAGTGGCCTTGTCCCACATTGCTTGAGAGTGGGGTCAAGTGGTGGAGATATGGCTGGGATGAATAGAGAGCATCAGGGTGACAGGGCCTTCCTCTTTTGTGTTGACTTGTGTGAAAGGCTCGTCTTGGTTGAGAAGAGTTTTAAGTCATGCTATAGCACTTTTACCGTGTTTTTATTTAGAGGGAATATTCTTATAGAACCTCAGCTCTTCCTTGGCTGCATTGACCCTCAACACCTATAAAGACTGAGTGGTCATGGGCATTTTAAAAATAACTTCATTGCCATAAGCCTGGGAAATGCTTTGAAGGTCTCTTTCATTTTGTTCTTCACAGGTGGTTCTCCCGCTGTGTTGTTCAAAGTCGTGGGCAAGAACTTGTGGATGGAATCAAAACCTGCTTGCAAGGTAAGGGAAGGAAAGGAAGGAGTTCTGCTCTTGTAGAGCCAGATGTAAGAACTGACAATTCAGCTTCTCCAAACCCTCCTCTCCTGCTGGCCTGAGGGGAGGCTTTACCAGCCTGCACTTGGATAATGACAGATTAAACATTATGTTATAAATACTGCTGAAAATGAATAGCATCTTGTGTAAATCCTTCACTGATCCCCACATTCCTTTGCAATAATTTAAAACTACTGAGCAGTGCACTTACAAGAAAGCTTTAAGGGAGTTTGATTTCAAGGAGGGCAGCTCCTGCTATGAGAGAGGCCAGCAGAGCAGGTGTGTCCTTGGGTCCTTTCTGTTTGTGCGTGCACAGGCAAACCAGAGCTCTTCCTTGCAGGTATGTGTGTGTAGCATGATGCTGACCCATTCCAGGTTACTGAAGGATTGAGGACCTTACTTTTCCAACTTACTGCTGTTCTCCTAGGAATAAAAATTTAGTTTTGTTTTGGAATGAATTGTCATTACAACTAATGGCTTTTACTCTTGTTTTTTTAAGCTGCTCTGAGGCACTGGTCTAAATGGAATAAGTCTTTGCCCTCTCGTATTTTTGTGTATCGTGATGGTGTTGGAGATGGACAACTCAATACTTTGGTTAATTATGAAGTGCCTCAATTTCTGGATTGCTTAAAGAGTATTGGTACTGACTACAGGTAAATCTGTTTCTACCAACCCTCATGTTTACACTGCCTTTCTACCAACCCCCATCTTTACAAATAAACACTGGGGATACAAAATGAGGCTGTGGATGAAGACTGTTTGTCTAAAGTTGTGAACAATGTCTTATTTAATCTGAATCAGTAAAGACTTACATGTGAAATTAATGCCGGAACTGCACAGAATCTGCTCCTGAAATACTCCTTGTGCAGTTTTCTAGGAGAGTATTGGTTTTTTTTTTCCTTCCTTTTAGCCCGAGACTCACTGTGATTGTGGTGAAGAAACGAGTGGGTGCCAGGTTCTTTGCAGAGATTGGGGGAGGACTCAAAAACCCACCCCCAGGGACTGTTGTTGATACAGTGGTGACCAGACCAGAGTGGTGAGTTCCTGCAGAGGTAACACACACTGCTCCAGCTTGGGCAGAAAGGAGGTAGATCCAACACTACATGGACTGTAGGATCAAGTGTAGAAATACTTGCCAGACTTGTGTGGCTCAGGGGCTGGAGAAAATGAGCAGTGTAAGCTAGGGGCATGTGCAGGGTGGTTATCAGGAGGAAAATGGGATAGAGCGAATAGTCAGGGTTGTCATGGTCTCAAGCCCGGTCCATATAATATTCCTCCAGGTCTCCTGGCCTTTCAGACACAGAGGAAGCTTTTGTGGCCAGAGCCTGAGCATCCTTCTGGGGTGCACTCTATAAGCATGAAGTGAAGAACAGGACAAATACATGGGGACGGGCATTTTCCAAGGCACACAGCCCTCTCAGTAACAGGCTGGTGGGGTGTTTCCCTGGGGCAGGTATGATTTCTTTGTGGTGAGCCAGACGGTGAAGAACGGCTGCGTGGCACCCACCCACTACAACGTGATCTACGACACCAGCCAGCTGAAACCTGACCACGTGCAGCGCCTCACCTACAAGCTGTGCCACATGTACTACAACTGGTCGGTGAGTGCTCCTGCCAGGGACAGCCTGCAGGCAGAATGGAAAGCATTTCTTACCTGCAGAAGTATCTGCTCCTTTATGGAGGTGGAGCTGTGCTGCTGCATTGCCTTGAGGCCTCTGCTGCACACCCAGCTCAGCACACACTCAGCTCGTGCCCAAGGTGTGCTTCAGCTTTGGCGCTTCAGCAGCCACAAATATCAGACACGACATGTCCCACCTTCCTGCAGGGCCCAGCACTGCATGCAAACCTGTGAAAGAGGTGGCAGGAGGGCACTGGAGTTGGGAAGTTTGGGGGTTTTTGCATCTGTTCTTCTGTTGTGCTGGGAGTATGTAAAGTTATTTTCACAAATCAGCATAAACAACAGGCAGTACAAATTTTACAAGTATGCAGACTTCAGAGGTCCAGGGGTCTTTGTTGTAGCGAGTGCATGCTTATTTAAATTACCTGAAAATAACTGCCTTCTTTTTCTTTTTTCCCCTTTCTGCAGGGTATTATCAGAGTACCTGCTCCTTGCCAGTATGCTCATAAATTGGCTTTCCTTGTGGGTCAGAGTATTCACAGAGAACCAAGCATTATGCTTTCAGACAGACTGTACTACCTTTGAAGCTGAGTTTCCAGCCAAACAGAGCAGTTTCTCTCTAGGGAATGTAGAATTGTCTGGGCTTTTGGTTTAGTCTTGGTTTTTCGTTAAGAGACATGCCTAGGATATGTGCAGTTGTGGAAATTATTTTATTTTCATTGTACCAAGGAAAAGCTTGAGATTTGCATTTTGAACAGGTGTCTGCTTGCTAGAATACCTACACAAATTTTTATGATTTTTGATACTTTAGAAAATAAGTTTTTCTCAAAATCTTCCCAAAGTTTATTGGTTGTTCTTATTTACATTTTGATAAGTCTTACACAGAATTACTTCTTGCATGGGAGGTAGGGAGTTATGCAGACCAGAATTCCCAACTCTTCCAACTAGTATTTACCCTTCTAATTTTCAGAATGCTTCAATATTGTTGATTCCTTGTTTTTCTTGGTTAAAATGAAGGCCAGATGTGTCTCCTGAGCTGTTTCATACCTTAAGAGGAGGTGACAGATGCTCTTGGTTACCAAAGCTTTGTCTGCAGGCTGCACAGCGATGCAGAACCTTGGCAGGGTTTTGAGCAGTTGTCATTGTGAGGGGTTTGCACACCAGCCCCAAACTCTGGTGCTGCCAGGGGGCAGTGAGGGCACTGCCAGGGCTCAGCTCTGCACACCTCTCCACAGCAGGGGAGGGCTTGGGCTGCCTGTGCTGCTGGAGCGGCTCGGGGGACAGGGACTGTTCTGGGGCCCTGCTTCTGCTTGGGCTGGGAACTTCACTGCCTGGTGGCAAGAGAGGGCTGGAGACAGCTGAACTGCTGGGCTGCTCCTGTTCAACACAACAGGCTCCTCAACTGAGAAATGCCATTTCCATCAAGGAGTATCAGTGCCCAGGCAGGCTTGGGGTTTTTTGTTTTGTAGTTCCAAGCAGTGGGAGGCAGCCCTGGTTTGTTCATGTCTGAGGTTTTCATTGGTCACTGTTCTGCAGCCCATTTTGTGAAGCTAACAGCAGGTGTGGAGATGGAGGTTGATTTCAGATTTTTGCGGTAGCAGAGTCAAGCTACCGCACGTGAAGAAATTCAGATTAGTGCTGGTTTTCTTAACCATCTTGTTGTGAACCTTGTTGCTTTTCTTTGTGAGATTTAAATAAAGTTGTTGCTGTAATCCTTGCCCCTTTGAGCCTGTTTTGTGTATTTTGTACTTCAGCACTGGGCTTTGGGCACAGATGGGACAAATGCTGGAGTAACTTTGCAACCCTTTTTTACCTCTGGGAAGCTCTTGCAGATGGAGGAGCCTTTCTTTATTCTGCAGTGAACTTCAGTGGTCAGGAACAGTTCTGAAAAAAGGCTGACACAGGAAGCCAGCAGCTGACACAGGATTTATGAAACATACTGCACTCTACAAAATATCAAATTATTTATTTATAGAAAATATAATACACAACAATTGTACACATGCACACACCCACACAGTACTTTACCACAAATGTAGGCCAGTTATTTTCTTTAATTAAATGTTATAATCTAGCACACAGTATTTTACAGTAATTTACATTGTTATCTGAAGACACAATGGGGAGGCTTTGATCATTCATTTATAAACCTTCCGTAAATTACAAAAAGAAAGGCAGTCTGAAAAGTATGTATAAACAGTAAAAACAATTTACAAATGGACAAGAATTACAAAATAGTAACAGCCAATGACTGCCATCAGTGTGGAGGATTGGTTTTTGTGATATGCCAATGTTGCAGTTGGGGTTTGATAGAGCCTGGTGCAGCCTCGCGGGGCTGTGGCTGTAACACTTTGTCCTTTCACTGCAGATGGACTTGCCTCAATCTGACAGCAGCAGAATGAAAATGCCTTTTAACCTAGCACTGAACCTCCACAGAAAAAACTGGGGGAGTAAAGGGGTTTTGGTGTGCAGTTGTTTTTTCCCAGTAGCTTAGAACGGAACCAGGAGCCCCAGAACGGGAGGGTGGAAATGGGGTGAGGTTCTGAGTAACTTGCACTGCCTGGTTCCCCTGGAGTGAGAATGGCAAACCAGGTCAGGGGTTTGGTTTTTACTGGGGGAGCAAAAACTGAAAGGGGTTAGCACAGCACTTGCACACTGCCAGGAGTCCATCGGACAGGGCTGGGGCAGTACCAGTGTTCATCTGGAATTACTGGTGGAGGGAGGATGGACACAGCTGCATACACAGTACATACAACGTATACGCTGCATATTTATTAGACAGTACAAATCATTGTGCATTAATAAGGCAAAACATCAAGGCTGATTCAACTAGGAGTTTCAAGACCATTTTTGTTAATGAGTGGATCCAGTGGGGTGATCTCTCTGAACTAGCAATCAGTGAAGAGAGTTTTCTCCCCCCACTCATGGTTAAAGGAGAATAAAGGCTGAGATTTTTCCAATGGAGTTGCAGATGTTGAGATGACTTCAAATAAAACCATGTTCTTCTGGTCTTAATCTCATAACTTTTTTTTTTTTTTTACTTTTAAAAAATGTTTTTGCAACAACAAATCCATTTCCCTTTTTTCTTTGCTGTTTTGATTAAGCAATTGGCATGATTCTATTGACGTCAGAGTTAAAATGCAAGGGTCTGGTAAAGTACTGCATAGTCATGAAAGCCCTAGTTTTGACTTTAAAAAAAAAAAAAGTACACAGACTGGAAGCTTTACAAGTTGTCCAGGAGCACATGACTCATTTCACTGCACCAAGCCTTTTCAGCAGTTTCTTGCCTTTGGAAAGCAGCCCCTTTTTCTTTTTCGAGGCCATATCCCTGCCTCTCCCGGGGCTACCAGAGCCCATCACAGGTGACGGAGGAGACCCGGAATGGAGATGAACTGTGGGGGAAGGTGCTCTCCGGGAGGTACCTGTATTCTCAGGAGGAACCTAGTAGGTACATTGTTATCATTTATTCAATCTTTGAAAACTTCAAAGCCATCAGCAGCAAGAAACTTGGTAACATCACTTGTCCCATTACCCACTTAAACAAAAGGGCCGGTTTCTTTCTTCTCTCTGGCTTAAAATGCTGCGTGGGCTTATGGAAAACACATCAATTTAGAGAAAAAAAATATAGAAATCAAAAACCCACCAATAAAGCCCAGTTTTGGTTATACCTTTTTAAAGGAAATGTTGGATACGCTTGCTTTGCCAGAATTCTGGCCATAAAAGCCACAAAACTGGCTTTGGTTTTTCATTTCAGTACTCTGATAGTACTAAAATGGAGAGGGATACTTTCAGCTATAGATTTAAGAAAAATAAACATGTTAATTACTACAGATTAGCAATCTATAGAAGCCAAACTCTTTTCAGAAGAAAATACTTAAAATGCTACATGATCACTTACTTTTTAATGTCCTTTAAATGCCTTTTCTTTAAAATTGGCTAGCAAACTTTATGTACAGATTAGAGAAGATGGCACACTGGCTTAAAAAAAAAAAGGAAAAAGAAAAAGCTAAAATGAACCTTAATTGCAATCAAAGAAAGCTTAAAGGCCCTGAGTGCTTGATGTGTATGCTGCAGCTATGAGGTTGTTAGATGACAGCATTCCTAAATATTTTGAACAGCTTTTTTTTTTTTTTTTTAGTCATCAAAAGCACTTGGATGAAAATGCTAAAATTACATATACTCAGCCTATCCTAACTACAGTGCCCAGCTGGCAAAATGGTTGCTATCAATTAAGATGATATTTTCACAGTAGAATCCATGCTGTAGGAAGGCCTGCTAGCTTTAGTTCAAGTTAAAATGTCAGCAATTCACTGGCTCGTTGTGCAACAGTGAGTTAAGCAAAGGGGCTTCAAGCCTACTTTGATTTTAAATCAAGGTCTAATTCTAATGAAAAAAAAAACCAAAACAAACCAAAACAACTTGGTAAAGCACCCCAACGTACACCTGAAGATACCAGATATGGAGTCTAATGCATTCATTCAGTGAGCTGCATGTTTCAGGTCGAGACTTTATTGCATTGGTAAACCAAACAGTTGCTAATATTGCAAACGTACACTGCTAGGAGAAATCCAGTGAATTGTACCACAGGAGGGCATTCTTTTCAGAAGTGTTGAATAGCTGGTCTTAGGCAAACTGGGGTTTAATAGATTGTGGAAAACACATTTTAAGGCAGACAATTTAAGTAGCTGTGTTTGAGTGTAGTGAGTTTCAGAACCAACTATCCCCTTGTAAACAAACTACCGTCCGTGCCAGCGGCACTGCTGGTTCTGCAGGGGCTGCAGCTTTGTGCTTTTCTCTTGACACAGGAGCTTGGACTTTTTACATCCCAGCTTGGCTAGCAATGCAATATGCAGCTTTGTTTGTAGGGTAGTTAGACATCAAACTCTCCTCTCTATGTAAACATAAACATTGAGCTCGGGAAGAAATATGTTCCAAACGCTGACCTTCGTACAGGGAGGGCTGATGGATTTCAGAGGCTCCTGTTTTAAAGGATTTGTCTCCCAAGAAAGGAGTGGACTCGACTAGGTACAGCAAAGGCATACAGCCTGTTCTTCAGTGGCCAAGGGGTTTGGAGACATATTTCTTTTCTTTTCCCCCACAATTAAGTTTCAAGACTTGCATTAGATAGCCAGGTAGCTTTAATTGAAATCTCTATTGGTATCTTCAGTTGCTCACTTACGTGAAGGCTACATTGCCTTATTAAGGTGTGAAATGAACACTCTTCTTCTGTTTCCAAGCAGATGAGCAAAGAAATAAAAATATATATAAAATATATAATATATAAAAGTATTGCAGTGATGAAACAAAACCAAAAATGAGATACTCTAAACATGATCAATTCTTTCATGAAAGAGAAGTCTCTGAGCAATTAATTATCGCCAGTTGGAACAGGAAGTTGTAAGGATTAAGAGACGACCACTGTCAGTCCATCAGCTGCAGTTACAGTTTGTATTTAGAGGAACACTGGTACCAGTCTCTTGTGCACAAGAACCTTTTTAGTGAGAGCAATTTAGAAGCTTTGGGAAATAGCTATCACCAGGAAAGAGCTGTTTAAATTCAGGTTATGAAGGGCGGTACTGCAATGACTGCAACCAAACAGTCCATTCAGTTTCTCCATTTACAAACGTAACGAGCTGGAGAAGGCTAAAGCCATTTTCCCTCAGGTTTTATTTTATATATTTGAAAGATAACTTTAAATGGGCAAATGAATTTAAACGTAACATTAAAAGTAATGTCTAAATGATACGTGAGACAGAATGGAATGGCAGATGGGAGTCTAAGTGCTCCCGAGGGGGCTGCTTACCCTTTTTGCCTTGGCTCGCACGGGCGTGTCGTGGGCGTAGCGCGAGGGCGCGTCCGAGAGAAACACTTCCACGTCGTCAGGCACTTCTTCGAGGAAGTTGGAAGGAACCAGCCCCTTCTGTCCATTGAGCTCCCCCTGCCAGCACAGGGAAGGAGCAGTGAGTGCTTCCATCCCATCACACTCCTTCCCAAGGAGGCAGGGACACATTTCTGCCTATTTCAAAGCTGGCAAGGCAGAGGAAATTCCCATCTATGGCCCCTGGGGAGGCTGAGAGCTCACACAATTCCACATCCCCTCCCCAGGCTGGTGTTTGCTGGAGCTGGGAGCAGTTTGGGCTGAGCCAGCAGACCCAACTTACATAGTAAAATCCATCTTCATCGATCTCACCAAAGACAGTGATGATGTCCCCAGTGCAGAAGGTCAGCTCGGCCTGCAGGGGAGGAGCAGGGACAGGCAAGGATCAGCCTTTCTTTATTAACAGGGAATCCATTCAGATTTCCCCCCACTCCTTCATGTTGACACTGGTGAAATCAAATTGATCTTTGACAGCCAAACCTCTTGTTTTTTCCCTTGGGGTTTTTTCCTCAGCTTGCTGAGCCCAGCCCCTGTCCCACTGTGTGTGACACCCGCAGGGCTCGTGTGACCAGCAGCTGAGACATTCAGGCCTTGAAGAACCTGCACAAGCTTTGAGGCTTTGAACTGCAGCTTCCAGGGGTCCCTAAATCCATCCTGGTGGAGGGGGAACAGCTCAGGGGTGGACACGGCCCAGCCCTGCTCTGTGTGAGTGCCAGCACTGAGGTGCAAACAGCTCTGGGCATCGCCCAGGCCCAGCCCCAGCCCTGCGGCACAACGCTCCTGCACTGCAGCTGTGCTGGATTCTCTTCAGCAAAACCCGCACAATGGGGAGCTCCTCTCTGATCAGCACCCAGGGCACGGGGCTCTTTTAATTCTCTGAGGCTTAAATGCAATTAGGGCGGGGCTTTTAAATAATGTTTAATTTCCTGTGGTCACGGGAGAGAGAACAAACAAAATCTTTGCAATAGAGCAGCACAATTTATTTGATTTGTTGGCCAAACTACTCTGAAACACCATGATTTAGAAAAAGATTTGGTTCAATAAGAAACAGAAAACAACCCAGGCTGTGTTTTAAAGCACCAAATCCCACATATTTCAAAATTCACTTTCTCCTTCTACAATTCCCCCATGAAAACCAAAACCAAACAACATTTTAAAGGATGACCGGGGAAGCTCACAGGCCCTGTGCCCCCAGCCCAGGGGCCCAGCTGTGCCCCTACCTCCACATCCACGTTGGGGGAGCTCTCCCTGGGGTCGTAGTCGTAGAGAGCCACCATCCTCCGGGTGGTCAGCGGCTGCTGCCGGCCCCCGCGCCGGCCACGGGGCTCTGCTGGGGGGGAGAGAGAGAGAGCTGTGGCCACGGGCACTGCAGGTGCTCATACAGGTACTCAGGTATTGATAAAAATACTCAGTTATTGATAAAAGTACTGCAGTTACTGCCACAGGCACTGCAGGTGATAAATGTACTGCAGTTATTGATAAATGTACTGCAGTTACTGCCACGGGCACGGCAGGTGCTCATACAGGTACCCAGGTATTGATAAAAATACTCAGTTATTGATAAAAGTACTGCAGCTACTGCCACGGGCACTGCAGGTGCTCATACAGGTACTCAGGTATTGAGAAAAATACTCAGTTATTGATAAAAGTACTGCAGCTACTGCCACGGGCACGGCAGGTGCTCATACAGGTACTCGGGTATTGGGAAAAATACTCAGTTATCGATAAAAGTACTGCAGTTACTGCCATGGGCACTGCAGGTGATAAATGTACTGCAGTTATTGATTAAAAAAATACTGCAGTTATTGATAAAAGTACTGCAGGTTACAGGCCTCAGGTATTGGAAAACTGCAGGTGATAAAAGTACTGCAGTTACTGCCACAGGCACTGCAGATGCTGATAACTGTACTGCAGTTATTGATAAATGTACTGCAGTTAGTGATAACTGTACTGCAGTTATTGATAAATGTACTGCAGTTATTGATAACTGTACTGCAATTATTGATAACTGTACTGCAGTTAGTGATAACTGTACTGCAGTTATTGATACCTGTACTGCAGTTATTGATAACTGTACTGCAGTTATTGATAAATGTACTGCGGTTATTGATAACCGTACTGCAGTTATTGATAACCGTACTGCAGTTATTGATAACTGTACTGCAGTTAGTGATAACTGTACTGCAGTTATTGATAAATGTACTGCAGTTATTGATAACTGTACTGCAATTATTGATAACTGTACTGCAGTTAGTGATAACTGTGCAGTTGCAGCCATTGATACTGCGTATTGATAAATTATTGATAAGTTGGTGTACTGCAGTTATTGATAACTGTACTGCGGTTATTGATAACTGTACTGCAGTTATTGATAACTGTACTGCAGTTAGTGATAACTGTACTGCAGTTAGTGATAACTGTACTGCAGTTAGTGATAACTGTACTGCAGTTAGTGCCACGGGCACTGCAGTTATTGATAAATGTACTGCAGTTAGTGATAACTGTACTGCAGTTATTGATAACTGTACTGCAGTTATTGATAACTGTACTGCAGTTACTGCCCAGCACAGCCCTGCTGCAGCTGCTGCTCACAGCTCCCCCAGCAGAGCAGGAGCAGCGTGGGCACTGCCCTGGCACAGGTAAGGCCACAGGTATGGGGTGTGCCACACACACAGCTCACAAACCAGAACCAGCTGTGGCCTGGCTCTCTATTCTGAGGCACAGAATCCTCAGCTCATGTGCACAGCAGGCTCCACAGCTCAGGGACTGTGTTCTGTGCCCAGATATATTTCAGGACACAAAACCCACTTTTTTTTTTTTTTAATCAGAAAAGAAAGCAACAAGTAGAGTGGTGAAGCTGCAGGTCCCCATTTGCAGCAAATGCTACCACCAGGATTAAATATTAGTTATATAAAGTTATCCAGACACTGACAGAATGCATCCCCTGGGGCAGTAAAGGACTGCAAAATGTAGATGCATCTGTATAAAAACAAGAGGTAAATGCAGCCAAGCTAAGAGAGCCAAGAGTCTGGAGGGAAATGTCTGCATTTTCCCTTACCTATTTTCTCAATTGGAGTGTTCAAGGGAAGGAAACCTTGTTTAAGGAGCTGATCCATCATCTCTTCATCATCTGCCTGTATCTCAGAGACCATGTTACAGGGGATAAGGCCAACTCTTGCACAGGTTTCTCCACGGTAAAACCCATCAGCATCTTTGTCCCCATAAACCTGATATTCGAAGAAGGGTAATATTGGTCAAAAAGATTTTAGCATTTAGGAAGCATTTGGAAAATGCAGCAGCTCTGCTCTGGTACAACACCAGCACTTCTGGGGTTCCTCTGCAGCAAAGATCCTCTGGGCAGCAGCTCTTCCTGCAGGGTTTGTGCCAATGGAGCTTCAGAGTCGCCATTTTGGGCTTAACCTAAATCTTTGATAAAGACTGGCCCTAACTATCTACAGCAACTCTGAGATTTTTGTGATCATTTTTAAGCCCTTTAGATATTAATTGTCAGGTCTGGTGAGATTTACAGCCTGAGCCTCTGAAGGAAAAGCCCCAGGGCTCTGATCACACAGGCAGCCTTCCCCCAGAGGAGATGTAAACTTATTTTTATTTTAAATTTAAAATTTAATTAAAATTAAATAAAAATTAAATAAAATTAAAATTAAAATTAAATTTAAATTTAAAAAATGTAAAGTGTTGTGGTTTCCTGAGGTCTCAGGTCTCACCTTAATGATCTGTCCCTCCTTGAAGGGCAGCTCCTCCTCTGCAGCATCGGGGTTCGGGGACATGGTCAGTGGGTCGTAGTCAAAAAGTGCAACAAATATTCGAGTAGAAAGGTCTTCTGTGCCAGGATCTGTTTCAGACTCCTCATAAATGTCTGGGGAAAGGCGGTCATGACCACCGTAGCCATCTGTGACAGCAAATTCAGAAAAGAACAATTCAGTAATACAAGCTGGCCTCATCATCCAACTCTCCCAGTTAATAGTTGAAACATGCTTGGCATTTCAGTGAAAAAACCCAAACCTCACTGCATGTCCTTATATAAAGTGAGGTTTTTGGTTTTTTTTGTTTTTTTTCATTAGCAAGTTGCTATTTTTTAAAAAAGCTTATAAAGCCTGCACTGGAAGCTGGGCTGATTTCCTGTACCAGACTGACATTTGCACAGCTCACGCAGGAAAGCCATTTCTGTTGGGTTTGCAAGAGTTTGCCGTGAATTAATGAAACGAGTAGTGGGGAGAACGGCCGGCGAGCACAAGCGATGGCTGATGGATGGCAGCACGCACGGCGGGGCAGGCCGGGGTGGCCACCCTGATGTCACCGAGCGTGAAGTGACGGCCAGCAGATCTCCCGAGGTGACATCAGCTGTGTCTGAGCCGAGCCCCTCTCAGCGCAGGGCAAGGCTCCAGCAGCGCCAGTGAGCGCCCTCACGCCCTGGCAGCCCAGCAGAGCCCAACGCCCGCAGCCCATCTCACCCCCACAGGCCCGGAGCAGCCTGGCTCCACACCAGAGCCTGCCGCTGCCTTCCAAGGCTGTCAGTGCTTTCCTCCCCAGGAGTGAGGCTGCAAAGAGCAGGAATGCAGCGCTCTGTCCAACTAACCGATGGAGGGGACCAGCAGGGGCCGAGACCTTTGTGGCACTGCGCTGCCATGGGAGGACCTTCGCCCTGCATGCTCCACCCTGTCAGGCCGTCCCGCAGAGGCTGGGTTACCTAAAAGCTAAAAAACAACAACAGAAAGAACGGGCTCGTCAGTTCCGCGCATGGCAACATCGGGCTTACACGGCTGGACACGAATCAGGTCAACCACAATTGGAAGCACAAGCTCTAAAGGCAACTAAACTTAGCTTTTAACTGAAAGGTTAGCTGAAAAGTGAGCACTGCTGCCTGGCAAACCTGCAAAAGAAAAAAAATGGTTCCCTGATTTATGGCAGAGCTTTGTAAACCAGCAGTCGCACGTCAGAACAAAAAGAAAAGAAAAGAATAATTTCTGAAATATTCTTTTGCCTTTGTTGTTGCGGCTAAGGTGGCGTTTGAGTGTCCTGAAGAGTGGCACGGGCAGGCTGAGAGCTGGGCAGGTGGGGCCGCCCTGGCACACCTGGCAGTGCCAGCCCTGGAGGGCAGCAGGGAGCCAGGGTGGCTCCTGGCGGCCCCGGGCACTGCTCCTGGCCCCGGCAAGGGCAGGAGGACTGCAGGCTGCCCCGGGCACCGCTGGCTCTGTCCTGCCGCCGCTGGAGCACTCCTGAGTCCCTGCAGCCTGAGCTGGGGGTCCCAGCTGACCCTGCTCCGCATGGCACCAGCACAGCCCTGTGGCAGCACCGCTGCATGGAATGGGCAGAACTCAGGGCGCACCCTGTGCTGCAGGCAGAGGTGCAGGGTCCCATGGAATGAACTCAGCCTGCAGGCAGAGGTGGGGCCCGTGTGGAATGGGGAACTCAGGGCGCACCCCAGTGCAGCAGGCAGAGGTGACCTCTCAGAACTCAGGGTGCAGTGCTGCAGGCAGAGGTGCAGAGCTGCTCTCCTCCCGTGTGGAATGGGTCAGAACTCAGGCGCACCCCAGTGCTGCAGGCAGAGGGTGCAGAGCTGCTCTCCTCCCGTGTGGAATGGGTCAGAACTCAGGGCGCACCCTGTGCTGCAGGCAGAGGGTGCAGAGCTGCTCTCCTCTCGTGTGGAATGGGTCAGAACTCAGGGCGCACCCCTGTGCTGCAGGCAGAGGTGCAGAGCATGGAATGGGTCAGAACTCAGGGTGCACCCCAGTGCTGCAGGCAGAGGTGCAGAGCTGCTCTCCTCTCACATGGAATGGGTCAGAACTCAGGGCGCACCCCTGTGCTGCAGGCAGAGGTGCAGAGCTGCTCTCCTCTCACATGGAATGGGTCAGAACTCAGGGTGCACCCCTGTGCTGCAGGCAGAGCTGCTCTCCTCTTGTGTGGAATGGGTCAGAACTCAGGGTGCACCCTGTGCTGCAGGCAGAGGTGCAGAGCTGCTCTCCTCTCATGGAATGGGTGGAATGGGGCAGAACTCGTGTGGAATGGGTCAGGGCGCACCCCTGTGTGCTGCAGGCAGAGGGTGCAGAGCTGCTCTCCTCCCGTGTGGAATGGGTCAGAACTCAGGGCGCACCCCTGTGCTGCAGGCAGAGGGTGCAGAGCTGCTCTCCTCTCACGTGGAATGGGTCAGAACTCAGGGTGCACCCCTGTGCTGCAGGCAGAGGGTGCAGAGCTGCTCTCCTCTCGTGTGGAATGGGTCAGAACTCAGAGCTGGCTCTGCTCTCTGGGATGGGTCCCTCCCTCACACCTGGAGGCTCCTCTGGACATGACTGGGCAGAAATGCAAACAAGGTGGTGCAGAGCATCCCTGGCAGGTGTGCGTGGCCCTGGGCTCCCCTCGGCTGCAGCTCTGTGCCTGCATTCTCTGCAGAGATGCAGTCTGCAACTTCAAAGGCAAGAAGAGATGGTCTGACAAGGGCGGCAGCGTGGTGACAGCGCGGAGATAAGGCAGAAAATGAAAATGATGAAGCTGTGACTCCCTAAATCTGGGTCACTGTCACACTGGGGGAGAGTCTTGATTCTTGTCTTGAGATGTTCCATGATAAAGAGCATATCCTGAAAATACTGGGAATGAGATGAATAAAAACAACATGATGAAATGAATTCCTTGACAATAATTAAAAAAAAAATTAAAATATGGATGAAACATTTCTCCAGTTAAAAATGCAGCTTGTTTTTTTTTTTTTTTAGAGCAACATTCAGATGGGCAAAATAAAGAAAAGCAATCTTTTGGAAAAAATTATAGTTCAGCTAACCCTTAATTAAAATTTAGATTCAGTTGTCCTTTAATAAAAGCAGCCATTATTGTAATTTGTTTGGGGGGAAAATCATTGCAAAGCAAATTAATCTGATTTCAGCATGACTCAAAATAGGACCATAAATGAAAATGCAGAGTAATAAACCAAAATGAATGGGGAAGAAGAAAAAAATGGGGAGAAAATGTAGCAGATGGGTCCAAAGGATGGACTTTAAAAATCAATTTGGGAAAAAAAAAAAAGAAAAAAAAGAACAAAACAAAAGAAGAACAAGAAATAAAGAGAATAAAGAAACGAGACTGATTTGGCAAGCGGATGTTAGAAGGAAGATAGTTCACACACCAGGGCGTCTTGTGCGTCTCTGAGGGGCGGCTGTGCAAGGCCAGCAGCTGCCCTGGGGAGGCTCCTCCAGCCCCGCGGCCGCTCCTGCTCGGCTCTGCGCGGAGCCCCGGGCGGCTCCAGCTCCCCGAAATCCTCCTCGATGCTGCTCTGCCGGGTCAGGGTCCTCCTGCGCCACAGCAGCGGCCGCGGGCCCCGCCGGCACGGGCAGGGATCGGGCTCCTGGGGGGCTCGGACAGGGAACTGGGGCCGCTCTTCATCGCTGCCCCTTTGGGCTCTGACATTGAACTGGGGCCGCTCTTCATCGCTGCCCCTTTGGGCCCTGACACTGAACTGGGGCCGCTCTTCATCGCTGCCCCTTTGGGCCCTGATATTGAACTGGGGCCCCCTTTGGGCTCTGACACTGAACTGGGGCCGCTCTTCATCGCTGCCCCTTTGGGCTCTGACACTGTGCCGGGACTGCTCTTCATCGCTGCCATTCCTGTGTCTGAAACTGTGCCGGGGCTCCTCTTCCTCACTGCCACTCCTGTGTCTGACACCCAACCGGGGCCGCTCTTCATCACTGCTCCTTTGGGCTCTGACACTGTGCCGGGGCTCCTCTTCCTCACTGCCACTCCTGTGTCTGACAGTGTGCCGGGGCCGCTCTTCATCACTGCCCCACTGGGGTCTGACACTGAACTGGGGCTCCTCTTCCTCACTGCCACTCCTGTGTCTGACACCCAGCCGGGGCCGCTCTTCGTCGCTGCCCCACTGGGGTCTGAAGCTGTGCTGGGACCGCTCTTCCTCGCTGCTCCTTTGGGCCCTGGTACCGAACCGGGACCGCTCTTCATGACTGCCCCATTGGGGTCTGCCACCAAACTGGGACCGCTCTTCATCGCTGCCCCTGGGGTCTGAAACTGCGCTGGGACCGCTCTTCCTCGCTGCTCCTTTGGGCTCTGGCATTGAACCGGGACCGCTCTTCATCGCTGCCCCTCCGGTGTCCGCCACCGCACCAGGGCTGCTCTTCATCGCTGCCCCACTGCGCCCGGCCGTGCCGGGGCTCCTCCTCCTCGCTGCCGCAGTCCAGCCCGCTGTCGGGGCTGCGGGACAGGGCCTGCCTGCATTTCCCTCCTCTCTCCTGCAGCTCCTGCAGCCCCGGCCCTGCCCTGGCCCTGGCCGGGTGCCTGGGGCTGTGCTGCTGCTCCTGACGGCAGGGCCTGCCAGCTCTGGGGCCTCTAGCTATTCTGGGGTTCTTTCTATAGGGCATACCTAAACCCTGCTTGTACAGCACTTCGGGGTATTCACCGTCCTCTTCCGCCACCTCTGGGATACTGAAAAGCCTTTTACTGTGGCGTGTCTGCTGGGGAAAGCCAGGCTGTTCAGTGGTCTTATTCTTATCGTACTCCTTAAGATTATGTAATGTCAAAAACCAGACAGGGAACAAAGAGTGTGTGACAAAAATAAAATGGGAGGGAAAAAGGAGAAAAGAAAAATAAAGACAGAATTAGTTTTAGAGCAATGGCAAACGTAAGACACGCAGCTTATATTATGAAAAGGATGTCATGCTTTGAATGAGGATCTGTGAAAAATAAAGACGTGGTTAAGAAGTTGCTGGGTGCCAGGTACAACATGAGAGGTCAGTACAACACCTGAGGGATGCTCTTAACAGGAACAAACTCATGCGTTTGAAACGGAGTCATGGAAGCCACGTACAGGGTCCAGCATGGGGGATGAGAATGGCACTGAAACTCCTTCCTGCCCCGTGCCAAACTGCCATCTGACCTCCTGTGCAACCAGAACCACAGCTGAGAATGAGAGCTCTGCCCAGCAAGCTTGCCTGCTTTGCATCTCCTGGAGCTTCTGAGTAAGTAGCAAATATCTTCAGTCTCCTGTCAGAGGAGAGCTATTCCACAGCCATCACTAAAGGAGTTCTGGGTCCCTAAAATTCTGAAAAACCTGCACCATTTTTCAAGCTTGGCTTCCAGGGAAGGCCCCCAGGGACACAGGCTGCTCTCTGATGTCACCTGGTCTGCACTGCCACCAAACCTCATCATGGCCTTGTATCTGCTCCATAAAACCAGTGCTTGAGCATCGGCCTGGGAGCCCAAGGAAAAGCCTCTGTTTGTGGCAGAAGCAGGTAAAACCTATCCCAGCCTGGGTAAAACCACCATCCTGGACATGCAGATACATTTGGCAATTTTCCTATTCCATTTCCACAAAGCACTGGAGCGTCCTGGCTGGGCGCTGGGAGAGGGACGGGAGCACAGGGCAGGAGCTGCTGGCTCTGGCTGCCGGGATTACTGATCCTGCATCGGAGATCATCTCTCCTTGTGCCTAATGCCCGGATCAGGGCCCCTCTGGGCTCAGGAGCGCCCAGAAATAACAACAGATCCTCCTGGAGATGTCAGCAGCATCTCCCTCTGAGCGCTCTGAACTTAGCTGCCGCTCGGACATTGTCCCTTCCAGGCACAGGGAACTTCCCAAGTCACTTAAGATGTTCCACCTATTTTCCTTTGTTTTTAAATGTTTGTAACACTTGTGAAACTTGAGATAAAGTGCCACAGAAGTGAACAAAGGGTCAGTAAGCACGAACTACATCAAGAGAAGCCTGCAAACCTTAGCCGGTCAAAACCAATTTCACACACCAGTTAAGGCTCTGGAACTTTCTCAGTATCAACACTGGTAATACTAATTTAAATCCAAGAAGTAGATACACCTTCTGATGCATGAAGAACAAGAACAGCCTGGGCATTATTCTTTTTGCCAGGGAAGGGGGGATACGATGGGCATGCAGAAGGATTTTGGTTTCAGCCTTTCTGCTGGTGCAGCAATACAAACAATGGTAATTTCTTACTTTGAAAAAGTACCTGTCTCACTGCAGACAGTACCAGAATAAAAGGACTGAATTCACAGCACATGAAAGCAGTCATAGCAATGGTCAGAATTCTTGTATGCATGACAAAATAGTACTGATTTTAGTTAAATAACAATCTTCTGAAGAAAATGTTAACCTGTGGGTTTGTGCTTTCTAAGAAAACCCAGTTTGTGTAATTACCACACACATAAAGAAGCAAATACAGTTCACATGTACAAATATAATACAGCAAATATATATTCAGTACTGGGTGTGCTCAGGGCTCTGCATATGCTTTAGTTGTTATATTGAAGTTCCCTTCATGATGAATATTCCTGTACTAAAACAATATTTCTGGAATGTATTTCCTACTGTCTCTGGTGATTCCCTAAAATTGAGAGCACAAGGAGTTCTGATAAAGCATTGATCAAACGCAGCTGAAACAACTCCCCTTCTCACAGGAAGGCTTTAAGCCTGTGGAAGGGATGGGAGCAGCACTGGGTACACGGACAGATCACTCACACAGGAAAAACAGAAGTTGTTTTGCAAGCCTTTACAAATCTCCTTGCTCAGAAACAGCTCGGTTTTTGGGGTGGCACATGCAGTATATCCTCACAGAGACAGGGGGAGGCCCCCAGATGCAGAACAGGAATTGCGAGGGCAACACTCACATACAGGAAAACAGTCTGTCGGTTAAAAGTTCATCTATCCGATCATGAAAACAACAGAAGGTAATTAATGCCCTAAAGCAGCCCAGCTCTACCCTTCAGGACAGAGTGGGCTTTAGTGGCTGCAGGCTCTGGGGCGGCTGCAGGAGCTCTCAGGCTGCACCCAGGGGTGCCCAGGCTCACTGGGGGGTGACAGCAGCACCCAGGGGTGCCCAGGGGTGCCCAGGCTCACTGTGGGGTGACGGCAGCACCCAGGGGTGCCCAGGGGTGCCCAGGCTCACTGGGGGGGCACAGCAGCACCCAGGGGCCCAGGTGCCCAGGGGTGGCTCACTGGGGGGCAGCACCAGCCAGGGGTGCCAGGGGTGCCCAGGCTCACTGGGGGTGGTTACAGCAGCACCCAGGGTGCCCAGGCTCACTGGGGGGGCACAGCAGCACCCTCAGGCGCGCCCAGACTCAGGCGCCGCCGCCCGCCCTCCTCCAGCTGCATCTCGGAGTAGAGCTCCTCCTCATCCTCCTCCAGGATGTCGGACAGGTCCGAGCCCCGGCTGCTCTCCGTGTGGTACTCGTCCCCCAGGCAGTAGTGAGCCTGGAGGGCACAGAAAGCTCTGCTGGAGCTGCTGATCCTGCTGGGCCCAGAGGAGGCACCGCAGCCGCAGCCCGGGCGGGCACAGCCTGTGCAAACTCTGTTTGCCCATTTATCCTCATAATTCCAGAAATCCAGTCTCGATCCCTGAGGACATTCTGTGGAAATTCTGTTTAGCCCATTCTGTTTTGCTCTGCTGGACACATCCCATGGAAATTCTGTTTTGCCCATTTACCATCCTAATTCCAGAAATCCAGTCTCAATCCCAGGTGATACAATAAAGGACACCTCCATTCACAGCACCAAATCTAGTTTTAGTCTTGATTAAATTCCCCTTATTAAAGAGGTCCTTCATGCATCAATGGACTTGCTGACCAAATTGTAAAAGCCTGAGGATAATTCACATATCATCTGTTCTTTGCAGCTGTTTGTTACACCACATTATAATTTCAAAGTGCTCAGCATTTAATTCTTGCACCATATTGCCACCATTGTGGACCCTCAACACAGGAGGTCAGGTCTTTGGCTAAAGTTTTTTAAACTATGCCAAGACATAAAAAAAATTTCTCTTTTCCAGACTTTACATGTCCTTTGAAAGTAATGTAATAAAATATTTAATATTTGTTTTTGGTGGGATCAGACTAAAATTGTGCAGTTGGGCAAAACACAAGGAACGGCAGCATCCCTGGCCCACGCTCAGCCTCACCTGTGTCACCGCCTGTGTCACCGCCTGTGTCGTGTGTCAAAACCCTGTCACCACCTGTCGTCTGTGTCACAGCCTGTGTCACCACCTGTGTCACCGTCTGTGTCATGTGTCAAAACCTGTGTCACCTGTGTCACCACCTGTCGTCTGTGTCACTGCCTGCGTCACCACCTGTGTCACCGCCTGTGTCATGTGTCAAAACCTGTGTCACCTGTGTCACCACCTGTGTCACCACGTGTGTCGTGTGTCAAAACCTGTGTCACCACCTGTGTCACCACCTGTGTCACCACGTGTGTCGTGTGTCAAAACCTGTGTCACCTGTGTCACCACCTGTCGTCTGTGTCACTGCCTGCGTCACCGCCTGTGTCACCACCTGTGTCGTGTATCAAAACCTGTGTCACCACCTGTGTCACCACCTGTCATCTGTGTCACAACCTGTTGTCTGTGTCACAGCTTCTGTCATGTGTCAAAACCTGAGTCACAGCCTGTGTCACCTATGTCCCTGTGCCACAGCCTGTGTCACCACCTCTGTCACGTCACAGCCTGTGTCACAGCCTGTATCACCTATGTCCCCTGTGTCACAGCCTGTGTTGCAGCCTGTATCACCTATGTCCCCTGTGTCACCACCCCTGTCACCACCTCTGTCACGTCACAGCCTGTGTCACAGCCTGTATCACCTATGTCCCCTGTGTCACAGCCTGTATCCCCTATGTCCCCTGTGTCACAGCCTGTGTCACCACCTCTGTCACGTCACAGCCTGTGTCACAGCCTGTATCACCTATGTCCCCTGTGTCACAGCCTGTGTCACCTATGTCCCCTGTGTCACCACCCCTGTCACCACCTCTGTCACGTCACAGCCTGTGTCACAGCCTGTATCACCTATGTCCCCTGTGTCACAGCCTGTGTCACCTATGTCCCCTGTGTCACCACCCCTGTCAGCACCGTGTCCCCAGCCCAGCCCAGCGCTGGGAGTGCCCTGCCAGAGCTGGCTCCAGGCGTCCCTCTGCTCGCGCTGAGCCCCTGGCACAGCCAGGCCAGCTCCTCACCTGCTTGCCAAGCTCGGACTCCTTCAGGAACTCATCCACCGAGGCTCCCCTCCGCTTCACCCTGGGCGAGTCGTAGCCATCCTCCTCCTCCTCGTCCGAGTACGGGGCTGCGCTGCTCCTCTCGCTGAAAACGCTCCTCCTCTCCATCTGGGGGACAACACAGGGACACTGGGGACACTGGGGACACTGCCAGGGACACAGATGCACATACAAACACTCCTCCTCTCCATCTGAGGGACAACAGAGAGCTCTGAGGGACACTGGGGACACTGGGGACACTGGGGACACCGCCTGCACCCACAGATACACATACAAACGCTCCTCCTCTCCATCTGGGGGACAACAGAGGGACACTGGGGACACTGGGGACACTGCCTGCACCCACAGATACACATATAAATGCTCCTCCTCTCCATCTGAGGGACACTGGGGACACTGCCCTGCCTCCAGGGACACTGCCTGCACCCACAAACACCAACACAAACACAAACACTCCTCCTCTCCATCTGAGGGACCAGTGGGAGCTGTGAGACACACTGGGGATGCTGCCCTGCACCCAGGGCACAAATACACATAAAAACACTCCTCCTCTCCATCTGAGGGAGGACACAGAGCAGTGGGGGACGCTGCCCTGCACCCACAAACACCAACACAAACACTCCTCCTCTCCACCTGAGAGAGAACAGAGCCAGGAGCAGAGAGGGACAGAGGGACACTGGCCCTGCAGCAGGGACACAAAGCCTCAAGCACACAATATTTAAAAGCACTCCCAGTTTAAAGCACTGTCAGTTCCCCCCAGCTGGCACCCTTGGGGGGTTTTCAAGAAGTTTTTGCCTGTTTTACCACCCTCCCTCTCAAACCATTACCTGGCTGTACGTGTTACCTGCTGAGCTGGCAGCTCTCCCCCTGCTCCCAGCACCCTGCGCTCAGAGGCTGCCGGCTCACACTCCTCTCCCTGCCAGAGGCAGTGCATGCTCCAAGCACAGCAGCATTTGTGGCCCATACTGAAAAGCCCCAGGGCGAGGCTGTGGCTGGCGCTGGGCCCTGAGGAGCCTCCTGGGCTCAGCAGCTGCTGCTGCTCGGGTGTCAGAGCCCAGCAGCCCCAGCAGGCAGGGCAGGCTCACCGCTCCTCCTGCAGCCCTCACCACGAGGGAAGAACTTGTACCACAGGGGACCAAACGTGACAAACATCCCTGGCAGGGTTTGATTTAATCTGGAATCAATTTGTCTGTAAACTGCTGCCCAGATTCCTGAATAAAGCACTTCAGGCATCACTTAAACTAATGTAACCAAACGTGGTTCAGAGCACATGTTATGTCAGCAATTTTCCAAACCAGACAAAGGATTTCTGTTCTCCTTCCCTGTGTGGTTCTCAAATCAACTTTCACCTCACAGGGCCAAAGAAACCAATTGCCTTTTCTCCCTCTATTCCATTTCAGTCTTATTTATAAACAAAAGGGAGATACATACAGATGCATACATATGTATTTATCAGACCAATTATCATTGATCCAGAATTATTCATGTTCTCAAAAGCTGGCTCGATTTACCCACTGGATCAAATGCATCCCAAAACAGAACAGTCAGTCAGCTGGGATGTGAACTGTCCAAATTAATGGAGCTGTTTTGCAGATACAATGGGAGACTAAAAACTGGACATAACTGATGACTGCCAGATGAGGCACCAAGCAAATCTGTGGGATATGTGACACCTCAGCTTGCAAGAAGTAGCAGACAGCTGTGAGCAGCTCATGATGAGAAGTAACTGCCCAGGGCATGGGGGTATTTCAGCATTGCATATTTGTGTGGAACACCCACAGCATGCTGTCAGGATGCATCCACATCAGCTGCACCGAGCCCAGAGCCCCACACGTGGGATTTAAACCAACTGGCAAAGATCTGAGCCAGCACACAGCCTTGGGTCAAGGTGGTCCCAAAGCAGGGGTGTCCTTGGGCAGTGACACTGCTGGCAGCTCCAGGAGGAGCTGGGGGGAAAAGCAGCTGCAAACCTGTGTGAAAAGGCAGCCCTGAGAAGGACAAAAGTGTAAAATCCCCTGTGGATCCACGACAGCAGACACAGGGGGGCTCCATCAGCCCAGAATTCCAGCTCTCTGCTTCTCAAGCTGTGGATCTTCAGGGCTGAGGAATGATCACCCACCCCCTGAAGCACATGATGAGCAATCTTTGGTGGCAAGTGCCACAGAGAACAGCCCAGAAAAGGCCCAGTGGTGCCACAGAGCCCAGCCCAGCCCAGCCCAGCAGGAGTTTGCCCTTACCCTGTTGCTCTCTGCCACCCTCTGTGCAGCTTCTCTCGCCATGGCTTTTGCGACGGTGTTGGGGACCGGAGTGCCTTGAGGCTGGGGCAGGATCCTGTTGGGGGATGGAGACCTCCTGCCCTGGAGGGGCCCGTGGAAGGTGGGTGGCTCCAGCATGTGTCCGTGCACGGGGGACACCGAGCGAGTCTGCTCCCAGGACTCATCCCGTTTGAAATGCGGCCCGAAATGTTCTTCTTTGGTTTCTGGGGCTCCGGCACTTGCTAATGGCTTGGATTTGGGAGCAGTCCGGGGGTGGGGGGGTGGAGGCACCAGGAGGTCGGGGGGAATGGCAGCAGGGGCAGAGTCCAGGGACTCGCCCTGCGCGGAGAGCGTCCGCACGGTGAGCTCGCGGGCATCCAGGGCACGCAGCCGCGGCAGCTCCAGCGCCGTGCCCTCTGCGGCTGGGAGAGGCACCTCGGCCACCTGGGGACAGACACACAGACAGAATGGGGGTTACATGTCAGTGCTGTGCCCTCTGCGGCTGGGAGAGGCACCTCGGACACCTGGGGACAGACACACGGACAGAATGGGGGTTACATGTCAGCACTGTGCCCTCTGCGGCTGGGAGAGGCACCTCGGCCACCTGGGGACAGACACACAGACAGAATGGGGGTTACATGTCAGTGCTGTGCCCTCTGCGGCTGGGAGAGGCACCTCGGCCACCTGGGGACAGACAGACAGACAGAATAGGGGTGACATGTTAGCACTGTGCCCTCTGCGGCTGGGAGAGGCACCTCGGCCACCTGGGGACAGACAGACAGACACCTGTGAGCACAGACACATGTCAGCACTGACACATGTCAGCACCGTGCCCTCTGCGGCTGGGAGAGGCACCTCGGCCACCTGGGGACAGACACACAGACACACAGACAGACACCTGTGAGCACAGACACCTGTGAGCACCCAGAGTGGGGTTACACGTCAGTGCCGTCATGTTTGCTTCTCCTGTGTTTTGCTGCTTTGAATGTGGTTGAAGATTGTTTATCCAACAGGTGATTGTTCATTAGTTTCATGTGAATTGTTTTAACTTAATTATGATTAATTATTAATTATTGTTTTGATTAATACTTAATTATTGTTTTGACTTAATTGACTTAAAAATGACCAATCATGGCCAGGCTGTGTCGGGACTCTGGAAGGAGTCACGAGTTTTTCATTAGTATCTTCCAGCCTTCTGTCTGTATCCTTTCTCTGTCCTTTAGTATAGTTTAGAGTTTATATTTTATAGTTTTATATAGTGTGGCTTATAGTTTTTATAGCATTCTTTAATATAGCATAGATCATAAAACAATAAATTAGCCTTCTAAGAACAGGGGGTCAGAGTCATCATTCCTCCCTACATGGGGGGACCCAGGAAACACCCCACGTCCCTGGCAGCTGGATGCCAGCAGAGGTGACAGAGGGGACAGGGGTGACACGGGCGACAGGGGTGACAGAGGGGACAGGGGTGACAGAGTGGACAGAGCAGACAGAGGGGACAGGGGGGACAGGGGTGACAGGGGGACAGGGGTGACAGGGGTGACAGATGGGACGGACAGAGCGGACAGGGGACAGGGGTGACAGGGGGACAGGGGTGACAGAACGGACAGAAGGGACAGATGGGACAGGGGTGACAGGGATGACAGGGGGGACTCACCCGCTGCCCTTTGGCATAGACCCCGTAGCCTGTGACGGTGGCACCGTGGGACGTCCCCGTGGCTGACAGAGCTGGGGGCTTCCAGCACACCTGCAGCGTGCCTGGGGCGCTTCCCGCCCGCACACACACCTCCTGAGGCGGGGCTGGGGGACCTGGGAGAGAGGGCACCGGTCAGAGGGGGCTCAGGGCAGAGGGGCTGGGTGCAGCTGGGGCTGCTGCACGTTCCACAGCTGGGGCTGCATGTTCCACAGCTGGGGCTGCTGCATGTTTGTTCCACAGCTGGGGCTGCTGCACGTTCCACAGCTGGGGCTGCTGCATGTTCCACAGCTGGGGCCTGGGCTGGGGCTGCAGCATGTTCTGCTGCATGTTTGTTCCACAGCTGGGGCTGCAGCATGTTTGTTCCACAGCACCTCCTGAGGCTGGGGCTGGGGACCTGGGCTGGGGCACCGGTCAGCTGGGGCTGGCACGTTCCACAGCTGGGGCTGCAGGCCTGGGGCTGGGCATGTTTGGCTGGGGCTGCTGCACGTTCCACAGCTGGGGCTGCAGCATGTTTGTTCCACAGCTGGGGCTGCAGCATGTTTGTTCCACAGCTGGGGCTGCTGCATGTTCCACAGCTGGGGCTGCTGCATGTTCCACAGCTGGGGCTGCTGCATGTTCCACAGCTGGGGCTGCTGCATGTTCCACAGCTGGGGCTGCTGCACGTTCCACAGCTGGGGCTGCTGGGCTGGGGCTGCTGCATGTTCCACAGCTGGGGCTGCTGCATGTTCCACAGCTGGGGCTGCTGCATGTTCCACAGCTGGGGCTGCTGCATGTTTGTTCCACAGCTGGGGTTGCTGTATGTTCCACAGCTGGGGCTGCAGCATGTTCCACAGCTGGATACAGGACAGCCAGGCTCGGCCCTGCCTCTGCACTGAGTCAAAAACACACCCAGAACCTCCAAAGGCATTTAGTGTGTGTCAGTGTAACAGCACACCAAATACCTCCTTAATTAACAGGCAGTACCCTGCTATAAATAGCTCTACTTTGGCCAGAAAGCCAGAGTAAAAATATCACAGAGATTATTAGTTCATGAATTTTTCAAGCATCCTGTTGGGTTAATTGAAGCAGGCAGCCCTGAGCAGAGGCTGCTGCTGCAGCAGGGCTGGGCTGCAGCCACCTCTGCAGAGCAGAGCATGGAGCCTGGCTGCTGCGAGACCGCTTCTCCCAGCAAACCAAACACAGCCTGATCTGTTCATCCACCAAAAAGGCTGCAAACACTTCAGCTGGGCTTGACACAGGTGCAAATACCACACAAGACCCCTGGCAAACTGCCAGTGCACTTCACTGCTTTGCTGCCACTGAATTTCGTCCTCTAGTGGACGTGGAAATGAAGCCATGGTCACGTTCAGGGCAGCACAGGCACAACAGGAAGGCTTTGCTCATACCATCCCTGCATCTATAAAGTATTTTTATCTTGCAAGTTGAGAGTATGCAAATTGACCTAATACTATTCTTGGCCGAGAGAGATTTTGGTTCAGGATTGAGTTTCAGCTTTCCTGGCCACCCTGTTTTACTGCCAGCCAGCACTCCCAATTCAGCAAGGCTGCTCAGCTTACAGGAAGAATGCATCTGATCTAAGCCAGCATCTTGCCATGACAATGACATTAATCTGCTCCTGCAGGAGAAGTCACCTTCCTTGCACCCTCCCACAAGGAAACAATCCCCAGGGTGTCTGCCTCGACCTTCCCAGGCTGTGCAGAGATAGGTTTCATAAACCGCAGTGCCCGAGGCTCAGCGTGGCTCCTATTTCCTCCCATCATTATGTGGGAAATGATTCCTGGTGATTTTCTATGGCCTTGGTCATCAGCATAAATGTTTGGTTTGGAATTGTGCTACACTTTGCTCCTCATGGGGCTTTTTACATAAATTAGCTCCAAAAGCTGCAGCAGCCCCATTGGTCCCAATCCTGTGCTTATTTCTATTTTTAGATCTGAGTGCCCAAGAGAGAAACACTTGGATTTTTATGTGAGCAATTGCATTGCTTTGATGAATCGAGATGAGTTCAATTGCACGGCACTCTGCGATGGCAACTCCCATCGCTGACTCCAAATTCACCTTCTCCTCTGCTCCAGTGACTCTGCAATCTGCAATCAGCCTCTAACCACTTCCCCAGCTGCTGTTTTGTTTTCTCTACACAGCAGTGAAGGGCTGGCCCGTTTCTCTAGAGGCGCTCCCAGCGGAACGAAGCGGTGGGGAAGGTTCTGGGAGCTTCACCGCTCCTCAGCTCCCAGCAGAGAGCAGCTCTGTGCTGCCCAGCAGGCTTCACAGCCAGAGGGAGGTACAGCACGGGAGTGCTTGGCCTGCAAAAACCTCACCCAAAAGGCCTTTCCTAAAGAGCACAGCTGAAATAAGTTCAGGCCAGCACCCAGGCAGTGCCTCCCACATCCCAGGTGTGAAATGCCCTCCTGTCCCTGCACCCTGCACTGCACCACCACTGAGTGACCCCGGGCTGAGGAGGAGTGTGGCAGCTGAGGAAATCCCCCCGGAACCGTGCTGGCACCCAAACAGGAGGCACAGAGCTTCACTGTGCCCTCCTCTCCTCACGCGGGCCAGGCGGGGAGCGGGATGGGTGAATTCCTGCCCCTGCAGGCAGTGAGCAAACCCAGCTCAGCATGCTGCTCATGCTTCACCTGCCTGGGGCCACCTGTGTCCCCCCAGAGGCACCCAGCGTCTGAAACACTGAATATCTGAGGGGTCTCCTACTTGGCCATGGTTAGATGACCTTGCGAAAGACACTCAGATTTTTTCAGGTGCTGCCACACACCCCCAAAATTATGAGATTATCCCTCAAATTCACTGCTTTATTTCTGCTCTAGTTTTCAACACTGCTTCAATGTTCTTGAACAATGGCAAATGACTGACAACACTTACCAACACTCCTAATGTAAAAGCCAGGTGGGAAAAGACCTCAGACTCTCCAAAACACAACGAATCTGTTGACTTTACAAATTCAAACTGTAAAATGGAGTTAATTACACCTTCGCAACCAAAATGCACTTACATCCCCTAAATGCTGTGTAGGTTCAAGTATTTTATCTAGTATTTGCAGAGAAATTCAACTGAAGAATTTTGGGGTAGGGAGGAAAATATCAAACCTGCTGGCAATGTAGAAAATTCCACAAAGGCTTCCTTTTTCTCTCGTTGCTCCAAGGGAAGCTGCCAGGGCATCTGGTGGGGCTTTGCCATGACCTTCACCTTGTAGGCCATATTGGGCTTCAAATTAAAAAAATGGTACTTGTAGCTAGCAGCCTTGACAATGTCAAACTCCTCCTCGTTGAGGAAGATGACGTGACTGTAGTTGCTGTTGGTGGGGAGCCAGGAGAGCTCAGCAGAGATCTGGGTGATGTTGTCCACGCGGAGGTTGGAGGGGGCCACGATGACGTCCTTGCCCACCAGCAAGGTGCACTGCAGCTCGTCGGAGCTGCCCTTGCTGGTGATGCTCTGGATGGATATCCTGTAGGTGCAGGTGGAGGTGTTGAGCTTTTCTATCAGGGCTTTGGTCCTGCTGCCCAGGGCGATGTTCATCCTGACCTCCTTGTCCACCAGCACGTTGTAGCTGCTGACGGTGCCCCAGCCGGGCGGCACCAGGGGCGGCTCCCAGCCCACGATGACGCTCTTGGCCAGCTGCTTGATGAGGGTGATTCTCCTGGGGTAAGGCACAATGTCTTCTCCGATCTCGTCGATGTTGACGTCCAGGGTGCCCGTGCCGTTGCTGAGCCCGCTGCTGGGCTCCAGGAGCCCGGGGGGGCTGAGCTCCAGCTCTGCCTCCAGCGCAGCCCCCGCGCGGTTCAGCGCGTTCTGCTCCTCCACGCTCGACAGCCGCGCCTCGCTGTCCTGCACAAAGTCCACAAAGTTCGAGGGCACCAGTCCTCTCTGCCCGTCCAGAAGCTCTCCTGGAGAGAAAGAGCAACGCCGTGAGAAACCCTGAAGGAGAACCTTGGGGTCTTGCTGCTCAGCGTGGCCCCGAGATGTGTTAGAAAGTCTCTTTCCCCAGCCCGGTGCTCAAAGGAGCCAGAACTCTTCATTTCTCGGTCTCAAGGTTGTTTATTGTTCCTTATCTTTAAAATTCTTTCTCCTGTCCAGCCAAGGTCTGTTCAGCAGGACAGTCAGAGGCACTCTGCCTTCTCCAGGGCAGTGTTATCTTTTATACTGAAAACTACATATACAATATTTACAATAACTTCCCAATACCTATCACCTGTGTTAGACACTGAGCTTCTACTCTAAACCAACCTAAAAGTGCCACCATCACAGCAGAAGATGGAGGCCAAGAAGAAGAAGAAGAAAGGCTGGACATGCCCAGATTCCTCCATCTTGCCTCCTGAACCCCCATTCTAAAACCGCAAAAATCTATATTTCACCCCGTGATAAATTTACTATCATTCTACTTAAACTGTCGTGGCTTGCAGATCTTCATATAAGGTTGGTAATTTGCTCCATGGGCCATAATCAAAACCAAAACCATCTTGGGCTCTGTGCCAGGGTCTCTGAGCCCCCTGGCAGGGGTTGTGGCAGTCCAGGACAGCCAGAGGGATGTCCTGGGTTCCGACAGGAGAACAGCTCGTCCATGGCAGTGCCCTGAGAGTGGCCAGGATAAGGGGCAGGGGATGAGTGACAGTGCATAAACAACATCCCCGGCTTGGGAGCAGAAAGGCTTATTAAGGGAAATACCAGAACTGCCAGTAAGCTTTTTTGTCAACTTCAATCTTGCCAGTAGGAAAAGCTGACACTATAAAATATTTTATAATTAGCTCTGCCTGCAAGGAGCGGCTTTGGTGGTGCAGAAACTCTTTTAATTAACACCGCGACGATAAAGCCAAATTTAGCAAGACGAAGGAGAGAATTTGGAGCGTGCCTGACAGGGGAGCTGATTTCAATCTGCGTGAATTAGCAGGAATTCGGGGGTTCGGTAAGAAGTACCTTCATAGAAGCCATCCTCGTCCATGTCCCCGTACACGTAGAGGTACTTCCCTGCCGTGAGAGGCAGCTCGGCCTCCGGGTTCTCGTTGGGTCCATCGAAGGGGTTGTAGCTGTGGGGACAGACAGAGTGATGCTCAGTGCAGGGCTGACAGGGCTGGGCTGACAGGGCTGCTCCCCCAGGCAGAGCCTCCGCATCCCTCCTGAGGCTCCTCCTGAGTGGGGCTGGGGCACTCTGTGCCTGGGAGGTGCCTCTGCCCCTGAACCCACGTCCCTTCCTGCAGGATGCACTTAGACACTTCTCACTCAGGGCTCTTGGAAAACACCGGCCAAATCCTCTTTATTTTCTAGAGTGAATTAAAGCAAACTCAGTTGTGGGGGTCTTTTCCAGTCACTGTATTCAATTTTCTGTTCCTTTCACACCAGTTCATTAAACTTCTACAGAGGCAAGGTAAAAGAAGACAAAACCAGTGAGCTACAGCTAAGAGAAGCTACTGAGAGACAAAAAGTACTTGTGAAGTACTTAAATCTATATCCATCCTGAAAGAAACTGCTAGCCACTGAAATTTTTATCATGACAATCCTTCATGCCTGAAATTTTAATGTGCAAAGCAGTGATGGACTTCAAATCTTCTCTTGCCTGAAGAAGCAATTGAAAAGAAGGGATTGAGACTCCTCTCTAGAGCAGGAGGTGCCCATTTATTTAATCTGATTTAGACACTGGAGGACAGGGATGCAGGGGGGTGGGAGAGCTCAGCTCCCTCTGCCAGCTGGGGCACAGGGACAGGCTCTGCTCCGCATCTAATAATTCCATGTAATAATTCTGTGTATGAATGAAGGGGAGCCAAACCTGGGACAGGCTCTGCAGGCAGTGCCAGCAGCACAGGCTCCCCAGAACATCATTTCCATGCAATAATTCAGTGTGTGAATGGAGAGCCAAACCTGTCAGGCAGTGA
Organism: Emberiza elegans; assembly: GCA_024865655.1. NCBI lineage: Eukaryota > Metazoa > Chordata > Aves > Passeriformes > Fringillidae > Emberiza > Emberiza elegans. The sequence goes on from JALJVW010000184.1 coordinate 57,690,166, forward strand.
AAACTGCACAGGCTCTACAGAACACCCTTTCCATGCAATAATTCAGTGTATGAATGAGGGGAACCCAGAGCTGCTGTTGAATGTTACAGCTGAGTGTGGCGTCTGTGAGGAGAGGGGGCTTTACCTGTAACGGGCAATGCAAAGATGGACTTTCCCAGAATATCTCTGCTTTGAGGTATTGGAATTCTGATCATTATCCATCTGTAGGGGGAGGAGAAAAAAGATAACGTGGTTACAAGGCAAGAAGAATGAACAGTTTTCCTGACAGGTGGTATCAATCAGTGAACACACAATATCAAGGAAAAAAAGTTAAATTCCAACATGGAGCACAACTGGTTAATTTTACTTAGAAGGGCAGATTCCAGTGACCAAGTACTTAAAACAAATGCTGAGTTTAGAACTGGTGCAAGTTTCAACCTCCAAACACCTGGAAACCACAAGTATCACACAAAATATACCCCAATCCAATCCAGTCCAATCCAACCCAACCCAATCCAACCCAACCCAATCCAACCCAATCCAGTCCAATCCAACCCAGTCCAACCCAATCCAATCCAATCCAACCCAACCCAATCCAACCCAACCCAATCCAGTCCAATCCAGTCCAGTCCAATCCAACCCAACCCAATCCAACCCAACCCAATCCAACCCAACCCAATCCAGTCCAACCCAACCCAGTCCAATCCAATCCAACCCAGTCCAGTCCAACCCAACCCAACCCAACCCAACCCAGTCCAGTCCAACCCAACCCAATCCAATCCAACCCAGTCCAACCCAATCCAACCCAATCCAGTCCAATCCAACCCAGTCCAACCCAATCCAATCCAATCCAACCCAACCCAATCCAACCCAACCCAATCCAGTCCAATCCAGTCCAGTCCAATCCAACCCAACCCAATCCAACCCAACCCAATCCAGTCCAACCCAACCCAGTCCAATCCAATCCAACCCAGTCCAATCCAACCCAACCCAGTCCAATCCAACCCAACCCAATCCAACCCAACCCAGTCCAATCCAATCCAACCCAACCCAATCCAGTCCAGTCCAACCCAACCCAATCCAATCCAACCCAATCCAATCCAATCCAATCCAATCCAACCCAACCCAATCCAGTCCAATCCAACCCAATCCAATCCAACCCAATCCAACCCAATCCAACCCACAGCATCTCTTGAACACCACTCTTTCCACTAACTGAAGGAAAGAACATATTTTCTTCTGAATTTCACATCCCATTGAATTCAATCCTGCAAAGCCACACATTTATTCTATTTCTGGTCTACAAAACCTGGAGATTTAATTGTGGTGTTGAATCAACACAGACTCTGCCTGTTTCAGCTCTGCACGAGGTCTCTCACTGGTAAAACAATAATTTCAGCTGTGCTTTGAGCTAGCAGAGGTTCTAAAGTGAGGGATGAACTTCTCTCCACTTATTGTACAGTTTGCTGTGAGCCATTTCAGAAAAAATAACCAACTTTTTGCCTGAGCTTGAGAGAGCTTTAATTAAGGTAGAAAAGGTGTTAAAAGTGGGATCAAATGAAATAAACTGTCCAAAAATGGAGCAAGATTTTACAACCCAGCCAGAGTGAACACTGAGCTGCAGCTGAGCTGATCCCTGCCACGAGCACTCCAGGAAAATTCCCAGTGCAGAGAATTTTCCCCTGAGTTGTCTCCTGAGGGTGGTTTAGCCCAGCAGGCAGCTCCAGCTCCAGGAGCTCATGCAGCACAGGGGGATCCAGGAAAACCTGCCAGGATTATCCCATTACATGGGCTCCTCACTGAGCACACAGCCAGGAGTGGTCATTCCAGAAGGCTTTTTGATAGGAACAACCAAGGCCATTGCAGAGTATCACTGATTTATTGACTGATTGATTGACTGATTGATTTCAGACTTCCCAGCATTATGTTTCATTTTTTAGATTTAATTCACAAACCCTGCCTTGGGTCTGGGTATCTCTAAAGGGGAATGGAGCTTAATTTCTGTGAGCTTGCATAATGTGAGAGTGGATCACGTAATTACACTCCAGAAGGCACAAAACGTTCAGCTCTGCAAAAGAGGGCTTGGCATTCTCAGCCAGAGATAACTCAAAAATAATAGAAAAGGGGAATTAAATTTGACATTTGCTTCTCCTGTTCCTTGCTGTTAGTTCTGCTTCCCTAAGTCTCCTTGCTAAGCTGCTTTTTCTGTGGCCTCTTCAAAAAGCAGTGAATGTTTCCACTTTTCAATAATGCTGCTACACAAAAGTACACCAATATTTCCCCTGGATAATCCTCAGATATGCCCATGGAATTCCCACCATACAAAAATTCCAAAGGACTCACGTCTGAATCAAATCTGCATCTTGGGGTGCCAGATCTGGACTTGGACAGGAAGGTGGGTTTGACAGACAGCTGCTCTGGTTTGTCCCCAGAGACCTGCAGGGGTCTGATGAACTCTGAGATCACACAGCGGCTTCCAGAGGGGCTCTCATGGCCTGCAGGGGCAGAGCGCACAGGGTCAGCACGGTGCCAGCACAGCAGCAGGGCACTGTTGGATTGGGTTGGATTGCCAGGAGCCACCCGGGCAGGCTGTGCCGGGCGCTCTGCAGAGCGAGGCACCCCTCAGCCTGCCAGCTCCCGGACTGCTACCCTGCTGAAATCAACTGCATGCAGCAAAGCATAGCACACAAAGGGCAGGCATCTTCACCCAAAGAACCCAGAGGCCAAGTTTCCCCAGTGAAATGATCCACCCCTGTCCTTGGTGTGCCTGGGGAGGCTGGGGGATGCTGTGGAACGCACCCAGCACTGCACAGCTGCTCCTGCTGCTGGAGCCTGTGTTTCTCTGGGGACTCTGTCCTAACCTAACTGGAAATCAGGAGCCAGCCATGCATTTCCCTCCTCAAAAAGGGACTGGAATGCTGAGGATGCAGCTGGCAGGATGGTCATTTTGCCATGGAGCTGTTTGGCTTTTGGCAGGCAGGGAGTGCCAGCAGCACCTGCCTGGTGTTTCCTGGGAGCTCCTCCCTGACACCAGCACCAAACCACACTGATCTGATCCCAGGGCCATCCCTCCAGCCCCTAAAACATGGAAACACCTCCAAAAACCATTCTGGAATATGTTACTGCGCTTTTAAAAAAGAGTTTCCAGGAAAGGAAAGGCAAATAGAGATTGTACTGCGCATTGAGCAGCCTCACAAGAAGATGAACTCTCTTCTCCTGACTCAGGTGGAAACCAGAGGTGAGAGAAGCCAAAGGAACAAGGTGGTCCAGGCTGGCAGAGAGGCCAATAAAGCTGAGTAAAAGCCACTTGTACATTTTCCCTTTGACTGTTGGTTTATTCCCCAGAGCAGGAATTGTAACCTGAGCTGGATTTGAGCAGGAGCTGCAGCAGGGCACAGGGAGCTGCTGCTGACAGTTGAGATGTGCAGAGTGCATCCTGCCTCTCATTAACATAATGAGCCTGTGCTCTAATTACTCAGGCCCGAATATGGGTAGGTTCAGCATTTCCTCTCCTGCTCTGTCAGAAGTCTGGGCAGCAACGCTTTGCCACTGAATTTCAAGATTCCCAGTCCAGGTCACCAGGAATTACCAGAGGAACCTCTTTGTTCTCACTGCAGAGGAGAAAAAGCTCCAAGAATGCCATCAGAGGGGTTTCTGCTGTGCTCATTAGCCCAATATGATTAATTTTCTCTGCATCACTGTAATTTACAGCAGGCCAGCTTCAGCACATTGACAGCAGGGAAATACACAACTCACCACACAAAAGATTAATTACAAGCAGCCCCACTTAGAGCAATCCCCAGGCTGGAAAAGGGCACATTTTTTATTCTTGGAACCTTCCCCATGTCTATAACAGGGAAGTCATCCCTGTTCAGGAGCCTTTAGCCAATTTAGCTCCTTCTGTTTGCTGTTAATGTGTTTGCCATCTCAGCCTGCCAGTGCCAAGCCATAAATAATTGGGCCAACTGTGATTATTCACTCACAGGAGGCCTCTGGCTGGTCTCAGACCTCCTGCACCCTCCAGGCTTTGTTTTCAAATTGCTGGCACTGGGTACAGAGTGTGGAGGAAGGTTCTAGGAGGGTTCTAGGAAGGTTCTGGGGCAGTGCAGCCCCTGCTCTGCAGCCACGCAGGATAACAACCAGCACAGGAACACGCGTGATCAGGAACCCCAGGAATATCGGGGGCTGGAAGATGTGGGTCTGATTCTTTCCCTTGGGAAATGAGGTACAGAACATTGACCCTGATCCTTTAAGGAGAGAAAGGTGTGTGGGGGCTGTCAGGGCACATCCCTGGCCCCAGGCAATGACACTTCTGCTTTGAAGAGCCTGCTCTGCTCTGCCATCATTACTGACAAAGGCATGATCTCAATAATTAGTGCTGAGGCCACGAGAACGACCTGAGCACTGTTCCTTTGCGGGAGAAATGCAAGTGACCCTGCCTGGGTGGTGCTGATCACACTCCTCCCATGGAATAACACACAACATAACCTGTGATTCACATGGAATAACACACAATAACCTGTGATTCACATGGAATAACACACAATGTAACCTGTGATTCACATGGAATAGCACACAATGTAACCTGTGATTCACATGGAATAGCACACAATCTGTGATTCACATGGAATAACACAATCTGTGATTCACATGGAATAACACACAATGTAACCTGTGATTCACATGGAATAACACACAATCTGTGATTCACATGGAATAACACACAATTTAACCTGTGATTCACATGGAATAGCACACAATCTGTGATTCACATGGAATAACACACAACAACCTGTGATTCACATGGAATAACACACAATCTGTGATTCACATGGAATAACACACAATGTAACCTGTGATGCACATGGAATAGCACACAATCCAATGTGTGATTGATTCACATGGAATAACACAACATTTAACCTGTGATTCCCATGGAGTAACACACAAGGCAGTGTGGGATTCACATGGAATAACACACAACCTGTGATTCACATGGAATAGCACACAACCTGTGATTCCCACGGAGTAACACACAAGGCAGTGTGGGATTCACATGGAATAGCACACAAGGCAGTGTGGGATTCACATGGAATAACACACAACACAACCTGTGATTCCCATGGAGTAACACACAAGGCAGTGTGGGATTCACATGGAATAACACACAACCTGTGATTCCCATGGAGTAACACACAAGGCAGTGTGGGATTCACATGGAATAACACACAACCTGTGATTCCCATGGAGTAACACACAATGCAGTGTGTGATTCCCATGGAATAACACACAACCTGTGATTCCCATGGAATAGCACACAAGGCAGTGTGGGATTCACATGGAATAACACACAACCTGTGATTCACATGGAATAACACACAACCTGTGATTCCCATGGAATAACACACAAGGCAGTGTGGGATTCCCATGGAATAGCACACAAGGCAGTGTGGGATTCACATGGAATAACACACAACCTGTGATTCCCATGGAATAACACACAACCTGTGGGATTCACATGGAATAACACACAACCTGTGATTCACATGGAATAACACACAATTTAACCTGTGATTCACATGGAATAACACACAACACAACCTGTGATTCCCATGGAGTAACACACAATGCAGTGTGGGATTCACATGGAATAACACACAACCTGTGATTCCCATGGAATAGCACACAAGGCAGTGTGGGATTCACATGGAATAACACACAAGGCAGTGCGGGATTCACATGGAATAACACACAACCTGTGATTCCCATGGAATAGCACACAAGGCAGTGTGGGATTCACATGGAATAGCTGCACACAGACCCCCCTGCCCAGCAGAGGCCCTGCACATCCAGCATCAGGAGGGCAGAGCAGATCTCTGTGCCAGAGATGGGCCCTGTGCGACAGCTTCAGCAGGGAGCTGCTGTGGGCTCTGCAGAGGAGCCTTTCAAAAGGGTGTGAGACAAATACTCTGTGCAAACCCAGCTGGTTCTATGTACATAGAGCCACGGCTGGACTGAAAAATAAACACGAGTAGTGCCTCTGCAAAGCAGGAAAAGCAAACCAAAACTGAGATTGAGAGTGCAGGGCGCACACTCCTCCTGGGTATCTGGGATCTCCTGACCACTCCTGCATAGGTTTCTGCTCTGCTACTGCAGGCTGGGAACACAACAGTACAAAAACAAGGGCTGCATTTAAAAACTGGCCTAAGTTTGCCTCCAAAACCAGAGAAACTGATTAAATCTGGCTCTCTTGTTCATCCAAGGCAATTACACCGAGGGCCCCGGGCTTGAACAGCAGAACGAGGAGGAGTCAGACCTGCAGACTGTTTTAAAGCTTGTTAACTGGAAACATACAAAAAAGAAAACAAACAAACAAACAAGCCCCAGTAAAACACCTTTCCTTTGATATTTTCCCTCTGGAAAAAAACACAGTTAAAAATAAAATATACAAGAGGTCAGCTCATAAGAACACACAGCAGCATCTAGAGATGTCTTTTTCTTCCCTTTAAATACTAGAGAAGAACCCTATAAAGCCACAGGAATTTTGTCCATGAAGCCTTTTTAAATCTCTATGTGCTTAAATGGCCTTTATTTTCCTGATTGACAACTGTTTGTTAAGGATGTCTGAAGAACACCCTACCAAGGAAAAAGGAAGAGCACCAGATCTAATTTAAATGTTTCAGGAGAATGAAATCTGTCCATGCTAGCATTACAGTTAGACTCTCCATTTTATTTATTGCAGTTGCAGATTCCATATGGACTACCTAAATTATCTAGAAAGACCATTTAAATGAGCCTCTTAACTGATGAATAATAAATCTTAAGGCTTCTATATCTGATTGTGACATTATTGTAGGTTTAAAGTGAACTTTTTATGCTCTAATCCATCCTGGCTGGGTTTATTTCATTTCCTGATACATTCAGACATCACCAATTAAGGCAAAGCAGCTGGTCATAAACTGATCTCATTTCCATCATTTGCTTTGCTTTAAAGCTCTCCCTGTGTTCCCTCTTGTGTTCTTTCTTCCCCACACATAATAAAAATAATTTCACTGCTGGTTTGAAGGACTTGCTGTGCTCTGCCATCATTGCTGAGAGAGGGCTGATTTCAGTAATCAGAAATCCTGCCCCTGGCTCAAACATGACTTTATTGTTATCAATAAAGTGCATTCGCAGGGAGGATCAGTGTTGTCCAGGCAGTTCTGATGTTCAGACACAAGAGCTGCAGGCCCTGGATTCCAAATCCCACCAAAATCAATGGGTTTGGAGAGAAGGTTCAGGGAGGAAGGCCCTGGAATGCCCTGGGTGCAGACCTGGCTGTGCTTGCAGTGGTTCTACTCAAGGGTTACTGGGAGAGCTCACTTTGGCACCTTTGGAAGCTTTTAAAAAGGTTTTCCATTAGCACAAGAATAAATTAGCTTGGAGAGTTTGACTGAGCACTGAAAAATGTTCAGCTGATTTCCATTTTTCATTAAATCAATCTCAGTGATGCAGGCTGGACCTCCACCCCTGCCTGAAGGACAGCTCAATACCTAATCACCTTTCCTTTTAAATTAATGGTTGTGTGATTCACGTGGAATAACACACAATTTCACCTGTGATTGACATGGAATAGCACACAATTAAACCTGTGATTCACATGGAATAACACACAGTTTAACTTGTGATTGACCTGGAATAAAACAATCTAATGTGACTGACATGGAATAGCACACAATCCTATGTGTGACTGATTCACATGGAATAACACACAATTTCACCTGTGATTAACATGGAATAGCACACAATCCAATGTGTGACTGATTCACATGGAATAACACACAATTTCACCTGTGATTTACATGGAATAACACATAATCCAATGTGTGATTGATTCACATGGAATAACACACAATTAAACCTGCAATTGTCATGGAATAACACACAATTTCACCTGTGATTTACATGGAATAGCACACAATTTAACTTGTGAGTGACATGGAATAACACAATCTAACGTGACTGACCTGGAATAACACACAATCTAACACATGACAATTTGACCTGGAATAACACAATTTAATGTGTGATTGACATGGAATCCAATGTGATTGATTGATGGCTCACATGGAATAACGCAATATGACATGTGTGATTGACACGGAATTACACACAATGTAATGTGTGATTCACATGGAATAACACATAATTTAACTTGTGGCTCACATGGAATAACACAATTTAATGTGTGATTGACATGGAATACACACAATGTAATGTGTGATTCACATGGAATAACACACAATTTAACTTGTGGCTCACATGGAATAACGCAATATGACGTGTGATTGACACGGAAGCTGTTTTTAGGTGTCCCCAGGTAACTCCTGCCTGGTCCTTGTCCTTTTCCCATGAACAATGGATGGTTTACAAAGCTCTGCACCTGGAGCCGTTGCCTCTGGCAACAGGAGATGGCCTGGTGAAAGTTCAGCACAGATCCTGGGTAAACACGCACTGCTGGCTGTGCTGGGGACTGCAAGTGTAAGAACATCAATACAGATATACTTTTTTTTTTTATTACTTTATGTTCTCCATGTCTCCTGAGACTATTTTTTGCTTTTTGGAAAGTTTTACTTTCAAATTTTTATGGAGAAGTGCATCATTTCTGCTGCACAAACAAAACTGAGCCCAAGCCACTTTTGTGTCTGTCGAAACACCGCATTTTCTGCGCAGCTCTGTTTAAATGGTTTTTCAATGCAATGGCCAATGCAGTGCGTGGGCTCTCTGTGCTTTCTTTCCCCATGAACTCCTCGCTCAGCAAGAGAGCAGAGCTGCTCCTGCGCCTGGGAGCGGGCAGGGCTCCCAGCAAAGCCTGCACACGCAGACAGGTGCATTTTTACGTGGAGAACAGGCAACTTTAACTCGGAACAGCTTTCCTGTCACTGCACTCAACAGCAGTTAGAGAGAGCTTTGCTCACAGCGAAGCCCAGAGAGGCTGACCTGCAACAGGGGCTGGGCAGAGTTAAAGGAATAAAGGAGGGCTCCGTGCTCTGTCTGTCTGTCCATCCCAGGGCTCAGTGCTCTGTCTGTCTGTCCATCCCAGGGCTCAGTGCTCTGTCTGTCCATCCCAGGGCTGCTCTGTCTGTCTGTCCATCCCAGGGCTCTGTGCTCTGTCTGTCTGTCCGTCCCAGGGCTCAGTGCTCTGTCTGTGTGTCCCAGGGCTCAGTGCTCTGTCTGTCTGTCCATCCCAGGGCTCAGTGTTTGTCTGTCCATCCCAGGGCTCAGTGCTCTGTCTGTCTGTCCATCCCAGGGCTCAGTGCTCTGTCTGTCTGTCCATCCCAGGGGTGCTCTGTGTTCTGTCTGTCTGTCCATCCCGGAGCTCTGTTCCCTGCCTGTCCATGCCAGGGCTCAGTGCTCTGTCTGTCTGTCCATCCCAGGCCCCCGTGCTCTGTCTGTCCATCCCAGGCCCCCGTGCTCTGTCTGTCTGTCCCAGGCCCCCGTGCTCTGTCTGTCCGTCCCAGGGCTCCCCTGTCCCATCCCAGGGCTCTGTGCTCTGTCTGTCTGTCCATGGGCTGGCTGTCTGTCTGTCCATCAGGGCTGGGCCTGTCTGTCCATCCCAGGGGGCTCTGTGCTCTCTGTCCATCCCAGGGCTCAGCTCTGTCTGAGTCCATCTCAGGGAGGTGCTCTGTCTGTCTGTCCATGGGGCTCAGTGCCTGTCTGTCCGTCCATCCCAGGGCTCCAGCTCTGTCTGTCTGACATCCAGGGCTCAGTAAACTGTCTGTCGTCCATCTGGGTCTGGCATTTCTGCATCCAGGGCTCTGTGCACTGTCTGTCTGTCCATGGCACTGTCTGTCTGTCCATCCCAGGGGCTCAGTGCTCTGTCTGTCCATCCCAGGGGGCTCTGGGTCTGTCTGGACCATCCCAGGGCTCTGGGTCTGTCAGGGCTCAGTGCTCTGTCTGTCTGTCCCCCAGGGCTCAGTGTTCTGTCTGTCTGTCCCAGGGATGGTCCATTGGGATGAACAGTCCATCCCCAGGATGGGGTGTTTGTCTGTCACAGTCCCCCCAGGATGGGGATTGGGATGGGGATTTGGGATACACAGCCCCCCAGGATGGGGATTGGGATGGGGATTTGGGATACACAGCCCCCCAGGATGGGGATTCGGGACACACAGACCCCCAGGGTGGGGATTGGGATGGGGATTTGGGATGAACAGCCCCCCAGGGTGGGGATTTGGGATACACAGCCCCCCAGGGTGGGGATTTGGGATAGGGATTTGGATACAGAGAACCTCATTGTGGGGATTTGGGATGGGAATTCAGGACACACAGCCTCCCAGCCAACACAGAGCCCCCCAGGACGGGGATTTGGGATGAACAGGCCCCCAGGATGGGGATTGGGATGGGGATTTGGGATACAGAGTCCCCCCAGTGTGGGGATTTGGGGCACAGAGCGCCCCAGGATGGGGATTTGGGATGAACAGCCCCCCAGCCTCAGCATTTGGGATACACAGCCCCCCAGGATGGGGATTGGGATGGGGATTGGGGATGGGGATTTGGGATGAACAGCCCCCCAGGATGGGGATTGGGATGGGGACACACAGTCCCCCCATTTGGGGATTTGGCCCCAGGATGGGGATTTTGAACAGCCCCCAGCCTCACAGCCCCCAGGATCCTGGGGATTTGGGATGGGGATTTGGGGATTTGGGACACACAGGGCCCCATTTGGGCTGGGGGGGATTTGGGATGGGGATTTTGGCACACACAGCCCCCCATCCTGGGGATTTGGGATGGGGATTTTGGCACACACAGCCCCCAGCTCTGGGGATTTGGGATGGGGATTTTGGCACACACAGCCCCCCAGGATGGGGATTTGGGATGGGGATTTTGGCACACACAGCCCCCATCCTGGGGATTTGGGATGGGGATTTTGGCACACACAGCCCCCCCATCCTGGGGATTTGGGATGGGGATTTTGGCACACACAGCCCCCAGCTCTGGGGGTCCCCCCCTGGCTGAAGGCAGGCACCAAGGGCATGGGGAGCTCTGGGGGGGTCTCCAGGTCTGACCCCAAACACACCAAGAGCAGTGAAGGCACTGCAGCATGGAAGCCCCTTTATCCAGACCTGCACACTCACACACCAGCTAAATTAAAGCTACAATAATGAATCCATCCCAGGCTGGTGCTCTGTGGTGAGCAAACATCACCTTCCTGCATTAAACCCCTCTGGTGCTTAGCTCAGCAGCTGTACCAACAAAGGAAGTCTGGATAGCAATTAAACTCCTTCAGCTGAACTAAGAGCTTTGGCTTTTTAAGGAAAAAAACATTCCCTGCTCGTGTCAAAAACCTGTACATTTTATACATCAAGAAAACAACGTGCATTACACAGCACCTATAAAGAGATCCTAGCTGAAGGAAAATGCTGACAGCACCCAGAAGAACCCAAAAATCCAAATGTTCTACTATACAAGGTGCTACTGTTTGTTCCTTTCCTTCTAACAAATACTTTTTTAAATTTAGAGTCAATTTTAAAGATATAATTTCCTTGCATTCATGCACACAAATTAATTTATTTCTGCAAAAGAAATCTCAGGGTGTTCATCTGATTGGTTATGAAACCAAGAACAGCAAGAGTCAGACATTGTGGGAGTTTCACACAAATATTAAATGCTTGGGGTTTTTGTCTTTCATGTTTTTGCCGTGGTTTTGAGCAAAGAACAATCTGAATTCAGATCAGCCTCAGGAGCAAATATCACCAAAACAGTCCCTGCATTAGCAATGAACAATCTGAAACAATCTGAATTCAGATCAGCCTCAGGAGTAAATATCACCCAAAACAGTCCCTGCATTAGCAAGGAACAATCTGAAACAATCTGAATTCAGATCAGCCTCAGGAGCAAATATCACCCAAAACAGTCCCTGCATTAGCAAAGAACCGCCTGAATTCAGACGAAATCCACAAGGCAAAGAAGAATCTGAATTCAGACAAAATCCACACAGTTACAGCCTCGAGGAAAGCACCAAACCATTCCTGCTGGGCATGCTGGTGAGGAGCTGGCTGCAAACCAGGATGGAGCTCTGGTTAAACCATGCCCAGGCTCATTCCTTGTACAAAAAGGATCCTGATTTGGGTGATTTGGTGCTAGGCAATAGTGCAAAGCATGCTTGCATAGCAGTGGTTGCAGCGCACATCCATGCAAGGTGAGGCAGGGCTCTGGTCCCATTCCAAGGGAGAAGTGCAGGGATCAGGACAGGGAAAGGAGAATTGGTGCCCTAAAATACCTGCATGCTGTCCAGGGTGTTCTGGGTGAAGGGCAAAGCAATAAATCCCAAACAAGACACAGTAAACAAGGAGACGTGAAACAAACAAAGAAATAAAAACAGTTCTGGGTAATTCTTTTACATTTCAAAGCAGTCTCTCAGAACAGCTACACGTGTGAAAACATGCATCAACACAAACAACTCCAGAAATCAGCACTGCTGCTGATCTGACACTGCACACAAAATACAATGATCTGAAACTGCAACAGGCACACAAAATAAAATGCTAACAGATAACGTGCTGGTGGCAATAAAAAGCAAAAGCTTTGGAAATCTCGTTGGGGTTATGCAAATCCGAGGTTGCAGACAAATCAGCTAAATCAGAATTGTGCTCAGCTAGGGGGGTTAAATAATCTCCTGCTTGTCTTGTTTCTGTTTTCCTGTATCAAACACTTTGCACCAGGCATTCAATAAAAACTTCAGCTTACAGTCTGGAAGCCAAAACAAACTTAATCTAAATGATGCTAATGAAAGCCTATGAGTAAAACACACCCTGGGGGAATATTAACTTTTATAAATAATAATAAACCATTGCTTTAATTTATTTTTTTAAAAGTTGATCAATGCACCAGGAAAAATCCACCTTTCACTGAGGCACAGCCAGCAAGTACATACAGAAATAATGTGGGAAGGTAAGACTGGAAATTGCCTTGAGATAAGAGGAAATTTCTAAATGAAATATTGCCAATGCACGTGCTATTGTCTATCATATTTTTGCACGTTCTTTAGGATGTGTACATTAACACTTAGAACCATTTTATGCCATTTCCTCAGGCAGAAAATGAAGTGTTCTCTCTCCAGCACACCCTTTGAAGGTTTCTGAAGTATCTCAATTCTTTCATTAGGTTTACAGTTTCTGCTCCTTTGACACGTTGCTTTATGTTTATTAGACAGTATTTAATTAGGAACCCTAGGTAACTGATTGGTATTTTCTGCTGTTCTTTCAGCCTAATAAATCAAAGTTCTCATCATTAATCATTCCCTTTAATAGTATTTTACAAAAAATGGTACCAAAAGAGAAACATACATCACTCCCAACAGCTCAGCTTAATGCCCTCCTAACTGAATTATAAATCTTATAATTATAAGGATGCAATTACATCAGAAGAGGAAAAATTTGCCTACATATTCCTTGAAATGCTCACAAGTGATGATTCTGTAAATTGCCCTGCTCAGAAGGGAGCTGAACAAGCCAGGGGAGCCCAGGGGATCTTACCTCTAGCAACTGCACTGCTCCTTCATGTTCCTTCTTAGCTTCAACCTGAGCCTGGGTTTGTGGGAGAGGAAACAGGAAAAGAGAGGGAAAAGGAGGAAGAAGGAGAATTAATGAGTCACGCCACACACAATCTGCTGTGAGCACACCAGCAGCTCACCCTGAGCCCGTTTCCAGCAGCAGGGTGGCTGTGCCAGCCCTGCTGGGCACTCCCAGCCTGGCAGAGGTGTTTATTTTGGGGGGCTGGGGATCAGGGCAGGGGGATCTTCAGTGCTGGAACAGCACCACACAGGCTGCCTGGGCACTCCCAGCCTGGCAGGGATGTTTATTTTGGGTCTCAGGGCAGGGATGCTGTGCTGGAGCAGCTCCACACGCTCCCCATGCTGCCTGGGCACTCCCAGCCTGGCAGGGATGTTTATTTTGGGGGGCTGTGTCTCAGGGATGCTGGGCTGGAGCATCACAACACGCTCCCCATGCTGCCTGGGCACTCCCAGCCTGGCAGGGATGTTTATTTTGGGGGGCTGTGTCTCAGAGCAGGGGGATCTGCAGTGCTGGAGCAGCACCACAAGCTCTCCTGGGCACTCCCAGCCTGGCAGGGATGTTTATTTTGGGTCTCAGGGCAGGGATGCTGTGCACTCCCCATGCTGCCTGGGCACTCCCAGCCTGGCAGGGATGTTTATTTTGGGTCTCAGGGCAGGGATGCTGTGCTGGAGCAGCTCCACACGCTCCCCACGCTGCCCCATCCATCCCCAGCCCTCTCTGAGCCCCCAGGTCCAGCTGAGTGCAGATTGCTGTGCACACTGCAGGGCTCAACCCTCCCAGGGCAGCTGGGAGAGAGCAGCACAAAAATTAAACTCATCCTTTGAGTGAAGCAACAGGGTTTATCGGCAAAGTTAACAGCTCACAAAAACAGGCAGCCACAGGACAGGCTGTTTGAACAGGATAGAGCAACACTTCAGGCCAAATCAACTGGGTCAAAGACAAAAAGAGGGAATAAATAAGGGCAGAAAAGGGTATTTTGTGCAGTTATCAAATTTTGGTTGGGAAAAGTCTAAACCTTAGAACCAAACAAACAGCACTCAGTAACTTTGGGTTATCTTCATTTTATTTCTATTTGAGTTTTCCCTGTCTCCTTCATTGAAGCTGGCCCAAGATAAGCACAGATTTTGTTAACCACAGTATCATTCATTCTGCACATTCCTCACCAGAGGAAAGCCATAAACCCTCCTGTTCAGCGGAGGACAAAGCCCACAGAGAGTCTGATTTCATGGGCCACAGCCCAGCATGAGCATGGACACAGCTCTGTTTAACTGCGGGCTCAGGGCTGCCCCATCCTTCAGGGGGACCTGGGTCAGGCCATGAAGTCACCAGCAAACCAGGGACCCAGATCCAGAAACACAAACCCAGAGACTGAAACCACAGACAAAAAACACAGACCAAAACCATGGACCCAGATCCAGAAACACAAACCCACAAACCCAAATCCAGAAACCCAAACCCACAGACCAAAACCACAGACAAAAAACACAGACCAAAACCAGGGACCCAAATCCAGAAACACAAACCCACAAACTCAAATCCACAAACCCAAATCCAGAAACCAAAATCCACAGACTGAAACTACAGACCCAAATCCACAGACCAAAACCACAAACCCACAAACCCAAATCCACAGACCAAAACCCACAGACCAAACCCACAACCCAAACAGACAAACCCACAAACCCAAATCCAAAACCCCCAAAACCACAAACCCAAATCCACAGACCAAAACCAGGGACCCAAATCCAGAAACACAAACCCACAAACCCAAATCCAGAGACCAAAATCCCCAGATTGAAACTACAGGCCCAAACCCACAGACCAAACCCACAGACCCAAACCCACAGACCAAAACCACAGACCCAAATCCACAAACCTAAACCCTCAAACCCAAATCCACAGACCAAAACCCACAGACCAAACCCACAAACCCAAATCCACAGACTGAAACTACAGGCCAAAACCCGCAGGCCAAAACCCGCAGGCCAAAACCACAAACCCAAATCCACAAACCCAAATCCACAGGACAAAACCCACAGGCCAAACCCACAAACCCAAACCCACAAACCCAAATCCACCCAAATCTAGAAACCCAAACCCACAGACCAAAACCCACAGGACCCAAAACCTACAAATCCAAATGCAGAGACCAAAACCCACAAACCCAAACCGTCACACGCAAACCCCCAGCCCCACAGCCCCCCTGCCCTGTGCCCTGCCCTGCAGGCAGCCCAGCCCTGCTGCACCCAGCAGGGCCTCTGCTGGCAAGGGACACGGTGCCAGCGGTGCCAGCGGTGCCACAGAGCCTGCAGCATCCCTCAGGACACATCCAATAAAACCTGAGCTGAGCTCTGGTCAATGATGACACAGCCTCCATCCATGGCTATCTCTCCTCAACATCAGACTGCCTCCTATTAAGGTTTGCTTCAAGAAAAAGGCCGAGTCCCCATCAACACAAACAATATTGTGTTCTTCCCTCTGGGCTGAGAAATCTGATCAGTCTGTGCAGGTATTAAAAACAGAATGAACTTTTATTTCATTTGGGATGTGGCAGCAGAGGCAAGGGGCTGTAGCAGGGCTGGCTCTGCTCTGAGCTGCAGCTGGGTGGCTCATCAGCCTTTAAAAGGTGCCCAGGTGTGCTGAGAAATGCCATCCTGCTACTGCCCAGACTTCCCAATGCCCTTTGGAAACACTTCTTACAGTAAAGACGCCTCCAATAAAAAACCAAAAGGGAAGGAAGAATTTAACACATACTGGGTCCGTTGGGAGGCCAGCCCTGGATGAAATGTGAGCCAGCAGCCCCTGGGAAAGCTGGCTGTTTATAGCTTGCTTGTGATGTGGTTTAGCTCCTTAGATTACAGATTTATTTAAAATATTTATCTTGAGCTCATTGCACTGTGTGGAACACAGATCCAGCCCAACCTGGGCTGGGCCTGGTGCCTGTCACTGCAGCTCAAAGAGGAGCACACAGATTCGTGCTGCCAGTCCAAAGCAGGATTTATGAGGAGAATGTAACAAAAATCACCAAGAAATGCTGTATCTTCCTTTGATTTCTTTCCTTTGCCAGGAAATTTAAGTCCAAAATGTATGAGGCAGTTCTAATAATAACAGCTGAATATAACTAGAAATGGCATTTTGCAGTGTGCCTAAGTACACTTATTGAGAAAGACTAAAAGAAAATTAACTGGAAGATTTCATTTGGTCAACTACAGCGTTCTATTTCAAGCACTATGTTAGATACATCTTTTATTCTGCTGAGAAGGTCCCTCATGCCAATTCTCTACCAAATTATCATTAGCAGCATTATTTGTGTTTTAATCTAGTCCAGCAATTGGAGAAATCAACATTAGCACTGAGACAATTGCAGCTTTAAGTGACTTTGGCAAGACTGAAACTCAACATCATGGTTTTTGTATTATAATGAATATGGAGAAATTGCAGTGTGGATTAAAAAAAAAAGTCTTGAAGCGACTTGTAAATTAGAGAATGCCCTTGGAAGGGAGGTGTTTTAGGAACTGTTCAGTTTCTGTGCGGGGCACCAAAGGCCCTGCCACACAAACGTGACACGTTCCTGAAAAGGAAGGCAACTGTGATGCGTCAGGACCTTGCCAAGACTTTCTTTTTCCTGATTTACTGGGGAAAGGTAGAATTGCATGTCTGGAAGAGGGGGCCAAAGAAATCCCACCAGCCACGGATGTGTCAGTGAGAGCATCAACAGCACACTGGAAATGGCACAGACCTCGGATTCCGAGTGTCCCGAAATGAGGACTGGGCTCCTTTGTGGCATTTAAGGAAAGCACAAGTGTTACCAAGCCAAACACGGAGGGGAGCAATGGAAATGCAAAGGAAACCCTGGGGATTGTGCCACTCCTGTCCCTGTGGGGAACAGACAAGCTCAGCCACAGTGGGGCAGGCTACGGGAGCTCTATCAGCCCTGGAGCACACCGACCCTCTTGTTCCAGGGCCTGGAGCCCCCCAGGGCAGGGAGCATGGCTGGGAGTCCCTTCAGCCCCGGGCATCCCACCCTGTCCCTCTGCAGCTCCTGCTCCCACCTGCCTGTCCCTGTCCCTGTCCCTGTCCCCAGGTACCTTCTGCAGGAGCTCCATTCCTGCCTGTCCCTGTCCTATCCCATCCCTGCCCCATCCCATCCCTGTTCCTGTCCCTGTTCCATCCCACCCCTATCCCATTCCAATCCCTGCCCCAGTACCTTCTGCAGCAGCTCGATCTCCTGCCCTGTCCCATCCCCATCCCATCCCATCCCATCCCAAATCCCTGTCCCATGCCCCATCCCTGTCCCCTGTTCCCATCCCATCCCAAATCCCTGTCCCATGCCCCATTCCAATCTCCTGCCCTGTCCCATCCCCATCCCATCCCCATCCCAAATCCCTGTCCCATGCCCAGGTACCTTCTGCAGCAGCTCGATCTCCTGCCTGTCCCTGTCCCATCCCCATCCCAATTCCCTGTCCCATGCCCAGGTACCTTCTGCAGCAGCTCGATCTCCTGCCCTGTCCCATCCCATCCCAAATCCCTGTCCCATGCCCAGGTACCTTCTGCAGCAGCTCGATCTCCTGCTGTTTGGCGTTGAGGACAGCCAGTGCTTGCTCATGCTCCAGCTCCAGCTGTTGCCGCCGCTCCGCAGCCTCTCGCATGTGCTGTGAGGAGGAGGAGGAGGGGACAGTCCCCAGGGACAGCCCTCAGGGACAGCCCTGGCTGCAGCTGCCAGGCCGGGGATGCACTGCTGCCCCACACACCTGCCTGGCACCTGAGGGACAGCAGCCAACCGGGGGGGCTGGGGTTTGGTCAGAGCTTCTGCTAAAGGGAACTCAAGCACCTGGACATCAGCCCTGCCAGGACCCAGGGTCTGACACTGCCAGGACCCAGGGTCTGACACTGTGACACTGCCAGGACCCAGGGTCTGACACTGTGACACTGCCAGGACCCAGGGTCTGACACTGCAGGACCCAGGGTCTGACACTGCCAGGACCCAAATCCATGACACTGCCATACTCTGACACTGCTAGGACCCAAGCTGGGACACTGTGACACTGCAGGACCGAGGCTCAGCCCTGCCAGGACCCAGGGTCTGACCCTGCCAGGTCCCAGGGTCTGACACTGTGACACTGCCAGGACCCAGGGTCTGACACTGCAGGATCCAGGGTCTGAAACTGCCAGGACCCAGGCTGTGACACTGTGCCTGCCAGGACCCGGGGTCTGACACTGTGCCCTGCCAGGACCCAGGCTGTGACACTGTGCCCTGCCAGGACCCAGGGTCTGACACTGTGCCCTGCCAGGACCCAGGCTGTGACACTGTGTCCTGCCAGGACCCAGGCTGTGACACTGTGCCCTGCCAGGACCCAGGGTCTGACCCTGCCAGGACCCGGGGTCTGACACTGCCAGGACCCAGGCTGTGACACGGTGCCCTGCCAGGACCCAGGGTCTGACACTGTGCCCTGCCAGGACCCAGGCTGTGACACTGTGCCCTGCCAGGGGTGCCCAGTGAGCAGGAGCCATCCTTCCAGCGGGCACACGTTTAGGGAGCACTGTGCTGACAAACTGGAGCCTGCACAAGCATTCCCTCCCCAGTTCCCTTTATCCAGGGTGTGCTGCTGTGCCCGCTGTGCCAACGCTGACCCCAAGAGCCAGCTTTGCTGGTCTCTCCTCTGGCCTGCAGAACGTGGCACAGAACAGAGCTGGCCGGGAGGGCTTGGGCAAAGGGAGCGCCCAGAACAGAGCTGCCAGAAGCTGTGAGGGCTGTTGGATGCCAGCACTCACAGCAGGGTGAGCAAGGCTCCTGGGAGGGAGGAGCACAGGCTGCACTGGCAGGACACCCTCTGCAGATAGAAATCTTTTTCATTACAGGTTAATATTACTGCCCAGCATCCCGGCAGCTTTCAAACACCCTCATAATAAATGGGAGTTAAGAGAGATCTCTTTCTAGATTCTGATCTCTTCCCCGGTGAACCTGGTATTAAAGATCTTTATTTTCCAAATTACATGCTATTCCCACAATAGTGTCTGAGCAGAGGCACAATGCCTTATCTGCAGCACTGAGTTATTGCACACAAACCCGGGAGAAATCAGCACTTGGGAAAACAAATGCATGGAGAAAATGGGCAAGAACAGCCCAGAATATCTCTTACTGTCTACAGGAGAGAGCTTTATCAAGCTCATTTCTAACCTGCAATGAGCTGCTGTTCCCTGCTGTGCACTGGGAGGCTGAACCCCTCAGCCTGCACATGTCTGCAAAAGCAGCAGAATTTGGCCTCTGCTTGGGATTTATTCACTTTTTGTTTGATTATGAACAACAACAACGTTTCCCACTTTGTAAGCTTTCACCCTCAGCTATGGTTTGTTTTCCGGGAGTTTTGGGAGGATGTGATGTTTGCCCGTGGACATTTCTGCACTGCACACTGTGCAGAAGTTCATGGGCAATGTCTGCTCTCAGTATTTTGTAACAACCAAGAACAACAGCTCTGATTCTCATCTCACCTGAGTGAACATCACCCATTTTACCAATGGCTCTTCCTCATGGTTTAAATTATCAGGAAGAAACGCTCATTTCACTCCATCAAGATTAGTATCAGACTGGTACAGCATATTTTGACATTGCTGAGCTCTCCCTATTTCACACAAGCCATTTCTAGCTGAGAACAGGAGTACTGACTGAGCATGTGAGCACACACATGAACACCATGGGCTGCCCCTCTGGACATGGCTCAGGGCTAGAAGGGGCTCTGGGGCTCCAGGCTGCTCTGCCAGCTCACTGGGCTCTGCCCAGGGAGAACAGCGCTGAACTCTGAGCGTGAGCAGCCAGGACCTCTGCGCCCCCCAGAGAACTGCTTCTCAGCAGAGGAGAGCTCCTGAAGGAGTTCTCAGGCAGGGCACTGAGAGGTGCAGGATGCAGAGGCCACAGCAATGTTTTGCAGGCAGCTGGAGTGGCAGACACAGCTCTCTGAAATGAAATATCTGGGCAGTTTGTTCGTGCTCTCATCCTCCCTTTGTCATTTTGGCTGGAATAGCTGCAGTGCAGTGTACATGCAAGTGCTGATAAATGGCACATAAAGGGTGTCACTGGCCAGGGGCTCTGCACAAATCACAAACGGGACAGGACTGCTGGGAACGTGCCTTGAGCTGTTTGATTTTCCAGCATCAGCCTCATTCCATGGTTATGGCAATGGGAAGATGCCAGCAGCTCACATCCCAGGCAGCAGAGCAATAACTTCATGTTACAACTCACTTCAAAAGTTTTTTGCCCAATCACACAAAGCAAAAGCACATTGACAGCAGTTCCATCCAACCACTATAAGCACAGGTACCTTTGGTTAAACAATGCTTGCTTATTTCAAATACAATACCTGCTTGTGAGCCTTAAAACACAATGCACAGAGCTCCATTACTAAGCTTAGAACTTCCTAACATCTCACTAGATGAACTCTTCTGTAGCTTAGGGAGTTATTCTGACAAGCGTTAATACACAGGCCATTGTTCTATTTCTCCTTGCCTTTTCTGCTTTTTAAATGAATTTTCTGCTGACCAATCTCATGGCTGCTGCTTAGCTCTGCTCACAGTTCTGCTGTCTCCGGGGCCTGCCTTCTGCAGCTTTCCCCAAACCCTCTGATCCTGTGCATTCCCACAAAGGGCTCTCCCTGCCCGAGCCCCTCTCAGTGCCTGGGGCTCTCACTGCCGCCCTGGCCCAAACTGAGAGGGGCATTCAGCGCCAGGGTGTGCAGGGCTGAGCTCCAGGCACCGCGGGGAGCAGGGGAGGAAGCACTGGTGGGACTGGGGCTATACCCACCTTTAGGACCTGCTCTAGGTTCTCCAGCTTGGCTTGGAGCTGGTGTTTTCCCCCCACAGCCAAATCTCGTCCTTTGGTCACTCTGAGCAGGGTTTCCCGAAGGTGGTCATAGTCTGGTTGGACCTGGGAACAAAAGGGGTCATTGCCAAACTGCAGGGAATTGTTGCCAAAACAAAAGGGGTCATTGCCAAAATGCAGGGAATTACTGCCAAACTGCAGGGAATTATGGCCAAAGCAAAAAGGGGCACACCTGTGTGTTACCTGGGCCCACCTGGGGCTGTTGTTACCTGCCGTGCTCAGGGGGCACACCTGGGCACAGCTGTGTGTTACCTGGCTGTGCTGCAGTGCACACAGGGGTTACCACACCTGGGCAGTGCTCTGGGCACACCTGGGCTGTGTGTTACCTGGCTGTTCTGCACTGCTGCAGTGGGCACAGCTGGGTGTTACCACCTGGGCACTGCCTGGGCACCTGGGCTGTGTGTTACCTGGCCATGCTGCAGTGCTCAGGGCACACCTGGGCACACCTGTGTGTTACCTGGCCGTGCTGCAGCGCTCGGGGGCACACCTGGGCACACCTGGGCACACCTGTGTGTTACCTGGCCGTGCTGCAGTGCTCAGGGGCACACCTGGGCACACCTGTGTGTTACCTGGCCATGCTGCAGTGTTCAGGGGCACACCTGGGCACAGCTGTGTGTTACCTGGCTGTGCTGCAGCGCTCGGGGGCACACCTGGGCACACCTGGGCACACCTGTGTGTTACCTGGCCGTGCTGCAGTGTTCGGGGGGGCACACCGGGCACAGGGTTACCTGGCACCTGCAGTGTTGGGGCACACCTGGGCTGGCTGTGTGTTACCTGGCCGTGCTGCAGCGCTCAGGGGGCACACCTGGGCACACCTGGGCACACCTGTGTGTTACCTGGCCGTGCTGCAGTGCTCAGGGGGCACACCTGGGGGCCATGCTGCAGGTTCAGGGCACACCTGGGTGCTGTGTTATCGGGGCACACCTGGGCACCTGGGCACACCTGTGTGTTACCTGGCCGTGCTGCAGTGCTCGGGGGCACACCTGGGCACACCTGGGTTACCTGGCCATGCTGTTACCTGGGCCAGCTGTGTGTTACCTGGCCATGCTGCAGCGCTCGGGGGCACACCTGGGCACACCTGGGCACAGCTGTGTGTTACCTGGCCGTGCTGCAGCGCTCGGGGGCACACCTGGGCACAGCTGTGTGTTACCTGGCTGTGCTGCACTGCTCAGGGGCACACCTGGGCACACCTATGTGTTCCTCCCGCCCAGCATCCTTCAGCTCCTGCTCCTGGAACAGGCAGTTCTCCTGTCATCCTCAGCTCCTGCTCCTGGAACAGAAACAAAGCGTGTCACCTCAGCTCCGTGTCACACCCCCGTGTCACACCCCCGTGTCACCTCAGCTCCGTGTCACACCCTCAGTCCGTGTCACACCCCAGGATTTCCATTGAACCCCTTGCAGTAAGGAGAGGATGTATTTGTGCATCCCCAGTGTGACAGATAAATGTCAACTTGAAATATTTATATTGCTTGCTCAGGAAAAAAAAAAAAGCATTAAAGAACAAAGAATGAGTGACTCAGAGGTTCTGGAGCAATAACAGGTGGCAAAAGCCAGAAACTGAGCCAAAGTCTTTAAATTCCAGCCAAGTTCCCTCCCCGGGCTGTGTCTTCTGGAGGTGATCCAGGTCAGAATTACTGTCAGGGCAGGAATTCCGCAGTGTGGGTTCCAGGGTGTTCCCTGGAGGGGGCTGTGAGCAGCAGGGAGCCCTGGGCCCAGCAGGGGCTGGCACCAGCCCTGGGCACAGCAGGGGCTGGCATCAGCCCTGGGCACCTGTGCCCAAGGAAGGCGCAGCCCTGACCAGGGGAGCCCTGAGAAACAGCCCTGATTTCAGGCTGTGAAACACACCTGTGAGAAACACACCTGTGAAACAGCCCCTGAGAAACAGCCCCTGTGAAACAGCCCCCAAAAAACAGCTCCTGATTTCAGGCTGTGAGATACACCTGTGAAACACCCAGTGAAACAGACCCTGAGAAACAGCTCCTGATTTCAGGCTGTGAGACACACCTGTGAGACACCCCTGATTTCAGGCTGTGAGATACACCCGTGAAACACCCAGTGAAACAGCCCTGTGAGATACCCCCTGTGAAACAGCCCCTGAAACAACTCCCAAGAAACAGCCCCTGATTTCAGGCTGTGAAACAGCCTCTATGAGACACCCCCTGAGAAACAGCCCCTGAAACGCTCCCTGTGAAACAACCTCTGTGAAACACCCCCTGAGAAACAGCCCCTGATTTCAGGCTGTGAGACACACCTGTGAGACACACCTGTGAGACACACCTGTCAAACAGCCTCTGTGAAACAGCTCCTGAAACAGCCCTGTGAAACAGCCCCTGATTTCAGGCTGTGAGACACACCTGTGAGACACACCTGTCAAACAGCCTCTGTGAAACACCCCCTGAAACAGCCCCTGAGAAACACCTCCTGATTTCAGGCTGTGAGACACACCTGTGGGACAGCCCTGATTTCATGAAACAGCCCCTGAGACATCCCTGGTTTCAGGCTGTGAAACTCCCCTGCACCTGGCCAAGGACGCTTTCCCAGCCCTGCAGTTGGTGCCTTTGTGTCTGACCCAGTGGCTCCTCCCTGAGCAATACCTGCCCCAGCTGCCCAGATCAGTTCAGCGCAAACCTTCAGTGAAAACAGCCAAAGCGAATCCCGGCTGCCCCAGAGCCACCCTGCGCTCAACAGGCAGTGAGCACACGAAACAGAGCCGTGACTCACGCAATGCCCTGTGAGAGGCTGTTTGCTCCCCAGCAGGTGGGACAGGCTGTGTTTGGGATCGGGACACGCTTCTCCAAACCCAGGAATTCCCACTCTCCCGAGCTCTGCCAGCCAGCAGGTGCCCGGGAACGGCCCAGCTGACCCGGAGCGGGCACAGGGATATCCCACAGCACAGAGCATCACAGCTGTGGGAGCTGGAAAACCCCCAGCACATCCCCAGAGGGACAGGTGCCTCCCGGCAGCCCCATCTCCCTGCTCCCTCCTGGACCCGAAATAAATAAAGCACTTCCCCATCTTCCTGCTCCCTCCTGGACACGAAATAAATAAATAAAGCACTTCCCCATCTCCCTGCTCCCTCCTGGACCCTAAATAAATAGAGCACTTCCCCATCTCCTGCTCCCTCCTGGACCCTAAATAAATAAATAAAGCACTTCCCCATCTCCTTGCTCCCTCCTGGACACTAAATAAATAAATAAAGCTCTTCCCATCTCTCCTGGACACGAAATAAATAAAGCCTTCCCCATCTCCTGCCTCCTGGACCTAAAGCCCAGGCACTTCCACATCTCCTGGGCAGCACGGTTTTGGGGCAGGGTTTTGGTTTTGGGGCTGGGTTCTGGGGTTTTTGGGGCTGGTTTTGGGGTTTTGGGGCTGGGTTCTGGGGTTTTTGGGGCTGGTTTTGGGGGGTTTTTGGGGCTGGTTTTTGGGGGTTTTAAGGCTGGTTTTGGGCGTTTTTTGGGGGTTTTGGGGCTGGGTTTTGGGGGTTTTGGGGCTGGGTTTTGGGGTTTTTAAGGCTGGTTTTGGGGGTTTTGGGGCTGGTTTTTGGGGGTTTTGGGGCTGGTTTTGGGGGTTTTAAGGCTGGTTTTGGGCGTTTTTGGGGCTGGTTTTGGGGTTTTGGGGCTGGTTTTTGGGGGTTTTGGGGCCGGTTTCGGGGGTGCCAGAGCTTGTAGAGATTTAAATGCTCACACACCAGCCCACACTTCACAGAGCATGGGACAATTCATAAACAACTATAGAAAATTAAATATGAGAGACATCAAAAGTAAACTGTGTTATTACCTCATATATTAGGATGCATCGTTGAAAGCGCAGAAATGAAGGCACAAATGTGTGCTCACAACAGAGCAAGAGTAAAAACCCTCCTCTGGATGTGAGGGCTGACCACAGAATTCCCAGCAGGAGGATGACCTGGGCGGATTTAATGCGATCTGACAGCCCTGTCTGGGTAAGGAGGCTCTGCACTGCCTGCAGAAAGGCACCTGCTGCCCTGTGCGCGGTTTGCTCACCCATCAGTTACTGTTGTTCTAAACCCTCGTACCCCGGTCATTTATCTGCAGCTCTCTCTCTGGAACCACTGCTGCCAGGAGCCTGGGAGGGCTCGCTGAGCTCCGTGGCTCTGCCCCCGGCACGGCCCTGCTCTGGGTGATGCAGGACAGAATGCAGCCAGCGCAAAGGGAAACCTGCAGGGCCCCAGAGACAGAATGGAGAGCCTTCTGATCTTTCCCCATGCATTGTGGCCCTGTAAGGGACTCACTTCAAAGGTCAGGCTCACCACCTCCAGCTCATTTTCTGTTTGTCCAAGGGCTGGATTTGAAAGGCAAAGCTGACTCAGCCCCAGTGGTACAGCTGCAGCCCCTGCCATGGCCCCAGGGCTGGGCTGGGGCACAAAACCTGCCTGTAACCCCTGTGAGCCCAGCTGTGCAGCCAGGGCTGGGCTGGGGCACAAAACCTGCCTGTAACCCCTGTGAGTCCAGCTGTGCAGCCAGGGCTGGGCTGGGGCACAAAACCTGCCTGTAACCCCCGTGAGCCCAGCTGTGCAGCCAGGGCTGGGCTGGGGCACAGCCTGCACACAAAACCTGCCTGTAACCCCTGTGAGCCCAGCTGTGCAGGGATGGATCCGGGCTCTGCACAGTGCAATAAATGCAGCCTGCCCTGCACAGCTGTGCCCACAGGGCACTGGGCAGGGAGGAACTGGGGCAGGGAGCAAAGGCAGAAAAAGAGAAACAGGCAGAAAAAAGGAGAAAAAGCAGAGAAAAAAAGGAGAAAAAGCAGAGCTGCTGCTGCTGCTGCCCTGGCTGTGCCACCCTCCTGTCTGTCTGTCCATCTGACACCTGTCTGTCCCCTCCTGTCTGTCTGTCCCTGTCCATGCTGAGCCACCCTCCTGTCTGTCTGTCCATCTGACACCTGTCTGTCCCCTCCTGTCTGTCTGTCTGTCCCTGCCCAGGCTGTGCCACCCTCCTGTCTGTCTGTCCATCTGACACCTGTCTGTCCCCTCCTGTCTGTCTGTCCGTCTGACACCTGTCTGTCCCCTCCTGTCTGTCCATCTGACACCTGTCTGTCCCCTCCTGTCTGTCTGTCTGTCCCTGCCCATGCTGAGCCACCCTCCTGTCTGTCTGTCCATCTGACACCTGTCTGTCCCCTCCTGTCTGTCTGTCTGTCCCTGCCCAGGCTGTGCCACCCTCCTGTCTGTCTGTCCATCTGACACCTGTCTGTCCCCTCCTGTCTGTCTGTCCGTCTGACACCTGTCTGTCCCCTCCTGTCTGTCCATCTGACACCTGTCTGTCCCCTCCTGTCTGTCTGTCTGTCCCTGCCCATGCTGAGCCACCCTCCTGTCTGTCTGTCCGTCTGACACCTGTCTGTCCCCTCCTGTCCCAGCCAAGGCACAGAGCAGTGCGGCCCTGCTTGCCACAGCTCCCACGGCCAGCAAAGCTCACTTACAATAAATGACATTTCATGGAAAGCTATTGCATACAATGAGAAACGAACAAACAAACAAGATAGTCTTACTGGTTTTAGGTGTTTTACTATTTCCATTTGAGGCTTCCTCTCAACTGCCATGGTGAAGCACATGTTAGCAAGCAGCACGGGAAAGTAGCTGGACATTTTCTGAGGTTAGCCCTTAAAAGCTAATGAATTCCTGCAGAGAAACTAACCACATGAGTGTTTTCCACTACCACTCTGAAGGTAAAGGAAGAGCTCCTCAGGAACACTTGCATTTTAAATAAAATCGCTCCACAATTGGATTTGCCCTGTTGTAAAAATAGGAACTTTTCCGTGCAAATGATCCCGTTCTAACAAAGGAAAACAAATGCAGCTTTACCCCTCTAATCAGCAGGCTGAATTTAGCACAAGAAACACCACACGAAAATAGCACTTCTTAAAAAGCACTGCTAAAATTGGCACTCAGGAACTGAGCGGTGCCTTGCCTTGGGAAGCACCAGAGCCCTGCAGCACAGCAGATCCCGGGGGGCACACACAGCAATTCCTGCTTTTCCACATCCACAAACCCCTGCAGGCGACCAGCCCTGCACACCAGCTCGTTCCATTGTGAAAAATGGGTGTTTTGTGATTGGCTTTTCGCAAATGTTCGGATGAATATTATATGTGCTCTGTTAGAAAGTGATGCTGTGTTAATTCTCTCAAGTAGTGTGGTAAATATAGTTTTAGGTTATAACAAAATGTTAAAATAGAAACTGTGCAATGTGAGATACTTTTTGTAAAGAAAGGACTCACACCAAGACAGCAGCCACAGGACACCTGAATATTTCAGAGAAAGAGAATTTATTGCTCCATTATCAGGAGAAATGAACTTCTTCCCATCTCCTCAGCCCTGGAGATGCCGTCAGAATTCAGAGGAAGAAGCTGACACTGCCCAGACAGAATCCTGTCTTTGAATGGAATTTATGCATCATGCATGAGGTGCATGAATATGCAACAGGCTGCTGCTTTTAAGGGTTAATCCTCTGTTAACGTGGGTCCTTTTCTGGGCTTATTTTACCCAGAAAGAGGCACCCAAAACATCTGTAACTCTTTGTTTTTATTGTCTCATATTGTCCTAATCCCAACTGTCCAAATTATTATTACTCTAATTATATTACTATTTTTATAACCATTTTACTACTATTAAACTTTTAAAACTTTAAAAACAAGTGATTGGCGCTTTTCACAGCATTGACAACAATTCCTGCCTGCTGCTTTTTTATTCCAACAAACCCCTGCAGGTGAGCAGCCTTGCACACCAGCTCTGTTCCATTGACAACAATTCCTGCCTGCGCTTTTCCACTCCAACAAACCCCTGCAGGTGACCGGCCTTGCACACCAGCTATTGACACTGCACAATTCCTGCCTGTGGTTTTCCACTGAACAAACCCCTGCAGTGAGCAGCCTTGCACACCAGCTCTGTTCCATTGACAACAATTCCTGCCTGTGCTTTTCACTCCAACAAACCCCTGCAGGTGACCGGCCTTGCACACCAGCTATTGACACTGCACAACAATTCCTTCCTCTGCTTTTCACTCCAACAAACCCCTGCAGTGAGCAGCCTTGCACACCAGCTATTGACACTGCACAACAATTCCTTCCTCTGCTTTTCACTCCAACAAACCCCTGCAGTGAGCAGCCTTGCACACCAGCTATTGACACTGACGCTGCTCCCGTTCCTCTGCCTGCAGCACAGGCAGGTGAATCCCCAGTTCAGCTCACCTGAGCCTCTGGCAGGTTCCCCTCTTGCAGGACCCTTTGATTTGCTGCTGCTCGGGGCACAGCCATCACTCAGAGCTGCCCAGCACAGTCTCTACCTTATTCTCCTTACCTTTCCTCTCTTCACTTATTTTTCACCTATTTTATTATTCACCTGGTTTTCACTTCTCTATCTTGTTTTCAGTTTCTCCACTTCTCCATCTGATGTTGCTTCACCTCTGGCACACAGCATAACCACAACAGGACCCTCTCAACTCTTTTAAAAATGAAAATGCATGAAATATCCTGGGAAATATCCAGGGGCAGTGGTTTTATGGCAGCACCCACACAGGAGTAAACCCAGCTGCCACCCCAGCTGCAGCTCTTTGCCATGAAGCACCAAAGTCCTCTTCAGGACATTACCCTTGGACTCCACACCTACCGCGGCTGAAGGAGGCTGCCAGTTTTACAAAGTTAATCAATTGCACTTGTGGGCTGAAGCAAAATCAGCATTTCTCCGGGGGCTTTTCTTTCAATTGTTTGTACACTCACTTCTCAGCACGTTAAAATGATCTGTGTGTGTGAAATACAGGGGGTCTAATTCTCCTTTGCCATGGCACGGCCCCACTTCCTTCAGCGACAAATTATACCCAGGGGAAAGAAAAATTATCCATTGCTAAGGGAGGAAGGAATGAACAGGGTCCCCGCTCTGTGGGAAGGCACAGAGGGGTTTAAACATTATCTGCTTCTGCAAGCTGGTGTGGAGCTGGCAGGCTGAAGGGGATGTTCCCTATGCCCCCTGAACAAGTATTTTCTATATATATTACCATCATCCCACATCTTTTGTCTCACAGTTGGTGGGAAATGGTTTTCTTACCCTGAGCCCAAAGGATCAGCTAAAGATCCAAGTCAGTTCTGCAGGTCAAAGCAAATAATACACTAAGAATTTTGAAATCATTTAAATGCAGAGTGTGGTTTCAGAGGTTCCTGCACATGCAGGAGTCCCCCTCGCACCTGGTGACAACTCACTGGAAAACCTCTCACCCTCACTCTGCGCTCCCCTCAGTCTCCCCAGCGGCAGAGCAAACGAAAACCAGCGGCTGAAACACACCAACAGAATTGTTCTGATGAGTGCAGAGCTGGCAGGGCTGGGCTGCAGCAGCAGCAGCCTCTGAGCAGTGACCTGCAGGGCTCGGGGCTCCCTGGGGTCCCACCCCTGGGGTCCCAGCCCTGGGGGGTCCCGAAAAACCCCCTGAGCCAGGCTCTGGGCAGGGTGTGGTGGGGAGCAGTCCCCTGGCAGAGTCTGGCATGTCCCTAAAAAATCACCCTGAGTCCCCTGGGTCCCCTGAGCCTGTTCCCCTAAAGCAGGGAGCTCATCACTGGGAGCTGGGGATGCCCCCGAAGGTCCCCCTGGCCAGGTGAGTCTGGGCTCCCCTAAAGCATCAGGTCCCCTGGCCATGGTGAGGTGAGTCTGGGCTCCCCTAAAGCAGCAGTGAGAGCTGGGGATGTCCCCAAAGGTCCCCTGGGCATGTCCCCAAAGCTGGGGATGTCCCCCCCCTGGGGATGAGCCTGGGTCCCTCTCTGCTCCCCTAAAGCAGGGAGAGCACCACTAGGAGCTGGGGATGTCCCAAAGGCCCAGGTCAGTCTGGGCAGGCCATGGGCAGCACTGGGAGGGATGTCCCCAAAGGTCCCCCTGAGCCTGGGTCCATTTCTGCTCCCCTAAAGCAGGGAGAGCATCGCTGGGAGCTGGGGATGTCCCCAAAAGTCCCCCTTAACCTTGGGCCAGCCTGGGTTCCCTAACACAGGCAGGGGATGGATGAGCAGCACTGGGAGCCGGGATGTCCCCAAAGGTCCCCCTGAGCCTGGGTCCCTCTCTGCTCCCCCAGCCCAGCCTCTCCCTCTCCCATGAATCTGTCCCCACAGCAGACATTTATTCATTAATCCATTCCCCTCTGGAAACGGAGGGAGCCCTGTCTGGATGTGTTTTACTGATCCCTGCAATGCAATTAGCCAGATTGGCTCCCACGAACGCTCCTCAAAAAGCTTTTCCTTCTTGCCGTGCACAGAGAGCAGAGAGCAGCGAACAAGATCAGCTGTTGCCATGGGAACATGGTGCCCCAGCAGGTGAAAAATTCGCTCTGTGGCACCGGGAAAGGATGAAATGTACTCAACCTGAGCATAACATCAACCACAGCCCAAAAAGCTCCGTGTTTTGCCCAAGGACTGGCAGATCGCTAAGCGAGAAATGCAGAGATGCAAATGTTAAAAACCCTCCTGTGAACTGTGGCGACATCAGTAATTCTTCAGCTGTCTCAGAGTAATTTAAATAGGCAGAAACGTATATCAATACATTGCATAAGTTTGGAAATCTCTATGAAAAGTGAAGCCCAAATTTTTAGAAGTTATGAGTGACTTGAAAACAGAAGATAATTTTTCATTTCAAGACAGACACAAGAAAAATATGCTGAATAATTTTAAGGATTAGGTGCCAGAAGCATCCTTCAAAACCAGCTCTTCATGCTCCAGAAACTCTGTTTTCAGAACAGATAATTTTACAGCCTTCAAGTCAGACTGCACAATCCATTTTTCACCTCGTGCTGAGCTAAGGGGGTACACAGAAACACTGAACAAATCTATGAGAAAAGCAAAGTATTTAGGTCCAGTGCTTTCCCTGCATGTTCTTTAAGGGAAGATAAACATTGTTCCTGGTATTTACCCCAAGTTTTCTGTTTCAAATACAAGCAGCCCCAGAGCAGCTGCTGCAGCCCTTCAGGGCAGGCAGGCTGGGAGCACAGAGCCCGGTTCTGCTCACACAGGAGAGCACCAGGGGACTGGGCCAAGCAGAGACGTGGGAAGGGAGGAATCGCGGTGCAGAACACCCTGATCTGCGAACCCAGTGGGAAACGAACAAAGCAGAAATCACCCCAAACCCACCACGGCTGGACAGGGACCCAGCAGGAGAGTCTGAAACCCCGGGCACTGGACAGGATCACCGCTGCCGCTGGAACGCAGCACTCCGCACCGCTAAATGCTGGACATTCCTCCTGCCCAATCAAGGGCACAAAAATTCTTCCCGATGCTAATGATATTTCGCTTCAGGCCTCGTAATTTTTAATCTTTTAGTTTCATAAAAACCAATTGTTGAGGCAGCTGTAAATGAAAAGCTCTGGAAGCTCTCAGGAAAGGCTGTGGGGAGAGGAGAAAAGAAAAAGAAAGGAACTCTGGAAAACACCAGGCACAAAGAATCCCTTACATTCTCTATTCCAAACTGCTGCTCATCAGAACTGAACAAAACCACTGTTGGTGACTGAAATGAGCCTCGGGTGCCACCTTTGCACAGCAACCTCCAGAGCCACCCCAGACACCCCCAGCACCACGTCTGGGCTCTCCCAGTCAGGCAAACCCACACCCACAGTAGGAAATCTGTTCATGAAGAAAGAAGGATCTCTCACAAGGTAATTGTAATTCTCTGTGCAAAACTAAACCTTGGAGAAGGCTTTAAACTACACAGAAAATTTCCAGCACTTCAGACACTCGAGTCCAGATACTGCCAACTGCATTTCTACTTATCATGAATTCCATTAACATATATTTTCTATTCCTATTAAACTTATTTTCAATTGTGCTTATGTTTTCTCATTATATATTTATTTGTTCCAAGGAATGCTGAGAGATCTTTGGTCCTCAAGCAAACTAATTAGTTTTAATAAAGCCAGAAGAAATTAGTTTGGGTTAAAAATTAACAGATAACAAATTTAAGTGATGCTTCTGGTTCCCAGTGGGCTGAGACAGAAGGTTAATCAAAGGGGATGATCAGTTTATCTCCCATTGTGAACAAAGATTTTGCAATTAGGCAACATTTCCAGGCACATGAAGAAATCACTGAGTAATGTGTTCATATTATGGCTATCAGAGAAGCTCAGGAAAAATAATCTGACAATAGGTCTGTGTGCATCTGGAAGGTCTGGGAGTCGAGGCTGGCAAAGAAATTATTCCAAATTCCTCTCCTCCGAAGAATGAGATGAAATCTCCCAGGCTGACACTGAAATGAAACTGAGCTCCCCAGACCTCCCCGATGCAGCTATCAGCAAAAGGAGGCATGAGGGGGGAAATTAAAGCTAGCCCCAGATGGCCGCACATTGAGGAAGTTTTCTGGAACACAAATTTCACCTCACTGGTTCTTTGTTCCAGCTCTCTGCTGAAGAAGGAGCCCGGCCTGCAGAGGAGACTCCGGCACGCGGCTGGCAGGGACCAGCTCCCTGCTCCAGGGACAAAGCGCCCCATGGAACAGGCAGAGAGCCCGGGAAAGGCTGGGATGGCTCCTGAATGTCCCAGCGCAGAACATCCAGCGCCGGGGTGCTGCTCCAACAGCCCCACGGCCCGCAGAGCGCACCGGCTGAGAGGTCCTAAACCACCCTGCAGGAGCTCCCAAACCCACCTGGCTGAGAGCTCCCAAACCACCCTGCAGGCTGAGAGCTCCCAAACCCACCCGGCTGAGAGCTCCTAAACCACCCTGCAGGAGCTCCCAAACCCACCCTGCTGAGAGCTCCTAAACCCACCCGGCTGAGAGCTCCTAAACCCACCTGGCTGAGAGCTCCTAAACCCACCCTGCAGTAACCCAAACCCACCCTGCTGAGCTCCTAAACCCACCCGGCTGAGAGCCCCCAAACCCACCCGGCTGAGAGCTCCCAAACCACCCTGCTGAGAGCTCCTAAACCCCCCCTGCAGGAGCCCCCAAACCCACCCGGCTGAGAGCCCCCAAACCCACCCGGCTGAGAGCTCCCAGCTCTGAGAGCTTTTCCCAGCCCTGCCTGGGCCAAACCTGCTGCAAATGAGCAAAACCGCTGTAAATGGGCAAAATCTGCTGCAAGCTCCCAAACCCCAGGTGTCCCAGACCTGAGGCTCCCAAACCCCACCAGGGCTGAGGCCTGCCCAAATGGACAAAATCTGCTGCAAACGTGCCAGACCACCCTGCAAACGGCCAGACCTGCCCAAACCCAGACCTGCTGTAAATGGTCCCAAACCCAGACCCTGCAGGTGTGCCAGGCTCCAGGTGAACCAGGCCTGCTGCAAAGCTCCCAAACCCAGCCCGGCTGAGCAGCGATCCCAAACCACCCAGCAAACCCAACCCCTGCCCGGGCAGGAGCCAGCCCTGAATCTCCCAAACGGCCCACCCTTTGCTTCCCTCCCAAATCTGGGTATCCCCCATCAGCCATCCTCTCCCTCCATCAGTGCCTTGCTGTTCTGTTTCCTGAGCTCCCAGCCAACCAACACAAATTGAATTCCACTGAAAAGTTGTTGCAGGCTCTCTCCCCCACGCCTGATTTAATCCCATTTTCTGCTCCCTCAATTTACGCTACGTTTAATGGTGGAAATGATTTCTAAGATTGATTTCTGATGATAATACTTAGCACAGTTCAGAGGATTATTCTTCCTGCCTATTTTTAGCCAATTCTCAAAGAAAAGATCTGATCTGGAACAATTTGTGAAGGCCAAAAGTGAAATTTAAACCCATAATTTCTTTTCCCCGGGATCCTCTTTGCAGCACACCCAGCCTTTGGCAGAGACCAAAGGCCCTGAATTTTCTCTGTCTTAAAAAAATGCCACGGGGGGAGAATGGACAGAAGAACTAGAAACAAATCAGTGTTATTCATTTAGATGTATAATTATTATAATTAGATTTATATTATATTATATTATATTAATTGTATTATATTATATGATATTATATTAATTATACTATATTCTATTATATAAAGTATCTATAAATTATAATAATATAATATATATTATTATAATTATTTTAATTAGATGTATAATAAATTATTTTCTTTATGGACAAACCTACAATTTAATTCCTACAGTTTTCATCTGCTCTCAAAATAAAATTATCATTTATTGGTGCTATGCCATGAATATAACCTGTTTTTTAAAAAAATTGATTTCCTGATGAAATTATCTCTTTTTACAGTTCAGAGCTTTAAATTCTTTGCCTATTTTTGATGGGAGATTCTCAAAGAAAAGATTTGATCTGGAACAATTTGTGAAGGCCAAAAGTGAAATTTAAACAAAAGATAATTCCTTTTCCCTTCTGCCTCCCCTTTACAGCAGCACACCCAGCCTTTGGCAGGCGACACAAAGGCCTCACTTATTTTCTCCTGTCATAAATAATGCCAGCAAAGGGGGGAGAATGGACAGGAGCTGCATTGCCTGCAGGAGCTGCATTGCCTGCAGCCCAGGGAACTTGGGAGCTGCATTTCCTGCAGAGGGGAGCCTGTTACCCGCATTCCCTGCGAAGGGAACCCTGTTACCTGCAATTCCTGCAGAGGGGAGCCTGTTACCCGCATTCCCTGCGGAGGGAACCCTGTTACCTGCAATTCCTGCAGAGGGGAGCCTGATACGTGCATTTCCTGCAGAGGGGAGCCTGTTACCCGCATTTCCTGCAGAGGGGAGCCTGCTACCTGCATTTCCTGCAGAAGGAACCTTGTGAGCTGCATTTCCTGCAGAGGGAACCCTGTTACCCGCATCTCCTGCAGAGGGGAGCCTGTTATCTGCATTTCCTGCAGAGGGGAGCCTGTTACCCGCATCTCCTGCAGAGGGAAGCCTGTTACCCGCATTTCCTGCAGAGGGAACCCTGTTACCCGCATTTCCTGCAGAGGGGAGCCTGATACCCGCATTTCCTGCAGAGGGAACCCTGTTACCCGCATTTCCTGCAGAGGGAAGCCTGTTACCCGCATCTCCTGCAGAGGGGAGCCTGTTATCTGCATCTCCTGCAGAGGGGAGCCTGTTACCCGCATCTCCTGCAGGGGGAAGCCTGTTACCCGCATTGCCTGCAGAGGGGAGCCTGTTACCCGCATTCCCTGCAGAGGGGAGCCTGTTACCCGCATCTCCTGCAGAGGGGAGCCTGTTACCCGCATTTCCTGCAGAGGGGAGCCTGTTACCCGCATTCCCTGCAGAGGGGAGCCTGTTACCCGCATTCCTGCAGAGGGGAGCCTGTTACCCGCATTCCCTGCGGCTCAGGTCCTGTTCCATCCCTATCCAGCTGCAGCTGCCCAGGCTGAGGAGCCTCAGGCCCCCACCTCAGCATCAGAGGATGCCCAGACACAGGAAACTCCTGCCAGCCCTGCTGGGCCTGTGCCTGAGCCTTCCTTTCTGCTGTCAGCACAGCCCAGCATGACTCCGTGCTGCTGCTGCTGCCCTGAAGGGGCTTTGAGCCTGTAATTACCCCAATGAGTGCCCTCCCTCGGTTATTTCTCTGTGTGACTGTGGCCACCCGTCCCTCAGCCCGGGCTGAGCCCCAGGGCCAGGGCACAGCAGCTGCCCCAAACTGCCTTCCCTCGGCTCCCAAAGTGCCCCCGAACAGGGACCTGCAGGGCTGGAGCCTCAGCTCTGCCCTGGAAATCCCGTCCTGCTCCCCAGCAGCCTGGAAGGAAACCCAAGTCCTGAACACTTTCTCTGTGCCAGATTGTCAAATGGCATCATTTCTTCTTATGTGCAAAATGTGTGCTGGAAGTTGCTCAAATGCCAAAACTTGTCAGATCCTGCTACAGTGTAGTAGAGAATAATTTCTAAATTTAGGAGGTAATTGCTTTGCTGTCCAGTGAAACATACACTAAAAAAATAATTTCCTCTAGGCAAGTCCTCATTTTAAACACCAATTCAGGCTGCAGTGACACAAGCACTAAAGCTCTGGGAAAGGGAAGCCGTGCGATTCCATTGTTGCTGTTTTGTGTTCCCTGGCTGTTTCACAACACAATCCAAACAACAACAGCATCAACACACCCTCACAAAGTGCTTGGCAAATAAAACCACGCCGTTCTCCTGGGTAATGTTTCTTTTTGTGGAGCATTCTGACTCCCCCAGCTGTGTTTTATTGGAATTCTGAACAAGAAGCTGACATTTCCAGCTCCTTTGTGCAGATGAAAGGAAGGCAAGGTTCTGGTTTCAGGCACGGCCTGCCTGGCACTGCTGCCCTGGAGCAGCTCTTGCCAGCCTGGACCTGGGGGCACCAAGACTTTGATTCCAGGGATTTCAGAGCACTGAATTCCCAGCTCCTAAAACCTGAAAGAGGCTGGAGAGAACAGCTCTCACACACATCTTTTCATGGAAAATCCTTTCCTTAGGAATTTTTCCTCCTGAGAAGTTGGGAGGCCTCAGGAACAAAATGCAAACAATGGTTATCTGCTGCTGTGGGATGCAACAGGTGCACCTGGGATTGGTCTCATGTGGTTGTTTCTAATTAATGGCCAATCACAGCCCAGCTGGCTCGGACTCTGAGACAGAAGCTGTGTTATCATTCTTTCTGATTCTATTCTTAGCCAGCCTTCTGATGAAATCCTTTCTTCTATTCTTTTAGTGTACTTTTAATGTAATATATATCATAGTATTATATATCATAATATAATGTGATATATATCATAGCATAGTTTTAATGTAATATATATCATAGTATTATATATCATAATGTAATATATATCATAGTATAGTTTTAATGTAATATATATCATAGTATTATATATCATAATGTAATATATATCATAGTATAGTTTTAATGTAATATATATCACAGTATTATATATCATAATGTAATATATATCATAGTATAGTTTTAATGTAATATATATCATAAAATAGTAAATCAGCCTTCTGAAACACAGAGTCAGATGCTCATCTCTTCCCCCATCCTAAGACCCCTGTGAACACCGTCACAAACAGCCAAGCAAACAACTGAGCAGTTTGCTGCCAGCTGAAATGACTTCTGTGACAGCCCCAAATGTGGGTTTGAACCCCAGATCTGCAGCCAGGTCACTGTCACCAGCCCTGCTCTGCAGGTGCTCCCCATGAACAGCTGAGCCTCTCCGTCTGACACTCCACGAACTGCTGCTGGATTAAACATTCAGCGCTAGACACGTTTAATTTGGGATTTCACAGCTCTTCCAACTCAGCCCAATCCCAACAGGGGAGGGAAGGGCAAACCAAAATCCCAAACTCGCCATCAGTTTTTGTCAGTGCTCAGAAAGGATCCAGGGGAGCCCAGGGTGAAGCTGCACGGAGCAGGCTGAGCATGGGAATCACAGAGCAAATAGAGAGAGACCAAAGGCTGCCCCCAGCCCCAGAGTGCCTCACCACCCCCTGGAACTTCAGGGAGGATTTCTAGATGGGCACATCCAGCAGGAAGCCCGCGGTGCTCAGCTACTCAAACCTGCTCTCACACAGATTTTACAGATTTCACAGAATCCTGCCCATTCTCCCCAGGTCACTCACTATGGCGGTGCCTTCCCCACAGGCAGAGATTTCCCACTCACACTCCAGGGGCTGCCTGGTTTTAAAGTTAATTACATGGAAATGTGCTAAAAATGCTGCTACATGGGAGGAGTGCAGCCCTCTTCATTCTATAGGTAAGGACACAGTCCTGTTTCAGGGGAATTATTTCCAGAATCAGAATAGCTGAGATCTTGCACACGGCATGGCCCAGCTCGTCTGCCAATCTAAATTGGTTCATGAGGCAAGAAAATGCTCTCACAGGGAATCCGAGAAATAGAACTTAGAAAGAGAAATTAAAATCCAAAATGGAACTCAAAAAGCCCAAAAAGCCTCCCAAACCCTCCTACTGATACAGCAGTCAGCCTATCAAAATTACATGCCTTTTAACACACTTTTTCATTGCTTTTAATTATTACCATTTATGCTGCCCTGGAAATGACAAAGTGTCTCAGGTGGAGTCGGGGATAAATTTTTAATAACGTTGGAAAGCAAAGCAACAAATCTCAGAGTGGAGTTCAAACCCACCCAGCGTCACCCGTGAGTGTGTTCAGAGCACGGGGAAGGAGGGTCGGGCTCCCTGGGAAGGCCCAGAGCTCTCTGCAGAGCTGGGAACGTCCCTGAAGGCACCGGGAACTATTCTGCACACAAGCAGCACACAGATGCTTGCCTCTGTCTGCAATGAGAATTAGCAGCATTTAGCCTTAACAAGGAGCCAGACTCACAACTGCCAAACCCTCTGGTCCTCTAGGAAATGGACAAAATGTGGAAGAAAGATGGGAAAATGGAATTCGGTTCAGAACCATGGCTGGAGAATGAGCAAGCCAGGTTCTGATTTCCTT
Source organism: Emberiza elegans (assembly GCA_024865655.1). Classification (NCBI taxonomy): domain Eukaryota; kingdom Metazoa; phylum Chordata; class Aves; order Passeriformes; family Fringillidae; genus Emberiza; species Emberiza elegans. The sequence goes on from JALJVW010000184.1 coordinate 57,728,850, forward strand.
CTGGCCCTTTGGAAGCAAAGCTGCACCCAGCACCTCCTGCTCCAGCTGCAAACAGTGAAACCTCAGGTGACCACAAATGCACGGCTCCATCTGCCAAAATTCACTGCTGAGCTGCAAAGCTGGGTCAGACGGGGTTAATTACAGGAATGAAAAATGCCCAGAATACACCTTCTCATTAATGCTATTTTTCTTATATTTAGGGCTTTTTAAAAAAAAATTCTACATTGACTTCGGATAGAACTATTGCCAAATTTGCAAACTACACAACTCCAAATTTGCAAACTACACAGAATTTTACAGAGAAAAATAGGAGCTGGTTCTCTTATGAATACATTTTGGTCAGTCTTTATCTTTGACTTACTCCCAGCTTCACAACCTTGGTTTACAGCTCAGAGTCTGACAGGAGCAGGGCTGATTCCAACTAAACCAAATTACAGGTATTAATTAATGGCTGATGCTTGTTTGCCAGCTCCTGCAAGCAGAAGGGTGGATAGAAATGTATTTACAGCAGAATTTAATTACCCATTTCCAAGCCACTGGCCTCCTGGCAAAAGCCTCCCAGTGCAGTGCAGAACAGGACTTGGATTAAGAATTAATTTACTGTCAGGAGTGATCTGCAATTTAACAGCTTAATCGAGTTTGCTGTGAAATTGGTCAGGAGCTCTGGAGCCTGAGCTGCCCCAGAGCTGCTGCAGCCAGGCAGGGTCAGGATCCACGAATCAGCCAGGAAACAGAGCCTGGCTCAGGATCCCAGCTAAACCAGCAAACCTGAGCCTGGCTCAGGATCCCAGCTAAACCAGCAAACCAGATCCTGGCTCAGGATCTGCTCAGGATCCACAGCTCAGCCTCTCTGTGACCAGGCAGGGTCAGGATCCATGAATCAGCCAGGAAACAGAGCCTGGCTCAGGATCTATAGCTAAACCAGCAAACCTGAGCCTGGCTCAGGATCCGCAGCTCAGCTCAGCCACTAAACCAGAGCCTGGCTCAGGATCCCCAGCTAAACCAGCAAACCCAGAGCACCTCTTGTAACCAAGCAGGGTCAGATCCATGAATCAGGCAGAAACCTGAGCCTGGCTCAGGATCTATAGCTAAACCAGCAAACCCAGAGCCTGGCTCAGGATCTATAGCTAAACCAGCAAACCCAGAGCCTGGCTCAGGATCTATAGCTAAACCAGCAAACCCAGAGCCTGGCTCAGGATCTACAGCTCAGCCAGAAACCAGATCCTGGCTCGGGATCCAAACTCACCCAGCAAACCCTAAGCGTGGCTCAGGATCTATAGCTAAACCAGAGCCTGGCTCAGGAGCTGCTCAGGATCCCCAGCTCAGCTCAGCCACTAAACCAGAGCCTGGCTCAGGATCCCCAGCTAAACCAGCAAACCCAGAGCACCTCCTGTAACCAGGCAGGGTCAGGATCCGTGAATCAGGCAGAAACCAGAGCCTGGCTCAGGATCTATAGCTAAACCAGAGCCTGGCTCAGGAGCTGCTCAGGATCCCCAGCTCAGCTCAGGCAGCAAACCCTGAGCCTCTCTGTGACAGGAGCTGCTCAGGAAACCTCTGTCCCATGGAGTTACCCCATGCTGGACTCCTGTCAGCACCAGCCAGTGCTAGGCTGGATTCCCTTCAGCACCAGCCAGTGCTAGGCTGGATTCCCTTCAGCACCAGCCAGTGCTAGGCTGGATTCCCTTCAGCACCAGCCAGTGCTGGGCTCAGTTCCTCCCTCTGCAGCCAGAGCAGAGTTCCCCGCTGTGCAATCCTCCTTCCATCGCCCTGGATGCCTGCCCAGGGTGGGCTGTGGGGAGCAGGCAGCAGCAGAGCCACCCCCAGCTCGAGTGGGAGGCCGGGCTGCAGCCCTTGAAATGCCAAGGCACAAAAAAAGCACGCCTGTCCCAATTTCCTCATGTTATTTTGGTACGCTTCAGGAAAAAACCCAACAACACGTAACTCATTAATTATAACCTTTCAAAAGTGTTTTCCTTCCCCCCCCAAACTGCTAAAATTTAGCAGAGCTGCAGCCAAAGTTCTAATAGAGCTAATTTTAGCTTTTGTCATGCACAGAAGATCATGAAGTGGGTCTCATCCTTCCATTAATGCAAATGTATTTAAGCAGTCGGTGCAGGAAACTTTCAGAGGTGCTGATGAGTGTTCCTGTGGGCCCTGGTGTGAGCACAGCCCTGACAGGCCAGGAGAGGGAACAGCAGCTGCAGTGCCAGCAGGGCACAGCTCCATTCACTGACAGCCACGCGCAGATTTTATTGCCATGGTTATCTGTTTCACTGATTTCAGCAACCTTGTCATGCATGCTGGCCTCCCTCTCTGCCGTCTGAGCCCAACTGCCGCTGTTCAAAAATGGAAATGCTGTTGGTGGCCACATGCACTGGCTTTCTTGGGATGAGAGGGACCAGGCTGGAGTTGCCCGACCATCCACAGGAACACAAGGCACAGGCAGGGCAGGGGCTCAGCCAGCCCCCTCCAGCACACCTGCACTGGAACCGCTGGGAGGAAAACCAGAGCCAGCCCCGCTCACAGGGCTCAGCTCTGAGCCCCCTCCAGCACAGCTGCACTGGAACCGCTGGGAGGAAAACCAGAGCCAGCCCCGCTCACAGGGCTCAGCTCTGAGCCCCCTCCAGCACACCTGCACTGGAACCCCGGGAGGAAAACCAGAGCCAGCCCCACTCACAGGGCTCAGCCAGCCCCACTCACAGGGCTCAGCTCTGAGCCCCCTCCAGCACCTGCACTGGAGCCCCTGGGAGGAAAACCAGAGCCAGCCCCACTCACAGGGCTCAGCTCTGAGCCCCCTCCAGCACACCTGCACTGGAACCGCTGGGAGGAAAACCAGAGCCAGCCCCGCTCCCAGGGCTCAGCTCTGAGCCCCCTCCAGCGCACCTGCACTGGAGCCCCTGCAAGGAAAACCAGAGCCAGCCCACTCACCCAGCTCTGAGCCCCCGCCCCACCTGGGAACTCAGCCAGAAAACCAGAGCCACAGGGGCTCAGCTCTGAGCCCCCTCCAGCGCACCTGCACTGGAGCCCCTGCAAGGAAAACCAGAGCCAGCCCCGCTCCCAGGGCTCAGCCAGCCCCACTCACAGGGCTCAGCTCTGAGCCCCCTCCAGCACACCTGCACTGGAACCCCTGCAAGGAAAACCAGAGCCAGCCCCGCTCACAGGGCTCAGCTCTGAGCCCCCTCCAGCGCACCTGCACTGGAACCGCTGGGGGGAAAACCAGAGCCAGCCCCACTCACAGCTCTGAGCCCCCTCGGCCGCGGCGTGATTCCAGAGGCAGGGAAGGAGCAGGGACAGCAGTGCCAGGACAGGCTCTGGGCACACACAGCAGCACAAACAGAAACGTGCTACTTTCCATTGCAATGCCAGCTGCATTTGCCACGAGAATTCAAAACTCCGGGACAGGAGTGTGTAGCTGTGCAGCTACTGCTGATCTAAACACCAGCATTCTGCATGACTTACCTTGTCAGCCTTCAAACTCTTCACAAAAGAACTTGGTTTGGATTTTTTTTTAGCCCAACATTTGTCAGTGGAGCACCTCCAGCATTTGGAATGCGTGCTGGGATCCCCAGACAGAGATGCAAATATGAAACATGCATGAGTGCTAAGCAGGGACGGGGCAGCAATTTGTGAACATCAGCACACTCCAATGCTCCTGTTCACACTCCCAGATTTGCTGGTTGTAGCTGATCTGAAGGGACAGCTCACAAACGCAGGTTTAAACATCTTTCTGACACCCAATATGCTTTTCCCCAGCACACCTTTTATCCCTGATGTGCATCACCATGGGCTCACCAAAGCCCCTAAAATCCATTTCAGAGAGGGATTTAAACAAGAGTCAAGCTTTCCCCTCAATAATTTGTAAATTAAGTCTCAAGCCAAAACAGAAACCTGTCACGTAACACACCTCTGAGTTCAGCAGCAACCCCTGAAGGTTTTTCTGGGGGGTTTAAGATTCACAGTTTTCAGTTTCATCTGAATACTTTGCCTCCAACCACTGTACTGGACAAGAAGCCTTGCAAGGTTCTGCAGTCTGACTCATTAGGACAAAAGTTAATTAAATCACATTACATTCTCTCCTCAGACATACTATTTTGTCTTAAAGATGATTAAACAAAAGACAAATGTAATTAGGGCAGAAAAAGTATAAGCCAAACGTTAATCTTATCGTGTGCCTTAGGAAAATGGAGCAATAAATCACCTTGCCTTTGTTTGGCAGTAACAGATAACAGAGAGCCCTCACCTCGCTGTCTGATAGCAGCAGCACTGATGGGGCAGCGTGGAGGGAGCTGGGGCTGTGGCAGCAGATATTGCCATTTGGAGAGGGAACATCTGAGCCTGGATTATGGAGATGGAGCCCTCCAGAGAGCCCTCACTGGCAGCAGATATTGCATTTGGAGAGGGAACATCTGAGCCTGGATTATGGAGATGGAGCCTTCTAGAGAGCATCACTGGGAGCAGATATTGCAGTTAGAGAGGGAACATCTGAGCCTCGCTCATGGAGATGGAGCCTTCCAGAGAGCCATCACTGGCAGCAGATATTGCATTTAGAGAGGGAACATCTGAGCCTGGAGCCTGGAGCAGATATTGCAGTTGGAGGAACATGGAGCCTGGATTATGGAGATGGAGCCTTCCAGAGAGCCCTCAGTGGCAGCAGATATTGCATTTGGAGAGGGAACATCTGAGCCTGGATTATGGAGATGGAGCCTTCTAGAGAGCCCTCACTGGCAGCAGATATTGCATCTAGACAGGGAACATCTGAGCCTGGATTATGGAGATGGAGCCTTCCAGAGAGCCCTCACTGGCAGCAGATATTGCATTTAGAGGGGGAACATCTGAGCCTGGATTATGGAGATGGAGCCTTCCAGAGAGCCATCACTGACAGCAGATATTGCATTTAGAGAGGGAACATCTGAGCCTGGCTGATGGAGATGGAGCCTTCCAGAGAGCCCTCAGTGGCAGCAGATATTCCAGTTAGAGAGGGAACATCTGAGCCTGGATTATGGAGATGGAGCCTTCTAGAGAGCCCTCACTGGCAGCAGATATTGCATTTGGAGAGGGAACATCTGAGCCTGGATCATGGAGATGGAACTCTCTAGAGAGCATCACAGTTAGAGAGGGAACATCTGAGCCTGGATTATGGAGATGGAGCCTTCAGATCACTTCCAGCAGATATTGCATCTAGACAGGGAACATCTGAGCCTGGCTGATGGAGATGGAGCCTTCCAGAGAGCCCTCAGTGGCAGCAGATATTGCAGTTAGAGAGGAACAGTGGCACTGGCAGCAGATATTTCCATCTAGAGGGAACATCAGCCATCACTGGAATATTCCCAAGCCTGCCTCATGGAGATGGAATCTTCCAGTGAGGAATCAGTGGGAGCAGATATTCAATTTGGAGAGGGAACATCTGAGCCTCGCTCATGGAGATGGAACTCTCCACAGAGCATCACTGGGAGCAGATATTCCACTTGGAGAGGGAATATCTGAGCCTGGCTGATGGAGATGGAGCATCTGAGCCTGGATTATGGAGAATATGGAGCCTGCCTCATGGAGATGGAGAGCAGAATCCAGCACAGCATCCCTGGATTGTGGTGGAGACCCCAGGCTGCAGCCCCCACCACCCAGCCAGGGTGTGCCAAACTCCTCAGCTGCCCCTGAGAGAGCCCCAGCTCTGTGCCAGGGGTGCTCCATGGAAGGGCAGAGCCTGCCCCACACACAGGGCTCAGTGGGGCAGCTGTGACCCCCAGGGCCCCCAAGGAGATGGTGTGACCCCCATGCTGGGGTGACCCCCCCAGTCACCCCCAGGTGTGACCCAGGTGTGGTGACCCCAGGGGGTGTGACCCCAGGACCCCCATGCTGGCTGTCACCCCCAGGTGTGACCCCAGGGCCCCCATGCTGGCTGTCACCCCCAGGTGTGACCCCAGGGCCCCCATGCTGGCTGTCACCCCCAGGTGTGGCCCCAGGGCCCCCATGCTGGCTGTCACCCCCCCAGGTGTGCTGTCACCCCAGCTGTCACCCCCAGGTGTGACCCCCATGCTGGCTGTCACCCCCAGGTGTGACCCTCAGGGCCCCCATGCTGGCTGTCACCCCCAGGTGTGACCCCCAGGGCCCCATGCTGGCTGTCACCCCCAGGTGTGGCCCCAGGGCCCCCATGCTGGCTGTCACCCCCAGGTGTAACCCCCAGGTGTGACCCCAGGGCCCCCATGCTGGCTGTCACCCCCAGGTGTGGCCCCAGGCTCCAGCAGAGCCCCAGAGCTCTGCCCCCTGCCCTGCCCAGCCAAACCAGTGGCATGTGGCACTGCAAGTGTCTTTATCAATTAAAAAGGTCAATTTTGAGCCAACAGCCTTTCCCAACAGTGGGAGTGAGAATGTTGTGTTCCAGGGGGGAAAGGTCAGCCTGCTTTCATGGCTGCTCATTTAATCCAGTCTTACACTGGACATGTCCTGTTTTTTGGGCAATTTAATATCCTTTCCTCATTCAGGAATGTAATGACTTGCTTGAAATATGATTAGGAAAAAAAATGCTTTTTAAACCCCATTAAGATCTATTTTGGATGGAAGTTTCCTCCATGGCCTGCAGCTAAGAAAAGCTTTTATGATGCTGGCAGCGTATCAATAAACTCCAGACAGAACTCTGCACTTGCACAGGGGATGGCTGATCTAGAAAATGCCACCAGAAATGGAAAGCTGCACAGGCCACTGCCATGACACAGGGACAAAACTGGGGAGGGAACAGATGCTCAGAGGGGGCACAGGGGGATTCCAGAGAAACCCTGGGATTGCAGAGAAACCCTGGGATTGCAGAGAAAACCTTGGGGTTTTAGAGAAAACCCTGGGGTTCCAGAGGAACACTTCTGCCTCCCGAAGGCACAAATCCTTGGTGCGAAGGCACAACCAGGGAACCCCCAGTGACCCCAGGGTGGCCCAGGTGGGTTTTGCTGGGTCTGGGTCTGCCAACAGCCCCTTCCTTCCCAGGGATCTGCCCCTGCAGGAAAAGACTGACGCCCCCTTTTCCACCAGACCTCGGCACTCGGCTCACATCACTGCTGTGCAATTATTCTTTTCAGGAGCAGAGATGCAAAGGAGGCATTAACAGCCGTTCCAAATATCACATTTGTGCACTTTTCCCTTGTCATATTAAATATAATTACTTCTGATGCAATCAAACCCATACCCTTCACGTGGATAAATCCGGCACCAAATTTAGAACCCCAAGCTTCAGACATCAGGCTCTTAAAGCAAAGCTTTAAGCCTTTACTTTCAGTTCAGTGAGGTACAAAGAACAGTGGGAACATAAGGTTCAAAAATGGTGTTTTAAAATGAAATGTCTTTAAATTATTCTGTTAGTTACTGGTGGCAAAGGGCTTTGCAGATCAAAGGTGAGACACGAACTCCATCGGATGGCTCAGCAGCAGGAGATGGGAACCAGCTAACTGACCAAGCCTTCCAGAAGGTTCCTCTCTAAACGGAAAACCAGAGCACATGAGCACCCAGAAATGCACCCAGAGAACCCTGCTGCCATTGAGACTCAGGATGGGTGCCCCAAACCAGACTGGCATGCACTGGTATTTCACAGACATCCTCTATGGAAAATCCTTGCCTTAGGATTTTTCCTCCAGAGAAGCTGGGAGGCCTCAGGAACAAAATGCAAACAATGGTTATCTGCTGCTGTGGAATGCAACAGGTGCATCTGGGATTGGTCTCATGGGGTTGTTTCTAACTAATGGCCAATCACAGTCCAGCTGGCTTGGACTGGTCACTCACAAGATTTTATCATCATTCCTTTCTATTCCTTGCTAGCCTTCTGATGAAATCCTTTCTTCTGTTCTTTTAGTATAGTTTTAATATATCATTTTCTTTTAATGTAATATATATAATAAAATAATAAATCAGCATTCTGAAGCATGGGATTCTCATCTCTTCCCTTGTTCTGGGATCCCTGTGAGCACCAGCACACTGGTCAGAGCCACAGGCTGTGCCCAGGCCCCTGCACTCGTCATTGCTGCAGCCAGAACTCAGCCCTGGAGTTATTTCTGTCCCATTTTTGGCCTTGACACCCCCATTTCAGGCTGGGGCTGCCCCACAGGCTCCCTGGGCAGGATTCAGCAACCGGGGCAGAGCAAACTGCAGCCAGACCCTCCCAAACCTCCCCAAATCCCCCAGCCCTGGAGCTGCGCACCCACAACCGAAGCCAGAGCCAGCCCAGAGCAGCCCCTGGGCTGCAGAACAAAACTCTGCGGGTGCAGCAGCTGCCCCAGGCCGGGGAGCAGAGCCGGGCTTACCGAGAGCTGCCGGGGACGACTCTGGAGTCAAGGTGCTGACATGGGACCGCAGGCCTGCGTCTCTCCTATAAACCAGCTCTGATCAGGGATTTCCCGTGAAGCTGCAGGCTGCGGGCATGATGGAGCATCTCCAGACTGTGCAGGACGAAAGGAAAGCAGTCAGTTTGTTTCAGCTGCATTTGCACTTCCCTTCCCAGTACCCGTGGGTTTCAATGCCTGTGCCCCAGAGCTGCAGCAGAGTCAGGGTTAATTACCATTACATACAATAAAAACCAAGCTGAATCAATTAATTCAGCCTTGCTGGATAAACATTTTTGTCATGGCAGGCAACAAGGCTGAAGTCCAACAAAAGCTCCAAAATCAGCCTTAAATTTGTGCTCAAACCCAGAGTGGCACGGAGGAGGGGAGAGGATGAGAAGTATGAATCAGTTCTTCCCAAGACTTTATTTTTTCCCCCGGAATGGAATTCTAAAAATACCTTTGGATGGTGTCCCTCCACACCCAGAATGGCAAGGCACAGGAACTGCATCCTGAATGCACCAGGAGCTAAATACCAGAGCCCGACAGATTGCACAGGGGCAAGCAACGACAGCTCTGCCACCCATCCCCACACGCTGCCAGCTATTCTAAATGCCTTTACTTACATCATGGCCGGTGTCTTCATCAGCACAGACCGAACTCACGTCGGGGCTGTGCTGCGGGACGGGGAATCACTCGGGAGGGGAAGGGATGCACCCCGGGTCCGCGGGGCTGGGGCCGGCAGTCACACCTTTCATTATTCACGAGCTCCCTGAGCAGGTGCAGGGCTGCAGGATCGTAATTCAATGCCCTGAGCTGCCTGGTGACTCACTGAGGTGCCTGCCGGAGAGCCCCGGGCACAGCCCTGCGCTATTTTGGGAACTCGCTCCACGCAGGGTGAGTTACCCAGCTCGGTTGGAGCCGGGCATCGTCTCCTAAAGCCACAAACACAGGCAGAGAAGCAGAGCCACACACGGGGGGTTTGCTGCAGGGGCTGTGCCAGGGGCACGGGGATGTCCAGGGGCACGGGGCTAAAAATGCAACTTCACAGCTGCAGCCTGTGCTCAAATCAAGCACAGGAGCTGCAATCAATCCAATGCAACTTCACAGCTGCAGCCTGTGTTCAAATCAAGCACAGGAGCTGCAATCAATCCAATGCAACTTCACAGCTGCAGCCTGTGCTCAAATCAAGCACAGGAGCTGCAATCAATCAATCCAGCCTGTGCTCAAATCACAAGCTGCAGCCTGTGTTCAAATCAAGCACAGGAGCTGCAGTCAATCCAATGCAACTTCACAGCTGCAGCCTGTGCTCAAATCAAGCACAGGAGCTGCAGTCAATCCAATGCAACTTCACAGCTGCAGCCTGTGCTCAAGCACAGGATCTCAATCAAATGCAACTTCACAGCTGGCGTTCAAATCAAGCACAGTATCTGCAATCCAATGCAAGCTCACAGCTGCAGCTTGTGCTCAAATCAAGAACAGGATCTCGATCAAATGCAGGTTCACAGCTGCAGCCCGTGTTCCAGCCCAGGATCTGCAATCCAGGTGCTGTTTTGCAGAGTTATCACCACTCCTGTGGAGTTCCAGCCTTCCCCTGGGGTTCTCTGAGTGCAAAAGAGAAAGAGTTCCCTGCGGCAGCTCCACAAGTGCCCAGCTCTGGTGCCTGCAGGGCCTCTGTAAATGCAGGCGAAGGTCCATAACCTCCTGATTGTCACCCTCACAGAGCTCCCACGGGGAAGGGCTCGGGTGACAGGGGCACAGGAGGAGCTGACCTCGCCCAGAGAGCCCGAGCAGCACACAGGCAGCAGAGTTTGCTCAGAGTCTTTCTAGGAAACGCCTGCAGAGCCAGGCTCTGCTGGGCTCAGCTCTGAGGGATGAGCTGCCGAGCCCAGCCTCAGGAGCCACATCCCTGGCGGGGCACTCTCAGCTTGTTTTTAACATCCAGTGACCCCAATGATGCTGTCACTGCCTTATCCTGTATGGTCTCTAACTGTACATCAGGAATAACTCAGCAATTGAGTCCTGTATGATCTCTATACATCAGAAATAACTCAGCAATGGAATCCTGTATGGTCTCTATACATCAGGAATAACTCAGCAATTGGATGGTCTCTATACATGGTCTCAATAACTGATCTCTAACATCAGAAATAACTCAGCATTTGAATCCTGTATGGTCTCTATCTGTACATCAGGGAATCAACTCAATCCAATTGAACTCCAATGTATGGTCTCTATACATCAGGAATAACTCAGCAATTGAATCCTGTATGGTCTCTATACATCAGGAATAACTCAGCAATGGAATCCTGTATGGTCTCTAACTGTACATCAGGAATAACTCAGCAATGGAATCCTGTATGGTCTCTAACTGTACATCAGGAATAACTCAGCAATGGAATCCTGTATGGTCTCTATACATCAGGAATAACTCAGCAATGGAATCCTGTATGGTCTCTATACATCAGGAATAACTCAGCAATTGAATCCTGTATTGAATTTTGTATGGTCTCTAACTGTACATCAGGAATAACTCCGCAATTGAATCCTGTATTGAATTTTGTATGGTCTCTAACTGTACATCAGGAATAACTCAGCAATGGAATCCTGTATGATCTCTAACTACACATCAGGAATAACTCAGCAATGGAATCTTGTATTTAACTGTACAGCAGGAAAAACATCCAGTGGGCATGCCAAAGTTACAGAGCACAAAAACATCCAGCATTCAAAGTGCCAACAACTGCAAGCTGTCCCTCTGCTGAAGCAATGATTGAACATTGAGCTTGCTGTGTAAGCCACTTCAATAAATCCTGCACAAAACACATTTCAGTCTTTCCTCTCAAATTGAAGGGATTTTCCTGCCCTGCCTCTGCTTTTAACATGTATTTTGCCTCTATCAATGTTCAGTATTAGTGAAATAATCAGCAATATTACAATGTGCAGTGCTTGAGCAGCTCTGCACTGTGTGGGTGTGTGCAGAGACTTATTCAATACAGATACTAACCTGGTATAGTTTATTTATGTCTATAATTAATTTATTACAATTTATTACTGTCCTAATAAGTGTAAGCAGGTAACAATAAGAAAAGCCTTGGACTGGGAGCACTGCTAATTTTTAGGTTAAAGACCACTGTTAATTTTGAGGTTAAACATCCTCCAGACTCATCACAATGGGACAGGTGCACAGGAGGGAAATAAAGGCCCCCATGCCGTACCCAGAGCACAGAAACACTGCAGGTCTCAGCCCTCCCCAGGCTGCCAGGGGGATCGGTGCCAGCAGCTCTCATGGAGCTCCATGGAAAGAGGAAGAGCAGCTGAGGAGCCCGTCCTGGGATGTCTCCATGCAGGATGAGGGTTTGATGGCTCAGTGTCAAATCAAATACCATCCCCAGCCCTGGCACAGCTGAGGACAGGGAAATACTTTGATAATATTTGTCTTCCAATCTTTGAGCTTCTTGGTGTGTGGAACAATCCCCAGTTTTGTCCCATTCCATCACATTTCAAAGTCACAAACCAAATTAATTAGCGAGATCGCGGCACCTCCTCCTTAATCTCATTAGCAAAGAGTAATGGCTACAGAATCAATTATTTCATACAGATTACTGCCTCAACGCCACCAGCCTCTGCATCACACGGGCTCGTTCTGAATTTCAATTCTGTTGTAATTTACTCCACTAGTTTAATTACAACCCTTAATTAAGTCCCTTCTTTAATCAACCGTATAGCTGCGTCCATTCATGTACGGCAGCATATAAAATAAAAAACAAAGAGCAAATAACAAAGCCATGGGTCCAACACCAGGACTTGGCTGGCCCAAACTCTGCTCCAGGAACTGCATCCAATCCTTCCTTTGAAATGCCCACAGTGAGCTCATAACAAACACAAAGAAACCCACATTTTAGCTAAGGTTTACAAAACCATGGTTTAATTTCCATTTTGCAGTTCCTGAAAGTCCAGTGGATTTGTGATTACACTGACACATTTCATTGTTTACTCTTCTGTCAGCTCAGTTTCTGGGGGTCTGCAGGTGCTGTATTTTCCAGAACAGATAATTTCATTTCCAAAGCAATAACTGAGATTTTCCAGCTTCACTCTCCACTATTATCACAAACAAGTTTGCATTTCCTTCCAATGCAGTGTGGGAGTAACAAGTTTCTCCATTGGTCTAGACACATTCCTACTTTTGCTTTTTTTGCTGATTTTTTTTCCCACAGTGGTAAAAAAAACTTCTTGTAATTTCCTGATAAAAAACCCAAGTGTTTTTTTTCTCCAATTCTATCTTTCATATTCTCATGCATAACTGATAAAACTATCCAGTGACTTTTCTTCAAGATCTACTAGAACAAATGTACCAAAAGGGAATTAGCCACAAACATGAGAAAAGCCAACACCCTCTCTGTATGCAAATTTCTTCTCTTAAATACAAAAAATGAGACCATGGGAATCCTATTTCAGTGAGCAAATTAACAAAAGGTCAGAAAGCTTGATCTTTGTCACTGGTGTACTCTGTCTGAAAGCTGAACTGCCATTTAAATATTCATAAGGGAGAGCTGTAATTGCAGGTTGAGAGCTCTGTGTGCACAGCAGAGGAAACTGAAAATATTCATGACATGGGAGATATTCCACCAAAGGAAAATCCAGGTGAAGGAAAGGAGCCCTAGCCTGGAATTTCAGTAATTTATGAATCCAGACACATGAGGAATTGTCCTAAAGCCTTTCACTTTCGGGGTCTGTAATGGGACACAGACACAGGAGGGAAATTCAGCGTCCCCAGCCACTGGGAACTGAGGGGAAAAGTGGTTCCAAATGATGGCAGGAGCACAGGCAGCACGCAGAACCATGTTCCATTTTATGAGTATTTTTTAATGAAATAAAGGAGGAGAAGCAGCTGCAGAGGCATCCAGGTGGAGAGGCAAACAGAGATGTTCAGCCCCTGCTGCAGCTGTGAGCTGGGCTTGCCACCAGCACCAGAGCCCCCTCCCAGCAGACTGAGGGCTCTTGCCACATCATCTTCCTGCCTGGTTTTGGTGCCTTCAATTAAACTAAATTCACACGTCTCCCTGTAGTTTGATGCCCAGTTTACTGAAGTTTCTGTTCAGTCATTCTCTTTGGCAGCACAGGAAGCTCAGAGATTTCCCAGCCAATTCCTCCTGCACAAAGCCCAGACAACACCAATGGTCCATGGATGCTCTGCATCCTCCACCTGTGCTCCCTTCAGGCCCAAAAGTGCTTTTGGCACCCGGGGAATGCTCCCCTTTGGGCCATAAGGAAATTCCCTCCAGGCACGGGAAGCCCCAGCCCAGAGCTGCTCAAAATGAGGCTCCCAAAGCACAGCAAATCTCACAGGTGAGATCCCATTCTGAGAGGAAAATGCTCCAAGAACTGCCTTGCCATAGCCTGGAGGCTCAAAGGGAAGTGATTACAGGATAAATAAAATCTGAACTCTATCAACAATACACTCATTGAGCTTGACAGGAATTCTTCTGAGCCATCAGAAGAGAAAGAGTATTTGGCTCTCCAGAAGGGATAACCATCTGCAGGTCCCTGCCCAATGATCCCATGGTACTGGAGGTTTTGAAAGCAAAGTGCCACTGGAAAATGGAAAGTGGGCTCCAAAAGAAAGATTCACAACTCCTTGTTAAATAATTTTGGGAAGCATATAATAAAAGATGCTCATTGGTTAGACAAGGAAACATCCCAAAATACTCCACTGATGACACCTGGTGGAGTTGCACAGGTTTTCTGTCAGCTCTCTGAATGCATTTCAGACTGCAGGGATCAAACTGTGGGACAGTGGTCATGGGAGTGGAGCTCAATCAACTCTGAATTAACTGGATGTTTTTAAAATGATATCATGTTCCTCCCATTCCAACAGCCACCTCTGCCAGCTGTGCCCCTGCTCAGCTGCAACCCCAGGCTGGTCTGAACATCCATAATCCAGCATTTCAGCTGGGGCTGTGGAGCAGGTGAAGACTGCCCTGGCAGGTTCCTGGCTGCAGCATCCATTCAGAGCATGTCCACACTGAGCCTTCAGCTGAACAGTGCATCCCAAAAATTGGGGTTCCAAACTCACAGAACTCAGGGTTCCAGAGTCACACAGCTCAGGGCTCCAGACTCACAGAATTTTGGGGTTCCAGACTCACACAGCTCAGGGCTCCAGACTCACAGATTTTTGGGGTTCCAGACTCACACAGCTCAGGGCTCCAGATTTCACCAGCTCTGCCCTGCTGAAGGGAGCCCTCAGGGCTTGCAGGGCAGAGGGATGAGAGGTGAGATTCAGGCGACTGTCCTGGGTCAGATGGACAGGCACAGACAGACAGACAGACTCCTGTGCTCCCTGGGGCTCTGGGCTAGCAGAACCTGCCACCCACACCCCTCACTGCTCTGCCCAAGGTGGCGTTCCTGAATTTATCTGAATTTCATTCCTGAATTTACCTGAATTTCATTCCTGAATTCCATCTCAGAGCCTCCATGCAGTGCAGGTGGGCAGGACAGAGCTCAGTGGCAGCTGGGACACAAAGTGCCCTGGACCTTCCAGCCGCTGGAGCTCCAAGGTGCAGATTTCAGCTGAAATGAAAACCCCTCCTCCTGCTGAGCCCCAGCTCTGGGGATGGACAGGATCTCTGCTCTCAAATTTCCTGACACATTTCCCGTGACAGAGGAACCTTGCTGCCTTTAATAATCTCGTTTTCCCCACTAGCTTGGGCTGCCAGAGGAACCACCCTGGTGGCTGTCAGCTCTTCCCCAGGATCCAGAATAAATGAGTAAGATGTGTTTGTCACCAGACAAAAACATCCTTGTGTCTCTGTTCCAGCATCCTTCCAGCACCAGCCAGACTGAACAATTCCCACCACGACAGCAGAGAGGAAACACTGCTGAAAATGCAAAGTTTAGCTTGTGGCTAATTATACAGAGCCAGCTTTGGGTGAATGGTGGTCTTGATTGTGAATGGGAAGATTGTTGATTTGATTTTTTAATAAATAAATTCAAAAATTAGAGCTCACTTGTCACTTGCAGCTCGAAGTAAGAAAGAACAATAGGCAGCACTGGAGGCTGTCCAGGCATGCAATCCCAGCCCTGGAACAGAAACATCCAGAGCCTGCATCCCCAGAATGATAAAATGAGTGCAGACAGCTGACAAGAACAAAACCCTGATAAGCAATAAAATGCTCACACCAACCAATGGAAAACACTGCAGAGAAAGTATGATTTGCTTTGATTTGGTAAGTGAACTATGTGGCAAAGTGAACTGTTTCCTTCGAAAAATCAGCTAAGGACTGGGCTTTTGGTTTTTTCTTTTTCTTTCTTTTTTTTTTTTTACTTTTTTAATTGGAACAATAAAATCTTCAGCAACTATATTAACCATATATTACCTGTATACTATTTTATATATATATATAAAATATATTAACTACAAACTATTAAACTACTTTCCCACACTTTTTTTCCATGAAGGTCCCCATGGCTCTGTGCTCCCTCTGTTTGAAGCAGACACTCTGGAACCTCCTTGGCACACAAAGCTCCCTCCATCAATGAAACTCCACAAAACCCAAACTCCTGCCTGCAGAAGCCTCCTCTCCCCTCTCCACCCTGCCCTGAATTCCCCTCCCTGATGCACTCAGCATCACATTGGCCTGCCCTGTCAGTTTTAGAGCTTCTCCATCCCTCTGATTCTCACAGTGGCTCTTGCTGGAGCTGACACCAATTCTGCAAATCACTGCAGTCTGGAGGGCGCCCATATTTTTAGCTACTGTGCCAAATTGCTCTGAATTTAATTAGTCAAACAGCTATCTGCAGAAATCTATCCCAAATTCAAAGTGAGAGTCTGCTGTCAAAGTTCTGATGATAAATTCAAAGCAACTTTGGGACCTTCTGGGCAGGAAGCTCTGATGCAAGTGACTCATGTTGCTGTGTCAATCTAAAATCAGTGCAGCTGAAATCTCAGAAAGCAGAGTATGGCAGAAGGTGCCAATAAATCCTGTGGCCAGAGCAAGAAATGGGATTCTTGGGAAAATACAAATCTGGCTGTTAGAGGGAATAATTGCTTTATTTATTACTCTTTAACACTCTGATATAAAATTTACAAGGATAAGCTAAGATAAAGAGGCAAGAGTCACGTCCATACTACTGAAATTTCTTCCATAAAGTATAAATAATTTACCTAATTTACAAATTTTAAAAAGGTTATTGAGCTTAAGACTGGCTGATTTCTCCATTGTATTCATGCTGCAAATATTGGCACCCTCTGTGTCCAGGAACAGGGGGGTAGGAGATCCCTCCTGTGCTCAGAATTCTGCACAGACTGAAGGAAGCTCTGCACTGACTCAGCTCAAACCTGGATAAACCTCCTGGCTAAGGAAAGAACACCAGATACCCATTAATGCTGAATCTTCTAGAATGTTCTTTCTAAACAGTAACATTTGTACATTAAAATCTCATATATCACCCCAGCCTTCACCTGCAGGTTCCACAAAAGCACACAGGATGAGACAAAGCTGCCACAGCTGCAGCCCCATCAGCAAAGCTTTTACAGCCCAGTTTCCAGCCACAGGTATGAAAAGCCACGTGCCACTCTGCAGGAGCTCCACATAACACACACAGTAAATACATAAATACAACACCTCTCTTTTCCATGGGGCTGCTGGGTTTTAGGCAAATGAATTATGTATTGGCCAGACCCGTTTTTCTTTCACCTCACACACGTAACTAATATATTTCTCACTGGAATTATCCCACAGTGATACTACCACAAGTCTAAGGAGAATCAGGCCTTTAAGCCCTAAGTATTAACAACATAAAATGTAAATCCTTTAAAAAGGATTTGAGGTGGCTTTTTATGAGAAAATGACAGTCAGGAAAATGTCTGACTGCCTCTGACATAAACAACAGGACAAGAGCTGAAGATTCATCTCTGTGAAGAAATCTGAAACCCAAATGAAGCCAGAACTCCTCTGATAGCAGCTGCTGTCTCTCAATAGCCAAACCATCCTGCGCTGAAATCCTCCTTTTGGCAGCACAGAAGCCTCATTTTGGCAAAAACAGAGCCTCCCCTGACGAGGGGATCGAGCAGCATCTTGAGCCTGTCTTGCACAGCCCAGGGTCCCTGCACCCTGTCCAAGAGCAGCCCTGGGAACAGTTCTGGGCAAAAGGAACAATTCTGGGCCAAAAGGAACAGTTCTGGGCAAAAAGGAACAATTCTGGGCCAAAAGGAACAGTTCTGGGCAAGGAGCAGAACAATTCTGGGCAAAAAGGAACAGTTCTGGGCCAAAAAGGACAGTTCTGGGCAAGGAGCAGAACCATTCTGGGCAAGGAGCAGGACAGTTCTGGGCAAGGAGCAGGACAGTTCTGGGCAAGGAGCAGGACAATTCTGGGCAAGGAGCAGGACAATTCTGGGCAGAGAGCAGAACCATTCTGGGCAAGGAGCAGGACCATTCTGGGCAAGGAGCAGGACCATTCTGGGCAAGGAGCAGGACCATTCTGGGCAAGGAGCAGAACAATTCTGGGCAAGGAGCAGGACAATTCTGGGCAGAGAGCAGAACCATTCTGGGCAAGGAGCAGAACCATTCTGGGCAGAGAGCAGGACAATTCTGGGCAAGGAGCAGGACAGTTCTGGGCAAGGAGCAGGACCAATTCTGGGCAAGGAGCAGGACCATTCTGGGCAAGGAGCAGGACCATTCTGGGCAAGGAGCAGGACAATTCCGGGCAAGGAGCAGGACCATTCTGTGCAAAAAGGAACAGTTCTGTGCGAAAAGGAACAATTCTGGGCCAAGAGGAACAGTTCTGCTCCTGTGCCTCCTCGGCAGCAGGGCTGTGCTGATCACTGTAAATGATGCCAGCCCTGGTGTAACGGGATGTGCCAAGGCAGAAGGGGCACCTGCAGGGAAGGAGCGTGTTCTGCCAGGCCAGGCTGGGCCAGAGCCCTGCCCTGCCCAGCTCGGCAGGCCCTGCTCCGTGCCAGGTGAGCAGCCTGGCAGCCTGGCAGGCACTAATGGCCCATCACAGCCCCTGGAGGGGAGCCAGACTCAGATTTGCCCACACTGAGCTCGACTCCTCAGATCCAAGCCACCCCTCCACAGAAACACAGCTTCCTTCAGGCACTGAGAATCTGGGATCCTCTGTATGGAAATTGTAAATGATGCATCAACATTTTATTAGCATCAACCATTTTTCAACGTGCACTGCAGTTACTGAGATTAAAGATGCTCATAATTAAAAATGAATCCATTTATTGTACAAAATTGACAATATAAATCTTCATGGGATTATTTTGTTTCTCATTAGAGGTGTATAAACTCGAGTTGTCTGGGCCCTCTGACACTCAGTGAAGAAATGGGCACTGCAGGGTGTAATTTATATCCTCTCTAGGACAGGTACTAAAAATGGAAAGCCTTCTTTCTCCATCTGATTTCTGTAAGTAATGACTGCCTGAGCATTGGTCATGGCCCCTGAGCTGGTGCTAAAGCTGCCCCTTTCTGGCCAGCCTAACAGCCAATTTACCTTGGCTTCCCACCTGCGTTTCTCATGTAAGGAAGAGTCACTTAAAGCTCACCTGGACCCAGACACCTGTGCTCACACCCTCACTGCACCTGGGACTGTGCCTGGAATGCTGCTGCCTCCTGCCCCTCTCCAGGGGAGCTCTCTGCATAAGGGCAGGTTAAACAACTGCATCATCACAGGCCCAGAGCCAGCCCAGGAAGTGAGAACCAATTCACTTTGACTTTCCTATTAAGTTGTATGAAGATTAGTTAAAGGATTTTCCATTCTCCATCTGCGTCCTGCATCACAAAGTGAGATTCCTTGCAACTTCCTGCCTTCCATCTTTGAAGGAATGTGGTCGCTTTGAAGATTCCTTGAAGCTTGCAGTATTTTTCCTCGTCACTAAATTCTGTTTCTCCTGGATCTCGTAGTCCTTTATCAGTGCAGGTGTAAGCTGTTAACACACATGTGCACACAAACATTGGAATTGTATACAAATACTGGAATTCATCCTCCCCACTGAAAACAAGCCCCAAAAGCCCACCCCACCACCTCCCCGGCAGGTCTGTGCCTTGCATGTTCCTCTGGCAGCTCGGATAAGCTGTGGGGGAAGCCAGGGGAGCTCCAGACAGGAAAGGTGAATGCTGCTGCGCTGGGGCTGGGCTCTGCACGCTGATTAGGCTCCCTGCCAGCCTGGTTCCTGCCATGTTCTAACTATCTGCAGCTGAGTGATTACATTAATAAACTTCCAGGGCCGACAAAATGCTAAATTCAAGCCACAGCTCGTGCAGGAAGAGAATGGGTGTCTTTAAATGCACTTTCTCTCCTCAACCCCAGGAAAGAAAAAGGCAAACCCTGGCCTGATTTTCCCCAAAAGAACCCTTCCTTAGAAACCTCCAGCAGCCTCCTGATTCTCAGCAGGGCTTTTAGCACCAGGAGAATTCCCTCTCAGCGGAACAAAGCATTTTCTCTTTATTTTTAAGGTGGTTGCTGAAGCCCAGCCAGACAGATGCTGTGCAAAGGCTACACTGAAGCTGAGCAGCTTTTGGCATTTCTGAGCACTTCCCTCATCCTGGCAGCCTCTGGGTGCTGGAACCAGAGCACTGAGCACTCAGCCTGTGCCTGAGTCAGCATTACTGATGGAACCAGACCTACCTTGTCAGTTTGTCACTATTAGACAACAAAGAATAAGCTCTTTTAGTGTTTCATAACATAAGCTCCCCAAATTCCTGGTTTATTCATACAGCCCTTTCTTCTCCTTGTTCCAGTTCCAGCTCATCCTTCCTGAACACAAATCCCACACTGACACAAAAAGTCAAAGCTTTAAGGTGTGTTTTGAGAATTCCACTCTCTTTGTAAATGGTTTTAATTATTGATGATGGAAATAATGGGGCTTGTTTCTCACACCTCTCGGAGTGGGATATTGTGATATTTCCCCTGAAGTACTTACCTGCTGGTTTTATTATTTATGTAGTAGTGGTCTATTATCAATCCAGCAATGATGGGTAGTGATAGTGAACATTCCTGAGGGATCTCATCCCTAAAGCAGGTTTGATGGCAGTATGAAAACCCAAATGCATTTTCCCATGCACACTCGTGCTGGATTGCAGCAGTGGGACTCGTGCACATGAGGAGATTTACCACAGGTCTGAGTGAGATACACTGCACCAACCCATCGTGAAAGAAACCCAATCCAGCCCTGAAGTTATTCCAGTAAATTATCAATTCTGTTAAGAGGAGTGCCATGGACCTTGAAAGCACTGCAGCTCACAGGCATGCATTATTCTGCCTAGTTAATGCCAGCAATTATACTTTTAATGAATGTTGCAGGCAACAAAACCTAAATAGTGCTACATGCCTCGAATCTGCATTTTCCTAACAGCCATGACTGCTATGAAAATTCTGTTCTCGTGGCAATTGTTACACAGCACAAACCAAATCTCATTTTCACCCCGAGGCAATGTGGTGCCAAGGACAGTCCCTTTCTGCTTACTCCTGAGTTCAGCCTGGAAGGGGAGTGCTCCACAAAGGACAGGCTTGCGAAAAGCTAAACTGTGATGTATTGCTGAGGACAAAGCCAGTACAACCACAAGCAATTAATAAATTAGTAAAACTCACCAGTGTTTAACAAAGAGCACTTCTGAACTCACATTTACCAAGCGATTTTAAGAAGCGAGTCCAGACAGACAACAGCGGAACCCCTTTACACACATGGAAAATAAACAGATTTCTATCTTTTAATTCTCTGTTTTGCACTCCACCTTCTCACTGGGCATGTTTTAAACCTCTCCATCTCCTCCTTCCTCCTCCAGTGGCCTGGGAAATCCTGCAGGATCTGATCTCACTTCCAAGGGAGCACTCAGACCTGAATTGGGCAAACCAGGCCGGTAAAACCCCAAAGAGCACACCAGGGCAGGTGGGTGCTCTGCCCAGACACCTTTCCTGGTGCAAAAGCCCTCATTTCAAACACCAATGTCCAATTCACTGCAGCCAGTTCCACCCTCACAGCACAGTGCATAACCCAGCTGCACCAGGGGAAATTCCTGTTTCTTAGTTACAGCAAATCAGAGTGAGGAAACGTCCTTCCAACAGCAGCACGGGCCCTTAATGCTATTAAATAGAGCGATATTAAAAAATCAACGCTCTGACTGAATGTTCTGGTGGTTTTTATGTGCCAGACTAAATTTCGGTAACAGGAAGAACAAGGGGTGAGAGGGGGAAGGCAGCACAGCTGAGAGGGCTCAGGCCTGGGGCAGGGAGGGAGGAGGAGGATTTGTTCCAGTCTCTAAATCCTTCTGTCTTATTTTAGACAAGAAAAATTTGTGCATTTACAACACTTTTATCATTATGTTATAAAAATATCAGCAGCTTGCAGCTTCATACACTTCATTTCCTTGTAGCAGTATTTGCAGAAATCAAACAGACATTTTTCAAAAGGGAAGTTAGGCTGCAAGCTGAGCACAGGGTTTGGGGTTTATGATAATTAACAACTACCAATATCCAAGGTAGCCAAGGTGGCCAAGCTCTCCCTAGCCTGGGACAGCACAAAGTTTGGGGTTTAGGATAATTAATAAATACCAATATCCAAGGTGGCCAAGCTCTCCCTGGCATGGAACAGGACAGGGTTTGGGGTTTATGATAATTAATAACTACCAATATCCAAGGTGGCCAAGCTCTCCCTGGCATAGAACAGCACAGGGTTTGGGGTTTATGATAATTAATAAATACCAATATCCAAGGTGGCCAAGCTCTCCCTAGCCTGGAGCAGCACAGGGTTTGGGGTTTAGGATAATTAATAAATACCAATATCCAAGGTGGCCAAGCTCTCCCTGGCATGGAACAGGACAGGGTTTGGGGTTTAGGATAATTAATAAATACCAATATCATAGAACAGCACAGGGTTTGGGGTTTATGATAATTAATCTATCCCTGGCATGGAGCAGCACAGAGTTTGGGGTTTAGGATAATTAATAAATACCAATATCCAAGGTGGCCAAGCTCTCCCTAGCCTGGAGCAGCACAGGGTTTGGGGTTTAGGGTACCAATATGGGGTTTGGAACAGGACAGGGTTTGGGGGATCATTAATAAATACCAATATCCAAGGTGGCCAAGCTCTCCCTTGTCTGGAGCAGCTGGGATCAATATCCAGAGGCCCTGGGCAGGGCTGCACCAGAAATGTCACCCTGGGAGCCCTGGAAAGGCAGGAGGGAGGCTGAGGCTCACTGGGGCCACCAGAGCTCGAATTCTGCTGTGACAGCAGCTGCCCTAAAGGCAGGTTTTCCTTTCAAACACAGAAACATCAGCTGTACCCACCTGCCCTACCAAAACCCCACAAAACTGCTTTACAGCTGCCCCTTTGCTGTGATTCCAGCTCATGCAGGAGCCACCAACGATGGTGACACAGCAGCAGGAACTGTGCTCCACCCGCACATAAACCAGAGCTACCAAAACCACATATGGGAAATACATTTATCCAGAAGATTTAAGGCTGTTGAACAGAGACCCTTCCAGAGAGACGTTCATAGTTCTGTACACCCAGCAGGTGCACAGGCAGCCCTTGGAGTACACAAACTCATTGTAGCCACACTGATTTATGATAGTAGTAATTTTTTTAAAGATTAATACATTTGCAGGCTCATTACTATGAGTAGCACATGGCCAGTTAATTTAAAATGAAACAAAAAAAAGGTCTGGTTTTAGAAGATCAATTTTTCCCCCTCCTCCTTTCTTATACAACATTTAATTAAGAGAAGCAATACAATGGACAAATGTTAGAGCAGGTTCTGCAAACAATACCCATGGATTTCCATTGACCCTGCTGAATGACCCTGGGCACATAAACCTGAGGCACACTGAAAACTTCCCAAAACAGACAGAATGATAGCAAACCATCATTCTTAAACACTCAGTGAAGAGTTCTCTCACTGAAAAGTGTTATTGCAGACCAAGGGCTTCTCTAGACAAAATGCAGGTTACACAATTAGATTAATCTAATCTAATAATTTCGATTTATTTCAATATGAGATTATAAACTTTTAAGTCTGACATCCTTTTAAAAAAAACCCCAACACCCACAGTTTCACCCAGTTCTTCCTCATTCGTAATCACAACTTTCACTCAGGACCACAGCAGCTCCTTGCCCCTGAGCCCTGCCAGCAGGTGAAGAGAGCGAGGCAGAGATCTCCTGTGGTTTATCAGAGAGCACAGTCAGAGCCACAGACACAAAGCTCACAGACAGACAGACAGACCGACCCACGGACAGGACTCAGCCTGCACGGCCATGCCCTGGCCAGGGAACCAAAATGGGATTTGTTTCCTGCAGGGCCCAGGCTGGTCCCTCCATGGCATGCTCAAACTGCACTGGAGAGGGGATAAAGATGGAAAAAGATGGGTCAGGGTCTATAAGGGTGTATAAAGGATGTGTAAGGGTATATAAGGGTGTATTAAGGATGTATGAAGATGTATAAAAATGTATAAAGGTGTACAGGGTGTATAAAAGATATATAAGGGTGTATAAGGGTGTATAATGGTGTATAATGAGTATATAAAGGGTATACAAGGGTGTATTAAAAATATATAAGGGTGCATAAGGGTGTATTAAGGATGTATTAAAGGTGTATTAAGGGTGTACAAGGGCATATAAAGGTGTATAAAAGTGTGCAAGGGTGTACAAGGGTGTGTTAAGGGTGTACAAAGGAAGATGTATACAAGGGTGTATAAGGATTTATAAGGACATACAAAGAGTGTTCAGGGGTGTACAAAGGGTGCACAAAGATATATAAGGGTGTATAAAGAGTGTTCAGGGGTGTACAAAGGGTGCACAAAGATATATAAGGGTGTATAAAGACTGTTCAGGGGTGTACAAAGGGTGCACAAAGGGTGCACAAAGATACATAAGGGTGTATAAAGAGTGTTCAGGGGTGTACAGAGGGTGCACAAAGATACATAAGGGTGTATAAAGACTGTTCAGGGGTGTACAAAGGGTGCACAAAGATACATAAGGGTGTATAAAGAGTGTTCAGGGGTGTACAGAGGGTGCTCAAAGGGTGCACAAAGATACATAAGGGTGTATAAAGAGTGTTCAGGGGTGTACAGAGGGTGCACAAAGGGTGCACAAAGATACATAAGGGTGTATAAAGAGTGTTCAGGGGTGTACAGAGGGTGCACAAAGGGTGTTTTAGGCTCCAGGAGCGTGGAGCTGTGTGTGCAGTGTGCCCAGGAGGTGGCTCTGGCTGCAGGGAGGAGGAAGAGCTCTCACACTGTGAGTGGACACGTTGCTGCCATTTACAAAAGGCTCCTTTAGCAAACCAGGGCCTAATGAATTAGCAAGCATTAAAAATTGATGGTCCCTACACAGCATTTCTGAAAGCTGTATTGATTCCCGTTTCATTCTGCAGAAAGCACCAGGGCCCAGCTGGGATCTGGGGGAGGTGAGGCCTGGGGGGACACACGGGGAGGATTCCTGCGCTGGGTTCCCCTCACAGCTGGGATGGGCAGAGCTCCCAGCAGAGCCCAGGGGCTCCTGGGTGCTGCATTTAACGTGGGTTCCGCAGTACCTGGCAGGGCGGGAGGCCGCAGCCAGCCCTGCCGGCAGGGAGCAGGCGGCGCGGCCTGCACAGCGTCCCTGCCCGGGAGCACCCCTGACCGGGCAGGCCGCGGCACAGAGCTCGTGCCAGAACAAACCCTGCACGAGATTTCTGCAGTCGGCCCACAGAAAAACCTGCTCAGGCTCCAGACAGAGCCTTATGTCAGGCCCAGTATGACACAAGCACATTTCCCCAACTACTTAAAGGTTATGTAATGGAGATCTGCAGAGCATTAGCAGTCACATGACAGCCCCGCTAAGATTACAAACTGCCACCTACCAAATTTAATTAGCAAGCAGTAAACAAGGGAGAAGGGCAGGAAGGCATCCCTGCAGCTGGCAGGGAACATTCCTGAGGCCCTGAACCCCAGTTCTGGGGGCAGGCAGGTGGGAGAGCAGCGAGCCAGGCTTTGCCAGGAGGGGGAACTGGGAGTGCCACAGAGGGAAATGCAGAGCACCGGGGGCTGAGCCTGTAGTGCTGTGACAGGGACAGCTGAGAGCTGCTTGCCCTGAATGCTGAGCACCAGCAGGCCCCTAACCCTGACCCTGACCCTGACCCTGACCCATCCCTCTCCAGGCAGTGCCAGCCCCAGCCCATGCCCAGGGACCCTGTGCTGTGTTCCCCCCCAGCACAGATCTGTGCAAATCGTGCCTGATGAACACCAGAGACCCCGCGCAGTGAGAGGGGCAGGGCTCTCACTGCATTTCCCATGGTTTTCCATACAGGAGTAACAAAGAGCATTTTCCAGCTCTGTAAGGAGGAGGTGCAGAAATATTCCGCAGGAGATGGAAAGGTAAAGTCCCAGCATAAATCCCGTATTCTGGAGGAATTTAGCCTTGATGTAGGATTTTTCTAAGCCAACCCTAAACAAGTTTACCTGTTTCAGGAAAGGGTTATTTTCCTTTTCAAGCTGGCAAGAGTTGGGGGTATAATTGTAATTTTTTCCATCACATATCCAAAGAAAAAACTTGATGAGGCTGTCTATAAAAATGATTGATACTTCTCAGTGAAAGAAAATAAATCAGTCAGTTCTAGGGGAGGTGAGCATGGGAGGCAAGGGGTGCATTGATGGGTGCCCAGCAGCTCCCCGTGTTCACACCAAACCCCGAGGAAGAGGGGCTGGTGCAGGGTGGTCCCCAAAGGAAAACTGGAAAAGGGTTCTGATTGTCAAGAGGCGAGAGCAGGGAATCTGTGCCAGGCTGTGATTTTCTCAGTGCCTTCCTCTGGTTCACAGGAACAGCCTGCACTGCTGCTGATCAGCCAGCCCTGGGTGCAGCAATGCCTGCTGCTCTACAAACCAACCCTGTGTGCAGCAGAAAATAAACTTTATGACAATTATATCTATTTTTAAAAAGCACAAATCAAATCAGCCCCCCTGTGCCACTCCCTGTGTCCTGACACTGCACTGTAAATGCTTCCACCAAACCACTGCCACCAGCAGGGCAATGAGGCTCTTCACTCCCACCTGGACACACCCACCAGCAACACAGAGCTAACCAAATGCTATTCCAGAAACCCCAGAACAAATTCAAATTCTTCTGGCACTCAGCAGTATTCTTCTATAGATCAGCAGCACACAATGCAGGCTGTCAAGTGATTTATAAGTAGCATCTAGAAGCCTCTGCTGGGATTCAGCATCCGGATGGAGAAAACAGTATTTGGTCTGAAAATCTCATTTCCTAAGCAGATAAAATAAATAGAATGTAGTGGAAAGAGTTCATTATTATTCCCATTTACAGAAGGAGAACAGAGCCCAGGAGATGCTGAATGCTTTGCTCAGGGCCGTTCACAGAACCTGTGGCGGGGCTTTTCTCCATCACTGAGTGTGAGGGCACTCACAGGGATCTCAGGTTGAGGGAGGAGACGAGGATCTGACTCCATGTTTCAGAAGGCTGATGTATTATTTTATGATATATATTACATTAAAACTATACTAAAAGAATAGAAAAAGGTTTCATCAGAAGGCTGGCTAAGAATAGAATAGGAAGGAATGATAACAAAGGCTTGTGTCTCGGACAGAGAGTCCAAGCCAGCTGACTATGAGTGGCCATTAATTAGAAACAACCACATGAGCCCAATCCCAGATGCACCTGTTGGCATGTAAACAATGGCAAATAACCATTGTTTACATTTTGTTCCTGAGGCCTCTCAGCTTCTCAGGAGGAAAGATCCTAAGGAAAGGTTTTTCCATAAAAGATGTCTGTGACAACTGAGCACCTCTGCCCTGCCCAGAGCCCTTCACACCCTGGCTGGAGCCCTCTCCACCATGGAGCCCCCCTGCCCAGAGCCCCTGGCTGGAGCCCTCACCACCCCTGAGCCCCCTGTCCTGCCCAGAGCCCCCCGTGTCCTGCCCTGAGCCCCTGCCCTGCCCAGAGCCCCTGGCTGGAGCTCCTCACCACCCCTGAGCCCCGTGTCCTGCCCAGAGCCCCTGGCTGGAGCTCCTCACCACCCCTGAGCCCCCTGTCCTGCCCTGAGCCCCTGGCTGGAGCCCTTTTCCCCAGCACAGAGCCCACACTGGGTCCGTGGCACCCTGCTTGGGAGCAGCTGCATTTCCCCAGCGCTGTGGCTACACTCCAGTTCTATTTTTATTCCTGATATTGGGATATATTTTTCAGTTCTAACAGCAAGTGCTGCTCTAACAGAGGAAATGCTGCTGTCAGCAGCACTCTGTGACAATCCTCATCTGTGCTGGGCAGGCATCTTACACAGAGCATCAACAGTCACAGTAATCACCAGGTGCTGTCCAGAAAACCTAAACAGGTTTCAGTTCCTTGGTCCTGTGCACAGAGAGACTTTCCAAACACGGAGAGGAGCTGGTGTCTACACAGCTTGACATGCTATCAGAATGGGATGTACAGGCTGTGAAAGGGGGAAACAAAGCATCTACACTAAATTCCAGTTAGTCAGAACCTTTTGCTGAATAATAACCCAAAAATAAGTCCCAGGAAAAAGTCGTGACTAACAGACATTTCAGCTGCTGAGACATCTCCTAGCAGTGAGGAGGGCCTGAAACACTTTCAGTGAAATGACAAACAGCCTTGACTGTCAAACCACGCTGCATTCAACATGAATATTGAGAGGAAGGACATGCCCAGCCAGCTTCTCTTTACAGAGCAAAGTCAGCCTGATTTTGGATATTTAATTCTGATCTGTGATGGGGTGTTTGACACACAGAAAGGAAACCCCCTAACCCCTGAGAATGTTAATTACCCACTGATCACAGGCTTCTCATTCCTCTTGTGGCAGCCCAGAAAGGCTCAGAGTTTTGTTACAAGAACACTGTTGTGCTAGAATATTGATTTAAGGCTCAGTCTCACACAATGGATGTACAGGTATGGATGCACAGATCTGTTTGGGCAGATGCAGAAATACATCCATGGCTTGTACAGGTAAGAATGTACAGGTATGGATGTAGAGATATGGATATACAGGTATGGATGCACAGATTTATTTATGCAGATGCAAAAGTACATCCACAGCTTGTACAGGTATGGATGTACATATCTGTTTGGGCAGATGCAAAAGTACATCCACAGCTTGTACAGGTATGGATGTAGAGATATGGATGTACAGGTACGGATGCACAGATTTATTTATGCAGATGCAGAAGTACATCCACAGCTTGTACAGGTATGGATGTACAGATCTGTTTGGGCAGATGCAGAAGTACATCCACAGCTTGTACAGGTATGGATGCCCAGGTAAGGATGCACAGATTTATTTACACAGATGCAGAAATACATCCATGGCTTGTACAGGTATGGAATGGACAGGTATGGTGGAAAGTTTGGGCAGATGTAAAAGTACATCCACAGCTTGTACAGACATGGGAATGCTCACATCTATAGAGAGATGCTTCCAGTTATTGAGTTTGCAGTTGTCAGTTAACTGAAGTAGCATTTAGCTGCTTTAGTTTCTCCATTTTCATGCAGAAACTTCTCCATTTCCACTCAGAAATCTGTGGCACTGCCCTGCCCCATATTTTGTGCCACCTCACTCTTCCTACCCCTAAAACCCGTGTGCTGTTTTAGAGCTGTCTCTTGGTTTTAATTCTAGAAATTTCAACACACTGCCTGTCTCAGAAAGGTGCTCCAGGTAGAGACAAATACGTCAAGCTGGATGTAATAGCAGAGCCCCTCTGTTCTGTGCCTCCAGCATGCTGTCATGCTGTATTTTAGCAGGCTGGAGCTCATTCAGGTACCTAAGCAGGGAAAATCAGGGCTGCTCTCCAGCCTGCAGACAGCAGGGCCTCTTCACTGGTTCCATTTAGAGCCGGTCTTTCCCCTTTTAAAAAGAAATCAGTCTGCCACTGACCAGGACCATCAGATCAAAAAGAAACAACAAAGAGGCACCTAAAGAAGCCCCAACCTCCCTGAAGGTACCAGAACTAGCACAAATGTGTTTCAAAGGCTGTCTACAGTGCTGAGTCCTGGCTGACATCTGTAATATTTGATCTGAATTGCCTTCTTAATTTGTCAGCTGGGCAGACAGCCCTCCTCTAAATAAAAATGTAACACCTCCCCATCCAAAATGCCAAAATACAAAGTGACTACAGCAACTTTCCTATCAGTGCCATATCCTGCTATTTTTTATCCTATTGGCTTTATGGGGATGCTGCATCTTCCCCTCTGCTGCTTGGTCTGTGTTTCAGTATTTCTGAAATACAGTATTGGTCTGGTTTCAGTATTTGATGCTGTTTTCTTTAGGCCCTCTTCTATCTCGCCAAGCAATAATCCTTATTTTTATTTGGATGATATCAATCATGGTATTCTTCCCCTGTCACAGAATACTTGGTGCAATTCCTAATGTTACAACCAGTGGCTTTGGATTTAGGTATTTCTTCAAAATATATCCAATCCCTTTAGAAGCAGACTCTGTATTTCTCAGATGCAGTGTCAAGGCTCACTAATAAATTATTCTGCTGAGTTATTTTGTGTACAAACCCTGCATCACAACCTGCACTGGACAGAACAGCCCAGGCAGTGTTTCACCGCTAAAAAACCAGGCAGCAGTAGCTTCAGAAAGAAAAAGCAAAGCTGTAATGTGTCCTGAGGTTCTCTTCAGTCACTAAGCCCGCGCACAGCTGTAATGTCGACCATCACATCACTGTGGCAAAGACACACCCCCGATCCCAGCAAGAGCCAGTGTGGGGAGAGGTTAGTAAAACCCTGCAGTGCCCCCGTAACGCTGAGCACAGCGCACTGCCGCACGCTAATTCACCGGTATTTAGGGAAATGTGCAGTAATAAATGGTGTTATTCCGTTCTACGTGCTGGCCTGCAGAGCAGACACCCCCCGGTCCTGCTGTCTGTCCGTATCTGCCGGCAGATCTCGCCGTTCGGTGGGAAAGGATGAGCTATTTGCTTGCCATCGCGCCGGTTCAGCCTGCGATGCCAGACAAGCGGCACGTATTCGCAGGGGCAGCGGCCGCGCGGAGGAGCGGCCGCGATGACTTTGCCGTGACACGACAATCCTCATTTGCAAAGCAAACACGTTCTGGGGAGCAGCACCGTGCCTGGGGCAGGGGGCAGGGACGGCCACCGCCACCACCAACTCTGCCCACGGACACCAGCGGAGCAGAAACACAGCCCTCAGACCTGCCAAAATGGCTTTTGTTCCATCGGAAACCCTAAAAGCGACTGGGAAATGACATCAGATTAAACATCAGTCGCAGGGAGGATGGAATAATCTAGCAAGAGTTTAATCCCTTTACCTAGCGCTCGTGCACGATGCACATTTTATTATTCAGAGCAGCACCTAGGAGGGAGGATGCGGTGAAGGGCATCGTCAAAAATGCAGCAGAAAAATAAACTTTGCCTGCCTACGATACGAGTTACCGATGCCGGAGGGGGACTGTCCCCCCGCACTCGCATCCGCATCCCCGTTCCTGTTACCATTCCCATCCCATCCCCGTCCCCATCTCCATCCCATCCCCATCCCATCCCCGCGGGCCCCGGAGCAGCCGCGGCCGTTCCCGGGAGCGATCCCCGCGTACCTGCGCTCAGGCGGGGCCGAGGGCGAGCGGGAGCTGCGGGAGCGGAGCGGGGCCGGCAGCAGCAGCTCCGGGTGACGGAGCGGGGCCGGGCAGGGCAGGAGCTCCGGGGCCGGGCAGGAGCTCCGGTGTCGGCAGCCGCAGATCCGGGTGTCGGAGCGAGCGGAGCGGGGCCGGGCCGGCAGCAGCAGCGGCTTCGGTGTCGGTAACAGCGGCTCCGGTGGCGGCAGCCGGTGTCCGCAGGTGTCGCAGCTGAGCGGGCGGGGCCGGGCGGGGCAGGGCAGCGGCTCCGGTGTCGGAGGGAGCGGGGCCGGTGTCGGAGGAGCTCCGGTGTCCGCAGCAGCCGCAGCTCCCGGGGTCGGAGCAGCTCCGGGGCCGGGCAGGAGCTCAAGCTGTCGGTAGCAGCCGCAGCTCCGGTGTCGGCAACAGCAGCTCGGGTCCGGCAGTAGCTCCGGTGTCGGCAGCAGCACTCCCGGTACCGAAGCGGAGCGGGCCCGGCTGTATGTAGCTCTGATCCGGCAGCAGCCGCAGCTCCGGTGTCGGTAACAGCAGCTCGGGTCCGGCAGCAGCCGCAGCTCCGGTGTCGGCAGCAGCACTCCCGGTACCGGGCTGTAGCTCCGGTGTCGGCAGCAGCACTCCCGGTACCGAAGCGGTACGGGCTGTAGCCCCGGCCCGGCACAGCCGCAGCTCCGGCGGCGCTCGGCGCTCGGCGCTCGGTGCCGGCGCTTCACGGGCGCGCCGCGGGCGGGCAGGCGGGGAGCCGAGCGAGCATCATCGCCGTGCCGGCCGCCCGGAGCCTATGAGGAGGCTCTCGCAGCCGCCCAAGATGGCTCTGCCGGTGCCCGCGGCGCTCACATGGCCCGGGCCGGGCCGGGCCGGGCCGGCGCGCCCGGAGCGGCTGCGGGCAGAGCCGCGGGGCTGCGCTGGCGCGGGGGCCGCCGCCGCTGGCTCGGCTGTGGCCTGCTGGCACGGACCAATGAACTGAACACGCCGGCCCAGCCGCGGCTTTCCGCCGCCCCGCCTGCCCAATGGAGGCGCAGCAGCGCCGGTGCAGAAGGGAATTAAGGCGGATTACCTGGAGCATCCCCAGCGTCCTGCCGCTCCTCTTCCCGGGATAACGGGGGGCAGCGCGCTCCCACAGAACTCCCGAGCTGCAGCAACATCTCCCCAGCAGGCAGAGGGAGACGCTCTAAGGGGATACGGGGAAAGATTGTCAATAAATCAAATTTTAGAAACCCGGATTCAGTTGTTTTTCTCATTGTTTCTTGCTCCTAGTTTCTCCTGAGGACAAGTGATCTGAATGGCAGAATCCGATCCCTTTGGGAGTGCATTCACTACAACATTACTGAATTCCCCAGGCTAATGAAGGTTAAATCATCGAGAAAACATCTGAATTATATTGAGTGGTATTTCTGTATTTCCCTTTTAGTATTTTACAGAGGAAGGAAATATTGCACTCTCAAGGCACTATATGATTGAATTCTATCTACTAAAGTATCTAGAGAAATACATCCCTCAATTCAGTGCTGCCTTTCCTACAGTTCTTTCTCAAATACCAGCCTTCCTCCCATGGTTTTACCTACAGACAAAATGAGGAAGAGCAGAATTTTCAGAAAAGTTTGGCACTGACAAAAGAAGGCAGATTTCCCCCCAAGCCCAGTGGTTCTCTCTGAAGTTGAAGTGCATGGGGAGTACCCTGCTCTCCAGGAACTGCAGCACCTGATGCTTCCCTGGAAGGAATGAGGAGCCATGGAAGAGGGAATTCTCAGATGATCTCTCTCTCGAGCTCTGTGTCACCCGCACTTCCAGCCCAGTGTGAGCCCCCGATGGTCACTGAGCACTGGGGAATCTCTCCCACCTGGCCTTGTCAGGATTTCTGAGCAGCAGCTCCCGCCCCTCCTGCCTGAGCCCCCAGACCACCACCCCCATTTACATGGGGCACATTTCTCCTCAGAGGTTTGGGGTTCAGTCCTGGCCACAGTGTGACCTGCAGGGCAAGGCTGCAGCTGAAATCCTGTCCTCACTGTGTGGATGAAACAGCCAGAGCTGAGATCTGAGCCTGGTGACGTGCCGCTGCAGGAGGAACGGATGAGGAGAAGGTTCACAGACAATCTGTGCTGCCTTCCCTGCAGATCTGCACTGGCACATCCACAAAGACTAGAATCTTCTGAGTGACAATTCCAAAATCTAAAAACAAGGTCCCAGACCCCTCTGTTGTGCAGATCTCAGCCCCAAACGACCTTCCCCAAGATCCCCCATAACTGCAGCAGAACTACAAAACTCTGGCATTTTCTGAGGGAAGAGCTGCTCCCAGACAGGTTCCTGTGCTCATTCCCAGATTAGATTATGGCTCTGACCATCAGTCAAGGCACTCTTACTTTTATAACCATTTTGTGCCATAAATGGCTTGCCTTTTTTTTTAGTCTAATTTTGGCTAGTCAGATTTCTCCCCTCAGCTGAGCTCCATTTCAAACTGCAATGTTCCTTCTGGCTGCACCAGCACTGAGCACACCGTGCTCCAGCCCCAGCCCAGACCTGCAGCTCCAGACCTCAGCTGCACCGGCACATTCTGGCACATTCTGCAGGTCTGGCTTGCCCAGGCTGGAGGAACCTGGCTGCTCCTCTGCGTGCGTTTGCACAAACAAAACAAAAATTCACCAGGCCAAACCCTGGAAGTCTGTCAGGTCACTGTAAAGTGGTGTTATTGACATGTTAAACTGAGCCAAACCAGCTCTGCTCCTTCCCTGTCGTGGTGGGTTTCAAACATGAATATCTGTACAGGGGGGTGTGGGTCCACACAGGGATAAAATGTGTAAATTATCATAAACTTTCTGAAAGCCTTCTTTCAAAAATATGCAAAATTATACAAGTAAATTTGATTAAGTCACTCTAAAAGTAAAATAGCAAGTAGTTTTTTAAACTACCAGTACAGACTCACTGCTAGGAAGGTTTTTAAACATATTCTTTATCTCAAGAACATGTTTAGCAATTTGAGTAATAAAAATTTGACATACGCAACTTGTTACGCCACAGCAGGCGAGAACTGACTTTTTACTGGAACTGTAAGATGTTAGGATTTATTATCATAAACATTTTATTATTATTTTGGTAGTTTGTGTGGATTTTTACCTATCCTCAGTTCTCCCAGCTGATTTTGGAGCTCTTCACACCCCCCTTGCAGCAGTTGGATCTCCAGATCTTTTATGCTTTTGGTTGTTGGTTGATGTTTTGATGATGCTGAGAGTTAGCACTGCCAAGGTGCACTTTCTGCTGCGGAGGCAGTGTTCTGGAGATGGTTTTGTGATGGCAGCAGTGTTATTGGATGACAGTGTCAATGGAGGGTTGACAGCCTGGCAAGGAGAAAATACATTTCTCATTTTTCATGTCATTCTTGCTAAATCTTTGTCTGAGGGGAAGAATTTAATTCAAATTCTATCAGAAATCACAGCGTAAGTGCTTTATTTGAAAGTTTTCTTCCTCAGACATTTAATTCAAGCTGAAAGTGAATAAGAGACAATCTTGCCTGATCAATCACCGGTAAAGAGATGGGGCTAACACAAGGAAAGGAAAAGCAGACAGGCAATTTCTTTTCTTTTCTTTTCTTTTCTTTTCTTTTCTTTTCTTTTCTTTTCTTTTCTTTTCTTTTCTTTTCTTTTCTTTTCTTTTCTTTCTTTTCTCTTCTCTTCTCTTCTCTTCTCTTCTCTTCTCTTCTCTTTCTTCTCTTCTCTTCTCTTCTCTTCTCTTCTCTTCTCTTCTCTTCTCTTCTCTTCTCTTCTCTTCTCTTCTCTTCTCTTCTCTTCTCTTCTTTTTTCTTTTCTTCTTTTCTTTTTTCTTTCCCCCGGCCATCCACGCTGGGCGACTCCAGGAGCACCGATGGATTTGCCGCTGGATGGCAACAGAGTGCTGCTGCTGCTGCTGCCGAGCCTCCGCCAGCCCGTGCGGAGCCGAGCCGTGCTGAACCGGTCTGTGCCGAGCTCACAGCCCGTTCAGAACCGATCCGTGCCGAACCGAGCCGTGCTGAACCGGTCTGTGCCGAGCTCACAGCCCGTTCAGAGCCGATCCGTGCCGAGCCGAGCCGTGCCTGCCCGCGGCTCTCCGGTGCTGCGTTCCCCGGGGGCTGGGGCACCAAGCCCAGCCCGGGCCATGTCCTGGGATGTTTCTGTGTGCCCCAGCCCGGCCCAGCCCCCAGCCCAGCCCAGCCCAGTTCAGTTCCCAGCCCAGCCCAGCCCAGCTGCCATGCCCTCAGCCATGCTCAGCCCAGCCCCCAGCCCAGCCCAGCCCAGCCCAGCCCGGCTCAGTTCAGTTCAGTTCAGTTCAGTTCAGTTCAGTTCAGTTCAGCCCCTCCCTGGGCAGGGGGTTCCCTGAGGTGCCCAAGTTCCAGCTGTGCCCGCCGCCCCTGACTTTCCATCTTTAACGCAATAAACCTCCAAATTTTCAGTGATGGAAACTTCTGCCCCAAAGTGGGATTTGGGCACAAACTGCTCCTGCCTCGGGCAGCTCCGCCAGCACAGCTCTGTGCAGTGGAAAAACTGATTTTGTTGTGAATGAGGAGCCAGAGAAGCAGAACCAGCCTGAGGTGTGTTACAGCTGCTAACTCTGCAGATGAATATTTAACTGGTGCCTTTCTTCTATCAGGCATTAAACCGGTGAGTAAAGGATCCAGTAAAATCCTGAGAGCTGCCAAACACTCAAGTGTTCATTGATTTTTTAAAGCATTTTTATTGTGTTTGTACCCACCAAAGGGAGAAGCACTGGAAGCTCTGGAGAGAGGATCCATCAGTGAGCAGGAAAGATGAATCACAGCAAACATCAGGTACAGCTGGCTCTCGCTGAGGCACCCAAAGTCCCTGGAAAAGCAATTTCTCTGCAGGCAGATGGGGCTGTGCCTCTGTCTCCAGGCATCCCGGGCTTGTCCTCACTGCTGCCTTCCTCCCTGCCAGCCTCGGGCTCAAGGGGCTTTGGGAAGAACTTGATTCCCCCTCACACAAGCCACACGTGCAGACAACTGCTCCAGAATCATCACAGAAGGCATTTAACATCAGCATCAGGGGTTGTTTTTGTTTTTTTTGTGTTGTTGGAGGATCACTAGAAATTGGCCAATATTTTAAACTTAGTGTCTTTCAAGACAAGCAGTAAACAACTCCAATCAGAAGAGTCAAGAAGAGAAGTCTTAATGGGATAGTCCTGTCACTGGTTAACACTCACAACATAGCTCCTGAAACTGCAAAGAGTTACTGGTGTAATTTGTGCCTCTCTGCTGGCCCAGGGATGCTGAGCAGGGCTGGTACCTCTCTGCTGGGCTGGGGACACTGAACAGGGCTGGAGCCTCTCTGCTGGCCCAGGGCTGGTACCTCTCTCCTGGGTCAGGGACACATTGAACGGGGCTGGTTTCTCTCTGCTGGCCCATCCTTGCCCAGGGCTGGTGCCCCTCTCCCAGCCCAGGGACACTGCCCAGGGCTGGTTCCTCCCTGCTGCCCTGTGAGATGCCCCTGCCCCTCACTCTGTGCTGGCTGCAGGCACTGGCGGAGCAGCTGCTCTCTCACTTTACATAACATTTAATCTTGTGTAACCAAGACCGCTCCCACAGGGTAAACAGAGAGTGAGATCTCTTTTTTCCAGGCACACCACCCTTATTTTCAGCTTCTCTCTCTCTGTGAGTCAGGCTGGCTCTGCTTGGGCAGCAGGACGGGGTTCAGTCCCATTAGTGTGGATCTCACTTTGGAGGGGAGGTGAACCTTGCGGCACCAAGCAGGAAGGTCTCTTTGGGATGGGGAGTTTGGAGTTTGTTCTTTCCTCTAGTCAGATCTCAGAATTATCCAATTACTGATCATTTACAGCAATTCAGTTCAGCTTTCCTTTTTCTGCTGTGCATTACTGCACTGTGCTGTGGCACTGTGGGTGCCAGGGTGTGAGGGCAGAGCTGGATGTCAATGAAGCAGCTCCCCTTTAAGCACACAGAAGGTTTTTAATGCAATTAAAATAATGCCACATTCACTTTTCTAGTATAAATGGTAGGCAAGTCATCAAGGGCACTTATTTATGTCTGTGTAGGAAGAAAAGAATGCTCAGTGGAAACCCAAGAAAAGCATCCTGGCCCACAGGGCTGAGTCACTCTGTCAGCACACGCTTGCCTTAGCAATGAACCTGCTTTGAGGAGGCAAAACATAGAAAGCAGATATGGAGTCTAAACCCAGCTCTAGTGCGGATTTGTGAACCCAGCTGGATTGCAGAGCAACTGAGATTTTGCCTTTATTTTTCTTAAATCTCGCCTGAAGTTTATAGTTATTTCTGTTATTTTAGGGATTAAAAACATAAATATATTAGCTGTGATTAAAAATTCACGTCAACACTTGCTGCATTTTATTGTCCTGGGAGTTTATGTTTTGTTTCTAAGACTGGTTTGTTCCATGGTTTTATTTGCCTCACATTGGAAGGAAAAACCATGCCCAAAAACCCATTAGGGGGAACTGCAGAAATGGGAACTCTGACAAAATCTCTCTATAAATAGCTTCAAAGTCAAGGGAGCACAAGTGTGCCCAGCTGTCAGCCTGGGCCTGGCAGAGCTGTCCCCAGGCTGCTGGGCAGGCAGGGCTGGGTGGGAGCAGGGCAGGGCTTCTGAACCCAAAACAGCCCCCAAACCCCCAGCTCTGCATGGCACAGCTGCCCTTCTCCCCATGGCACACCTGCCCTTCTCTCTCCCCATGGCACACCTGCCCTTCTCTCTCCCCATGGCACAGCTGTCTTCTCTCTCCCCATGGCACACCTGCCCTTCTCTCTCCCCATGGCACAGCTGCCCTTCTCTCTCCCCATGGCACAGCTGCCCTTCTCTCTCCCCATGGCACACCTGTCTTCTCTCTCCCCATGGCACACCTGCCCTTCTCCCCATGGCACACCTGCCCTTCTCTCTCCCCATGGCACACCTGCCCTTCTCCCCATGGCACACCTGCCCTTCTCTCTCCCCATGGCACAGCTGCCCTTCTCTTTCCCCATGGCACACCTGCCCTTCTCTCTCCCCATGGCACACCTGTCTTCTCTCTCCCCATGGCACACCTGCCCTTCTCTCTCCCCATGGCACACCTGTCTTCTCTCTCCCCATGGCACACTTGTCTTCTCTCTCCCCATGGCACACCTGCCCTTCTCCCCATGGCACACCTCCCTTCTCTCTCCCCATGGCACACCTGTCTTCTCTCTCCCCATGGCACACCTGCCCTTCTCTCTCCCCATGGCACACCTGTCTTCTCTCTCCCCATGGCACACCTTGCCTTCTCTCTCCCCATGGCACACCTGCCCTTCTCCCCATGGCACACCTGCCCTTCTCTCTCCCCATGGCACACCTGCCCTTCTCTCTCCCCATGGCACACCTGCCCTTCTCTCTCCCCATGGCACAGCTGCCCTTCTCTCTCCCCATGGCACACCTGTCTTCTCTCTCCCCATGGCACAGCTGCCCTTCTCTCTCCCCATGGCAC
Source organism: Emberiza elegans (assembly GCA_024865655.1). Lineage (NCBI taxonomy): Eukaryota > Metazoa > Chordata > Aves > Passeriformes > Fringillidae > Emberiza > Emberiza elegans. Next base: position 57,767,169 of record JALJVW010000184.1, read on the forward strand.
ACCTGTCTTCTCTCTCCCCATGGCACAGCTGCCCTTCTCTCTCCCCATGGCACAGCTGCCCTTCTCTTTCCCCATGGCACACCTGCCCTTCTCTCTCCCCATGGCACACCTGCCCTTCTCTCTCCCCATGGCACACCTGCCCTTCTCCCCATGGCACACCTGTCTTCTCTCTCCCCATGGCACACCTGCCCTTCTCTCTCCCCATGGCACAGCTGTCTTCTCTCTCCCCATGGCACACCTGCCCTTCTCTTTCCCCATGGCACACCTGCCCTTCTCTCTCCCCATGGCACACCTGCCCTTCTCTCTCCCCATGGCACAGCTTCCCTTCTCTCTCCCCATGACACACGTGCCCTTCTCTCTCCCCATGGCACACATGCCCTTCTCCCCATGGCACACCTGCCCTTCTCTCTCCCCATGGCACACTTGTCTTCTCTCTCCCCATGGCACACCTGTCTTCTCTCTCCCCATGGCACACGTGCCCTTCTCTCTCCCCATGGCACACGTGCCCTTCTCTCTCCCCATGGCACACCTGTCTTCTCTCTCCCCATGGCACAGCTGCCCTTCTCTCTCCCCATGGCACACCTGTCTTCTCTCTCCCCATGGCACAGCTGCCCTTCTCTCCCTGTTCTCCTGGGCCCTTTAAACCCCACTGTGCATCTTGCTGTGGCTCCTGCAGTGGTTCTGAACCTAATTTCAGGTGAACTTATTTTAAATCCTGCCATCAGTGGCTATTGAGGAATAGCCTCATCCACTGTGCGAATACGTGGTGAGAAATAGCTCTGCACTAGATAGAGATTTAGATACTCTGTAGGAGTACCTAAATGCACCTTCCACACATGCAAATGAACTTATTTAAAATCAGTGTAGCCCTTGGTGGGCAGCTCAGGAGGCAGGGACTGGTTTGTAATGTGGGGACATGAAAAGGAGCTGTGATTATTCAAACAATGGATGTTTAGGATGTTTGCACTGGGACAGTAACATCAGTTCCCCACAAATGGTGATGTCAGGTGTGGGTAATAATAATAATAAAATCTATTATTAATAAATAATGATAGAATAAAGAATAAAAACAGGCCAGGCAAGCCCCATGGGAAAGCCAGGAGAGAGACACAAACCCTGAACTAAATCCTTATTGTGGACTATTTGTTGTGGAGATAAACATCTTCCTGGTTCCCAAAACCTCCATCTGCAGCCAGCCCAGCCCCAGCAGGACACCCAGAGTGACCTGTGAGCAGCAGGCCCTGCAGCACCTTCTCTGGGAGGGGATTGGCACTGGGATTCCAGCCACTGCCTGACCAAAATATCCCTTTCCCTTTCCCTTCCTTCCCTTTTCCCCTAAGCTTTGGAGGTGCTGCCTGCGATTTCTGAACCAAAGCAGCTCATCTGTACTTGTGCAGGTATTTCAGAATCGCACTTTATCCATAATTAATTGTATTAATGCATTTCTGTCAGGCATTTTGCACAGCAGCCATGTGGAACCTAACACTGCCTTGCTTAATGACCCTTTTGAACTTCAGCTTTTGTGATCCTCCAGAAGGATGCTGGGTTACACATTTCAAATGCACTCCAGTGAGATCCGGATGTTCTCCCCACGTGCTGCTTGCTCAGAGGAGCAGAGGTGGGGAGGAGCTCCTGGGGGCAGTGGCAGATCCCTGTGGGGCTGGTCTGACCCTCAATGAACAGCCAGGCTCCTGGGGCAGGCCTCAATGAACAGCCAGGCTCCTGGGGCAGCCCCCTGAGGTGTCCCTCACTGGTTCCTGACCCTCAATGAACAGCCAGGCTCCTGGGGCAGCCCCCTGAGGTGTCCATGCCGGTTCCTGACCCTCAATGAACAGCCAGGCCCCTGGGGCAGCCCTCAATGAACAGCCAGGCCCCTGGGGCAGCCCCCTGAGGTGTCCCTGCTGGTTCCTGACCCTCAATGAACAGCCAGGCCCCTGGGACAGCCCCCTGAGGGTTCCTGACCCTCAATGAACAGCCAGGCCCCTGGGGCAGGCCCCAATGAACAGCCAGGCCCCTGGGGCAGCCCTCTGAGGTGTCCATGCTGGTTCCTGACCCTCAATGAACAGCCAGGCCCCTGGGGCAGCCCCCAATGAACAGCCAGGCCCCTGGGGCAGCCCCCTGAAGTGTCCCTCACTGGTTCCTGATCCCCAATGAACAGCCAGGCCCCTGGGGCAGCCCCCAATGAACAGCCAGGCTCCTGGGGCAGCCCCCTGAGGTGTCCATGCCGGTTCCTGACCCTCAATGAACAGCCAGGCCCCTGGGGCAGCCCCCTGAGGTGTCCCTGCTGGTTCCTGACCCTAAATGAACAGCCAGGCCCCTGGGGCAGGCCCCAATGAACAGCCAGGCCCCTGGGGCAGCCCCCTGAGGGTTCCTGACCATCCTCCCCTCCCTCTGCAGGCAGGAGCTCACAGGAGAAGCCTCCACTCCTTGGGCACTGCTACCCTGTGCTTCAGGAGAATTGTTTATTTTAGCAGCCCTCTCACAGCTGCGGTGAAATTGTTATTAGCTACTGAAATGTTAATGATGCTCTGAATTTCCCCTGCACAAATGAGCTCTTTTAAAAAGCCTCACATTTGAAACAGCCCCATCACGGCTCCCAAAATGAAAATAAACTGCAAGTCAGGCTTCAGCTCCAGTGAGAGAAATGCTGATAGGAACATCAGAGGAGTAATGAATGTATGGAAATATTCCAATTTACAGGAATAAAGCCAGAGCAGCCTTTCGCAGGTGCAGCTTCATTTCCTCCTTCATTTCTTCTGCCCCTCAGCAGAAGCCTGAGCCCAAAAGCCCCTGGTGCAGCCCAGGGGAGCAGTGATCTTCATGTGACAAACAATGCCCAGAAGAGGGCCCAGATCTGTGCTTCAAACACAGCGCAAAAATGTGACGTTTTCCTAAACAAAAAATGTGCAAAGTAAACAGAGAAAATTGTATGGCAACACCCTGAATTATTGAACGGCCAGCTATGCAGAACAAACATAATTAAAGGGTCTCATTATCTTCTAAATAACCATTGTAAATAATGCTTTAGATAATTACTTCATTAGTTCTCAAAACACTGGCTTTTATTCTCCTCTGAGATTCTACCCACTAACTCTACTCTGAATAAATTGCCAAAAGGGAAAATCAAAAGCAGAGCAAGCGTGTGAGCTGGAAATGCAATGTGCACTTGTATGAACTGATTCAAACCCAGGATGTTTTGAAATGGGTTTTTTGCAGCTTTGCAGATTAAAAGCAGTTTGTTGGGATTTTTTAATGCGTGTATTTCTCCCTTCAGCCTGCTGGCTGCTCAGCCAGGCTCCCTTGCTTGCAGCTCTCAGCTGATGCTACAGAGGGGACTGGAGCTTAATTGCTCTCACTAAACACACTCCAGATCCCAGAGCTGTTCCCTAGACTCAGGTCCAGACTGGTAGCTGTGCTTAACTCAGAAATCCCAGGGAAGGCCTGGGAAGAACACAGTTAGAATGAACTGTGTTTTCTGAGAGCCTTCCCATCCCACTGAAATTTGCAGCATGAAGTGCACACAGCTGGGAGGGAGCTCTGAGAGAAATGGCTTTGTCTGCCCCACTGCCAGCAGCCAAAGGCTTTGCTTTCCACTCTCTCAGTATAAATCCCCAAAACCCTCACTGCTGTCGGGCTGTCCCAGGAGCTGTCACAAATTATTTCTGTATGAAGAGAGCACTCACTCATTGCAACCTTGGGGTTTCTTACCTTGACATTTCTCTAAAAATCTCCCCCGTGGGCACACCTTAAATTAACACATCCCATTGTTTTCTTCACAATTATCTCCACACCTTTCTCGGTAAGAAGTTGCAGAGAAGATGCCACCTTACCCTGAGTTTGATGTAAGCCAGTGCAAACACTTCTGGAACATTCCTGGGGCCCCAGGAACAGCAGGGACACAAAGCAGACACAGCAGGCTCGCTGGATGAGTTTATTAGTGCATAGGTTAGAGATTTACTCCCCTCTGACCTCCAAACAAAGAGGTCCACGTGTAAAGGTCTGTTTTGCTTTAAAACAAACTCATTGAGGCAGCTGTTCAACAAGAAGTAAAAACTGTGGAGTAGCCTATTCCAATTTCTGGTCTTGATGGGCAATTACTGCATTACAGAGAAAAAAATTCGACAGGACAGGATTCTGAGGGTCAGTTTACATAACCAGCTGGAAAACAGCAGGAGTGATTTCCCCCCATCTAATTCGCATATCTGTATAAATAATATTTACTGATAAAAATCTAGAAAACTACAGAATAAAAGGTATTTACCTAGAAGGAGAATTAAGGCAACCAATCCTTCCTTACTTTGCATGTAAACTTTCAAACATCACTGAGCATTCTGGACTCAGAGGTAAAAGAAATTTGTTCATTGTTGAAGCCGAATTTTTCAAGCGACTTCTTTATGGCTGACTTGTAAAGAGACCAATAATAACAATAATGACAATATTTGTTTTTGTCTTTAAACATGCTTGACATCTGAATAGCTCCAGCATATTCACAGTACACCTGGACAGCAAAGCAGGAATATTCATACATACAAGAGGAACTGTAAACTTTGCTGAATTTTATGAAGCCTGAATTCTCCCTTGCTGAGTAACTTTGATCTCAGACACTTTCAACAAAACCCAAGTTTAAGGATTCTAAACTGGTAGGACTGAGTTACTGCAGTCAACATGAGAGCTGAATATCTGAACACATTGATGAGTACAGTTTTAGACTATGTTTAAAAGGCACAAATCATCCTCTCCTCTACTTCTCTTAGAGTGTAAATATATCTACATATCTACATGGATATGCTTAAACAACGAGGAGTCACAAACCCAAGTTACAAATATTTTACACACAAAAATACAAAAATAACCTGTAACACTAAATGCAGTTATTTGGGTACATTTGAATTCTTTGAAGCTTTCAAGCGGTGCAAGCTGGCATTACAAAGGCATGTGTACACCAAAACACTTCATCCATGTTATAGCCACACACATTTCATAACAAATCAGTGTCTTAGTTTGGATTAAGTTTCAGGATCTTCTGGGGAGCTCATCCCCCTGTGCTATATTCATACATCAACATTAGCAAACTCCAGAACAAGAAAACTTGATTTGGCTTTACAAAGTCATTTTTGTCATATTCATGTAAGCAATAAGGCTAAACTGATCCATCTGTCTCCTTTGCACAAGAACTACCTGTAAAATTACCTGCCCTAGTGCAAATTCAGCCTTTCAGAGCTGTAGGCTTTTACCAGAAATGTTGCAACTAACTTTTTATTAACCATGAAGGAAGCATTTAAAGCGGTTAACCTTGACAGAAAAAAAAAAAAACTGGCAAGTGTAAAAAAGCTTTTTTTCATTTTTCTTCTCAAGTAATGCACTAGGCAGTTAAAGGAGTAGTCCTGTCAGGATAAGATATTTTAGCACTTGTTGGAGAAAAAGCATAAGGTTTAAATAGGTTAAGGTGACTAAATAATTAATACACTTAAACACAAAGGCTACATCTCATAAAAATATTCACAAGAGTGCTAACAAAGGCAGCACTGGCAAGGTACTTAAAGTCATGATTAGAGTTAGGTTAGCAATAGGAAAAAAAAGCCAAACACTCAAAACTCAATAGTCTCTCAACTCCCTACTGCAACTGTAACACTGAGATGTGAAAAAACCCAAAGTTACTTTAGTTCAAAACCAAGTTTCAGTCTCACAAGTGTCTAGTTTATGCTGTAAAATCCATACACCCCTGATACATTTTGATCTTCATTTGTGAGTAAACATTAAGAGTGATTCTGCTTTCACTTTTAGCCATTAGTGACAGGTCATCATGGTAAGGCATCATCTGTGGAAAAGGTTTGGTTTCACTGAAGATGTCCTGGAGTTCCTGAAGGTTGGTAACTCTTGGAATGTGCTTGCTAGGACAGAGTTGTTGCTAGGATAATCCCAAGTATCAGAAGCAATACAGTTACACATATTATTATGAACATCAATTTCTGCAGGGAAAAGAGAGAAAAGTTAAGACTGAAATACTTTGTCAGAGACAGAACAAAATACATTCAGAGCCCCAGCAAGACTGACACCCAGGCTGAGTGCTGGGATTTTCTTTCTAAGGAGCAATCACTGCTATGATTTCCTGTTTCTAACACACATGTAACCACAGTCACAAGACAGAGCATCTGTGCAACATTTCCCTATTTTCCTTTACAGAATATTGGCTATTACTCATGCCCAACTTCTGTAAACATCATTACAAACAGATGTAGGTCAACTCGAAGTAGCTGCTCACTGCCACCCTCCTTGGATAAATATTTGCAGCCTGCTCAAGCCTTCACAGCTGCACCCTGAGTGGAATTCACCAGAGGGTCAGTAAAACTGTGCAGGCACTAGCTCAGAGGAGCTGCAAGGGTTAAAAAAGGAGAGATCCTCCTGCGCAAATGCATCAGGGTGTGACTGGGGCAGGTATTCCTGACTGCAGGTAATGACAGGGAATTCTGCCCCCCTCCCACAAACCAGAGCTGAGAGGGATCTCCAGCCCCAAACCACAAACCTGGATGTTAAAGGGTGTTAGTACAAAATGTGAATTTCTGATGAGCTGTGTCAACTGGGCCCTGCTCCTGGTGCTCTGGGTGCAGCTCAGAGACTGGGCATGCTGCAAGTTGCATTCTGCTGCACCCACCCACAGCAGGGAGCTGCTATTCCCTGCTTAGCACTGTCTGGACAGAAATGGGACTCTACTACAGAAAAGCATCAACACTGACAGAAACCCCATGTCCCAAACACACTGTTATCTCCCACTGTTTCGTTTAGGCTAGCATTAATGAACAGTTTCAAAGTAAGAAATTTGAAGATGCTCTCCAAGCCATGCCAATTTCATGGCTGCAGACATCTACTTTTAAAAAAAAAACCACAGGAACCCCCACTGGATAAAGTCCCAAGTGTCCTTAGTATTCCAGATTGTCTGCTGATGTGAACTTCAGCACAAAAGCAGTAACTGCAAGAGCTGGGAGCCAGCCCTGTGCTGCTGGCTGCCACCTCCTGCTCTGGGTGCCCTGGGCAGGCCCCAGCAGGGTCACTGTGCACACCCACAGCACACACAGGCCCTGCCACAGGTCCTGCAGGTGACAGAGCAGGGCCACCAGGGCACCAGGACCTGCCACAGGTCCTGCAGGTGACAGAGCAGGGCCACCAGGGCACCAGGACCTGCCACAGGGCCTGCAGGTGACAGAGCAGGGCCACCAGGGCACCAGGACCTGCAAGGGCACCAGGACAGGTCCTGCAGGTGACAGAGCAGGGCCACCAGGGGGCACCAGGGCCTGCAGGTGACAGAGCAGGGCCACAGGTCCTGCAGGTGACAGAGCAGGGCCACCAGGGCACCAGGACCTGCAAGGGCAGGACCTGCCACAGGTCCTGCAGGTGACAGAGCAGGGCCACCAGGGCACCAGGACCTGCCACAGGTCCTGCAGGTGACAGAGCAGGGCCACCAGGGCACTGGGCAGACAGGAAGGGTGAGCAGAACGAGACAGAGAAAACAAGAGGCAAATTAGAAATTAGTTGATTAGTTACTTACTGCCACAGTGGCAGGAAGCCATGCATGCTGAGGTTATCCAAGCATCACCGAATACCCACAGACAAACCAATTATTAGAGCTACTATGGCAATCAACACCACTGACACAATGATAATTATCACCATTTTCTGTCAAAAAAACAAGGCAGTGTAAATATTAGGCACATTAACACTTGCATTTATGTTCAATTTTTCAAGTAGTTTTTAGATCCACAAGCACTTTTATTAAAGTCTCCTGTATTGTTAAATTGAGATAGATTTATCTGTATAATCTTGCAAAAGAAAGAATTAAGATTTTTAAACAGGTAAACTCTTGTGATTAATGCCAGTACAGTTATCAGAGATGACACAAGCCCCATTTACACAGACATTAAGTGGGCTCTTTAAACACTTCTGAAAAGATCTTTTATAAAGGATCAGGCGTGTTATCTCTGGGTGGATCTCTATCTATAGAAAATGAATTTTTCCCTCAAATCCAGCTCACCAGAATGAGCCTTGCCCAACTGCACAGCACATCAAAAGGGGAAATTGGAATGCAAAAATAAACTACTTAGTAGTCTGATATCAGAATATATTATTTGGTGGCTGATGGGAAGAAAGATACCGAAACAAAGCAAATGCCCTGGAAAGTGCCAGAACCTTCCTTTGAACTCAATCCTCCACAAATTCAGTGTCATGGCTCAATGGCACACCCCTTCCAGAGGGAAGATTCCCCTAATTTATCTGAAATCATTAAAAATCAAAGCAGAATTTTAAAAAAATAAGCCTATTCAGCAAAATCACTTTTATTTTTTTCTGCTAGCAGATTAATTTTATAGCTTTAAATTCAGATAAGTTCACTTGTGATAGACAGCCAGAAAACTTTTAAGGATATTTAGAATCTGAATAACTTAAGGTATTGTGAAAACTGTTAAGAAAAAGATGGGAATTTATCCACTGAAATAATACATTAACTCTTCTTTTGGGGTTTTTTACACTCTGTAGTAGCAGTTCTGAGTGGAAACCTGTGAACACACCCACAGCTGTGCATGATCTGCTCTCACAGTCCCAGAAGCGTCTGTCCTCTGCTGGTATTATAAATTTTCAGTATTAACTACAGCAGTCATTCACACTGGAAATGCTGCTGTGCTAAATTAAAATAGTGCCTAGCACAATGACAGAAAGACAACATACCCTGCGTGCTTTGCTTTGATATTTAACTGCCTTCTTTGTCTCTTCTTTTGCATGCTCCACATAATCTGTAGCATTCATCACGTTCTTCTCTATGTTGTTGATCATTTCTCCCTGAAAATGGAATTTTGAAGGAAAACTAGGTTATTGGAATGCACAGATCTTTGCTTAACCAATCTAAAAGAAAGGCTCTAGAACATCAAGAACTACTTTCACAATCAATGATGCACATATGGGGATGACATTTGTTCTGTTTGGCATGTGAAGGAAAAAGGGAATGAGAAGCAAGGGCTCCCAGTTCTGAGGAACCAGGAATGTTCCTGAGCAGGGCAGGAGAGTTTCTCCCTGTGCAGGAACAGAAGTGAGCACCTGCAAACATCCCTGGTGGCAGGGAGGAGGCAGGGAGGTTTCAGGAGCCACAGCTGAGCGGCACCCTGGGATCAGAAACCCCTGAGAGGCTGCAGGGGACAGGAGGGCACTCCCTGCCTCCACACAAGGTCCCACAGCTGTCTGGGAGCACACACACGTGAGCTGCTCCGAGCTCAGGGACTGGGGCGTCAGCGCACGACAAACTCCAGTTACTTATGAGGAATGGCAGTTGGCAGTGAAATGGAGGACTGGTGAAGGATGACAGTAAGTCTGTTACCTGTGTCTCTGTCCAGCAGAAGAAATAATCAGCAGCATAAACAGCAAAGCATTACAGAATGATGTACAAGTAACTTCTGTTTGTGGGTAATTCAAAAGAAACCTGCTACCAATTTCTCTTGGCTGTACATTTAATATCAAAGCAACAAAGGACTTCGAGAACAAAACCCAATTACCAAAAACAGGCAAGCTCCTCTAACTTGCTTTTCAGGCAAGTTTCTCTTCTAAAACTATTCTTTTCACTTTCCTGCAGAAGTCAAACCATTTTAAGATCAAGGTTAAGAATACTTTTGGTGGATAGTTGGTATTTAAAGACTAAAAGTAGAACAGATTTATGTACATGTCAAGACAAAGCTTATGAATAGAAGAGATGACTTGAAGGACTTCTCAAGGCCTCCCTATTCATGTTGGTGAACACAGAACTGCACTTCTGCATGAGGTGCAAGGGGCACACAGCCTTGCTGGCACACCTGTCATTCCACTGAGGCTCAGAACCCAAAATCCCCAAGGAATCAACAACATTCCACAAGATACCTTTTCTTACTTAAACATGCCCAGGAAGTTCCAGCATATTGCAATTAATCAAATTGAAAAGAATATTAAATATACTGACTAGAAGGCAAGTCTGTGGCAGTTATTGAAAGCATAAGGACATTGAGATGGCCAATTTGTCCACAACAAAAAAGGAACCTCCAGTGATTATTTTCCATCATTATTATTCTAACCACAGTCCAGAGTCACTCTAGATCTGCACCACCTGAATTTATTCAGCTGCTCTGTCCATGGCGAGGGAAGGGTGAGGACAGCCCAGCCCCGAGTGCGTGGGCAGCCCCACGTACCTGTGTCTCCACAAACATGGCCATGTCCATGAAGAGCTCGTGCAGCTCCCGGATGCTGGACTCCAGCTTCATGATGTCCTTGTGCCGGGACTCAATCTCATTCAGCGCCTGCCGGGTGATCTGCGAGTCTGAAATGATCTGGGACAGGGACAGGGACACGCCTGAGTGCCAGCACCCTCCAGGGAGCAGGGCAGCAGGGCAAGGAGAGGTGACTGGCACAGAAATACATACATCAGAAGTGAAGATGGAAGGATTACCGCTCTCTAACATCTCCTCCAGCTCCTCGTCAGTGGTGGTCTTTCCAGCTAGGATAAAAACAACAATTAGCATGAGAGGCTAATGACAAACTTGAAAAGCACACTTTTTACTTTGAAAAGTAAAATTTTCCTGTAATTTCCCAGTTCCCCTGTTAGCATTCCCCATTTCAGCAATGTATATATTCATTTCTATAAAGCATATTAAAAAAAAAGACTAATTTTAGGCACATTTTAGACACTTTCCAAGGTAGAGACACTTCCCAAGACACTTTCCACTGTGCTTCAAAGTAAAGTCAGGAACCTTTCTAAATACTCCTAATAATGAATTGGAAGTAAGTCATATGTGAGTCAGTCAACAAATGATTAAAGCACATGTAACAGCAGCACTGATTTTATGCCAGATGAAGTGTCCTTGTAGACAAAAATGGAACCACATAAAAAGAGCTGTTATCCTGTTAGGCATGTTAATTTTGGAATGGCTTTTAATAACACTTGCTGTTTCAGAATGCAGCTTTTCTTGATGCCTCATTTCAAGTTGCAACATTGGAAGTCAATGAAGCAAAGGAAAAAGATAATTTCTTTAATAATTTTCAATCTAAAGGAAATTATTGAGTTTTCTCTCTTTTCTTTACTGTTCCAGAAAGAGTAATATCAAGGAGTTTGTGCCATGCAGTAAAACTGTTTCTTTTCTCTCACATCCTGTGAGATGCTGTCCAAGATCTTTGATGCTTTGAACCCTAATGGGTAAGAAGCAAGGGGGGCACTAACAATAAATAACTGGTTGGTTTGAACAAAGGGGACACTAACCACAGGTAACTGGTTGGTTTGAACAAAGGGGACACTACCAATAAATAACTGGTTGGTTTGAACAAAGGGGGCACTAACAACATGTAACTGGTTTGAACAAGGGGGCACTAACAATAAATAACTGGTTGAACAAGGAGACACTAACAATAAATAACTGTTTGGTTTGAACAAGGGGGGCACTACCAACATGTAACTGGTTGGTTTTGGGGCACTGGGGTCACTCACTGATCTCCAGCTGCCTCTGGATGCGGCCCTTGCTGCGCTCCCGGAACAGCGTCTGCGTCTCGTTGTACTCGGTCATCACCTCCACAAACTTGTGTGCCAGCACCGAGTGCTGCAGGGGACAGGGGGACAGGGGTGAGACAGGGACAGACACGGGGACAGAGCATCAGCAAGGGACAGACAGGGACAGACAGCGGTGTCAGAAAGGGCCATTTCTGTCACACAGCAACAGCTCCACACACCTCCCAGTGGCACTCACAGCGCCACAAAGCAGCACAGGAGCTCTGGAATGAGCTCAGAACGGTTAAACTCATTCTCCACAGAACCCCCTGGTTTGCTTTAGGCTGCAGGGAGCCTACCTGTGTTTTTCTGATCCTGAGGTCCACTGACGTCCGATTGGCATTTTCACCCTGATCAAAGCTCTGCTCAATAGCTGGGAACAAGACAGGAGTACAGAGTCAGTGTCAGTTATTTAACAGCTCAATTGCTTTGTAAATATTATTATTACTTTTTAAAGGTCCAAGTTCCCCAGAGATGTGTGTAACATTTCACAGGAGAGGGGTGGCATATGTAAGTAAAATTTTAAAATAATTGCAGTAATTGGTAGAGGTCTTTAAACACAGTAACTGCTTCAATCATACTCTTAACATTACAGAGGAAAAATTTTAAAAGGTGTCATTTTGCAGTTAAAATTAATCTTTTTCCAAAATATCATCTCCCTAAAAAGCACTTCAGTTGCAGAAGACATTTCTCTATGAAGGAATTACTTTGCATTGTCATTTTCTAGGTTATTTCTGAAAGCAAGGAGTTTCACTTGTCCTCACAACTTACCCTTTAACCTGGCCCGGATTTTATTAGCAATCTTCTTGATTTCTTCATTTAGTTCTTCAAGTTCTTCCTTTGTTCCTTTAAAAAAATATATTTTTTGAACCATTAATGATTGATTATAGTAAGTCAGCAAGTCTACAAATCCACCTTGTAATCTCAGAATTTCATTCAGTACAACTCCTAAGTACTTCACTGTTTTTGTAACAGCAACCATCAGGTGCTTGCTTCTTATGACAGGCTTATACCTGGGCAATATTATTATTACCAAATCTTCAACTAAACCAGGTGACAAACAGTTTTGTTAACACTTTCAGGGTAATGTTAATTTGCTAGCTGGAAGTTAAATGCCCCTGAGTTGTAAGTGCAGGTGAAAGCAGGGATTTCTCTCCCCTTTCCTGGGAGTCTTGTGTCCCATGTGTGCACTGCTTTAACACTCAGTGACATGTCTGTGCCAGGCACCACGCGGGACATTCTGAGGCTTCCACCAGAGAATTCACGGGGAGCCGTGCACATCCCCCGGGCACACGGGGAGCCGTGCGCATCCCCCGGGCACACGGGGAGCCGTGCGCATCCCCCGGGCACACGGGGAGCCGTGCGCATCCCCCGGGCACACGGGGAGCCCCCGGGAACACGGGGAGCCGTGCGCATCCCCCGGGAACGTGGGGAGCCCCCAGGAACACGGGGAGCCGCGTGCACCCCCAGGAACACGGGGAGCCCCTGGGAACACGGGGAGCCATGCGCATCCCCCGGAACACAGGGAGCCGGGCACATCCCCGGGAACACGGGGAGCCGCGCGCATCCCCCAGAACGCGGGGAGCCCCCGGGAACACGGGGAGCCGCGCGCATCCCCGGGAACCCACACTGCTCCCAATGCTGCTACTGAACAGACAGGTGGGCCCTGGTTAAACCTGAGACCCTGAAAACAGCTGCAAAATCAGCTGTGGGAATGCAACCACACACCAAGGAAAATAAGGGACAGGATAAAATAACACCCCAAATTCAGTTTCCACCACTGAGATGGAGTCACAAGATAAATGGCAAGGCAGCATTGCAACATTCTCACAACAAACCCCTCAGCATCTTTTGTTCCCTTTTCTCTGAGCCCTGCCCAGGAGCACAGACAAGGGCTGGGCCAGGGCCACGCTCTGGGCAGGGGCCCTGAACTTCCCAGTTCTGTGCTGGGAAAGCACAACTGCACTTCCAGCTTTGGGGTAAAACCTCTAAAAATGGGGCTGCACATGGAACTGCAAGTGGAACTGCCAGCACTGCAGCAGCAGCAGCTGGCCCTGGCCCCACACAGGAATAAAGATTTGACAGCACAAGCTGCAGCTGACAACTTCAGCATTTCCACAGATTAGAAGAAACCTAAGCGACCTCTCTGCTTCAGAAGGAAAACACCCACATTAAACTGAGTTTTGGTCTAGGAAAGGTTTGGATGATGCAAGAAATATTCTGAACACACATTTTTTCAAACGAGTCTTAGAAAAGGTCAAAATAAACAAATGTAAGTATTAATTCAATATAAAAATGAAAATGTTTACTTAGTGTTACATTTTGCATTCTGAACATCTGAAGTTCTATTCCTATGGACAGCTAAAATAAGCAAACAATATTTCAGAAATCTAGCCACACTTATGTGACATCTTAAAAATTATTACTCACTTCCTTCAGGATTTGGTGCTGACAGGATAATGCTGTGCTGCTTCTTCACTTCTTCCACATTTTGTGCTATTTTTGCTATGTTATTTCTAATTTCCTCAACCTAGAGGAAGAGAAATATGGCAAAGAAGACATTAAAATAATTTAGGGCCAATATTTCTTAAAAACAAAAACAAAAAAAACCACCTGCTAATAAAACCCAAACTATTTCATCTGTAAGTAGCACAGAAAGAAATCCCAGCATTGGGATTTCAACATTTAAACAGTCTGTAATTATTGTTTTAAACTAAAACCCAGTATTGGTAATAGCAAATATATTCTGAATGGCCAAAAACTCAAGTGCTAATATTCCTAATAAACAATTATTTTAAAATTTCATTAGCAAATTTCTTGTTGACAGGGAATTAAAAACATTTCTCTGCAATAAACACAAAAATACCCTGAAATAAACTAACAAAGCATTACCAACATTTGTTTTGGCATACAATTACCAACCACACTAGGGAGGGTGTGTAGATGAATTGTTAAACCCGAAATTAACTGAAATTTATTTACTGAAATTAAAAGGCACAGAGAAGAAATACTCAGTCTTCAATCCATGGTGAAAACTGTAACTTTACCTGTTGGAAGAAGTCATCCATAAAATGGTCTTTTTCGATGATAACTGTCTCCCCATCTTCATTTCCTTTGTACTGTAAAAGACAACAAACACGAATCTGTGACACTGACCCCAGGACATGCTCTGAGGAAACCACAGCCCTGCCACTCTGCTGCAGCACACATTTCCATCTCCAGTCCTCAAAGCCAGGGAAGGGCTGCAATCTAAAAACAAACAAGCAGAGAGGCCCCAGGAGTCAAGTGAGTCCCAGAGAGCAGTGACTGAGTGCTGGGATCCCCAGGTGCACCAAGGCAGCACCCCAGGGCACCCAGGACAGAGCCTGTGCCCAGCTCTGCCACCCTGCACCAGGCAGCCCCAGTCAGTCTGCACTGCACCAGAAATGCATCCTGACGTGGGTGAGGAACCCAGGATCTGCCACCCCGCACCAGGCAGCCCCAGTCAGTCTGCACTGCACCAGAAATGCATCCTGACATGGGTGAGGAACCCAGGCACACCAGGGGCCCCAGTCAGTCTGCAAGCCATAAATGCATCCTCAGATGGGTGAGGAACCCAGGGCCAGCCCCAGGGCAGCCCCTGCAGTCTGCACCAGAAATGCATCCTGACATGGGTGAGGAACCCAGGCTCTGCCCCATTCCCACCAGGCAGCCCCAGTCAGTCTGCACCAAGCCATAAATGCATCCTGACATGGGTGAGGAACAGGTGGGTCAGTCTGAAGCCATAAATGCATCCTCAGATGGGTGAGGAACCCAGGCCCATTCAGTCTGCACCGCACCAGAAATGCATCCTGACATGGGTGAGGAACCCAGGCAGCCCCCAGTCTGCACCGCACCAGAAATGCATCCTCAGATGGGTGAGGAACCCAGGTCTGCACCAGGGCAGCCCCAGTCAGTCTGCACCAAGCCATAAATGCATCCTGACATGGGTGAGGAACCCAGGCTCTGCCACCCTGCACCAGGCAGCCCCAGTCAGTCTGCACCAAGCCAGAAATGCATCCTGACATGGGTGAGGAACCCAGGCACTGCCACCCCGCACCAGGGCAGCCCCAGTCAGTCTGCACCAAGCCATAAATGCATCCTGACATGGGTGAGGAACCCAGGCAGTCTGCAGAAATGCATCCCATTCCCACCAGGCACCAGTCAGTCTGGCATAAAGCATCCCGACATGGGTGAGGAACCCAGGTCTGCACAGGGCAAGCCATAAATGCATCCTCAGATGGGTGAGGAACCCAGGCTCTGCCACCCCGCACCAGGGCAGCCCCAGTCAGTCTGCACCGCACCAGAAATGCATCCTCAGATGGGTGAGGAACCCAGGCTCTGCCCCATTCCCACCAGGCAGCCCCAGTCAGTCTGCACCACACCAGAAATGCATCCTGACATGGGTGAGGAACCCAGGCTCTGCCACCCCGCACCAGGGCAGCCCCAGTCAGTCTGCACCAAGCCAGAAATGCATCCTGACATGGGTGAGGAACCCAGGCTCTGCCCCATTCCCACCAGGCAGCCCCAGTCAGTCTGCACCAAGCCATAAATGCATCCTGACATGGGTGAGGAACCCAGGCTCTGCCCCATTCCCCAGCCCAACCCATGGATCTCAGCTTCTGTCACAGGAAAAGACACAATTCACGTGCATCATAGAAGGGAAAGAGTTCAACCTTCTCTCCTTTCATTCCCTCCTGGAGTACAGACTGTTTGAAGTGCAGTGGGTCAAAATTAGAACAAAATATTACCCTTAAATACAGTCAACAGGTTATCTGTTAGGAAAAAACAAGGTACAAGATAACTGTCATTAAGGGACTTCCATTACAAGACACCTTTCTTTTCTTACAAGGCCATCTGATCTCCTGACACCCACTTTCTGCTCCTAACCTCTGATCCTATTACCCAAGAAGTTTAGTTCTGGTTTTCTTAAATTACGGGAGATACACATTGTTTGCATGACAATTCTGCAATTTAATCCCGTGTCAAACACTGCTATTATCTTATAAAGAAGCTCCTGTCAATTAACACAATCTAGGAGTGGCCCAACCCTCAGGGAGAAGTTACAGACTTGGTGCCAGCTCCTCTCCTGCAAACTCCGGGAATGCATAAAGCCCTGGGGCAGAGCCCATCTGGGTTTGTGCTCAGGGGAAACAAAGATGCCCCAGGAGAAACACAGGCAGGAGATGTCACTGCCCCCCTGGACCAGCCATCAGGGCTGGCTGCCACCAGCACTTGGTAACTTACTCCTGTTGGGGAGATAACGCCAGAACTCAAGTTATCTGTCCTCACAGATTGCCATCAATTAACAGCCTTGCTCAACACAAATAAGGGAGGAAGTCTGTGCCCCAAGGACGTCAGCCACAACCTCACCATTCCCAAGACTGCACTGCTAAGCCACAAGCTCCAGGTTAATGTTTAAAAAGGAGCTACACTTTAAAGACATTTAATTTCATTATCTATGCAAAATAACTATCTATGTTTATATTTACTGATAAAGGACAGTTTTTCTGCTTGTTCATAACGGCATCCAATTTTTAGCTATTTGGACTAAAAATAATGAAAATACCACCTACTACGGGATTCAGAATGTCAGCTTTTAGTAAACCATGTAACACCTGAGTGAATCCTGAGTGAATGGAAGACAGCAATGTGACTCAGAAATCTGGAGATGCTCAGCTGGGAGGCAGCTGACCATGACTCCCAGCCCACAGCCTGTGCCATGTGTGTTTCACTGTCCCACCTGGTGGCAGTGGTACCACTGACAGATCAATTTGTTCAAGGATTTATGGACAGTCTACCTCAGTCATCAGCACTTGAGACACCTGAGAAGTTTGTCAACCTCTGTTCTTTGTATTCTTAAATCATCTCTTACCTAAAATACAGCTCATTTGCTAACCCCCTTCAACTGATGTGCATTTGTGCCTCTTCTGACAAGAACAACAGTGACCAAGAACTCACTTTTATCAGAGTTTAGCAGAAACACACTGCTCTCCCTGGACTTCACCTCCCCAGTACAAGCAGTATCACAAGAAGCTGATAAAAAGTTTCACGTCAATGCCAAGAGCAATCTAGTAAACTCTGTTTGCAGCTCATACCTTGACCTTGGGACTCAAAGTCTGGGACACACAGCTTCATAAACACTCAGAGACTGTGAAATCCATCCAGCCCCACCAGGGCTTTGTGCTGCTGTGCTGGGACAGGGTTAACTCTCCCCAGCAGCTGGCACGGGCTGGGTTTGGGCTGTGTTTGGGATTTGTGCCGGACCAGGGCAGGGCTGATGAACAGGGATGTTTCAGTTATACACCTACAGAGGCAGGGCCTTTCCTGCTCCCCTCTAAGGGGGCTGGGGGGAACAGGTGGGAGCAGCTGTCCCCAGGTGACCCAAGGGACACTGCAGAGCACATGGCATTATGCTCAGTGCACGAAGCTGCAGCAGGAAGGAAGGAATGGGGGCACCTTTAGTGTTCGGGCATTGTCCTCCCAAGCCACTGTGTGACAGCTCTGCTTTTCTGCCCATTGGAAGGAGGAAGGAATTCCTTTTCCTGCTTTGCTTGCATGCAGCTTTTACTTTACCAATTAAAGTGCCTTTATCGTCGATCCATGAGTTCTCTCACTTCTGGAGTTCTGCCCCATCCCGCCGGGGTGAGCGAGGGAGCAGCCGTGTGCTGCTCTGGCTGCCAGCAGGGTTAAACTACAGAAATCCTCACCAATGTCATGAAATTCTCACCAATGTCATTTCTCAGCTCTAAGCAGAAGCTATCCTGATGGCTTATGAAGCTCCTGTCACTTCCACTACCGTACAGAATTGCAGAAATAACCCAGGCTGAAGATCTCTTTGAAATGGCTGACCTCTGGAACTGGAAACAGCTTTTGACTGAAAAACGTGACTGTTACTTGCTCTTGAAGTTCCGTTCAAGGTTGGCAGCTTCTCAGAGCACATCACGTGCAGATCACTCCTGTGGCAGGCTGCTGACCATAGCTGACCATTCTCTGGGGAACCAGCCCCCAGGAGTACCTTACACAAGTTACAGCATCCGTGCGTCCAGAAACCCTCCTGCCCCCAGCAGCCAGGAGGGCTGGGGCAGCTGGGGCAGGTCAATCATTAACAGCCCTGAGCAGCAGGGCCGGTCCAGCCCCAATAAAGCACCTCACACTGCACGGAGGGCACAGGGCTCATCCTCAGCAATCCTCAGTGACAGCCTGACTCAGGCAGAAACAACAGCCGCGCTCTCCTCCTGCTGCAAAGCCTGGCTCTGTGCTTGTTCCTGTACCACCCAGCTCCAGCAAGCCCAGCCTCCGGGACTGAGGCGTTTCACCTGCTCCCGAACGGTTCTGGGGGCACTGAGAGACCGGCCAGAAAGTGTTTAGGAAAAATCAATGCACTTCTGTTCCAGTTACAGGTCCTGCTTAAAAAAAGCTGCAGTCAGACATGAACTTGTGGAACTCACTGTGTACTACTCATTTTTTCAAACATTACATGCAACAGATCTTAACAGATCTTAACACTCATGAGTAAAGAAATATAAAAATCAAGTATTGTAAATGATTCACCTATCAAGCATGAAAAATGGATTCCAGCAGACAGCTCTGCATCCCCTTCAGCACGTCACAAGGGGGAAATTTTGGAGCCATGTGGACAATGCAGCCCAAAGCTGAGATCTAACCCAGCACTCTGCCTGAGCAGAGCTTTATGTCTAACCTCCTTCTGAAATGACAGAACAACAAGGAAGTATGAATAAGCTTTATTACCAGACTTTAAAAGGCAGTCTGTTTGCAATACCTGAAGCTAGCTGAACGTGCTCAGCTGAAGGTCTGAACATGGATTGTACAGCTCTTCCAGAGCCCTTTCAGATGGACCTGTGTCTGAACAGCAAACCACTGAAGCCTGGGAGCACATCTTGCAATCACAGCTATGTACTATTCATTTTCTTCTTCCCTAAACACCTAACGTAAACCACTACTGAAAGCAGTATATTGGATCAGAGAACCTTTTTATCTTACACTTACTGTGCTCAAAATAACTAAAGCCAGTCTGGATTTGCACAATTGTCCCATTAATTGTATTAAAAGACACTTCAAACAGCTTAAAGAAGTTCATTTGGGGCTGCTTAGAGTAATTTAGAAATGACATTAAAATAACCCCCTGAAGATGAACAATTACAATTATGGTGGCTGTCTTCTCAAAAAGCACATAGTTTACAAAACTTCTCTGAGCCAAGAAAACAAGAGGAAGCAGCATTATCTGAAGGCTATTTAATCTGCATGTCATCAACCACTTCTTTCTCCAGCCACCGTTTAACAGCCTAAACATAGTGCACTAACAAAAATATCTGGCAGTTATGTTAATGTTGTGTCAATGAACCACAAACATTGATAGGCAGCATTTCTCCCTCCTCCTCATAATGATCTAGGAAAAACTAACAGCAAAATGTTTTGCTGGCTGCCCAGTAAAATGCAGGAACACACAAATGAGGAGATGGGAAATGAGCATTTCAGCTCAATTTCTGAGCATTTCTGCTTATTTTGAAGGCAATGGTGTGCTCAGTTAGAACAGGCTGGGATCTTTGGGACTCCTTGTGCCACCCACTCACACAGGTTTTGCCCAAAGCAGGGAGCCGACCCACCTCTCACAGGGGGCTGGGGGCAGGAGGCCCACCTCACACAGGTGAGCTGTGCCCAAAGCAGGGCCGACCCACCCACAGGTGAGGTTTGCCCACACAGGTCACAGGAGAGCTGTGCCCAAAGCAGGAGCCGACCCACCTCACACAGGTGAGGGTGACCCACCTCACACAGGTGAGGTTTGCCCAAAGCAGGGAGCCGACCCACCTCACACAGGTGAGCTGTGCCCAAAGCAGGGAGCCGACCCACCTCTCACAGGTGAGCTGTGCCCAAAGCAGGGAGCCGACCCACCTCACACAGGTGCGCCCAAAGCAGGGAGCCGACCCACCTCACACAGGTGAGCTGCGCCCAAAGCAGGGAGCCGACCCACCTCACACAGGTGAGCTGTGCCCAAAGCAGGGAGCCGACCCACCTCACACAGGTGAGGTGCGCCCAAAGCAGGGAGCCGACCCACCTCACACAGGTGAGGTGTGCCCAAAGGAAACAAGGAAACCCTCATGGTAAGGGAAAGGGGTGAGGCACAGCTATTCCTGAAGGCTTTGCAGGCCTAGGCCTGTTGGGAAGCCACAATGCCTAAGGTCCACTCTTAATGATTAGCCAAATGCAATACAGTGAAACTACATTAATAAAGCTAAACACTTTGGAAAACAGGCAAGCAAGAGTTAACACATTATTTCTTTGGATTTGCTATTCCTTTTCAGAGCATCTCATCCATGTGTCAAGCATCTCTGTTCAAAGCATTCATGCTATGAAAGGAAAACCACTCCACAAAATCATTACATTTTTGTTATTTCGGACAAAGATGTAAGATGGAAGTTGCTACTTCAATGAGCTGCCCGTGGAAATGGGAATATCCATCTCCTTGGATATTCAGCTTTACAAAACTTCAGGTCAACTACACACTTCTAATTGTGACGAAACATAGACTAGATCTTCAGTAACTTTAACCTTCCTTTCATGTTTAAATATTTTATTCACTGGAAGAAAGTGTTTAAGTCTCTAAGCTGTTCATTAATTCTACAGTGGAAATGACATTGATGAACACATGAAGCACTTCAACAATACTGGCTGATACATATTTAAAAAGCAGCCCACTGCAGTAATGTTTTTAGATGTCAAATTCTAAAGCTGCCTTACAAATTCCTCTGTTCAGCTGCATTAAAGACTTTTAACCCTGTCAATGGGGGGTGTGGCAGGGTGTGGAATTGGTTTCTTCCATTTACAGAAACACAGAACAGGATTAAGTATGCGGGTACAAAACTATAAATATAAAGCAAATTTGGATCACTCCTCTATCTGGGAAGTGTGCACCAGCACCGAAATCTGGCACATGTTCCCACAGCCTGGAAAGGGAATAACTATACCTGAAAGAAATGACACTGCTTTTTTGGCATGACTCCAAAACACCATTCCTGGTAGAGAAACTGTAATTTAATAATCCTAAAACTTTTCCAGGGCCTATTCACCCTTTCAGAGAGGAAGACAAAGAGACTGGTAATTCCATCACTAGAGATGGAGCTTCCAAAACGTATTTTATGATCCAGAAGATGAAAGAGCCCTAGACCTGAATGCAGCTCAACACAGCCCAACTTCCACACATACGTGGAGTACTGGAACTATCACAGGAACTCTTGCGCATTCTCCGTTTCCATTCCTTTTCAGGAAAGAAACAAAACAAACCCAAAACAAAAACCCTCAAATATCCTTTTATTCTACCCAAGTCATATCCTGTTGCAGACAGACGGATGGTGCCCGTCCCCAGACTCTCCCTTCTTTTTTAGGATACTGTTTCCAAAGCACAAGTAGGGGAAAGGAAAAGAGCGTATAAACAGAGGCAGCTACCATTTTGTAAACACGCGGAAAACGAGGCTTGCAGAGCGCTTTCCTGCCGCATCACGGCCCGGGAGCTGCCGGGCGGGCCAACCCGCCCCGCCGCAGCCCGGGCGGCTCCGGCGCGGCACCGCCGGGGAATTCAGCGCAATTCAGCGCAATTCAGCGCCGCCCGAGGCGCTCCGCAGCGGCCGGGGAGCAGCGGAGCAGGGCGCGCTGCAGACACCGCGGAGGGCGGCACAGAGCCCCGGGATCCCGGCGGGAGCGGGGCCCGCCCGGCCCGCGGTGCCGCCATCCCTCCCGCCCGCCCGCTGCCCCGGCCCCGCGCCCACCTCGGCCAGGTCGGCCAGCCGGTCCTTCATCCCCGCGGCGGCCCCGCGGCGCTGCCGCCTCCGCGCTGCTTCCCTCCGCGGGGCCCGCCCGCCTGCCCGGCCGCCCAGCGCGCACGCTCGGGCCCGGGCCCGCGCCCCGCCCGGCGCCGTGACGTGAGGGGAGCGGCGGGCGGGGAGCGGGCGCCGAGAGCGGGCACGGCTAAATGGGCACGGCTAAATGGGCACGGCGGGCGGGGAGCAGGCCCCGAGAGCCAGGAACGGCTAAATGGGCACGATGGAGCGGGCACGGCTAAATGGGCACGGCGGGCGGGGAGCGGGCACCGAGAGCCAGGAACGGCTAAATGGGCACGATGGAGCGGGCACGGCTAAATGGGCACGGCGGGCACGGCTAAATGGGCACGGCGGGCGGGGAGCAGGCACGATGGAAATGGGCACCATGGAGCAGGAACGGGGCACGGCGGGAGTCCAGCCCACAGATGGGCCGATGGAACGGGCACGATGGGCAGTCCAGCCCCACAGCAGTCCGGGCACGATGGAACGGGCACGATGGGAAGGTCACGGCGGGCAGTCCGGCCCCGCGGCACGGGCAGGCGGCGGGGCACGGCCGGTGTGGCACCGCTCCGGAGCGGGCCCGGCGCTGCAGAGCCCGGCTGCAGCCGGCCCTGTGAGCCCTATGCCGCTCACCCGCGGCCGGTGCCCTGCCCTCGCCGGTGGGGCGGACGCGCTCCTGCCATCCCCGGGGTCTGTACGAGTGGTGCTCACGGAGGAATCCTCGGTGCGGGAGAGCTGCGGTGCGCACCAGGGAATTCCATCCCACGAGGAATTCCCAGGAGGAATCGTAACTGGATGGTACAAGATTGTCATGAGAGAAGGAGTTGTAAAAAGTGCGGTCTGGTTATTTTTTAGTGGTCCAGGCTAGTGTGAAAGGCCTGAGGGTTTGTAGGGCAGAGCGTGCACGGGCTGTGGAAGGCAGCGCTCCTTCTCCCATCCCCAAACGCTCTGTACCTGCTGCCTTTTGTGTGTTTACCGGTGCCACACTCACTAAGTCTGCTCAGAGTTAACCTAAGAACACTTTGGAAAAGGCCTTTTTAAAAGCAATTAGTTAACACATTATTTCTTTGGATTTCGATTCTTTTCAGAGTGATCTCATCCATGTGTCAAGCATCTCTGTTGAAAGCATTCATGCTATGAAAGGAAAACCTCTGAACTGAAAATCATTTACATTTTGATTAAACAGACAAAGATGTAAGATGTAATTTATCTGTTTAACAATGAAGCTGTTTGCCAGGAAATGGAATATCCATCTAATTGGATATTCAATTTTACAAAACTTCAGGTCAATACACACTTAAAATTGTTGACAAAAAAACATAGACTAGATATTAAGAAAGTAACTTTAACCTTCCTTTCATATACAAGTTACAGATTCACTGGAAGAAAGTGTTTAAGTTCTCTAAGCTGTTCATTAATTCTTTAGTGGAAATGACATTGATGAAACACATTCCTGTTTGTCAACAATACTGGCTGATACATATTTAAAAAGCAGCCCACTGCAGAAAATGTTTTTAGATGTCAAATTCTGAAAAAATAATCCTGACACCAAATTCCTCTGTTCAGCTGAAATTAAAGACTTTTAACCCTGTCAAATGGGGGAAGGCAAATTCAACGAATTGGTTTTTTCCATTTACAAAACACAGAACAGGATTTGTATTGGCATTAAACTATAAATATAAAAAAATTTGGATCACTCCTCTATCTGGGCTCTTGTAAAGCTTTGTGAAATATTTTGTGTCTATGCCTGGAAATTAATAAGAAATACCTGAAAAAATGACATTTGTTTTTGGCATGACTCCAAAACACCATTCCTGGTCAAAACATTAATTCAGATAATCCTAAAACTTTTATTTAGGGCCTAACCCTTTCAGGGGACAGAAGACAAAGAGACTGGTAATTTCACTAGAGATGGATTAAAAACGTATTTTATGATCCAAAGATGAAAGAGAACCCAGACCTGAATGCATTTATAACACAGCCAAAACTTCCACATGTTCTTGGAAAGTCTGGAACTATCACAGGAACTGATGTTTGGACTCCGTTTCCATTCCTTTTGAGGAAAGAAACAAAACAAACCCAAAACAAAACCCTCAAATATCCTTTTATTCTACCCAAGTCATGAATCCTGTTGCAGAGTTTGGATGAAGAATCCCCAAACTCTCCTTCTTTTGAGGATACTGTTTCCTTAGACCACAGTAGGGAAAAGGAAAAGAGCTGCTCAGTTAAACCCTCCTGCTGCTACCATTTTTAAACACGCCAAAACGAGGCTTGCAGAGCAGTTTATCTAAGCCGCATCACGGCACTTTGTCTGTGGAGGGAGCATCACAACCAGCATCTCCTGGGATTTTTGGGCGGCTCAGGCGGGGCACCGCCGGGGGAATTCAGCGCACCCATAGCAGGACAATTCTGGGCGACCCAGCACCCAGGAGGCGCTCCCGCAGCGGGCCGGGGAGCAGCCCAGGGCGCGCTGCAGACACCGCGGAGGGCGGCACAGAGCCCCGGGATCCCGGCGGGGCCAGGGGCCTGCCCGGCCCGCGGTGCCGCCATCCCTCTGCCCCGCCCGCTGCCCCGGCCCCGCGCCCACCTCGGCCAGGTCGGCCAGCCGGTCCTTCATCCCCGCGGCGGCCCGGCGGCCCTGCCGCCCGCGCTGCTTCCCTCCGCGGGCCCGCCCGCCTGCCCGGCCGCCCAGCGCGCACGCTCGGGCCCGGGCCCGCGCCCCGCCCGGCGCCGTGACGTGAGGGGAACGGCGGGCGGGGAGCGGGCGCCGACAGCGGGCACGGCTAAATGGGCACGGCTAAATGGGCACGGCGGGCGGGGAGTGACCCCAGAGAGCCAGGAACGGCTAAATGGGCACGATGGAGGGGCACGGCTAAATGGGCACGGCGGGCGGGGAGCGGGCACCGAGAGCCAGGAACGGCTAAATGGGCACGATGGAGCGGGCACGGCTAAATGGGCACGGCGGGCGGGGAGCAGGCACGGCTAAATGGGCACCATGGAGCAGGCACGGAGAGCCGGGAGCGGGCACGATGGAGCGGGCACGATGAGCCGGGAACGGGCACGGCGGGCAGTCCAGCCCCACAGAGCGGGCACGATGGAACGGGCACCCGATGGAGCGGGCACGGCGGGCAGTCTCCGGCCTGGCACCGGCACGGGGCAGGCGGCGGGCCTCCTGCCTGCCTGGTGTGGCACCACAGGACGGGCCTTGAGGGCGCTGCAGAGCCCGGCTGCAGCCGGCCCCTGTGAGCCCTGTGCCGCTCACCCGCGGCCGGTGCCCTGCCCTCGCCGGTGGGGCGGAGCCACTGCCATCCCTGAGGTCTGTGCAAGGATGTGGTGCTCACGGAGGAATCCTCAGTGCGGGGGAGGCCAGCTGGCCGCACCAGGGAATTCCATCCCGAGGAATTGCCCAGGATGAAATCATAACTGGATGGTACAAGATTGTCATGAGAGAAGGAGTTGTAAAAAGTGCGGTCTGGTTATTTTTTAGTGGTCCAGGCTTGTGTGAAAGGCCTGAGGGTTTGTAGGGCAGAGCGTGCACGGGCTGTGGAAGGCAGCGCTCCTTCTCCCATCCCCAAACGCTCTGTACCTGCTGCCTTTTGTGTGTTTACCTGTGCCACACTCACTAAGTCTGCTCAGAGTTAACCTAAGATACAGGAGGTGTAAAGGCCTTTTAAAAGTAATTATTCTGCTGTTTACCTACAGATCTCACGGACTCGAATCTTTAGACAGTGATCTAACACCGCTGAAGTGTTTTGGTGCTTTTGCTGAATGGGGTTATCTGGAGCAGATGTTTTGTGCATCCTCTGAACTGAACGCTTAATTGTACATACTGATGAAACAGATGCTAAAATCTAGATTCCTTATGGTAATTTATCTGTTTAACAATGAAATAAGTGTTTGCCAGGAGCTCAAATGCTATGATAATGGAATTTTTAATTTTACCAAATTAAAGTGCTGGATAGCTTGCAGGTAAAAAGTAGTTCACAAAAAAATTTCGTTACAATATTAAGAAATAACTAAAGCACAGTGAGTGTTATATACACAGTTACAGATTGCTTTTTCCCCCGTGTTTATGTTCTTTAAAACGGCCAAACTCCACTAATGTGGCTTTATGGCTTCCTATTTATAAACACATTCCTGTTTGTCAAAAGGAGAGGTGGAATTCGTAAGGGTTTTACCAGGATAGCATTGTGCTGAGAAAAATAAAAGATGAGTTCCATATTCTGAAAAAATAATCCTGACACCTAGAGGCGCTCAGCAAAAATGCTAGAAACCACACAAACCCAACTCCTCTCAAAAAGGGAAGGCAAATTCAACGTGCCAGTGATTTTTCCAAGCAAATCTCATGCAATATTTGTATTGGCATTACACTATCAAATAAGCAAAAATTACGGAACACGCCAGCCGCTCTTGTAAAGCTTTGTGTATATTTTGTGTCTATGTCAGAGGAAATTAACAAGAAATAAACTACATTTGTATATATCACCTGCCACGAAATACTTTCCTTGTCAATTACATTCATTCAGATATATGTAAAAACATATCATTTATTTATTCTAAATTATGGGGACAGCACCAAAGATAATAAAAGTAATTTAGGTATACTGGATTAAAAAAAATACCAGAGGCCTTAAAAATCAGATCAAACCCATGAGCTTGGTATTTATAGACACATGCAAAACTCATATGTTCTTTGAAAGTCAGTTTTCAGACGAGTTTTTTTCACTGATGTTTGGACAGAGCTTTGAGATCTTGAAGAACTATTCTAAATGCAAGGCTTACAGAACAACTTTTGCTTTCATTACTGCACTCGAGTGAATGCCGGTCAGTTTGGATGAAGAATGGAAAATCACGGTCATGAGGCACATTGAAGGAAAGCCCCTTAGACCACAGCCCTTCGTACCTGAGAGCTGCTCAGTTAAACCCTCCTGCTGTCAAAGCCTTTTTATTAACCCAAACTGGAGGCAGTTGAACAGTTTATCTAAGTATCTACGAGCCTTTTTTCACTTTGTCTGTGGAGAGAGCATCACAAGCTGACAGCATCTCCTGGGATTTTATCGATGCAGTAGGGTCCCTGAGCCGGGCACAGCGGCTGTGTCACCCATAGCAGGACAGCTCCGGGGTGACCACAGCACCCAGGAGCTGCTCCTGGCATTGGGCCGGGCTGCCCAGCCTGCCCAGTGACCACAGCACCCAGGAGCTGCTCCTGCCGGGCTGCCCAGTGACCACAGCACCCAGGAGCTGCTCCTGCTGCCGGGGCCGGGCTGCCCGGCCTGCCCGGTGACCACAGCACCCAGGAGCTGCTCCTGCCATCGGGGCCGGGCTGCCCAGCCTGCCCAGTGACCACAGCACCCAGGAGCTGCTCCTGGCATTGGGCCGGGCTGCCCAGCCTGCCCAGTGACCGCAGCACCCAGGAGCTGCTCCTGCCACCAGGGCCAGGCTGCCTGGGCTGCCCAGTGACCACAGCACCCAGGAGCTGCTCCTGCCTGCCGGGCCGGGCTTCCCAGCCTGCCCAGTGACCGCAGCACCCAGGAGCTGCTCCTGCCACCGGGGCCAGGCTGCCTGGGCTGCCCAGTGACCGCAGCACCCAGGAGCTGCTCCAGCCACCAGGGCCGGGCTGCCCAGCCTGCCCAGTGACCGCTGGCCAGCCAGCAGAGGAGCCCCAAGGGCTGCGGGCAGCACTGGCCCCTCGCTCTGCAGGGGCCGTGGGGGTGCTGGATGTGCCCAGCAAGGGCCAGCAAGGCCACGAGAAGTGTGGAGGGCATCCTTGGAGGAGCCGTGAGGGAGCGCAGGGGGCACCTCCTGCTCCCCTCAGCTGGCACCAGGGCACTGTCAGCTGTGGCAGCTGCCTCCTGCCTGCCTGCAGTGAGCCCACCACAGGACAGGGCCTTGAGGCCACAAGCAGTTTGGATATTTAGAAACGCTGTGGCGCTGTTTGGGTGCTCAGGCGTTGGAGGAGGATGCCCGGGGGGGTGATGGAGCCACCATCCCTGAGGTGCCTGCAAGGATGAGAGGCTCTTTGGGAGGCCGTGCTGGGCGGGCGTTGTGGCCAGCTGGCCTCACACGGCCTTGCCCAGTGCCCATGATGGATCATAACTCGGCTGTGGGAGATTGTCATGAAAGGAGTTGTAAAAAGTGCGGTCTGGTTATTTTTAAGTGGTCCAGGCTTGTGTGAAAGGCCTGAGGGTTTGTAGGGCAGAGCATACACGGGCTGTGGAAGGCAGCGCTCCTTCTCCCATCCCCAAACGCTCTGTACCTGCTGCCTTTTGTGTGTTTACCTGTGCCACACTCGCTAAATCTGCTCAGAGTTGACCTAAGATACAGGAAATGTAAAGGCCTTTTAAAAGTAATTATTCTGCTGATTACCTACGGATCTCACAGACTCTAATCTTTTAGGCAGTGATCTAACACCGCTGAAGTATTTTGCTGCCTTTGCTGAATGGGGAGCAATGTTTTGTGTGTCCTCTGAACTGAACGCTTAATTATACATGCTGATTATTCTGCTCGGGGCTCGGTGCCCTGCTCGGTGCCCGGTGCCGTGTCCGGTGCCCTGCTCGGTGCCCGGTGCCGTGCCCACCGCGCTCCCTCATGGCCGCGGCCCGGCCCCGCCTCCCGCCGCCTCCCGCGCGCCGCGCACCACGTGACGCGCGGCCCCGCCCCCGCTCGCGGCCGCGCGGCGTCGCCGTCCGGGTATTTGAACGGCGCTTCCGCCATTTTCCCTGCGCCCGGCACGGAGCGAGGAGCGGGAGAGCCTCAGCAGAGGTACAGGCCTGGCACCGGCCCGGGCTCGGCCCCCCGCGCCTCGCCGCCATCGGGCCACGCGTGGCCGCTCTGCAAAGCGCCCCCGGCGAGGGCGGCGGTGGCCGTTAGCTCGCGGCTGGGATGGGCTGGGCTGGGTGGCGGGAGGCTGCGCCTGAGGGAGCGTTGCGGCTGCGGGAGCCGAGGCGCGTGGCGGCTTTTCGGCCCAGGGAGCGGGGCGCTGGGAGGGCCGGGGCCGTGCGCGGCTCCGTCCGCGATGGAAGGGCGGGCGCGATGCGCGGGGCGGCGAGCGGGGCTCCGCGGCCCGGGGCGGGGGGAGGCGGCGCTGCTCAGTCATGGTGGCTCATGGCGCGGAGCGCGCCCGGCCCGGTGCGCGGGGAGGCCCGGCCGGGCGGGCCCCGCTCGGAGCTCCGCGGGACGGGCCGCGGCCTCTCCCGTTAGGGCAGCAGCTCCATTGAGCGGCGGGATGCTGGTTCTGGGCGGGCCGGGAGGACTCTCCGCGGATCCGGAGAGGGGCCGGGGCCGGCCGTGGCTCAGCCGCCCTGCGGAGGCCTTGGCCCGGCCCTGGCGCCGCGGGCCCGGCGGGCGCGGGGCGGGCGGAGGCGGCGCCGCCATTGCCGCGCGCGGTGCCGCCACACGCGGGCGGGAGGCGCCGCCCGGCCCGGCCCGGCCGGAGCGCGCCCGGAGCTGGAAACGGCCCCTTCCGGCGGGGCCGCTCCCCGCGCTCGGCGCGCCCGCTCACACGCTGCCATTTCCCCCGCAGAGCCAGCATGGCCGCCCAAGGAGAGCCACAAGTGCAGTTTAAGGTAAGCGAGCGGCTCGCAGCTTGGCTTTACGGGCTTTTTCCCCCTTCGCTAGAAAAGTAGCACAAGCGACTCTCGAGTGTCGACGTGGATAGTGGGTTTGGTTTCGAAGTCCTGGTCTTTCATTAATGGGGCGACTTATTGTAGTGTTGGATACAACATACACACAAAGAGTCTGTTAACTGTGTCAATATATTCTATTTGCAGTTTAGTTTAATACATTTTAATAAATCTTTACCTACAGAATGATTTTTAAATTCAAGTGCACTGTAAAAGGAGTGGATGAAAATTAGACTTACTCGGAATGAATTAGAATAGCATTCTTTCTGTTATGTGCTCATTGTTCAAGTGTTTCAGAAGAGAATTTTCTGGTGTTTTGGGTGGCTGGTGGGTTGGTGGTGTTTTTTGTTATCTTAACAGCCAGAAGTTCTGAAGACTGCTTCTTGAAGGTTGTTACTGTGTTTCCTGCAGTTCTTGGCTAGTGTATTCCAGTTCATGGTCCAAATGTTGTTGGGTTTTTGGTTTTGTTGGTTTCTTTGATTGTAAGATAACGGGTTTCTCCAGTGGATATTTGGATAATTTTCTCTCCAAATCTGGTCACATTCAGGTTGAAAGCCCTAAAAATTCTTCATTCAGTCTATTGCAGCAGTTCAGTAGAACCATATTCACAGTTCAGTGCAGTTCTTACCTACAGGGACTGGATAAGACTGACCAGAGTTACAGCGTGATGGATGGGCTTAACAAATTGGTTCCCAGCACAGGGAGCTGCTTCATGGAGAGTTCTGTCTTTGTGTACAGCACCTTGTAGGAACGAAGCTCTTTGTAGTAATGAATAGTATCTGTGCTAGAATGACTGATAAATGCCTCAAAATGCATTGCTCTGACTCTTGTCCTTTATCTCTCCTCAGCTTGTTCTGGTTGGTGATGGTGGCACTGGTAAAACAACATTTGTAAAGCGTCACTTGACTGGTGAATTTGAAAAGAAGTATGTAGGTATGTCTGAAGAAACGTTTGAGCTCCAGTGTCTCACAAATGGAAGTTCAATCCATGACTTACTAAATGCACTGCTTTCTGTTCTTTCCCTAGCAACGCTGGGTGTTGAGGTTCATCCTCTGGTGTTCCATACCAACAGAGGCCCTATTAAATTTAATGTATGGGACACAGCTGGCCAGGAGAAGTTTGGTGGCCTGCGTGATGGCTACTATATCCAAGGTGAGAGCTGTGGGGGGACAGGTCTATGCCTCTCAGGGCTCAGTGCTTCCTTCTGCTCATGCTGGCCATGCTGGAAGCTGTCAGTGTGGCTGCAGTGATGAGCTGGTGTAGAACTCCTCAGACCTTTGTGTAGAGAGGATAATGTCCTTTGCCAGACAGTGTGTGGCAAGGTGGGAACATGGTGAGGTTGTGTTTCAGGGGTTACTGTGGGCTGTGGTGTTAATGGAATAACCAGGTACCACGTGTGCTTCACTGAGTGCAGCTTTCTGTCTCTATTGCTGTGCTCAGGCAAGGCCTTGGAACACAAACCCAACATTTTCAATACCCTGAGGAAGCTGGACGCCTTCATGCCAGTCTGTTTGTGTTTCTGAAAAAGGGCAGTGTTCCTTACTGCTGCTTGGCAAAGATCTGTCCTGTGCTGCTTTGCTCACCTCCATATCTTTATTATATCTTTTTGTATAATATCTTGAGTTCCTCCAGAAACTGCTCTGGACAAGAGCATCCTGAGATGTGGACCACTGGCTCTCAGCCTACCTTTAAGCCTTATTAGCATGTCTGAGATGAGTTAAATAGGTGTTAACTGATTCTGCCAGGTATTTGGGTAAAGCCAGTTGGCTTCCATAGTTTTGTGTATTCCCATCCATGCAATGCCTGTTCCTCAGTGATACAGCTGAGCTAGTAAAGGCAGCACAGCTGTGAGGTGACACAGCATGGGCCAGGTTCTGTGCACTCCTGCACTGACCTGGTGAACAGAACAGGAGCTGTCACAGCTGTGATGCTGAGGGGGAAATGTTAATGCAGGTGCTTAACCCTAATGTGGGATGTCTCTGGGTTCCTCTTCTCCATCCTGTGTTGAAAGCAAGTGGTTACACCAGGTGTAACTCGACTTTGCTTCTCTTGCAGCTCAGTGTGCCATCATCATGTTTGATGTAACATCAAGAGTTACTTACAAGAATGTACCTAATTGGCATAGAGATCTGGTACGAGTATGTGAAAATATCCCTATAGTGTTGTGTGGCAACAAAGTGGATATTAAGGACAGAAAAGTCAAGGCAAAATCCATTGTGTTCCATAGGAAGAAGAATCTCCAGGTAAGCCCGGAGGAGTCCAGTTGGTTTTGTCTTCTGAGTGCAGCTGGGCTGTGGATGGTGAATTGGGTGCTCTGCCAGCGTCACATCAGCTGGCTCTACAAACCAAAATTCAGGGCAGGAGGAGGTCATGATGTTAAGGATGCGCATCACTGGCCTGGAGCAGAAGCTGTGATAAGTTCTTTAAGAACTTGTGAGCATTTGACTGTAGTTGCTCAGAATCTCGTCCCATGGCAGGATTGTGACTACAGTAGATCATGTCACAGGAGAAAGGTAGATACCTGCACTATTGCCTCCTGAAAGTTTTGTCCTGGATGAGATCTGATAACCTTTCAGTTCATAGTTTCTGCCAGAAACTGCTTGTTTCTAGACACTTAAATCATAACTGCTTGTGAATATGGAAACAAAAGCCATGCAGTCAAAAAAAAGGAAGGTAAAAGAGTTGATTGTGTTAATCTTGATAGGCTCTAAATATTAGAGGGTTTTTAAAATACTGTCTAATCTGTGCTTTTTTCAGTATTATGACATTTCAGCTAAGAGTAACTACAACTTTGAGAAGCCTTTCCTGTGGCTTGCTAGGAAGCTAATTGGAGATCCCAACTTGGAGTTTGTTGCCATGCCTGCGCTTGCACCTCCTGAAGTTGTTATGGACCCAGCACTGGCAGCACAGTATGAGCAGGACTTACAGGTCAGTGGCAGGGGGGAACTGCTGCCACACTCAGGGCACAGACAGCAGAACAGTTCTCAAGTGTGCCTTCCTTTGTTGCAGATTGCTCAGACCACTGCACTGCCAGATGAAGATGATGACCTGTGAGGGATGAAGCTGGAGCCCAGCGTCAGAAGTCTAGTTTTATAGGCAACTGTCCTGTGATGTTGGTGATGCAGCGTGTTTGCCACTTTATTATCTAGCTGAACAGAACATGTGCTTAATCTTTGGGATGCTGAAAGAGATGAATGGGCTTCGGAGAGTGAATGTGGCAGTTTAAAAAAAACAAACAAAACAAAATGAAAAAAAAAAACCAAAACAAAAAACCTTCATATTTTGGACCTGCATATTTAGCTGTTTTTTGGACTGCAATTACTTCCCCTTTTGAGTTTCAAATACAAGACTGCTGCAGTCACATCAGAGTGTTAAGTGGAAAACTTTGTTTCTGTCATTCCCATTCTTTTGTTTAGGTAATAAAGTTGTATTTCAAGTATCTCCAAGCAAGTGAACTTTCATGCATTGTTAGGAAAACTGTTCAAAGTGTCTTCTGTTCTTCATTTGAGGGTAATACTTGATTGTCTACTACTGCATTTCTCATTCTGTTTTCCTTCCTGCTTCTCATATTAAGCTCCTTTTGCTAATTCAGAGCTAACAGTTGCCCTGTCCTTTTTTGTTGGCCGCCAGAGCTGAGGCGTGTGAGGCAAGCTGCACTGCCAGGCAGAGCCCCAGCAGTGAGGGGAGTGTCGGTGCTGCAGGGGTGCAGAGCACAGCCTGCAATTCTGCTTGCACATGCTGCAGTTGCATTCACCCCCAGCTCCTCACTGGTACCTTCAGCTCTGTGTTTTAGCAGCCAGAAGCAAATGGCACCCAGGCCTGTGAGCTGACTTCAGCTGTGTCTTTGCATGGAACAGCAGTAGAGCTATAGCTGGTTAAACCAATCCTAAGCATCTTCAAATTCACTAACCAGAGAACAACCATGGTCTGAGCTGAAATGCTCCTGCCTACCCAGTGCTATATTAGCTGGAGCCACAGTGATTTAAACATCTAGACTTTACTGTAACTGCACCAAG
Organism: Emberiza elegans; assembly: GCA_024865655.1. NCBI lineage: Eukaryota > Metazoa > Chordata > Aves > Passeriformes > Fringillidae > Emberiza > Emberiza elegans. The sequence goes on from JALJVW010000184.1 coordinate 57,801,202, forward strand.
TTCTTAATTTGAAACTGGCTTATTACAGCACAAATGGTGGAAAATGTCAACTTTTAACACTACCTTGTAGAGATGAATCTTGGTCAATATTAGTACTGCTAGTAAGCAAAACTTAAGTTTAGGAATTTTTTTTTCAGTAGTGTTTGAGTACATGAAGTCTTGAACTCTTCAGTTTTGTATTTTTGGTTTCTTAATAAAGTGGAGCATTTCATTTATTCCTTTTAACTTGCATGTTTGTGTACATTAATTCAATATTCAACTTTTACTGCCTGGTAGCAAAAATTGGACTATGATTATTGTGCAAGATTGCTCTCGAGTCATTTTTAAGTTAGTTCAGTTTGGGAATTCTTGGGTTGGGGTTTTTGGTTTGTTTTTTTGGCTACTCAGAAGTGTTAAGCCTTGAAGCTCCTGGGTGAAAATGAGGGATGTTGCACACTTGGTGTTTGTAAAGGGACAAACTCCCACTTAATGTTGCACTGACTCTTCTTGCTGCATAATCCTGCTCTAACTTCTGTTGTGGGCTTTTGCCTGTAGTGTTACTAATTCCCGTGCAGGTCGTGGCTAATCCTGCTGCCTTGGCTGCTGCTCTGCTAGCTGATGTGGTGGCTTTGTGCCTTCAAGCTCTCCCTTCTGGAAACAGCTGCTCCAAACCAGCGGCAGCCCTGGAGTTGAGTTTGTGAGGGGTGGCAGTGGAGTCGCTGTCACAGCTCACCTGCCTGACAGCTCCTGCCCTTGGTGTGGTTCCTGCAGAAAAGGCTGCTTGGAGGCTGTCTGAACCTGGCAGTTTGGCTCTAATCCTGGTGCATCTCCCAAGCTCTGGGAGAGATAGGAGTGCTCATCCTGCTGTGAAGGAATCTTCCATTTGCAGTGTTTTGGGAGTGGAGTAAAGCCCACTTGCAACATTTGTTTAGTCCTTGTTAATGCTTGATTTTAAATAATGCAGGTACCCTCATATTTACATCAACAGAAGTTTTAGTGGATCAAACTTCTCTCTAAACTCATGGGTTTAATCTATTTAATACAAGCATTCAAAATTGAATGCTATTAATATCGTTCAGGTTTCTAGGAGGCAATTATGGGTTGCTCGGAGTTGCCTGTTCCTGTGTTGACACTTTATTAGCAAGGACTGAAAACCAACTGTAAAATAGTCATAAACAGGAAGTTCCTCAACGTTGTGGTGATCTGTGACATCAAGGAAGAAAACCTTACCCAGTGTCCCTCCTCCTGTGATTGCTGAAGTGACAAAGTCACTGATTTTACCTTTCCCAATGCAGCCTTTCAAGTCTGTACAAGGTGCTGAGCCAAAGACAGCAGATTAAGTCAGTAACAAATGGGTTTTGTACTGAACTTTTTTCGGTGGACAGTCTGCCCCAGTCTGATTTCCCAGCAGGGATGATAATTCCTGTTGCTCCTGCTGTATGAACTTGCCACTGCACAAAACCAGAGGTAACTTGCTGATGGCTTTTTTCCATCTTGGTGCCTTTCAAAAATAGTACTGGACAGGAGCACTGTGTGTTTTGTTTAGACTGAGAATACAAAGGTTAGTTTTTCTGACAGACTTTTTCAATGGATAACAACATTTAAAAAAGAAAGATTCCTGGGTTCTCTGGGCAGGTTTTAGGGAAAGAGCTCAAGCCAGAGAGCTTTGTTGCATTTATAAATTAAAAGGTGGGTCATAATTAACAAGGCATCTGCAAATTTTGGCATTATTCATTGTCTTTTGATTCTGGATCTGGTATTTTTATTTCTTGTACTGGATGTTTTGTTTTATTGGCATACCTAAGTTGAGGTCTAGGTATGACACTTACTTCAGACCACAGCAAGTGAGCATTCTGCAGGTTTATGAGCGGAAGAGCTGCCTGGGACGGGTCCCTGCAGCTTTGGCCAGGCTCAGAGCAGCCGTGAGCAGCTCCGATGGAGTTGGGGAACAGCCGGGTCCTGGACACCGGGCACTCACTGCAGAACTAATTAATTAATTAATTAATTAATGCCCTTTTTCCCGTGCAGCAGAGGGGAGCCAAGCTGCCGGGGCCATGCCGCACCGGTTTGGGGATGGTTCCGGGCCGATTTTGGGCCGTTCCGGGCCGATTTTGGGTCGGGGGCCGTTCGGGCCGATTTTGGGCCGTTCCGGGCTGATTTGGGGTCGGTTCCGGGCCGATTTTGGGTCGGTTCCGGGCCGTTCCAGGCCGATTTGGGGCCGTTCCAGGCCGATTTGGGGCCGTTCCGGGCTGATTTTGGGTCGGTTCCGGGCCGTTCCAGGCCGATTTCAGGCCCGTTCCGGGCTGCCGGTTCGGTTCCGGGCCGTTCCAGGCCGATTTGGGGCCGTTCCGGGCCGATTTTGGGTCGGTTCCGGGCCGTTCCAGGCCGATTTGGGGCCGTTCCGGGCCGATTTTGGGTCGGTTCCGGGCCGTTCCAGGCCGATTTGGGGCCGTTCCGGGCCGATTTTGGGTCGGTTCCGGGCTGATTTTGGGTCGGTTCCGGGCCGTTCCAGGCCGATTTGGGGCCGTTCCGGGCCGATTTTGGGTCGGTTCCGGGCCGATTTGGGGCCGTTCCGGGCTGATTTTGGGTCGGTTCCGGGCCGTTCCGGGCCGATTTTGGGTCGGTTCCGGGCCGTTCCGGGCCGTTCGGGCCGTTCGAGCGCCGCCCCGGACCCCGCTGCAGTTCCCATTTGGGCCACGCGGTGGCGGCCGCCGCCCGCTCAGCGGCTCTCGTTCCCTTGGGAAATTGATTTTAACGTTCATTCTAACATTGATTTTTGCACATTTACGTTGGGTTTTTTTTACATTTATACGTTGAGTTTTTGAATTTCTACGTTGATTTTTACATTTTTACAGGTGAAATCCGCCAGAAGCGTGAAATACACCCAGACGGAGCACTGCAGGTGGATTCCTCCATCCTAATGCTGTCAGCACAGCACAGCGTAGGCAGCACCATCATCTTTCCCACAATTTATCACATTTATGTGAAGAACTATTAAAATCAGAGCTTATTACAGCCAGACAGCCAACATATTGATAACTGACATTGAAATAAAGTATAGCTTCACCTGGGGAAAAAGTCATCCATCCATCCAGCAGAACATCCAGCAGAACACAGCAGATATTTTTGATGAGAAAACAATGCTGTCTGCTTTAGTTCATCACTAAAGCACTTTCCAGGCTGATTTGTATTTTAATTTCCACCTGTGGAGTGGATGGGGGCTCCCAGTGATTCACTACTAGCAGAGGATTAATGGTTTTATTCTCTCTGAGTAAAAAATCCTGCTCCTAAACACATGGCAAATATCCCTGGCTGTTGCAAATCTGACATGCTGAGTTTGTAATGCCATTTCCACAGGTGCTGGCCTGTCTACAGGGTGGTTTCTCCCTGTTTAACTCTACAGATTGGTGTGCTGGATATTCCTGGGTGTTTCCATCTCCTGCTCTTCATCCCAGCTGACCTGGCATATGCTAAAAAGTCTTAGAGCCCAGAAGGGAAAACAATCTCTTGAAAAATCAGAATTTCTGACTAATTAGAAGGGATATGAATCAGGTTGCATCAATCCCCTCTAGCTGCAATGACATCTGAAAATGACATTTCTCTCAGGAGCCTATGAAAATCACTGGGAGATTGACAAATCCTCCAGAAAAAGAAAGGGGGATTTCTTTGATCTCCATATCCTATCCATTTTTATAGTCCAAATCACATTTTGAATGGTTGATTTTATTCCAATTTACTTTCCTGCAGTGCACATGAAGAACAATGGCAGATACAAATGGGATTTTCTTTTCTTTCACTTATTGTTTTGAAAAGATGTTTTTAGGCAGTTCCGTGATTCCAGGGCGTGTCCTGTGATTTTTGGATCTTTGGGATGGAATCCACCGACAGATGTGAGTGATTATCCAGGTTATGGAGCAGGCTGGGGATCAAACCCACAGAGCCCCGGGGCTCAGAGGGGCCGTGGGGGAGAATCTGTGCTGGCTTTGCAGTGAGTGTTTGTTGCGGTGTGATGGAACAGTGTGTCCGCCCCAGTACCCTCCCCAGGTGTGCCATAACCTCTCCCCTCCCCTCCCTTGCCCCTGCTGAGTGCTGTCCGTCAATCCTGGCATTCCAGAAAGGGCACTGTGTGATTGGCAGCGTTGAAAAGATGCCTCTAGTGCTGGGGACATTGGGCATCCAGGTGTCATTTGTCCCCTGAGACTTTCCCCCCTCCTGTCCCTGGCTGGTGGCTCCCTGCCCCTTCCCTGCCCTCTCCCAGGGGTTAAAGGAGCAGCAGCCGCGGGCTCAGGGAGTTCTGTTGGAGCTGGTGCTGCATTCAGAGGCTGTGGGCCAGAATAAAGCTCTGGATCCAAACCCTCCATCAGAACCGACTCCTTTCCTTCCACCAGCGCCTAAAGCCTTTCTCCAGGGGAAACCTGAGCTCCTGCACGCCTGGACTCGTCCCAAGTGCCAGCTGCAGCATCCAGCCAGCCAAAGGTGTCTCTGATCTGAAACCACCACAGCTGCCACCCTGGGTCAAGCAGCAAGGCCAGACGAGCCCAGGCACATCCATCCGGCAATATTGGTATTTAATTCCAATCTTTTGGTATTTAATTCCAATATTTTGGTATTTAATTCCAATCTTTTGGTATTTAATTCCAATATTTTGGTATTTAATTCCAATCTTTTGGCGCCCAACGTGGGGCAGCTCGATCCTGGGGATGGATCATACAGGGAAGAGGCCCCAGAGGTGGCACCCTCACTTTTGCTGCAATATCCAGCCAGCCAAAGGTGTCTCTGATCTGAAACCACCACAGCTGCCGCCTCTGGTCAAGCAGCAAGGCCAGACGAGCCCAGGCACGTTCCATCTGGCAATATTGGGATTTAATTCCAATAAGTGTTGGCCCAGGAGCCAGGGCTCGGCACCTGAAGGGATGGGACTTGTTCTGGAATTGTGTCCCTGCCTTTAAATTAGGTAACGAGCTGCATTTCAGGTGTGGCGGCTCTTCAGGTTTCAGCCAGAGTGTGGATTTGGGAGCTGTGCCAGCTCTCCAGCCCTCGCTGCTTTTCCCCCTGCTCCGAAGCAGGACACCCCAGCGAGGGCTGCGATTGCCCCGGGACGGAGGCAGGGCTGCCCGTGCCTGTGAGGAGCTCAGGTGCTCCTGTGAGGATCCCAGGGGCCGCTGCCGCCTTCCCCGCCGAGCTCTGCCGGCACTGGAACCTCAGGGAGCTGCTCCCACCCCGGAGAGGGGAGGCAAAGCTGTGGCACTGCAGGAGAAAAGCGGGCACAAATCCCAGAGGCGACATTTGTCACCGTTTAGGGATTATTCATCATTATCATCTGATATTAAAGTATTATTTTAGTATTTGTGTAATTAGGAAGATCTGAGTACCTGAGTGGTCCCAGAACATTCCCAGTTACACACAGAGGTTTCTGGCAAAAAGGATTTGGCTTAATCACATGAAAAAAGGATTTGTAAAACATTGTATTTATACAATTATCCAATTTTATGTAAGCTTGACATTAAGACTCAGATAATCAAAGATTTGATTAAATTAAATCTTTGAGATTGGCAGAAAATCCTAAACTGCTTAGCCAAAAATCTAATGTTTCCTTCAGTGCATGGAGTCAGATATTCAAGGCACCATCAAGATGCAAAGGATGTCCAATGAACACAAAATAGACAATAAAGGGGCCAATCCAATAACTCTGTTAGGAACTGGGACCTCATTTAGGGAAACTTTAAATGTATAATTTATTGTATGGTTTTATCTACCTGCTAAATCGGTCTTTGAATCATCAGTGTCTTAATGTTTTCATAAGGAATATCTATCTATAAATATAAATATAAATATAAAAATCAGCTTAACATTATATATGTTGCACAATAAAAGCATTTTCATTTGATTAGGCCTAAATTGCATTGCCAAACCCCTGTATTTTGTTTTCTGGCATCCACCAGCAACTTCTCATATTCTTAATTAGAAAAATATTTTTCCCTGCTAGCGTTGGCCTTGCTGAGCTAACTCCAGGGTTTGTGTTTGTTTTCTCTTTGTCCATCTGAGCTGCTCAGTCTGTCCTTCCCAGCACTGTCAGCTCAGAGATCTCATGGGACGGGCTGGGGAATTCCACCAAAAAAATTCAGAGTTTGACCTAATTATTACAATTTGACCCAAACAAAATATCAAAACATCATTAATGAGTTGGTCTGTGCTGGGGAGTGGAGCTGGGCAGTGGCTGCCCTTCGATGCCCTCTCTTAGGGGGTTTAGGAGGGTGTTTAGGGTATTTGGGAGAGTGTTTTGGGTATTCAGAGGGTATTTGGGGTGTTTTGGAGGGTGCTGTGGACGTTCCCAGGGTATTTAGGGTGTTTTGGAGGGTGCTGTGGATGTTCCCAGGGTATTTAGGGTGTTTTGGAGGGTGCTGTGGACGTTCAGAGGGTATTTAGGACATTTAGGAAGGTGCTGTGGATATTCAGAGGGTATTTAGGGTGTTTTGGAGGGTGCTGTGGGTATTCCCAGGGTATTTAGGGTGTTTTGGAGGGTGCTGTGGATATTCAGAGGGTATTTAGGGTGTTTTGGAGGGTGCTGTGGATGTTCCCAGGGTATTTAGGACATTTAGGAAGGTGCTGTGGGTATTCAGAGGGTATTTAGGGTGTTTTGGAGGGTGCTGTGCATGTTCCCAGGGTATTTAGGGTGTTTTGGAGGGTGCTGTGGATATTCAGAGGGTATTTAGGAAGGTGCTGTGGATGTTCCCAGGGTATTTAGGACATTTAGGAAGGTGCTGTGGGTATTCAGAGGGTATTTAGGGTGTTTTGGAGGGTGCTGTGGATATTCCCAGGGTATTTAGGGTGTTTTGGAGGGTGCTGTGGGTATTCAGAGGGTATTTAGGGTGTTTTGGAGGGTGCTGTGGATGTTCCCAGGGTATTTAGGGTGTTTTGGAGGGTGCTGTGGGTATTCAGAGGGTATTTAGGGTATTTAGGGTGTTTTGGAGGGTGCTGTGGGTATTCAGAGGGTATTTAGGGTGTTTTGGAGGGTGCTGTGGATATTCCCAGGGTATTTAGCTGGCGTTTCAGAGCGTGTTGTGTGTAAACCCTCAGCTCCTGCTGCCTCTCAGGGTTTTCTCAGCACTTTCGGGGCTCTTTGCAGGTTTAGAAGCACTTCCCATACACAGGAAAACAGAATTCGTGTGCTGGAAACCCTAAGGAAAAGCACAACTCAGCCCTTTCTGGCTCATCCCCGTCCCCTACATCGATGCAGATTGATAAGGCGGTAATATTTGAAAGAATCGGGTTTTTTCACCTTTTTTAAAGCAAAGATCTCCTGGCTTTAAGGGAGGTTTGCGTTTTCCTGCCCTCCGGAGCCAGGGGGCTCCCGTGCTGCGGCACCCCCGAGCGAATCTCCGTGTTCGGGCAATTAGCGTCACCCGTTAATTACCAGGGACTGATTGGGACTCATCCAGGGAGGGAGAAGGAACGTTCCTCAGTCTCCTGGAAGGCGATGCAGCTGGCAAACGATTGTTTAACGCGCAAATCTCACCAAATCGCACCTGCGAACATCCGAGCAGCTCCTGGAGCAAAGGACAGATGGATGGTTTACACAGCTGCGGGTGATTTGTGTAAGTGAATTAAACAAATCCCCTCCACCAGCGCTTAGCCGGGTGTCCATTAGCAGGAAAGGTGGCAGTAAATGTGAGTGGATGCGTGCTGATCTATCAGCTGTAATCGCTGCCTGACGGTGCCTGTTACCGACAGACAGACAGACAGACAGACAGACAGACAGCCTGGCCAAGTGGCTGTAATCCCCGATATTTATCCATCTGTTAGCGGAGACTGTGCTGGGAGAGTTTTACCAAATCCATCGATTCCCAAACCGCTCCTTCCCAAGGTGTTTGCTGAGCAGGTCGGTCCCAGTCACGCAGCAGCTCTCAGCTGGTCAATAAATGGTGATTCCAGTGGGGGCAAGGGAAGGAAAGTGAGATCGCGAATGGTTTGTGTTCTGCAGGGTCGGACACTGCCAGCCACTGCTCCTGTGCCTCGCCCAGGTGTCAGTGCAAGGCGCAGTGCAGCCCACGGAGGCTCCTCACCTGCGCCGCTCCGTCCTCCCCCGGCGAGCGTCGGCTGCGGCTTCTGCTGCCCCCTGTCCCAGTCCTGCCTCCAGCCTCACCTGCAGGGTCCTGCAGGGACCTGCAAGGGCTTCCAGGAACCCCAGGAACCCCCAGGGACCTGCAAGGGCTTCCAGGCACCCCCAGGGACACGAAAGGATTTCCAGGGACCTGCAGGGCCCTACAAGGGCTTCCAGGAACCCACAGGGTCCTGCAGGGACCTGCAAGGACCTCTGGGGACCCGAAAGAGCCTCCAGGCACCCTCAGGAACCCACAGGGTCCTGCAAGGACCTCCAGGGATTGCAAAGAGCCCCCAGGGACCTGCAAGGGTTTCCAGGAACCTGCTGGGACCTGCAAGGACCTCCAGGGATTGCAAAGAGCCCCCAGGGACCTGCAGGGACCTCCAGGAGCCCACCAGGACCTAAAGGACCTCTGTTCCTTCCTGGGCACCCCCAGGGACCTGAAAGGATTTCCAGGGTGCCCAGCACTCCCAGTGACCCCAGGGTTTGGACCTCAGGGATGCCCCAGCCTGTCCTGGGACAGCAAGGACCTTTGGGGATCGTGTTTCAGAGCATCCCAGGAACAAATCCAGAGTTTGTTTCTGCAGACGGTCTCCAGCGTCTGCTCGCAGTTTGCTGTTTCTGCAGAAATTTCTGGCAGGGAACTTGTTTGCTTGGATCCTCACAGTTGTTTTGGTAAGCATATTCTGTCCCTTGACAGGCCCCTCTTGGCAAATATTTCAAATTCCTGTCTTTCTCTTTTTACATTTTAGCTTTTTCTCGGGGTTTTTAGCTGCAGCTCTGTGTTATTTCTAAGAATGGCTCTAATTGTCGCTATAGGGTTGGCACAGAATTCCTCCTCTTCCTGCAGGATACCCAGGAGATTGTGGCTCACACTAATGAGGGAGGAAGTTTCCAAAAAGCTGGAGGGAAATAGGCAAAAGCCAGCCTGGTTATCACTCATTTTTGTAGGAAGTGAAATTCAAAAATTCAGAATTTTCAAAATTTTTCTTTTATGGGCCCTAAATCAGGATTGCAAGCAAAACTCACATTTTATTTAAATATTGAAAATTTGTAGCACTGAACTTTAACGTTTTAGCATTTTGCAGTGTGGGGGGAACTGCAGCTCTGGATAGAGTTATTACAGGTAAGAACGTCTCCAGAAAGGAGAATGGAGTTGGTACGGAGCATCTCCATACAGAATAATAGAACAGGTGAATGGGTACAGGTGCAGAACGTCTCCAGAAAGGAGAATGGAATTGGTACCGCCAGCCTGGTTACAGAATAATAGAACAGGTGAAATTCAAAAGGTGCAGAACGTTCCAGAAAGGAGAATGGAATTGGTAAATCAGGATCTCCATACAGAATAATATTTTATTTGAATAGGAAAATTTGTGCAGAACGTAACCAGAAAGGAGAATGGAGTTGGTACAGATTATCTGGAACACAGAAGGTGTGGAATAGGTGAATAGGTACAGGTGCAGAACGTCTCCAGAAAGGAGAATGGAATTGGTACAGATTATCTCCATACAGAATAATAGAACAGGTGAATGGGTACAGGTGCAGAACATCTCCAGAAAGGAGAATGGAATTGGTACGGAGCATCTCCATACAGAATAATAGAATAGGTGAATAGGTACAGGTGCAGAACGTCTCCAGAAAGGAGAATGGAATTGGTGCAGAGCATCTCCATACAGGAGGATAGAACAGGTACCGGTACAGAATAGGTACAGGTACAGAGTGTTGATAGGGAAATGCAGGGAAGAAGTTAACAGGGATGGAAAGCTTATCAAATTTTATTCAAAATATTAGTCTTTCAGTATATTTGGCTGAAAATAAAGAATTTTGAGAGAACTGAAAACAAGGCTTTATCACAGAAGAGCAGGTAAAATTAAGAATATCAGCTAGTTGTAGCTCTTATTTTTCCTTTAGATGTAAAATGCTGGTTAATTGTGACACAGAGTGTAATTGGGAAACTCTTATAAAATACTTACATGTAATTATTTTTATTAAAACAAGAAGCAAAGTAGCAACTGCAGAGGATTTTTCCTAACTTTGTGCAGCTGTGAGGAAACCGGTGCGAGGAGGAATGCCTCAGTTTCCCCCGCTTGGCACAGGTAAAGTAAAACCAATCCCTGGGAGCGCCATGTGATTCCAACCAGCGCTTTTAGAGCGTTCTTCGGGCAGAACACCCGCCGAGTTTGGTGGTTTCAATGAACAGGTGTCGGGTGTTGTCTTTAATAAGCAGGTGTGAGGTTTGGGAGGCGTTTGAGCTGCAGGTGCTGGGCGTGGCCGTGATCGCTCCCAGGTGCGGATTTTGGGGCGCTCCCCCCACCCTGCCGGGGCTGGGGCTGCTCCCGGGGCGGGACAGGGGCAGGAACGGAGAGGAATGGGCAGGAACGGAGAGGAATGGGCAGGAATAGCCAGGAGCAGGGTGGGACGGAGCCGCAGGGCAGCGCTGACATCAGCGCGGGGAGCGGCGTGAGCGGGACGGGCGGGACTGCGCCGCTCCTTTCGGCCCGTTTGAGCCCATTTCGGCCCGTTTCAGTCCATTTCGGCCCATTTCAGCCCATTTCGGCCCGTTTGAGCCCGCCTGGGAGCCAGCACGGAGTTTTCCCCGGGGTCACTGAGGCAGCGCCTCTCCCTGCAGCGCCTCCGGAGCGAGCACAGACCGCGCACAGAAAGTTCAAACCAGAACTTTTCGGCCCGTTTCGGCTCATTTCGGCTCATTTCGGCCCATTTCAGCCCATTTCAGCCCGTTTGAGCCCACCTCGGAGCGCACAGGGAGCTTCCCGGGGTCACTGAGGCAGCGCCTCGGAGCGAGCGGAGCCGGAGCGGAGCCCAGACCGCGCTCAGAAAGTTCAAACCAAACTTTTCTCTTTGGCGCACGCTGGATTAGAAGTGTTGGGCTTCTGGCCACGGGACAGCACAACTCCGGGGCTTGCTGCGCGCTTCTGCGAATTTTCCTGCGGTCACGGGAGCTTACTCGGAGTTAAATGAAGATACCGAGGGGTGAAGCAAGAAAACAACGCTTGGAGGGTCTGGAAGGATATTTTGCCAGCACTGAAGGAATGGACCTTTTGAACCTGCGTGGAAAATGCCCTTTTTGATACCGAAAGTCGCAAAGGAAAACTTATGACTGGAATCTCACAGGAGTTTGAGTTCAGCTGTACTTTTAGCCTTCCATAGACCATGGAGAGCTTGTTATCGCTGCTCTGTTGCCATTATTCTTTGCTGATTTTATTTCAGCAGAAATATCAGGTAATGCTCTGCATCCCCTCAGTATTGAGGGGCGCTTGGGCTCCTCGCAGCAGGTTTTGCCTGGCCGTGTCTCACTGTGTGATGTTTTGTGTGCAGGTGTACGGGAACCATTCCCAGCTCCCCAGACACCCAGGTAAGGAATGCTCTGCTTCCTATTTGTGGCAATGTGCTCGAGTGGTTATTGGTTTTTTTTGCAGTTTGCGGGGTTTTTTAAATTTCCTTAGTAGCCCCAAAGAAGCTGAGCCCATGTTTGAGTGCCAGCCTGTATTAAAGATGTGATATCCAAAGTGTCAGAGTGTCCCAGGCGATGTGAATTCAGCCCCCCACCCCCTGAATATTCTAGAGAGAAACATATTTGGAGAAAAATGCCTTGTATTTGATACGTGGGAAAGTCTTGATCCTCGCTTTTCTGAGCGTGAGTTTCTGAATCAAGTCCCTGCACAGACTGTTTCCCTTTCCCCCTCCACGTTCAGCATTTTTGGTTCAGTGCTGAACAGTTGGATGTGCCAGTTTGTACACTTCGCTGTTCCCTGGCGTGGCTTGGGCTCCTCTCCCCTCCTCCCACCTCACACTTGGGTTTAAATCAGGCACAGAGCAGATTAAGGATTTCTCATCTGTTTCCAATGTGAAAAAACTCCCTGAGAGCTCAGAAGGGTTTTGTGTGCAACTGCGGAATTCCTCTGTTTATAGAAATAGTTTAACCTCAAGCCTCATGGTGGTGTACAAGTACAGTTTTACTGCTTTGCCAGCCCCTGGGTTGCTTTTTTCAGCTTTAACCACATGTAATTATTCCCGAGTAAAAGGCAGAGCGATGGGGAGAGGCCACGTCTGTTGAAGGAGTAATTAATGGCGTCTGCTCCAGCAAGAAAATAGAGAGTCCCATTTCCTAAAAATGAGTGTCTGTGGCCTCTGGCTGGTGGAACAAAGGGGAAACCTGCGCCCCGAGTGGGGAGTCCCACGGGCTGGGTTGGGGTGCAGGGTTTGGGGTGCAGGGTTTGGGGTGCAGGGTTTGGGGTGCAGGGATGCTGCTGGGTTGGGGTGCAGGGTTTGGGGTGCAGGGATGCAGGGTTTGGGGTGCAGGGATGCTGCTGGTTTGGGGTGCAGGGTTTGGGGTGCAGGGATGCTGCTGGTTTGGGGTGCAGGGTTTGCTGCAGGGATGCTGCTGGGTTGGGGTGCAGGGTTTGCTGCAGGGATGCTGGGTTTGGGGTGCAGGGTTTGCTGCAGGGATGCTGGGTTGGGGTGCAGGGATGCTGCTGGTTTGGGGTGCAGGGTTTGCTGCAGGGATGCTGGGTTTGGGGTGCAGGGTTTGCTGCAGGGATGCTGGGTTTGGGGTGCAGGGTTTGCTGCAGGGATGCTGCTGGTTTGGAACCAGCCCTGGGGTCTCTCTGAGCAGGGTCACTGCCTGTGGAAGGATTTTGCATTCAGGGCAAACAGGTGCTTGATCCAGAGGTCTCAGCTGAGTTGGGGTTGCCTGGAATTTTTGGATTTTGTGTTTTGTGCTTGCTGTGGGTGCTCTGAGGCTGCAGTGCCCTCGTCCTGTCAGTGCCAGCTGTGCCCTTCTCTGCCCTCCAGGCACCCAGAGGAGATGGAGAAACACAGAACCCCATTTCTCTCCCATTTCCCTCCCAGTTCCCTCCCATGGGACACCCCCATCTTATCTGCCTGTGCTCTGCTCCCTTCCTGAGGGAAAGCCTCTATGACAACGGCAAACACTGAGTTAGGTGGGCTAAGAATAGATCCTGAATTAATGAATTCAGTTATGAATCATTTGTTAGATATCTCTGCTGTGGCTGACTTTGGACGGGAGTCTGAGTAGTTCTTGTACCTTCACAAGATGCAGAACTTGGAGTTCTGTTTCCTCAGACCTGCAGTTGCTTCTTGTGAAGTTTAGCAATTTTATCAACTTTGCACTCAGAATAAATAATAGATCTTAGGATTTGTCACCTCAGAAACTGCACCATGAGGCTGGAGGCCATCAAAGTGCTCTCCAGGGGGGCATCGGCCACTTAACTGAAGTGTTTTCACCTTCCTATCCATGACACCAAACTCTGGTGTATCCAGGGCGTGACGAGGACAGAGCAAGGATCAAACAGGCCAAAGGGTTTGATCTGCAAGGCGAAGAAAGGTGTGGGATGAGCCACGGAGGCCAAGGGACAGCTCCTGGCTCGGGTTAATTGGCACATCAGGTGTGGGGAGGGTTTGCAGCGCCTGACACCCGAGCGGGGTTTGGCACTTTCCTGTCAGCTTCACCTCAGTCTCCTGAGAGATTGCTTGGCATGGAAAATGGTTGTAGGGCAGAGAACGAGAAATGTGGTGAGACACAAACCCTGGCTCCCTTTGTCCCTCTTGGTGTTGTCCCAGTAGTCTGGTGGGATGAAATGCCATCACGGTGCATCCATGGAAAAACTTCTGTAGCTATCACCTTCCCCAAACGTTCTTAGCTGTAGGACACGCTACATTTATTTCATCACATCTGATTAAATTAATTGGTTTGAAAATAAAGGGTTTCTTGCAGCAAGCAAGATAGTAAGAAGTTACAAGTCGTGTTTTTGTACACTAGTAATGCTGTACACTTAAAATAGAATTGTTATCTCAACAGAAAATGTGGTTGTGTTGGGCAGCCTGCTCCTGGTTAAGTCTGAGTGACCCCAGGTCCCAGAACCTGTTCAAGCTCTGGTCAATCAGCCTGTACAGACAGAACGGCACTGGGAACCTGCAGGAGCTGGCTCTGGCAGCTTGTGCAGCTGCTGGAAGGGAGAATTGCAGGAAAACAAAAGGTTCCCATCAGCCCGAGAGGGGGTTCTGGTTTGGGGTGCTGGGGAAGGTTCTGGGCTGTCCCCACTGCTCCAAACCTCAGGAAAATCTGGAATTACTCTGGAATGACTCCAGTGGATGCTGCCACATTCACCAGCAGAGGTTCAGTCAGAGATTGTGACACGTTTTAGGTGCAATTAGAAGGAGAATCAGCTGGGATTTAGAAGCAGGTTTTCTGCAGTGGTTAATCAGTGATAAGCTTTAATCTATTCTGCTGCTTTGATTTATGGCCTCGCTTGTGTGTCACGCTCAATTTACATGAAATATTTTGGTTTACTTAACCCTTCGACCTCTTTTATGGTTATTTTCTGTGGAGATTTGTTACACACCTTGTTGCCCTTTTAATTTAATAATCTCCTGACCTGTGTTTCTTGAAAGGGTTCAAAGTCCTGGCATCAGCCTCCCACTACTGGCCCCTGGAAGATGTGGATGGCATTCACGAGTTCCGGGACACCAACGGAGGTACCAGAGCCTCCCTGGCCGTGGCAGTGGCTCAGCTCTGTGCCTGGTGCAGGAGGGCAGCAGGACATGGCAAAGGGTTTGGCCTCTGTAGCTCAGAGGTTGGGGATTTCCCCCAGTTAATGCTTTTGCAGGGCTCCGATAGCCAAATGATGCTGTATTTGTGATTTCTGATTTTCACGGAGTATTCTCCGAGGTTTTATGGGCTGGGTGTGCATTGCTGAGGTTATAAAGAGAGGAGGTTTATGATCCAAAGAGCCATTGAGATCACACTGTTATTGGCTGGTTTGGGCGTGCACAGCGTGCCCAGGGCACTCGGGGTCCCTGGCACTGCCAGCAGGGGAGAGAGGGCTCTGCTTTGATGGGAATTGAGGGGGCTCTGCTGTGGCTGGGACCGAGGGGGCTCTGCTGTGGCTGGGACCGAGGGGGCTCTGCTGTGGCTGGGACCGAGGGGGCTCTGCTGTGGCTGGGACCGAGGGGGCTCTGCTTTGATGGGGACCGAGGGGGTTGGGGATTGAGGGGCTCTGCTTTGTTTGGGGCTGAGGGGGGCTGTGGCTGGGACCGAGGGGCTCTTTGGTTGGGACTGCTTTGTTTGGGATTGAGAGGGGTCTGCTTTGGTTGGGACGGAGGGGGCTCTGCTTTGTTTGGGATTGAGAGGTCTCTCCTGTGATTTTGGGGGGCGTTCACTGCCCGAGCTCCTCAGGCTCTTCCAACCTTCATGCAGCTCTACAGAAAGAAATGAGTGAGAGGTGTCCCGATGAGAGCCCACATTTCTCCTGTCTGCCTTTGGGAGTTTCCTTATTGCAGCGTGAGCTGATAGAAGTTAAATTCTTTTTCCAGCTGGGCAAAATCAGGAGCGATTTGCTGAGGCAAAGCTGTCCCTGACGAGCCAGGGTGGGGACTGCGGGACCCAGGGAACGGCATTTGTGCTCCTGGGGATGGAGGTGCAGCCCCTGGGTGTCCCCCTGGGCTCTGGGGGTGTCCCTCCCTCCCTCCCCAGCACTGTGCTGAGCTCTGCCCCTCTGAGTGTCAGGGTCCCCAGGACTCTCAGGAGATGGTTTTGCCCTGTGACACCTTGGCCAGCTCCAGATGTGCTGATCCCCAGAGCCCCCCAGCGTTCCCCAAACCTTCTGCCAGAAATGGCAATATCAGTCTCTGATCTATGAACATCCAAACCCCTTCATTGGAGAGGCGTTCAAGTGTTTTCAGCCTAAACTTTGACCTCCTTCCACAACGTTTCTGAAAGGAATGGAATTGCCTGACCAGAAATAGATCTGGGCAATATTCTGCTTCCCTTAGGAGCTGATGGCAGCATTCCTACTGACTGCAAGAGAATAATAATTTGGCTTACAGGAGTTGCCACATAGGTTCTCTAAAAGTATGTTAAAGTAATTTTCTGACCCTGGACTCCTCGTGGTTTCAAAAAGAGTGGGGTGCTCCATATCTAGCACTGTCTTGGCAATCACATTACAACCAAGCTGTTTTGAAAATTATATATATATATAAAATACAACTCTTGGAAAAGGACAATTGATGTTAGATTGTTTCTCAAATTTTGTTTAATTTTACTCCAGCAAAATTCAGAAATATTTCAGTGCCTTGGAAGAGAGAAGCAGAACAGACAAAGTTCCCGGTGCTGCCCACCTTCACTTGCAGGGAAGGTTCTGGCTCACAGGAGCAATCTCTTTGATTCCTATTGCAGCACGGTGATAAAGAAGTTTATAAATGGGCCATCTGCAGCACTTTGCTGAACAAACTGGGTGGGTTTTTTCTTGCAGTTACTTGCAGGGGACCTCAGTAGCCAGAGGTTTGTCTCTGCAGTGCAGCTCTGGCAGCGCTGAATTCTCTGCAGTGCTGCCCTGGCTGGCTCAGATTCCTCCCCCTTGTTTCTGTTGTGCCTTATCAGACACAGATATCATTTCAGCTGCCTCCAGCGGAGGTTTTATCTTGCTGATAGTTCACTTTGATATACAAGAAAAGTGTTCTTTATTGTTGTAATCTACTGCAGGTGACAATTTGCTTGGTGCGGGCTCCATTCTGATTACACAACTCTTCTGTTTATTGCAGAGTCTGCCTTGTTTTTCCGCTCATCATATCATGCAATTATTTTCATTCCATGTTTCTCCTCTTAAATCCTTGAAGCACCATGATCTGTCTGTCACGTTAATCCATTTTATTTGTTGAAGTTATTGTGTGTGAAGCCAGATTTATATCTCTCAAAGCATTCGTGTGCTGAGAGTGTGGCAGCAAATTAATGCTTTGGAAATCTCAGCACTAGCAGCAATTGAAAGGAAACAATCAGCTCAAAATATAGCAAATGAAAAGAAAGTGGCCGTGCTCAGGTTTTTCATCTGGCCCCTTGATTGCCATGCATTTTTATCTGGAGGTTTTTGTGTGTGTTTTTCTTTTCCTAAGAGCATTTGTCTTTTTGTTCTGTGAGCTCAGTTGGTCTAAATGCCAAATCAATGTCTCGCCATCCACTTTCATGGGCTTTTCATCAGGCTTTATTTGCCTGCCCAGGGTAAACAATTACAGTGTGCAAGATACTGTTAAATTTTCAAAATCAGAAAAAAAAACAGAGAATAAAACCTTATGGTGAGACATAAAAAAGTTGGAGGTTTTCTGACATTTGGCTGGAGTTTTTTGTATTTTGATTTGTGCCCATTGCTCTGATCTGCTCTCTGGGCACAAATGAGCAGAGCCTGGCCCATCTCTCCATCTCCAGCTGGGTTTTTACAGATTTTTGTGCTCAGAACCTGAGGGAAACCTTCCTCCAGTGGCTCTGCCTTTCCCCGAGCAGGTGGAGCCCAGGGCAAATTTCAATCAGCAAATCTGTGATTTGTGCTGTGTGAGAGATATGAACTGGCCAATTCATTGCTGATGTGTTTATTCATTGTTTGCTCATTTGCTTGTTTTCTTTTGTTGTTCCACCCAGCTCTAAGAATCCACAACTTCACTGTGCTTCCTCCCCATAACTCTACCTTTGTAAATACCAATGACTCTGCCTACTCTAACTTCTCTGCAACTGTAGGTGAGGATTTCCTTTTTTTTGTTCTGCATTTCTCAGGCGTGGATGGTTCTTGTAACCTCGGATTCAGAGTGAACTCTGGGTTTGGGTTCAAGTGCTCGTGGGGTAAAAGGGTTTATTAAAAATTATTATTATTATTATTATTATTATTTATTTATTTATTTATTTATTTATTTATTTATGTCTTCACTGTCACACACTGCTGGAAAAGCAGCCCTGCAGTGTTACTTGCATTGCTGGAATTCTGGGAGAGGCATCCCCACGTGAATCCCATGGGAGGAAGGACCCCAGGGATCCTCCAAAACCTAAAAATTTAATATTGCTTAAAAGAAACAGAGGTGACATTTCAGAGGAACATATAAGAATAAACAGGTTTTTTTTTTCTTGTCTTTCAAGGCTGAAATGGAAAAGAAGCCCTCTGTTTTTCACTGGTTTATAATGGTTTTAGAGGGCACATTAAGAAAGACAAATGCAAGCAGATTGGCAGAGCCTGGGAGTGAGGTGTTGTCAGTCGTGACAACTTTGGTTAACATGATGGTTTGTTTTGTTTTTGTTTGTTTGTTTTTTTAATAGGAAGCGCACTTTTCTGTATATGTCCTTATATTAATTTTTTTAACATCCACACACAGAAACTGCCAATCCAGGCAGGAACATGGCAGATTGGAAAGCAGCTACAGCAGCTGAAAGTCCCTTAATTTCAGTAATTGCGTTTGTGCTGTGTGGCTGCAATTGAAATGGGACCTGGTGCCCACTGGGCCTTAGGCATTAACTCACATCAAACTGTCAGAAAAGCTGACCTGGGGAGAAGGATGGAAACGGTAAAACTGCTCACACAGTAACACTTTTATATTGCAATACTAAACCCACTATTTTTTACTCTCTAACAGTAAAAGTATGCTGGCAAATGGGAACTCTATTAATGATGAACTTCAAATGACCCTAATTCCTTCCAGTCCTCTCTTATCTGCTTTATAGACCATTTGCATAGTTCTCACATAATAAAGTGTGTTTAATTTGAACATTAGAGAGTGACACCCATGGCAAGGAAGTGCTGGGGGCACAGAAATGTGTTACCTTATGGGAACTTCCCTGCAGAGGGAATTTATAATGCAGGTGCCTTGAGAAGAGCTTGGAAATGCTTGATTTACCCCATAGTACACACATTTTTAAAAGGAACTAAATTTTATCTGTCAGTTAAAGGCAGGACTTGATGGTTTCTTCCTCAAAAGGAGGGGCAGATACCTGAAAGCTGATATTCAAATAAGGATTTGGGATGAGCTAAGAGAACACTGAAACATGCATTCACTGCACTCATTCAGAGAAGGAAAATGCTTCTTCTCATGCTGGAGCTCCCTCGGAGCAGCTCTCCTCAATGTTTTTCCAGAAGAAATTCTGAAGAAGGGTCCCAAACCCAGGGTTCTGAACCCTCACAGCCCTTGCAGAAATTCCATCCCAAGGATGGTGGGAACAGGGGATCCCCCACCAAAACCTGACATTGTCTGCTCAGAAACAGCGATCCAATATTCTCTGTTCTCTGCAGGCACCTCAGCCCAGCAGGAGGCTTTGGTTGGGATATTTGGTTGTGGTTTCCCATTGTCTGCCTTGCTGAAATGAGCCAGGACAAACGGGAGCAGCTCCCATCACCCTCTGTGGCTGCATCAGACCTTGGTGAGGTCAATAATGCAGCAAACAGAGCCCAGGGTTCTGTGCTGAGAGCGTTCCTGTGCTTCAGCTGGTGGGAGAGGAGCCACCGGCGCTGTTCTGTGGGGGGGAACGCAAGGAAACCACAACCAAATCAGTCGTTATCCCCATTGGGTATAAATCAGTCGTTATCCCCATTGGGTATAAATCAGTCGTTATCCCCATTGGGTATAAATCAGTCGTTATCCCCATTGGGTAAATCAGTCGTTATCCCCATTGGGTAAATCAGTCGTTATCCCCGTTGGGTAAATCAATCAGTCGTTATCCCCGTTGGGTATAAATCAGTCGTTATCCCCGTTGGGTATAAATCAGTCGTTATCCCCGTTGGGTAAATCAGTCCTTGTCCCCATTGGGTGTAAATCAGTCGTTATCCCCGTTGGGTAAATCAGTCGTTATCCCCGTTGGGTAAATCAGTCCTTATCCCCGTTGGGTATAAATCAGTCGTTATCCCCATTGGGTAAATCAGTCGTTATCCCCGTTGGGTATAAATCAGTCGTTATCCCCATTGGGTATAAATCAGTTGTTATCCCCGTTGGGTATAAATCAGTCGTTATCCCCGTTGGGTATAAATCAGTCATTATCCCCGTTGGGTATAAATCAGTCGTTATCCCCATTGGGTATGAATCAGTCATTATCCCCGTTGGGTATAAATCAGTCGTTATCCCCATTGGGTAAATCAATCGTTATCCAGTCATTATCCCCATTGGGTATAAATCAGTCGTTATCCCCATTGGGTATAAATCAGTCGTTATCCCCATTGGGTGTAAATCAGTCGTTATCCCCATTGGGTGTAAATCAGTCGTTATCCCCATTGGGTAAATCAATCAGTTGTTATCCCCATTGGGTATAAATCAGTCGTTATCCCCATTGGGTATAAATCGGTCGTTATCCCCATTGGG
The DNA here is from genome assembly GCA_024865655.1 of Emberiza elegans. Classification (NCBI taxonomy): domain Eukaryota; kingdom Metazoa; phylum Chordata; class Aves; order Passeriformes; family Fringillidae; genus Emberiza; species Emberiza elegans. Next base: position 57,821,423 of record JALJVW010000184.1, read on the forward strand.
TAAATCAGTCGTTATCCCCATTGGGTAAATCAGTCGTTATCCCCATTGGGTAAAGCAATTTTTCCAAGGCCCAAGGACACCCCAACAGAGGATGTCTGAGATCTATTTCTGGTTTTGAGTGCACCTTGTCAGGGATCTTTCATTGAGTTATTTTTCAGTGAAAACTGGAGTTTGATCACCAGCTTGCCCTTTCAAAAAATGAAAAAAAAAAAACTATTTTGTTACATTTTAATTGGTGAAAGGATTTATTTGCTAGCTCAGCCTAACATAGTAAGACACCTCTAGGAAGGGTCTGGCATTCCAAACTCTGCAAAGCATAAAGTTTACTCAGATTACTTAAAAATAATAATTTTTGGGTGTATGGGTTCTGTCAGTCTTAGTTAACCACAGAGCTGAGTGGATATGAGTGCAATATTTACAAACTTGAAATAAAAGCGGTGTCTGTGGGGTCTTTAAAAATACAACAAACCACTGACAAATGGAAACAAAGAAACTGAACACACAAAACTGGCAAACTGGAACAGAAACACCAAAAAGGAAAACAAACACAGAAAGTGACAAAGCCATACAGTTGGACCCAGATAAACATCTGAGCTATAGCAGCCTGTTAAAATCACTTTTCCGGGAAGTTTTCCTTTGTGTGAATGTTAAACTGGATTCTGCTTTTGCTTTAGATATTGTAGAAGGGATGGTGAACAAAGGGATTTACGTCACTGAAAAGAAAGGAGTCACCTTTCTCTTCTTTGGAAGCTACAGAAATTCCTGCATCAGTAATCCAGAGGCTTGTGGGCCTGAAGGTGAGGAACTCATTCATTGTGATTGACTTTTGCTGCCAAACTGTTATTCAATAATCATTGTTTCTTTCCTCCTTAGAATGATATCTAAAAATGAGGCTTGACGCTTTGTTGACTTCTAAGACAATCGAGTGTAGATTGCTGAAAATTCAGTCTTTTCTAGCTGCAAGTTAAATTAGAACTGGAGCTTTGTTGATTTTAAAAATGCTGTCCTGGTTTATGCCAGCAGATGATCTGTGCTCAAAGGCATTCCCACTGCCTGTGCTCTGCACGCTGGAAATCTCAATTGCACTCGGTTTTTTCATTCAGGTCTCCTCTCCCTTGCTTTCCTCAGGGGTGACATTTTCCTTCTTCTGGAAGACCCAGGACCAGCAGGCCAAGCTTCTCCCCGCCTCTGGTGGCCGAGTGATCTCCAGCGGTTTCAAAATCTGCTCCAACGAAGGCGAGGGCTCCGTGGAGTTCTACACCCGGGGCAGTGCCATGATGAAGTGGAAAGCAAGCTTCAGCCCACCAGGTAAAACTTCTATCTTTAACAAAGCCCAATTTCTTTGTTGCATTTTGCTTTATTCCTGCAGACAGAGGTGGTGAGAAGAGCACAGCTCCAGGAGAGAGAAGGGGGTGTGCAAAACCAGCTGCAGAGCTCTCCGGGGGTGGGCAGGGAGGGGTAAGGTGCCCAAGGAAAGCAGCGATGTTCAACAGAACACTTGCCATGGCCAGCAGCCCTGGGGCCCAGCTTGCAGAGGTGTCTGGAGCGGTCCTCATTGACTCCTGTGGTTCTTGCACGTCTGGGTGGGAACAGGAGCAAGGAATCAGATTCATCCCTGGCAGCTCCCAGGGCACCCCAGAGCTGCTCTCGGCTGAATTCAGCCTTTATTTGGAAACCCTCTGACTGCTCTTTGGTGCCTTCACGATTCTGTTTTGTTGAGTGCCAGGTTTCCTGTGCCAAGCCATAGCATTAATAAACATTTTGGTATATCACACATCTCACTGCTTCTGTCTAAACTGTGCCTTGCTGGGGAGCACTAACATCTACTGACTGGAACAAATGCTGGTCTTCCAATAATGCTAATGGCATTCCATAAATATTTTCTGGCCCTAATTTGACTGCCTGTACATTGTTAAAATAGGACTCACGGCAGCAGTTTCATAAACCTTAATGAATCAGTTCAGAAATCTTCTTTTAAGAGAAAAGCTGCAAATGGAAAGAATAATTCACACGTTTGTGGGTTATCCAGTCCAAGTGAAAATGAATATTGTGTTTTCTGCCTCTCAAGCATAACAAGGGAACGGTGAGAAGTGGTTTATGTGCTTGTTCCACAGCTCTTGCAGTCCTTGTGCTGCTCTCTCTGGGCTGGGTGTGAGGCGGGAGTGAAGAGCCCTCAGATCTTGGCCAGCAGCACCCAGCAGGGGGAATTTATGGAGCTGCAGTGGGCCCAGGTTCAGGCAGGGCTGGGGGCATCCTGCCAGGCATGGGCTTCCCCAGGGGGGTGAGCATTCATGGGCACAGCACCAGCATTCCGTGGCTCACCATTGGCCTCCCTGGCAGCTCCATGGCAGGGAGAGTCCAGCAGGGAGCTCTGGATGGAGCTGCCCCCAGCCCTGCTGAGCCTCTGCTGCCTTGCAGGTCCCTGCTGGACCCAGTTCTGGGGGCTCTGGATGGGGCTCTGGGGCTGCTCCCAGCCCTGCTGTGTCTCTGCTGCCTTGCAGGTCCCTACTGGACCCAGTTCTGGGGGCTCTGGGGCTGCTCCCAGCCCTGCTGAGCCTCTGCTGCCTTGCAGGTCCCTACTGGACCCAGTTCTGGGGGCTCTGGGGCTGCCCCAGCCCTGCTGAGCCTCTGCTGCCTTGCAGGTCCCTGCTGGACCCAGTTCTGGGGGCTCTGGGGCTGCTCCCAGCCCTGCTGTGTCTCTGCTGCCTTGCAGGTCCCTACTGGACGCAGTTCTGGGGGCTCTGGATGGGGCTCTGGGGCTGCTCCCAGCCCTGCTGAGCCTCTGCTGCCTTGCAGGTCCCTACTGGACGCACGTGCTGTTCACCTGGCGGTCGAGGGAAGGCCTGAAGGTGTACGTGAACGGCACGCTGAGCACCACGGACCCCGAGGGGAAGGTGTTCTATGACTATGGGGATGCCAGCCCTGACCTGCTGGGAACAGAGGGGGCAGCCCCGCGCTCCGTCAGCGGCGCCTTCGACGAGTTTGTGATCTGGGAGAGGGCGCTGAGCCCGCGCGAGGTGCGCCAGTACTTCACTGCTGCCGTGGGTGAGTGGGGCTGGGTGTGCCTGACGCCCGTGAGAAACGGCTGCTCGCTTTTCACAGCTTGTGTTATAAATGAATTAGCCAGTTTGATTGATGAGGATTTATTCCACAATTAAAATACAGTTGTAAAAAGGCCAAAGATCAGCTCAGCGCTGAGCCCAAGGTGCGCCAGTGCTTCACTGCCGTTGTGGGTGAGTGGGGCTGGGACAGAGCACCTATGAGAAATGGCTGCTCACTTTTCATAGTTTGTGTTATAAATGAATTAGCCAGTTTGATTAACAAGGAGAATTTTTTTAGTATTGAAGTACAATTGTAGAAAGGCCACAAACAAAGATCAGATCGCACATGGTGCACCAGTGCTTCACTGCCGCCATGGGTGAGTGGGGCTGGGGCAGGGCACCTCTGAGAAACGGCTGCTCACTTTTCATTGTTTGTGTTATAAATGAATCAGGCAGTTTGTATTTTAATACTGAATAAATTCTCCTTATTAATCAATCGTAAAAAGGCCACAAGCAAAGATCAGATGGGTGCTGAGCCCACTTGAGGTGCACCAGTACTTCACTCACTGCCATGGGTGAGTGGGGCCAGGCTGGGCAGGGCTGGATGTGCCTCCTGATGCCTGTGAGAAATGGCTGCTTGCTTTTCCTAGTTTGTGTTATAAATGAATTAGCCAGTTTGATTGATAAGGATTTATTCCACAATTAAAATATGACTGTAAAAAGGCCACAAGCAAAGATCAAAGCGTGTGAGGTGTGCCAGTGCTTCACTGCCGCTGTGGGTGAGTGGGGCCAGGCTGGACAGGGCTGGGTGTGCCTCACACCTGTGAGAAATGGCTGCTCACTTTTCATAATTTTCAATCATTAAAAAGTTTATAGTGCTCTGGTCATGGTGGAAAAAATGCTTTTGCATTTGGCTGCTGTGTCTTTGACAGCAATGGAGGGTTCCTATAGCCCTGTCCAGCTCCAGCTGCCGTTAATCACCCTCTGTGATTAATGCAGCGCCACAAGAGCGTTCTGCTGCCAAAGCCCAGAGCAGCAGATTTTCAGATTGCCCCAGTCCATCGATATGTGTGCCCTGTCCCACTGCCATGGGGGATGGCTTAAACAAACACAGGGAGAGCTCTTTTTAAGCCCGTTTTAGCCCCTGGACCCCTGTGGGCCCCCAGCACTGCCCTCTGACAGACTGGGAGGGTCCTGAGCCGGGCTCTGCTCCCTCTCCTTCCCTCTGGGCTGTGCTGGGGGTCTCTGGGCCCAAATCTGATTCTGCACATCACTGCTGGGAGCTCCAATCCTGCTAATTCTGGATTTTTCCAGAGCTGTGCAGAATTCTGCCTGCATCCCACCCTTAATCCTTGCTGGTTTTCAGGAGGCTGCTCCCAAACTCCTTGATTTGTGCCTTGAGGTGTTCATGCCATGAGCACCTGTGACTTTACTGCCATTTCCATGGCATTAATTGCTCTGTTGATGGGTTTTTCTCCTAAACTCCTAGCTCCACAGGTTTTTCAGCATCATGTGGAACTATCGGGATGCTGTGAGAAACAAATGTATGCCTCTTAATTGAAAGTGAAGCTGGATGTGTATTTTCCAGGGGCTTAGCAATTCAAATGTAAAGGGATGCCAGGTATATATTTTTTTAATTAGACAGAAGAAGTCCAAGCCAACAATGTTTTAATGTGATCAGGTGTTTTGGAGCACTTGGGAAATGTGGCAATTTAATTTTTGGCTTTTCTCTTTAAAATAATAGGCTGATTGGATTTTATGAAATTTCCCACTTAATGTATGAAATTAGAATATTCTCAGAGGAAGCAATGGCTATTACAATAGTAATGAACATAGGTAGAAAGGATATGATATCTATTTATTGATTTTGGGGGATTTCTAGCAGGGTTGAAGCAGGGTAATGTGCTTTGACATAAGCAAATAGAGCAGCCTGGTTTTTAATTGAGTGAATGTTCATGTTCCTTTTGGATCTGAGAGAGAAATGGGTCCTGTGGGTGCAGCTAATGTTGGATTGCACTGAGATTCCACACCCCTGGCAAATAATAACTCTTGGTCAGATGTAGATTAGAAGACAATTTGATTCCTCTATCACAAATGACTAATAAATCCCTTATCACAGAAAGGAATCAATGTTTTTTAAATGGAGCAACTGAAAGCCGTCCAGAATGGAGTTTATTCTCTGTCTTGACAAATCATTTCTGCCATGCTCATATGGTCATTTTCAGCACCATTTCTACCCCTGCTCTTCCATGTGAGGGTAACTCAGTTTTGCTGCAAGCACTGGGAGTATTTCCCTGGCTTTGGATTTTCAGATCTCAGATAGCACAGATTTCTGATGGGAAAAGCCTTTCTGCGCTTGCCCCTGTGGGTGTGAATTTATTTTGCTGGGGCAATCCAGCCTCGAGATCTGAGCCAGCTCCAGCAGCCGGGATGGGAGCTGGGATTGACCCTGCCTTTTCCAGGGTCCCAACAGTCCCAGCCCAGTTTGTCTCACACACAGAAGTTAAACAGATCTTCCATGACGTTGTCAGAGCTGGCCACGGATTATTATTATCTATTTTTATTTTATATTATCTATAATTATCTATTTCTGATAAGGCAGAGGATTTAAAATAACCCCAAACCCTAAAGAATTCCTGTAAATGTTGGGGAAGGAGCTGGAGGAGAACGATGGATGTCAGTGTTGTAACTGTACCACTGACCTTTTTTACTGAGATATAACACTTGAAATTTCCTGTTTGCAAACAAAGATTTAAGTATGTTAGACTTCAACTACTGCAGTGCTCATCTGTAATACGATATTGGAATAGAACTGATGAGAGAATCAGAAAATTATATTTTTAAACAAGGCTGTGTGGCTACAGTACTGGAAAGAAATAAAATCCACAGAAATCTGCTGCTTTCAGTTGGAACTGATCCAGCCTGAGGTGGGAATTTATATATAAAATTATGCATCTGATATAAAAATTCCAGATTTGTAACAGCCTCATTTGTGTTCGTATTTCCCCAGGTGTGCAGGTCCTGCTCTCTTCAACACTCCCCTGGTCTCTGGTGACAAGCACGACAAGCCCCGTGGTAGGACAGAGCTCGGACTCTTTTCCATAATGGCAGAATGTGCATAAATCAGAGTTACAGACCCTGCTCCCTGCCTGATTTCTGTTAATGGCACTAATTTTCATTCCCAATTATAAGTGATTTTGGACATGCATGGGTGGAAGTTTTAGCCACTGTGGGAAGGTGGGAACACAAAGGAAATTCCCTGCTAAATAAAATATTTGCTACATTAAAAAGTGAAAAAAAAGTAGCAACTTCTGAAGTATTGCTATTAACTTTGAAAATGCAGGAGGCTAAAACCATTTTGGTGATGTTCCTTTTTTCCTGAAGTACTGCTATTAACTTTGAAAGTATAGGAGGCCAAAACCATTTTTTAATGTTCTTTTTTTTTTTTTTTTTTTTTTTTTTTTTTTTTTTCCTTTTTTTTTTTTTTTTTTTTTCCTTTTTTTTTTTTTTTTTTTTTTTTTTTTCCTTTTTTTTCCCCCCTTTTTTTTTTTTTTTTCCCCCCTTTCCCCCCCTTTCCCCCCCTTTTTCCCCCCCTTTTTTTCCCCCCCTTTTCCCCCCCTTTTTCCCCCCCCCTTTTCCCCCTTTTTTCCCCCCTTTTTCCTTTTTTCCCCCTTTTTTTTTTTTTTCCTTTTTTTTTTTCCTTTTTCCTTCCCTCCTTTTTTTTTACAGATAATTTGGGATATTCTGTGCTGAGTTGTGTCCATGCTGGCATGCAGTACAGATAATCTGGGATGTTCTGTGCTGATTTCTGTCCCTGCTGGGGCCAGTATGGATAAATTGGGATATGTTGTGTGTCTGCTGAGGGCAGTACAAATAATTTGGGATATTCCGTGCTGTTTCCTGTCCCTGCTGAGGGTAGAATGGATAATCTGGGATATTCTGTGCCGAGTTGTGTCCATGATGGAGGCAGTATGGATAACCTGGGCTGTCCTGTGCTAATTTCTGTCCCTGCTGGGATGCAGTATGGATAACCTGGGCTGTCCTGTGCTGATTTCTGTCCCTGCTGAGGCCATACAGATAACCTGGGCTGTCCTGTGCTGATTTCTGTCCCGCTGCAGCTCCCCACCGACGCCTACCAGCCCATCCTGGCGGCGCTGAGCCAGCACAGGGGCAGCTCCCCCTCGGCCCTCTCCCTGCTGGGGCACCTGCAGAACGTGTCCTCCAGCCTGCCCAGCAAAGCCCTGGCCCAGCACACGGCCCTGAGCCTGGCACAGGTGAGCGGGGCCCCCAGGTGAGTGCCCAGGTGAGCGGGGCTCCCAGGTGAGTGCCTAGGTGCTCCTGCAGAGCCTGTGATGTCCAGGGCAGCTTGGAAAGCCTCTGCTCACTGCAGACACCACCTGTGCAAGGAGCAGCAGGAGTTGAGCAGAGCTGAAACGTCTCTCTGAAGGTCTGAAATCTCCCTGGAGATGTCACTTTGTGCCTTGGCGCCCATCCTGAGCAAGGAAGGCACCGAGGGCTGGGTCTCCTCTCCCAAACAACACGGACAAGAGGAAATGGCCTCAGGTGGGGCTAGGGGAGATTTCTGCTGGATTTTAGGGAAAAATCCTTTTCTGAAAGGGTTTCAAGCACTGGGACAGCCTGCCCAGGGAGATGCGGAGTCTCCTCTGAAATGGGCTCAAGGAATTTGTTTTATCAAGCCAATGCACAGAGGGAAAAGCAAGCAGGTGTTTTCTGCAGTGTGGGCTGAGAATAACAGTGCTGGAAAGTGATGGGCTAACCCACTAACATAAAGTTATAACAGTGCTGGAAAGTGATGTGCATCTAATTCCCTGATTTCAGCAGCTGCCAAGCCGTTATTGCAGAAATCAGCTCTGGCCCCGCTGCTGATTGTTCCCCTAAGCCTGAGGGTAATTCCAGAGTGACAAGGGCACTTTACTCAGACAAAAAAATACAAACAAACCTCCTGAAAACTACAGGGACAGCAACTGAGAGACTGCGTTAAAAGCTTAGCATTTGCAAACTCTAAAGCTTGGATTTCACGGATCACAGTTTAATATGCAGCAAAAGCCCTCCTGAAAAGCTTTAATTCATTGTTTCCTTTGTTTTCCCGGAATATTTTCCGTGGGCTCTGGCTGCAGAGGGAGCAGCATCCTGCTCCCACATCACTGCAGTTCCTGTCTGGGGCTGCTCTGTGTGCCACCACAGCGATTTGCAGGCAGAAATTGGGCCGTGATTATCTTTAGCAGAGCTATTTTGGGGCACAAATACGAGAGTCTGATCGTACAGAGCAGCCCTGTCATTTGCCTGATTGATGTGGGGCTCTGCATTGTCTGCAGCTAATTCTGAGAGACAGCACCGAGCCTGCATGAGATTTTCTGTGCAGTTATCTCTGCCTGATTGTGTACGCCTCACAGCACCAGGAAATTTGATTTAAGTGATGTGCAATAAACTCTCTGATTACTGACACACGTTATAATGAATCGCTTCTGACAAGTCTGACTCGGGTTTGTTATGTGGTGTCTTCCACATCTCACTGTGGAGCTTCACTGCGTCCATTCTCTGAGGGCTTTTTAATGGATGAGTTGGAGCTGGAAATGGGGGTTTTCCTTTTTAATTTTCAGTGCAGCTTCTGTGCTCCCTTTTCCCCTTCCATGCCAGCGGGACTCCCCATCCCTGCTGGGACCCAGGCCAGGCTGGACAGGGTGGGACGAGATCAGTTCTAAGGCCCCTTGCAAGCCTCTGTGATTCTAGAGATGCCACCTGAGTTTGGGTGGAACAGGAGAACAATTCCTTCAGCCTCGGTGCGGGGTTAGCTCAGCTGTGCTGGCTGCCCCTGGATTTACACGGCGCTGGGAATGCCCATGAAGTCACTGTCACCCTGGGAAGGGACACAGAGCGCGCTGGGGGTGCTGGCAGGCACAGATGGAGCTGTGGCTGCAATGGGGCAGGCCTGGCACCTTAACATGAGCCCGAGAAAATCCTGGCTGAGGCCTGGGTCCGTGCCAGGAGATGTAGCTGGTCAATAAGCAATCGAGTTTTATTTGTCTTTCAGGCGTTTTTGAAAGCTATTGAAGACTTCCTGTTACTGTCTGACTGGATTGATGGACCAGAGGTAAGAGAAATGGGCTCAGAGTGGTGCTTTCCCTCAGCTGCACAAATCCACAGGATGGAAACAGAAATTATTGTCACTATTACTTCACTTGCTGGGACTTTTTGGCACTATGACTTGCTTTATCATCTGTCACTGATAAAATACCTGCAGGGTGAATCCAGAAATCTCCTGAGTTTTTTGCTTGAATCTTAAGAAAACACAGATTTCAGAAGAGAGAGCTTTTAAACAGAGAGAAGGAGAAGCTGAAGCACAGGGAGGTCTCATTGAAGCCTAAAATGCTTTTGAGGCAAAAAGGTGTCTAATTGATTTAAGTTCTTAGTGTCAGATCCTTGATCATCTCTGGTGTAAATGGATTTCAGATAAAACGGTTTCCTTTTCACTGAAACATGCATTAACTCTGAGATTTCATGAATCAAGTTTCAGCCTAGAGGGTTAAAGTTGCTTTTCTACTGAGGAGCATTTGAATAAAGACGAAAGAAAGGCTGAACTGCAGCGTCTCAGCTTGTGCTCTGAGAAAGACCTGGTACCAATCTTTAGATATGCGGCAAACACAGGGAGAGCTCTTTTTTAAGCCCGTTTTAGCCCCTGGACCCCTGTGGGCCCCCAGCACTGCCCTCTGACAGACTGGGAGGGTCCTGAGCAGGGCTCTGCTCCCTCTCCTTCCCTCTGGGCTGTGCTGGGGGTCTCTGGGCCCAAATCTGATTCCGCACATCAGTGCTGGGAGCTCCAATCCTGCTAATTCCAGATTTTTCCAGAGCTGTGCAGAATTCTGCCTGCATCCCACCCCTAATCCCTGCTGGTTTTCAGCAGGCTGCTCCCAAACTCCTTGATTTGTGCCTTGAGGTGTTCATGCCATGAGCACCTGTGACTTTATTGCCATTTCCATGGCATTAATTGCTCTGTTGATGGGTTTTTCTCCTAAACTCCCAGCTCCACAGGTTTTTCAGCGTCCTGTGGAATGCTGTGAGAAACAAATGTATGCCTCTTAATTGAAAGTGAAGCTGGATGTGTATTTTCCAGGGGCTTAGGAATTCAAATGTAAAGGGATGCCAGGTATATATTTTTTTAATTAGACAGAAGAAGTCCAAGCCAACAATGTTTTAATGTGATCAGGTGTTTTGGAGCACTTGGGAAATGTGGCAATTTAATTTTTGGCTTTTCTCTTTAAAATAATAGGCTGATTGGATTTTATGAAATTTCCCAGTTAATGTATGAAATTAGAATATTCTCAGAGGAAGCAATGGCTATTACAATAGTAATGAACATAGGTAGAAAGGCTATGATATCTATTTATTGATTTTGGGGGATTTCTAGCAGGGTTGAAGCAGGGTAATGTGCTTTGACATAAGCAAATAGAGCAGCCTGGTTTTTAATTGAGTGAATGTTCATGTTCCTTTTGGATCTGAGAGAGAAATGGGTCCTGTGGATGCAGCTAATGTTGGATTGCACTGAGATTCCACACCCCTGGCAAATAATAACTCTTGGTCAGATGTAGATTAGAAGACAATTTGATTCCTCTATCACAAATGACTAATAAATCCCTTATCACAGAAAGGAATCAATGGTTTTTAAATGGAGCAACTGAAAACCGTCCAGAATGGAGTTTATTCTCTGTCTTGACAAATCATTTCTGCCATGCTCATATGGTCATTTTCAGCACCATTTCTACCCCTGCTCTTCCATGTGAGGGTAACTCAGTTTTGCTGCAAGCACTGGGAGTATTCCCTGGCTTTGGATGTTTCTCAGATCAGATAGCACAGATTTCTGATGGGGAAAAGCCTTTCTGCGCTTGCCCCTGTGGGTGTGAATTTATTTGGCACAGGGCAATCCAGCCTCGAGATCTGAGCCAGCTCCAGCAGCCGGGATGGGAGCTGGGATTGACCCTGCCTTTTCCAGGGTCCCAACAGTCCCAGCCCAGTTTGTCTCACACACAGAAGTTAAACAGATCTTCCATGACGTTGTCAGAGCTGGCCACAGATTATTATTATCTATTTTTATTTTATATTATCTATAATTATCTATTTCTGATAAGGCAGAGGATTTAAAATAACCCCAAACCCTAAAGAATTCCTGTAAATGTTGGGGAAGGAGCTGGAGGAGAACGATGGATGTCAGTGTTGTAGCTGTACCACTGACCTTTTTTATTGAGATATAACACTTGAAATTTCCTGTTTGCAAACAAAGATTTAAGTATGTTAGACTTCAACTACTGCAGTGCTCATCTGTAATAAGATATTGGAATAGAACTGATGAGAGAATCAGAAAATTATATATTTAAACAAGGCTGTGTGGCTACAGTACTGGAAAGAAATAAAATCCACGGAAATCTGTTGCTTTCAGTTGGAACTGATCCAGCCTGAGGTGGGAATTTATATATAAAATTATGCATCTGATATAAAAATCCAATTTGTAACAGCCTCATTTGTGTTTGTATTTCCCCAGGTGTGCAGGTCCTGCTCTCTTCAACACTCCCCTGGTCTCTGGTGACAAGCACGACAAGCCCCGTGGTAGGACAGAGCTCGGACTCTTTTCCATAATGGCAGAATGTGCATAAATCAGAGTTACAGACCCTGCTCCCTGCCTGATTTCTGTTAATGGCACTAATTTTCATTCCCAATTATAAGTGCTTTTGGACATGCATGGGCAGAAGTTTTAGCCACTGTGGGAAGGTGGGAACACAAAGGAAATTCCCTGCTAAATAAAATATTTGCTACATTAAAAAGTGAAAAAAAAGTAGCAACTTCTGAAGTATTGCTATTAACTTTGAAAATGCAGGAGGCTAAAACCATTTTGGTGATGTTCCTTTTTTCCTGAAGTACTGCTATTAACTTTGAAAGTATAGGAGGCCAAAAACAATTTTTATAATGTTCTTTTTTTCCTTTTTTTCCTTTTTTTTCTTTTTTTCCTTTTTTTCCTTTTCTTTTTTTCCTTTTTTTTCCTTTTTTTCCTTTTTTTTTTTTTCCCCCCTTTTTTTCCCTTTTTTTTTTCCCTGTTTTTTTCCCCTTTTTTTTTTTTTTTCCCCCCCTTTTTTTTTTTTTTTTCCCCCTTTTCCCCCCCTTTTCCCCCTTTTTTTTTTCCCCTTTTTTTTCCCTTTTTTTTTTTTTTTTTTTCCTTTTTTTTTTCCTTTTTTTTTTTTTTTCCTTTTTTCCTTTTTTTTTTCCTTTTGGGATATTCTGTTCTGAGTTGTGTCCATGCTGGCCCAGTACAGATAATCTGGGATGTTCTGTGCTGAGTTGTGTCCCTGCTGGGGCCAGTATGGATAAATTGGGATATGTTGTGTGTCTGCTGAGGGCAGTACAAATAATTTGGGATATTCCGTGCTGTTTCCTGTCCCTGCTGAGGGTAGAATGGATAATCTGGGATATTCTGTGCCGAGTTGTGTCCATGCTGGAGGCAGTATGGACAATTTGGGCTATCCTGTGCTGATTTCTGTCCCTGCTGGGATGCAGTATGGATAACCTGGGCTGTCCTGTGCTGATTTCTGTCCCTGCTGAGGCATACAGATAACCTGGGCTGTCCCCCACCTGTCCCGCCTGCACCAGCCCATCCTGGCCCATCCTGGCGGCGCTGAGCCAGCACAGGGGCAGCTCCCCCTCGGCCCTCTCCCTGCTGGGGCACCTGCAGAACGTGTCCTCCAGCCTGCCCAGCAAAGCCCTGGCCCAGCACACGGCCCTGAGCCTGGCACAGGTGAGCGGGGCTTCCAGGTGAGTGCCCAGGTGGGCTCCCAGGTGAGTGGGGCCCCAGGTGAGTGCCCAGGTGAGTGGGGCCCCAGGTGAGCGCCCAGGTGCTCCTGCAGAGCCTGTGATGTCCAGGGCAGCTTGGAAAGCCTCTGCTCACTGCAGACACCACCTGTGCAAGGAGCAGCAGGAGTTGAGCAGAGCTGAAACCTCTCTCGGAAGGTCTGAAATCTCCCTGGAGATGTCACTTTATGCCTTGGCGCCCATCCTGAGCAAGGAAGGCACCGAGGGCTGGGTCTCCTCTCCCAAACAACACGGACAAGAGGAAATGGCCTCAGGTGGGGCTAGGGGAGATTTCTGCTGGATTTTAGGGAAAAATCCTTTTCTGAAAGGGTTTCAAGCACTGGGACAGCCTGCCCAGGGAGATGCGGAGTCTCCTCTGAAATGGGCTCAAGGAATTTGTTTTATCCAAGCCAATGCACAGAGGGGAAAAGCAAGCAGGTGTTTTCTGCAGTGTGGGCTGAGAACAAGGGCCGTGTCCCACTAACATAAAGTTATAACAGTGCTGGAAAGTGATGTGCATCTAATTCCCTGATTTCAGCAGCTGCCAAGCCGTTATTGCAGAAATCAGCTCTGGCCCCGCTGCTGATTGTTCCCCTAAGCCTGAGGGTAATTCCAGAGTGACAAGGGCACTTTACTCAGACAAAAAAATACAAACAAACCTCCTGAAAACTACAGGGACAGCAACTGAGAGACTGCGTTAAAAGCTTAGCATTTGCAAACTCTAAAGCTTGGATTTCACGGATCACAGTTTAATATGCAGCAAAAGCCCTCCTGAAAAGCTTTAATTCATTGTTTCCTTTGTTTTCCCCGGAATATTTCCGTGGGCTCTGGCTGCAGAGGGAGCAGCATCCTGCTCCCACATCACTGCAGTTCCTGTCTGGGGCTGCTCTGTGTGCCACCACAGCGATTTGCAGGCAGAAATTGGGCCGTGATTATCTTTAGCAGAGCTATTTTGGGGCACAAATACGAGAGTCTGATCGTACAGAGCAGCCCTGTCATTTGCCTGATTGATGTGGGGCTCTGCATTGTCTGCAGCTAATTCTGAGAGACAGCACCGAGCCTGCATGAGATTTTCTGTGCAGTTGTCTCTGCCTGATTGTGTACGCCTCACAGCACCAGGAAATTTGATTTAAGTGATGTGCAATAAACTCTCTGATTACTGACACACGTTATAATGAATCGCTTCTGACAAGTCTGACTCGGGTTTGTTATGTGGTGTCTTCCACATCTCACTGTGGATCTTCACTGCGTCCATTCTCTGAGGGCTTTTTAATGGATGAGTTTGAGCTGGAAATGTGGGTTTTCCTTTTTAATTTTCAGTGCACCTTCTGTGCTCCCTTTTCCCCTTCCATGCCAGCGGGACTCCCCATCCCTGCTGGGACCCAGGCCAGGCTGGACAGGGTGGGACGAGATCAGTTCTAAGGCCCCTTCCAAGCCTCTGTGATTCTAGAGATGCCACCTGAGTTTGGGTGGAACAGGAGAACAATTCCTTCAGCCTCGGTGCGGGGTTAGCTCAGCTGTGCTGGCTGCCCCTGGATTTACACGGCGCTGGGAATGCCCATGAAGTCACTGTCACCCTGGGAAGGGACACAGAGCGCGCTGGGGGTGCTGGCAGGCACAGATGGAGCTGTGGCTGCAATGGGAGCGGGCTCGGCACCTTAACATGAGCCCGAGAAAATCCTGGCTGAGGCCTGGGTCCGTGCCAGGAGATGTAGCTGGTCAATAAGCAATCGAGTTTTATTTGTCTTTCAGGCGTTTTTGAAAGCTATTGAAGACTTCCTGTTACTGTCTGACTGGATTGATGGACCAGAGGTAAGAGAAATGGGCTCAGATTGGTGCTTTCCCTCAGCTGCACAAATCCACAGGATGGAAACAGAAATTATTGTCACTATTACTTCACTTGCTGGGACTTTTTGGCACTATGACTTGCTTTATCATCTGTCACTGATAAAATACCTGCAGGGTGAACCCAGAAATCTCCTGAGTTTTTTGCTTGAATCTTAAGAAAACACAGATTTCAGAAGAGAGAGCTTTTAAACAGAGAGAAGGAGAAGCTGAAGCACAGGGAGGTCTCATTGAAGCCTAAAATGCTTTTGAGGCAAAAAGGTGTCTAATTGATTTAAGTTCTTAGTGTCAGATCCTTGATCATCTCTGGTGTAAATGGATTTCAGATAAAACGGGTTTCCTTTTCACTGAAACATGCATTAACTCTGAGATTTCATGAATCAAGTTTCAGCCTAGAGGGTTAAAGTTGCTTTTCTACTGAGGAGCATTTGAATAAAGACGAAAGAAAGGCTGAACTGCAGCGTCTCAGCTTGTGCTCCGAGAAAGACCTGGTACCAATCTTTAGATATGGTCAGAAACAATTCTGCCCAGTTCCTGGCCCCATCCTGCGGAGTGCTGAGCAGAGGCTGTGGGGCAGCCCTCCTTTGGCTGCTCCATAAACAGCATTTTGGGAATTGCACCCCATCCGCTCAATGATGAGCAGAGCTGGCTGTGGGGCAGCTCTCCTTTGGCTGCTCCATAAACAGCATTTTGGGAATGACACCCCATCTGCTCAATGATGACTGCAGCTGGCTGTGGGGCAGCCCTCCTGCGGCTGCTCCATAAACAGCATTTTGGGAATTGCACCCCTTGCTGCTCAATGATGAGCAGAGCTGGCTGTGGGGCAGCTCTCCTGCGGCTGCTCCATAAACAGCATTTTGGGAACGACATTCTGGGTGGCCTTGGTTTGGGTGACACCTTCTCCAGGGAGGGTGGGAGCCCCTGGGCAGGGCAGGGACCCCAGTGCCCCCTGGGCTGTGCTCAGTCCCTGCTGACCCCCGTGTGCGTCTGTCTGTCTGCTCACCCCTGTGTCCGTCCGTCTGTCCCCGCTCACCCCGTGTGTGTCTGTCCCTGCTGACCCGTGTCTGTCTGTCCCTGCTGACCCCGTGTCGGTGTGTCTGTCCCTGCTGACCCCGTGTCGGTGTGTCTGTCCCTGCTGACCCGTGTCTATGTGTCTGTCCCTGCTCACCCCGTGTCTGTGTGTCTGTCCCCGCTGACCCCGTGTCTGTGTGTCTGTCCCCGCTGACCCCGTGTCGGTGTGTCTGTCCCTCCGCAGAGCCCCGCCGTGCTCAGCAGCCTGATCCACACCATCGACACGGTGCTGGCTCACCTGTCCCTGCACCTGGAGGGGAACTCGCTGCCTCTGACCCTCGAGGGCTCCTCGCCCGTGGCAGGTGGGGCTGCACAGCTGGCACAGCTGGGGGGGCTGGCACGGCTGGCACAGCTGTTGGGGCTGGCACAGCTGTGGGGGCTGGCACAGCTGTGGGGGCTGGCACGGCTGGCACAGCTGTTGGGGCTGGCACAGGTGGGGCTGGCACAGCTGTTGGGGCTGGCACAGCTGGCACAGGTGGGACTGGCACAGCTGCTCCTCCCTGCTGAACCCCTGGGCCTGAGCTCTCCTTGCCAGCACAGGGTGCAGCTCCCCGTCCCTCTGAGGAATGCCAAAATGAGTTTTATTTGTCACTGGAGGTGACGGGCTCTGGCTGTGCCTGGGGTGGTTTGGGGAGGAATTCAGAGTTAAGCTTGCGTGTGAAGGGGTGAGTAACACTGTGCTAAAGGAGTTAAATAGAGTGAAAGGGCCTAGAGCTCATATGCAGCCCCTGGAGGTTTGGGTGCTGCAAAACCTGCATCTTTGCACTGGTTTTGCAAGAGACTGAAAATGATGGGAATAGTTTTGACCTTTTTGGAGAATTTTATTTTACTGCGGGTTAGCATCTCGGCACCTTAATTTGATCTGCATCTTTGGATGCTGCAGGTGTCAGAGGTGTTTAATGTGCAGGTGTCAGAGGTGCTTAATGTGCAGGTGTCAGAGGTGTTTAATGTGCAGGTCTCAGAGGTGTTTAATGTGCAGGTGTCAGAGGTGTTCAATCTGCTCTGGCTGCCTGCTCTGCCCTGTGAGCCCCCTCTGAGGGGTGAATGCCCCAGGCCCCCATGGCTCAGTGTGTGTCACACACTGGGTCTCAGGTGCAGGGCTCGGTGCCTGCAGCGCTGCTGGGGGGCTCTGAGCCTGCCCTGGGGTTTAATACAGGAATGCTGAAATGGCTGCAGCGGCTCGGGGAGGGCAGGTTGGGCACGCAGGGGGTGCAGGGGCTGTGTTCGTGCTGATGTTTCTGTCTGGTATCACACAGATTATGCTGTGGTCAAAATGCACCCTCAGAGCCTGAATGTGTCCCACTATCGATTCCCATCCCGAGGGCAGAGCTACATCTCCATTCCCAGTGAAGCTTTCCATGGAAAAGGTAAGGAAGAGATTAAAGAGAGCACCGGACCCGTGTGCACAGGGTATCCCAAAGTGATTTTGCTGTAGGAGAGCTTTTGGTTCACTTTATTTTGCCAGGTAACTGATTCGATCCCTGTGGATTGCACTGAGCCTGAGGAAGCAGCAGTGCTCCTGTCAGGCTAACGAGCAATTAATGTGGTACAGTTTTCATACTAATTGGATTAATATTGAATAATGGGGCTGAACTACAGAGACTGAAGCTATTTAATTCTGACACATTTTTACATCAGAGAAGCCATAATTTCATAATTATTCTTTTTAATTATCTGAACTGGTTATTTTTAAGAAATTCTAGGATGTCAGGTCAGGTATAACCTATCCCTTCGTGCAAAATTGGTCTTTTGTCTAAAATTAAACTGTAAAATGAGAGGTTTAAGCAATAGCAGCTACAGGAACAGAATGAAGATACAGACTATACTCGTGGCTAAAAGGCAGAACTCAGAAATCCATAGCTATGCAAAAATTTAAAAACCCCAAAAAGAAGCATGGCTAAAATCTGTACCTTTAGCCAAGACTCTAAAATAGCAATGTTAATTATCTGTGCTTTACTCAGAGGTTGAAGGAACCCCTTTACAAAAGCATCTACTTCCATTCGCAAATCTTTGAAAATGTGACTTGTGTGCCCTAAATTCCAACCCACAGAATTTACCCACCCAGAGGCTTTTCTGCAGTCACCTCTGGAGAGGGATGGTCGGTGCCTCCTCCATAAAGTGCAAAGTTAGCTGAAAATAACCTGCAGTGAGAAATCCTCTGCTAATTACTGACCTGTCTGCCTGCTTGGTGGTGACAGCTTTGTTTCTTTGCACTGGCAGGGGCTCTGGCTGCAGACTGCAAGTCCTCCCAGGTTTGAATAACTGTAATTGCAAACCAACCTGCAATGCCAAAAATAGCATGTGAGAGGAGTTTTTCCCTTTTCCACTTCTACAGCTCCTCACCATACAGCTTTTCTTTGATTTTCCAGAACATTGTCATGCTTTGTATCCTGAAATGATCCAGGGCATTAAATGTTTTACTCTTTTCCAGCTGAAGCTCACTTCTGAGCAATTTCAGCCTCCAGGCCACGCTTCTACACTGTCCAGATGAGCTAACCTAAAATAATCTGTTATTTCACCTTAAACAGCTGACACTAGAAATGCTTGGAACCCGACAAAAGGGACAGTGAAAGACATCTGTGTGGCTCACTCTGAGAGAGCACACATCTGTCTCTGAGTGCAGTAAATCACCAGGAATGTGGGCAGCAAACAGCACTGGGGCTGATGGTTTGGGTTTGCCCAGCCCCAGCCCGGGTGTGCTGGGGTGCCTGGAGCCCCTGGGGCTGCCAGGGGGCTCTGCTGGGTCCTGGCCCCCCTCCTGCTCCTGGGGGTTATAATCCACACTGATCAGTTAGCAGCTGGTTTTGGAGGTGCAGCACAGGCACCTCTGTCTCTGTTCCACCTGTGCTGTGCGGGGTGCTCACGCCTTGTCACCGGGCAGAGCCATCGGAGCCCTGCCAAAGCCAAGGAGGGCAGTGTCACAGGCATCTTTTATGGACAATCCTTGCTTAGGATTTTTTCCTCCTCCTGAGAGGCCTCAGGAACAAAATGCAAACAATGGTTATCTGCTGCTGTGGGATGCACCAGGTGCATCTGGGATTGGTCTCATGTGGCTCAGACAGAGAGTCTGAGCCACAAACCTTTGTTATCATTCCTTTTCTATTCTTAGCAAGCCTTCTGATGAAATCCTTTCTTCTAATCTTTTAGTATAGTTTTAATATAATATATATCATAAAATAATAAATCAGCCTTCTGGAACACGGAGTCAGATCCTTGTCTCTTCCCTCATCCTGAGACCCCTGTGAACACGGTCACAGGGCAGGGCTGTGCAAGGCAGGGCTCCCAGTGGACAGGGGCTGCAGCCTGGAAGGGCTCTCCTGCTTGGCACTGCTGCCCTGAGCAATAACCCTGTTGTGAGCAATAACCCTGTTGTGAGCAATAACCCTGTCCCCTCTCCCTGTTCTGAGCAATAACCCTGTCCCCTCTCCCTGTCCCCTCCACAGGCCATCACCTGTTGGGCCTGCTGTAACCCTGTCCACAACCTGTTCCCTCTCCACAGGCTGCATCACCATCGTGGGCTTGCTATACCACAACATGCATCACTTCTTTAACAACATCAACCCCGAGGACACCAGGTGAGTGCCTGAGCCCTGCAGCAGGTACCAGCCTGTTCATTGCTGGGTGCACCTGCAGCAGGTACCAGCCTGTTCATTGCTGGGTGACACCTGCAGCAGGTACCAGCCTGTTCATTGCTGGGTGACATCTGGTGACACCTGCAGCAGGTACCAGCCTGTTCATTGCTGTGGTGACACCTGCAGCAGGTACCAGCCTGTTCATTGCTGTGCTGAGCCCTGCAGCAGGTACCAGCCTGTTCATTGCTGGGTGACACCTGCAGCAGGTACCAGCCTGTTCATTGCTGGGTGACATCTGGTGACACCTGCAGCAGGTACCAGCCTGTTCATTGCTTGTGTGACACCTGCTTCTCCTTCCAGCCTGTTCATTGGGGTGACACCTAGAGGTACCAGCCTGTTAATCTGTCTGAGCCCTGCAAAAGGAACCAGCCTGTTTTCCTCCTAGACACATATGAAGGTAAAGCCTGTTCATTGCTAAATGACATCTGGTGACAAAGCAGGTACCAGCCTGTTCCTGGTTTAGACAAAATCCCTGTCCTAATCCTAGAAAATGATAAGCTATAATTGCCTAACAGGGCTGACCAGGCAATTCATTAACAGAGAGAGGGATTGAATTTACACTGCATGGTTTATTTTAGGTGGCAATAAAATAGATTCCATAGCGACATGCTTGTCTTTCCTTGTCTTCTCCTTCCACTCATCAGCTCTGGTACTAGAACTTCATAATTTAATGTCTCCTAAAAGGAAATTGCATTTTTCCTCCTGTGTTTTATGAATTTTAAAGGGCACTTAAATGAAACAAGTTCCCACTGTCATAGCATCCCTCTTTAGACAAAATCTGAATCCTAATCCTAGAAACCCATAAGGTAATTGTATAACAGGAGACCAGGCAATTCTTTACAGACCTTCTGCTTTGTGTACTACCCCAGTGAAATCATTATTAGATAAGATAAAGTAAATGCAGGGCTGTATAACCCTCTGCAGTGCAGCTCCCAGGGGGTTGGCAAGGCCACTCATGCAAACCATTACCTGGTCCTCTAAGCAAGCGCATGACTGTGTTTTCATTTATTTTCTCTGGGCCGTCAGGATAATCCCACTGGGCCTTTCCCAGGGACTTGGTGGGGGTGTTGTTGGCTGTTCAGGAAAGGGCAATCCCAGCCCCAGGGATTGTCAGGGATTCCCTCCTGTCGGCAATGGAGAGAGACAGGGAGACTGACTCGGTGATTGGAATCCAATTTTGTTGTGGGATACTGATATACTATTTCAGGGCATTGCCCAGGCAGTGCTGTTGGCTGTTCACTCTCAGGTAATCCCAAAGGGCATTGCCCAGGCAGTGCTGTTGGCTGTTCACTCTCAGGTAATCCCAAAGGGCATTTCCCAGTGGTACAGGCAGTGCTGTTGGCTGTTCACTCTCAGGTAATCCCAAAGGGCATTTCCCAGGCAGTGCTGTTGGCTGTTCACTCTCAGGTAATCCCAAAGGGCATTGCCCAGGCAGTGCTGTTGGCTGTTCACACTCAGGTAATCCCAAAGGGCTTTTCCCAGGCTGTGCTGTTGGCTGTTCACACTCAGGTAATCCCAAAGGGCATTGCCCAGGCAGTGCTGTTGGTTGTTCACTCTCAGGTAATCCCAAAGGGCATTGCCCAGGCTGTGCTGTTGGCTGTTCACACTCAGGTAATCCCAAAGGGCATTGCCCAGGCAGTGCAGGCTGTGCTGTTGGCTGCCCTGCCCTTTCAGCAGGACACTCAGCTCACACAGGTGGCTCTAAGGCAGCTCTGCCTCCACTCTGCAATATTTTGTACTCACATGAAGAAACTGAGGCAGTAATTTAGGACAGCCTATGTTTTCCAAAGAGGAGGATCAATGCAATTTGTTATGCTAATAAGATGTAATCTAATTTTTTCAAAGGGACAAAGAGAATTAAAATAATCCTGACTCAGGTCAAAGTTTATTGAAGGTGCTGTATGTCAAAGCTCTGCATTTAAAGGACTGTCAGACCCTGGGGCTCTGGTACACAAAAGGAACAGATCTGTAATCTTGGAGCGCATTCCCTGAAATCTGGGGGGCAGGACAGCCTGGAGACCCGTTCCTGTTCCCCTGAGCTGGGTTTGATTTCAGCACTCATTCTCAGAACCAAGGACCTGCCCTGTCACAGTGTTGTTAAAAAACACAAAATCACTGGCAAAGAAATGTTTCCTGGATTTCTACAATTGACTCAAACTGAAATGTCTGCAGTATGTCATGCACTACAAGATCATATCCTCAAACCTGTACATGCAGGTCTGCCCAAACCAGCGTCCAAAAAGATAATTCAGGGAATGCTGCCTTGGCAATTCTTCCTCTGTGGAGCCAAACCCCAGGTACTCAAAGATGTTTTAAAAACAAGTATGCACTTCTCTTTTGCTTGCTTTTCTTTTTTGTGCTCTACTGTTATAGCTTTTTTGCTTACTTTTCAGTAGAATTTTTTTTTTTCTCAGAGTAGTTTGTTTTAGAGAATTTCTTTTGTGTTCCTTCTACCACTGGGCTACTTCAACACCTGTAATTTGAAACCCAGCCACCTTCTTTTTTTTGTGGTGGAAAACCAAAACTCTTGGAGCTTTTGTGCTGTGCAGACACAGAACTATTTTCAGGCTCCATAAATACCAGTTTCCAAGGGGAGCAGCTTTTGATTCTTCACGCAGAGGAGATGAAACCCAGCAATGTTCTGAGCCCATGCCGCTGCTGCTCAGGGCAGTTTGTGCAGATGTGGGGCTGAGGCCAGGCCAGGGTGAGGAAAGGCTTTGCAGGAGCTCCGTTCCCTGCTGCTGCTGCTGAGGGTTCGTCACACTGCAGAATTCACCAGGGTCTCTGAAGGGAAAACAAGCAGAGGAAGGGGTGGGGAAAGCATCCACGCTCTTAACCTGGGTAGGAGAAACCTCAAACTGTTGGATAATGGATTTCACTTCACAAGTCCTTACCTAAACTGAAATTTGTTGTATCACAGCAGCAAATTCTGCCTTGAGATGAGCAAGTCCCATTCCATGCTGGTTTCTGGGAGCACAAGTAATCTCTGATGCTGGTGGGTTTTTAAGGTCAGAACTGAGGGGTTGTGCTAAATGAGCTCTGTTCTGTGACAAGGAGCTGAGTGCAGTTATTTCAGCCTCTGACGTGAGGGTTTGGGGTTTTTCTGAAATAAAAATAAGAAACCACTGCAGACAGGTGGTGGGGGCAAACAAGGTGGTTTTTCATTTGTTTCCAGCTGGCCCTTTCCAGGTGGGCTGTGCTAGGGAACCCAGGCTGGTGGTTAATTCACCCAGGCTCACGTTTCTGTGGTGAAACCCATTCATCCACTGCTCAAGGCACAGATGACAGCAGTCATTTAATCCTGCAGTTTGTTACTGAGAGGGTAAAAAGTCTACCCTGAAACCAAATGGATCTCAGTTACTCCTGGATGTGTGAAAATGCCAAACTCATAAGTTTTACCTTAAAATAAGGGTTCTTATGTACTGCAAAATGGCTTCCCTCTAGAATAAATTCATTTCCAGGTCTAATCAGCTGTTTAGTCCAGTTCAGCTGTGTGTGTTGTGACCTGTCTGTCCCTCCAACAAATCTAACTGGACCTCATCTATAAATCACCTCTAAATACATTCCTGTGTTTATTTTGTGCATTTTGTCTGTGTCCAAAGCTGTCCCCATCCTTTCCTTTACAGGTGTCCAGAGCTGTCCCCATCCTTTCCTTTACAGGTGTCCAGAACTGTCCCCATCCTTTACAGGTGTCCAGAGCAGTTCCCCATCCTACAGAGGTGTCCATAGCTGTCCTCCATCCTTCACAGGTGTCCAGAGCTGTCCCCATCCTTTCCTTTACAGGTGTCCAGAGTTATTCCCATCCTTTACAGTGTCCAGAGCTGTCCCCATCCTTCACAGGTGCATGGCCTCTGCTCCTGTGGGACCTTTGGGGCCAGACCTGGCTGCCCTGGAGGAACTCAGGGAACAAAGAGGGTCTGTGATCCCTTGCTGTTATGTATGAACTAAAACCCAGTGGTTATTCTGTTCCTTAACATGTTTGCTTCTTCCCAAGGATTGCTGGAGCTGCTGCCTACCGGGGCTCCCTGATCTCAGCCAGCAGTTTCCTCATCTCCATCAAGGTGGAGCCTCTGCCCCAGCTGTCCTACAACCTGTCAGGCTCTCCCCTCATCACCATCCAGCTCAGCCACACCCTGGTAAGTGAGAGGGAGCTGCTGCTCTGGGCTCTGCAGAATTTCTGTGCCTGGGACCATTTCTTTGTACTTCTCCCGTGATTTTTGTGGGCGTTTTTAGCAGCAGTTCATTTGCCATTCGTGGCTGCCACATTCTGTTTTCCCCAGCATTGGGGTTTCTTTCTCCTCGCTGCAGAAGGCTGCTGAGGGCTGGAGCCCTTGTGTGTGTGCTCTGGTGTGTCTGTGCAGCCTGCGGCACACTGGGGTGCGGCGCTGCTTTCCCTTCCCACTGGCGTGCTCAATAACAACAATTCCCTTCTGGGTTTTGCTTTCTGGTCCTGGTCCACACTGAGGTAACTGAGGGGGTTTGGTGCCAGTGGAATGGAGGAGCTCAGGCTCTGAGGGGCTGAGAGGAGGCAGTGCAGCATCTCTGACCCACTTACAGCCGTGAATGGGAGCAGCAAGGAAAGATTTAAATTCTTAAACATTTCCTAGAATACATCTCTTAGATGTTCTCCTGAATATTTTATCATATTTTTCTTTTAAAGCTATTTTCAAGCCGGTTTATCTTCTTTCTGTTGGGCTTTGGCAAGGCTGGAGCAGCAGCAGGGAGGGTCCCCAAGGCCCAGGAGTGAAATGTGCTGTTTTGCTGACATTTTCCAAACTGAGAGCTCCCAAACGTCCCCAGAGGCCTCTTAGAGGTGGGCACTTGTGAAGAGTGAGTTTTGCATAGGTATTTCCAAAAGGCACTTTGCCATACTTGCCCAGGTTCTCCCCGTGCAGCAGAGGTGATGATTCACTGGCAGGCTCTTGCATAAACCTGTGGTTTTTGCTTTTCTGGGACACAGACAGGAGTGCTGCATTTGTCAGGCATCTCTCTTTGCTCCAGGCAGCAGAACCCCTGAGGAGGGGGAATGATGAATGGTGTTAGGAAATTCATCCACAGACACCAGAGGTTTATGGCCAAAAAGGAGGCAGAGGAGTCCTTTTTGGCTTTATTCCAATAAAGGGAGAGGCCATGGGCCATTCCCCTGGGCTCTCTCCAATTTTTGGAGGACGCAGCCTCCTTTTTATCCCAATTTCCCAGCCACATTTCCCTTCTCTCTTTCCCCATTGGCTGAGGTACTTGAGAGGTTCAGACTTGCCAGAACACCTGATCCCAAAGATTCCCCTCTAATGTACAACCCTCCCTTTTCATTTTTAATTCTTACGGAATTTAGGGGTTGTTTCTTTTATCTTTCAATGTCTAATTTCATTTATCGGCAAACCTAAAGCTTATTTGTAAAAGCAAAATATCTTTTTCCATTCATCAATCAGTGGAATCCTTGTCATGGTTTCTGTTGTCTCCCAGTGCGGGTTTTACCCACCAGCAGACCCAGAGCTGGTTTGGAAAGACAAATCCGCTGTTCCTCTCAATGGCCATGGCTGGTTGTGCTCTCTGGGGCAGAGGAGGGGGCTGGGGGTCCCAGGCAGTCTGTGGAGCAGTCTGTGCTTTGGGCCCTGTGTGAAAGAAGGGGGTCTCAGGGTCTCCCAGGAGCAGTCTGTGCTTTGGGTTTTGTGTCAGAGAGGGGGCCTGGGGGTCTCCCTGGAGCAGCTTTGGGCCCTGTGTGAAAGGAGGGGGTCTCAGGGTCCCCCTGGAACAGCTTTGGGCCCTGTGTCAGAGAGGGGGTCTCAGGGTCCCCTGGAGCAGTCTGTGCTTTGGGCCCTGTGTGAAAGGAGGGGGTCTCAGGGTCTCCCTGGAGCAGCTTTGGGCTCTGTGTGAAAGGAGGGGGCCTGGGGGTCTCCCTGGAGCAGTCTGTGCTTTGAGCTCTGTGTGAAAGGAGGGGTCTCAGGGTCCCCTGGAGCAGCTTTGGGCCCTGTGTGAAAGGAGGAGGTCTCAGGGTCCCCTGGAGCAGCTTTGGGCCCTGTGTGAAAGGAGGAGGTCTCAGGGTCCCCTGGAGCAGCTTTGGGCCCTGTGTGAAAGGAGGGGGTCTCAGGGTCCCCTGGAGCAGCTTTGGGCCCTGTGTGAAAGGAGGTCTCAGGGTCCCCTGGAGCAGCTTTGGGTTCTGTGTGAAAGGAGGGGGTCTCAGGGTCCCCTGGAGCAGCTTTGGGTTCTGTGTGAAAGGAGGGGGTCTCAGGGTCCCCTGGAGCAGCTTTGGGCCCTGTGTGAAAGGAGGGGGTCTCAGGGTCCCCTGGAGCAGCTTTGGGCCCTGTGTCAGAGCCCCGGCTGCTCTCCCTGAGCCCTGCTGGGTCAGTGCTGCACTCACAGTGCACTGGCATTTGCCAGCAGTGCTGCCTGCCTCTGCCATCCCTGGCTGCCACGGTGTAATTGTTCATTTGGCTTTTAACTGCTGGCTGGGTTTAACCTGGGGGGATTGGTGAATTGAAGAGGTGATTCCAGCTGTGCCCAGTGGGGCTGCCCTGGGCCAGCCCTGCTCTCCTGTGCGCTGCCCGAACCCCATGGAACCATTGTGCACAATGTAAACTCCGACAACTGTGAATTTGCTTAGGGAAATGACTGCAGCCGGTTCACAGCAGTGAATTCAGAAGTAAATTCACCTCAGCAGGCTGGGAGGTGGCTCCGTGTCCCTGGGGGCTTTCAGCACAGATCCCTTCTGGTATCCCTTCACTCTGGAGGGGCTCCTGTGGCTGAGCAGGGCCCCTTGGGGAATAAAGGTAGAATTTAAAATGCAAAAGAAATTCTGGCTGCGAGATCACTGTGTTAAAGGAGGTGCTTTAAACAGTGACAGTCATGTTATTTATCTAAGTTTGTGATTCTATGATATGTTTAAACTGAGAGCATAAAAACTGGCTCAGAAACCCGTTTTACCCATTAAAATACTGCAGTAATAGGAGAAACATTTGAAGTGGATACCATTTCATTTCTATAGCTGTTTGTTTGTTCCACATAATGTTCTCAGTTTAGCAGAGGAAGGTGTAATAGGAAAAAGTAAAAAACACCAAGTCCAAACAAATAGTTTTTCTTTATTAACGTTTGAGTCTGACTTCTTCATTCCTCTTCTTCTAATGTGTGTAGGAAAAATGCCAATCACTGAGCAACAGAAAGCAAAAGGAAGTCGGAATAAACCAAGTCTATTTTAGGAAATAGTTACCAAGAGAATGCCTGTGAACTGAATATCACCTCTTGGAACAAAACTTCACAGAGCATTTGTCACCCCCAGCCCAACTCCTGGGGAGTTCAATCCCCCCTCAGGCAGGGCTTTCTCTGAAACTGGGAATTTCTCTGCAGCTCTCACACAGCTCTGAGGGGCTGGTGAGGTGAGGGAATGTCCCTCTCGTTTTAAAGCATGAGGTATTCCAAACTGGGACTAATGAATTAATTAGGGAAGGGTACAGGGAATCTCTGTCAGTGCTGTGTCAGTGCTTGCCTGGGCAGAGAGCAGCGTGGGGCAGAGCTGGGCTGTGGGGCTCAGGAGTCACATCAGAGCTAATGAAAACTGTTAATTCAGGTTAATTTGGGTTAATTCATGGGCCAGGGGGAGCAGGCTGGGCTCTGCTCGGGGGGATTGGCTGTAATTGCAGCACAGTCTCTGTGAACACTGAATATATTTCATTGCTCTTTTTCATCAGCAAAATTTTGCCTGAATTAAGTCCTCTAAGAGACAATTTAATTTAATTTAAAAATACACTAAATTGCAAAGGTCAGTTGTTATTCAGGAGTGCTTCAGGGACAGACAGACATTTTTTTGACAGATGTAAAAAGTGGTGATGCTCTGCTCTTCGCCAGCCCAGTGAATTACTGTGTCCAGGGCACAGAAATTCACAGAAATGCCCAGAACCACCTCCAGGGCCTGGGGAGGATGTGGAGACTGAGAGGGTTTGGGGCTGGAGGCACCTCAGTCCTGACCTGCCCAGATGTTTTGTAGTGAGGCAACAGCACATTCTGTAAAATGATTATCTGAAAAAAATCCTGTTTCCAGCAAGATGTTTTTCATAGCAGGAACAACTGGAGAAGAGCTAACATTTCACTGCTGTGAGCCAAGAAATTACAGCACAGGGTAGAAATTCAGAAGGGATGAGTGTCGGGGCTGAAATGCAGCACAGTGAGCTCTGGAAAAAGTCAGAGGAGGCAGCAGAGGAGGAAGTTGTGTCAAACAGCACCAGCGTTTTGCAGAACCCACATGGCTGCATAGCACAGGCTGCACAGCATCAGCTGTGGGCTCTGCCCATGCTGAAGCTCCACTTTGACACAGCTGTAGCTGATGTAACATACGTTTTGTTAGGAAAATTAATCCACAAACACCAGAGGTTTATGGCCAAAAGGGAGAGAGGAATCCTTTTTTGGCTTTATTTGAATAGAGGAGATTCCCCTGGGATTCTCTCACATTTTTGGAGGATGCAGCCTCCTTTTTATTCCCAATTTCCCAGCTGCATTTCCCTTCTCTCTTTCCCCATTTCTGAGGTACCTCTGAGAGGCTCAGACTCCCCAATATGCCTGATCCTAAAGATTCCCCTCCAATGTATAACCCTGCGTTTAGTTTTTAATTCTTATGTAATTTAGAGGTTTTTCTTCCCCATTGTTTCTTTCATCTTTCAATATCTAATTTCATTTATCAGCAAACCTAAAGTTTATTTGTAAAAGTAAATATCTGTTTCCATTCATCAATCAGTGGAATCCTTCCCATGGTTTCTTTTATCTCCCAGTGCTGGTTTTATCCACCAGCAGACACAGCTTGTTTGGAAAGACAAATGTGCTATTCGTCTCATTTTGTAGCTGTAAATTCTTGTGTTTCAGGCAACTTTCAGCTGCAGGAGCAGCAGCAGGGTGTAAATCAGGCATGTTTGGTACAAAGAGGGCCCAGAACTGCCAGGGACAATGAGACAACGAGGTGGTGGCACAGGAGGGCAGCAGTCACAGCCTGGGTGCTGCTCTGTGATCCCTCACTCCTGACTGGCACTCCAGAGAAAACTGCCTCACATCTGGAAGGAAACTTCTTGTGCACTCATTTCAAGCACTTTGAGTTCTCTCCAGGGCTTTATTTTCTTGCTGCTCTTTGCAGAAGAGGAACATGTGCAGCTGCAGTTCGGAGAGTTATGAGCTCCTGGCTGCTGCACCCTCTGTGAGAATCCTCTCATGAAGATTAGATGCAAAGTGGGAATTCTTGATGCAGCTGCTTTTCCCTCAAATACAGTTTGGGGCAGTGCCACTTTGAAGAATCGTTTGGTTCTGGGAAAAAGGCGTGTTTTACTAAGATACTGCAAGTCAGGACTAATTTAGCATTGTTCCATCTCAGTGGTGGTCCATTTTAACAAACACAGCGCTTGGGGAACCGAGAGGTGCTCGTCTTTCCTGCCATGTTCTCACACCGAATCCTCAAACAGCTGCTCCTCTCCTCTTGGGGAGGAGCTGCCTCTGCTCTCCCCTTTGCGCAGTGAGTGCTTCCCACCAGGAGCCTGCTGGGACCCTTCCCTTCACCGGGGAGGCTTCAGCAGCCTCTGCTCTCCATTACCAGCCCCTTCCTTCCTTCAGCAGCCTCTGCTCTCCATTACCAGCCCTTCCTCTATCAGCAGCCTCTGCTCTCCATTACCAGCCCCTTCCTTCAGCAGCCTCTGCTCTCCATTACCAGCCCCTTCCTTCCTTCAGCAGCCTCTGCTCTCCATCACCAGCCCCTTCCTTCCTTCAGCAGCCTCTGCTCTCCATTACCAGTCCCTTTCTCTATCAGCAGCTTCTGCTCTCCATTACCAGCCCTTCCTTCAGCAGCCTCTGCTCTCCATTACCATCCCCTTCCTTCAGCAGCCTCTGCTCTCCATTACCAGCCCCTTCCTTCAGCAGCCTCTGCTCTCCATTACCAGCCCCTTCCTTCAGCAGCCTCTGCTCTCCATTACCAGCCCCTTCCTCTATCAGCAGCCTCTGCTCTCCATTATCAGCCCCTTCCTTCCTTCAGCAGCCTCTGCTCTCCATTACCAGCCCCTTCCTTCAGCAGCTCTCCATTACCAGCCCCTTCAGCAGCCTCTGCTCTCCTTCCTTCCTTCAGCAGCCTCTACTCTCCATTATCAGCCCCTTCCTTCCTTCAGCAGCCTCTCCTCTCCATTACCAGCCCCTTCCTCTATCAGCAGCCTCTGCTCTCCATTACCAGCCCCTTCCTTCAGCAGCCTCTACTCTCCATTATCAGCCCCTTCCTTCCTTCAGCAGCCTCTACTCTCCATTATCAGCCCCTTCCTTCCTTCAGCAGCCTCTGCTCTCCATTACCAGCCCCTTCCTTCCTTCAGCAGCCTCTGCTCTCCATTACCAGCCCCTTCCTCTATCAGCAGCCTCTCCTCTCCATCACCAGCCCCTTCCTTCCTTCAGCAGCCTCTGCTCTCCATTACCAGCCCCTTCCTCTATCAGCAGCCTCTGCTCTCCATCACCAGCCCCTTCCTTCCTTCAGCCTCTGCTCTCCATTACCAGCCCCTTCCTTCCTTCAGCAGCCTCTGCTCTCCATTATCAGCCTCTCCTCTCCATTATCATCAGCCCCTTCCTTCAGCAGCTTCTCCCCTGGATTACCAGCTCCTTCCTTCCTTTAGCATCTTCTCCTCTTGATTATCAGCTCCTTCCTCTATCAGCCTCTGCTCTCCATTACCAGCCCCTTCCCCTATCAGCTTCTCCTCTCCATTACCAGCTCCTTCCTTCCTTCAGCAGCCTCTGCTCTCCATTATCAGCTTCTCCTCTATCAGCCTCTCCTCTCCATTATCATCATCTCCTTCCTTCAGCAGCTTCTCCTTTGGATTACCAGCATATTTCTCTATCAGCCTTTCCTCTCCATTATCATCAGCTCCTTCCTTCTTTCCTTCAGCAGCTTCTCCTCTGGATTACCAGCTCCTTCCTTCCTTTAGCATCTTCTCCTCTCGATTATCATCAGCTCCTTCCTTCAGCAGCTGCTGCTCTTGGTGCCCTTTCCCATTCTGTCCCTGGCTCTCCCAGTCCCTCTCCTGTTCCCATTCCCCTCTCCCACTCTGTCCCTGTCTCTCCCAATCCCTCTCCTGTTCCCATTCCCCTCTCCCACTCTGTCCCTGGCTCTCCCAGTCCCTCTCCTGTCCCTGGCTGTCCTGCAGGAGCTGCAGGAACATCTCAGCATTCAGGGGTGCTGCCCTGCAGGCACCTCAGACCTTCTCCTCAAACTCAGCCTCGCTCACAAACCTCCCCTCGCTTGTCCCTTCTCACTGAGCTCTGAACGAGGCCCTGGGATTTTGCCTGAAAACTCACCCCAACCTCCTCCTCTTCTCTCTCTTGTTCCTGGCCAGGCCGCAGGTGGGGTTTGTTTAACGTCATTGCTGATAAGAAAATAAAACAAGGGAAGAAGCAATTCCTGTTGGTACACAAATATTGGTGCTACCCTGAGAGAGGCAAATCAATGTGGAGGCAATTAATTTTTATGGCAAGTTAAGTGTTGGCTAATTTATATATTGACTGATGAAAAACAATGAATCTTGCCCACATTTGCAGAACAAAGGTGGAATTTTTCAGTGGATGGATTTTGACAGAGAGAACTTGACTAAAATACAATTGAAACTGTGGCTCTTGCAGAATGTACCACAATTAAGCAAAAAGAAACAATAATAACCCAGCTCACGATCTTAAAATCAATGCAAAGTTCGGCACTGTGTTACACAAGTGAAATCCTTGCTGTAAGGAATTCTCCATTGAGTCAGAAGGGCAGAGCACGGACGCTTCAGAGAGGCCAGCAGAGGACAAGGTGGCACATTTGGGGTTTGCTCCCTCCCCATTTGGGGTTTGTTCCCTCCCCACTGCCTGTTCCCCCAGGCCCTGGAACTGCCCCCCTGGTGGGTAATGACATTTGCAGCCAGGAGGGGTTGGGTTGTTGTTCTGGCAGGAAATGCGCAGCTGCTGGGGAGGGATTCTCCCTTTTCGACACCAAAAGAGGAGTAGAGCCCTTCCCAGTCCTTCCCAGCTGAGGGGGCACAGGGGCTGGCTCAGAGCAGTTCCTGGCAGGACAGGGAGCAGCTGCCTTGGAGGGGCTGAGCCAGCGCTGCATTGCTGCCAGCACTGCATTGTCCTTCCTCTGCATTGCTGCCAGCGCTGCATTGTCCTTCCTCTGCATTGCTGCCAGCGCCACATTGCTGCCAGCGCTGCATTGTCCTTCATATGCATTGCTGCCAGCGCTGCATTGCTGCCAGCGCTGCATTGCTGCCAGTGCTGCATTGCTCCTTCCTCTGCATTGCTGCCAGCACTGCATTGCTGCCAGTGCTGCATTGTTCCTTCCTCTGCACTGCTGCCATCCCTGCACTGCTGCCAGCGCTGCATTGCTGCTAGAGCTGCATTGCTGCCAGTGCTGCATTGCTCCTATCCCTGCACTGCTGCCAGCGCTGCACTGCTGCCAGCGCTGCATTGTCCTTCCTCTGCATTGCTGCCAGCCCTGCATTGCTGCCAGTGCTGCATTGCTGCCAGCGCTGCACTGCTGCCAGCACTGCATTGCTGCCATCCCTGCACTGCTGCCCACAGGGCTGGCACTCTTGGCCCCAGGCTGAGCTCTCCATGCCCACAGGGCACTGCAGCCACCCCTCCCTCGCCCAGCGTGGCTCTCAGGCAGGGAGCGCATGAACTGGCTGCCCAAGGAGATAGCTAATTAGTAAACCTGCAAGGAAAAAAATATCCCGTGGCACTTGAGATGGGTTCGCAGCAAACTGCGTGTGAGTTGTGCTGCTCCTTGTCAGCATTTTGTACAGCAGAGTTCTTATTTGCCTGAGGATGTTTTAAATAATTTCAATAGCAAGAGCTCCAGGAGCCAGCGCTGTCTGTATTCTTCATTTCTTGTTTCTGTCTGCTATGATAATTCACATCAAATACAGCTTGAATAGCCAGCAAAAGAATAAGTTTGGAGAAAGCACCAGAAACGCCAGGGAATTTACTTTTCCTGAGTGATTTTGTAATTATTCAGCCACACTGGTGGAATCTTACTGATTCCCATTTGTCCTTAGGGATGCCTTCTACCCTCAAAAGATTTGGAATGTCAGATTTGGGAGAAAGCTTTTTTGTTTGTTTCTTTGTGTTTTTTTCCACTTTGACCTAAAAATAAGTTTTCTTGATTTTTGCATATAGCAGACATATGGTAATTTTTTAGGAGTATTACTTAAAGGCCCTCAGAACTGGATTGATTTTTCTCTATCTAGAAAGTCAGCTTTACAATGTAATGCTATTCATTTGCACTCCAAATAATTAAAAAGCTAGAACAGTATTGAGTTTTTCTTCTAACCTCTGATTTCTCAGTTTCACCTTCTGCGTAATGGTTGTTTTGTGAGTCATACAAAACTTTTCCCCTAGATCTATTCAGTGTTGGAGTCCTGATTTCCAGTGGTTTTGATACATGAAACTCTTTGTATTAGTATTGACATGATCTATTTTCTGGTCAAAGGCTTTTGTTTGTTCTTGCTCAAAGTGGGGAGAAAGCATCATTATAGAAATGGGCTCCATCATTATACAAATGGGCTCCATCATTACAGAAATGGGCTCCATGATTAAAGACATGGGCTCCATCGTTATAGACACGGGCTCCATGATTACAAAAATGGGCTCCATCATGATAGACATGGGCTCCATCATTATACAAATGGGCTCAAGCTTTGAGGGACCAGTTTCTCCTCTGGAGCCAACCAGCAGAGCTCACAGGGTGAGTGAAATGGTGCTAGTTTGGGTGAACAGGACATTCCCAGGTGATTGCACTTCCAAAATGCCCCAAACTTCCCAAAATGTGGCTGCTGCAAGCCTGGAGAGCAGGGCAGGGAAAATGCACCACGATGTGGGCCTTATTCCAGAGAGGCACACCAAAGCCTTGAAGCTTTAACTGTTGGAGCGAAGTTGTTTGATGAGCGGTTGAAATGTTCCCTTTCTTGGTCCTGCCTGCAGTGTTGAGTCCTCCTGAGCTGTCACCAAGGAGCTGTGACAGCTCCACGTGTTTCTCCTTGGCACAGCTTGGCTGGGCTGGATGCAAATTCCTCTGAGCAGCAGGAATATTTACATTGAAAATCTGCCAGGAGTCAGACAGAGCGTTACTGGGCTAGAGGAGGTGTGGGTGAGGAGGAGAACCATCCAGGGAAGGAGCTGATGTGGCTCAAGGAAACCCAGCCCCAAGGCTGTCTATGCTGCAGACTGCCGGGGTGGCATTGACATAATCGGAGCTCAGATCCCCTGGGCACTGAGCTGCTGCAAGGGCTGGCAGCCCGTCCTCCCTGAGCCTGGCTCGGCTTAGGCTGGGCTCACTCTGCTCCTGCTCGGGGCTGTGCTGACCCAGGCTCAGGGGCTGCACCTGGGCAGGTGGGGGCTCCTGAAGGGCAGGTTCCAGCTCCAGGGCTGTGTGTGGCAGGGACAGCCCTGCCCTTGCCCAGGTGAGGGCTCCTGGGGCACCTGGGCAGGTGAGGGCTCCTGGAGGGCAGGTTCCAGCTCCAGGGCTGTGTTCATGACAGGGACAGCCCTGCCCTTGCCCTGCTGGCATTTCTCCCTGCAGGGCATCTCCTGCCCCGGTTCCTTCTGTGGTTTCTCTTTAGGCCTGAAGTGCACAGGGATGCAAAAGCAGCTGGGGGATGAAAAGGGAATTTGTATGCAAACAGTTCAGGATCAAACCCCACACAGTCCTCTGAGGGCAGCGTGGAGGGAACAAGCTCCTCCAAAATGTGTTATTAACACTGATCATTATTTTAAGGAACAAAGGACCTTACACTTATCCAACCACCTTGAAGTACGTGATGTTGCTTTAAGTAATGTATTTCATAGTGAACCACACAAACATCAGACCCAAATCTGTCCTGTGAACATAAAGCCTGAGGAATGATAGAAGAATCTTCCATAAAAAATTTATAAAGAATTTGCAGAGACTTAGTGCTTTATTGTGGTAAATTCTGTACCCAAGGGAACAAAAGCATAACTTCGTATGTAGTGTATTTCTATGTTGTATATTTTGATTCTTCATAGTCTGCAGACTGTTGATTAGCTTCTTACTTCTCTCTATTTGTGTATTTTGTGTATCCCAGAAGTAGATTTACATATTTGAGCTCGTTCTCTGGCTTTCTCTTGAGGAAAGTTAGAACTCACTATATATTGTCTAAAAAAAACCAAAATCACACATGAATATTCTTCCCCTTCAAAAAAAAAAAAAGATTTTTAGTTTTCTTCCTGCAACTATCAACTAGCCAGCAGAAAACAATTGTACTGGCAGGAATATTTAGCAGAGCAGCAAATTTTAAGTGGTTACAGAAGACTGTTCCTGGAAGGCAGACTCCAAAAAGGAAGCTATGACCTTTTTTCCTAGGTATCTACTATTTTTTGGATGTTTTATACATAATTGCCTGACTCTGTCTTCACTAGAGATATGTTGAAATGCTTGGAGATTTACTGGATTACATATAGTGATCAAATGTTTAAAGGCAATTAATCAACACAAGGACTCTGTTCCAGTAAAGAGCAGCTTTCCCCTTACCCTTTCCTGCTCACACATTTCACCCTGATATCTGCCCCTGTGCCAGTCCCATAGAACACAATCTCATTACTTGGCATCTGAGCTTCTGTGTCTTTCTCCTTGTATTTTCTTCTGATTCATTGAGGAATTTCACTTTCAGCCTTTTTGCTCTAACTCTGCAGTGCACCAGTGCTGGCCAGGATCTGGTGAGTTACCCATTGGGGTAGCCAATTACCCCTCTGGGTAGCCAGTTGCCCCTCTGGGTAGCCAGTTGCCCCTTGG
Organism: Emberiza elegans; assembly: GCA_024865655.1. Taxonomy (NCBI): domain Eukaryota; kingdom Metazoa; phylum Chordata; class Aves; order Passeriformes; family Fringillidae; genus Emberiza; species Emberiza elegans. The sequence goes on from JALJVW010000184.1 coordinate 57,856,645, forward strand.
GTAGCCAGTTACCCATTGGGGTAGCCAGTTACCAATTTGGGTAGCCAATTGCCCATTGGGGTAGCCAACTATCCATTTGGGTGGCCAGTTACCAGTTTGGGTAGCCAGTTACCCCTCTGGGTAGCCAGTTACCAGTTTGGGTAGCCAGTTACCCCTCTGGGTAGCCAGTTACCAGTTTGGGTAGCCAGTTACCAGTTTGGGTAGCCAGTTACCAATTTGGGTAGCCAGTTACCAGTTTGGGTAGCCAGTTACCAGTTTGGGTAGCCAGTTACCAATTTGGGTAGCCAGTTACCCCTCTGGGTAACCAGTTACCAGTTTGGGTAGCCGGTTACCCCTCTGGGTAGCCAGTTACCAATTTGGGTAGCCAGTTACCCCTCTGGATAACCAGTTACCCCTCTGGGTAGCCAGTTACCCCTCTGGATAGCCAGTTACCAGTTTGGGTAGCCAGTTACCCCTCTGGGTAGCCAGTTACCCCTCTGGGTAGCCAGTTACCCCTCTGGATAACCAGTTACCCCTCTGGTTAGCCAGTTACCAATTTGGGTAGCTGGTTACCCCTCTGGATAACCAGTTACCCCTCTGGGTAGCCATTTACCTGTGTCTGAGTGAAGCTGCTCCCGGGCTGCATTTGAGCCCTGGGTCAGGCTGTGCCTGGGTGCGGGTTTGCATCTGAGCCTGCCCTGTGAGTGAGCTCTCTGTGTTTGCCCAGCAGCCCGGGGCTCCTGAGCAGCCCTGGAGAGACACCAGCTCCTCCAGGAGACCCGCTCACACCAGAGCACTTGTTAAAAGGCTTTGGCTGAACTTTGCCTGTTTGTTGTGGCTGATAAGGGAACCTGGAGCAGGACACCTCCCATCTGAGCCCTCCCTGTGTGTCCTGCCTGGTGCAGAGCAGCCCTGCTGGAACGTTCCTGGGGGAGCACTTGGGATGCATCAGGGAACCAGAGGCGCTCTTCGTGCCTGGTGCAGAGGCTGCCCAGATGAGATAAGGAGATTGATATTTGTAATGACAGGAGTTTGGATTAGTTGCTGAGGAAAAGTTGCCCCATTTTGGATTTTCTGTGGTGTGCAGTTTTCTAAGCCTAAGGAATGCATTTAGAAAGATAAGAGAAAAAGTTAAAAGGGAATGATACTATAAAAGTCCTTTATTTTCCCCATATTCCTTCCTGCATGACTGAACTAGGTTTTATATGTTTTGATGATACCACAAATGTGACATTTCAGCCGAGAGCTATAGAGCCCTGAAAATAAAAACGTGTCCTGGAAGCACTGATGGATCTCTGACAGGGCTGGAGCTCCCAAACTGATGGGAAGTGATGACAAGCCCTGCACACAAAATGAATGGGCTCAGCCTGAGCTGCAGCCTCTCTCGTTTGCCTGGCACTGCTCTGTGCAGGACAGTGTCCCAGAGCCCTGGGGTGATTGTCTGTGCATTGATTGTCTGTGCATTGATTGACAGTGCAGGTCCCAGAGCCCTGGGGTGGTTGTCTGTGTGATGATTGTCAGTGCAGGAATTGTCTCAGAGCTCTGGGGTGATTTGCACATGTCTGTGCAATGATTGTCAGTGCAGGACACTGTCCCAGAGCCCTGGGGGGTGATTTTGTGCAATGATTGTCTGTGCATTGATTGTCAGTGCAGGACACCGTCCCAGAGCCCCAGGTGGGGTCTCTGAGCAGGAGAGGAGGATGTGTCACCCATTGTGGCAGGCTGCAGCCCCCAGAGCTGAGTGTCCCTGCAGTGACACAGCTCTGGGGAGGGGTCGGGGCTGGGATGCTGATTTTGGCCAGGTAAAGGAGCAGCAGGAGCCAGGCTGAGCCTGCGCTGCCGGCAGGGAATGGGAACGCTGCCCTTGGCCCTGGGTGCGGCAGGGAGGGACCATCTCTGTGCCAGTGCCATCTCCTTGAGCCAGTGTCCCCTCCCTGTGCCAGTGTCCCCTCCCTGTGCCAGTGTCCCCTCCCTGTCCCTGTCCCACCTCCTGTGCTCCTGCTGGGGGGCAGACCTGGCCTGGGAGGTGGCTCAGCCCCGTTCAGCTGAGGGCTCTGAAGGACAGCACACAGAGCAATATTTCCAATATTTCACATCTCGTACACAACATCCCCCGTGACAGAACGTCTGCCAACTCCGAGAAAACATAAGCTAAAAATAAGGGTAAATTTCAGAGCACTTGGGGGGGAAAAAAACTGTGCAGCTTAAACATATGGTCTGATGAGAGTGTAAGTAGCTTATATTTTGGGAACTAAATATAGATAAGTGTACTCTAGTATACTCCATTTAATTTGAGAGCGTGGCAGAAGTGCAGCTCTGTTCTCTGTTGATGAAAATTGGTGTTACACTGCAAGTCTTGCTGGCGGGAGGACAGAAGTGCCCGAAGCCGCGATGTGAGCAGGATGTGGGGCTGCAGCTGCCTGCTCTGCCCCTCTCTGCCCTTTGGCCTGGGTCTGCCCTGCTGGGGAGGACCCCGAGGTGGGCTGGGGCTGCCCCGGGGGCCCGCAGAGCCCTGCAGAGCAGGGGATGGCTCTGGCTGCTGCCCTGGCTGGCCCCTGGCTGACAGCACAGCAGTAACTTGTGCCGCAGTGATAGCACGTTGTAGTGCCAGTAACTTTTTATAGCCCTCCTAAAACCCCTTATTCCTGTGGGAGGCATTCCCGCAGGGCTGGCAGGCGAATGGTCGCTCTCAGATGTCAGCGAGGACGGGGACGCTGGCTCCCTGGCTGCCCTGCGCGGAGGTGGCCGGGTTTGCTGGCTCCGGGCAGGGAGGAGCCGTTCGGTGTCGCAGTCGAGGCGGTCACGACATAAAGCAGAGACTACAAGCAGTCTCGGTTGGCAACAGTTTATTAATGAACATGGCTGGGATTTTATACACTTTCCAGTTGTTTACCCTTCTTCTATCCTAACTATTGGCCACAATAAATCAATATCATGCTATTGGTGAAAAGTTATAATGACTTCACCTAACTTTCTAAAAATGCTTTCTCCAGCTGCACAGTGCTCTTATCTTTCTTCTCTTGGTCTCCTTAGTTACAGCCTTGGAGAAAGCTCCTTATCAGCTTCTTCTTTCTTCTCCGCTTCTTCTCACTCCTTTAGCTAACAGGCCCGCTGTTAGCCCCTTCCACATTCGGAGAGCTGGGAGCCGGAGGAGCGCAGATGTCCCCCCCTGGGATGTCCTCCCCAGCCTCCAGGCACGGCAGGAGCCTCCTTCCCCGTCCCGCAGCTGCCTCCTGCTCCTCCGCCGTGCCTTGGAAGGCAGATCCTGGATGGCGATATCAAACAGCCGTCTGTGCTGTTTCATTTAGAGTCACTCTGGCTCACGATTCAGCCCTTGCCCCGCATTCCTTTGCTATAGCATGTGTAAGTACTTTGCAGGGTTCGTTCTGTCCTGCTCGTGCCAGCCACAAAATCTGCAGCCCTGGAGCAAATGGGAGCAATGAGGCACAGCCTGCAGCAGGGCCGTGTCTGGGTGGGGAGCACCGGGGATGGTTTCTGTTATCACTGGAAATGGGTGTTAAACAAACCAAACCCAGCTCAGCATCGCTGAACCTGCTGAACTGTGCAGCTCTGGATGGGTCAGGAGTGGAAATCAGCCCCAGGAAAGTGCAGGGCACAGCTGAGCTGCTCTTTGTGAGCAGAGAGTGAAAGCTTTTCTGTCTCCTGTTGGCATGAGCTTACATGGACTTCAGCATGGAGGGGTTGCATGAGAATTAGATATTTCCAACTTGTTCTGCAAAGAGGTTGCTCGGGGTGAGCCTGTAAAACAAAGCACTCTTCACTGTGACGTAATCCTGCCTTTTTTACAAGTGTCTCAGACCACCCGTGGTCTGCAAGGGTGTGCAGGAAATGCACTCACTGAAACATCTGGGGAAAAAAGGCCCCTTGGTAATGAAGGAATTTCAAATAATCGCCATTCCATATTGTTCTTTGTTTTCCAATGGTTTGAATTGTACTGAGAGATCATCTCAAGGTACAAAGAATTTCAGATTTCCAGTTTGTTTCCAGGATGTTCAGTCTCCAGGGGACCTCTGTTGAATGTGGGATGGCAGCAAAATCTGTAAGGTTTTTTATTGTTTTAAGAAGGACAGGGAGGTGAGCACTTAAAAACAAAGCTGGGGAAATAAGAGGGAACACGAAGCCTGGGTTATGGTGTGGAAGATGAATCACAGTGCTGCAGTTCCTATTTAGTCTCTCAGGGTTTGTGAATGTCTTGACTTTCCAAGTGGGCACTGAAACATCTGTTGCTTCTTTGTTTGTCATCTTGTATTGTTCATCCTCCAGGCCAGAAAGAAAAACAATCAGGGCAACTCTTCTGGGCCAGTTTTGTCTTTTCCAGCCCTTGTAATGCGAGAGGACTCTTCACTTTCCATGAGAAGGAAGTGCAGCTGGGATGTCACAGAAAAGCAGCTCTGCACCTCCTCAGGAACTTCTCCCTGGCCCTGCTCCCACGTCACTTTTTATTGCTTGGGTTTCTTTAACCCAGCTGCCAAAGAGGTGGCAGTTTGTGTAATATCCTGATATATCCACAGTGCTCTGTTCACCTGCAGACAGCAGGACATCCATCATTTTCCCTTACCTCAGGCCAAGCCCTGCAATTTAACAGGCTGTGGCACACTCCCCAGACACCAGCCCTGGCTCCATGGGATAACAGGAGCTGCTCAGGCAGGGGGGGCCTGGCTGCAGCTCCTGCAGGGCTCCATCGGGGGGGACCAGCATGGAGGAGCCCCCAGCCCTGGGTGAGCGAGTGGGGCTGTGAGAACTGGGGCAGAACTGGGAATATCTGCAAATGAGGGTGTCAGATCTTCACTCAGCTCTGGGATGAGTGGGGCTGTGACAATTGGGAATATCTGCTGAGGGTGGGCTCTGGGGTGAGGGAGTGGGGCTGTGAGAATTGGGGCAGAACTGGGAATACCTGCAAGTGAGGGTGTCAGATGTTCACTGAGCTCTGGGGTGAGTGGGGCTGTGAGAACTGGGGCAGAACTGGGAATATCTGCAAGTGAGGGTGTCAGATCTTCACTGAGCTCTGGGGTGAGGGAGTGGGGCTGTGAGAACTGGGGCAGAACTGGGAATACCTGCAAGTGAGGGTGTCAGATCTTCACTCAGCTCTGGGGTGAGTGGGGCTGTGAGAATTGGGGCAGAACTGGGAATATCTGCAAGTGAGGGTGTCAGATCTTCACTGAGCTCTGGGGTGAGTGGGGCTGTGAGAACTGGGGCAGAACTGGGAATATCTGCAAGTGAGGGTGTCAGCTCTTCACTCAGCTCTGGGGTGAGGGAGTGGGGCTGTGACAATTGGGAATATCTGCAAATGAGGGTGTCAGATCTTCACTGAGCTCTGGGGTGAGGGGGGCTGTGAGAATTGGGAATATCTGCAAGTGAGGGTGTCAGATCTTCACTCAGCTCTGGGGTGAGTAGGGCTGTGAGAACTGGGGCAGAACTGGGAATACCTGCAAGTGAGGGTGTCAGCTCCTCACTGAGCTCTGGTGTGAGGGAGTGGGGCTGTGAGAATTGGGGCAGAACTGGGAATATCTGCAAATGAGGGTGTCAGATCTTCACTGAGCTCTGGGGTGAGGGAATGGGGCTGTGAGAACTGGGACAGAACTGGGAATACCTGCAAGTGAAGGTGTCAGATCTTCACTCAGCCACTGTGGCCCTGTGGCAGAGCAGGATGCAGGCTGCTCCAGGCTGGTTCCTGCTCCTCCCAGGCTGGTTTGTTCTGAAGGAATTTAGCAAAGTGTTTCCATAACATTTTAGTTCACCTAAGCCAGCGTGCCCGTGGAGTTTGGTGTGCAGGTTTGAGAAGCCAGAATCAGCTGGTTTGTGTTCTCCTTGTTATAGGAGGCCCTTGAAAATCTCTGTATTGTATAAGTGGCCCTTGAGTCCATGTGAAATATCTGTATTGTAATCGAATACCTGTGTATAGGTTTTGCCCCGGCAGGTCCCAGTTATCCTTGATGGGCTGCAGCTGTGATGTCCTTCATTGGGCTGCAGCTGTGGCTGGTCAGGGTAACTGGGATAAAAGGGCCAGTCAGGGAGAGCCTTGGAGCAGCCCTGACTGAGAGGATCCAGAGTCTGTGCTGTGAAGATCTGCTGCCCACAAGAAAACACTGAAAAGGTACAGGACTCTAGAAATATGATAAATACAACACCTTGTGTCTGCTCTCTCCATGAAAGCCAGGTTCCATTCCTGAGCTGTGTGCCAGGCTCTAGCCTGGATCAGCCCTGGCACTGGGAGCCATACCGTGGCTCTGGCACAGCACAGAGCACAGTCTGCAGGGGTAAATAGTGAGGAGATGGATTGGATTCTGCTGGCTCTGCCCAGGCCACTGGCCACCCTGCAGCCTGAGTTTATCCCTCTGAGTGCCTGCTCAGAACAGCACCAACACCTTTTCGTTCTGTTTGGCACCACATTTCACACCAGCCAGGAGATTCCTTCCACACCTGCAAAGGGAAGGAGCTGAGCTTTTGTTGTCGGTGGTGCTTGGCAGACACAGCAGGCAGGTCTGGGGCAATACCTGGGTTAGCAAGGTAATTTAGGAGAAATGGGGTGTTGTAATCAATCCCTACTGCTAGGTGAACACTGGGTTGATAAACTGCAAGGTGAATCAACCTATTCAATGCCATCTGTATGAAATTATGAGATGGATAGGACTGAAGGAATAATAGAATGCAAAATAAGACCCAGTAGGGCGCAGCAACTGTACAAGGCCAAAACTCTGTGAAAAGCAACATAATAAAGAGAAATATGTGCAGAGGCCAGCAGCTGAATGCATTAGCAGTGATCAGTGCCCATATTTCTGCCTGGAGTTTCAGGTGTCAGCAGCTCCCAATGCACTCCCCCTTCCCAGCCTCTCCAGCAGGCTGAGTCCTGCTTTCCTTCCTTCCTTCAGAGGCAATCAGGATATTTAATGTCCTCTCACCACTGCCAAGCAGGTCTAAGGTGTTCCAAGGCACCTGTGTGAAAGTTCAAGGTTTGCTGTTTACCAAATGCATGAAGAAAAGAGTGAATGTGAAGTGGTTATTGGAGGGGTAAAGTAGTGCAGGACTTGGTGGAAAGGCCTGGAAGGTGGGATAAAGCAGGCAGAGCTGGCAATGAATCAGTCACTGTCAGGCTCAGAGAACAGCAGGCTGTTGTGCAAGGTGACCCCCAGATGAGGGAAAGCTGTGTGAGCCTTCCTTGGAAGGCTATTTTAGCAATGAAGAGCTGGTAAGAATCCTTGTGTAAAAGTTATACTGGACCTGTTACTTCCTAGGGATAAATTCAGTTCCTTTTAAAGTATTATCCTAAGGTTGGTTTTGTCTGATCCATATTGGAGATGGATTCATGAAGTGCTTTGAAACATGATTTAAAAGAACAAAGCGCAGCTGCTGAGAATGCGCTGGGGCCCCACAGCCTTTTCTGTCTGCATCCCTGGCCCTGGGCTGCCCTGCTGTTCCTGCAGCAGAATTGCTTTGTGTTTCTCCATGAAAGCCTCAATCAATAGCCAGCTCTGCTCTGGTGGCAGAGTACAGAGTTATTGTACTGCAGCATCTCCTCGCTGCCACCAGTGTTTGCTTCATCAGAACCTTGTCATGCCAACCATTGCTTTACAGGCAGTCATTCAGAGGTTTTAACTTTAGCTCGGTTTCCTCTTTGAGGAGTTCATTCCTGGCTAAGTGCCTGACCTGGGGTTGTTAACACAGCACCAGAAGTCGCTGCTGTCCCCAAACAATTCTGGTAGTTAATATTTGCTCATTTAATTGAGGTGGTGTTCTCTCTGTCTGCATGGTCATCAGCCTTATTTATCCACGAAGAAAGAGATAACTGAATGCACCTTTTAAATTACCCTTCTCTTTATGCCTCTCCTCTTTTGCTGAGCCCTCAGACCGAGCTGTGCCCTGGCAGTTGTGTGATTGCAGTGCACCTGTGCTTGCCAGCAAGGCTCCTGCTTTCTGTGCATTAACCCCTGAGCTCCCCAGGGCCATCAGCCCTTTCTTCCAGTGGCTCCTGAACCCCCAAACACCTGGATTTTTGCTGAACTGACCTATTTCAGACTTAAACATGACAAAAGTATGTCATGTTATACCTACTTCATTTTCCCTGGAAGCTATTTTCATTTCCATTCCCTTGACTTCCAGCTTTATTGTCTAATATTGTGGCTCTGCATAAAGGTAAACATATGTTTTGCATTCACTAATGTCATATTGTCTAGTTGCCACCACCGAAAGGAAAATGCAATACAGAAATAATGTTGAAATACATGTTTTTCTAGGACAATAAAACAGACTTTTCCTCCTCTAACTCTGGAGGAAAATAGAGTGAACAAAAAAAAATCTTTTGATCTCTATCTGAAATACATATAATATGCACACTTCCTAAATTACCCATTAAATACAATGGTCTTCATAACAAATGCAGTCCTTCCAAATGTACCTGAACAAAAAGTGGAAGCTATGGGAGGTCAAAGCTTTTGGTTTTTAAGCAATCCAGTGATTAACAGACAATCTGCACATGAGAACTTTTCAACGGTAGTCAGGTTTTGAGGGTCTTTTGCCATTTTTTTTCAAAAAGAATTCACCGCACTGCAGTGTCCGGGCTGGAGGGGTGACTGAGGCACCCTCGCCCTGCACAAGCACCCTCGGCCGCACTGAACCATCAGTGTGTGATCAGCTTCACGTGTGATCAGCTTCACGTGTGATCAGCTTCACGTGTGATCAGCTTCACGTGTGATCAGCTTCACGTGTGATCAGCTTTATTCTCGTCCTGAGCCCTGGAGCAGCTGCCAGGACAGGACTGACCCATCCCAGGGAGATTGGGGCGCTGGGCAAGGCAAGGTGGCACAGCTGAACAGCCCCTGAATGCGAGTTCACATTGCACAACATCAGTAAATAAGCATCAGGAGGGACAATAAATCCCCCACGCCCTGGTCTTAATTTATTTTAAACAGCAAAACAAATGAAACCAAATTAAACTCATAAGTCATTGTGAGAGCAGCGTCCAAAAAAATGTCAGTTCCAATAAATTATGACAAATAAAAGTATTGGCATAAACTCCCAGGATTTATATCACTGGCACCACAATAAGGCCTTCTTTAGTTGATCTTGAGACATGACTCAAAATGTGAAGAATGAGAATATAAATATAAATAAAGGGATTTTTTTTTTCCTAAATGCTGAAAGGGTTATTTTTAACACAGTAAACATTTTCTTTTTAAGTTAACACTAGTCAGTGTAATTGGAAGAATTTTTTCAGTGGGTTTAGCACAGTCAGCTGAAGTATTCAAAATAATCTGTACAGAACTGTCATGGAGCTGGATTAAATAGATTATTATACTAATCTGATTATAATAACCCAGAGCATCAGTCACAGTCTCCATAATGAGCTCTTGCTAATGAGTTCTGTATTACTTTTCCTTAGATGTAACATTTCTGGGAGGAGAGAATTTATTTTTCAAAATATAAACTCTGCACTCATATTTTTTATTCATGGCAATGAGTTTTTGTTCTGAAGCACCCAAGATATTTTTCATCCTTTAATTAAATAACATCAGTGTTCAAATAACAGAGACTGCCTGTCAAAGACTACAGTGCAGTCATTCAAGTGATCTCCACCAGAATAATTACCCTACAATCAAGCAGTAATTTGCCTTTTCAAGTAGACTGAATGATCCAGATTGATTGAAAAAAAAGGAGCTGGGTTTTTTAATAGGAAATTAGAGATGTTCATTTCACATTCTACATTTTAAAAAAATAATTAATGGTGAGATGCCGTTTGGGTAATCTGAAATGGCTTGAGACAGGCCCCAGGATGTGGCTGGTGGCTTCAGGCTGACACTGGGGCAGTTAGAGCTGGGTGTTTGTGCATTAATCACAGCACTGTGGGGTTTGTCTTGTCCTCAGACTGTGGGGAATTATTGACTCCGGGAACCTGGCCACCCTCAGAGGGTCCCCACCAGGCCCCTTCCCATTTTCGCCTGGCAGCACTGGAGGTTGGCCTTGCACACAGAAAAACGAATGAACAGACAAGGAAATTGCTGCCTTGACAAAAATTGGTTATTTTCAGTCCTGTAAATATAATTTTTTTCTGTCTTTCCTTTTTTTTTATCTGGCCTTTACATTTCTGATGAATCCTGATTTTAATGAAACCTCAATGCTGTACAGGACCTCTCTTCAATAGGTATCTGTTTAAATCAAAGTATTTAATCTGAGAAAATCGTGTTGTATGGTCAGAACAGGGAGAGCAGGAAAAGGCTGACAGACAAATGGCTGGTCTATGGAAAGCTGGGAGAGGTGCAGAGAAATGTATGTGGAGAAAACTCTAAAGCAAGCAAAAGATTTGGCCAGCAAGTTGAATTGTAAGGGTAAAGTTTAAAGCAATTTCTTCCAGAAACCCCTGAAGGTTTTGTGGAATAAGGCAATTTCTTCAGTCCTGACACTGCAAGAGCATAAGAAATTGGAATAACATTAATAAAAATGAAAACAATGTAAACCTTTGCTCAAACTCTGAACCAAACATTTGCTGTGTTTCTGTGAAATTCAGAAGATATTGTTAGCCAGCAGGGCAAAGAGCTGGCTTTGTGCTGAGCTGCGGTTAAAGCTGTGGAGGGAGCTTTTCATGTGGCATTTCTGGCTGGGGCCGGGCAGGCTCTGGGGTGAATCTGGGCCCTCCAGGACCCCATCAGCCCAGGAGCTGAAAAGGACAGGATGCAGCTGGTGCCAGGAGCCAGAGGGCTCTGAGCGAGCCGTGCACTTTGGGAGGCGTGCCTCCACCTTCTGAGCTGTCCGGAGCTAAAATAAGAAGAAAGACTGGAAATTATCTGGTTTTGGTAGAGTTCATCTTTCTCCCTTTCCTGTGACATGCTGCTCCAGTTTCAAGCAGGACCAAGCTGAGACACCAGAGAATCTTTGTCCCCAGCAGCTCCCAGGGACACAAACCTGGGGGTTCTGCTGCTCTGGCACTTCAGGGGCTTCATCCCTTTGGAGATGCTCAGCATGCGTTTCACAGGCTCTTTGCTTTTGCTCTAACTCTGGAACAAAGTGTGGGTGCTCCTCTCTCAGAATTCTCTGGCTTTCATTCGTTTAACTGCAGCTTTTAGGGGTGTTGCTGAATTCAAGTATAAATTGCTTTTGTTCATAATAGCAGTCCTGAAAGTGTGAATCTGTTTTCTGCAAGGGTGACTATTAAGATGGATCTGTTTGCAAAATAAGCTGATTTTCATGTATTTACCCCATGCTTTTACTGCCCCGTGGTCCCTCAATTAGGGCTTCTGTGGTTCCCTTGATCTCTGTGTTTGTGAACTGCAGCTGTCTAAAGTGAGTGCTTGTGATCACAAAGGGAAAGGGAAAAGATAATTTTACACTGACCAAGCCTTTGATATCTAAACCCCATTTCTGCACGTGGCATAATCCACTTCTGTAACTTGGGGCAAGCTAAATGTAGTTGGGTCGCTTGGACCAGACACAAAGCAGTGTGGTGAATTATCTCAGGAAGGGAAATGGTCAGCAATAATGCAGTTTGCCCATCTGTGTGATGGACACAGTGATCTTTTGTGACCGTGTTCACAGGGCTCTCACGATGAGGGAAGAGATGAGGATCTGACTCCATGTTTCAGAAGGCTGATTTATTATTTTATCATATATATTACAATAGAACTATACTAAAAGAATAGAAGAAAAGGTTTCATCAGAAGGCTAAGCTAAGAATAGAAAGGAATAAATGATAACAAAGGTTTGTGGCTCATACAGAGAGTCCGAGCCAGCTGACTGTGATTGGCCATTGATTAGAAACAACCACACGAGACCAATCCCAGATGCACCTGTTGCATTCCACAGCACAGATAACCATTGTTTGCATTTTGTTCCTGAGGCCTCTTGGTTTCTCAGGAGGAAAAACCCTAAGGAAAGGATTTTTCATGAAAAGATGTCTGCCACAATCTTTCACCTTTGCTTTGTTCTCAAGCCACTCTCTTAGCAGAAAGAGAGGCTGGAGAAGCCCCCGCACTCCAAGTTTTATGGAGAAATGGCTGTTCCTTTTCTCTTTCCTTCCCCAGAGGAGGAGCCTGGCTGTTTCCAGAGCAGTGCCTGGTGCCCCCAGCCCCTCTGGAGCCCTGGGCTGGCTCTGCCCAGACCTGGAGCCCCAGGGGATCTCCTCCCTTCCCGCTGTGCATCCCCAGACACCTGATCCTGCCCAGAGCCCTCTGTCCCCCCTGGCACCCAGGGCAGCTCTCAGGGGAGGCTGCAGTGCCCAGGTGAGCAGGACAAAAATTCCTTTTTGGTTGAACTCAATTGTCCTCAAAGTCCTGAGGAGCAACTGGACTGGGGCTTACAGTACAAGTTATTTTCGTCCTTTTTACTGCCACGGATGAGATTGTTTGACTTACAGTTTAAGGCATGTTTTGGGAGAAAAATCACTGTATATAAATGAAAGATATTATTATTACTATTATGGGGTTCTCCATAACTTTTGTAGTTTATAGGCTGTCAGCATTTTGTTTAGAAGCCCTGTATTTTAGGTGTCTCAGTTTGGCCTTGAAGTTGTTCTCAAAGTTAAAAGCTGAAGTACTAAAAACCATCTCAAAGCAAAGCTGTTTCCCTTCCCTCTCTTTTTCTCATGAAATGAAAACAAGATCTTTAGAAACCTTTACATCACTGGGACACGGATAAATAAATGCCATTGTTGGCTTCAGGCTCTGTTGGGTGTTAAAACTAAAAAAACAAACCCAGAGCCCCAAATACAGCAGACAACAAAGAAACCCCAAAGCCCTGCTGGTGTTTTATCCTGACGCAAACCTGGGGAAGGCTTTGCCCCAGAGGGTGATCTGTGGCTCAGGTGAAGGTGCTGCACCTGATCCTCCTCCCACCCAAATCAGGGATCAAAGCCCTTCACCAGGGAGAGGAAAGCCCGGGCAAAGCAGGAGAGGGGCTGCTGTGTTTGGGCCAGGAAATGGGCAAAAGACAAATGACAAGAGTGTCCTTGGAGCTGTGCTGAGCCACCTGAGCCACCTCCCCGTCCTTGGAACAGACAAGGTAGGCCTCAATTTACATATTCTTCATTAAATTAGAGCCTGGAAACCCAGGGAATGTGGCCCAGAGGAGGAACATCAAAATGTTTTGAGCATGTTGCAGTACTTTTGTTCAAAATTAGGGGACAATTTTTTGATCACTCAGTGATTTCTTCAGGGAAATGCATACAGACACAGGGTTTATGTTACAGCCCAGTCTCAGGCCCTGCCAAACCCACCCTGGAGCTCCTTGTGGCTCCAGTGGGACATAAAGAGATTAAAGACGATGACAGAAGTCATAATGAGCTGCCTCAGTGAGCCAATTGTCAATAGCTGCTTCTCTAGGTAGGAGCCGTGAGAGGTGAAATATCCCTGGAACAGCTGGCTCTCCTCATCAGGTGTGGCCTTTGGGTGTTGCTGCTCCTCCTGCTCTGCTGGGGTTGAATGTGGGAAGAATTAGGGGATTTTGGCAAGGCAAACCATGGGAACAGACGTAGGAACAAATCTCCAGACAAAGCTGGGTTGGATCAATATTTTGCTGGTGGGAAATAGGCAAAAATGAAGCATTAGTGTGTAAAAGAGAAATAAGAGACCTGACTGTGCTTCTGAAGTCCTGCTGGGAGTGCTTGGAGGATTCCCTGAGCTGCTGTGTGCACTGGGTGCATCCTACTGGAAATAAACCCAGCACGTGCTGGGTACCACCAGAGGGGAGGACAGCACCGTTTGAGGGGGCAGCAGGGGTAATTCTGTTGGTAACAACATTTCAGACAGGATTTTGCTGCTTTTGAAAGTTTTGTTTTCTTTCATTCCTGGGCATTCTCTCTGCAGTGCTCTGAGGCAGGAGGGAGACTCCTTGTGTGAGTCCCAAAGCAAGGAATGGCTGAGCTTCCCCATCTTTGTCCTCTCTGTTGCTTTCTGAGTCCCAGAGCAAGGAATGGCTGAGCTTTCCCCTCTCTGTCCTCTCTGCTGCTTTCTGGGTCCCAGAGCAGGGAATGGCTGAGCTTCCCCATCTTTGTCCTCTCTGCTGCTTTCTGAGTCCCAGAGCAAGGAATGGCTGAGCTTTCCCATCTCTGTCCTCTCTGCTGCTTTCTGAGTCCCAGAGCAAGGAATGGCTGAGCTTCCCCATCTTTGTCCTCTCTGCTGCTTTCTGAGTCCCAGAGCAGGGAATGGCTGAGCTTCCCCATCTTTGTCCTCTCTGCTGCTTTCTGATCCCAGAGCAGGGAATGGCCGAGCTTCCCCATCTTTGTCCTCTGCTGCTTTCTGAGTCCCAGAGCAGGGAATGGCCGAGCTTCCCCATCTTTGTCCTCTGCTGCTTTCTGATCCCAGAGCAGGGAATGGCTGAGCTTCCCCATCTTTGTCCTCTCTGCTGCTTTCTGATCCCAGAGCAGGGAATGGCCGAGCTTCCCCATCTTTGTCCTCTCTGCTGCTTTCTGATCCCAGAGCAGGGAATGGCTGAGCTTCCCCATCTTTGTCCTCTCTGCTGCTTTCTGGGTCCCAGAGCAGGGAATGGCTGAGCTTCCCCATCTTTGTCCTCTGCTGCTGCTTTCTGGGTCCCAGAGCAGGGAATGGCTGAGCTTCCCCATCTCTGTCCTCTCTGCTGCTTTCTGAGTCCCAGAGCAAGGCAGGGCTGAGCTTCCCCATCTTTGTCCTCTCTGCTGCTTTCTGGGTCCCTGCAGCATGAGCAGACCACAATGAGGGGCTGGCCATAAAGCAGCAGATTGCCTTTAAATGGAATTTCTTCTCTTTGTGTCGATGCTCAGGGCAGTTTCGCTCCGGTGCTTTGTGCCTGGGCTGTCCCTGCAGTGGTGAGATCCCAGCAGGTGAATTTGTGGGGTTCTGTGTGCTGGGACTGCAGCAGAGCCTCCTGTGTGCAGGGCAAAGGAAAAAGGGAAAAGCAGCCAGGGATTGCCTTGGTGCCCCCGTGCGTGGCTGTGCTGCAGAGAATCCAAACACTTCTCTGGGGAGGGCTGCTGTGCCCCTTCCTTCAGTTTCAGAAATCCTCGAATTTGAATTATTTACCACAGGAGTTTGTGCGAGAGCCCCTGATCTGTGCAAGGAAGGACCTGGCATTTTTAATGAAGCACCTTTTGTGTGGCTCTGGGTAAGCAGGGGATGGTGTGAGCACAGGGTAGATACGCTCAGCGTGTGCCATTTTTGGTTAGGGGGGTACTAAAAAGGTTCCTAAGTTGTAAGTCATGGTTGGAAGGAATCTCTTGACTTATTTGGATTGTGTAACACTCTGTGACCAGTTAGCCATCATCTCTCTATTAAAAAATACATTGATTTTCTGGGCTGTCAGCCACTTATTATTTATAAAGAGGTCTTAATTGGCAGTGTTGTCCCATTGGAAATATTCCCATGAGCACTAGCAAGAATGTTTCCAAAAATAGCACGTTTAGCAAAAGAAAGAAATCTTCAACCTCTGTGGCATAGAACACCCTGAGCTCTCACCCAGATGGCCCTGGAGAGTTCTGCCATGCTGGGAGGCACCATGCTCCTAGAAATGAGCACATTTTATGTTCCTGAGGCTGGGCTGCCTTGCTGGGGATACCCTGAGCACTGTGCCTTGTGCCACTGGAGCCCTGCAAAGCCCCTGGCACGCAGAGCTCTGCTGAAGGCTTTGGATTTCTGGTCTGTAACTTTTCTGATGGTCTGCAGAATTTTCCCCATCAATTAAATTGTGCACTCAGCCATTTCTGTTTACATACAATTATGGTTCTATTAGATCTAAAAGCATTTCCACTATTGGTGTAACACATTTTTCTTAAAGAAGAAGCAAGGCAGGGAAATTCACTGATGGTTTACAGGGTGGTGTGTCCAGGAGCTCACAGGAATGTCACACTCAGGTATTTTATGGAAGTCCTGACCACTGAAGCCTGACCAGGAGCTTAAAACCCAGGTTACCACGAGGAGACATTGCCCTGAAGGGCAGGAAAGGAAAGGAGCCCAGCAGTGCTGCCATTGAAGGGAGAAAATAATTTCTCATTCTTTGCCCATCTAGAATTGTTGCACTCACTAACAGACCAGGGGGTTTGGAGGCTTTGCAGAGCTCTGCTGTGCACGTTGCTCAGAGCATTAGATCAGTTTCCAGAGGGACCCACGCTCATTTCAGGAATCCTGGAGAAACTGAGCCCAGCAGGGCTGGGAGCTGAGAAATGGAGGAGTATTCACATTTCATGGCAGGAGGTGCCTTGGTGTGGTATCTGAGACCTGGCTGATGAACCAGCCCACCCCCGTGGAGGGATTTTGGGGTTTGCTCCCATCCCTGCTATCCCTCCTGAAGGAGTTTTGGGGTTTGCTCCCATCTCTGCCATCCCCATCCCTGTGGAGAGATCTGGGGTTTGCTCCCATCCCTGCCATCCCCATCAGGACATTTTGGGGTTTGCCCCATCCCTACCATCCCTCCTGAAGGGGTTTTGGGGTTTGCCCCATCCCTGCCATCCCCATGGAGGGGTTTTGGGGTTTGCCCCATCCCTGCCATCCCCATGGAGGGGTTTTGGGGTTTGCCCCATGCCATCCCCATGGGGAAGTTTGCTCCATCCCCATGCCATACCCATGGAGGGTTTTGGGGGTTTTGGGGTTTGCCCCATCCCTGCCATCCCCTGGGGATGTCCCTGGGGGTATCAGCCTGGCTGTGCTGCTCTCCTGCCCCTGCTGCACCAACACTCACATCTCTGTCCCTGCTCTGTCTGGGGATGTGCACACAGTTCCCCGGCTCCCGTTCCCTCATCTGAAAAATCAACTCCGTGGCTTAGTCTCACATTGCTCAACTTCCTAGCTGGAGTTAATGCTCCAGGCCTAATTCCAGGCTGGTTCTCAATTTGTTGGATGTGGTTGATGCACACATCAAATAGTTCTGGCACCCTGATGCTTCCTGTGAATGAAAAATGACACGGAATAGTTTGTGTGAATTTCATCCCCATTCATGCAGCAGACTAAAAGACAACTCATGTTTGGCAAATACACAGGAATGGGAGAAAAGATTCAAATCGGAGGAAAAAAATGTAAATGTTCTCAAGAGAGGTTTTTCCCACAACGGAAAGAAAGAATAAATTTTTAAAAAGCAGTAATGGAAACCATTGAAAGATCTGGTCAGGAGAGTGTATTATCTTAATGAGGTGCTAAGATCTAAGCAATATTCTTGCAAGAGGGTGTGTTACATCTCCTCGCAGCTCTTGGGGCATTACAGAGGAGTTTTTACCTCTGGATGAGGATGGAGTGCAGCCCCAGCTGGGCTGTGTCTGTACAGCTCAGCCCCGCTCCTGTCCCCCTTGCGTGGCTCCTCTTCGTTTATTATTGACCGTGCTTAGGACAGCAGCTGTGACTTGTTAAAGCGACGGAACACTTGGGGTTTGTGGGGTAACTGGCTGGTTTGGGGTCCTTTTTGTTCTGTTTGCTGGAAATGGTCAGGTGAAGCAGCAGGGGTGTGTGTGTGTGTGTCCCTGGATCCGGGCAGGGGGTTTGGGGACAGCCCTGGGTCTGGGCCCTGGGGGCTCGGGGACAGCCCTGGGGGCAGGGGGGACAGCCCTGGGGGCTCGGGGGGCAGCCCTGGGTCTGGGCACTGCAGGAATGCCCTGGAGCTGCTGCCTGGGAAATGCCCGGCCCAGGTGGCAGCTGGGGCTGGGCTCCCCTGTCCCAGCAGGGCACACACAGCGTGTGCCCATTACTTAGCTCCATTTCCCACTCAATTCCTGGATAATGATGGGAAGTGAGACGGAGAGATGGGAAAGAACCTGTGGAGAGTCACACGGGAAAAGCAAATTGGGGAATAAAACCAAATGTCCCGAATCCAAGTGACATTTTTGGTCACACAAAATAAACATTCCCTTATCTCACCTAGCGGGCCCGAGTATCTTGTCCTTAAGCAAGCGTGAGATTTTGCAATATTTTCCAGTCTGGTTGCAGCAGCCTTATCGCGGGGGACCGAGCGCTGGCTGCAATGTTCATTGTGCTCTGCCATTATTGAAACTCCAGCGCTCCCGGGAGATTAGCGGGGCAGGGGAGCACAAATGCAGCTGGCCAGGGCATGGAGGGGCTGAAAGGGGCAGCGTGGAACAAAGGCTGCGCATGGAATTCACCAAGAATGCGAGGCGCTGCCTTTCACAGGCGACATTCGCGTAGCCGGGGCTTAATGAGAATGGAAAATGCTAACATATAAATCCAGCCCTAAAAAAATATATCCACAACAAACCACTGAGTGGTAAATATTTTTGCCATTAAGCCTGGCACTCCGTTCCTGACGCGAACTATTAAAACCCCTCCTAAAGCTTTCATTAAATCATGTCTTCAAAACTCCCTTTAAAACACGCTGCTCTGTATGGAAGGGAATGAGCCTGCAGAGGGATGAGGACAAACCAGGCGAGTATCCTACAAAAACTTGGGGTTTTTCAAGGGGTGAAGTGCAGACCGGACCAAATCTTACCAAAGTTGACCAAGGGGGTTCCAACAGCCAAAGGAGCTGTTCTCCTCCTCCTCTCCTGCCCAGAGGTGTTCTCCTTCAGGAGCACAGCCGGGTTCTATCAGGGTGTTGGTGTCATTCACCATGGTCCCTCTGCACTGCCTCCCGTACACACACACCCCCAAAAGCGTTGAGCATCCCTGGAACATCCGAGAGCACCCCTGTGTTAGGAAAATTCATCCACAGACACCAGAGGTTTATGGCCAAAAAGGAGACAGAGGAGTCCTTTTTGGCTTTATTCCAATAAAGGGAGAGGCCATGGGGCATTCCCCTGGGCTCTCTCCAAAATTTGGAGGACGCAGCCTCCTTTTTATCCCAATTTCCCAGCCACATTTCCCTTCTCTCCCCACTGGCTGAAGTACTTGAGAGGTTCAGACTTCCCGGAACACCTGATCCCAAAGATTCCCCTCTAATGTACAATCCTCCCTTTTAGTTTTTAATTCTTATGGAATTTAGGGGTTTTTCCCCATTCCCCATTTCTGAAGTACTTGAAAGGTTCAGACTTCCCGGAACACCTGATCCCAAAGATTCCCCTCTAATGTACAACCCTCCCTTTTCATTTTTAATTCCTACTGAATTTAGGGGTTTTCCTTCCCCATTGTTTCTTTCATCTTTCAATGTCTAATTTTGTTTATCAGCAAACCCAAAGTTTATTTGTAAAGGCAAATATCTTTTTACCATTCACCAATCAGTGGAATCCTTCCCATTGTTTCTTTTATCTCCCAGTGCTGGTTTTACCCACCAGCAGACCCAGTGCTGGTTTGGAAAGACAAATCTGCTGTTCCTCTCAACTGAAGCATGCCCGGAGCATCCCCAGCCCCTCTGGCACCGCTGCTCCGGGGATGCTCCAGGGATACTCCAGGGATGCTCCGGGGATGCTCCAGGGATGCTCTGGGGATGCTCCCGCTCTGCCCCGCTCCTGTCCCTGCTGCCTGCGGGGTTTGGCCACGTCCGACCCCTCCTGCTCCCAGGGTTTCCTGTTCCCAGCAGGCAGCTTTGTCCCTGGAGGTGAAGGGCAGGGGGTTGCAGCCTTTGTAAAGAAGATGAACGCACTATTCCCAAATATTCCATAAACAGCTCATTATTCCTCTTATTATCATGCAGAGAAAGTGAAATTTTAATGTTTCACCGCTCCAGGCTGTCAAAGTCCTTGTGCTCTTCAAAGAGGAGGGCTCAGATTCTGTTCAGTCTTTGTGGAGGGAAATTAGGGCATCTCTGTGCTTTTTAAAAATACGTTTAGAAAAGGTCATTCGTACTGTTTCTTAACTTGGAAGTGTATCTCGGGATAACCACCATGTGCCTGCTGTGTGAAAAATTGCCTAAAAGGTCTCTGAAGCCTTCTCCATACTAAATATGAGTGAATATGGATTGATTCTTCTTAATTATGACTTTCACTCTTGCAGGAAACAGATGTTTGCTAACTCAGATTCATTTCTGGCTTGGCAGAGAATTGTGTACAACTGAAAGCAATGAGGGCCGCTGAGACCTGCCATTGCTGCTGGCTTTTTGAGCTTGGTGCTGCTTCTGAATTCAGCACAACTTGGTGCTGTCCAGACCTGGTGCTGGCCCTCAGCTCAGCTTGGTCAGAAATAGACCTGGTGCTGGCCCTCAGCTCAGGCATGCAAACCTACCTGTGCTGTGGGGTTTCATTCCACCTGGGCTTGGTGAAAGCAGAAATGCAGGAGGCGTGTCCAGAAATGCCAGCCCTCAGCTCCACCAGGAATTCAGAAATGCAGGAGTGTGGGCTCAGACCTGGTGCTGCCAGCCCTCAGCTCACCTGAGCTTGGTCAGGTGTGGGCTCAGATGCAGGAGCTTGGTCAGAAATGCAGGAGGTGTGTCCAGATCTGGTGTGGGCTTCAGGAGTGTGGGCTCAGACCTGGTGCTGCCAGCCCTCAGCTCCACCTGAGCTTGGTCAGAAATGCAGGAGTGTGTGTCCAGACCTGGTGCTGCCAGCCCTCAGCTCCACCTGAGCTTGGTCAGAAATGCAGGAGTGCGTGTCCAGACCTGGTGCTGCCAGCCCTCAGTTTCACCTGAGCTTGGTGACAGCAGAAATGCAGGAGTGCGTGTCCAGACCTGGTGCTGCCAGCCTGGGGCAGTGCCCAGCTCCCACCAGCTGGGGCTCAGCTGCCCCAGGTTCTCCCTTCTCGCCTGAATTCTCTGCCTCAGCAGCAGGGACTGGGAACCACAGCTGAAGCGCTGACTGTCCTGAGTGATTCCTGTCTGATGCAAAGGTTCCTTTGCTTAAAAACAATATAAAAAGCCATCAGGAGGGAAAAGTCCAGGCGCTGCTTTGGGAACTAAGAATTGTGGAAATTCTGCCTGATAGGGAAAGTATTTTTAAAACAGACTCTCCTGTGTGCATCCCTTTAAGGGATTCTGGTCCATGCCTGCCTCCTGGTCCCTGTCACAGCTGCTGCTGTTACCTGGACAATGTTCCTGGCCCAGAGCTCTCTGCTGGGCCTGCAGAGCTCTATGGCAAGGGCAAACATTTCTGCCTTTGTCAAAATACTGCAGATGAGTGGGGGGAGAGGAAGGTTCATTTGCTTCTTTAACTGTGCTTCTGTTGGATTAGAGAATGGGTCCTATTATAAATAGCTTTTTCTATAGCAGTCAGACCAGTTGTTTTCCTTTGGGAATAGTTTTACCTGAGTTAAGAAAAACAGAGCAGATTAAGCAAGGGTGCATAGGAGGCACGTCTGTTTCTTGTTTTAGAACAGCAACACATTTTTAATGTAATAATGCAGAATAGCAGAAAAAGGCACAGAATAGAAAACAACCTTAACAAAAGACACCATAGTCTATTTCATTACACAGTTTTGGAAAGTTATCCTGGATTTGTAGCAGCATTATCACAAAATCTATTGCGTTATTCCACTTGTAAGGCAGGTGGGGAAAAGCTGAAATGATATTTGATTAATCTGTCCCAAAATTCCTGTAAGCTTTCAGCAGTGTGTGTGAGCAGAGCCTGGCAAGGCTGGTTTGCACCGACAGCTTTAGAAGGATGGGCTCTGCCTGCACTGAGATTGTGCTTAAGGAGCCTGGGCTGCAGAAGCAGCACAGAGCAGGGCAGGGCCAGGGCAGGGAGCAGCACAGGCAGGCTGTGGTGGCAGCCTTGGCAAGAAATGCCTCCCAAAGGCACCTCCTGCATGGGCCAGGCTGAGCCAGGGGCTGTGGGACCGCCAGCCTTGCTGCATCCATGCTCCAGGGTTAACCACTTCCAGCCTGGCCCCTTTAACTCAGATGTCCTAGAAGGGATCAGAGCATGAAAGACAGAAAGGAGCTCTTGGTTATGGGAGAAGGGCCCATGGGAGCCCTTCTGTGTTTAGTCTGTGTTTTAGGGAGTCTGTGATCTCCAGGTGGGTCTGCCATTGAAAAAAAGAGATTTCCTTCTTTTATGTATTTGCCAGTCAGAAAAACTCTTTTTGAGCCCTGACAATCCCATTGGGTTTCTTCTTCAGTGCAGAGAGATGTTCTGGAGCTCTGAGCTGAGTGGCCACAGAGCCCTGCTCTCAGGGCTGTGCATTGCATTAAATCAGAATAAAACCTTTCAGGCAATGAGTAACTGCCCCAGCATGGACACCTGGGGTGCAATAACGTGCATTTGTAATTACTGGATGAAATGGGATCCCTTTGGAGCCAGGCTGTGTTCATTGGCTTTGGAGGGCAGTGTCTGCTGGAGCTGTGCCCTGGGCCAGCTCTGATGGCTCTGCACAAACGATTCTGGCCATAACACCCAGGAAGGGAACTGGGCCTGCCCTGCCCTCCCTTTGGACTGACCTTGCCTCAGTGTCTCTGGCTCAGCTCTGCCCTCACTCCATCCCTCCATACAGGTTTACATGGCTCTGTACACAGAATTTTTCTCTTGCATATGGATGTAACTGTTTAAGGACATAGCAAAACTCTCTGACTGCTATGTTGCTATTTGTGTAAATAAGACTACTTCTTGAGAGACAATACTAAAATTTTCACCTCTTCTTTCTTTGGAATAGGGCTGTGCTTTAAGGAACATGAAAAATGTTTTCACTTAAGCATTAAGGCAGCTTTTCACACAGATCATCAGTTCAGTTCTGTCTATTGCTGCTTACACAAGGAAAGGCTGCCACGCTGAGCTCTGCTTCTCCCTGACTGGCATTTAAATTTTTTAAACATCAAATATTTACTGATGTAACCCAGTTGCTCACCAAATTGAATTTCAAAGGTCCTTATCCTGCAGTTTCTGTTTGTGCGCATCTCCCATTCAAGGCAGCTCCATGCATCTCTAATGAAAATGAACCTGCTTCTTTCTGGAGCTATTTTTTAACCTTTCTGTGCTCTCCTTTATTACCATGATTTACAACAATATTGTGAGTGTTATTAATCCAGACTGCAGTCAGTGGGTGTTTGGCATGGGGTTGCACTGCAGTGCTGCATGTTAAATGGTTCTGGCTTCCACACTGGAAGAGTTTTGGCTTGCAGCCCCTCGTCACTGCCCGGCGTTCACACACAGACACAGCCCAAAGAGCAGGGAAGGGGAAATGCACTGGAAGATATTTGAGATCTTTGAAGCTGAGCAAGGTGTGGAAGCACAGCCCCAGAGGATGTGTGGTCAGTGGGGCTGAGCAGGGTGAGGTTTGTGCTCAGGAGCCTTGGAGAGCTCTCAGCTCTGACTGGGGCTGAGCAGGGTGAGGTTTGTGCTCAGGGGCCCTGGGGCTCAGCTCTGCCTGTGATTCTGTGCTCACTGAAACCCAGAGGGGTTTCATGGGTAGAACTTCTCTGCTGGGGTGGGAATTCTGCAGCTGGAAAATGAAAGAAAAGTACCTGGAGCTGTGCGTGTGTGTTTGGGGAGTTGATAATTTTAACTCAAGGGTTGCAGACAGTTTCTGTTGCCAAAATACCTTGAGCAGTTAGGAGAGAACTGGCGTTGATGCTGCTGAGCACCCAGGGACAGAGAGCAGAGCTGCTGCTCCTTGATCAAGGCCTGTGCTGCAGGCAGAGCACCTGAGATGCACCCCAGGAACAGCTGGAGCACCCAAACACAGAGAGCAGAGCTGCTGCTCCCTTATCAATGCCTGAGCTGCAGGCAGGGCACCTGAGATGCACCCCAGGAACAGCTGGAGCACCCAGGGACAGATCAATGCCTGAGCTGCAGGCAGGGCACCTGAGATGCACCACAGGAACAGCTGGAGCACCCAGGGACAGAGAGCAGAGCTGCTGCTCCTTTATCAATGCCTGAGCTGCAGGCAGGGCACCTGAGATGCACCCCAGGAGCTGCTGCTCCTTATCAATGCAGGTCTGAGCTGCAGGCAGGGCACCTGAGATGCACCCCAGGAACAGCTGGATCTCCCAAACACAGGGAGCAGAGCTGCTGCTCCTTTATCAATGCCTGAGCTGCAGGCAGGGCACCTGAGATGCACCCCAGGAGCTGCTGCTCCTTTATCAATGCCCGTGCTGCAGGCAGGGCACCTGAGATGCACCCCAGGAGCACCCAGGTTCAGATCACAGTGAGGCTGTGCCAGGACAGGGCTGACAGCCCTCGCTGACACCTGCAAGTGCTCACACGGTGCCTTGGCAGCTGCTGCAGGCAGCCCCTCGTGCAGTGCTGTAAAAAAGATGGGAGCCTGTTAAGAAGGATGGCATTTTTATTCAAATGGATGTGGACTTGGTAGCAGAAAAACAGCAAGATCCTCTGATGTTCTATGTATTTGAAAGCAGCAATTTTTTTTTTTTTTTTACTGTGTGTCATAATTAACAAAGAAAGCAGCAGGACAATTCCCTCATCCATTCCCTCCTCCTTTTCCCTCTCTCTTATAGAAATGATATCTGGTAGAGCAGCCAAGATATTTTTCAGTCTGGTGCTCATGGGTCTTTTCATTACTTTTCTGTTCTCACACTGCTTGCCCAGTACAGCAGCTGTTAAATAGACAACTCTGAGAACTGGGGAAGGATATTGGTGAAATATTTGATTAACACTATTTTTGCAGGAAATTGATATGTCAACTATTTTTAGCCTCAGGCAGAGGAATAATCAAACCCAATCCATGTGGCAACCTTCTCCAATTTCAGATGACTTTATAACCTCTGATATTTCACTCATTTTTGCTTTTATATTGCAGTCTGTCACAGCCTCCCACCCTTGGTGATTTCATGCAGTTTTTTTAACTATGTGATCATCCCATTAGGAAATACATTCAGCAAAGTTTCCTTTGGAAAGTGTTGTGTTCATTGCTTCAGAAAGTGTGTGCTGGCACAGCTCTGTTCACAACAATGAAACATCTGAAATTCTGGCTTTTATCCATAACACACTCTAATTCCCTATTCATAACCTAAATTCCTTTTTGTGCAATTTGCCATTTTTTTTCATTACATATGCTAGTTACATCTTAGGGTGAATCAGTCAAATGGACTCTAAATTAAAGTAGTTGGCTGATCTAAGCCCCAAATCTGTTGCAATGCAGATTTCTCAGAGCTTGGAAGAAAACTGCCAATACAGCCGCCATAGACAGGGGTGATTATTCTTTCTGTCTGTCTTTTTCCAGGTAACTGAGTAGATGAATGTACCCTAAAGCTTTAATCTTCTAGGTAATTAGGAGAAAGAGGTGGAAGGGAAAGTCAATAAACCGTGTGAACCTGAATAGGTCACGCTAACAGTCAGGATGTCACTGTGAGGACAGGAAATCCTTAAATTAGATGCATCATTTTAGTCTCTAATTTAATCCATAAAACAGAATCAAAATTTGTTTTGAACCATATGCACATAAGTGAGGAAACAGAGATAAATTGAACTTCATGGGGTAAGTTGTCAGCTGTTTGGATGAGAGGAAGCCCAGCACCCTGGGCTTGGAGCTGCTGAGTTTAGGCCAGTGGCAGCCCTGCCCCAAGGATTCCTCCTTTTACCCTGGAGAAGGAAGGTGCACACCCTCCACTCGTGGTGGCCACCTCTGTGTGCCTAAATATTTGCTTTTCAAATCCAGGGGAGGAGAGGAGAGACAAGCTAATCTCATAAAGGCTCACCCCACCCTCTGCCTGGCTGCTCTTCCTTGGCAAGCCCTCCCCGCAGCAGCTGCTGCCTGTTTTCCTTCTGCTCTGGGTTCGGACATTTCCCGCAGTGGGTTTTCCTGAAGGTTTCCAGCAATCCTCTCAGCCCCCCTTTCCTGGCCTCCTGTCGCTCTCAGCAGCCGGCACATCCCTGGGAGCAGCCCTGGGGTCCTGGGCTTCGCTGGGCCCCCGGGGCAGGGCTCGCTGCAGGGCTGCTGGAGAGCTGTGGGGACAGACAGACAGACAGACAGACAGACAGACAGACAGACAGACAGACAGCGCAGAGTTGTTCAGGCTGGAAAGGACCCTCAGACCCTCGGCTGTGAGCACAGACAGACAGACAGCACAGAGTTATTCAGGCTGGAAAGGACCCTCAGACCCTCGGCTGTGAGCACAGACAGACAGACAGACTGTTATTCAGGGGAAAGACAGACAGACAGACAGCACAGACAGACAGACAGCACAGAGTTATTCAGGCTGGAAAGGACCCTCAGACCCTCGGCTGTGAGCACAGACAGACAGACAGACAGACTGACAACACAGAGTTATTCAGGCTGGAAAGGACCCTCAGACCTTCCTTCGGTTGTGAGCACAGACAGACAGACTGACAGCACAGAGTTGTTCAGGCTGGAAAGGACCCTCAGACCCTCGGCTGTGAGCACAGACAGACAGACAGACAGACTGACTGACAGCACAGAGTTATTCAGACTGGAAAGGACTGTCAGACCTTCGGCTGTGAGCACAGACAGACAGACAGACTGACAGCACAGAGTTGTTCAGGCTGGAAAGGACCCTCAGACCCTCGGCTGTGAGCACAGACAGACTGACAGCACAGAGTTGTTCTGGCTGGAAAAGACCCTCAGACCCTTGGCTGTGAGCACAGACAGACAGCACAGAGTTATTCAGGCTGGAAAGGACTGTCAGGTGTGAGCACAGACAGACTGACAGCACAGAGTTGTTCAGGCTGGAAAGGACCCTCATTCTTTGAGTTCCACCAGTCCTTCCTCAGGGCACAGGCTCAGCAGACTGACTCTGCCCTGGTTTGGTGCCTGTTTCAATGTAATTTTTCCTCTCTCAGCGCAATTCCTTTTTGGAGAAGCTGCATGTGGCCCTCTCCATGCAGAAGGAGTGATTTGAATGATTTGGATTAGGGAGAGCACATGCACAGATCCTGGATTACTCAGTGTGCTGCTGCTTTCCCTCCCCTGAAAGCTTCATAAACTGTCCTTTCACAGGCTTTTAATAAACACTCAAGTGACTTAATCTTTTAGTGTAAAGGCCTACTTGTATTTTAAGCTTTCTGTTATCAATGTCATTAAATCAATATCCTCAGTTCTACAGGATCCAAGCCACATACAAGCTGTCACACACAGTTTAACTTTAAAAGGGCAATATTGAGGTACAGTCAGTTCCTTTTCATAGATTAGAGAGTTCTTTGAAGTAGAGCTGCTGAAGATCAGAGGGAGTTTATTCCTCTGCAGCCAGTTTCTTACGTGTTGGGGGCTCTCCATCCTAATGACAGTTCTGCTGCAGAACTTCAGTGAAGTCTCAGAAGATGAGTGTTTTATGCAGTTATCATAAATGGCACTGGAAAGCCTTGTGGAGATTATATAATGGGTGATAAAACACGGGACAGATTCTTCAAGAGAAATAAGAAGGCAAATTAGGATAGACCCTTCTTTGCCATTCTTTAATCTGTTTATCTATTTTTCATTATTATTATTTACTTATTCTTTCTCCATCTGAGTGCATACACAGCTCTGGACAGGTCAGAGCCTCACTTGGTGTGGTTCGTTGTCTAATGAGTGACATCTGTGTTTAGAGTTAAGATGGAGAAAAACAAGGACTTGTTCCTCGCCAGAGAAATGTAATTGAGGGTAAAGCATACATCTGGGATTTATTTGTGTAAAAGATGCACGGCTGCAGTACCATGTCTCCTTCCAACCTGACCCTGAGGTGCCCTTTCCATTTAGAGTATTAGAATCCAGATTTATCCAGAGAAATCTTACCAATCAGAAATGGCAGTTATTGCTCCATCTTTGCTGTTATTACAGCAGATCTTTCTCTCTCTCCCTTTCTATGGTTTTTTAGCCACTGTTTGTCACAGAAGTGAAATAATTTGTAATACAAGGCAGCTGTAGGTTCTCTCAGTTGCTCACTTCAGGAGAGATGGTGGATGTCACAGCACTGAGCACAGCTGGTGCTCAGTGACAGCCCTGGGGTGACGGTGACAGTGCTGGGGGGACAGTCCTGGAGGGATGGTGAGAGTCCTGAGGTGACGGTGACAATGACAGTCCTGGGGTGACAGTGACAGTCCTGGGGTGACAGTGTTGGAGGGACAATGACAGTCCTGGGTGCTGGAGGGACAGTGACAGCCCTGGGGTGACAGTGACAGCCCTGGGGGACAGTGACAGTGCTGGGGGGACAGTCCTGGAGGGACAGTGACAGTCCTGGGGTGACAGTGACAGTGCTGGGGGGACAGTCCTGGAGGGACAGTGACAGTCCTGGGGTGACAGTGACAGTCCTGGGGTGACAGTGACAGTGCTGGAGGGACAGTGACAGTCCTGGGGTGACAGTGCTGGAGGGACAGTGACAGCCCTGGGGGACAGTGACAGCCCTGGGGTGAAAGTGACAGTGCTGGGGTGACAGTGACAGTGCTGGAGGGACAGTGACAGTGACAGCCCTGGGGTGACAGTGACAGCCCTGGGGTGACGGTGACAGTGACAGTGCTGGAGGCACAGTGACAGCCCTGGGGTGACAGTGACAGTGACAGTCCTGGGGTGACAGTGACAGTCCTGGGGTGACAGTGACAGTCCTGGGGTGACAGTGACAGTGACAGTCCTGGGGTGACAGTGACAGTGCTGGAGGCACAGTGACAGTGCTGGAGGGACAGTGACAGTCCCGGGGTGACAGTGACAGTGACAGTGACAGCCCTGGGGTGACAGTGACAGGGACAGTGACAGTCCCGGGGTGACAGTGACAGTCCCGGGGTGACAGTGACAGTCCTGGGGGGACAGTGACAGTCCTGGGGGGACAGTGACAGCCCTGAAGGGACAGTGACAGCCCTGGGGTGACAGTGACAGTGACAGTGACAGCGCTGGGGTGACAGTGACAGTCCTGGGGTGACAGTGACAGTCCTGGGGTGACAGTGACAGTCCTGGGGTGACAGTGACAGTCCTCTCTCACAAAGCACCTGACCCGCAGCCCCATCCTGGGACAAAGGCTGGGGAAGAGGTGAGGCAGGAGCTGCAAACCTGGGCCAGGGACGAGCTCGGGGAGATAAGAAAATTCCGTGGGCAGAGCAGGGAATGCCCCTATCTGCAGCCCAGCCGGGAGGTGCGTGGCGCTCAGGAGGAGCCCTGCGAGCTGGGCAGAAATCCGTGGCTATCTCCAGGCAGGAGGCAGCTGTGCTACCTTGTGCCTGGCACTCCTGAGAGAGGAGGAGGAGAATTGCATCGGGAACTTCTCGTACTTGGTTGAGTTTCAGCAGGATGAAGTGGTGGGGTTTTTTCTTCATTCCCTAAAACAAGGAAAGCAGAACTTGATTATCTTTGGTCTTGACAGCAGAACTGTGTTGCAATAATCCGAGAGCTGCTAATTCACCGGTGATTTTTTTATGTTGAAGACTTTTGTAATTAAAAAATTGCCATAAGGCAGGGCCCACATAATGTGGACCTTAGGGATTTATGTATTAGAAAGGGTTGAACAAACACTGGAAATCCTCTAGCTTGTATATTTTGTCTGTAACAAACTATTACTTCACTCCAATATAATTTGAATAATTTTGTCATCAAGCTCATGTAACGGAGTGGAGAATGGGATCTCAAAGCTTCTGGAATACAGGAGATTGAGTTAGTTGCTAAACCTGTTTATGGAAGATAGAAATTATGTCATTATAATGCTGAGGTGTGCTAAAATAAAATCTTGAATTACAGCATGGCTCTTTCAGTTTGAATGTATGTTTTAAAATAATTGCTGCTGTGGAAAGAAAATGTCTGGGAGTTGGTCATTGTAGTGCACATATTTCAGAGTTATTAATCGTAAAATGTGACATTTTTATTGCACAGTGAGAACAAACGATGAACAAAACCCAAAGAAGCCAAGTGTAGCTGAGGAATGATGTCCCAGTCCTGCAAAAATGAACACAAATGTTTGTGCTTATGTACAACTGTGATCCTGGCTTGCTCTTTGCCTAAAGGAGGCGCAGATTCCTCACTCAGAGCAGTGAAAGTTTAATCCCAATGTGTAAAATTAAGGCTGAATACCATCTCTGCATGTTTGGAGCTTGCGTTGAAGATGTGAGGACTGAACAATTTTCCTGCCAGTTCTGGTGTGTTAATCTCTAATCAGTCTCTTGAAATTATTGTAGCAATGAGAATGTGAAGTAGCTGAAAAGTGGAATTTAGTCTTTTTTAAACATTCCTTCAGGGTTTCTGTTTTTCTCTTGCAGACGCCCAGACAATACAGCCAAGCACTAAATAAAAGCAACAGAGTTCATCTTTACTGTGCGTTTCTGGACTATAGGTACGTTGCATAATTCAAATGCTTTAACTTGGTTTTATTGAATTACACTTTGTGATGCTGTGTATTATCTATATTCTTCTTGCTTCCTTTCATTCATGGAAATGGTAAAAGAAATGGAACCACTGGCTTATAAAAACCACAATCTGGTTGTTTCTTCTTATCGAAGACAGGAGAGCTGGTATTCCCAGCCCCTGGGCTGGGTGGTGATTGGGAACTGGAAACATTTTGTGATCAAAGTCACAGCCTGATACAAATCGTGCTTACCTCGCTTTGTGAGTGTGTCCGCTTGGGCACCTGCTCGGATGCTCCAGGGTGGCAAAGCGCCAGGACAGCCTCTGCTTTCACTGGCTCTGTGCCACCGCAGCCTGTGAAATCAGTACTTCAGAGCTGGGAATTCTGGCCAATGCATGGAATGGATAAACATCATGCAATGATCCATCTTGAATGCAAATTAGAATTAAAGGGAAATAAATATCACCTCAAATTTCACTCAGAAAATAAGAGCTATGGAAAAGCAGTAGCTTTTTATTTTATATTTTTTTTTTTTTTTTTTTTTAGCACGGAATACATTTTTTTTTTCCTTTTGAAATATGCTGCTCTTAGTGAACTGATTGAGAAGGAATACAAATAGTGAATTTTTAATTTCATGGGGATTAACAGGTTTTGAGCTGTAACAGTGCAAGCCTAATTGATGCAGCAATGGTGTGGGATGCTGCGATCCCTCCTGAGCACCGTGCACTTGGGAAGGTCACAGTAATTGTTTTACTGAAGTTTTGCTCACCTGTGTTGAGCTGCCCCAGCTGTTGGCAGTTCCTCGTTGTTATGGTTACTCACAAATTAGGATAAATTAGAAGCAGGTTTTATGGAGCAAATGAATGTGGCTGGGGCATTGCTCTCCACTGGGGCTGGGGCCCTGGAGGCTTTGCAAGGATACAAACCCAGATATGGAATCTGTCCTTCCGGATGAGCCAGGATGGGTTTATTCCCCGTGCACCGTAGTTAGTTTGGTTTCTGACCCACAGCAGAGTCTCTCTGAGAACTCAAGGAGGTCCTGAAGGGCAGGAGAATGAGGAAATAGCTCTATTTAAAACAGGTACTGAGGGGGGCACAGAACTCAGACTGCAGGACTCAGAGAAACACCAGAAGAGACAAATATTTCCTGTCAGACAGGGGGTGGGTGACCTGTGCTGCCTGAGGCTTCTGGGTGCCCACCCTGCCAAGGCTGGCAGGGCACAGGGAGTTCTGGCCTGGTCCTGGCTCCCAGGAAAAGCGCACTCACGAGGATCACTGCTCAAAAACAAAGCAAAGTGCCTGGGGATGCTGAGAGCAGCCCCACAGCCTGCCCAGCCATTCCCACAGCAGAGCAGGAGCTGCCCCTTGGGTGCAGGGGCAGAACTGACAGGGATGGGGATCTGCAATTGGTGCTGCCAGCCTGAATTGCTGTGACAGCATGGCTGTGACACTGGGCAAGGGTCAGGCACCTGCAGAACACACTGATTCTGGGGCTTTTGCAGGATTATTGACTTGTCTGCTACTACAGTTCTCAGAACTGGGTCTGGGTGAAATGCCATAAATGAGATGCAGAATGGAATGTAAATGTAGTTACCATTCCTTGATTATAAAACTGGGAACTGATCTCTAGGGACATTCATGGAGGGGTCTGATCTGTGCCTTGCCCTGTGAATATTTTCCTTTACTATTTCCATGGTGGAACTGAGAGGGCACTCGCAGTGTTTGGGGGTCTCCAGCCTGAGATGGCTTCCAGACCTTTCCATCTCCTGTGCAGCACAGGGCAAGTCAAATGAAGCTCCAGCAGGTGCATTTTGGCAGGGATAACGTTTGGTTTTTGTGCCTCCCAGCAATGGAACCGGCGTCTGGTCCAACGAGGGCTGCGTGAGGCAGAGTGGGGACCTCAACTACTCCGTGTGCCTCTGCAACCACCTCACCAACTTCGCCATCCTGATGCAAGTGGTGCCCCTGCAGGTGAGACTCAGCAGGGC
Source organism: Emberiza elegans (assembly GCA_024865655.1). Taxonomy (NCBI): domain Eukaryota; kingdom Metazoa; phylum Chordata; class Aves; order Passeriformes; family Fringillidae; genus Emberiza; species Emberiza elegans. The sequence continues at coordinate 57,888,600 of JALJVW010000184.1, forward strand.
AGTGACTCTGTCTGCTAGAAATGAACCACAAATGCATCAGTTACATCCTCTCATCACCTAAGGGACTGAAACTGGGCGCACTTACACCCAGCTTGGGTTTATTTCTTGTTTCTCTTGTGTTGTCCAGAGAGTTTAATTCACACCCCAGCCCTTTGTGTCAGTCTGGCCACTTGAAGGGGGGTTGGCTTCCTCAGGTCATCCAGTTTTTATCTAGCCATTATTATCTTTATTGCTTGTAAAGCACATAATGACCCCATCTGGTTTCCAAGTACAATTTTTCTAGGAACTCTTCGGGCTGATAATAAAATGCAGCTTTGCCTCAAGACCTCCCATCTTGTGAGACAGAAATGTCTTGGGAGAAATGTGCTATTATTAACCCTGTTTAAAGAGCAGCATTCAGGGAATTAGCCAGGATTAAACAGGACAGCACCAATTAAATGCCACTGAAAGATTGGTTGGTTCTCCACCGGGGAATAGTTCTGAAGGGCCCAGCTTTCAACTAAACAGATTTAGGATTGTGATGATTAATGGGATGCTGCCGTGAGTTTTAGTATCACGTGATATTAGTAATTAGAGATCAAAGACATTTCATACAGAATTCTTTGGAATCAGGTTTTCCTTAAGAGGTCTGAAACACAAAACTGGGAAAGGCTGGATGTGAATGGACCTTCCAGTGCCTCACAGTCCTGTAATATCTCCATTTTCAATAGTTTCTCTCTCCTTAAATTTTTGGTCTGATGCATTTCCATCCACCAGAATATTTTCCCACAGCTTTGTTTTCCCCTTTATGATAAAAGGAAAATCTCATCCCAAACCTTTGTCCAAGACATTTCCTTTAAATGGACCATTTAGGGTTTTCTTGTGGTACTAATTTTTTTAACTAGTAAAAAGAACTGTTACCTTTATTGTGTGATTGGCATGAGGATGAGAGTCAGGCAAAGACAGAATTCCTGCCTTTTGAGCTGTGCCAGCAGCCACAAATTCCCAAAACACATTTACTTGCTGAGTAAACCCTGCTGAACCAACCTGACAATTGGAAACTTCTCCCAGGTGTCCTTGGAACCCTCTTAAGGAAATGTTAAAATGCTGTGGGTTTTGAGCACATCCTTGTGTTTGTTCACCATGTTCAGGAATTCAGGAGCCAAGGTTCAAAGGGCCCATTTAAATCACCCCTTGGAACAAATGCTCCAAGACGTTGTTGCAGTGATGTTACATCTGATCTTGAACTTTTGTATATTTTAATCTTCTTCTCATAAATGAGGTGCACAGATAATACGAAGCAAGTAAAAGAGGGTGGGAGTATGCAATTGCCACATTTGAACAGTTCTGTTTACACAGCCATAATACATCTGTGGCCAAACAAACTGAAATGGAGCACATTTTTTTGTATGAACACTGTTTTTGACAGAATGTTTATTTTTCCATAGATTCTGGAAAAAATTAGATTCTTACCCAAAATGTTCTGCTTTTCATAAAAAATGGAAATAAGTAATTGGACATGAACTGCCTGAAAACTGTAGATTTTTTCATCAAAAGCTGTATTTTGGAAAAAAAAAAAGGGAATTAACTTTTCATGGGAATTCTCTGGGTGTTTTACACTTCCCTTCTCCTGTGGAAAGTGCCATTCCCTTTCTCCCCAGGGCACAGATAAAAGCAGCTCTCGGGGGAGCAGAGGCCCCTCCAGGGGCACCTTCAGAGCCTTCCATGCAGCAAAACCAGGGGTGCACAGTCCTGCCAGCCCTGGGAGAAAGGCAGGCAGCTGCACAGAAAACAAAAATGTAAAAGGGGGATACTGACAGGGATAAAGAGATGCAACACACACCAGTGCATGTGCAGCAGCTTCAGAGCTGGGACAGCATCCCCAGGGAGAGCCCTTGGGGAATCCAGGAGCTCCTGGGAGCCGCTCAGTGGGATCAGAGCTCTGAGTCCCTCAGCTCCTCCTCACATCGATTTTCCTCCTGCTCAAAAACAAACAAAAGGCATGAGCTTCCCATTAATGTGGCTTTGCAGTTCTTTAGAGTCTGCTGTTCCGAGCTGGACTGCACAGGACCCTCAGGGGTCCAGCCAAAGCTGAGGTGTCCCTGAGCCCCAGCTCTGGAATTGGTGTCAGGGGTTTAACCAAAGCCGAGGTGTCCCTGAGCCCCAGCTCTGGAATCAGTGTCAGGGGTTTAACCAAAGCCGAGGTGTCCCTGAGCCTCAGCTCTGGAATCGGTGTCAGGGGTTTAACCAAAAGTCCCTGAGCCCCAGCTCTGGAATCAGTGTCAGGGGGCCGAGGTGTCCCTGAGCCCCAGCTCTGGAATTGGTGCAGGGGTTTAACCAAAGCTGAGGTGTCCCTGAGCCCCAGCTCTGGAATCAGTGTCAGGGGTTTAACCAAAGCCGAGGTGTCCCTGAGCCCCAGCTCTGGAATTGGTGCAGGGGTTTAACCAAAGCCGAGGTGTCCCTGAGCCCCAGCTCTGGAATTGGTGTCAGGGGTTTAACCAAAGCCGAGGTGTCCCTGAGCCCCAGCTCTGGAATCAGTGTCAGGGGTTTAACCAAAGCCGAGGTGTCCCTGAGCCCCAGCTCTGGAATTGGTGTCAGGGGTTTAACCAAAGCCGAGGTGTCCCTGAGTCCCCAGCTCTGGAATTGGTGTCAGGGGTTTAACCAAAGCCGAGGTGTCCCTGAGCCTCAGCTCTGGAATCGGTGTCAGGGGTTTAACCAAAGCCGAGGTGTCCCTCGGTGTCAGGGGGGCCCCAGCTCTGGAATCAGTGTCAGGGTTTAACCAAAGGAGGTGTCCCTGAGTGTCCGAGGTGTCCCAGCCTCAGCTCTGGAATTGGTGCAGGGGTTTCAAAGGGTGTCCCAGCCCCAGCTCTGGAATTGGTGTCAGGGGGCCGAGGTGTCCCTGAGCCCCAGCTCTGGAATTGGTGTCAGGGGTTTAACCAAAGCCGAGGTGTCCCTGAGCCCCAGCTCTGGAATTGGTGTCAGGGGTTTAACCAAAGCTGAGGTGTCCCTGAGCCCCAGCTCTGGAATCGGTGTCAGGGGTTTAACCAAAGCCGAGGTGTCCCTGAGCCCCAGCTCTGGAATCAGTGTCAGGGGTTTAACCAAAGCCGAGGTGTCCCTGAGTCCCCAGCTCTGGAATTGGTGTCAGGGGCCCAGCCAAAGCTGAGGTGTCCCTGAGCCCCAGCTCTGACACCAGTGACCCTCCCCAGCAGCCCTGCCCTGCCCCTGGCATTGCTGGTGCCCACAGGGCTGAGCCTGGGGGAACTCTGTCAGGGATGGTGGCTTTTCCTGAGTTGTGCTGAATTCCAGCCAGAATCTTCTTGATTAAGTCATTCTCTTTGTTCCTTCATTGGTTAAATGTGGCTTTTGGTTAAATTAGGTTAAATTTGTTCCTTCATTGGTTTAATTTGTTCCTTCATTGGTTAAATGTGGCTTTTTCCAGCTGCACAGTGCAGCAGGACCCAGTTCCTGGCAGCCCTGTGACCCTGCCCCAGGTCCCTCTTTCTGTGCCTTTTTGTGCCCATCAATGCCCTGCTATATTCTCAATACTCCTTAGCACTGCAGAACCGTGTTATTAATTTATGCACCTGCCTTGGGGAGGAATTACAGTGTCCCATGTGGATTCCATTTTGCTCCAGTGAGACATTCATAGGAACAAAACTGAAGGGCATCTTGCGTTTCCTGCTGCTGTCTCTTGAACAGTTGAAATGCTGAGATGAGGGGTGCTGATGAACTGTCAGACATGTGTGGCACAGACTGTCAGGTGGGTGTAATTTCTGGGGAGCACAGAAATGCCAGGAAGTTCTTGAGAACAAGCTGTGAGTTCTCCATTTTCCTTCTTGATCTTTGCTCAAAACAGGTTAGGTTAATTCAGTCACTGTTCTGCTGAATGCCAGCTGGAGGTTGAAATCTGCTGAGATGAAAAATCATTTTCATTCTAATATTCAGAGAAAGGAGTTGAAAGAGACTAGTCACAAAGGAAAATTTGAAATTCTGGGACATTAACTTAAACGTGACAAAATGAACCTTCACTGTGATGTCTGTGGGCTCTACACCAGGATGGGGACAGCTGTGAATGCTGTGAATTCATTAAAACTGAGCTCAGATTACGAATGTAGCTGCACAGCACTCCAGATTTTACCCTGGTTTCAGCAGGAGCTCTAAGGCACTGCAGCCAGGGTGATTGTGAAAGAAGGACACACAGAATGCTGCTGATGAGCTCAGCTCAGAGCCTTCAGCGGTGCGGGGGATCAGCAGTTGTAACAGGCTTATTTCAGGATTGAAATGACCACCTTGGAAACCCCCCAGCCATGTGGTGCTCAGCTGTCAGCCTGGCACTGGCCTGGTGCCCTGCTGAGGGCTGGAGCACGGGCCATGCTGGAATTGTTTGTGTTTTATCACTCTGGGGTTGTGTCTGTATCAGCCTGGCCCACATTCCTGCTTGCTGACATTCGTTTATCTTGCTGGTCCTCACTTGAGAATGATAACATTTATTTTGAATTCTGCAGATTAGTGGTCATCAACTGGCTTAAACAAATAAATGAGTTGATTGAAGGTAAGATGGGACTGCAGATGAGCAGAATGTTCCTGAAGCAACATGTTCAACCCTTGACTGCCTTTGAGAAGTGTCGGGGTGTAATTAAGGTCAGCAGGCAATCAGGATGTGGAGATTGCAGGGAGCTCTTGGACAACTCTGACCAGGTCAGTGAGACTGAGGATTGCTCACTCCCACCTTCCAGCACACGCTGGTGTGGGACACTGAGGATTGCTCAGTGCCACCTCCCAGCACACACTGGTGTGGGACACTGAGGATTGCTCAGTGCCACCTCCCAGCACACACTGGTGTGGGACACTCACAGGGGCTGAGGATTGCTCAGTGCCACCTCCCAGCACACACTGGTGTGGGACACTCACAGGGGCTGAGGATTGCTCAGTGCCACCTTCCCAGGAGCTGAGACTGGGGATTGTTCAGTCCCACCTCCCAGCACACACTGGTGTGGGACACTGAGGGGCTCAGTGGCAGACACTGGTGTGGGACACTGAGGATCCAGTGCCACCTCCCAGCACACACTGGATGGGACACCACAGGGGCTGAGGATTGCTCAGTGCCACCGGCAGGAGCTGAGACTGGGGATTGTTCAGTCAGGATTTCCCAACACCTGGTGTGGGACACTGAGGATTGCTCAGTGCCAGTTTACACACATGGTGTGGGACACTGAGGATTGCTCAGTGCCACCTCCCAGCACACACTGGTGTGGGACACTGAGGATTGCTCAGTGCCACCTCCCAGCACACACTGGTGTGGGACACTGAGGATTGCTCAGTGCCACCTCCCAGCACACACTGGTGTGGGACACTCACGGGAGCTGAGGACTGCTCAGTGCCACCTTCCCAGGAGCTGAGACTGGGGATTGTTCAGTCCCACTTCCCAGCACACACTGGCTCACAGGGGCTGGGCAGACATGAAGGAGTTGCTCTGATCCAGCTGCTCTTTCTGATGAGGAACCCGAGGCTGGGGAAGAAGTCCCCGGTGATGACCGCGGTGGCTGGCACAGGATTTACCAACCCTAGATTTGCTATGGCTAGGTCAAGTTTACACTCATTGCTTAATATTAACTACAAGAATGGGGGAGAATTTGCAAGGTGTTTTGTAAATAAATCATTGAGCCAGATACCCGCTCCTATCTACCTAATTAAGGTGGGGGCACCTACTGGAGCATGGATCCTTCTATACCCAAAAATAACAGTAAGGTTAGGACTAAGTCTTTTGTCCTTGGGCTTTCCTCCCTCCATCTTGACATCTTCAGTGTCAGCTGGGCAGCCAAGAACGGAGAATTTGTGGGTGTGTGGTGGGAGCAGCTGCCCCTTGGGAACCCTGTCCTTCTTCCTTTGGACAGTGTTTGTTCCAGGCTTTCCTCCCTCCAGCACAAGCAGCTGGGCAGCCACTGGTGCACTGTGCAGCTGTGGTGGGAGAAAAGAAGAACCCTTTTATTTGGATGTGTTTGTTCCCTCTGGAGAAGGGCCAGGAGCTGCCTGAGGGGTTTGCAGCAGTGTCCTGCTGGGTGGCAGCTGGGTGGGACAGGGGACATCCCCTGGGGCTGGGGGCTCCTGGCAGGAGGGGCAGAGCAGCAGCCCTGGCACACACACGCAGACAGGAGCTCTCCTTCCTAGACAGCAGGAACCCAGCCCAGAGCTGCAGCGAAAAGGGCTTCAAAGAACCTTCAGATGCTGTGACTGCATTTTGGGCAGCTTCGCTCCCCCATCAGTCAGGGGGCCCTCTGCTCCTGCCAAGGAGCATGCCAGCCATCTGGCAGATTTGTTTTTGTAGTGATCCAGCAGCTACAAAGCATGCCAGGCTATTTGTACCATCTGCCACGAAAATGTCACTTCAGCTAAAGGATGGTGGACACCTGGGGACCCAGGGTTCAAAAATCCTTTTAAAGAGCAATCATTTTCTCCCACAGAAAAATAGAGTTTGAACCTTGGGTCCCCCTCCCCCAAAACACCAGTGCAGGACGCAGCTGAAATATTTATGTCTCCTAAACCATTCTCTAAATTGCTCTTTTTTCCTGCTTTTCCTCTTGCTGTCCTTTCCAACTGTGAGAGTATAAAAATGGCTCCTATAAAGTTCAGATGTGGATGGACATTTCCAGCTAAGCAGTCATGTTATACAATCTGTGGTAGAAATTGTTTGGGGTTTTGAACACGTTTTCTGCATTTCTAAAGCTAGAAATGACTTTGTTTTTATGCCATTTGTAGCCTGTTCACAATTCAGAAGAGGCCATCAATCAATACAGTTCAAGCAGCTCACCAATGGGCTTGTAAGCAGACGAGTGTTTATACAGGGAAAATACTTTAAACTGTCTGATCTTGATGGTGGAACTTAGAAACAAGCCTTAGCATTTTCAGGGAGCCCAGGATTCTGAAAAGGTTTGGGTATTCATGTGTGAGCTTCTATTTACAAAAAGAAAATAATCCCAAATTTCTTTTCTTGTGGCAATATATGTGTTTTTATTTTAGCTTTCACTATTATAGCTGAGTTTTGATAATGCATGGCTGACTGAGAAAAAGGTTCATCAATTCATGTTCACAAAGGCTTTTTTGAAAAAGTCCTGGTATTGCAAAATGCTTTAAAAATATGGGGGATAGATGGGTAATTTATCAGTTTGGAGCATTGTTTCCTAAATCTAATATTGCAGTTATTAATCAAACACTGCACTTTGTGTGCAATAAAATAGCAGTCTGAAACCATAAGCTTTTTCCTTAAAATTTTCAGCCAGCTCCACACTCAAATAGGACAATGAAATGGAAATAATGTGGCACTCTCCGATTTCTGCTGTTTTGTAATTTTTGTATAATTACTTTTCTCAGCATGCTTTTCATTGCTGGGAACATGAAAAGAATAACGCCTAAGTCCAGTAATTTTTCTTTGTGTTGCATATTTAAAAATTGGATAGGCACTGTGATTTTTTTGGTCCTTGTTCGTTACCACTGACATTTTGTGTAACTGAAAAGATCTCCAGAGACAGTTCAGACAGCCTCAGCCATCGGATGGACAAAGATAAATCAGCCTGGCTGTTTATTCCAGCACTGCTTTGTAAACTTTCCTTGCTCCTTCTCACTCTCTCCCCTTGCGCCTCCTTTCATGGCAGTGATTGTTGTCCCTGTGCAGGAGCACATCTCACACTGGGATTGGGTATCAGATTCCTTTTTTCCTTAGGGCACCCGTGTTCATCTTCCCTGAAAATGGAGCCCTGCTCTTGATTTTGAACCCTTGATTTGAACTTGATTTTCTTGATTTTGAATTTGTTCCTTCCTCTGCTGTTCCACCCCTCTGCCAGCACAGCTCTGTTGATTTCCATGGGAGGAAATTGGAGAATTTCTGGTTGTCCCTAATCCCACAGAATTACATGGGAAAAGTTGGGCTGCAGGATACAAAACCCTCAAATTCCTTAGAGAATTGTTTGGCAGTTACTGCATTTCACTCAGCAGGGGAGAGCAAAAATGACTTTTTATTTTGGAAAAGCACAAATATTTAAGAGTGCTATAACTGTTGAAATAATGGCTTTGTTTGAGAAGCATGATAGAGTAGTCTATTTTAATCAGAATACTCACCAGAAGAACATAGACTTCCTTTCAGTGGTGGAAATGAAAGCACTGAACCACTTGGCAGCCAGTTCTTCTTTCTGACTGAAGGATTTCCCCATGCAGTATGAAATGCTATGAGCAGGGCACCTTTGTCCATCACTGTTCCCTCTAGGTGTGGTCACTCAGTGCCTGAGTTTGGTGTGCCTCCTGCAGTGGCCTCTCTGTCCCCAGGGCTGGGCTCGGGGCTCAGGGGCACCCAGGGCACAGCCCCACCCAGTGCCTGCCCTGAGTCCAAATGGGCCCTTTGGAGCCAAAGCCCAGCCCGGGAAAGCAGAGCTGGACACGCTCATTTTTATGGAATTGTCCTGGAGCTGGTGTTTAACTGTCCTCAGCTGCTCTGAGGCGTCTCAGAGCCAGCCTGGCAGGAGATTGCCCTGCAGGGACCCTGTGGGGCTGATCCCCCTGTGGTGCTCTCCAGGGAACTCGGGTCTGGCTGCTGGATGGAGACCAGGAGGAGGGCAGAGAGCAGGGGACCAGCCCTGGTGGATGGGGACCAGGAGGAGCTGCTCCCCATGGGGCAGAGAGCAGGGGACCAGCCCTGGTGGATGGGGACCAGGAGGAGCTGCTCCCCATGGGGCAGAGAGCAGGGGACCAGCCCTGGTGGATGGGGACCAGGAGGAGCTGCTGCTGATGGGGCACAGGGCAGAGAGCAGCTGGATGGGCAGAGCAGGAGGAGAAGGCAGAGAGCAGGGGACCAGCCCTGGTGGATGGGCAGAGCAGGAGAAGCCTGTTTCTGCTGGGGCACAGGGCAGAGAGCAGGGTACCAGCCCTGGTGGATGGGCAGAGCAGGAGAAGGCAGAGCAGGGTACCAACCCCGGTGCGTGGGGACCAGGAGGAGCCTGCTCCTGCTGGGGCAGAAGGCAGAGAGCAGCTGGAGCAGCCCTGGTGGAAGGGTGTAGAGCAGGAGCAGAGGGCAGAGAGCAGCTGTACCAGCCTTGGTGGATGGGCAGAGAGCAGCTGGAGCAGCCCTGCGGGATGGGCAGAGCAGCTCCTTGAGTCTGGGATAATCTGCTGTGAATACAGCACTTAATATTTCCTGCAAGCTTAGACTTGAAAGGAAGGCAGAAAAAAACCCCACCCTGCTCTGTGTTGCACTAGCAGATTTTAGAAGAACTCAGAAATATCGGCTTTTCTGGTCCCCAAACTTTATAATAATCTCTTTATTATAATCTGATACCACCTCGCAACTTGAGTCCTTCCTCCCTGCCATGCTTCCTTCAAGCTTCATTTGAACTAAGAACTTTGAGATTTGTAATGAGCAGAACCCCTACTGTTTGATGACACAGTGCTCAGAATTACTTTGAAAGATGATGTGGGCATTAAAAAATACTAATTAATATCTTGGCAGAGATATTTGGAAAATTCTGTATTTTTGGTGTCACAGTGAAAAGTTTTAAATAAGCAATACCAGGCTGGGCTGGCTGGAGGGAAATGTGCCTTTAATCCTGAAAAGCCCCCTCTGCAGCACTTTGTTGGAAATTGCTGGGAATTGCTGTGGAGTTAATAGAGAAGGGGAATTCAAAAACAATTCTGCTGGAAATGGCTGATAAAGATGATTGCATTGTGAAGCTTGACTCTCAGAGGCCTTTTATTCTTTAAATTCACAGTATCTGATGCATTGTGCCTTGAGAAAAGAAGTTTGTGCACCAAATTGGGCTTTTCTGTGGGTGGTGATTGTACAGTGCCACTCAGCATGGCCCCACCAAAATCCATCCTGTGCTCTCAGGGAGCAGACTGAGCCTCCTGAACTCACCACAGATGTTCATTTAAAAATGGAATGTTATGTACCTAACAAAGTGCTTGGCAAGCTGAAGGAAAACAGAGATTTGTATTGTTGTTATTATTATTTAACATATAAATAAAGGCCTCTCTGGACTGAGATTGAATTTCAGCAGCCTTTCTGGAGGCAATTAAAACCATTAGCTTCATCAGCCAAGGCCAGCGTTTTAATGTCTCTGAGACACTCAGGCTGCCAAAGTTAATTATTCATCCTTTTCTTAATTGGATTCAGACTACATTTTAAAGGTACAACTTCAGTGGATTTGGCTGTAGCTGTTCCCCAGGAAATGCTCAGGGAGGATGTTCAGGTTTGCAGGGGGTTTGGGGGGATTTCAGTGTTGGGCAGCCCCTGCAGATGTGTCAGATAATAAACAGGAAAATCCATCTGCACTGCAGGGGCTTCTGGTGGGGAATTTCCTGTGGGGTGGAAAGCTGACCAAAAGGGAGATGAAAATCTAACTCACCCTTCTGTTTGGGCTTAGGGCAGAATGCAGTTGTCATGGCATTTCCAGCAGTGAACAAATACCTGGTGTAATGGAATGTGTCCACTCATGGGCACATGCAAACATGTCCTGGGCTGTGCCAGGGAGTGAGGCTGAAATACAAACAGGGCTGTGATATCCTCCTCAGCTTGCAGGACTCATCTTTGAGGCTGCAAAACCTTTTTTGGTTCAAGAACTTGCCTTTTTATGGAGGATGAATTGTTTTTCAGAAAGGAGATTTCTAAAGCAGTTTGGACAGTGAAATTACTGCTTTTGGTGTCTAAATAGTGAAGCTGTAACTTGGTACAGCTGTCAGGAGCAGCTATGACAAGCCCTGGTTAAAGTCTTTGAGCTCAGCCTTTGTCTGATGTGTGAGCTCTGAAGGCAGAAATAGAGAGATGATTTGCAGTATGTGAAGGGAAAATTTTAGGTTAGAAGTGCCTTCCTTTGGAGAAAGCCAAAAGTTCACCCTTTGCCAAGCAGAAAAGTGCAGTCAATGGCCTGAGAGGTGAATAATTTGGAAAGGGACAGGGGCAGGAGGGCAAATGTGCCCTGGAAAAAGGGAGCCCTGAGCAGGGAGCCCAGGCAGGTGCTCTGGGCTGGCCAGGGGCTGCTGTGCTCCTGTGTGTGGTCACTCAGTGACTACACATGAATAAGGAGCTTTTCTCCTGTACACACAAACAATTCTTCCTGTGGAGCCTACTGAATAAGGCTTTCAGCCTGAATGACCTTTCCCAGCTCCTCCAGATACAAAAGTGCCATCTCATTATTGTAATATATTTTCGTCTTCCTTGCAGTTATTTATAAACAGAGGGGTTAGATATCACTTTCTTTTATTTCTTTTTTTTTTTTTCTGTGAACAGCATTATAAATGAAGGATTTGTACTTGCAGTCTGAGCTGGTGCCTTTCCAGGAGCATTTCTCAGCTTGCGTGTGAGCAGTTTTTGCTTGCCTGTGAGTTTGCAAACCAGAAGTGTCGAGCAGTGTAGTACCTGCTCTTAGGAGGGAGAGCAGGGCTAGGGCAGTGGGCTGTGCCCCAGGAGGGGGACCTGCTCCATCCCCTGCTCTGGCCAGGCTTCCAGCAGCACCCGAGGCAAGGGCTGGTACAGCCCAGGCCGAGAGGGTGGGAGTTATTTTTGATTTTACCTTGTCAAAGCTGAAACTCAGAAACATCTGTGTCTTAGTGCTGGTGATTGCTGACACTCCTGACTGGATGAGCTCGTTTCCTGGCTTTTCAGGGTAAAAGAATGACCATATCAAGGCAAGGAAGCAAAACATTTTAGAAGAAAAGAATAATTTAATGTAGATTGGGACAAGTGTGAGAATCGGGCTCATAGGATGACTTCACAGCTTGCTCAGTGTTTTATTTGGTACTTTTAAATGCTATGTTCCTTAATAATAGCATTACAGCTTGATTAGAGTTTTTGTGCTGACTAAAAGACCTCCCAAATTACTGTTTTATGTTCCACATCATGCAGGAAGTCTGTAAACTTTCAAAAAGACAAGCTGAGGTAAGGTAAAATCAGCCCTTATCAGAGCATTGGAATTAATTGAAATAGTTTCTTAATTAATGAGGCCCAATGCTTTGACAACCCAGGTACTTCCAACAAATTGCTCCTTGTTATGCCCTCGGATGAGAACACAGCACATCCAGATGTGCAGTGACAGCTGGGTTGGGAGGTTTGTGGGGCTCTGATGTCTTTAAAATTTAAATGCTTTTCCCTCCTTCACCACAGCCCTGCAGTGGGGCTGCACACCCTGGAGATCACCCAAGCCTGGCTCTGTGCTCTTTAGTGAGCTTTTTCATGTTCTTTCCCTGCAGTTCACACCTGCAGGGGCAGGAGCTGCTCTCCCTGTGAGCCCAGCCCCTGCGGCTCCTCTGGGCCCTCTCTAGCAGTTAAACCTGGCTCAAAGCTGAGCCCAGCCCTTGCAGCTCCTCTGGGCCCTTCCTTGCCATTAAACCTGGCTCAAAGCTGAGCCCAGCCCCTGCGGCACCTCTGGGCCCTTCCTTGCCTTCAAACCTGGCTCAAAGCCCTGAGCCTCTGGGCCCTTCGGCAGTTAAACCTGGCTGGGCCCAGCCCCCTTGCACCTCTGGGCCCTTCCTAGCACTTAAACCTGGCTCAAAGCTGCCCAGCCTGGGCCCCCTAGCAGTTAAACCTGGCTGGGCCCAGCTCCTAGCTCCTCTGGGCCCTTCCTTGCCAGAACCTGGCTCAAAGCCCTGAGCCCCCAGCCCCTGCAGCCCTCGCCTGGGCCCAGGCACCTCTGGGCCCTTCCTTGCCGTCAAACCTGGCTCAAAGCTGAGCCCAGCCCCTGCGGCACCTCTGGGCCCTTCCTTGCTGTTAAACCTGGCTCAAAGCTGAGCCCAGCCCCTGCAGCTCCTCTGGGCCCTTCCTAGCACTTAAACCTGGCTCAAAGCTGAGCCCAGCCCCTGCAGCTCCTCTGGGCCCTTCCTAGCAGTTAAACCTGGCTCAAAGCTGAGCCCAGCCCCTGTGGCGCCTCTGGGCCCTTCCTTGCCGTTAAACCTGGCTCAAAGCTGAGCCCAGCCCCTGCGGCACCCTTCCTAGCAGTTAAACCTGGCTCAAAGCTGAGGCCAGCCCTGCCCTCGCACGGGGCAAGGGGGAAGCTGGCCTGCAGCGCTGCTGCTTTTCAAAAAGCTCCCTCCAGACTGGTGTGAGTGTTGGTTCAGGAGCAGCACTCTTAGAGCCTCATCAGATCTTGGCTGTGCTCACCAGAGCAAGAGCAATTTCCAGCTCACAGATGCAGGGACCTATGCAGGTTATTTCAGGTTTCAGTGAATCTTCTGTATTTTGTTGTAGAAGAGATTATTTTTTCCCCCTTTTTCATTTTTAAGTCATAGAGGATTCACATTTTGTCTTGCCCTGCAGGGGTTTCTGGAGAAAGACTGAACTAAAACCCAGAGACAGGCTTTCTTAGAAACACAGCATCAAAGAAATTGGAGGAAAAAAAATATCTGTGTGATCATTATCTTCTTTTGGATTACTATAGGAAAAACCAAACAGTTTGTTTTTGGGGGGTGGAACACCTTTCCCACATGGGAAGAATTGGGTTTGTTCAGCCTGGAGAGGAGAAGGCTTCAGGCCGGCCTACCTGTGGCGTTCCAGCACCTGGAGGTCCTGCAAGATGGAGAGGAGCTGTCTACAGGAGCAGGCAGTGGCAGGAAAGGGGCAATGGCTCCAAAGGGAAGGAGGGAAGGTTTAGAGCAGACATTGGGCAGGAATTGTTCCCTGGCAGGGTGGGCAGCCCTGGCACAGCCGGGGCTGCCCCTGGATCCCTGGCAGTGCCCAAGGCCAGGCCGGACACTGGGGCTGGAGCACCTGGGACAGTGGGAGGTGTCCCTGCCATGGCAGGGGTGGCACTGGGTGGGATTTGAGGTCCCTTCCAACCCAGGCCTTTCTGTGATTCTGTGATTTTTGCCCATTTCCCCTGGTTTGCTCCTTGGACCTCCTGCATTTGTTGGTGACAGGAAGGGCACAGCACCGCTCTGAGATCTCTGCCAGGGCAAACACCAGGACAGAGCACTGCAAATCTCAGTTCTCCCTGAGCAGGGAAGCTCTCCAGGGAACATTTTCTGGCTTAAGGACTGCTGAGAAATACTGATTTCAGAGTGACTTTTCATCTGAAAAGCCTCCTCAGCTCCCCTCCTCCTTCTGCAGAACTGTGAGCCACCTGCAGCCAAGGAAAAGGGTGGAGGCACCAGGAAATAAGGTCCATGCATTTTGGACATGAATGTACCTGATGAGGAAATCACTTCTAAACTGCTCCATTTACCACGCAGATTATTCCTATTTCAGGAATATTCTGCGGAGAATGCCTGTACATGCCTTCTTTGGGGGATGAGGGATGACAGCATCTCTTTTGTAGGAATTATCTGGAGCTTTAAAGCTGTTCCAGTACACAGAACTCTTTTGTTTCTGTAATTGATGCTGTCCAGTCAAGGAAAAGAAATGTGTCTTTGGCTGGAAAAGAAAAAATACTCAAGAGCTGCATCATATTTCCTAGGAACAGTAACACCATAGCAACAGTTGTCTTTCAGTGCATCCCTTAAAGGCTCTCAGATTGCTGAGCTCTTCTGCTGGAAACCCAGCACACGTGAGCTGCTGCACTTGGCAGATAATTACACTAAAAACCCACATACACAACATGTCTTTTTGTCTGTATTTATGTTTTCCCATGACCACATGGCACATTATTCCTCTCCTGTAAAAGGAATTTTAATGGGGAGTTTATTGGTAGAGCTGCTTCGATTTGATAATCTCTGATGGAATACTTCGTTTGGGTGGGAAATTTTATTGTGTGTGTGGGAAATAATAGAAAATCCCAAACATATGTGGAAGGACTAGTTTTTATTAGATAAATGTGCTGTAAAAAAGTTTTGGAAATATATCATTCCTTTTAATATTTTCTTTGTAATCAATGAATTTTTTTCAGCTTGGAATTTAATCAATAGTAAATTGAGATTGAAACAATAACACAGTATCTCAAGCATCATAATTAAAACTTTTTGACTGAGTAATTTTTTTCTTTCAGTTTATGAAAATGTCAAGTCTATCCAAAATCAAGTCAGGAAAAATGTTTGAAAATTCTTCTAGGATGAGAAAGCTTTTTCCTGCCTAGCTCTGTTCTACTTATTGCATATTAATACTGCCTGGCTCCCTTTGCTGGGTGTGGCTCTTTTGTCATTCTTTTATGAGAACTTGCATGGAAAACTAAAACACATGCTGATTAATTTGAGTGGCCAAACCACCCTGGTCTTCTTGCATTGACTCTGTCCAGGTTTAACACAGATCCTGGTGGAGAGCACCATGGAGTTACAGTTTAAATGCTCCTAAAAATTGCATTACCTCCGCAAGAGATGCCAGAAGGAAGAAGCAGAGGCTGAGAGCAGAGCTTTGCCCTCCTGCTGCTCATGCTGGGTCCGTGCTGGGGTTTCCATGCTGGAGCGTGAGCCCAGCTCCCTCAGCAGGCACTGAGAGCTCCATCCATTGCACAGGGCCAGTGATGGATCTGTCATTTCAATGGCTGTGAACGGCTCTGGTGGGTGGGCTCTCTGGTTTGGGCTCTCTGGTTTGCTGGGTGTCCCTGCACAGTGGTGCTCGCACAGGGATGGGAATGAATGTGAGCATCACTGGGAGCATCACTGCAGCATCACTGCATCACTGGGAGCCTCTCAGGGCCCTGTGAGCTCCTGGGCTGAGCCGCCCAGGCTGCCTGAGCCCTGCAACCACAGCAGGAACCGCTGCTGCTGATGACCTGGGCTGTGACACAGGGCAGGGACACGGCGGGCAGGGCTGGCTGTGCTCAGTGTGGCATCAACTCACAGCTCTGTTCTGGTCTGTCTGTGCTCAGTGTGGCACCAGCTCACAGCTCTGTTCTGGTCTCTGTGTGCCCAGTGTGGCACCAGCTCACAGCTCTGTTCTGGTCTCTGTGTGTGCCCAGTGTGGCACCAGCTCACAGCTCTGTTCTGGTCTCTGTGTGTGCTCAGTGTGGCACCAGCTCACAGCTCTGTTCTGGTCTCTGTGTGCTCAGTGTGGCACCAGCTCACAGCTCTGTTCTGGTCTCTGTGTGCCCAGTGTGGCACCAGCTCACAGCTCTGTTCTGGTCTCTGTGTGTGCTCAGTGTGGCACCAGCTCACAGCTCTGTTCTGGTCTCTGTGTGCTCAGTGTGGCACCAGCTCACAGCTCTGTTCTGGTCTCTGTGTGCCCAGTGTGGCACCAGCTCACAGCTCTGTTCTGGTCTCTGTGTGTGCCCAGTGTGGCACCAGCTCACAGCTCTGTTCTGGTCTCTGTGTGCTCAGTGTGGCACCAGCTCACAGCTCTGTTCTGGTCTCTGTGTGCCCAGTGTGGCACCAGCTCACAGCTCTGTTCTGGTCTCTGTGTGTGCTCAGTGTGGCACCAGCTCACAGGTCTGTTCTGGTCTGTGTGTGCTCAGTGTGGCACCAGCTCACAGCTCTGTTCTGGTCTCTGTGTGTGCACCAGCTCACAGTGTGGCACCAGTGTGGCACCAGCTCTGTTCTGGTCTCTGTGTGTGCCCAGTGTGGCACCAGCTCACAGCTCTGTTCTGGTCTCTCTTTGCTCAGTGTGGCACCAGCTCACAGCTCTGTTCTGATCTCTGAGTGTGTGCTCAGTGTGGCACCAGCTCACAGCTCTGTTCTGCTCTCTGTGTGCTCAGTGTGGCACCAGCTCACAGCTCTGTTCTGCTCTCTGTGTGCCCAGTGTGACACCAGCTCACAGCTCTGTTCTGGTCTCTGTGTGCTGAGTGTGGCACCAGCTCACAGCTCTGTTCTGATCTCTGTGTGTGCTGAATGTGGCACCAGCTCACAGCTCTGTTCTGCTCTCTGTGTGCCCAGTTTGACACCAGCTCACAGCTCTGTTCTGGTCTCTGTGAGTGCTCAGTGTGGCACCAGCTCACAGCTCTGTTCTGGTCTCTGTGTGCTCAGTGTGACACCAGCTCACAGCTCTGTTCTGGTCTCTGTGTGCTCAGTGTGGCACCAGCTCACAGCTCTGTTCTGGTCTCTGTGTGCTCAGTGTGACACCAGCTCACAGCTCTGTTCTGGTCTCTGTGAGTGCTCAGTGTGGCACCAGCTCACAGCTCTGTTCTGGTCTCTGTGTGCTGAGTGTGGCACCAGCTCACAGCTCTATTCTGGTCTTTGTGTGCTCAGTGTGGCACCAGCTCACAGCTCTGTTCTGGTCTCTGTGTGTGCCCAGTGTGGCACCAGCTCACAGCTCTGTTCTGGTCTCTGTGTGCTCAGTGTGACACCAGCTCACAGCTCTGTTCTGCTCTCTGTGTGCCCAGTGTGGCACCGGCTCACAGCTCTGTTCTGCTCTCTGTGTGCCCAGTGTGGCACCAGCTCACAGCTCTGTTCTGGTCTCTCTTTGCTGAATGTGGCACCAGCTCACAGCTCTGTTCTGGTCTCTGTGTGTGCCCAGTGTGGCACCAGCTCACAGCTCTGTTCTGGTCTCTCTGTGTGCCCAGTGTGACACCAGCTCACAGCTCTGTTCTGGTCTCTGTGTGCTCAGTGTGGCACCAGCTCACAGCTCTTTTCTGGTCCCTGTGTGCTCAGTGTGACACCAGCTCACAGCTCTGTTCTGGTCTCTGTGTGTGCCCAGTGTGGCACCAGCTCACAGCTCTGTTCTGGTCTCTGTGTGCCCAGTGTGACACCAGCTCACAGCTCTGTTCTGGTCTCTCTGTGTGTGCTCAGTGTGACACCAGCTCACAGCTCTGTTCTGGTCTCTGTGTGTGCCCAGTGTGGCACCAGCTCACAGCTCTGTTCTGGTCTCTCTTTGCTCAGTGTGGCACCAGCTCACAGCTCTGTTCTGGTCTCTGTGTGTGCTCAGTGTGGCACCAGCTCACAGCTCTGTTCTGGTCTCTCTTTGCTCAGTGTGGCACCAGCTCACAGCTCTGTTCTGGTCTCTGTGTGCCCAGTGTGGCACCAGCTCACAGCTCTGTTCTGGTCTCTGTGTGTGCTCAGTGTGGCACCAGCTCACAGCTCTGTTCTGGTCTCTGTGTGTGCTCAGTGTGGCACCAGCTCACAGCTCTGTTCTGGTCTCTGTGTGTGCCCAGTGTGACACCAGCTCACAGCTCTGTTCTGGTCTCTGTGTGTGCTGAATGTGGCACCAGCTCACAGCTCTGTTCTGGTCTCTGTGTGCTCAGTGTGGCACCAGCTCACAGCTCTGTTCTGGTCTCTGTGTGCTCAGTGTGGCACCAGCTCACAGCTCTGTTCTGGTCTCTGTGTGTGCCCAGTGTGGCACCAGCTCACAGCTCTGTTCTGGTCTCTGTGTGCTCAGTGTGGCACCAGCTCACAGCTCTGTTCTGGTCTCTGTGTGCTCAGTGTGGCACCAGCTCACAGCTCTGTTCTGGTCTCTGTGTGTGCCCAGTGTGGCACCAGCTCACAGCTCTGTTCTGGTCTCTCTGTGTGTGCTCAGTGTGGCACCAGCTCACAGCTCTGTTCTGGTCTCTCTTTGCTGAATGTGGCACCAGCTCACAGCTCTGTTCTGGTCTCTGTGTGTGCCCAGTGTGGCACCAGCTCACAGCTCTGTTCTGGTCTCTCTGTGTGCCCAGTGTGACACCAGCTCACAGCTCTGTTCTGGTCTCTGTGTGCTCAGTGTGGCACCAGCTCACAGCTCTGTTCTGGTCTCTGTGTGTGCCCAGTGTGGCACCAGCTCACAGCTCTGTTCTGGTCTCTGTGTGCTCAGTGTGGCACCAGCTCACAGCTCTTTTCTGGTCCCTGTGTGCTCAGTGTGGCACCAGCTCACAGCTCTGTTCTGGTCTCTGTGTGTGCCCAGTGTGGCACCAGCTCACAGCTCTGTTCTGGTCTCTCTGTGTGCCCAGTGTGACACCAGCTCACAGCTCTGTTCTGGTCTCTCTGTGTGTGCTCAGTGTGGCACCAGCTCACAGCTCTGTTCTGGTCTCTCTTTGCTGAATGTGGCACCAGCTCACAGCTCTGTTCTGGTCTCTGTGTGAGTGCTCAGTGTGGCACCAGCTCACAGCTCTGTTCTGGTCTCTCTTTGCTCAGTGTGGCACCAGCTCACAGCTCTGTTCTGGTCTCTCTTTGCTGAATGTGGCACCAGCTCACAGCTCTGTTCTGGTCTCTGTGTGTGCCCAGTGTGGCACCAGCTCACAGCTCTTTTCTGGTCCCTGTGTGCTCAGTGTGACACCAGCTCACAGCTCTGTTCTGGTCTCTGTGTGCTGAGTGTGACACCAGCTCACAGCTCTGTTCTGGTCTCTGTGTGCCCAGTGTGGCACCAGCTCACAGCTCTGTTCTGGTCTCTGTGTGCTGAGTGTGACACCAGCTCACAGCTCTGTTCTGGTCTCTGTGTGTGTGTTCAGTGTGACACCAGCTCACAGCTCTGTTCTGGTCCCTGTGTGCTCAGTGTGACACCAGCTCACAGCTCTGTTCTGGTCTCTGTGTGTGCCCAGTGTGGCACCAGCTCACAGCTCTGTTCTGGTCTCTCTTTGCTCAGTGTGGCACCAGCTCACAGCTCTGTTCTCTGTTCAGTGTGGTCACAGCTCTGTTCTGGTGTCAGTGCCCAGTGTGGCACCAGCTCACAGCTCTGTTCTGGTCTCTGTGTGTGCCCAGTGTGGCACCAGCTCACAGCTCTGTTCTGGTCTCTGTGTGTGCCCAGTGTGGCACCAGCTCACAGCTCTGTTCTGGTCTCTCTGTGTGCCCAGTGTGGCACCAGCTCACAGCTCTGTTCTGGTCTCTGTGTGTGCTCAGTGTGGCACCAGCTCACAGCTCTGTTCTGGTCTCTCTTTGCTCAGTGTGGCACCAGCTCACAGCTCTGTTCTGGTCTCTCTTTGCTGAATGTGGCACCAGCTCACAGCTCTGTTCTGGTCTCTCTTTGCTCAGTGTGGCACCAGCTCACAGGTCTGTTCTGGTCTCTGTGTGTGCTCAGTGTGGCACCAGCTCACAGGTCTGTTCTGGTCTCTCTGTGTGCCCAGTGTGACACCAGCTCACAGCTCTGTTCTGGTCTCTCTTTGCTGAATGTGGCACCAGCTCACAGCTCTGTTCTCTCTCCCTGCTGCAGCTGACAAGAGAACACCAGGTGGCCCTCTCCTCCATCACTTACATCGGCTGTGCTCTGTCCATCCTCTGCCTGACGATCACCCTGGTCACGTTCGCCGTGCTGTCGTGAGTAATTTTAACTTCATACCTGCTGAGCAGCCAGCACGCAGCAAGGCAAGCAGGATCCCTTCAGCTGCTCAGCATAAAACAAAGGCTATTAATTCTACAACCTTCCTTAATTAGATCCTGCACGTGTATTTGTAACACTTGGTTGGTTATTTCTAAATTACTTCCATTTCCTGAAATGGGATGGTCTTTATATAGCAAGCTATTTCAATCTCGTGAGAGATTTAAATTTTTTTTAAATGTCCATGCTTTGCCATAGTTCAGGAACCTTGCAAAGAGCCTTGTAGGAGGCCTTGGCCCGGACTCCAGTACAAGGTGAGCAGGGGCTGCAGGACCAGCCCCTCTGCCCCCCACATCTCTGGGTTGCTTGGAGCACGCAGACAGCACTTTCTGCTTTTCCACTGTCCTGTCTGCGAGGCAGGGTGCTCAGAAAGGAGTGCCCAGTAAGGAAGTCTCAGTCAGCACTGGCTGCCTGACTTTATTTTCACACAGTTTGTACACAATTACCTCATGCAGCCCACGTTTATGTTCAATGTCTCACTGTTCTCCATCAGGCTGCTTTTCTGCGGTGCTTTAGAGGGGTGAAGGACACTGTAAGCAGTGTGAAATTCACTCCACGGCTCGTGGTTAGAAACCTCTGCACCTCCTGCCCAAAGCAGGGCAGCCCTGTGAGGGCTCTCTGTGCTGGGAAGGTTTCTGCCCCAGGGCACTCAGGACCTTTATTCCTATTTATGCTCCCCTAGTGACAAATGAGTTTGAGGCCCAGCTGGGCTTCATACAAACATTTCTGGAAAAAAGCTTTCATAAAGGTTTGTGTCTAAATAAGAAACAGAAAACCTGACTAAGGGTGAAGCAACTTGTCCAAGGCTGTGCAGCACTTTGGGAGTACAGCGAGGAGTGGTATTCTTGTCTCCTTTCACACACTAAACCATATTGTTCCCACTTAAAGGTTTGATTCTTGTTTTCTGTGCCTAAGTGTGTATTTTGGACATGCTGTTAAGAGGCCAGTTTCTAGGGAAAAGGACTAGCTGAATCTCAGTAAACTGATTGCAATGCTTGTTTTTTCCCAGACCCCATATTATTTCCAAGTTTAGAGATCTGTGTTGGTCATACTTGGATTAAGAGCATAACATGTGGCAAAATCCACTCTAAATAAGTCCAACATCTGCCTATCTGACATTGTGCTGTTGGCATGTTTAGGCTAAGGGGAAGGATCTGCTCCACTTTAGTCTGAGGGCAAAATTGGATGTTGGAGTGTTTAGAAAGGAAAAAGCAGCAAAAGGAGGAGGTGTTGCTGCAGTAGGGCTGAAAACTCCTCGAGGAGCTGGAGGCAAACAGCAGACTTGGAAGAGAGCTTGGAGCCAGCTGACTGTCACAGGGTTAAGCACCCCACCTACATACAGCATCCTTCAAACTGCCAATTGAAAATTATTTGATTATCTTTTCTCTGGAGAGCAGGGTCTCATTAAGCAGCTGAAGTGGAATTTTGCAATGTGGTGTTAGATGACTGTGACATAAGTGGAGAAGAATCTGGCAAGTTCTTTGCTTCTCCGTGTCCTGGCAGGGGCAGCCCCTTCCAGGGGGGCAGTGAGCCCTGCTCCCCTCCTGGGCGACACTGCCCAGCCTGTGGCACGTGGAGCTCCTCAGAACAGAGCCACTGGCACCAGGCAGAGCATCCTCTGAGTTACTTTTGGGATCTCAGTACTTCTTGTCCTCTCGCTCTCCATTCCCGTTCCACGGAGCAGGGCAGCAGGAGGGTGCACTGGAATAGGAACCTGTTATCACCAGCACTGTTTGTTTTTCAAAGAGAACAGAATTTAAGGCAAGCCTGAGATGTTCAGATCAATGTTTTTGTTTTCTGTTTCTTATTTTGGGATGAGAACAGAAACACAAGGTCAGCAGACTTCCAGGAAAGCCTGTTCTTGTCAGATTTCCAGCTGGTTTTTGAAAAGCCAAGGGAGATATGTTCAAATGATGTTGAAACCACAGTCAGGTCCCTGTCAAGACAGGCACTGCCCATCTGTGCATGGAGCTATCGTTCAGAAGCTCAGAAGTTATATTTGTACAAATCAGAATTGGAACCAATGTCTTTGCCCATTCCCTCATTTCCCAGAAAGGCAAATACCAACAAAATAAACCCAGGAGCTCTGGCACAGAGTGGGCACCGGTGCCACGTGCTTTCTGTGAGGTGTGACCACCTTGTGAGCCCAGCAGCCTCCAGGACCAAGCCCTTGCTGATATTCTGTCACTGGCCATCACTTTGCCACGTGCAGGTGGATGTTGTGTGCCTCCAGAGGAGCAGAGGGATGCCCTGCCCAGGCGCTGCCCACGCTGCTGGCAGGAGAGCTCCAGAGGCCCCAGGGTCACCCCAGCCAAAGCAAGAGCCAGTTCAGTGCCCGGGTGGCCCTGGGGCCGTGCTGAGTGTTTCTGTGCCCTGCAGGTCTGTCAGCACCATCCGCAACCAGCGCTACCACATCCACGCCAACCTGTCGAGCGCCGTGCTGCTGGCCCAGGCCCTGCTGCTGGCCAGCTTCCAGCTCAGCCCCGCAACCGTGAGTCTCAGGGGTCCTTGGGCAGCTCCAGGCAGGGATGGGGCCAGGGGCACAGCCAGGGAAGGTTCTGCCAGGGGAGATCCATCTCTAACATGCCTTAGCCAAAAACGCCATCCTGCTGCAGGGGGAGCTCCTCGGGCAGGGTACCAGGTCTAAACCATTAAACTGGCATCCAAAACAGCCCAGTTAGAGCGAGACAAATAGGCCAACTTAACTGCATCGCATACCGGTACACCCAATTTCTTTCCACTGTTAATTTTAAAAATGCAATTTGAAGTAACATAAGGTCTTTGATGGAAAGTTCCACCTGAAGAGCAGAAGCAAAACCTGACTTTACAATAAGCTTTCAGGGTGCTCTGTGTTTGTGCTGGTAAAAACTTGGCTACCTTTGTGACTAGCTGCTGCTGCACATTATTTTTCAGGAGCAGTCAGTGGTTTCTATTATTGGGGGTGGTGGTGGTGGTATTTTTTCTCAGTAGAAGTAAATATGAGGTTTGCACATTGTTCATTTTGCCAATACAACAGCTACCTAAATTTATATTCAGCTCAAATGGGATCCCTTGAATTTCTGCTACGTTTATTTATAACTGTAATGCCTGGTTTGCACAGGCAGTCATTACCTGAGGACCTAAAAGCACTTTGGAAAACTAAGTTCATATTCTTTTGCTGTTTAGCATTCGGGTGGGTCCTGAATGAGTCATGCAATGTGCAAGGGAGAAAATGAGGGGGAATGGTTCAGAAGGAAAGTGAAATGGAGACATTGGAGAGCAGCAAAAGATGAAACTGAAGACAGTAGAAACCAGGCATGAAAATAATCCTCTTTAAGTAGAGAGCTAAAATCCCATTGAAAGGACATGGGCTTGAGGGCAATGGAAGGTTCACCCAGCATGCCAGTGTCAGGTATTCTCACAGGGTTTTCTTTTTCACCCATCCCAAATTGTCAGACAATTCAGCTGGGTCACTTCAGATGGTGTGTGAAAGCTTCTTTACAGCTCACAAGGCCAGCAGGGCCTCAGTCTCTTCCTGGTGTGGAGCTCCAGCTGTGTGTCCTGCCGTGGGCTGGTGTGGAGCTCCAGCTGTGTCCTGCTGAGGGCTGGTGTGGAGCTCCAGCTGTGTGTCCTGCTGTGGGGTGGTGTGGAGCTCCAGCTGTGTGTCCGGCTGTGGGGTGGTGTGGAGCTCCAGCTCTGTGTGTCTGGCTGTTGGGTGGTGTGGAGCTCCAGCTGTGTGTCCTGCTGTGGGGTGGTGTGGAGCTCCAGCTGTGTCCTGCTGTGGGGTGGTGTGGAGCTCCAGCTGTGTGTCCTGCTGTGGGGTGGTGTGGAGCTCCAGCTGTGTGTCCTGCTGTGGGGTGGTGTGGAGCTCCAGCTGTGTGTCCTGCTGTGGGGTGGTGTGGAGCTCCAGCTGTGTGTCCTGCCATGGGCTGGTGTGGAGCTCCAGCTGTGTGTCCTGCCATGGGCTGGTGTGGAGCTCCAGCTGTGTCCTGCTGTGGGCTGGTGTGGAGCTCCAGCTCTGTGTGTCTGGCTGTTGGGTGGTGTGGAGCTCCAGCTGTGTCCTGCTGTGGGCTGGTGTGGAGCTCCAGCTCTGTGTCCTGCTGTGGGGTGGTGTGGAGCTCCAGCTGTGTGTCCGGCTGTGGGGTGGTGTGGAGCTCCAGCTGTGTGTCCTGCTGTGGGGTGGTGTGGAGCTCCAGCTGTGTCCTGCTGAGGGGTGGTGTGGAGCTCCAGCTGTGTCCTGCTGTGGGGTGGTGTGGAGCTCCAGCTGTGTCCTGGTGTGGAGCTCCAGCTGTGTCCTGCTGTGGGCTGGAGGAGCCACACTCTCCAGGGACCAGCCCCAGAGCCACCCATGTTCATGACCTGCCTTGGTCACACTCAGGCCCTGCTTGCTTAGTCCAGCTTGTGCCTCTCACACAGGCTCAGGCTGCAGTTTAATAGGTGCAGATTTCCCCTTGAACCTATCCCAAACCCACTTTGGTGAAATCAGGATGGCAGCACGAGGAAGTGAGAGCTGTTTTACACCCCAGGCTTTGGGAAATGAAATGCTTCACAGAATCCATGGATTTTTTAGCCCTGCCTCCTCTGTAAGAGCTGTAATTGTTTGGGATAACTCTGTAAAGATCTGAAAGTTGACGGACCTGATGTAAATACTGTCTGCTGGGCTTTTAGTTTTATGCTTTGTCCTCTTGGAATCTGGGGGTTGTGATTCATCCTTTTATTGGTCTCCTGTCGTTACCCACTCCTGACTAGCTCTGACAGCAGCCTAAACACCTTTAATTGCAGTTTTAATGGACCTGCTGAGCAGTGGTTTGCAGAGAGGGAGGCGGTGTTACAGACTGACAGGTGTCAGTCAGTAACCTCAGCCTCTGCCAGGGCTGCTGTGTGGGGCCGAGCTGTTTGGGTGCCCTGCAGGACCCTCTGTGCCCCCCTGCCCGAGGCTGGCATCGCCTCCTTGCCCTGGGCCTGCCCATCCTTTCCCCTCCTGGCTCTGGGGATATTGCAGCTTTGATTGCAGATATGGCACACAGCATTCCCTGCTATTCTCAGATGCGTTATTTAATGATTTACAATTCATTCTACAGCCAATTTTTCTTTTGTAGAATAACGGTCAATTTTTTTTTTCTTTTGTAGAATAATAATGATTTTCAACCATAAAGCTCTATCTTCACAAACAGGACTTTAATCTTTCAAGCACACCTAATTTATTCATTTATTTATAAAAAGCTGGTCATTGATACCTATCATCAATAGTTAACTGATCATGGCATATTCCAGGAAGGCAATTCTTCCCAAAATCAGGATGTATTTTATGTCTTTATATTATTGGGACACAGGAAAATGAAAATTGAAGTATAAGGTGTTAGCCAGCACTGGGTTTTTTCCAGCACAACCAGGAAAATCTAATGTCTCTACTATCTGCAGCTCTGGATCAGGGTATTTGTCTCTTTCTCACTCAATGCTCCTGCCTGGAATTGCTGGAAACATCCAAGAGGAGAGGTGAAACAAGCTGCTTTTGTTTGTGATATAGCTGTAAAATTACCTATCTGTTTTAAGACTGTCCTCAGGAAAAAAAAAAAAATGACAAATATCATCTGGCCTTTCTGAAAGCCGGCTTTACCTTCTCATCAGCAACAGCAGGACAGACCTTGCTGCGGGCTGGGCTCCTTTTGCTATTTTCACAGACCCTCCACTGTCAACCCTAAGAGTGGCAGGAACAAGATCTGCCTTTTTACAGTATTCTGCTAAAAGCAGGTGTTTTACAGGGTGCAGCAAGAGAGACCTGCTTGGGTTCAGTGTGTAAAGGCTCAGCTCCTCACTGCTTTTACTGAAGGCAATTTTGCTATATAAGAGTAACTGCTAAGCAATAATTTAGGCAAAAACCCCAACCAGAATGAGCAGCAACTTTGCTATGGATTTGATGTACAAATCTGCAAGTAGGTATTATAGAAAATTCTATACAGACCAGCCTCCTGCTACTTCACTGTGTGCCATTTTTCTGCTGCTTTGTGATTCATATTGTTTGGCTACTCTAAAGTTGGAAAATATCCATTTGACAGAACTAGCCTGGACGTCAGCTTTATGTTGCATTTAGATTTTTGTGGACTAATCTTCTGGTAGAAATCAAAAGGCATTAAAGTGGATTTTATAGCCTCATGATAAAATTAACTGGAAAGGCTCTTACAGCTTTTGTCAATAAGCTAATCTGGTTTAATAATATGTCACTGAACTTTGTGAAATACTAAACCACACACAGACCTCACTTACACAAATTAACCCCAAATTTATTGCCTTTGAACACAGGTAGTCCCATTGGATTTGCATTAGAATGTCCTTGCACTAGTCCGAGTGAGCCTGGGCAGGAAAGCCTCCATTTTCATTGCCCTACCAAGTCCCAGCGTTTCAATTTTCACTGGAGTACAAAATCCCAAATCCTCAGCACAAAGAATAAAACGCCAGCCCAGCAGAGCTCAGCTCACACAGCAGAGGGAAGTAACCATTAACATCTGAGGCAGCAAACTGGTTCCTGCTGGTGGAGCTCCCCCAGCACAGCCTGGAGCCCTCCCGGGGCTGAGGGAGGCAAAAGCCTTCCCTGCCCTGGGCTGGGGACAGGCAGCTCCTGGGGATGCTGCAGGGGGCACAGGGCAGGGCACAGCTGCAAGGCACAGGGGGATGGCACAGGGGGATGGCACAGGGGGATGGCACAGCTGCAGGGCACAGGGATGGCACAGCTGCAAGGCACAGGGCAGGGCACAGGGCAGGGCACAGGGATGGCACAGGGGGATGGCACAGGGGGATGGCACAGGGCAGGACACAGGGCAGGGCACAGAGGGGGATGGCACAGGGCAGGGCACAGAGGGATGGCACAGCTGCAGGGCACAGGGGGGCACAGGGCAGGGCACAGAGGGGGCACAGGGCAGGGCACAGAGGGATGGCACAGGGCAGGGCACAGAGGGATGGCACAGCTGCTGCAGGGCAGGGCAGGGCAGGGGGGATGGGCTGCACAGGGGAGGGCACAGCTGGGGCACAGGGGGCACAGGGGGCACAGGGGATGGCACAGCTGCAGGGCACAGGGCAGGGCACAGGGATGGCACAGGGCAGGGCACAGAGGGATGGCACAGCTGCAGGGCACAGGGGGATGGCACAGCTGCAGGACACAGGGGGATGGCACAGGGCAGGGCACAGAGGGATGGCACAGCTGCAGGGGCACAGGGCAGGGCACAGAAGGATGGCACAGGGCAGGGCACAGGGATGGCACCGCTGCAGGGGCACAGTGTCCATCCCAGCAGCCTGGGGAGCTGAGCTGAGGCAGAGCAAACCAGGTCCTCTCATGGGGCATCTCCCTGGGGACATCACCCTGGGGACATCCCTGCAGTCACCTCTGCTCTGTCCCTGAGTGATGGGCACAGCCACTCTGCTGAGACCTCCTCGAGAGAGTGAGTGAGGAAGGAAAAGCAGAGGGTGAGGAAGAGGAAGGAAAAGCAGAGCGTGGGGAAGAGAAAAGCAGAGTGAGGAAGGTGAAAACAGTGAGTGAGGAAAGGCCAGGGGGGAGCCCCTGAGGCTGGGAAGGAGAAAGGATTCCATTCTCCTGTTTCTAAGGCTGATCAGACAGAGGCTCAGAGAAAATTGAAGGTGGCCGAGAGGAGCACCTGCAGGAAAAGCAGGCAGCAGGGTACAGGACAACACTCGTACCCCACCTCTCTGACTCCCGTGTTTATTACAGGCTCAGCAACCAGGTGCAGACACTCAGTTTTGATTCCCTAAATATTTTGTAGACTTTAATGGGAGTATTGCTCCTACTGTTATAAATAAATAACACATTTGGATTTCCACACCACATTTGGCAATGTTGTTAGGGGTTTCTTTTATTATTTTTTAAAGGTAAGAGGATTTGTTACTCTGAAGCTATCTGAAAATGCAGTAGAAAAATGAAATTGTCTATTGCTTTCTAAGACAGTTTTACTCCAGTGATTTAGCATTTAGCCTGTAAATGTCTATAGAAGTTAAAAAAAAAAAAAAAACTGATCTGGCTGTATCACAAAGAACTAATGTATTCATTTTTACTCCTAATTTAGCTGCCTTGCAAGATATTGGCCATTCTCCTTCACTTTTTCTTCCTGAGTGCGTTTGCATGGATGCTGGTGGAAGGATTTCATCTTTACAGCATGGTGATCAAAGTATTTGGGTCAGAAGAAAGCAAGCACTTATATTATTATGGAATTGGATGGGGTAAGCATTTAGTAGCTGCTTACTTTAAGTCTCCTCACTATAGGACAAGATTATACTCAGAAGCATATTTGAAATTGTCATCTTATGATCACAGTTTGCCTTCCTGGGAGCAGGTCTGTTGGATGAGAAAATGCATAATTCTTCTGCCTGCAATCAGACCTCAAAAGGTGCAGGGCATGCCACAGCCTCTGCAGGCCAGGCCAGACCTGGATTTTCGCATCAGCGGCAGCGCCGAGGGAGGGAGGTCTCACCTCGCGGCTGTGCTCGTTCCTTGGCTCAGACTCACACCAGTGGCTTATCCCATCTGCATCCTGCAAAGTCATGCATGAAAGGCAGGCACAGAACTGTCAGGAGACTTCATGGGCTGGTGCTTTGCTGTAGCAAAGCTTTCTTGTCCCTCCATTTGCAGGTGACAGAGTTTGTGGCGCTGGATGTTTTCCCACTTCAGCCAGTTTCCTTTCCTGCAGAAACTGCCACAGAGTGGAGACTCTGTTCTGAGCTGTCAAATGACATAAATTCCATAATTTCCTGTTCTTTGTTGCCCAGATCTGATGTAACACAGCAGAAGAAAATCACAGAAAATGAACTTCCCAATATAAATTGGGAGAATATACTCATTCCCACCAAGCAAAGTAGATATTTTCATCATTGGAGGGAAATATACTTTCTGTTGTGTCTAATGCTGCATCTTTCTCAACAAATGATCATCTTTCTCAATAAATGACATATTTAGCCTTTTAGAATTGATGTCCTAAAATTGTTTTGAATTATCTGCCACAGAGTTTCTACAGCCTGTTTTTTTGGGTTTTTTTTATTCTTTGGGGTTTTTCCTTGTAAAGAAGTCACAGAAGGTTTCAAAATACAATGCTTCTTAACTACTGAGGATATCCCATATTTATATATATATATATTCATATAAATATATAAATATTTATAAATGTGCTTCTAGCTGCAGTTATTAAAGGATGAAAATACTTCTTCCAAAAATGATACTTCTGACACTACTGGAAAACTTTACACGATTTGTGAGGATGATAGTGGTAAAATTAAGCAGAAATTGCCTGTCAGAGAATTTTGTAAAACCCTCATGCAGAAAACCTAAAGAATTAAAAAGAAAATTGATACTTTAAGCTATCATGTCTAATACTCTGTCTGGGACCTGTTTATTAAATTCTGTAAGATGATCAAAGCTCAAACCTTCACATTTTATTAAATCATACAGGAATTAGCAGGCAATCATTTAATATTTGAAAGGATGGGTTTCACTGCATTCAGAACTGCTGGCAATAAATCTCTGGCCTCCTCTCCAGCTCCTGGCCTGGAATGAAGTGGCACAGCAGGACCTGGCAGTGGTTAAAAGTGCTTAAAATAAGGCTGATGCTGCTTCACATGTAGCACTGCTTGGAGAGCAAGAGGCAGAACGTCCATAAACCAAACCCAGGCTTCAACAGGACTGGTTCCCAGGGAAATTAGCACTGATCCAGTTTAACAGTTAAACTAGTACTGTATTAAAAAGTCATTTTGTCTGACATCAGTTAATTAATGTTGGATTAAACAGCTGCAGGAAGATGTCACGTTAGACTAAATTTGAAAATGGCTCTGAGCTGTTCATACAAAATTTAGCAGAACCTGCAGGGCTCACTGGAAGATGTACTTTTATTCCTAATAATGCCTCTGGATCTGCCTTTCCCTGCCCTGCTGCAGGCTGCCCACTGGTGATCTGTGTCATTTCTGCCACCTCGTCCCTGGACAGCTATGGAGAAAGTGGCAAGTGAGTATGAAAAACCCCTCTCTGCAGGTGCCATGGGGCTGAAAACCTGCTGGGAGGAAATCTGTAAATGTGTTAACTGGGCTGTGGTGCTGCAAGGTCCCCCTGAGGAGCAGGGGAGAGAGGCTGCAAGAGGACGACTTGTGTAGAGATGTTGTTAAACACAGAAGCCTCATGTCAGGTTTTCACTCAGATGATGCACAAAAAGCTCCTGAGATCTTTTCCTGCTTTTCACTGAAGAGCTCCTCAGTGAGCTCCCTGCTCAGGGGGAAAAGCTTGCACCAAGATGAGAGTAATCATTGATTAAAGATATTCACTCTTCCAAAGAAAACTGCAGTTACACACCTGAAATCTGGAATGGATAATGGCCAAAACATTGAAAATTAATTTCCTTTCTAATTTAGGAAAAGAAGAGCAAATTTATCTGAAAGAACGCTATAGGATTTAATCCTAAAATAATTTCACATGTGGTGAACTGGTCTATCTCTTCAGGGCTGTAAGAAGAGCCTGGCTGTGTTTGCCAGCCCCTTCCCCAGCACCAGCCAGGGCGGGCAGGGAGGGCTGCAATTTGTCTCTGGCTGCCATGAGACGTTTCAGAGTGCTGCCTGCAGCACTGAAACAGCCCGTGGCCGAGGGCGCCAGAACAGCAAACTGCAAATAAAGCATTTCTTCTCTTCTCTTCCCAACTGCTGTGAGGGTGGGCTGGGGCAGAGAGGGCTCCCTGACTGTGTCACAAACCCAAGTGAGATCCCACCCAGTGTCAGGGGAAAAGGAGCCTTGTTCTGATGGGCTGTCATTCTCTTGCTTTCAAAATTCATCACCTTCTTGCACTCTCTTTTAGTTGTTTTATAAGTTGGTTTTTTTTAATGACATTACTGATTAAATGACTTTAACCAGTGTGTTTCCTCTGGGATAACTCTGATCTCCCTGCAGCTGCTGGCTCTCCCTGGAGGACGGAGCAATCTGGGCTTTTGTGGCACCAGCCATGTTCGTCATTCTGGTAGGTACAGGCACAGCTTGCTGGGCTCAGGCGGGGCAGGTGGGCTGGGCAGGGCTGCCCAGGTGAGTTGGCAGGGCTCAGGCAGGGCAGGGCTGCCCAGGTGAGTTTGCTGGGCTCAGGCAGGGCAGGGTTGTCCTGGTGAGTTTGGGCTCAGGTAAGGCTGTCCAGGTGAGTTTGCTGGGCTCAGGCAGGGCAGGGCTGTGCAGGTGAGTTTGCTGGGTTCAGTAAGGTTGTCCAGGTGAGTTTGCTGGGCTCAGTAAGGTTGTCCAGGTGAGTTTGCTGGGTTCAGGCAGGGCAGGGCTGTGCAGGTGAGTTTGCTGGGTCCAGCTCTGATGAGCTGCCCCTTCCCTGGGGTGCAGGGTCACAGCTGCAGTGTTTTGGCACACAAACACTCCACAGCAGGTGGTGAATGATGCTCACACATTAAATTAGGGAGTTGTAGCTGTGCTCACTCCAGGGGTCAGGAGTGTTTGCAGAGATCTGTGCCAGGTCAGCACCCAGTTTGCATTCCAAGGTATGTAGACATAGATGATTGGAGAGCAATTAAAATAATCATTCAAATGCCCCCTCCTCACATTAGCAGTTGCTTTCTGGCCATTGCTCAGCCCCAAAGGAGGAAGTGAGATGCTGTCAGTGGCACCAAACCTTCCCAGGCTGCTGCCCAAGGATGGTGGTCACCAAAACACACCAGGCAGTGAAATGCTCACCTGAGCCAGCACAGCCTCGTGCAGTCTGCGTGTGCAGCTGCCTGGCAGAGAGAGCAAGAGTCTATCTGGCTGGCTCTGACTTATGATATATAACATTTGTGCAGCTCAAATTATGTTCTTGTAGGGATGCAAACACTTTCAGAAAGAGAGTGAGCTCACAAGGTTGATCCACGTAGAGCAATTTGTTAAATAGTCTAAACCCAGCTCTGCCCAAAATAGCAGCAAGAGAGCTGACAAATTACCTCTCTGGGCATTGGAAATTCCAGCTGAAAAATGTGTTGGTGCCTATAGGGAAATAACAGGGCTAAACACGATCTGGTGTGTGTGCATGTGTGCCTGTGTTCTTTAAATAACAAATTAGCCGCCAGCTGCATAAACTAGCATTTAAGTCTGAAAATACTTCTCAAAAAGCAGTTTTTGACTAGTTCAATCAGCAGTGTCTGTGCCAAGAAAGAGGATTATGCTGTGAGGAGAGGAGGGGGATTGCTCCTTTCAACTGCCACTCTCCAGAGACCAGGCAGACACAGCCTGTGCACATTTATCCTGCCCAGCCTCGCAGGCACCCCAGACACCATGGAGCCTAAAGCAGAAGGATGTGCAGGGACTGTGGCTGGGGAGGAGCACTGGCACACACTTTTCTAGGCAGTAATTCACAGAACCTCCCAGCCCTACACAGATTCTCATACCAAATATGCTCTTTCCTTGGGCTTTGAGTCGAGGGGTATGATGGAGGAAATAGTTCCCTCTATATGTAGGTCTTTTGGCTTCCACCTGCATCTTAAGGCTTTGAGATCACTGTCCCCCACACCCTAAACACAGCACACAAGCCTCTACATCATCCTCTTAAAGCAGCTTCACAAAAAGCCCTTGCAGTTAATTTGCAAACCAAACTGAGCTCGGCCCAAGTGGCCCTGGGACGTGTCTTAGTCAAGGGGAAAAACCCAACCTGACAAAGCACCTGAATTTTTGGCAGAAGACATTAAAACTTCTGGCAGGAGGTTTGTTTGTTATCAGCCATCTGCTGCCTTGGTGTTTCCATGGATGGGACAGAGTTCAGGGAATTCTGTGTGCCTGGAGCACAGTTCAAATTTACCATATTTTTCTCATTGCTCCTTTAAAATGGTCTTGTACCCAAGACTGACTGATCTACAGTCAGGGTATTTATTGATTTACAGTCAGGGTACTGATTTACAAATCATTAAATTTGATTATAATGATTTCCTTGTGTTTTTGGATTTGTAGCAATAGGGAAAATGGTCCCAAGACCATTGAATTTCACCTCTTATCTCTTAAAGCTGATTGAGCAACAGGCACACTTGAGGAGCTGGCAGTTCCACAGGATGGCCTTTGGATAAACTCAAGAGCCATGGCAAAAATGGACTCTTGCAGATATGCTCTGATTCTACAGCATGTGATAATCTGCCCTCAGAAACCTAAAAATAAAAAAGGGGTCAGAAGATTTGGAAAAAACCCAAGGAAATCATTATAATCAAATTAAAACATCTTTAATTCACCCTCTCGTACTCTGAGTTAGAATATTTATGTCAAAGTAGAGGATGATTATTGAGTTTTAACTGAGGAACAGCACTTTTTTAAAGTCTTCTCTTTCTTTTTGTTCTGTAGTTCAGGATAGTTTTGTTCTGCCCTTGTTCTTGATGCTTTGTAGCTCATGTGCAACTTTGGACAGGAAGGGGGAAATATGTCTTTCACCTTCACATTGTCTACCTTTTTTTTTTCTTTAAACCCAAGGTCTTTGCACAGCAAGACAATCTTTGCCACATTTCCTTTAAGAGATAAAGATTTCCTTCTTCCTTCACCTGTGACTCCAGCATGAACTTTCCTTTGTTGAACATTTTCAGTGTTAGTCTTGTCAAGATTTTCTGCCTTTCTCTTGGGAATACTTTTCATTTTATTGATGTTTCTGCTGGACCTGACATCAAAAAGAGCGGAGCCTTTGAAGAGCAGAGCTCAAATTTACCATATTTTTCTCACTGCTTCTTTAAAATGGTCTTGTACCCAAGATTGACTGATCTACAGTCAGGGTATTGATCTACAGTCAGGGCATTTATTGATTTATAGTTAGGGTACTGATTTATAGTTGGGGTATTGATTTACAGTCAAGGTATTGATTTACAGTCAGGGTGTTCATTGATTTACAGGCAGGGTGCTAATATACAGTCAGGGTATTTATTGATTTACAATCAGGATACTGATTTACAGTCAGGGATTGATTTACAGTCAGGGTATTGATTTACAGCAGGGTATTGATTTACAGTCAGAGTATCGATTTACAATCAGGGTATCAATTTAAAATCAGGGTATTGATTTACAGCAGGGTATTGATTTACAGTCAGGGTATTTATTGATTTACAGCAGGGTATTGATTTACAGTCAGAGTATTGATTTACAATCAGGGTATCGATTTACAATCAGGGTATCGATTTACAATCAGAGTATCGATTTACAATCAGGGTATCGATTTACAATCAGGGTATTGATTTACAGTCAGGGTATTTATTGATTTACAGCAGGGTATTGATTTACAGTCAGAGTATTGATTTACAGTCAGAGTATTGATTTACAGTCAGGGTATTGATTTACAGCAGGGTATTGATTTACAGTCAGGGTATTGATTTACAGTCAGAGTATTGATTTACAGGCAGGGTATTGATTTACAGTCAGGGTATTGATTTACAGTCAGAGTATTGATTTACAGTCAGGGTATTGATTTACAGTCAGGGTATTGATTTACAGCAGGGTATTGATTTACAGTCAGGGTATTGATTTACAGTCAGGGTATTGATTTACAGCAGGGTATTGATTTACAGTCAGAGTATTGATTTACAGCAGGGTATTGATTTACAGTCAGAGTATTGATTTACAATCAGGGTATCGCTTTACAATCAGAGTATCAATTTACAATCAGAGTATCGATTTACAATCAGGGTATCGATTTACAATAAGGGTATTGATTTACAATCAGGGTACTGGTTTGTGTGTGGGGATCCCGAGCACCTTGGCCATGGGGCAATGCGCCCATCCAGGTTTTCCTGACCAGGCAGGGGGGCTGCTGAAGGAAGGAGAAAAGCTGTGGGGGTGGGAATCACTGACGGCAGCCCAGCCTTGGAGGCCTCTCTTGGTGCATGAAGCCAGCACAGAAGGTTCTGTTTGCTGCTGGGCTGGTACCACCCCCATCCCAGGGCAGCCTGCTCCTCGGGCTCGGGCACAGCTCGCTCCTGACCCAGGCTTGTTCCTCCTGCAGGTCAACATTGGCATTCTCATTGCTGTCACAAGAGTCATCTCCAGGATCAGTGCAGACAACTACAAGGTCCATGGAGATGCTAATGCCTTCAAGTAAGTTTTTCTCATTAAAATGATAACACCAGTCTCCCAGGAGCAATGTTACACCATGGGCTGCTCCCAGGGCCCTGACACCATCCCTCTTGAGAGAGCACACACTGTTAAAGGTGTCCTCCCCTTGAATGCAGCCAGTTAACCTGTGTTTTATTAAAGCTGCATGCTGCATGGGGAGCTGAAGTGTTTCCCTGCCTATTGCAGGCTCCAGCATTTGCTGATTCATTGTCTTCCCCTTTGTAAATGGAGACTTTCCCCTTCCTGCTACAGTCAAAAGCTGAATTTCACAGAGCATCATTAATCTGTCCTGGGTTATTGCAACTCTTCTGCTCCTTCTGAGGACAGGCCTTGTTTCTAGCCCCAGTTCAGTACAATATTTAGGCATATGCTTATCTTTAAGACTCTCTTGACATTACAAAGCACTCAGACTTACACTGGATTTAAATGTGTGCCTAAATCCAAGCAGATCTTTATATCACAGTGTCTGGAGCCTCTTGGGGTGGTGGCCTCTGGGAGTGAGTCATCTTTGAAATAGCTCTAGCAAGTCTGGAGGGGAAATGTGAGGCACACACAGAGATACCTCTGAATGTACAAGGACAAATTCTGATCTCTGAAATATATAGAGAGATTACATGTGTGTAGCTAAGAAGATAATTTAATATATCAGGGCTAAATTAAGATGTTGAATATTGTATTTTGTGTCTCCTAAAGAAGGTTTAGTCCAAATAAAGAAATGACACTGTATATTAATAAAAGAATATGGAACTTAGATAGAAGAAAAATGTGACGATGGTTTGTGTTTAATTTTCTGAGGCACAGGTTATTGTATGATAAGGATTTGGTGCCACTGTTCTGAAATGGTATCATAAAAAATGATTTTTATGCTTGGATTACTTATGTAATTTTGAAATTGTCATTAAGTTTTAAATGTTGGTGACAGTTACCTAAGTGAAGTTAGGTTACTTATTATACACTTATCCAACAGGAAAAGAAAAACAGTAAATAAGTCTACACACAAATCAATAAGATAATTACACTGTAGTGAAATGAGAAGCCTGGGAATTAAAATGACTGTTTCAGGTTTGGCTGAGCTCCTGTGACCTTCAGAAATATGAAGGAAATATAGAAACTTAGGAAGCAAATAACTGTATATTGTCAATGCCCATTTTTACGCACTGTTAGAAATACGAAGACAGAGACACATCTCCATAAGTACAAGAGGAGCGACAGGGGCTGCTCCATGTACTTGGATATTTCACTGTACTGCAAGGAGTGGATTCAATGCACACCGTATCCTGCACACTAACACGCTTTGTTTTTTATAAACTGTGTGTGTGCACATAAGTAAATTGATTTATGAATGATTGGTCGAGGAACATTAATGAGGAGCGTATGTTCTTAGCCCAAGTATTATCAGCTGTGGATGTGGAATGGGATAATTCTGTACTGAAAATGAGACTCCTCCAGGTACCCTGGCTGAGAGATGCTCCTTGTGCCAAGTCCTTTTTCACATTACAGTTTCAGGATTTGACCTAACAAAAGTTACAGGGAGAAAAGTGGAGAAAAAATATTATCAGGGGTTTGATACATCTGAAAACTTGAACCATTAAGTTATTAAGTGGAAATATGCTCTTACAGAACAGCTTTCCTCACAGAAATAAATTAAGTCAACAAAATACAATAGAAGGGAAATAGAACTTAGAGAATAGTTCTTTTGTACATATCATTAAAGAAGTGGGTCCTCAAAGGAAGTTTGAAAAGAGAAGTTCATAAATACATGTTCAAATCAGATCCTGGGAAGTGTTTATACCCTGATTTAACATAGCAGTGAGGCATGATGAAGTAGAGTTTTATGTACAGAGGATGTCATGGGGAAAATAACTGGTCTATTGGAAAAAAAAGATAATTATAAAGCCTTTATAGCACAGAGTTGATATGCTAGTATGAAATCCTTGTGTGTATTTTCCAAGAAATAAGAGAACAAAGCGAGGCAGGCTCTGATCTGACAGGTGCAGGGGAAGTGTTTCTCATGGTGTGCAATCCCCGTGGCTCCGAGCATTACGGCCCCTGGGAGCTGATTACAGGCTGTTAACCCGGGAGGGTGGATGTGCACAGCAAAACAAATCAGTGACAAACACAGACACCAGAAATGCAGAAAGGTTTTCGTTTCTGTGAGGAAGGACTGCAGGGCAGTTTTTGGATGAACAAGTTGAGCTGGCTGAGGGAGGAATCCCCGAAGGCTGCAGAATGCTTTGTGTTCCCCAAGTAAAGGGGCGGCCAGGCATCCCTGGGTGCTGCACCCCACGGACATCGCTCAGGGCAGAGCTGGGCTGTGGCAGGAGCAGTTTATCAAGCCTGCTCACAAAGGCAGAGCTGATGAAGGTGGCGCGGTGGGAATTGGTGAGGCAGGAAAGCTTTGGCATCATTCACAGCAGCCAGGGGGACGTGAGGAGAAGTGGCTCCTTCAGAGCTGGGCTTGTGCTTTCAGAGTGCCAGAGGCAGAAAATGAGAGCTGCAGGGCCAGGAGCTGTGGAGGAGAGCCTGCTCATTCCAGTGAACCTGAGGCAGAAAAGAAGAGGGACTTCAGTGCTGTCTTTTCCAGCTGGGCTGAGACGTACGTGGGCAGCATGGTCAGACAGTGAGCTGATGTGCCAGCAGGGACAGGAGGGACGGCAGGTGGGACAGCAGGGACAGTAGGACAGACAGCAGGGACAGCAGGTCAGACAGCAGGGACAGCAGGTCAGACACCTTCCCAGCAGGGACAGCAGGTTGGACAGCAGGTCAGACAGGAGGGACAGCAGGTCAGACACCTTCCCAGCAGGGACAGGAGGGACAGCAGGGACAGCAGGTTGGACAGCAGGTTGGACAGCAGGTCAGACACCTTCCCAGCAGGGACAGGAGGGACAGCAGGGACAGCAGGTTGGACAGCAGGTTGGACAGCAGGTCAGACACCTTCCCAGCAGGGACAGCAGGGACAGCAGGTTGGACAGGAGGGACAGCAGGTCAGACACCTTCCCAGCAGGGACAGCAGGACAGACAGCAGGGACAGCAGGTTGGACAGCAGGTTGGACAGCAGGTCAGACACCTTCCCAGCAGGGACAGCAGGTTGGACAGCAGGGACAGCAGGTCGGACAGCAGGTCAGACACCTTCCCAGCAGGGACAGCAGGACAGACAGCAGGGACAGCAGGTCAGACAGGAGGGACAGCAGGGACAGCAGGGACAGCAGGTCAGACAGCAGGGACAGCAGGTTGGACAGCAGGTCAGACACCTTCCCAGCAGGGTCACCCCTGCAGTGACCATGGGCTGAAGGGCCTGGCAGCACTGACCCAAAGGGCAGGAGCTCCAGGAGGTGCCAGTGCCACCTCTCCCCCTGCTGGCTCAGGTCTGTGGGCACCTGGCTGAGCGGCCCCACACTTGTGGATGTTTCCAAGCTCCAACCCAAACCAAGGAGCCGCTGCAGCCCAGAAATCCCAGCCTGCACATGTCACAGAACAGGCTCCTCCTCAGGCTCGCCTCTGGCCAGGCTCTGCTGCCAAAGGGAAACTCTAATCACACTGACAAGGACTGAACTGCACTGCTGCTGGCACAGGAGCTGCCCTGGCTCCGTGTCCCCTGAGCTCTGGGCTCAGTCAAGCTGACACCACGAGCACTGGGCTCCTGGTCCTTGCTGCCTGGCTGCTGCTGCAGCTGATGTCCTCTGCTAAATGCTCCTCTCACCTGCCCCAAAAGCTCTGATTTCCCCCCAGTGGCAGAGGGAAGCCCAGGCTGTGCTCAGACACCATCTCTGCACGTCTCAATCCAGGTGTGGTGGCTCAGCCCACACCTGAGCAGAGATCACCTCAGGAAATCCTGACAACAAAGACGCATTTTGAGTTGTGATGGGATCACTTAGAAAGGGTGTTTATTGCTGGAGAAGTGCTGCTGCCGGAGCATGTTTACTTTCTGAAAAATTAAGTTACTTGGCAATGCAAGTGGATATTACCAACAAGGCTTGTTTCTCTTGGCAACAAGCAGCAATAAACTGATGTAATTATTTAGAGTAATTGTTCCTGATTTTCCATATGGCAGCAGGTCCTCTCAAATGCTGACTCAAACGTGACTGCAGAACGTGCACCAGGGTGAGCCAGTGCTCTGCTTGGAAGGTTTAAAAGAAAGTTGTGAGCAAAATTCCTTTTAGTGTCCTAAAATGAATTTATTATTCATCTTCCCCATTCCCATGTCCGCAGAACAAAGTGCAGCTCCTGGCCTGTTGGTCTCTTCAGGTTCAGATGCTGCTTGTCACAGAGCAGACACCTGAGACCATCCTGCTGAGCATCCTGTTCTGCTCTCACTGCCACTGCTGAGCTCCTTTGCTTGTTTAAAGTAAATAAAAACAGTGCCCCTAAAAGGAATTTAACATGCAACATAAAAGACTAAGCTTTAATGATACATAAACTGCAAAATACCCGGTAATTTAAGGCAAAATGAATACAATTAAACAGTTTATGATCAGAGACACTAATTAAAGCATGATAGGCTTCTGTGAGAGTCTGAATAGTAAGTATTTGGTCTCTAGTAATTTTCCTATGTGTGAGAATAGCTACTTTTTTGGTGTCTGAAACTTTAATTTTGCAAGACCAGTTCACTGGAAAGAGCTGAGCAAAGAATTATTATAATCTCCTTTTATTACTTGAATTTACTTAAGATCGTGTTTTTGTGTTGTTTTCGAAGCATATCGAACACGTATAGAATATGAACTTTTCCTTTTGTTGTCATTGATTATTCTTAAACCTTTTATCAGAGGATTAGCTATTGATTCTTAGCAAAATAATTTTGAGCAATAATTCAGTTGTGCCTTAATGAGAATGTTTTGCATCCAGGGAACAGATTTTCTGCCAAAAAGCTAATTTGTTTTAGTTTATAGAATGCTGAATCTAATACCTTGAAATATTTAAATGCATACATACATCATTTGTTTGAATTATCCATTCTTTTTTTAGGGACATAACTAATCATATGTTTGAGTTTAAGCAGTAGCCTCTCTAAGCTTAATGCAATTAAAGCAGATTAGTTTAATGGAATTGCTCATGTGCTTGAAAAGGCACATGATTACATTTCTGAGTTATGAACCATTGGAACCATCTTTTCTGACTTATTTCTGCTGCATCTAAAGACTTTACTCAGCTCGTTCACTGATGTATAAGGGCCTAAATAAGTGGGGGTTTTGTTTTTTTTTTTTTTTTTTTGCTTACTGCCCCACCCTTTCAAAGTCTCGCTGCTTTTTGCACGGCAAGTGACTTTTGTGTTACAGTGAGAGGGATCCCCAATGTGACCGTGTTGGACAAGGGCACATTTCCTTCCCCTTCCCCATGGGACAGCTCTCGCCTGATCACATTTAGCGCAGGTAACAACTGGACTGAGTTCCCTCGACTGCAAGGGTTAGGGATAACACAAGGAACTGCCAGAGATCTGTTTGGCAGTGACAGACATTAACTGCAGCTGAGCAAGGGATGCCCAGCTTGTCTCCATTGCAGGAGGGGTTTTGGTTTAGAACACACACACACACACACCACATTTAGCCACCCCCCTGTGATTTCCCAGCCAGCTCACTTCTGCATGCCGCTGTCCAGAAGAGACACTTTCATTAACTTCTCTTGAATAAACTGCCAAGTCCAACTCTTATTAAATACATTCTCACTGCTCACTCTGAAATGGTCCAATGAGTTGGAAAAATCTCTGTCTTTTTTATAAACTGTACGCTTTACTCAGTGAACCAAAAGTGATAGCTATCGTAATCATCCATGGAGAAAGCAATTACAGCAAAATCAGAAATATTTCTTTGCTTTTTACCCTAATCTTTCTCTCAATTTATTATTTTCTTCATCCCTCAAACTCAGTGAAATAGTAAAACAGTTCTCCATTGGAAAAATATGTTTTCTGTTTAGTTAAATTAATGGTTGAAAATTGGAAAAAATGGCAGTAGCTGTAGTGAATGGGAGCAAAAGAGGGCTGCAGGAAAATCTCAGCACAGGGAGTAAGTCATGTCAGCTGCTGTGCTAGTTCCATCTGCATTTTTAATAGATCACAAACCCCTGCACAGGAAGCTGAAACAGAGCTGTGGCTTTGATGCAGAGCTGGTCCTTCCTGTGTCGTTTGGGAGCTGTACAGAAGCATTTCCCCCGGCAGGTGCCAGTCCAGGAGGGCTGTCCTGAGCAGCTCGGGTGCTGCACACACCTGGGCTCTCACAGTCAGTAACTGGCCATTCCAAAGCACTTTGCAAAGCCATCCATCACACCCCTGCTGCATGGGCTGTGTGCAGATTGCTCATGCATTTATTTAATCACTGATCCATTCCGTGCCACAGCTCTGCCTCGGTATTTTGCTTTGTTTATGAACCCACGGCTCTGCCTCGGTGTTTTCCTTTGTTTATAAACACTCCCCAGCCCTTCAGCCCAGCCACCTCCTGCCTGGGATACAAATGTGGGAGTCAGTGCTGATCACTTCGCTGCTTTGTCATCAGCTGTTGTCCTGAGAGCTCCAAATGTCTGTTTGCTGCACCTTGTTCTTGTGATTCCGTTCCTGTTTGGTGCCACTTGGTGTCCAAGGACTCCTCGCTGTGAGGATCATTCCCAGCTGTTCATTTCCACAGGATGTTCTTGTCAATCACAGCATTGCTTGGAGCTCTCACGAGAGCTCTCCTGCCACAGCAATCCCACAATCTCCTCCATAACTAAATTCCACCTCCTTGGGATGCCATTTGAGATTTTTCTGCATTTTTATTTTTCATCTCTTTCCACAAGGAAGGTGAGGAGCAAGTTACAATCTGTAAACTGTTCTGGAAGTCTACAGGGATTCAAAATCCGCAGCACTAGGAAATCCTCTCTGAGTCTTTCTGGGTGGCAGATGTTTGCAGGCAGCCCTCAGAGACAGGGAGCACCTGCTTTTGTGTGCTCTAATGGAAAAGAGCCTTTTCCATGTGCTGAAGGAGAGCCATCCACTAGACAGAGCAGTGTGACAGGCCAAATCTGCTTTCAGCAGCTCCTTTTCTTCCCAGTTTCTCACTGTGTGTAAGGAATCGTGCTCATTGAACATGGCTTCAAACAGCATGAGGGATGCACCTCCTAGACACTGTTGGAAGGAGGAGAGTTGACTGGCAACAAAGGAAATAATTAAAATGAAAGTATTAAGCAGTAACAACTAGTGAGCTGAAGTGCTACTGCCAATGATAATGTCTTCAACCTAATTAAATTTTTGGCTCATTGAATATGACAAATACAAATGCAGTTTGGGTGTCTCCTTATTAGACTCAGGGTTTTAGACTAAAAATAACATGGGTTTGAATGTTGCCAGTGAGGGTATTAATGAGGGCGTGCTAATCTTTCAGAGACCATAATGACAGTAATGGGAGTGCTTTCTTCACTGCAGATGCTGAGAGTCACAGGCTGCAGAAAGGCTCCAGGCCACGCTGTCATTGTTCAGAAGCATTTCAGGCACATTTTGGGAGGAGTATTAAGAGATTAAAAGGATGTAAAGCATAGCTGCAGAGGGGAGGCGGCTCTGCAAAAAGGAGACAAGCAGGGACAAATAGAAACAGGCTTAAACTGATGAAAAAAGCCCAGTATCTTTAAGCTTGCTGTAGTGGGGAGCTGCGAAGCAGTGGGTCTGGTTACCTGGAGAGCTGCTGCCTTTGAGCAGCTCTCACAAGCGCTGGGACCCTGCCTGCCAGGGCTAATTCTGCTGCCAGGAGCAACAACCAGCCCTGTCTGAGCTGGGTGACGCTGGGAGCCCGCCACAGCTTGATTTTTCCTTGGTTGTGTCTTTCAGAGCCAGAAGTGTCCTTTGTGGGAAGAGTTTTGTGTCTGTCACTGCTCCTTAGGCAGGATTTGTTGATACTGGCTCCAAAGGAGCAGCAGCTCTGATGCTTGTGCCTGTTTCTCTCTGTGTTAGCAAGGGCAGCAAGACAAAACAGATGGGTACAAAACATGCAGGGAAAACTTCATCTTTAACAGGTGCTGGTTTTTCTGAATGTAAAGAGAAACCAATTTTTATTAGAGATGCTTAGTCATGTTTACTTTCACAGGTGAATGTCAGGATAGAATGAGGTTTATTAAATCCCTGTGATGAAACCCTGCTGTGGACA
Organism: Emberiza elegans; assembly: GCA_024865655.1. Lineage (NCBI taxonomy): Eukaryota > Metazoa > Chordata > Aves > Passeriformes > Fringillidae > Emberiza > Emberiza elegans. The sequence goes on from JALJVW010000184.1 coordinate 57,931,849, forward strand.
GAACAGAATCAGTGCTGGAGGTGAAGGGGCCCTACCAAGCCCCCCTCCAGCTGTTGACCATCTTGTCTGGAACCTTGTGCTGTACTTACTGACCTGCAGCTGGATCAGTTCCTGGCCTCCAGCCCACCAGCCCCTGCCAGAGCCCAAGGGCAGGGGCTGCAGCTGTGACCTGTCCTCTGCAGAGCCTGGGGGTTCACATCTCCATCTCATCTCCTCGGGGCAGACCAGGGTTTACACAGCATTTAATGAGAACAGAACTCTCTGCTGGCCCGTGGCTGAGGTTGGAGCACTCCTGATGAGCCCTTTGTGGCACACCAGGTGCCAGGTACAGAGGAGTCAGGGCAAGGGTGCTGCTAACAGCATGGAATTGAGACACCTGAGAGCAGCACACGGTGCTGCCACTGCACTGTCCCCTCCTGCTGCCAAAGTTCTCTGAAGGACAGCTTGTCTCCTTCACTTCTAGAATTACAGCAACAGAAACTTTCAGGTTTTAAAAATCTATAGCTTTGAAGTTCACATTAATTTGTTTTTTAAATGTCCTAACTGGATTTAGTTTTCCATCTTTTAATATCAGATTTTAAGCCGTGAAAGTGCTGGTGGGAGGACAGGGCTGTGAGTCACAGCTTGGTGCCTGGTTCCAGAGCAACAATTAACTGCTGCTCGTTCATCACAAATGGGACAATTCCCTGTGAACAGCAATAACCTCAAGAGTTTGCTTGAGCTGCTTCATTTCCACCCTTGGCTCCAATTTATAATCCTGGAACTCTGTGTCAGCTTTATGCAGAATAAGAAGAACAAATATTACAGTTGTGGCATTGCAGAATACAAATGTTATTTAAGCATGTGCCTCGTGCGGAGCTCTGGGCAGCCTGTAAATCACTCCCCAGTCTGACACAGCCCCTAGCTACGTGCGGCTTACGTGTTTTCCCAATAAAGCAATCGGAAAATAAAATAAATGGAAAATAGAGGTAATTACAATAAAGAAGAGATGCTCTCTTAGCATCAAAACCACTTTAAAACTCGGAGGTGCTCTCTTGAGGCACACAATAAGAGGCACAGAGCTGCACCGGGCCCCAGCAGCTCTCAGTCCTGGTTCCCTTTCCCTGGGCTGTGCACCTGAGACAGGAGAGCGGGCAGGGATGCAGGATTTCTCTGCCGCCGCTGCAGTTAGAGCTCACACGAAGCACAGAAAATGATTCTCAGTTTGTGCGCCTGACCTTGATCCCGCGCCGGTGCTGCTGCCGCTGCCATGGAAACGGGAGGAGATTGCTCTGTTGATATCGCTGCATAATTGAGGGTCACTGAGACTGCTGGGGTCAGAGATCATTTTCAGAATTCAGCTCCTCGGGCGCTGGATGCAGCTCCACACAGATTTTCCTCATGATTTGATGCGGTTGTTACTTTGTCATCCTCAATTAAAACATGGGTGCCGCTGGCTTTGGGTTAAAAGGCAGAAATTTTTGCCAAACTGCAGATTCCTAGAGAAGGCTGCTTTTCCTGGGTGTTCCAGGGCTACAGAACCTCCCAGCTGTGCAGCTGGTTTCCACTTGTCAGCTAAGGAGTGGCAAATGGCTGTGTAATTTCTCTGACAATTTTGAAATGTGTGTAGAACACAATCACATTTACTGGTAAAAGCCTCTGGTGGTGGAGTTTTCAGTCTCTTCAGGGAGTAACTCGTTCAGAAGCTTTTTTTTCTCTTAAAAAGTTGGTGTTTCTTCAAGGAAAGTTTGAGAAAGGAGGAATTGGAGCCTGGGCCATTTTAGACAGGCCATGTTTTCTAGATTTTCAATAATTTTTGGTGCTTGCCTCCAGTCTCTCCAAAGAACCACGCTTTGCTTGAAAGCTCGAACCCCAACATGGAGCACAGGGCAGGGCTACTTCCTATTTCTAGCATACGGTGTGCCTGGTTTGACATCCCAGAGCAGGGAAAACAAAATTAATCATAGGCGGATTTCAGCACTGACTGCAGCTTTGTAACTCTTAAAAACAGGTCCTTAAACTGCGTTTCTTATAGTTATAATTAATTAAATGAAGGTAGCTCTATAACTCTTAAAAACAGGTCCGTAAACTGTGTTTCTTATATAATTCTTAAAAAACAGCTCTATCTTTAAAATTGTGTTTCTTATAGTTATAATTAATTAAATGAAGCTAGCACTATAACTCTTAAAAACAGGTCTTTATACTGTGTTTCTTATAGTTATAATTAATTAAATGAAGGTAGCACTATAACTCTTAAAAACAGGTCTTTATACTGTGTTTCTTATAGTTATAATTAATTAAATGAAGCTATCTCTATGCAGTCCTGTGCTTTGGACAAGTCTTGACACATTTAGGGAAGAAAGGCCCCATCCTCTTTATCCTCTTGGTGTGGCAAGGCAGCAGAGATGTGCCCTGCCGCCTTCTGCTGCTTGCTTTGCTGTCTCCTGGCCAGGGGCTGTGGCAGCTCTGCCTGCGGGTGCTTTCTGTGTCTCTGAGCTGCTCTGTGTTTGTGATGCAGCCTCTGCCTCCCCTGCGTGCCCTTTCCCATCCGGGCTCCATGCAGAGCTCCCTGCACAGCTCCGGCCCTGCGCGGAGAAGGGATTGCTGTCCTTGGCAATCCCTCTGTGTCACCCCGGGTCTGCCATCTCCCCTCGCTGCCCCGGGAGCTTCCCCACATGACAGAACAGCTATAAAGAAGATTGCGATGGCTGTAAATAGAGCAATAAGGCTAATTTTCAGAATATTGTTTCAAGATGACTTGCAGAGATGGAGCCAATTAAAAGTGGCAGGGGTTGGGCTGCTGCAGATCCAAGCAGCTCCATGCCTCACACTGAGCTTGCCTCAGGACAGCGTGCAGGATGCTGCCATGGCAGGGGAGAAATCCTGCCCTGGGAGCCTGGAAAAAGGATGGAACGATGGGGAAGGGGAAAATCCAACCAGGGGTGGATGCTGGAGGACGAGTGGATTGCATCCAGCCTGCTCCACCCACAGGCAGTGCCTGCCCCTCTGAGAACTGCATTTCTTGCTCCTGGAACACACAGGTGGGCAGGATTTTGGGGATGAGCTGCCACAAGCAGTGCCCTCCTGTTTTTGGGAATAGCTGCCACAGGCACTGCCATCCCCTGGTTTTGGGATAAGCTGCCACAAGCAGTGCCACAGGCATTGCCCTCTCCTGTTTTTGGGAATAGCTGCCCCAGGCAGTGCCATCCCCTGGTTTTGGGATAAGCTGCCACAAGCAGTGCCCCAGGCATTGCCCTCTCCTGTTTTTGGGAATAGCTGCCACAGGCAGTGCCCTTCCCTGTTTTTGGGAATAGCTGCCACAGGCAGTGCCCTTCCCTGTTTTTGGGAATAGCTGCCACAGGCAGTGCCATCCCCTGGTTTTGGGAATAGCTGCCACAGGCAATGCCATCCCCTGGTTTTGGGATAAGCTGCCACAGGGGCAGTGCCACAGGCATTGCCCTCTCCTGTTTTTGGGAATAGCTGCCACAGGCACTGCCATCCCCTGGTTTTGGGATAAGCTGCCCCAGGCAGTGCCCTCCTGTTTTTGGGAATAGCTGCCACAGGCACTGCCATTCCCTGTTTTTGGGAATAGCTGCCACAAGCAATGCCCTCTCCTGTTTTTGGGAATAGCTGCCACAGGCACTGCCATTCCCTGTTTTTGGGATAAGCTGCCACAGGCAATGCCATCCCCTGGTTTTGGGATAAGCTGCCACAGGCAATGCCATCCCCTGGTTTTGGGATAAGCTGCCATAGGCAATGCCATTCCCTGTTTTTGGGATAAGCTGCCACAGGCAATGCCATCCCCTGGTTTTGGGATAAGCTGCCATAGGCAATGCCATTCCCTGTTTTTGGGAATAGCTGCCCCAGGCAGTGCCCTCTCCTGTTTTTGGGAATAGCTGCCACAGGCAGTGCCCCAGGCAATGCCATTCCCTGGTTTTGGGAATAGCTGCCCCAGGCAGTGCCCTGCCCTGGGCTGAGCCCCAGCTCTGTGCCAGGACAGGGATCTGCAGGATCAGAGCAGTTTCACACCTGCAGAGTGCCCAGGGCAGCCAAGGCTGGGTTACCCTGTTGCTCCTGTTGACTTTACACCCATATTTGTCAATTATTTAGTATTTTTGACCTAGAGACAGAACTAACACCATGACCTGCTCAACCCAGGGCTTGCTCATGGCAAACTGGATGAAACCCAATCCTCCTCCTTGGCTTTTGTTGTCTGGTTGTGAGAGCATATTGTTGCTCTTTTGTCTTACCTTTGAGACAAACTGGCCCCTGATAATAGCATGGTATGTTAAGAAAATCCAAAACCCAAGAAAAACCCCTTACCCATTAGAAAATTGTAATTTATTTTCTTTTAAAAACCCAAATGAATCCCTCTAGACTTTCTTGTCAATTTGCTTTTGTGAGACTATTAGGGAAAACCTGTAATGGAAGTGGGTAATATTTTATGGTCTCTTTTCCCCCCCTCTTAACCCTATAAAGTAACTCCAGAATCTTTTAGAGAAGAACCAAACACTGTGGGAAATAGGCAAGTGAACACTTGTGTTCAAGAAAGGAATAAATCTTCACTGTTGTAAGCATCAGGGCCAGTTCTTTTCCTTTTAAACTGCTTTCATTTTCCACATGCTTTTCTAAGAATTTAATTATTTTGGCTTCTGGCCATGGCCATCAGCAAGCACTCCTGGGAAATTTGTTCTGTCATCCATTTCTGGAGCCTCATGCATTTTCAGCAGCCACATTGTTTGGATTTCCAAAAAGTGTAACCTGTGACTGAAACAAGGTGCCCATGCTGTGCCCCTGGCTGTTAAAGAGGGCAGCCCTGGCTGTGAGTTTGTCCTCCAGGGCTGTCCCTGCTCACTGTGGCTGGGCTCAGCAGCCCTGGAGAGGTCTGGGGAGGTTTGTCCTGCATGCTTCTATGGAAAAGAGGAAACATCTCCCGCTCCGGGGGCTCCTCCCGAGGCCCAAGGGATGCTCCGGGAGAGGCAGAGCAGGAAAGGGAGCCCAGAGACACCCAGAGCTCTGAAAATAAAAGCACAAATGTGCAGGAAGGCCAGTGAGGGCAGGTCCCAGCCCCTGCAGGGATGGAGGTTTGATAAGGCCCCGATCTTGGCCTTATCCCCGAGCGATGCAGGATGGTCCGGATAGCTCAGTCCCTCTGGGAGACAGGGTGCCCGAGCACCCAGTCAGCTCACAGCAGCCGTGGCTGCCCTCAGCAAGCTCGGTGATTTCAGCTCTTTAGTGATATCAGCTCCTTAGTGATACCAGCTCTTTGCTTGCTAGGTAGAGAGCCCTTGGCTGAGGCTGCAGCACACGGTGAGAGAGGAGAAGGAGCACCCTGGTGTTCCACAGCAATGGTTTATTGAGGGAGAGACCATGAAGGGTCCAGTGACAGCTCTTCTTCTGCCAAATGGGCTAAAACAGCCCCTTTTTATAGGGTTTAGGGGGATTCCAAACTTGACCAATAGTAAGGGTTAGGGAAAATGGCCTCTAGGGTTACAGAGATAAGCTTTGGGGTGGGGGTCAGAGAGACAGGAATTTATTTTGCTGTCTCATCCTGACTCAGCAGTTCCTATTGTTAAGTCTCCATCCTCCATGGCGCTCTGTAAGCTCTGTGGAGTCTGCTGCAGAGATTCCCTGGGAGCCTCTGGGAGCCCCTGAGTGGCTGAGCACAGGTTCCAGGGCAGGGCCCGGCCCTCCTCATCCTCACCCAGTCATTAACCCCCGACTGCCTGTGCAGCACTCTTCTGCTCTGAGAGTAGCTCTCTCATTTTCTTTGATGACTGAATGGCAAAGTTCAGTGGGAAAACAGCTCTTGCCTTGGGCTTGGGGATTGAGGAGCAGACAATGCTGCCTCAACAGCAGAGCAATGAGAGGATTGGCACCAAAAACGCTGGAGAAAGGAATTGTAGGAAAAGGAAGGTAAAATCCCTCTGCAGCTTCTGTTTCCCTGGGGAAAACACAAACTCCTAAAATTCAGCTTGCAGTGACTTTATGTTTTAATTCTTCATATTTGTTTTTAAAAACTTGCACTAAAGACAAGGAAAAGGACATGTTTTTGGTTCAGTACTTAATTTTTGGGAAGTATTTTTTTTCTTTTGTATTTTTAGAATCTGGAAGCAATGGAGGTGACAAGGGATTTTATTTGTGGAAAGCCTCAGCAAGACAGGGATTCCTAAATCCCTGGCTAGGTGCTGAAGTCAGTGCTGCAGCCCCTGGAATTGCCTTCTCAGTATTAAAATTCCTAAGGTAGCTCAATTTCTGGTCATGGCCTTAATTTTGTCTGGCTTGATGGGGATTTGAAGTGAGGCTTGAGTTCCAGTCCCTGCTCTACTGAATGTTTAATATAAATTCAGCAATATTAATAAAGCAAGGATTAGGTAGGACTCTCCTCTCTCTCAGGGAGTGCCTTGTGACTAATCCGTGCAGCTCACCTTCCCTCTCTGAGCCAGACAATTTTTAATTATTCAATATATAATTGTGGGACAGGTTCAACAGGCAAGAATGAGCACCAAGCAGGGAGTCAAAATGCTTTTCTGCAGAAATGGAAAGGGCAAAGTGTGGTTGGAGCCCAGGCTCCTGTGTCCTGGGAAAATGCTGTGTCTTCCAAAGGCAGCCTGAGATTTTTGGGAAGGATTTTTGGGAAGGAGTGTGAGAGGTGAGGCTGCTGTGGCAGCATCTGCCCTCCTGTGAGGGTCTGTGGGGAGAGGGCAGACTGTTAACCCTGAGAGAAGGAGCAATTCCACCTCCCTTCCCACTCAGGGGATAAAAATCAATCTGAATTTATTTGCTGTTGCAGTCTAGAATGTTTTTTTTTCTGTAGCTACAATGCTCTCATTTAGCAGCCTCTTCCTGGGTTATAAATGACACCCACAAGAAAGCAATGATCTGAAGTGACTGTAAATGGTTCTTAGTCAGATTCACACCATTATTTTGAAAGTGCAAATAACATTTGGGAAATGGGAAATGGCCTCTGCAGTTATTAGTTTTGTCTTTTTTTCCCCTTTAATTTGCTATAGTTCTGCCTAGAAATCACCCCAGATTAGGTAAGCAAGTGTGTAGTGCTGATTGAAGTACATTCCTTGTGCCAGCAGCCTGGCTGCGCAGCCAGGGCAGAGGGGAGGAGGAGGATGAGGAGGAAGGGGAGGAGGAACAGGTGCATGTGCACAAATACAATATTTGTGTATTTGCAGGAGTTCATGAGCCGCTGTTGGGAGCAGAGGTGAGCTCCAGTGTGTCCCTTTAGGACGGAAGCTGTGCCCCTTAGAGCAGGGGCTCTGTCAGAGCCCGGGGCTGGATTTTGCGCAGGGGAGCAGCCCAGCCTGCCCTGGAGCCGCTGCCCGGTGAGCTGGAAGGGGCTGAGGGTTTGGCTCTGGGGCTGCGCTCGGCCTGCCCTGCTGGGCAGCTCCAACTCCCACACTAAACAGGGCTTTGAGTGCAAGGGAGCTCATTGCGCTGGTCCCAGATGGACTCTTCACCAGCCCTGGAGATTGTTCTGTGGCCTTGGTGCCCTTTGCTGCCTCCTTCCATCAGACAGATGAGCTGCCACCATGATTGTCCCTTTGTCCTGTTGGCGTGGTGGCAGCTCAGCCCTGCAGCGCCTGCAGCTCGTGGTGCTGCCCCTGGATAAGGAGGGAGCTGTGGGTGCCCAGAGAGCAGCACGGAGCTCCCAGGGCTGTGCTCGGGGCTCAGCAGGGCCAGCAGCCAGCACAGCCGGCTCAGACACAGGGCTGGTGTGAAAATCACTTTCATTCACAGCCACGATTGATGCACGTGGTTTCCCAGCACCTCTGCAGCTTCCAGCTGAGGAGTGAGTAAACATTGCTTGTAACAAACAGGAAACTGCAATTAATTATTTTTTTTTCAGTCATGGGTCTGAAATGTTAGTCACAGGTTTGGGGATTTATTTATTTTTACATAAACACAAAGGGTACTGCTGGAAGTGACGAGAGAGGAGCTCAAGAAACAAGAGAGAAACTGCAGTTGAAAGACCTGAATTGTTCTGTGAATTGTGGTGAAGGAATTTTGCTTTTTTTTAGACAGTGTTTCCTCCAATGATTATATAATCTTGCCTTATGAGTCTGAATTTAGTTCTTACTTCAGCAGGCATCCTGACAGAAAAGTGGGTGTCAGAAGTCTTAAAAGGATTAGTGCTCCACATAGAACCAATAAAATTGATTTGCGAATTAGGGCCCCCTTCACAGAGTAATAAGGTTTTCTTCCTGCGAGCAGAGACATTTCTGTCCTGCGAGGTGCCAGCGTGGTTGTTCTGCTCGGGCAGGGATGCGCTGGGGACGGGCAGTCACAGCTCGGCGGGGCTGTTCACACACAGCACCTGCAGACACAGCGCGCTGCAGGCCCAGCTGTGCTCCTGCAGCAGCGTCCCTGCTGACTCTGGGGGCTGCAGCCAGTGACAGGGGACGGTGCTGCAGTGGAATCTGTCTCCGAGGTGCTGGAGCCTGCGCTCCTTGCACAGCGGGGCCGCCGAGGTGATTGTCCAGCTCAGAAACCTCCCTCCCCTGGTGACGGACTTCAGCTGGGTTAAAATGCTGCCCAGCAGCCTGTTCCCCAGCCAGACACACAGCAGGCTGCAAAACCCTGTCTGAGGTGAGTGCTGCAACCACAGCAACTGAGAAAAGCCAGTTGAGGAAGTTTGGATGGGAAAAGGGCTCTGTCAAGAAGGTTTTACTTCTCAGGAAATAGAATTCAACCCTAGGAGCAGGAAAAGGGAAGGAAAACTGTTTTTTTTTTCCAACTGGAGATTGAAAGGATGAGTGGATGTTAAATGGACAGCTTAGCAATTAATGGAGGGAGGGAATGCTGTTCTTGTGTCTGAAAAATTGATTGAGGCTTTTCAAAGGAGCTGGGCTCTGGCTTTCTGCCAGAGGGGCTCAGCCGTGAGTGTTCAGTGAGTGGGACAGCCCCTGAGCTGCCAGGGCCTGGCACACCTGCAGGACAGCCCCTGAGCTGCCAGGACCTGGCACACCTACAGGGAATTTACCTGAGCTGCCAGGACCTGGCACATCTGCAGAACAGCCCCTGAGCTGCCAGGACCTGGCACACCTGCAGGGTGTTACCTGAGCTGCCAGGACCTGGCACACCTACAGGGAATTTACCTGAGCTGCCAGGACCTGGCACACCTACAGGGCATTACCTGGGCTGCCAGGGCCTGGCACACCTACAGGGAATTTACCTGGGCTGCCAGGGCCTGGCACACCTACAGGCGTTACCTGAGCTGCCAGGACCTGGCACACCTACAGGGCCCCTGAGCTGCCAGGGCCTGGCACACCTGCAGGAATTTACCTGGGGCCAGGGCCTGGCACACCTGCAGGGAATTTACCTGGGCTGCCAGGGCCTGGCACACCCACAAACCTGAGCTGCCAGGGCCTTTTACCTGGAGCTGCCAGGGCCTGGCACAGGGAATTTACCTGAGTGCCAGGGCCTGGCACACCCACAGTTACCTGGGCTGCCAGGGGCTGCCAGGGCCTGGCACACCCAGTGTTACCTGAGCTGCCAGGGCCTGGCACACCTACAGGGCGTTACCTGGCACACCTACAGGGAATTTACCTGAGTGCCAGGGCCTGGCACACCTACAGGGCATTACCTGGGCTGCCAGGGCCTGGCACACCTACAGGGCATTACCTGAGCTGCCAGGACCTGGCACATCTGCAGAACAGCCCCTGAGCTGCCAGGACCTGGCACACCTGCAGGGTGTTACCTGAGCTGCCAGGACCTGGCACACCTACAGGGAATTTACCTGAGCTGCCAGGACCTGGCACACCTACAGGGCATTACCTGGGCTGCCAGGGCCTGGCACACCTACAGGGAATTTACCTGGGCTGCCAGGGCCTGGCACACCTACAGGCGTTACCTGAGCTGCCAGGACCTGGCACACCTGCAGGACAGCCCCTGAGCTGCCAGGGCCTGGCACACCTGCAGGGAATTTACCTGGGCTGCCAGGGCCTGGCACACCTGCAGGGAATTTACCTGGGCTGCCAGGGCCTGGCACACCTACAGGCATTACCTGAGCTGCCAGGGCCTGGCACACCTGCAGGCGTTACCTGAGCTGCCAGGGCCTGGCACACCTACAGGGCGTTACCTGGCACACCTACAGGGAATTTACCTGAGTGCCAGGGCCTGGCACACCTACAGGGCATTACCTGGGCTGCCAGGGCCTGGCACACCTACAGGGCATTACCTGAGCTGCCAGGGCCTGGCACACCTGCAGGCGTTACCTGAGCTGCCAGGGCCTGGCACACCTACAGGGCGTTACCTGGCACACCTACAGGGAATTTACCTGAGTGCCAGGGCCTGGCACACCTACAGGGCATTACCTGGGCTGCCAGGGCCTGGCACACCTACAGGGAATTTACCTGGGCTGCCAGGGCCTGGCACACCTACAGGGAATTTACCTGAGCTGCCAGGGCCTGGCACACCTACAGGGCGTTACCTGGCACACCTACAGGCATTACCTGAGCTGCCAGGGCCTGGCACACCTGCAGGCATTACCTGGGCCCCCAGAGCTCCCCGAGCCCTGCCAAAGCTGTTTGGGCTGTGTGTGAGTGCAGCTCCATCGGTCTCTGCCAGCCCAAGGGGTTTTGGTGCCGGGTGTGAGCAGCCCCAAACCGCAGGCTGAACTCACAGGTAGGCTCTGTGCAGCTCCTCACACCCCAAAGGCTTCTCCAGGTGCTCCAGATGTAAAAATCAAATCAGACTCTAAGTGGTTTTGTGTTTTCCAGAAGCTGTCTCAGTAATGACAGGTGTATATACCTACAAAAAACCCCAAAAACAACAACTTGGCAGAATATAATGATAGAAAGGAGATTCTGAGCTGGGTTTGCTTTGTTCCCCATGAATTCATTCCAGGACTGATCCTTCAGTATGTTTAGATGCAGAGAGACAAAATCTCACCAAGCTTGGTGCTATGGGGCTGCAGAAAATGACAATACCTGAGCTTAGAAAGGGCATGTGGGAAACTGTTAATTTGAGGCTGTTAATTGCCAAGGCCAGGGCATGAGAAGGGGCACTCAGGAGACATTTAGATGGCTGTTCTGTTTTCTGACACAGCTGGGCACAAGAAAAAAGCTTCTAGCAAGGTTTCTGAACTCCTGATGGGGCTGAACCACAGTGCCTGCAAAGTAAGCACAGCCCCTGCCCCAAATTATTGCTCCACGTCACCAGCTTTATGGACAATATAAAGCTCCATTGATGCTCGTGAATGTGTTTTTTTTCAGGTTGCACAGCGTAAGTCGTGCATGGGGAAGTATTCCTTCTCCAAAAGCATCTATTTGATTGTGCTCTATATCTTAGTGTACTAGAACTAATCTACTAAAATATTCATGTACCAAAGGAAAACTGGAATAAAAAGAAAAGATAAAGTATGTGCAGCGTGTCAGAATGAATGCACCTAGTGGAACATTAACTTTTGTATTTCTCGGGTTTTTTTAACCTTGCTACCTTAATGGCATTCTGAAGCAGCATTTTACAGTCAGTATTTCTTTCTTAAAGTTAAAAGATTAAAATGGAATAAGGGTAGGAAGGGGAGGGGTAAGTGGAAGAAGACAAAAGAGCTCCAGGAACCGTGGAGCCGGGTCCTTTGATTGGTAGGTAAAGCTCATAAACACCTTGAATTAATAATTTCCTACACAGGATGAAATTCCAAATTGCATAGAAGGCTATGCAATAACTAGGGGAAAATTTGAAAAAAGGTCTTACTGAGATTTAAGAGAATCATAGACAGAGCTGACCCTCAGTCTTAAATGAATTTCACCTTTGCATGGCTGCTTTTCTAAATGAGTGTGCATGAAACATTAACACTTTTGCATGGAAAATTCCACATCTGAAATCCATTGTATTTTCATTTTAGCTATGGAATTCTGCTGCACATGTGCTGAACTTTGAGCTTAATGGAGAGCCATCTTTATTTAAACATGATTTTTAAAATTATATGAGTAATTTGCAATATTAAAGGCTTCTGGAAATCCAAACTGTAAGAATGGTTTTGAAAATATTGAAAACTGACTGCCTGACTGTTCTGCCCCCAGCTACAAATCAGATGAAGCCCTTTATGCTCTGGCTCAAAGGGAAACGATGATAACATTTTTGGCAACAAAATAGTTGGGGGAAATTATATTCCAAACTGAAAATTTTATGAAACCAGAGAGTGTGAGAACAAAAGAGGAAAAGAAAACGAGGTGGTTTGTGGTGAAGGCAGTTTTACAGGTGGAGCTGTGCTGGGTGTGCCAATCCCTGCTGGTTCAGGCTGCAGAGGGTTAAACCCTGAACCCTCCCAGGCTCTGGATGGACCTGATCCATCCCCAGGTGTTCAAACCATGACCCCCCCCAGGGTGTCCCTGCTCCATCCCCAGGTGTTGGGACACCTGAACCATCCCCAGGTGTTCCATCCCTGAGCCCTACCGGGGTCTGGATGTATCTGGTCCATCTCCAGGTGTTGGGACACCTGATCCATCCCCAGGTGTTCAAACCCTGAACCTTCCCAGGCTCTGGATGGACCTGATCCATCCCCAGGTGTTCAAACCATGACCCCCCCCAGGGTGTCCCTGCTCCATCCCCAGGTGTTGGGACACCTGATCCATCCCCAGGTGTTCAAACCCTGAACCTTCCAGGCTCTGGGTGTCCCTGCTCCATCCCCAGGTGTTGGGACACCTGATCCATCCCCAGGTGTTCAAACCCTGAACCCTCCCAGAGTCTGGGTATCTGCTCCATCCCCAGGTGTTGGGACACCTGAACCATCCCCAGGTGTTCGTTCCATCCCTGAGCTCCATCCCCAGGGGTCTGGGACACCTGATCCATCCCCAGGTGTTCAAACACCTGAACCCCCAGAGTCTGGGTGTCCCTGCTCCATCCCCAGGTGTTGGGACACCTGAACCCCCCAGGCTCTGGGTGTCCCTGCTCCATCCCCAGGTGTTCCTGGCCTGCCCAGCCCCTGATCCTGCACATTGCATTTTCCTGGCTGCTCAGTGGCATTTCACAGCTCTCCCTGCACAAAGACCACGACGGCAGCTGTTCTCCTGGCAGCTCCCCAGTGCAGCATATTTCATCTTAGAGTTTGGGGAGGATCTTTAATCCTATCAGAAAAAAAAAAACAAACCCAGAGCATCTTTGATTCACAAAAATAAACTTGTATAAGTTGTTTAAAAATTGTATATTTTAAAATGCATTTTAAAATTTAAATAGGACCTCAAGCTTTAAGATATTCCTTCATTTTCTGACTGAAAAAATTCCTTGAAGAATTAGATTGAATTGTGCAGAAATATTCATGGCTGAGCATACAGAGATATGAATCAATACAGAAAAAAAACCAAACCACAACAGAAAAAAAATCTAGATGCATCCCTGTCCCAGATTTCCCTATAAACTTCATGACACACTTTTAGTTGAGGATATAATGAAGTGTGTACTCAGGTCACTGAAATGAACAAGACATCTTGTCTCTAAGTTTAATTAAAAGATTTCTTCATTGAATTGTGCTGTACAAAAATATAATTTGTTTTGTGTTTGCTGTAATTACAAGCAGTCTCCTGTCAGGCAGCTCTGTGAATTTCTCTCAATGTGTGCTTTAATCTGTACGAGGGGGCACAAGCACAAGTAGGACATTAATCTCCCTGAAACAGCTTTTCTTTTCTTGCATAGGTTCCCATCTAAACAGAAATCTGATCATTTCTAAAAAACGTGGTTTTAGCACTGACGTTTAGTTCCTCATTAGCCCTGTTTCTTTTCTGTGCCATGGCTTCTCTGTCTGTAACCACACCTTAGACTGAATTAACTGATATTTTAAACACTTAATTTGATCAATCTGCATGAATCCCACGGGCTACAACAGGAGCTCACTAAGGGTTGTAGTGCTGGAAGCTGGATCAGATCTGCCTTCTTGGCACATGCTCCAAGTGGGGACTGGTCCCTTCTTTGTGCTTTTCCTGTTAAATCGTTCTCAGCTGGCCAGGAGCAGTTTGTCCCTTGAGGGCTGGAAATGTGCCTGGGTGTGCCCAGGCTCACCTGCCCTGCTGCAGGTGGGATTGCTGCTGGCTGTTCAGCAGAGCCTCCATGGCAGGGGTGGCCAGGTGAGTGTTCTGGATGTGCCCAGGTTCACCTGCTCCTGCTGCAGGGGGGATTGCTGATGGCTCTTCAGCAGTGCCTCTGTGTCAGGGGTGGTGTTATGGGTGGTTTGTTCGGGATTGATGCTGGCCCAGGTTCAGGGGTGGTGTTATGGATGTGCCCAGGCTCACCTGCTCCTGCTGCAGGGGGATTGCTGCTGGCTGTGCAGCAGTGCCTCCATGGCAGGGGTGGTGTTATGGATGCCCAGGCCTGGTGAGGGGTTTTGCTGGCTGTTCAGCAGTGCCTCCCAGGCTCACCTGCTCCTGCTGCAGGTGGGATTGCTGCTGGCTCTGCAGCAGTGCCTCCATGGCAGGGATGGTTTGTTCTGGATGTGCCCAGGCTCACCTGCCCCTGCTGCAGGGGATTGCTGCTGGCTGTTCAGCCGTGCCTCCATGTCAGGGGTGGTTTTCCCCGGCCTGAGGAGCGTTCTGGCTGATCTCAGGGTGGACAGGCTGTGGGTGTGTGTGGGCTGGGATGTGCAGTGCTCGCTGCCCTTTGACTCCTGCACTTGGCTGCCCACTACAAACCTCTCTGAACTGAGGACATGACTGCCCTGGTTTTTATGTGTTTTTATGACCATCTCTCCGATCTCTTTCCCTACTCCCTCAGTTCCTGACTCACCATCTGTATTTATCCTGTGTGATACCAATGTTCTGTTATCCCCCTTTCCACAGATGAAAAAATAATTAAAATCTTTGCCATTAAAAGAATTTTATAGTAAAGAAGAGTTCTGCCTGCTGCCTTGCTGCCAGAACATAATTGATAAACTCCTTGGTGCGGAGGCTGGCATTTCTTTAATGGTCTCACCACAATTTCCTGTTTTCATTTTCTCCCACAGACTAACAGCTAAAGCCGTGGCTGTTCTCTTACCAATCCTGGGGAGCTCGTGGATCTTTGGCATTTTGGCTGTCAATGCCCACGCTTTAGTATTTCAGTACATATTTGCTGTTTTTAATTCGCTACAGGTAAGGACCTGGTGGGGAAATTTATGGCTACAGAAGTGCTTCTGAGATCCAATTAAATGGCTCATTAGTAATGTCTTCACATGTTTATGTTTATTGCATTTTATCCTGCATTCTTTCCTCTGTCTTTTAAGTCTGTGCTAAGCACAGAGTGCTGGCAATTGCTTGTCTTTGTTTGAACAGAACTTGTATCCCACTCCTTAGAGTTTCCAGCAGCAATAATTAAATAAATGAGACAGCACTGAGCCTCAGAAATGAAATGAAATTCATTCTTGCAGCACTGTGTACCACAGGCAGGATTCTTCTGTAGAGATACCAGGCCAATTTTTCAATGCCAATTTGGGGCTTCATTACTGAGACTAAATGAAAGCAAACAGAAGTTTATGGGAAAGATCAAAAGTGGAGCTATTCCCTGTGCTGTACAGAACCCCTGCATGCAGGGAGCTCAGCCCTCATCTCCTTGGCACAGCAATCCAGAAAAGCAGCTCTGTCCAAGGAGGGATGTAAACATCTGCTGAGCTTTAAGGAGACATTTCAGTACAGGCACAACCCTATAGGAGTGTTACAGGTCATTCCCAAGCAGTGGTTACAAAGAGGAGGGAAAAACAATCTCCTGTAAATCCTTTCTTGTGTTGGAAACAAACACCATTGTGGATACAAAAATAGTGAAACAGGGCTCTTTGTGCTGGAAACTACTGCCAGAAAAATAAAATTATTTTGTGAGGGAAAGGGATTTTCACTTTGCATTGGACTTTTCACTTAGCATTGGACTAAAAGCCCAAAGATAGCAAAATTCTGCTGTGAAAATTCTCCTGGTGCTAATACCTTGCTTTTCTAACCTGAAAAATCCTGATCTGGTGTTTCCCTAAGAGCATTTCCCTCTCCTTGGTCTTTGCAACCACAAACAAAAAGTTATTTTGTTGTCATGAAACAAGAATTTCTGCATATTTTCAGCCAGATTTTTCCTTTAGTACAGCAAAGTTTAGGAGGTGTGTTTTGGCAGGAATAGTTCCAGAGAAGTCCCACAGTAACCCAGTGCTGCAGGTTTCTCCAGTTTCACTTGGGACACTCTGGTTTAGTGCACTCAGATATTCACAGGGCTCCAGCTGCTTGTTCTGTACACACTGAGAGAAACACAGTACGAAACATTTGATTTTTCACAGTCAGACCTCTCCCTTCTCCCTTTTTTCTGTTTTCAGGGATTTTTCATGTTCCTGTTTCACTGTCTTCTGAACTCAGAGGTATGTAACCAAATGGTGTTAATAAATCCGGTGTTACCAAATTCAAAGAACATAAGTGTGAAGCAAGAACAGATTTTCTGCATTACCATTGCCTGCTATGTCACTGATTTCCTTTTTCTTTTGATTCACCCATGACTCTTCTGGCTCCGTGACTTGCAGCATTTTTACCCGTGCTTGACGTTTGTTTTAATTGGCGTTGAGTTGGAGGAAGGTTTGAAGCACAGAACCGAGATAAGAGGAGCAGTTGCAGAGTGGAGGAAGCTGTCCTGGGAGCTGGGGCTGCACTGTGGGGAGAGGATGCTCCAGGATGGGAGCAGGACTCACCCTGCCGGGGGCTCTCTTACAGCTGCTGTCCCAGCGAGGAAAATAAATATTATTCTCAGCAAAACACACTTTTGGATGTTGCTCATGCAGCCCTTAATGGGAAGCCATACTGAGCAGAAGATATTCCAGGTATTTTTCTTGGCAGGAAGTTCAGGTGTTCACAGGGGACTGAGGCATCTCTTGCATTAGAGCAACTGGGATAAAGCCAAGACAAGGCTGATGTAAATTTGGCTTGCAGCATCCTCTCCTCCCGTGGCAGAGAGCAGAAAATGCCCAGCAACAAGTATTGCTGAAAGAAATGGTTTTTGTGAGAGCCATTTCCAGACCTGCCAGGGCAGTGCCCAGTGGCAGCTTTGACTGCAGCACTCCAGCTCTTCTGTAGGGAAATTATTATTTGTTAATATTTGCCAACCCATTCCAGCCCAGAGCATTCACTGATGTGATCTCTGCCAAAATCAGTTTGGAGAGTCAGGTCTGACTGTGGAACTCTTGATCTTGATTGAAATAAACTAAAATTAAGCAGGCAGGTTAAAGGTAGGGAGGAAAAATATTTCTTTATTCTGTTCTCCCCCAGGCTTAGAAATCTTCAAGTTTCAAATGTTTTATATCAAATACAAATATTTGAATTGCTGGTATTTTCTCTGGAACCTCATGAGAAATTAAATTCAGAAACTTTTCAGAATTTTTATCCTCAAAAACCACAGAGCTGATGTGAGCTGTTATTTTTGGAGAGCAGGTCCTACTGGCTCCTTCACAGGCCGTGCATATCTAAAATACTCCTTTAGCCAAACAGCAGGAACTCTTGAGAATTTCTTTCTGAGAAGTAAAACTCAGATATTGTAAAGAAACATCCACGGACTGGGTATAGAAGTGGCTGGGTGAAAGAGGGCTTTATTCCCAGACAGAAATGCACTGGAATTGTAAAGAATCACAGGAGAACGGGCCAAGATGTTTTGATCTCCACACCAGTCACTTCCAGCCTCAGTCCTTGGCCAGTCTCACCTCCTTGTCTCACCATCTGTCCTTTCTGCAGCTGATTTTCCCCTGCTGGGGAATATTGCTCCATCTCTGTCCTGGTGGAACCTGGACCTGTCAGGGCTGTGCAGCCCAGGGAGAGCCTGGGGCTCTGTGTTCAGTCAGAAAATGTGAAAGTGTCCCAGGGAAAAGCCCATAAAGACAAAGGAAAGTGTAGGGGCGGATTGTTTGTTGTTTAATAGCACAGTGACATTTGTGTGGAGGGAGGAAAAAGGGGAAATGATTGCAGGCTGCACCTGTGAAAATAAACACAGCTTTTTCAACTGGTTTCACTGTCTTTTGCCAAAGGTTAGAGCTGCCTTTAAGCACAAAACCAAGGTCTGGTCCCTCACCAGCAGTTCAACACGCAACATCAATGTGAAGCCCTTCAATTCAGACATTGTAAGTATTGCTCCTTTTTTCCCCTACTGTATTTGAGAGTGTTTCCCATTAAATTCTGTTGGAAAGAACAGAGCAGGCCCATGGGTGTTTTTAGTACCAGCCTAATGCAAGGTGCAGACAGGTGGAACCAGCAAGCACGGAGTTGCAGCTTTAATATCTGTTTTGAAAGCAAAGGACAAAACTCTTTTGCTTTCTGGGAAACCATCAGATAAAAGCAAACAGCTTTATGAGCTCTGGATATGGTTCAGTGAGGCCATTCCCACCAATTGCAGTGGACTTCTGCATTTTGGCAATGTATTGCTCTGATGATGGTGGCTCTCTGGTAGGGCTTTCTTACTATTAAGCCAACTCATGAATATAATTTTCCAGCTCTCCTTAGGTTGTCTTGAGACAGAAGACATTTGTTTTTATAGAGAGCCAGACATCTGAAGTGATAGGTGTTATTAAGTGATCGTTGCCAATCCCCTCAGATCCTGGCAATAACTGTTTAAGAATCCTTTATGGCATATGCTCTCAAGACCCTATGACAACACTGTAATGTAAATAGATGCTTTCAAGCTTTTATTTCATCCAGGCAAGAGCTGCTTGGCAAAATAAATAAATAAATAGATGTTCTATGCTATTTTATTTTCCAGATGACTGGGAACAGGGCAGGCACAACCCCCACCAAGCTGAACACCTGGGATAAAAGCAGCAATTCAGCAAACCGCATTGATTTATCAGCAGTGTGACAGGAGCAGCAGCTCCTCAGAGAAAACCAAGCCATTCATTCAGGACCTCCACACCGTGTCCACCAGCTGTTCCTCACTGCCAGTGACAGCAGAAAACCGGGGTTTTAAATCACTGCCTAATGAATTGGGAATTGCCATGTTGTTTTGTTGAGTAAAGAGCCCTCGTTGCTTGCCTTCAAAACTGTAACACGTTCCAGCACTTGGCTATTAGCAATATCTGTAAAAATGACCAGCACAAATATACACTGGATGGTTTTGTCAGCAGTGATGAAAACACTAGGTATGCAAGAAGGGCTTATTGCTCCCTGAATCATTCCAGCTCCCAGAACTGAGGGAAAGCAACATACCTCTGAAAAGATGGATTTTTATGCTCTAAAATGAAATTGTGATGTTGTAATGAGAGTATTCCAGGCTTGCTGTGCTCTCTCTGTTTACATTTTTTACCTTGCAGAATTATCAAAGTGAAGTTGATTCCAAGTACATATTATGGTGTTTATCTGGACGCTACAAGGAGGCCAGGACCTGGGGGAGAAGCAGGTTCCAGCTCCCCACTCCCAACGTGGGTGTGGATGAGCAAAGCTAATGAACACCTGGACAGCACCTGGAAGGTGTAAATCTGGATGTGCCCTGTTAGCATTTTAGCTCTTCCTTTTGCCTTGTTATCATCAGAGGCAAAACGGGCTGTGGTTGTCCCAGAGCAGCCCCCAGCACCTCTGTTGCTGATCTGTGTCTGTATTGCCACACAAATTATTCAGTTATCCCCTGCTTTGCCTGCAGCTCGGGGCTGCAATCCACAGCTCTCCATCGAGTGCATTTTGCAAACTCGCTGTGGCCTCTAGGAACCAAGAGCTGGCACTGTGACTTACCCTGCTCCTTTTTCTGGTCATTTTGAGACACTGAACTCCTGCCACGAGGGTGTAACACACTGATATACTGTGAAGACAGCCAGCCTGCAAGTAGCTCTGTGTCTTGTTTCCTGCAGACAGCTTTTAAACAGGGCTCTGCAGTCTCTTTTGTGCTTTTAGACTCTGCTCAGCATTTAGTAGCTTCTGCTTTAGTGCTGCCATGAAGTGTCTTTAAGGAGGAAATAAACGCTGTAGTTTTTCTTCTGAGCAGTGTTTCGCGGTTCTCAGAGCGGTGTTTGGAGCACGAGGCAGGGCCACCCCAGCTGTGCACCGGAGTTTGGCCCCTGGCTCTGGCATTTATTCAGCACCCAGGGTCTCCAGAGGGGCTTCCCTGTAGGAGGCCCTGAATATGTGTATTATAAATGGAGGAGGCTTTAAATATACATATTATATACCTGTACTTGAATATCTTTACCCTGACTGGTCCCAGTTATCCTTGATGGGCTGCAGCTGTGGTTTGTCAAGGTAACTGGGATAAAAGGGGTGGGCTGGCCAGTCAGGCAGAACCTGGAGGAGCCCTGACTAAGGAAGAGCTTGAGCTGTGAAGATCTGCTGCCCACAAGACAACAATGAGAGGTACAGGACTTATAAAATATGTTAAATATAACAACATGGGACTTATCTAATATGGACTTACGTAATATGTTAAATACAACACTTCCCCAGGTGAGGCCCTGCCCAGGGTGGCTTTGCAGCCCCTGTCCCCAGCTCTCCCTTGTGCCTCAGCCCTGCTCTGCAGAGATCAGCAGGGAACTCACTGTCCTCATCCACTGGGCTGCCAAAGTACTGCAGAAAATACGCAAAAAAACCCCCAAACAGGCAGAAAATATGCAACTCTTCAACCTCACCTCTTGCTGTTTCATGCTGCCAAAGTACTGCAGAAAATATGCAAAAAAAAATACCAAACAAGCAGAAAATATGCAACTCTTCAACCTCTCCTCTTGCTAAGATGTTTCGTGCTGGGTTTTTTTGACCTTAATTAAATGTTTGTGTATTCAGCAGCTCAGACCATTCCTGGTCCCAGTGAATGTGCTATTTGTTTCCAAGAGAAAAGGTATTTACACTCTAATGTGCAGAGTGGAAATTTTCTATTGCATAGTAAATTTATCAAAAAGTTAAATGAAAGTAAATTGATCTTTAGGAACAGGAAATATCCACCAGTTATGACTGAATTTAGTCAGGTGTTTAATCCAAAAGATATGGAAATTAAAGTTTAAAAAAACTCGATGCATTTAATTTCTGTTTGATCCAAACCAAGTTTTGTCCCTTTTTCCTTCCTGCACTAAAAAATGATCTGTTTCAGTTTGGCCCAATCTTTCCTGCCTTTTCCCCTTCCTAGCCAAGACCTGTTGGTGTGATCCCCACATTGGAAGCCCAGAGTCAACCCAAGCTTGTTGAGCTTAGAGCTCAGAACATTCTACAGAAATTATTTCAGTTGTACCAGATCTGTGCTGGATTTCTGCAGCTGGAACACAGCAGAACTGCACATCACACATTTAAATCCATGGGCTTTAATCTCATGTTTCCTAATTCTAAATAACTCCAGTGGTTGACAGCTAACGCCAAACAGAGGCTCAGTAAAAGCTAAATATGCAGATGGCTGCGTCTTTATTTTGGCTTTTCTGCATGGTTTTCTCCTAGCCTTTTTTGCACTGCTCTGCCTTACAGCTGTGCAAATATATGGGCTTTTCTTGGCCTGAATTTTTTTTCTTTTTCCCCAAAAGACCCTGTAGACAGAGCCCTTGGAATGTACAGAGGAGATGGAAAGAAGGAGTACTGTGATAACAGCGTTCAGAGTTTGTGTTCTGTGCAGACAATGTATTTAAGCATATTTTTATACTGGACCATTTGAGTTCTTTTGGTTTTGGTTTGTTTCTTTGGTTTGCTTTTTGGTTTTTTTACACTGTGACCACAAATACAGATTGAAACCTTCCTTGATAATTTTCTAATCATTGTATTATAGCACAAAGTTCTCTGAATGAACCAGACAACATATAAAAGCGCTTTTTTTTTTTTTTTTAATCTTTATTTTTAAGAGTATTCCCCTCTGCACAATTTTCCTTACCTGATTTCCTCCTGTGCTGTATTGGTCATTTTGTGACTGCCCAAGGCCCATTTGGAAAAATCCCCAAACAGGAGACACAGCAGTGACACTGCAAAGTGGCAGTGGTACAAAGGGCTACATCAGGTTTCCATCCAGGTGTGCTCTGATTTAAAACTGTTCACCAAAACTAAGACAGGCATGGAAAGGTGTTTGTTTTATATTCCTGAATGGGGCAGGCAGTGTGGAGAGGGAGCCCTGGCCACCGTGCCCGGTGTCTCCACTGGGACAGGCATGAAAATGTGTTTGTTTTATACTTTGGAGGGGGACAGGCAGTGTGGAGAGGGAACCCTGGCCACCGTGCCCGGTGTCTCCACTGAGACAGGTATGGAAATGTGTTTGTTTTATACTTTGGAATGGGACAGGCAGTGTGGTGAGGGAGCCCTGGCCGCCCTGCCCGGTGTCTCCACTAAGACAGGCATGGAAATGTGTTTGTTTTATACTTTGGAGGGGGACAGGCAGTGTGGTGAGGGAGCCCTGACCGTCCTGCCCGGTGTCTCCACTGGGACAGGCATGGAAATGTGTTTGTTTTACACTCCTGAATGGGACAGGCAGTGTGGTGAGGGAGCCCTGACCGTCCTGCCCGGTGTCTCCACTGAGACAGGTATGAAAATGTGTTTGTTTTATGTTCCTCAATGGGGCAGGCAGTGTGGTGAGGGAGCCCTGGCTGCCCTGCCCGGTGTCTCCACTGGGACAAGCATGGAAATGTGTTTGTTTTATGTTCCTGAATGGGACAGGCAGTGTGGTGAGGGAGCCCTGGCCGCCCTGCCCGGTGTCTCCACTAAGACAGGCATGGAAATGTGTTTGTTTTACACTCCTGAATGGGGCAGGCAGTGTGGTGAGGGAGCCCTGGCCACCCCTGTGTCCCTGGCTCCTCTCTGGCTGCAGGGGCTGGGGATGGGGCAGTTTTGTCTTGTTCTTGGCCCGTGAGGTTTGGAGCACTGAATTTATCTCACAGCATCGGGGATGGGGCTTCTTCTGGTTTTGATAAACTGGTGAAAATCCCCACCAGGCACAAATGTGTTCCCTTGCCACCGATATCCATTCTTTTTGTTTGATTCAAAGTGTTTTTCTTGGTACTGAATGCAGCAAATGTACTGAATAAGAAATGCTCAGATGAATCTTTAAACAATCTCTTTCTGTCCTCAGTCTCTTGAAGCTTGAAAATCTTGCCGTTTATTTATGGGCTTGTATATAGCAGCTATTACAATATTTTTTTTTGGACAGCATCATTTTGTCAACAGTATGAAATCTTAATTGAATGAAATGTGAGTTTTAAAAATAGGTAATGTAGCAAGAATGACTTTGCCAGTAATTAGTAAAATAATTTCATTTTGTTGTTTTTTTCTCCCTCAAATAAAGAAGAAATCTTAATTTCCTAGAAGGACTTTGTATTTATTAAAATGATTCTTTTGACATGGGCTGTAAACAACAGCATAGCAATGAAGGTTCCCTGTCAGTGCTATTGTTGCAATTATCCATCAGAGCAATTACACCTCCTGTGAGAGACCTGCTGATGGGCAGGCAGTGTTTCTGTTGCACTTTACACCTGATATTTCTTTGTAGAGAATGACTGCACGGAGCCTCCCCAGCAGAGAGAGCCTCTGGCACGCGGTGCAGAGCCAGGGTGAAGTTCTGCCTCTGGGACTGGTTTCAGCCCGCAGCAGGTCAGAAGGGATGGGCTCCAAAAGAACACTTCTCGTATGAAAGCTTTATTACTCTCGCACTTTTACCTGGAAATGATAATGCAAGCCCAGAAACTTCACATCTCAATCTCCCGAGCTCCCTCACAGGGATGCAGCTCCTTCCCAAGGTCAGGGCTGGTTCTGTGGTGGTTAACAGGCTGCCAGCTGCCTCCTCTGTGCTGCAGAGGTGTGCAGATGTGGTGAGGTGTGCAAAAATAACTGGAGCAATTATATGCTGAAAAATTAAAGATTAGAATTTAGATGAGAAAGGTTTTTCATCCTCTTTCTTCCCTTTGTCTCCTTTAAAACCATGTAGCAAGTCATACATAAAAGAAAGCTTTCTTGCTATTTTGTGAAACACAGAGGTTATTAACATTTATCATTCATGACAGGATAATAAATTAGATCATTTTGGCACTGGCTTACATCATGTTTGCCTTTAAAAATATTTTCATTATATCTGTGTTATGCTTGGCTGGCTCCATGTAGTGTGTCATGGATAGTTATTGCTATAATTGCCCTTGTTCACACCATTTTCCTTCTCAATAATCCCATATGTTCTCGGAATTCGGAGGCCATATTTCATCTTGTCAAGGATGATTACAGCACTAACTGCACCGCTGACATCAGCATTCTCCCCAGGTGCTGGCACAGGGCAGAATCACTGCATCCCAGGGGATGATGAGCTCTGCCCTGGCTCCTCACCCACCCCTGCTCTGAGGGATGCTCTGCTGGCTCAGGGAGCTCCCCAGAGCTGCTTTAGGCTGCTCATCCACCTACACCAAAGGCAAAACTGAAATTTTCTCACCCCTGCTATTTTCTGTTGTTACTGAATAAAATCAGGTTTGATCGGGCACCGAGTGGGTCCCTTTCAGCATCCCCCAAGCTAAGCTTTTGCTGATATCTACTCACAAACAGAGAATAAAGCATAAAACAGTTCAAGACAACAAAACACACACAAAACCACACCAAAACTGTGGCACAATTAGCAGCTCTGCCATTGCAAAACCCTAGCTTTAGTTCATGCTCGTAATATTCTGGAGGAAAATGCAGAATAAAACCAAAATCAGGGAAGTACTTAGGAGCAATTCAGTGGACAGAAAGGGTAATAGTTGTGCCCTTTTATATGACTTTTGAAAAGCGGGATGGGACAACTGGGAACGTGCCTTGAGCTGTTTGATTTTCCAGCATCAGCCTCACTACATGGCGATGACAATGGGAAGATGCCAGCAGCTCACATCCCAGGCAGCAGAGCAAGAACTCAATGTTACAGCTCACTTTATAAGCTTCTTGACCAATCACACAACGCAAAAGCACATTGACAGCAGTTCCATCCAACCACTGTAAGCACAGGTACCTTTGGTTAAACAATGCTTGCTTATTTCAAATACAATACCTGCTTGTGAGCCTTAAAACACAACACACAGAGCTCCATTATTAAGCTTTAACTTTCTTAATACCTTGCTAGATAAACTTTCTGTAGCTTAGAGAGCTATTCAGACAAGCATTAATACACAGACCATTGTTCTATTTGTCCTTGCTTTTCTACAGTTTAAATGCTTTCTCTGCTGACCAATCTCATGGCTGCAGCTTAGCTCTGCTCACAGTTCTGCTGTCTCTGAGGCCTGCCTTCTGCAGCTTTCCCCAAACCCTATAGGAGGCCCTTGAAAATGTATGTATTGTGTAATTGGCCTTTGAGTCCATGTAAAATATACCTGTACTGTATGTGAATATCTTTGCCCCGGCAGGTCCCAGTTATCCTTGATGGGCTGCAGCTGTGGCCAGTCAGGGTAACTGGGATAAAAGGCGGTGGGCTGGCTGGTCAGGGAGAGCCTTGGAGGAGCCCTGAGTGAGGAAGATCCTGAGGCCGTGCTGTGATGATCTGCTGCCCATGAGAAAACACCGGAAAGGTACAGGCCTCGTGAAATATGCTAAATACAACAAAACCCTTTGATTTTGTGGATTCCCACAGGCAGGGCTCAGGGGTGTCACCAGGTCCCCACAGTGCTGGCACAGCAGGACAGCCGTGCCTGGGGCAGCTCTAGCAAGGCCTGGGGCGAGGACGGGGCCTTCTCCTGCAGCAGCTTTGCACTCACCACCTAGAACCCATCTGCAGAGCTCACACGTGTCTGCAAACTCCCTGAGCGCCTCCCTGCAGCCCTCACATTGTCCACAACCCATAATGGCCAGCAACAAAACCTTGCGCACTGCAACTTTTAATAATGCCTTCTCATTAGGAAAATGTTGGTCCTGGTCTAACCGCAAGAAAAACACAGTCCCTTCTGGCTGTGCATCAGTGCAGTAATTTAACAAGGAAAGAGAGATAATCTGCTTCCTCCATATCAGAGCTTTTCATTTAATAGAGCTATTTTTTCAGATAACAGCCTCAGTAATGACACCACAAGAAATGCACACTGAGTAGCACAAAACAGCTCAACTCTGCTTTCTTTCTGTGTACTATAATTTGTGAGACATTGCACCTTCCTAGTGAGAAAGGAAGAACTCAGAGCTGACCTTTCATGGCCTTTAAAAATAAGCACATTTCAAACTCTCAAATTCTAGTTATCTATTTGGCAATTAACATTCTTTAAGTGCATCACCACCACTAGGTGCCTCCCACAATCCTTTAAGAACAATTTTCTTTTTCATCACTTGTGCAGTCATTCCCCTAAGTTCTCTGTTTCACCTATCTGGCATTATCTATTCAGGTGAAGCTAGAACAGATGTCACAAACTGCAGGCAATTGTCTCCTACATGGTCTACAGGTTGCTGCTTTTGCAGGAATAATTTTTGGGACTGGCACAGGGAAGAGGTTATGTTACCTCCACTTTGACCTCTGCTTTCTCTCCCTACAGATGGTGGCTTTTATAAAATGAAAGCAATTGCAACTCAAACTGTGTGTGTCAGGGATGTGAAAGGCAGCTGGGCTCTGTTCCTGGCAATCAAATATGTTCACAGGTCTTGCTCCCTTCTTCATTCTGTAAAGATGATTCCTTCCCTTCCCATAAATATCTTTTCAGTTCATTTAACTCCTCAGGCCTTTCCTACCTGGTCTTGCCGGAACTTACCTCAGATACTGTAAATGTCCCTTTCTGCAATCTGCATTTTCCTTTTCCCCTCTAACATGGATTCAGGGCTGCTGTGCCAGGCTGGGGGACTGAGGTTCTGTGAGAAACAGAATTTGTGGCTATCTCTAAAGCCCGGGGGGTAAGCAGCTCATTTGTAAACACTCATGTACAGAAATCCATCCTTGGCCGAGGGCTCTTCTCAAACATCCTCTCCAGACACTGGGAAGCAGGTCCTGAAGTGCTGTGAATTAGCATCAATTAAATTACAGGCTGGGGCCACCTGAGGGCTGTTCTGGCTGAATTCTGCAGCAGCCAGAGCTGACCCCATCCCCGCTGAGGCTCCGCTCCTGGCCCTGGCCTGCCCTCCCCTTTCTGGCTCCTGTTCTGAGAGCCTCCGGCTTCCTCCTGGGCTGGCTGGGTGCTTGGAATGGCAGCTGCTGCCGGCACCACCTCTGGCTGCCCTATCTCTGTTCAGCTGCATCTCTTTAATTCTCCCTAACTGTGAGGAAAGGGTTCCATCAGCAACAGGAACCCTAAGGGTGTAAATTCTGGGGGAAACTTCTACTGTGTTATAGCTGGCAGTAATTAGAAGACTGAAAAAATTGTTGCAACTTTATCAGGAATACATATAACAGTGAAAAAAGAGAACCGATGTGGTAATGCTAATACATTTTTTATTGAGTTAATGTAACCTGCATTGTCTATTTCAGTTGAACTCTTGTTTCCCAGCTATAAGTCAAATTCTGGGTCAGATGCAAGCCTGCCACTCTTTAGAGATGTCTGTATGCACACAGGTATATCAGTATGCTCTGAACTGGGCACGGGAGGGATTTGGGGCTCTTATGCCAGTTCCTACAGAAGGTATTTCTCTCACAGGCAGAACGAGGGGATTTGGGGGCTCTTAAGGTGCCAGTTCCTACAGAAGGTATTTCTCCCCTACGCACAGAACAAGGGCACAAACCATGTTTGAATTTCTAAGAATAAGTGATAATTATTATTATTTGCCCCTCAAGGGAACCCGTTCTCTGCTCCCAGCTCCATGCAGTGGGCACAGGCACGGGCAGGTGAATCAATTCCCGTAATTGAGGTTATTTCACCCTTTAGCACTGCAGGCCAGCAGGGTTCTGTGGGAATTGGCCAGGCCCTGTTGCCCACCCCTTGCTGCAATGCTCCCTGCCTTGCTCTGCACCTGAGTTTCTCTGCTGTCTCTCTCCCTGCAGGGGTGCAGCAAATGAAGGGTTTATCTGAAGAAGGGGACAATTGATCCCCAAACCCTTCACATCTGGATAAAGCCTGCCTGAGACAGGCACAGCTGTGATCTGCTGTGCTCCCATCCCAGCCCAGCCATTCCCAGACAGGGGCTGCTTCCGAGCCTGCCTTGTTCCTACAAGGTCAGCAGTCTCCATGGAAACCCCAACTGGAGGCAGCCCTTAAAATGGATTTTCTGATGAACAATTCCATTGGCATTCTGGAGCAGTAAGGAGCCCTTCCTGGGGGCTGTGCCCGGGCTCCTCTGACACAGCTCCAGAGCAGCAGCTGGGAACTGCCCCAGCCAGCTCCCCCTGCCCCAGCTGCGCTCAGCTGCTCCCCAGACCCCCTGTCCTGATGTCCTGCTGTCCTCGGTGCTCCTCAGCCCACCAGGAGCTCAGTTCCAGGGCTCCAAGCACCACGGCAACAACAGGACAGGAGATGGATCCACTGGGTGAGAAATGCACTAAACCCTGATGCATCTCAGCCAAAGCATTAATCCTCGTCGCTTTAGCAATTGAAGATACCAGGAGATTTAAAGACAGAACAGTAAACCCTGCCCTAATCTGTGAAAAGTATTCTCTTGAGCAGTTTGTGTGCAGTGTTTACATGCTATTCATTACTATTATAAATACAAATAACACTCTTGATGACAGCAAAAGCTTTGGTACTAACAGCAGTAAACTTCGGATCAGACCTTGACCCACACCAGTATTACCAGAAAAAGACAATTTTCAATAAAGAAGGCAAAGACAACCCTTTAAAACAAGTCAGCATAGCAGCCAGAAATGAAGAAGATAAAGCGCTTTTGTTTCTGACTTTTCTATAGGGTATGAATAGTTACCAAGTCTATTTTGAAACATCATAAAATTCAGAACAAAATAAAAAAGAAATGCTCACAATTTACCAGACATTATATTATTTAGTGATCCTGGAGAAAGACAGATCCAAATTCCAGATAAGAACTGGCAGCAAAGCAAATAGAATAAGAAAAGTTATTTTATATAAGGGAAGTGGCAGAAAGAGCATGTGTTTGTTATCTTGCCCAGAGCAGCCCAGTTCTCTGTCAGGAAAGACAACATTTATGATCAGCCTCATGAGAAAAAGTAGATAAAAGAGAAAAGTAAGAAATGAAAGGTGGCTGGGGAGAAAGGAATAATTTTCCCTGTCTTACCTGGAAGGCCAAGCTGAGGGGAAGCAGGTTCCATTTTCTGGCAGGTTCACTCCAGGAGCTGCTTCCCTTCCCTCTCTCCCAAGGACTGCTGCCTGGAGAAGGATGAATCCTTCTGTTCCTGTGATGCTGAGACAGACACACCACCCAAATCCAGCATCCAGGCTGGAGCAGATGCACCTGGACCTGCAGAGATGAGCGAAGGGCAGGGCCAGGTACAGGCATGAGCACCGTGCTGGGGCTAGAACAGAACAGAATCCTCTGCATGCAATGAAGGTTTGCCCGTAACTTTGGCTGGAAGTTTGGTTGTATCACAAAAGCTCGTGTACATATTGCTCTTGACCAGGGTGCTCTTGCTGTGAGTCACTCTGCTCAGGCCAAAAGGTGCCCATCACTCATTTTCAGGTGAGACCAAACTGTTCATAGACTCCAACTAGAGAAAAACACCACAGAGGCAAAAGTTGCCTTTTGTTCTCCTCTAGATAAATAATTCTATGAGACAAATGGGCTGTAACAACTTAAATGCTTAGCATTACTACATCGGTTCCCTTTTTTCACTGTTATATGTATTCCTGATAAACTTGCAACAATTTTCCCAGTCTTCTAATTACTGCCAGCTATAACACAGTAGAAGTTTCCCCCAGAATTTACACCCTTGGGGTTCCTGTTGCTGATGGAACCCTTTTCCTCACAGTTAGGAAGAATTAAAGAGATCCAACTGAACAGAAATGAGTCATATACTCTGCTGTCAGAGTCTGTCTGAGGAGTGATTGGTGGCTACCCTTTCTCTGTTCTCATTCAGGCAGAAATCATTAGAAAAGATTTAATCAAGAGAGAGTAATGAACTTGATAGAAGCTGGCCAGACAAATGAGAAAGCCACTTGACTTCTGTTAAAAGATGCTGGATTTTTGAGTCAGGCCCTACATTTTTTATTGAGTTAATGTAACCTCCATTGTCTATTTCAGTTGAACTCCTGTTTCCCAGCTATAAGTCAAATTCTGGTCAGATGCAAGCCTGCCACCCTTTAGAGATGTCTGTATGCACGCAGGTATATATCAGTATGTCTATATACCCTAACATTTATGATATGGAAAGCTGAGCTCTTTTGGCTGCCTCACATCTTCATCACTTTTAATTTTCTTGTCTCACTTATCTTCCAGCTAAACAGAGTGAAGCAGAAAAACACAGGTTGCCATCAGGCTGTCACAATTTGGTACTAGCTGTTTACAGGACAGGAAGTTTCAGGATTGAAAGATTTCTCTCACCAGAAGGCTACAGACATTTTGGGTAAATATGATCATTGATAGTATTCAAAGATAAAATATTATAATTAACAGTATGCCACAAACAATACAAACAACTGAATACCATCCCATTTGAGTAGATAAACCCTCCAATTTGAAGCCTAATGGAGTCAATTTGTTGGAAGACTTCCAATCGTTTTGGTAGGGTTTTTGTCAGGTCTTATTCTGGAGCTGACTAAGACATTGACATTTATTTACTCCTTCAGAGTAACTACTGGTACTCAGACTGTCTGCTGGAATCTTGTCACAAATGTTCACAGCTTGCCATTCCCATGTAATTTTTAGTTGTATGAGTCAAGTAGCTGTAATTAACTACAAGAATATTGAAGACTTACAAAAATGGAATACTGCAATAGGTTATACATAGTGCCAGCTAGAAAATATTTAGTCACTTGTTGGGTCTGTTTCCTCACTTGATAGAACTCATGAGGAACTAGAAATATGTGCAGCAAACTTTGCTTCTGGCAAAAGAAATATTGGAATAAGTCACCCCCACACTTCCCTGCCCATTTCTGTGCTTAGGTCAAGCACTCAAATGTTCTTGGGGACCAAACACAGACCCTCTTCAATCAAAGTTTGCTGCTGAGTTCAAGTAAATGTTGTGCTAGTTTTTGTTCAAATTGTTCATCTTGGGATATATTTGTGGTTCACTAGCTACCAGCAAGGAGTCCTGAGCAAGTCATTACTGTTTAAGACAGCAGTTTACTGTACATGCCATTTCACTTCAAAAAAGAAAAAATACAAGGTTTTTTTACCGAAATGTAATTTCAGAATGGAAATGTAAGAGGAAGAAAACTATTTGTGGAAATCAAAAACAGATACTGTGTCTTCAGAGTATTTGTCTCCCATGTATGAAAAGAATTCCATTCTCTATCTCAATATTGTCTTTTCGCATCTCCTGGTGTGAATCTTATTCCAAATCTCTGCCACACTGATCCCTCCTCTCTCTAATGAATACATAAGGGACATTTCCAGGAGAAATGGAAACAGTGAGGTGAAAAAAATGAATGTTTTGTAAGCAGGAATATATCTCTGAAGTGCAACCTCTACCTCATACTGCATTCCATGATGAAGAAAATTATGTCTCAGGGAAAATGCCCTAACTTGAAACAAAACCACACAAGGTACACAGCAGTCCAGTGTCAGAGTAGCAGTGGAGATTTTTCAACCCATTAAACAAGTCGCTGATTTTCATCTCTGTTTTAAACTAAAGAAATGGGAAAAGAAGTAAATACTCTGTGTTACCCTGCAAACATAAGTGTACCGAGATGAAACCCGGACTTTAAAAAGCCAAGTGAGGGTGCCCTGCCAGTCCCACAGAGCCCTTCAGAGGAAAAGCAGAACTCTGCAAACATCCAAATGTTAAAGGAACAATCTCAACTCCATTTGTCACGGAGGCAAAGGGCAAGCAGCTCCTTTGCTCAGTGCCGTCCCAGGCAGGCAGGGCCATCCCCGGGCTGTGGCTGTGTTGGTTCGGCTCTCCCAGGGCTCCAAGGGCACAGCCTGGGCTATTCTGGAGCTCTGAGCCCTGCCAGGGCTGGCCACGAGGGGCTTGTGCCTCAAAACCAGGCTCGGATGGGTGACTGTGGCAGCTGGGGACACTGGGGCTGTCCCACTCCACAGGCAGAGCTCTCCCTTCCTGGCCTGACCATTTTCCAGAGCAATATAGGAGCAGAGAATCATTCTTCATTTGCACAATCATTCTTCATTTGCAGAGAATCATTCTTCATTTGCACAATCATTCTTCATTTGCACAATGGTTCTTGTTTGCACAATCATTCTTCATGCACACAATCATTCTTCATGTGCACAATCATTCTTCATGCACACAATCATTCTTCATGTGCACAATCATTCTTCGTTTGCACAATCATTCTTCATTTGCACATTCTTCATGCACACAATCATTCTTCGTTTGCACAATCATTCTTCATGCGCACAATCATTCTTCGTTTGCACAATCATTCTTCATGCACACAATCCTTCATGCACACAATCATTCTTCATTTGCACAATCCTTCTTCATGCACACAATCGTTCTTCGTTTGCACAATCATTCTTCACGTGCACAAGGATAAAGGCACTCGGTTACTTTCTCTGCACACCAACTGGACCCTGTTCAATAACACCCTGAGCACATTTGTGGCTTTTGCTCACCCTGAATTCAGGCCTAGCCTGTGGAGTGTTTTGTAATAAGCTGCTGAGTGCTTAGCTCCATGTTTAAGTAGCCAGCTCTAATTTTTCTCATGCCATTGCACTAATCACCACAGGGTCTAAAGGATTCGAACAGCTAAATCCTGCTCTCATAAGTGACTGGGCAGCTGGAAAGCCAAGTAGTAAAAGGCACTGAACAGGTCTTAAAGTCTAAATCACGGTGGCACAGACATTAAAACATCCTTGACTCCTCAAATGCAAATGAGACCTAGAAAAATGTTCAAGTAGCAGCTGTGGTCCAATTACTCTCAACAAATGTTTTTGAAGGCACAACTATGAGGCTTCAGTCCCACGTCACCAATGGTGTGAGTTGGATTCCCAAATCAGCTAGAAACTTTCAGAAATGCTTCTGTTTTTCTTTCTTTAAAACACAACTTGTAATAATATTGGGGGGAAGGGAGAACTTCTAGCAGTTGTTACTTATTTAAACTTTTAATGTGTTATGTCTTTATACACAGTTGCAGACAGCTATTGCAGAGATTTCAGGGAAATATTTCATTAGTATTTGAATTTTAGTCTCTGAAACAATAATGGCCTAAAATATTTCAGTATTCTCTTTGCATTCCTGCAAAAGGAAAAGAAATCTCACTCAAGTCAAAATGTTTTTTATTGTCCATTGATCTGTACAACCAAAACCTACAGCAACTAATTTCCCAGATTAAACTAATAAATTAAGATTGCCTCACTAGAAACCTGACTATGGCGAAAAATAGGCAGTAAGGGAAAGAGATTTATTGAGATGAAAGAAATCTCCATTTTAGCTGCACTTTCTTAGCTCCTCTGGTCAGGATTAGCTGACAGTTATCAGAGTCCAAGATAAAGATATATAATGTTTAGAAATGGCACCTAAGCTATTATTCCAGAGAACAAGCAGAGTGTGTTATTAATCTCGGGTTCTTAGACCAACTAAATTGCTGTCAGTAAATCAGTAATTATTTATGGAGCTTCTTTACAGTGACTAACTAAAGGGTTGCAATTATTTATCACACAGTTGCTCTGCAGAGTAAATTCAACCCTACCTTTTGGTGCACTTGCTTGGGGAACTCCTGCTTGGTGCACAGTGGCCTGTTGGTCTGTGCTATTCTTGTGTTCAGCACAGGATCTGAGCGTCAGCCAGACCCTGCTGTTGTGGATTCAGCTCCTCTGTGCAGGAACTCAGCAGAACTGGCACATGCAGAACCGGGGGGTTCCAGCAAGAACAAGCACAAAATCTGGTGTACAGCTCTCTCTGTGAAAGCCACCATCCCCTGCTTCTGTGCCTGCAGCCTGCCCAGGGCTGGAGCCAGTTCCTGGGGAGATGGGTTTGGGTTTTCCATCTTTATTTTCTTATCCCTAGCAGCAGCCAGAGCAAAACTGAAGAATCTGTTACTTTGACAAACTTGCCACATGCAGGATTAACTCCACAGCTCTTGAACAGTGTGAAGAATGAATTGTCCACACTACTCACCGGTTCCCAGGCTATTGATCCCCTGCAAGTCAGACAATTAAAAATAATGTGACTTTCAGTAAGATTCAGTATATCTATTTTTAATGTTATGGCATTAAAAGCAATTTCTACACTTATTACTTTGAGCAGATGTATGTAATAAAGAAAACTCCAGACTGGCAAAGCCTGAAGGTGATAAAAAATGGAAAATTGGGGGCAGATGAATTTAAAAGCCTGTAGTAAGATCCTGTAACTAGAACCTGCAACAATTCAGACAGTTAAGAAGACCCTTTTTTTGCAATACCAGTATTGTTGCTGTTTCACAGGAAATAAAATCACATCAGAACCGCCCCTGTGCTGTCACACACCTGGACACAGCCCCAGGGCTGCTGTTCCACAGGTGTGTGCAACACCAGTATTGGCCTGATCCTATTTTTGTGCCTTTTAAAGAAAAATAATGTTTTCTAATTACAAAAGAACAGTCTGGAGGCTACATAGACATAAGGTAGATCAAAATCCATAGTGAAACTAATGGAATGCCTGGCATAATATCTAAATTCCCAGTAGGAAAGACTGTTGAAGTACAGTGAACTCCTAAGGATTTCTCTGCAGAAAGCAGAGCATCCTGAAGGCTTTGAAGATATGGACAAGGCTTCTTATTGTGGGCTCCAAACCTCAGAACAGACTCTCTGAAACGCCTGCAAGCTGGGAGTTAGAGACTCCCTGTTGTCCCTCTTTCCAAACCTACAGCTTACTGCAGTGAAAGGAGGCAGGAGCTCCCGAGGAGAGCCTGCCAGGACCCCGAATTACTGCAGGAACTGACGCCTGGGTTTTGCTGCTCATTGCAAAGAAAGTATCAGAAGGCATTAGTTCTGCTCTGCAATCATGAAAGCCACTTTGCAGCAGGATTTAGGAAAGCAGCAGCATCTGGCAGAAGCCAAGCTGGCATAGCTCTTGGGAAGTCTTCCTAAAGACCCTCTACATGGATGGGAGAGGGAAGGAGAAAATCATCTGGAGCTGATTAAAGATTTTAGATGTGCCATAAGTGAATAATAACCACGGCAGAACGCAGCACGTGAACAATTCCGCTCTGTGCAAAATCCTCCTGTGCCTGTTAAACATTTTAAACTATGTACTTTTCATTTACATTTAAATTAAACTGGAGTCGTTCCGTTGGAGGCAAACGCCCATAGAAGTTGTTGAAAGAGTTTGCAGCACTTTCAAAGGCAAGGTAATCACAGCATCATCTTGCAGAAGTGCTGTTCCTGGAAACAGCAACTGCGGCGGATCCTTCAGAGCTCTAATTGCTCTGCCCTTGCCTCTGGTACTTCATTTTGCTCAGCATGAGCATAACCAGGTGCTGGGTTTCAGAACAGAACAGAGTGATGCTTTAGATGTGTGAAAGTGAAGGTTTGGAACACGATAAAACCAATTCCCCCAGGAGCTGATGAGGGATCAGATGAGAGGGACGAAAGAAGGGCTAAACAGCACATGTAAAACTATTGTCATGAGGCAGAGCACAAACCCCGGGAACTGGAGAACACCTCAGGCAGAACTGAGTTGAACTCACAATTCATTGCAAACCGATGGCTCAAAATGGGTTAAAAATGGGATTAAAAACATTTCAGTTGTGTTCAAGGCAGCAAGCTCCATTTCCACATAAAATGAAGCTTCCGAATGGCTCCACATTGAGAATAAAGTGAGGAACCAGTGTGGAGTCACACAGGAAGGTTTGCAAACACCACCAGCACTGAGGCTGCTCACAGAAACAGGTTTGGGGCTGACAGGAAGTGGAGCAGGAATTGAAGCCCTTGCACTGGTCCCCTATTGCCTGCACCCAGCTGTGGGGAGCAGCACAGCCCGGCCCCCGAGAGAGGCTCCCTCAGGGGCCACGGCTGTGGTCCCGGGCCCTCAGGGTGCCCCAGCCAGGGCCATGGGCCTCCGGACATTCCCTGCCTGGCCTTTCATTTCAGTGCTGCCGTGGGCATTCACTGCATGGTTTTATTTCTGCTGCCATGTGCATTCACTGCATGGTTTTATTTCTGCTGCCATGTGCATTCACTGCATGGTTTTATTTCTGCTGCCGTGTGCATTCACTGCATGGTTTTATTTCACTGCTGCCATGTGCATTCACTGCATTGCCGTGTGCATTCCGTGCATGGTTTTATTTCAGTGCTGCCGTGTGCATTCAGTGCATGGTTTTATTTCTGCTGCCGTGTGCATTCAGTGCATGGTTTTATTTCAGTGCTGCCATGTGCATTCAGTGCATGGTTTTATTTCACTGCTGCCGTGTGCATTCACTGCATGGTTTTATTTCACTGCTGCTGTGTGCATTCAGTGCATGGTTTTATTTCAGTGCTGCCGTGTGCATTCACTGCATGGTTTTATTTCACTGCTGCCATGTGCATTCAGTGCATGGTTTTATTTCTGCTGCCATGTGCATTCAGTGCATGGTTTTATTTCTGCTGCCGTGTGCATTGAGTGCATGACTCCAGGAGCTCAAGGAAACAAGGAATTCCCACAGCAGGGGCATGACATCCCTGTCTGCCTGCGCTCCAGAGCAGGAGCTGCAGCCCCAGGGCTGTGTGGCCTCAGGGACACGTTGCTCTCTGACCCTGAACAAATCCATTGTCTTTCAGTTACTAGGAAGCAAGAGACATCTGTGGACACCTTTGCAGCCATATTCTGCATAGATTCACCTTCAGGACTGCGGCTAAATCCAGGGTCATAGTTCAATTCAGACAGCAGAGCAAGAGGAAAATAAGACAATGTGTATAATTACCTGCTATTTTAATGAGCATTTCTGGCTGTAAATCTAATCAAAAGAATTATAAATACTGAGGAATACTCAAGTCAGAAAACAGGCTGATTAAATGTAGATGGTGCCGTATCCTGCCTGCTGCTGAGAGCAAAGAGCTGCAGACAAACTGTCTGCTGTGATCCCTGAGCCTGCTTTCACCTCCGAGCTCAAGGTCTTACATGCACTGAAGCATCTCACATTGGCTCAGGCTATGCAGCTAACTGATTTAACTGACATTTCATTTTCATTTCTTTGGTACAAGATCGGCCCCCTTTTCCCCTCTGTGCCACCCGCGAGTACAAAACATTATCTTGTCTTAATTTAAACTATTATAACAAACCCATTCAAGGTATAAATTCTGGCAAGATTTCAGATCTCTGCAGAAGGCCAGTACAACACTTGCGGCCAAATTAATCCCCATTTAAACTCCCTGAAGTTTTGAACTGGATTTTCCGAGGCACAGAATCTGCCACAGTTCAAAGGAGATTGCAGGAGATTCTGTGCTGCTGCTCCCTCAATGAACTCTCTTCTCCTGCCTGTGGACCTGCCCACAGACAAACATCCATTCCTGGACAGAAATCCAGAGGTTTTATGAAAATTTTTATTCAAGTCACATAAGGCAGAAAGATCCAAGCAAGAAATAAAATCTGTTGGTGGATGAAGACTTGCAGTGTGTTTGATTAGATAAATTGCTTGAACTACTATGATTACCAAATAAATCCATGCTCAATCCCAAGTTTACTTTAGACAAACAGCCAAGGGCTAACTATAATCAGCATCCTCAGTTATCCAGTAGTTCCAGTCTGATCTGTTCAGAGCTTTCTACAAAGAACATTATCACTCTATCTAAGCCATATTCTTTAGTTTTCAGTCCTAAAGCTATTTTTCTGCCAAATATATTTGTCTCTGTTAAAAGAGTTCCCCTCTGTCTCTCCATCTGTGATTACAGTGCAATAAAATGTATTTATTTGATCAGTATCAAGAAATACACATTTCTATGTACTTGCAAACATGGAAGGAATATTATTTCCAGCTGCATTACACCCAATGCAAAGCATCAAACCATTTCATTTTGTGTCTGAGTTTTCAAAAAGCTAAATCTCTGCATTTCTTTGTTTAAAAACAGAACTATTTACATGTATAAGCAGCAACACAACCAAATGCATATTTTAACCTAAATAATCAGGAAGTGATCACGAGTCAGCAAAGAGTTTTCAAATAGAGAAGGAAAGGACTTTGATGGAGGAGAGGCAAAGGATCTGGGGACGTGCACAGGATGGAGAAGATGCAGAGCTGGATGTGGATGAGGGAAGGCAGGAATTACCAGAATCTTGGATTTGGCAACAAACCCAGCACTCCACAAGCTAGCACAGTGAGGAGAAGCATGATACCAACCACTCATCATTGTATTGTGGTTAAAGAGAAAAAATTGTATTTCTACAAGCTGCTTGCCAAGGTAAAATGAAGTTTGTTATCTCAAAAATATGAATGTCCCCCAAGACAAATCAGCTGAGGAAAAGGAGCAACAAAAATTGATTTTCTGATGGACACAAAGACAATGTGTTTATGTTTCAGATCTAGCAGTTTTGTTCTCCCACCTTCAATTATCCATAATCCTCCTCCCACCTTTCAAGATTAACAGAAGCTTTTTATTTTACAGAGATTTGTTTTTACACTCAGTCTCCTGTCCAGAAAGGCACCTGTAGCTCTGACAAACATCTCCAGGCCTCGCTAATCAGTGCTTTTGTTTTCTTTACAGCAAATTTAATACAAAGGTTGTAGGGAGAGTCAGGGAGACTGATGACCCCCATTTAATGACAAATAGGAACAGCACTGGGATCTCAGCAGAGGCTGCTCCTTGCTGATTAAACAACTGCTCCGAGCCCAGCTGAGATGCTCATTTGTAAGGGCGAGATGGGAATTCAGCTTTCAAGTCCAGTT
Organism: Emberiza elegans; assembly: GCA_024865655.1. NCBI lineage: Eukaryota > Metazoa > Chordata > Aves > Passeriformes > Fringillidae > Emberiza > Emberiza elegans. The sequence goes on from JALJVW010000184.1 coordinate 57,970,475, forward strand.
AGCCTTTGGTGTCTCTGCCCAGCCTCAAAGCACAGGCTCCAGTAAGTGACATCAATCATCTATCCCAGAACTATTATCTCACAATGACACCCTCATTCCTGATCAACCACAGAGCAGTCCTCGCTGGGAGCAAATAGATTGTTCTTTTCACATTTGGAGTATGACTTCAAAAATATTTGTTGTAGGCAAGAACTGGTTTTGACAGATATATTTGATTAATGGTCTGAGGGAAAAAAAAAGGTTGAAATGTTAAGAATAAAAGTGCTGGTACTATTCATTAAAATGGGCTTTGATTAATATAATCATTATCTATGAAACAAAGGTGTAGAATGAGGAGAGATAAAAATATAATGAACACTATATGATAAAGCTGAAAGACTGCTGGAATGATGGGCTAAAACACCTATAGGTAGCTGAACCCAAAGAACTGGATGTCTTTTGCATATCAAGATGCTTTTGAACAATTAGAGAGAGAACAGCATTGAAGATTAAACAAAAAAAATCATGCCTATTCCTCAGATGTTTTTTAAAACCTCTCCTTCAGCTTGGAACACAGGCATGAGTTTGTTACTGCAAATTCATGCCATCATTTCTTTGTAGGCCAGTCAGAAGAAACACTTCACAATATGGACTTATATAGGAGGCCCTTAAAAATATATGTATTGTGTAATTGGCCTTTGAGTCCATGTAAAATATATCTGTACTGTATCTGAATATCTTTGCCCCGGCAGGTCCCAGTTATCCTTGATGGGCTGCAGCTGAGATGTCCTTCACTGGGCTGCAGCTGTGGCCAGTCAAGGTAACTGGGATAAAAGGGGGTGGCTGGCCAGTCAGGGAGAGCTCTGACTGAGAAGACCCTGAGTCTAAAGCTGTGAAGATCTGCTGCTCACAAGACAACACTGAGGAGGTACGGGACTCTTAAAATATGATAAATCCAACAGACTAAGCCTGGGTGTGTTCTACTAAAAACCCAGACACCTGAAATCACAACTGCAGGTTATCTGGAGAAACAAGAACAGTGTGTTTCTGAAAACAATGGGGCATATTCTCTCCTGCTTTCCCCGTGTATTCCAAAATGCTCCTCTGACCCCTTTAATCCTGGGACACCATGCATTCCCCTCCCCTGCAGGGATGTGTGTGCCAGCACATCTGCCCCAGGGAGAAAGCCCCCTGCCCACGGAGGGTTCCAAACCCTGCTGGGTCGGACCAAGGACCTTCGGTGCCTGAGAGCATCTGGCTGCTGCTGAGATGCCGAACAGGATAAGAGGATAAAGAGGGAGGAGAATGGGAACTGGGCGATGCTCTGCACTTCTTAACTACTCACTGGGTTTTCCTTAGGAACTTTCCACCCACACTCCCACCCCTCTGAGCCCATTCCTTGCAGGAACCAAGCAGGATGAGCAATCCATGGCCTCAGAGATGTCTGTGTCAAACAGTGCAGAAAGCTTCTAGACTCGCACAGTTTAGAAGAACAAATAAACCACATACCAAACACACAAGAGCTACACTAATTTGGAGACCAAAATGCAAAAACAATTATTTGTTATAAATATTTAATATCCTTAATGCTTCCAACACTTTCAACACGTCCAACATTTGCTTGCTCTTTTTTTTCCCTTCAACTCTTGGCTTCTGCAAATGCTAAAAACCAGCTGTGGCTCATGATTGCATCAAATTATTTTACTGAGTAAACACCAGGTCCATCCATTTTCCAAACATGCCAACAGAAACTGTTCACATTTCTTTTGTAGACTGCAAGGCTGGTTCCAAAGCAATTATAGACATGACAATGATGGACCAAATGTATCTCATATTTTTCTTTACATTTTTTAGCATTAGTTTGACTGAAAAATCCCCAAGGCAACTTCAAATACTCCTCTTCTGACCTTATTTTGCCAAACTTAATTAAAACCAGGAAGCAAACTGCTATTTATTTCTGTACTGCTTTGTTCCTGTCATGTACTAACTGAAAGACAAAAGGAATTTGATTCTTTAGGTGGCATAAATCCCAACTCCCTTCATCAAGGGGTGCTTCAAAGTCTAGCAGTCCTTTTGAGAGCAGATTTAGAAGGAGCCATAAAGGTTTTGTGTCATTTGCATTTTAACATCGGGTTTGTCTACTGTTTTTTTAAGTTAAATTGTTAAATTGCACTATCTCTGTAGCTGGCCTTTTCCCCACTTGTTTCCATTCAAACCATTGCACTTCTCCTGCCTTGACTCTCGGGGAGAGAAAGGGATTTTCATCTGCAGGGTGGCAAATTTGGAGGTCCCAGACCCTGAACAAGCAGGTGGTAAATAATTTCTGAGTTCCTTGGTGAGAAAAGTTGCTCCTGCAAATGAAGGTGGAAATCCTGAGGAAACCAGAAGATGTTTTGAACAGGAGATTTCTGCTGCTGCACATCTCCAATAGCAGCGTCCAAATCTGGCACTCTGAGCCACACAGGTGGCAGAGCCTGCAGATGCAAGGAATTCTTCCTTTGCTAATGCGTGTCTGGCCATATAATTGTGCCTTTATCTATAATCTAAGTAATGTCTTCTGAAAACAGGCTGAGGAAACCAGATCTACTTGCTGTGGGAGTAATTGGAATGCATTATAAAGGAAAAAAACAAAACCCATTTCAAATATAATTTCAACTACCCTCTAGCTCTAGCCTTAGGGAAAGAAAATTCTAAGACTTACTTGCAATCTTCCCTTATTTTTAACGTTTCATTTTGGTTTCAACATTATTTGCAGCCCCCATTAATCTGGTGGGCTCCCAGGTGTATTCCTAAAATGTAGTTACATTAGAAACAGCCAGGAAACTGCATTTTGTATCTTCCAGTAGAGAGAAATGGGTGGAAAGTTTCCTCAGGCTTAATTTCTCATATTTGCTCATATATTTGATTCAACTTTATAAGCATTTAATTTGGTTTTGATGGTTATTTAATCAGTTCAATTACTATCTTCAATTATTTTCAGCTTTCTGTCTGTATCTTAAATTTCTGAAGTCCAGTTTAATCCTTATAAGCGTGGCTACCTTGGCATTTTGAGCTCCATGCTTTGTATGACAGAAGCAGCAAAATGCCTGGGATAAGGATCATCTTTCAGTAGTGGGTGGGAACTGGCCTCTCCTGCATTAACCTGGGAGAACAGGACTCCAACAATTCCCTTCTAAATTGGGTCTTCTGGCATACAAAACTTTATTTACCAACATACAGCCAAATTTCTCACCTTTATCCATTGGGGACTGAACTCTCTATTGCTTCTTTAGAGACCTTTGGAATAAAGCTGTCTTTTACACAAAATCCCTTTCTCACTATGTTAGCAGTTTAAGAGGATCAGGAAAAAGCAACAAATAATTTACTTCCACTTTGATGCTCCTTTAAATGGTCAGAAAAGAGTTTCAGTGCAAACCACAGTCAGATCTATTGCTAGTACCCAGTAGCATATCATGAAAGGAGACATATCTAAGATTAAAAATAATAATCATAAAAATCATCCATGGAAAAGAATCCATCTGAAGCTGTTATTCAGTGCCTGGCACAGTAAATACATTCTCTACCTGAGACTAGTAATGAGTCATCCAAGCAACTTGAAATGAAAAGCATATCGAAGGGATATTAAAACTAAAAGAATTTAGAATCCAAAAATAAATAAATATGATCATTCCAGGCAGGTAAATACTTCAGGACATTACTGAGAAAGATGGGATTAATATCAATCTTATCTCCAAAGCAGAGGACTTAAAAGTACATATGGCAATCTGCTGGTGTTATTGGTATAAAATTTCATGCTAGATGGCAGACAGGGAATTCAAAACAGAACTCTTTATTTTTTTCCCCCCTCAGATAAAGAAGGTCTGAGAATAAACAAGAATAACTCAGTGTGTGAAAACATGGACTGGCAGAAAGGTAAAAAAACAAAATAGAATTCAAGTCTCTGTGACAAATCTATCTATATGCAGGCTTCATTTCACACGCATTCAGAAATTAGGATTAAGGCATGGGATGCAGGGTCACAGCACTCTGGGTGCTCTGAAGCAATACATTGAATTACATTGTAGGTCAGATTCCTCAAGAGACAAGAGATAAAGTCATCTAAAAAACTAGAAAGGACGTATGAGAAATGCAGGCTAAAGAATCACAAATTGACTAGGGGAAAATGCAAAGGTAAGAAGAAGAGGCTGTTGGAGAGAATAAATGTCCCCAGGACAGTGCCAGGGGCTGATTGCAAGGTGCGACACAAATTCTGCACGTGGGACTTGGGCCTATCAGTCAGTCCCAGAAACAAACCCAGACCCCAGCGCCCCCAGCTGCTATCCCTTGGCTCCAGGTCCAGGACCATTCCCACACTGAAGAAAGTTAGATACCCAATCACAGGAAAATTGATCAAGATAATGAGAGCTGATCACTGGGAGAACAGAGCTGCCTTCCTGGGCCTGCAGAAACCCACAGAGGATCCCCAGATAGTGACATTCAGGGGGATGTCGCTCCTGTGAAGGAAAGCAAGGATGAGCAAGGTGTCAGCGATGGCTCTCCGGGTGCCTGCAGCCCCAGCGCAGCTCAGCGGGGTCAGAAAGCAGAGTGGAACGTGACAGGAGAGGTTTGCCAGCCCCTCTGTCCCAGGGCCCCGTGGAGCCACCCCAGCATCTCCGGCAGCCTTGCCCTGTCTGAGCCCGGCCCAGGGCTGGGGCTTGGGGCGCTCTGCTCTGCACCAGACCTGCAGCCCAAGGAAATCCCACACTGCAGCTAACCTGGTTCACTTTACAAAACCTACAGCAGCAAGTGAGGGTCCTGAAGGGTTTTCAGTAACACAGACCATACAAAACCTACAGCAGCAACACAGGGCCCTGAAGGGTTTTCAGTAACACAGACCATACAAAACCTACAGCAGCAACAGAGGGCCCTGAAGGGTTTTCAGTAACACAGACCCTACAAAACCTACAGCAGCAACACAGGGCCCTGAAGGGTTTTCAGTAACACAGGACCATACAAAACCTACAGCAGCAACACAGGGCCCTGAAGGGTTTTCAGTAACACGGACCAAAATAGCAGCAAAGGGCCCTGGAGGGTTTTCAGTAACACAGGCCATACAAAACCTACAGCAGCAAGTGAGGGCCCTGAAGGGTTTTCAGTAACACAGGCCATACAAAACCTACAGCAGCAACAGAGGGCCCTGAAGGGTTTTCAGTAACACAGGCCATACAAAACCTACAGCAGCAAAAACCCTGAACAGTAACACAGACCATACAAAACCTACAGCAGCAACACAGGGCCCTGAAGGGTTTTCAGTAACACAGGCCAGATCATCTAGAACGGCGCACAGGCTTTTGCAGCAAACGGGCAGGTGAAGTCTCCGGGGAAAAACAGGTAACAGTGCAGCCACAACAAAAAATCATTTATCCATACATTGGTACTCTTCCACATGAATCTGTTTAGACACAGGTATGTTATGCTATTTTCCCCTGGACCTCCAGCCAAAATAATCAAAAACTGTGATTATTCGTATTTTAACTAATTAGCTGTACCCTCTGAGATGTTCTTACATGCATTAAGATTCTATCTGTACACAGTATATATTTCAAGCTATGACAGAGAGTGGTAATTTATTGGGGAAAAAGGGTTGCTAATATCCTAAAATAACAATTTCTGCAGAAGGGCTTCTAATCAACATCAAAATCCATGCACTTGAGGTATCCTTGAAGTATTTAATGTGTTTCTTGTACTAATGATATATTTTTTCTGTGAAGTTAAAGTAATAATTTTCACATCATTTTAATGTGTTGGTACTGTTCATTAAAGCAAAGATTAGATTGCCAGATGATAGCATGTTATTAAGCCAAAAAAAAAAAAAGAAAAGAAATTAACTATTTTGACACTAACTAGGCATAATTAATGGCTATCTGAAGTGGATTTCCAAGTAATAGTACACAGCTTGTTGACAGCAGGGTAAGAAATTCCATAATTCCATGAGAGCAAATGTGCCAAATTGCATTTGAAGCTCTGTAGAGGTTTGTATGAAGTACATGCAAAAATCAGGTGATGGAAATCTGAACTTCCAACTCTTGTGGCTGCACCATGATCTATCTGTACATATCAAATGGTGCATCAACAACTCCTAAAGGCTGCTAAGCAACAGGGAGAAGAAAAAAAATTGCAGATAACTCACACTTTCTGACAAAAGAACAGGGTAGAACTTTTTTTCAAAAACTTTGTGATGTACTTGTTAAAAACCAATGACGGCTACAGCAATGCCCACCAGGTGTGTTTCTAGCTCTATATTTAGAGAAGGAAACTGATTAGATTGTCCTGCAGCCAGAAGTAAATGCCCAGAGCCCTCAATGGGCACTGACACCAGGGCAGGGCAGAGCCAGCTCTGGAGGGAGAGACCCAGGGAAAGAAAGGGAGGGCACAGGAGACCCAGGGCAGGGCACAGGTGAGGAGAGACAGCCCCAGGGCAGGGCACAGGTGAGGACAGACACCAGGACAGGGCACAGGAGACCCAGGGCAGGGCACAGGTGACCCAGGGCTCCTCTGGGACCCAGGGCAGGGCACAGGAGACCCAGGGCAGGTGACGACAGCCAGGTGCACAACCCAGGTGAGACAGACCTTTAGGTCACAGGTGAGGACAGACACAAACCATGCAGCCGCCAACCCACTTTTTGGCACCAAAATCTGCCACAGCCCTGTTTGCCTGCTTTTGCCATCAAACACAGGTGCCAATGACCCAGGGAAGGTTTCTGGGCCCAGGTTGCTGTCAGCAGCTAACAAGGAGGAGCCAGAACTGTGGTCCTTGCTATCAAAGGGACCAACAGAGAATTGTTGTACCTGCCAAGGTGACAGGCAATTAGAGATGCTGGTTTGCACAGGGATGATTTTCTTAGAGGATTCACTAGAGCAGAGCAGGTCTTTGATGCTGACTGTGTGCACAAGGACACAGAGCAGTGACAGGACACAGATAATGAGCCTGGAGCTCCCAGCATGGCACATTAACAGAGGGAATTGTGCCTTGTGCATCTGCTGGAGAATGATGTGTGGGTTGTGGGTCTGCACTCAATAGCAGCTACTCAGCTCTAGCAAAAATCCTCTGCTCCTCAGTTGCAAAGCTGTGTGTGAGCTTGAATGGCTGGAGCAATGAGCAGCACAGAAATTGTTATTGTGCCCAGGCATTCCAGCTCCACTTTCATGGCTTGTGATTTTAATATTTCTTCCTAAATTCCTCTTATACTTTTTTTTTTCCTTTATAACAGCACAATAATCCGTCTCATAGCTATTCATCCTTCTGATTATTCTCCTTGTCAGCTATTTGTACATTTCTACCTTTTGTGGGAATGCCACATGAAAGAATAAACTTAATAATAGAACATTAATAAACACCCTTGTTTTTCTGGCTTCTTCAGCTTCTGTAATCCACACTTTGTTCCTTTTTTAAGTAAGGTCCCACACAAGACTCACTCAGCTAATCAGAGGATAAACTTAAAAGGAAGAGATGAATAAATCACATAAAACTGGGAAGCAGCCAACGTATTTTCAAAAAGCTGAAGGTGAAATCTCAGCCCCAGTTGAAGCTCCTAGCAAAACTCTCCTTGATTTCAGGAGGATTAAACTCGTCATGAATGTAAGACCTTTGTGGCCTGTCACTTCTTGCCCTTTGGAATGGGACCTGAAGCTGTATGAGAAGAGAAAGCTCCCCAAACACTCAGAGAGCTGTTTTCCAGCAAATGCAGCTTTAGGGCTGTTTCTCTAAGGATCCTTGGCTTTTCTGCTGATTACTTTTAAAATGTGCTGACAGAACTTGAAAATAAGAGGTCCTGATCTCCACTTCTCATTGCATTTCATTTCTCTACAAAGTATTGTTAACTGTTTGCAAAATTGTTCCTCCCTACAATGATACAGGAGAGGAAATAAAGGAATTGCTTCCTGGATAGCAAGGGATCTGGTGGGCAGTGGGACAAAAACGGCCCAAGGAAAAACCAGCTGCCTCTGTTTAAAAAAAGTAATCACTGGATGCTTTCATGCCTTCCAGGTATAAACTTGATTCAATGGGTCACTAAATTAACGCAGTGATAAGAGAAATCAACTTTTTGTGCAAAGAGGTGAGGAAAGAAATGAAAAAGCTCAGTGAGACACGGGGTGTGTTAATCACCTGAGAAAAGAGATGTCCAAGGTACCTCTTGCACCTTCTGTGAGCAGCAGCTGCTTCCTTTGGGGTCACTGAGACACAAAGAGCATCCCTGCTCACCAGAGGACCTGGCTAATTATTATTATTATTAATTAAGGTATTCCAGCCAGTGACACCCCAGAGCTGCCTGGCCCCAGACCAGTTCACAACTTGCTGCAGATATTTGTGAATTTCTGGAAGAATCCTTTTCTTCATATGCTCAATATAAAGGGAAGGGATGGGGCTTTTCTAACCCATCTTTGAAAAATGAATTTTTAACTAAAACAAAACTCTTTTTCTACCCTTTTACAGCCCAAAAATCCTTGCCTCTCAAGGAGAAGGAAAATGCTGAACTGATTCAGAAAGGGAGATTTTTATAGACAAAGAGACACTTTAACCTATCTTTTAGCACCAATTATTTCTATCCAGCTGATTGTTATAGCTTTGGATCCAAGAGGATGGATTATCACTAAAAGATTTTCACTGAAGCACTGTTAAAAATGAATACTTATTATAAATTAAGTTGAACAAAAGGGTGGGCCTGTATCTTAGCCCCACAGGGGGTCTGAGATCACTTCCCACTCTCCCACATATTCCCACACATTTATCTGAGCAAAGAATTAAACTCTACTGCAGGCCACTCCAGTTTGGCACAGCCAGGTAACAAACCTCCTCCTTTTTCCCACACCTTTTTTGCTTTTTACTGTAAGTGCTTCGGGCTGGTGATGGGCAGACACAATTCCTAGCAGAGCTGCCTTTGGAAAAACCTTTGCCATCCCAATACAGTAATGAATGGGATTGTGCAGAAAACCTGCCCTCACCTGGGGAGACCAAGAGCACCTCACGAGAAATAAGGTTTGGAACAATGGAAACAGATTCAGCACATCCTATAGAGGTCTCAAAATACGGCAAATTTAGGGAAAAAAATTACTTTATACCTGTAACACATTATATATCGAAATTTGTATCTTTTCTCTTTAACTTGCGCTGACTACTATTGATTACTTTTCTTTACAATGAAAAATAGAAGCTCTAATCAATTCAAACCTTTACTAAAGATCATACCAGCTAATGTGACAGTGATCTCTGGCTCTTCAGAGGAAGAGGCTCTCAGCAGGATCTTCAAGACATCCTGTTATAGCTCAGGGTAATTAATGTTTTCCTGTTACTGCTGCACTGTGGACCAGAACAGGCTTAATTAAAACCTTCTGCTATGGACTGCAGAGCTGGATTTTATATATGTATGTGGATGAACCACAAGTATTTTTTTCATGTCAGTTTTCATTGCTAATTTCTGGCATGTAAATTGGATAAAAGTCTCTCTTCCTTTCAAGTATAGTTCGAGGTCTGTGTTTAAAATACCATTATGAAGTAAATGAAAAAATACCCAGATTTACATAGCAGACCTTGAACCAGAGCTGACAAGAACTATATGACTTGGTAATCACCCCTATAAAACAAATACAAAAAATGTTAAAAACACAGTCAGTTCAGAGAGTGACATTTCAGGTAAAGCACTAAAAACTTTGATCTTTTCATCTTCCCAAAAATCACCTTCTCAACTCCTGAATTCCCTCAGTGACTTTCTCAAAAACTTGATTATTCAACCAGTTTTTGGTCTTTGTGAGTGCAAAATTTGAATTTGCTTTGATTTGAGGTTCAGTCCTTCCTGAGTGAAACCAAAAAGGCAGGACATACATAAATGCCATTATAATGTATAACACAAAAGTAGAAAAGAGCCAAAATTGCCTTAGCACTTCTCCGCAGCTTAGTATGCAGCTTCAGCAGTTAATTGAGCCTGCAGTGGTTCTGTTTAATTTACAAAACTTCCAGCTATGGGGTGTGCCTTGTTTCCACCTTCACACAAATCTGTGGGTAAACTGCAGGAGTTTTATACCCCTAAACCACATTTCTGTGCACCTGTAAGCCCCAAGCAAGCAGCGTTTGCTCCTTTTGAGGGAGCTGTGCCAGCAGAGGAGACCAGACCCTCCCTGGGGCTCAGCCTGGCAGGGGAGTGGTGCTGAAAAACAAAAACCTCAGTGAGCCCCAGGGAGAGCAGCAGGAGGAACCCCAAAGCCCCAGAACTGGCAGGAGACAAATTACAGACCCTGCACAGCTGCCAGCCCCACACAGGCTGGACTCCAGACAAGCTGGAACCTGCCGCTGAACGAGGGGAAATAGGGAAACCTGTATTTTTCAGATGAATGAGACAAGATTAATGTTTATCTGAAAATTGAGAAGAAAATAGCATTATTTGTTTCATAGCTTAGTCTATTCTATGATAGTGTTTGCATTTCCTCATGTTTTGATGCTTGTGATTTTCTGCAAGAACATAAAAGTCTGCTGCAGAAACTGGGGCAAGAGGCTGAAAAAGACAATATTGGAAAGAAGAGCATCTCACCATCTGTCCACTGTGGGGTTTTTTTCCTACACATCATGCAGAAGCAGAGGCCAGTTTTGGATACTTTGATCCTGAAAGGTTCAGAGTTCTAATTCAAAGTTATCTTTGTCTCTGGAAAAAATAGCAGATGCTGTGCTAAGTGATAGCAGGATCCCAGAGATCATATCAGATCAGGAGCCACAGAGATAATTTAACCAGGATGTCACTCCTCTTGTGCAGAATGGGAGCCAAACCAAACTAGTTCCCAAGAGCACAAATTAAACTGAGAGAAACAGCCAGAACAGGGTCTCTTATCCTTTTCTTCCTCATGTAGCACATGCACCACCTTTTATTTCTTTTGCACAAATGACACCCCAGGTTACTGTTCTTATGCTTCTGCATGGCACTGTCATGGAGGAGCCCATTCCAAGTGGGATTAGTCTGGATAATCAGCTACAAACCATTTTTGTAATAGAACTTCTCCACCTTAAAAGTTTGCACTACACTGTCCTTTTTTTCCCCCACCAAGTCAATAGTTCAGATTTTCACAAAGATGACAATGAGGTGTCCATTATGCTGGAGAAATGTCAGTGATGCACTGAGTGACGTTCTGCTATTGCTGTGGTTGTGTGCCCACTGTCAGAGCTCTTGCACACCAAGAAATCCCCGTGTCCCAAACCCACTCTGCCCCATGAGGGATGGAAAATGCCCAGCAGCCTCTCCCCAGCCCTTTCTCCCTCAGCCAATCCTAAATGTAACATCACACAGGAGGAGGGAGGTTTATAGCTGCTGAAATAGCATGGAGCCAGTTTCAGTCTGCCTCATGCCAATTTGCTAAAGCAGCTCAAGAGACAATGTTTGCATCAACTTAAGAGGTCCTTGAAATACTCTGGAGAGTAAGAGAGAGCTCCCATCACTTCTGTGGCGGCTGATCATGTGAGAAATGCAGCACTGGTACCAGCCCAGCAAAGCCATTAAACATATATCTAATTTTAAGTTCTATGTAGACTAAAAATAAGTTTATTGTATGAGGCTGTAAAGCAAGATGAAAAAGAAAGGTGATGTGGATGGGCAATTCATCTGTTGAGTAGAAGTGAGCACATGTAAGTAGATGTAAATGACAGAAAAGAGGACAATATAGAGACAGAGAATTGCTGTCATTACCATAGCAACAGCAGCACAGCAATTATGTGAAACACCACCGATAGGAAAAAAAGATTACTTATTTTCACCTGGAATTTCATGTCTTATGGCATATTTGCTTTAACTGTAGACATTACACACAGTGTGTGAATCTTTCCCTTTCCCATGCCAGTTCAATCAGAGAAAAGCTTGGGTGGGAAGGACCCCAAAGATCATCTAATTCCAGCCCCCTGTTGTGGGCAGGGACATCTCCCACCAGCCCAAGAGCAGCCCTTGAGGAAAAAAAATAGGATGCCTAAATATTATCTTTCTGGACTGACATTAGGGGCAAGTTATGGCCACATAAGCCATCAATGACTTAAAATCATTGAGGAACACAATTTTCTTTAGAAAAGTCAAGTGGGTTTATGCTGGAATGGAATAGCTACGAAGCAGTTTAATAAGACAATTTTTGCAAACGCCTCAGCTTATCTTCCAAACTGATTTAACTGGAAAGAGCCTTTTATAGCCACATAGATTCCAACACATCACCAAAACTGCTGATAACTGCTGGCTTGAGCATGAAAAATGATCCTGTTATTACGCCATAAATCAGGATAGCTTCTTGAGCTAGAACAGAGTGCACTGCCAGTGGCACGGGAGGAGTGGGGCTCCCTGGGTGGAATTAAAATGGGGAGGGAAATGTTACCTGCTGACATCAAACAGCACCTGCACAGCACTGCAGAGAGAGAAAGAGGAATAAAACAATACATCTTCCTGCCCTCCTGTATTCGTTTTTCTCATTCAACCAACTCTCCAGCATGTTGACCTACATCCATTACTGCCTCTCCTGGTTAAGGAAAAAAGACTTCCAAGCCTTTGAATAACAACACATGAGGTCTGCATTCACTTTACGTGGAAAATATTACAAACTCTAACCTGTTTAAAACATTCAAACCATTATTATCCACTTTCATCACTCTTTCCATATTTTGTCCTATATTTCTTGCCAAAACAGAACATGTTATATAAGTTTTTATGCCTCATTTGCATATTGCTTCAAATACATTTCTATTAATTGATTTTTCGCTGTCTTCCAAATTTAGCTCCTGCCATTTTTTTTTCTTTTTTTTTTTTCCCTGCCCAAAACTTTTTGCAGTCTGCTGGTTTTGAATTAGCTCTTATTTAACATTTCCAGGTCAGCCATTTGGCTGGCAATAACATGCATTTTTGAACAACAGCAGGGAAAGCAGGCTCTCCCCTGGGACAGCGCAGGAAATGCTGCAGCATTTGCAGTGCCCAGGCAGCAGGTCCTGCACAGCTGCACTCAGGCTCAGCCTTTCCAGCCAGTGCCAGTCCCACAGAATTACCAACTTTTCCATTTGCTGTACTTCTTTCAGCCCTTTGGGACACACACCAAGTGCTCTAAGGGAAAAGGACATTAATTAGCAATTAGCCTGAGTGGACACAGCTGAGAGAAAGGAAAGCATCACCAGTAGGATTGAAAGTGCTCAGAGTTCAGGTTATGGAATTACAGGATGGAAAAGCTTCACTGTGAAATCACATAAGCTTATATATTGTAAGTTTATAAAAAGGGAGAGCATGTGGTTCAAGATCAGACTGCTTCTGGCAGACCTCTGGGTTCAGAGAAATATCTGAGAGAACTTGCCTTGGGCTGGCACTGTCAGCACCTCCCTTCTCAAAGACTCACCCCGCTTGTGCGAGGCAGGACATCAGGCAGATGATTTCAAAGAAGATAAAGTATCTTGTGTCTACCTCTTTGCACAGGAGTCTGGACTGTACAGCAAACATAAATGACCTTATGACAAATCCTTCAGCTCTGTGATGTCCTGAGTAACTTCTTCCCTTATCACAGGTACAATGGGAGGAAAATCTATTGAATTAGTGGGGCGGAGGAGTCCACTGCTGATAATAAGCAGCATCATTTGGAGCTAGGACTGTGAGATCATAGCACACGGGCCAGCATTCCCCCTCTGCTCTCACTCCTTCCCGCGGATGCTGCTGCGCGCCCAGCGTGCCTCAGGCAAGGTTTGTCTCCCAGTCTGTGGCAGGAAAAGCATTTTCTTTCCATTAGGGGGAAGACACACCTGTCTGATCCTGAATGATTAATTCTGCCTCCTCCTCAGAGGCTGGACAGGCTGCTGTGGAATTCTGGTGGAATTCAGACCACGGTAGCTCTGTGCCCACTGGTCCAGGTTTAAAGACATTACATTTGAGACAGAGGTGAGATTTTGTTTAAAAATGGAAAAGGTTCAGGCATTAAGATTTGAATACAAACCTACAGTAATGCCACAGTTAAGTTACTCTGAAATTGTTTTGCTGAACTAAGGCATCAATAAAAGTTGGTTTTTTTTCCTTTGCTAATTGTATTTAGACCTTCTCAAAATGATTTGTGATCATTCCCATAACATCATCAAAATGTACTGCCTTTCTTTACAAATAACTAAATGTTTCTACTGGGTTTCACCATCCATTGTCATCATTTGCTTGGACACCTTACATTACCAGAAAAATATCACCACACAAATGTAGTTTTAGCAGACCTACCCTCACAATGTTTGATTGTGTCCAGATGCAGAAGAAATGCTTTGTGCTGGAGCTCCCCACCTGCCCAGGATCTGCAGCACTCCAGGAGCCAAACAGAGACATCTCCCTGGAGCTGAGGTACAAATGCCACGCACGGCAGAGATTTAAGGACAGAAATTCCACTGAAGAGCCAACAGACTCCTCACGGCCACAAGAAAAAGCAGATCACTTCCTACAGCACCAGAGCAACCTTGAACAGAACCATAAACCAGCTGCATTTTCAAACCACCTGCAGGCAGCAGGGAGAGGACAAGAGTCAAGAAGAAAAAAAAAAATCTTCGAAATTATAATAGAAATACATTTTAGTGAAATTCAGAACTATAATGAGATTGCAAATTAAGATCTGCATAAATATATGGACATTTTCCCAGAGTAAAGAATCATCTTTCCATTTCATTCACAGAAAGGAATATATATTTGGGCAGGAAATCATTAGGAATAATTAATTTGTATGAACATACATTGTAATTTCTCTAATTTGGCTTTATAGCATTATCCACTGCAAAATAGCACTCCAAACAAATTAAAATGTTCAATTGCAGCTGCAACAATAATTTTTGGAAAGTACAACGTTAAAGCACTCACAAGGTCAAGGGAATCATAGACACCTGAGTGAGGCAGTGAAGCTTTAAAGGACTCCTGAAGCTGGAAATTGCACACACAGACACATCTCCCACCCCAGCATGCTCAGGGACTGTTTTTCTAAGCAGCTGATTGAGCTGCCATTACAAACACAACTGAAGTCACAGCAAATTCAAAAGCAATTTTGATTTTCTTCTCTCAAGTGACACCATGTAGCTCTGGGTTAAATTACTTTCAGATGCTTTAAATGCAACTTAAAACATACCACTTACAATCAGGAAAACATTATTGTTTATGAATGTTTTATAATGATGCTATGGGAAAATCCATCTTTGCTGAGATGATGGCAAAAAAAGAAAGGTAGAAAAAAAGCCTTGGAATGCCACTACTTGCCAGGTTACCCTCATTAAGTCAGGGGACTGCAATCACCATTTTTATTTGTACCCAGCAGTACAGATAGGAAAACGACACTAACTTAAAATAGCTAACAGCTCCAAAAATTATTCTTATTGGTTTTTTTAAAATATTAATAATTAAAACTTGCTCCCAAAAATGGATCACACATAATTTACATATCTACAAAGCCTTGCAGGAGCTGTGAATATAGAAAGAATCAACACGCAGAGAAATTAGACTTTAAAAAATTGTAGCATTTTATTCATCTCAGTGGAGATGGACTGGAAGCAGCTTGGTGGCAATGGGCAGGCAGTTGGCTACGTGGATAAGAAATCTCTTAATATTTTAAAAAATGTGACATTCTTATGCACTTCATGGGTCTTACCGAGGTTTTCTCTTAATTAATGGATTTTTACAGTAATTACCAGAATTTGGGGTAACTACTTCATGGCAAAGTATCAAAAATTAAAATAAATACACAGAACTGGTCAGCAGATGTCACTGTCTTGTCATTGCAACATGGCCAAAAGTACACAAATCATCAGAAAAGAAAATCTTATATGCAAGCAAGAGGTAAGAGAAAGTCTGGACCATGAAGAAATAGTCTTGTTGTTAGACAGCAGAACTGGAAGAACAAGATGCCACCATTTACTTTGTTTGTCCCCTCAGCCATAATCTCTGATTTATTCCATTGGTTCCCTGAGGGTGTTCCCAGCACTGGCAGGTGTCCCTGACCACCCTGCAGCTGCAGAGGGGCACTGGCTCTGGGAAAAGGCTCCAGCGATACCAGACAGGTCTGCATGGTCAAGATTACAGCAACAATTGGACTCCCTGAGCACCTCCTTCCATTACACATCTGCTAGGAAAATTCCAGTTCTGTAAATATGTGTATCTGCTACACTTGGTTCACCTGTAAGACAATAGCCCTGTCTTCCAGAATAAGGTCAGCATTTTATGGACATGGAATATTCTCATGCATAAAAACAGTCTCTTCTTCCCTGAAGTGGCCACATTACAGTAAACTGCTGAAAATCTCCGTGCAAAAACTGCATCTTCCAGCTTGGTGTGCCTGAGAGCTATCTGACTACAAACATTCAAACCACGAGAGGTGTCATACCCAGCGAATGAATAATGCAATGTCTCTGCATATGTGCTGCCAGAAGGGTGAAACAAAACCCTCAAAATGAGTCAGGATGCACAGCAGCAGGGGCAGCACCATGGGAGAGGCAGCCTGGCTCTGAATGAGCTCCAAGCCAGGAGCATTTCCCAGCAATTGTGAGAGCAGGATCAGCCAGGAGCATGCCCCAGCAGACAGGGACAGCAGGATCAGCCAGGAACATTCCCCAGCAGACATGGACAGCAGGATCAGCCAGGAGCATTCCCCAGCAGATTGTGAGAGCAGGATCAGCCAGGAGCATTCCCCACCAAACAGGGACAGCAGGATCAGCCAGGAGCATTCCCCACCAGCCATGGACAGCAGGATCAGCCAGGAGCATTCCCCAGCAGCCATGGACAGCAGGATCAGCCAGGAGCATTCCCCACCAAACAGGGACAGCAGGATCAGCCAGGAGCATTCCCCACCAGCCATGGACAGCAGGATCAGCCAGGAGCATTCCCCAGCAGACACGGACAGCAGGATCAGCCAGGAGCATTCCCAGCAGCCATGGACAGCAGGATCAGCCAGGAGCATTCCCCACCAGCCATGGACAGCAGGATCAGCCAGGAGCATTCCCACCAGCCATGGACAGCAGGATCAGCCAGGAGCATTCCCACCAAACAGGGACAGCAGGATCAGCCAGGAGCATTCCCCAGCAGCCATGGACAGCAGGATCAGCCAGGAGCATTCCCCAGCAGCCATGGACAGCAGGATCAGCCAGGAGCATTCCCCACCAAACAGGGACAGCAGGATCAGCCAGGAGCATTCCCACCAAACAGGGACAGCAGGATCAGCCAGGAGCATTCCCCAGCAGCCATGGACAGCAGGATCAGCCAGGAGCATTCCCCACCAGCCATGGACAGCAGGATCAGCCAGGAGCATTCCCCACCAGCCATGGACAGCAGGATCAGCCAGGAACATTCCCACCAGCCATGGACAGCAGGATCAGGCAGCCCCTGGGACGCCCTGCTCTCACTCCTTGCTTGGCTTGGGAAGTTCTTACTCCAAGGAAAACTGAAGTGAACCTGAGATCCGAGTTTGGGAACTCCAGCTTGGGGTGGCACAAGGTCAGAGGTGCCAGGGGTGGGGCTGGGGCTGCTGCCCCTGTCCACTTGCAGCTGCTCTGTCACCTGCTCTGTCACCTGCTTACTGAAGGGACAGATGTGTAATTATGTAAGGAACTCAGAGAGAGATGGATTGCCTGAGGCATTCAGTATGAGCTTGTCTACCTTGGCCTTGCTTTTTTTTCCTTCCTCTCCATCTAGATTAATCTTTGCCTTCTCATTCCAAAGAAAAAAGTTGGTGCTGGATCAAGATAAATTTGACTTTTTCATACAGTGCTGGTATTGCTTATACTGGTACTTATATACTTGTATGGTATCACCACTAGAAATTTTGGATTTAGTAAAGAATACCAGGATAAAATGAAGAAAAATTCCCCTGCTTATTGTTTAAATAAATTCTGGGTAAGAATTAGAGCATCAAGAATACTTTGCAGTTTGGTGTTGCAATTTAAAATAGCTAAGGGCTGTTAATATTGGTCCTGCAAGCTCTCCTGTTGATGTCTGCGTGCAATGCTTATTGACACTAATAAACAGCTTCAAGCCAAGTCTCTTATGAGGACAGGCACCAGTCAGGTACTTTTGTAAAAGTACTGCTGGTAATTACAATTCAGAGAAGCTGTGATTGACTCAGAGTAGATGATTTTTAAAAGACTAAGAAGTAGCTTTGACTACATTAATTTGAGTTCTTATTCTGGAACAAAGTATTCTGGCTTGTAACTCTCACAGAAACACGTGCAATTATTGGGTTTTTTATCATGCCAATTTTACTTCCATTAAAGCTCTGGAAAACCCATCAATATTTGTCAAATGAAAAAGGCTAAAATGATAGAGAAAAATGTATTGAGCAATTGTATAAATTGAGGGAAGAAAATCTACCAAGCTTTCCTGATTACAATTTTACAGTCAGATCTCACTTTCAATCAAGGTTCAAGCCCAGCATTATAAGCATTGTTCAGTAATATAGCAAGTGACAGCTCCCGTCCCAAAGAGATCAGCTTATTAATATAATTTGATTTATAAGTTGCAGTAATTATATTATGCATGAAACTTGCCCCAAATGATGCCAAGAGCTATACATTGATCTCCAAAATGGAATTCTGTGCTGGTATTTGGTTGCACATTCTCTGATGAATGCATTTGCAATCTAAGGATGTTCACAGTGTAGGACCAAAAGTAATTTCAGATAACCTTATTTTTTGACAAAAAAGCAGATGGATTTGCTTTTGTCCATTTATTTGTTTGTTCATTTAAACAAAGTTATCAGGTGTGAAAACCTTATTTCCTGTAGGACCAGGACCAGAAACGGCTGCGGGGTCCTTAAAGGGGTCTTGCATAGTCTGAAATAATCAAATCCAACTGAAAACATCTGGACTGGAGTAGATGAACCAGGACCTGAAGGAAAGGACTCAAAGGGCTGGAGAAGGAGTAACTGGGCCGTGTGTGAGGGTAGGAATGCCAGCCTGCTCTGTCGCTTGGGGTCATAAGGAGAACTGCACTATGTTTGCATTAAAAAACCTCCCTCTTCATTGAAAAATAAAACACAAAAGGAAGGGTAGGTGGAGCATGTGAATTCTGAAGAACATGGGCTAAAATGTCATAATATTATCTTTAACACCATTAAACATTCTAAGAATTCAATCAACATACTCCTTGCAATTACATAATTAAAACTCAGAATAAAATAGTATTGCTGTTTTATGACCATCATTACATGATGAGTGGTTTTATGGCAATCTCAGCTAATTCTGGATTTGGGTAATTTAAAAAAGCTGATTTCCACAGTATCATTCATGATTTTGATTGAGAATTCTTCAAAATAAAGAGGAATTCTGTCAAAGATGTTGTCTGTAGTTTCCTCTGTCAAAAAGATTTGAGAGGGATTTTCCTTTTGAAAGCGTTCAATAAAAGCTTAAAAACTAGAAAACTGTAGAGTGAAAATTTTTTAAAGGCATAAACAGGCAGCTTCAAGCTGACTAATAGAAATGCTCAGCACAAAGTGATTCTTAATGAAGATGCTAAGCCCCAGAAAATAACCATTTATGGGCAATATATAACTTAACTTAAAACAGCAGCTCAATCACAGAGCTGCCTCCCACACACCACATTCCGTGCTGTGCATCTCGAGATCTGGAGCATGAAAGACACAGCCTAAAGGAGAGAAAAGGGAAAAACTGGAAAGAAATGAATCTGTGTGTGTATCCGTTGTGCCTCTCAAACTCTGGCTCCATTTGAGCAGCTCTGTGTCCTGCAGAGCCTCAGCCTTTTCCCTGGGGATGCTCTGCAGCCTCTGCTCCCCCATCCTGCGCCCACCCGGCCAGCCCCGTGCTCCTTTCCCAGCCAGGACCCTCAATCCCTGCAGGTTCAGCTCTGTTTTGTTTGCAATAACACCACGAGACGAATGGCAGCAACCAGCCAACACCAATCCTGCCCAGAGCACCCCTGGGCACCCCCAGGAGCCCCCGGCTGCACTTGGTGTTGTCGCAGACATGTTTAATGGAAAATCCTTGCCTTAGGATTTTTCCTGCTGAGAAACCTAGAGGCCTCAGGAACAAAATGTGAACAATGGTTATCTGCTGCTGTGGGATGCAACAGGTGCATCTGGGATTAGGCCCATGATGGATATTTGTAATTAATGGCCAATCACAGCCCAGCTGGTTGGGACACAGAGCCCAAACCACAAACCTTTGTTATCATTCTTTCCTATTCTATTCTTAGCTAGCCTTCTGATGAAACCCTTTCTTCTATTCTTTTAGTATAGTTTTAATGTAATATATATAATGTATAATATTATATATATAATGTATATATATATCATAAAATAATATAAAATAAAATAGTATCTCAAGCCTTCTGAAACATGGAGTCAGATCCTCGTCTCTTCCCCAGTCGGAAAACCCCTGTGAACACGGTCACCTGGTGTTACACCTGCTAGTAAAATTAATCCACAAACAGAGGAGTCCTTTCTGGCTTTATTTGAATAAAAGGGGCGACCATGGGGCCTGTGTAGCCCACATCCCTGCCCTCAGACCTCCAGAAAACTTTCTGAAGTCCTTGTAAAAAGGTCTGAGGGCAGGCCTGAGGGATCAGCTCCCTTAGAGCCTAGGACTGGATATTGCCAGGGCCGGTGCAGGCTACCCAAATCCACATTTAGGATTGCTGAAGAGAGCTGGAAAGTGGTGAAGATCAGACTGTGTCATGCATGCGTGAGACATAAAATTTAACACTAAAGAGCCTTGATGTATGAAACAGCAGGAACATTCTTCCATGAAAATTCAGCTCTGTGCTGTTCATTTTGAAGTACCTGCTGCTACTGCTTATATACTGCACATATCCAGTAATTAATTGCCTTCATTCTCTCCACAATTTCTTATACAATTTCTTATATTTCTCTTTTTCTTTTTTTTTTCCCTTGATCCTTTATCATTGTGCTAAGCCTAACGTTTACATGGGAAAACTACAGAGAAGTCATAGATGTATTACTGTACATTTAGTTCTAAATGTAGTCCTATACATTGCACTTGAGATTAAATCTGAGTCACTGAGGGCATTGCAGAGGAGGTTTCTGTCCCGGAGGACTCGGTGTTGCTGTACAGGAAATAAGCAGGGTTGTGAGGGGCATTTGGGTTGAGACTGTGCTGTAATTTGTTGTCACAGCCCTGGGTTAAGTGTGCAGCTCTTGAAGACACACCATGTATCTTCAGTGCTTTCAACAAAGAGGAAAAATCCTCTTGAAATTTTCCACTATGTTATTCTATGCAATTGCTCATTGTGGAAGGAACATAACTCTTGCTAATTAAAATGGGTACTAGCAATTAAAATTATGTCTTAAAATGCCCAGCTTCACATAATACTCAAAAGTGGCTGTTTCTGCAGGAAATACTTTTTCAGAAGATGATTATGACATGGTTTCCTTTGCTTCAGAGCAACAAATTCTTCAAGGGCTTGACCAGAAAACCTCCTAATGAGAAAAGAATGAGAAGGGGAGAAGGGAAGAGCCAGCAAGCTGAACAGCCTGGAAAATGAAACCAAGAAGATCACATCCTCAAATTATTGATAACCACCTAATTTCAGATTTTATTAATGCCATCTGATCTATGAGTCAAGGATATATGGAGCATTTTTCTTGATCTCAGTACTTCATTGTTCATAATTTTCTCCATAATTTCTCAACTATTATGGTGAGGTATAAAGCAGCAGAACATTAGATAATGAGTCCATCAGTATATTCAGAAGTGTTGTAATAGTTTTTATGTTATTTCAGATTGCTATCCAGATGGGTACCTGCTGCTGAAATATATTTTTAGCTGTCAAAATTGAAGTCTATGCAGCACTCACTGCGGAAGAGAATAAATATTCCAAGAAAAATTTTGTGTCCCCTTTTCAGTTGTTTCAGGAGTTGCCCCAAAAAAATGTGTTTTTCAATTACTGTATAAAATTGCATTCCTCTCACCTCTTCAAAACACAAAAGGAAGCACAGAGTTATATGTAAAAGAACTTCACTTGAAAGCTCAGCTTACAGATAAGGCATCTGTACCTATAATTTTCTTTTTTTGACTGCCTGCCTTCCAACATTAAGACTAGGCAGACATGGTGGGCTACTTGTTCCAGGTGTCTAACAATGACAGACAGCTCACTGGCCAAATTCTGCTCTTTAATCTCCTTGAATTTATCACTAACTGTTGAATATGTACATTTAGATTGACTTTTATGGTTTTATTTCAAGAATTCCACTAACACAGGAAATGAAACTACAGTTTAAGCCAAGTTTTCATCTGACTTTGCACGACTGTCAGTCGTAGTTATAGGCCAGAAGGTATTTTGCCAAATTTGAACTGAATTTTTGGAAGATAAAAGGAAATTCAGGATTGTCCTTTTTTTTTCACTACAACTTTCTAGTCTAGACTACCATTATAAGATAGAGGGAAATTACTTATTGCTGAGCCTCCTCCACAAACCAAACTGCAATTCAGTATAGAGACATCAGATTCACATCTGCATGTATTTTCCACTCGTATTGTTTCCCCCTTCCTTTCCAGTTGCACTTAGCCTATAATATGCTGTGTTGTACCTTGCAGTTCACTGCCATGTGGAACTTACTCCTGGTTGAATTTTCTGCATTGCTTTGGAAACAGAGCCAGATGCTGCAGCATCCACTGTGAACAACTTGGCACTTAGAAGGCTCTGCTAAGAGAAACAGCTATTGTGGGTTTCTGTGGACCTCATTTTAAGTGTTTTGTTTTGTTTCTCTTCTAAATGGCACAGAAATATGCACAGAGTAAAAAAGTTTATGCTGATATATGCATTTATAACCTCCTGGGACTTCGTATGTCTCTCTTTGGAGACCTGTCCTGAGAGGCAGCTGCCCAGCTGGAATCTCCACTCTCCCGTCCAAATGCTATGTCAGTTCAATGCTATGCTAATTCCTGCTCTGAATGCTAGTTTAGGGAGGAAAGGACAAAGTTGATTTTTAAAATTTTGCTAGATTTATCTGACAGTGACACTTCTCTTGATTTAGGCCGCGCTGATGAATTCACAGACATAGCAGCATTTTGCAGAGCTGCACAGCTGAAAGCTGTGTCATCTGAGGAAGCTGTTGAAAAGCAAAAGCCATCCTTCTGAAGTGTCTTTGCTTTTTGCAATTCGAGATTTTCCCAACTGCTTTCTTTGCCTTCACTTGCCCAGATTTTCCTCCTCTGTGCTCACTTTTGCACACATGCAATCAAAAGCATAACATTCATCAACCTCACCAAATGAGAAGATGAGGCCCAGGGATCTCCTGTCCCTCTGGGTACAGTGCACCCTCACACAGTAATTTGGCATGTGCTGAGCCAAGCGCTGGCCTCAGTCCCTTTAATCCCAGTGTCTGGTGCTGGGAGAGAGCAAGGCAGATGCACCAGTGTGGCATTTCCCATTTAATTTGCAGCTCCAGGGTGGGGAATGCCAAATGGATTGCAGTGGGGGCAGGTTTCTAGCAGCAGTAATCAGCAAGTGACGGATTTTGTGGCTGGCATCTTCTCGGCTCCTCTGTATGTTCCACTTTTGTGCAGTTGCTGGAGAGCTGTGAAGCTGTCTATAGGTGAGAGAGTGTGAATTTACTGCTACACCATTACCATTTATTTTTTGGATACGTCTTTCTTTAATGTTCTATGCCACAAACACTTGGATCACCCTGTCTAGGAATGCTTTATGCTAAAAGCAGCCAATTCTTCCTCTACTTACAGTTATATTTTTTATAAAAGTACATTTATTATGCCATAAACGCCTCTAAGCTGATGAAAATGGTACCTCTTTCATTGCATGGTAAGGGCTCATTACTGCATATCTTGGAGATGATTTTACTCTGTTTTGCTTCTCTGTTTTGTGCCACCAGGTGAGAACACAGCTTCTCAAGGGGAAACGGGGATATTAACTCCACACCTTCGTGCCCCCCACCCCCTGAAAGCTGTGTGTGTGGGGCAGGGGGGCTGGCAGGAGTGCAGTTTCCTTTCCCTCAATGGACGCTGCTGTTTGGGTCCCACTCTCTGTTAGCTGCCAGGTTTTGACAGACCTGGAAGCGCTCACTTAGGAGACTTTTCCTTCACCGATTTTGTTTGAAGCCAGCCAGCAGGCTTAGAATTGAGGTGGAAGGAATATTAACAGTGAATAGGCAGATGGCACAACTGTACATGTTTCATTTCCTGTGGAAAACCAGACACCGTTTTCTGTCAGAAACTTGCATTTTGAAACATTTAATGGGAAGTCGTTTGAAGCCCACCTCTGTAAGTTGCAGGAACTTAAATATGACGTCCTAACCTTTGTGTATAGTTTAGTCCTGTGTGAATAATCACATACGGAACCCCCCCATATCTTAAGTGATTTTCTTCTATTCATAATTTCCTCTGTGCTGACATTTCCTGTGTGTGAAATGGGAATCCCAGTACCTCTTACCTCCTGTCAGCACTGTAGATGGAGCCTCATAAAAATCCTGTAAGAAGTGCTACTGAAAAGCTGACAAGGAAAGAGAATTTTGTTTTCAAACTAGAATTTACCTATGCTGTAGGAGGAAGGACCAGCAATAAAACAAAGATTCCCTGTCAGTAAAAGTGCCTGTGCTGCCAGTCTGTGTGTGAAAGAGGCTGCAGTCCTGGGGATAACTGGTGTGTAGTCCCACACCTCATGGCACTGCCAGAATGCATTTGTACATGTTATACAGGATGGTTTAACTGAGGTTGGACAAACAGGATTGTCTCTGGCATTTCCCAGTGCTTGGCTTTTGTACTTTACTAACACTCCTGGCGGCATGCATGGATGTGTAACAGTGAATTCCTCCCCCCCAGAAGTGCCCCCCTCGTCAGGAAATACAAGGACATGCTCCAGTAATGAAGGAAGTCAGCACAAACTATCTTGTTTTAATCCATCTGTGAAATACCCGACCATAAAGCAGTTCCAAATCAAAAATTTCACTGGAGCAGCCATGTACAAATCTCTGCAAAAGTACCAGGAACACCAGCTGTCTTCTGCTTTCTTAGATCAAACACACTAGAAGCAGAAGCTGTGATCAGTTCTTTTCCATTTGATGGTTGGAAGTGTTTATTCGACACTGCATTGGAAGGATAAAAATATCTGAGGAACTACATGTCACAGATACACAGCAGGTTTCAGGAATGAATAACTCAGTATCCCACCTGTTTTTGTTGTTTTGGTTTTTTTTGTCAACAGTTTGGTCAAATACCAAGACAAGTATTCCAAAATGTGAGGGATAGAATGTAAGAAAATAAAGATAGTGCAGAAGGTAGTCTCACACCTGAGGAGTTGCAGCTGTACTGATCACCAAAGATTAGGAACAGGCCTGCTCTTAATGGGCCACAGCTGTGTCCAATAAGAAGATGAGTGCTATAAAAGAGCGGGTTAGCTGGGTGAGGGGACAGTTGGGGTTTTGTTGGTGGTGCTGTGAAGAGAGCTGGAGGCAGTTGGCTGCTTTGTGAAGAAGGAGTCGGTGCTGTGAGGAGCTGCTCATGAGGCATCACCAAGAAGGTATGGAGCTTTTGCAATAAGGTGGCAACACCAAAATGCAGTGGAGAGATCTGTCTTTTGTAACATTCTAACTGACTTTGATAAATGCTGTGTCATCCTGAAAATGTACTTGACACGTCCTCTGTGCATCCGGAGGGCTACCAAATGTGTCTGCTCTTCTATGAGAGCTTAGATCTGCCTGGGGCCAGAAAGCCTCAGCAACTTTTTAAACCTGTGTTTTGGAGACCAGTTTGACATAAGAGGCAGGATAAATAAGGTCTGGCCCAGGAAAGAGTCCTTGTGTCCCTGTTCTCATTTGGCTGCCAACACGTAAGGGTACCTTGAGAAGGCAGGAGCTCTTTCTGCAGTGTTTTACAGCTGGGCTCATCGTGTCCAGGGAGGGCGTAGCTGTGGGAACAAATGAGATGGATTCTTGTTTCAGAAAGCTCCAAATGGAAAGGATCCATTTATTACCCCCAGGCAGGAGGGGTGGGATGGAGACAAACAGAGGGCAGAGGCAGAGTTGTGGGGTTTTACAGGGTATTGCAGGCATGGAGCTAGGATTTGGGTCAAGGGAGGAGTTATTAGCCACACAAAAAGGGTGATATCAAATGCCTGCCTCTCAGGAACAGGGGCACTCCACACCCACCTGGATGCATTGTAGAAGGGAACATGCACATCATTGTAAGTCTATGAAAACATGTAAAAAATTGTCTGGATCTTATCTAAAGCATCATAGTTAAAGCCTTTTCTTGCTGATTCAACAGTCACTTTTTCTGCAGTTCTAACTACCAGTGTGGATGTGTACTTTGTTTACAGCCTTCGTATGTTACATACTATGGTTCAAAATCTGACATGGGATTGCCCATACCTTCTGGAAACAAAAAAAATTAATGACTTCTGTGCTGTCTTGGGAACTCTGTTTGGGTTTGTTGGTAGTTTTGCTGTTGAAAGTCACTGTGCTCTCTTGTTTTCTAGTGAAGGCTTTCATCTCAAAAAGAAAGCCAGAAAGGATACTAGGAAAATCTAAAAATGAGACTGTGGAAAAGGCTGGAAATGTTTATTCATAGGAACTTTCTGAAATTTGTCACTGTTTATACACCTGAAAATATGCCTGCTGCCTTGCCCTTGAAACAACAGGCAGGCTTAGTTATTAACTAAAGGTTTTATTAATGGGGGAGAGAGGAGGGAATGTAGACACCCTAAGAGCTCTCTGTTCTCAGTACCAGGGTAGTGTGCCCTTTGTTTTTGAAATCATTATTGGAGTAAAAGGTGCAGCTCCTTGATAAGAAGCAGTATCTAGTTAAAGATGCACCATCACTTCTGCCTTTCCAGGGAATTGCTTCCAGTGAAGAGGCGATGTCTGTCAGCTTTCTCTGAAGAAAGGTCAGGCCATCCGCCACTTTGCTTATCGTTATGCCAGCCAAATGAATCATGAACAGGCTGCTGCTGCCTCTCAAGTTTCTGGAACATTTTGCAGCTTCCTCTGTCAATGAGGAGACAATAATGGGGTCCCCAAGCTGCTGATAGCTCTTCACATGGGGCTGTATGTTGCAATAGCTCATTTTTTCCTCTCTGGTGATTCTGTCCATATGTCTGCTGTGCTTCTTTCTTACATGCACTGAAGAAATATTTTGTGGAATGAAATTATCTTGCAGAATTTTAGGATGTGCTCATGACCAGGGTTTTTATTAAGCTGTATTTCTAAAGAACTCTAGCAGTATATTAGAAGATTTTGCTGTGTTTTGGAAAGGTTAATTTGCACCATGTTCCTATCAACTGGAATGGGTTTTATTTCAACATTGTATTTGGAAACTAAGGCACAGAGGTGTGAGAGCAAGAGGTGAATTGTTTAGGATCACAGAGAATATAGCTCTCCCTAACTTGGACATGGTCCTTGGCTGAAGTGTCTAAATAACTTTTTAGTGCTGATTTCTGCAAGTAAAGAGAGAGAAAGCTCTGACCCTCTGGCACTGCAGGAAGCAGAGCTGGTTGTCAGCATCACATCCAAGAAGGTTTCTTTTAGTGGGAGTGATCGTATTGGGTGTCTGCTTGCATTATTACCAACATTAGAGCTTTAAATATCAGTTCAAATTACATTGTGGGACATTTGGCTGTGCCTTTGTGTCTGAAAGGTCCCGTATATAAGAAGATCTAAAAAGAGAAGCAATGGCTTCCTCCTCCTAAGAGGCTTTCCTGTGCAATGCCAAGAACTGCATCTCTGCTTGGATGTGGGTTTTCACTGAGTGTAGAGCAGTGAGGATTTGCCTCTTCAATCAGCACTGTGGCAATTTGTGATAGAGCTCTCTTCAAAGCCAGTGAAGAGAGGTCTGTGTGTGCTCTAGGGGCCTGGAGCTCGTTGCATTGTCATTTTCCTAGGGACACCAGCACCTAGAGGAGTGCCAGCTAATGGGGTGACAGAGACATTTGTACCAGAGCTGTTGCTGCTTCTGTGCTGTCTAATGACTCATCTGTTTGAGATAAATTATGCACAGACTGTTAGTGTCCTTCATGATATGTGAAGTAGAAGAACACTCCCATGAACTCCCAAAGGGGGAAAACTATTTTGTATTTCAGTGATTCCCATAATAAAAATGAGCAGAACCTAAATAATGCAGAATCTTGTGACTGCTCTGTTTAAATTAGTTCCTTTTTCGTTTGCATTCATTAGTTCAACCACAGCACTCTGTGCCAGTCATTGACTGCATAAATGCAAGTGATGGTGAGTTTTCTTTATGTGCTTAATCCAGTTATTGAAACGTTCACTTTAGTTTTTCCTTTTTTCTTAAAGTACTAAAGGATTAGAAGCCCAACTCCATTTGAAGTTCACTGGATGATGGACATCAATTCCCTTAGGCTTCTTCAGAAGTCCCATTTTCTTTCTCTAGTGACAATTATCAAATATCTGTGTTTCAGCTAATAAATAAAGCTTGGCAGCAACCAACCTGTTTGTTCTGTGACATGAAGGAAATGGCATCTCTCCATGCAGCTGTGGGAAAATTGTGCAGGCAGAACTAAGAGTAAACAATTAGGCAAAAAACATGTATATCTTTTGGTGTTCCTTGTCCCACCTTTCTTACACACACAAAAGATGTTTGCATATGCAATGAGATCTTTCTGTTACAATTTAATAGAGTGTGCTGAAGTGTTAGTGTCTCTAATACAGTGGTGTGTACGTTGCTTGGCAAAATATTTGTGGGTTTAGCTTTCTGCCTAAGTGTAAGAAATAAATGTCATGGTCATCATTGATCCAAGGAGGATTTGGTGGTCACATCTAGGAAAAGCCAGAGAATATGACAGGATCATGAAAATATGAAAAGTCTTAAATGTTTTGACCTTTGTTTTAGACATTAGGCAGCAATGGTGTGTGGTTTCTTTCCCCTGTCTGCAAAAGTCCAGGCTTGAGTATAACGAGATGTTTATTGCAAGTCACATCAAAGAATAGGTCAGAGCACAGGAGCGATAATGATTTGTGAGAGAGCAGCTAATCTGCTTTCACAGAAAAAATGAGTGACATGGGAAGCACTGTAAAAGGAATATAAAAGGAATAGGGGATGTTTTGTATGGGTGTTTAATACACTCAGCTTTTTCTTTGTTGAGAAGGTCAAATGAGAAACACAGGTCCATCTCCTCACCTCAGCCTCTCTGAGGCTGAGATATAATTGACTTGCATCAGTTCAATGGTTTTCTCCTTGAAGGCAATTGAGCAAAAAATTTCCAGTTTATGTTGCCTTTGCCCCTTTCAGTCCTGCATTCAGAAGCTTCCCAGTAAAACGTCCATCATCTTTCTGGGTTTTGTACTTTCTCATTGTTTGTGTACTAGCAATGTGTAGCAATCCCAGAAACCATGAATCACAAGAGAGGAACATTTTTCTTCAATCACTGTACTTGAATCATATTGGTGATGTTAATAACTATCCATAAGATGAGGCTACCTTTCAAATGAGCTCAGTCTTTCCCAGCAAGCAGGATGTCTGTTTTTAACAAATGCAAGCAAGAGGCTGTGGAAGGGGACCTGAATCACACCAGTTTTCAGCTGTTATGTGGTTCAGAACCACAAACCATCCTTAACTTTCTGTAATGGAGCATAACACTAGTGAGGGATAGGTTGCCTGGTTAGCATATGCCACAGTAATTGCTGAATCCATAATTAGCTGTACAGTCTATGGGAAATGGATGACAAACTATCTGCATAATTTATGACTTGTCTCTGATAATTTGATTCTGTCATGCGTGAAGTTCAACTCACCTGTTGTTTGCTGGTCATTGAAATGTACACAGTGCTTGCACTGATGCATCTCTGAAAGGACAGAGCGATGAAGGGTAAGGATTATTGTATGCTGTGACAGAAATGAGATGGGCAAAATGTTCTTAAACTATTGTGCAGTGAGTGCCTCCCTGTTTTAAATCATGAGCAAAAGAGATACTGCTTGTATAAGCTATTGCCTTCATGATGTTATCAGTCTTGATTTGACCATAGAATTCTCATAGAATTTAGCACCATGAATGGATGTTGCATCCCGCTCTGAAATACTTCCCTGCTGCTGACATGCCGTTTATGCAACTTTGGTAAGCACAAAAAGGAAAACTGGTTGCTGTTTATGACTGCAAATGAAAAGAATGTGAGAGAGGAGGCAGAGCATTCTCAGGAATGCTTTTCTTCTCCTGTCATTTCAGCACTCCTCAGACTTTTGGACTAGCATCCAGTAAAGCCCCTCCACCCCACTCATCTCCTGGCATAACACCGTTCCCATCCTAATCTCAACATCAGTTTCCATACTGGGAGTGTTAGTTGCCTTTTTAGTTTATAGGGAAAATTTTAAATAATAATCAAAAAACCCACATTATTTTGCTGTGAAATAATGAGGTAAATCTTCTCACCCATTGTACGGACATTTTAAATGATATATTTTTATTATGGTAACACCACAGAGGCCCTTAGAATCTGCAGGTTTGGCTCCCTATGATTTGCAGTGTAGCTCCCTATGATTCTCCTGCAGCTTTTTGCTTCAGGTTTCCTCCCATGGCCTTCCAAAGGCAGTGAGGGTAATTACAGCCATCTCTTGGCACATGATGGAGCTGTAACCAATGCTCTCACAGCTTGGCCTGTTCCTTTATGGTGCAGAGCACACATCCCCACGTGGACACGGGTGAAGAAAGGCTCTGAAGGGAACAGATGTTGACCACCGTGGAAATGCAGCTTTACCTTCAAGCTGCAGTTTCTCTTCCACCACCTCAGCCCCCTTCCAGCTCTACCTCTGCCTTCAAAGGCAGTTTGAAAGGCAAATACTTTTATGTTACTCTTTGATCTAATTTCATCTCGGTAATTTCTCATGTTATAAACCACTCAGAGTGAATAAACCAGTAATTAGATATTATGGCTGAGTTAGGTGTAATTAGCCTCTTAAAGGAGGGCTAATTATGCTGCTAATGGGATTTCCCATTTTGGGGAGGTAAGAGGGATAATGTTAAAATATATCCATAAGTCTCTCTAGACTGCTAACTCTGTGCATTAAACTGATCTTCTGTGTTTTGCTCTCTAACTCTTCAGCTAAAAATGCTCCATTTTACTGGCAAGTCTCTCTGTTGTAGTGCCTCCTCTGTAAGGGGGTATCTCTGCTGAGGACAGCAATGGGTAGAAGGTAGGAGGCTGAACAGGAGGGCAGAGCCCACCCTTTGCCATGGGCACCAAGTGTGCACAGAAGATCAGACTGTCATGGTCTACATGGAGCAAGTCAGGAACTCTGGATGGTGACTCGACCCTCTTCCCCTGGCTCCCAGGCCGGCTTTGGGGACGTCACCAAGGGGTGCAAGTGGGAAGGCAGCCAGCTGGGGGCTGTACGGCAGTGTCACTTTATCAGGAGGTTTATTTTCATGTTGTAGTGTGTCACCAGCTCTTGTTTTTACTGTGGATGCCATGTCAAAGCAATATAAAGCACCCCAAGGCAAGAGAAGGAGATTTTGGACAGCTGCATATGCAGGAGAACTTCCTGCATTCATCCTCACCCTGACACACAGAACTGTGCACATCCCAGACATTTGATTCACTTTGCTGGTGGACCCTGGAGTGAGAGTCAGTGCAGCCACTTTCTCTTCTCTTGAGGCTTTTTCTGCATTCAGCTGCTTGGGATCTTTCAAAGAGCAGTGTCAATAGTGGAACGATAGAAGGGATGTTGTTCTGCTCTAACCTCACCATGAAAACAAATGCTTATTACTTCTGCATGAGGAAGAGGGATGTTGTTAGTCTATTTAAAATCAATTGCCAAAGGCAAGGAGGTGCTTTCAAGATCAGGCTTTCCAATTTTTTGTCTCCTTGCCTCTATGGTACCCTGTCCTCCAGCTTTGGCTTCTTTTGCTGTGATTCCATGAAGCTGGGAAAGAGAGAAACAGTTACTAACACTGGAATTACATAGTTAGACATGTTTGAGCCATCACAGGGCAACTGCAGCAGCCATTCAGGCTTTCCTTTCTAATTACCATAAGTAATTAATAGCTGCCCCGGAGCAAGACTCAGATTAAATAATTCCCACCAAAGTTGTCCTCCAAAGTATACTCATTTGACCAAATGTTCAAGGTAACTCCTTATAACTTGAAAGCAAGCTGGGAAAGTGTTATTAGCTGCAGTACAAATTCAGACGAGCTTAGTAGCTTTGCTGAACTTTGTTCTGGTGTTTTCCTCTGCTTTTTGGTGTTGTGCTGGAAAAGGACAACAATTAAAACTTTCCCACTAAGGTTGTATTGGTTTCTATTTCTTAGGTGTCCAATGTTCACCCTGTCTGTCAAACAAGACAGTTCCAAATCCTCCATAAAGATTACATCAATGCAAATGATGAGACTTTGGGGTGGTGGTGTCTGCCCTTATCCCCTAAAATCTATCTTGGGAGGATTTTCATAATCCCTCTGAAATCCTGGATTTCCAGAACTCTTCACAGACCTATCTAAAACCTCTCTTTGTTGAGAGCTGTGCAGGGAGGCAGTCACATTGCTCTGCTGCAATCTGGCTTGGTGCTGTTAATGCTTTCTCTACAATTCCCTGCAACATCATGCATTTTTTAAAAGCGTTTTTTAAAGACTGAGCAATCACATGAAGTAAATACATAGAAAATCATCTTTGAAGAGTCTGGAGTCTGATTTTCAGGTTATGCTTTTATTTAGTGATTTTTATTTTAGACATTTTGTTTATTTAAGAATATAGGAAAAAAATGCTGTATGCAGATATAAATTCTTTTAATAGCTCAGATGACAAAGTGGGAAAAATTAGCCTCTTGTACCCAAGAATTTTTCTGGAGAAAGGATATTAAGAACTTGAATAACTAGATGATCTTCTGAATTGTCCAACAAATCAGCTAGTCTATTACAGCTAATTCCAAACTCTGCCCTTTGTTTAAAGGAGAATTGAATAGCTTATATTCAACAGAATATCTGCAGTTCCTTTGGGAACTGGATGGCTTTATGTAAAAATCTAATTATTATGTTAATCATTATTCAAATAGGAAGGAGTAAACTACAGACCTCCAACTGCAAGGTGACAATAGGAAGATATCAATCATTACATTTGTTTGTGTAATACATGAATGTTCATGGTTTGAATGAAAACTAAGTCTCTGGGGAGGGCAAAAAAATTGCCTTGAAAATCAATGAAGTCATGGCAGTTGTAATTTAGAGTTTTGATACAGCTGAAAATTAGCCAGTTAATATTCTTGTCAGTGACAAATAAGAAATGTGACTTGTATAGGCAGTTTTCCACATGACTGTTGGTATATATGCATATATATATTTTCTTTTCCCCTAGTCACACAGAAATAGGCAACATTATTAACAATGAAAAAGACAGCTCAGAATCAGAAGATGATTAAAAAGACTACTTTTCTTGTGAGTGTCAGGGTGGTGATTGAAGAGAGAGAGCCTTTAGAGACTGCATTGTTATGACACTGCAGCAGCCAGGCAGGAACAAGTCCAAAAATACCAATGAATGGGCAGAGCCAAAGGACTCAAAGCTGTGTCTCTGCAAGGCATGGAGCAGCTCCTGAGCGCTTGGCATCTCTGTGATTTCTATCTTCAGCCTTCTCTGGTGGTGAAGATGAAACAGAAACAAGAAAGTTAGGAATGTGTAAAGGTATGTAGGAAACTGAAAGTGAAGGGGTCATTGTGATCTTGTATTGATGAAAGCATTTACCTGCAAACATTGGGCATAGAGAAAACAGCTCAAAGCTTAGAGCACCAGAACAAAGCTCAGGAGAAAGTCTCAGGTCACCAACAGGTTTCTTGTAACTTTGGAATATCAACTGGATTCCATGAGGATCAGTTCCATATTTCTGACACTGATGTGGGAAACCCCTTATTTGACATTCTTTTCTGGTGGAATAAACACGTTCAGTCCTGAAATGTGCAGAACCTATGTTGTCCCCATTCCATGGGGTAGTTCTGTCTAACATTCTGGAAGTTTGTCAGGTTCAGTGTCTAAATCACAGCTCTGTCTTTCAGATTCTGTAGTGGGTGACTGTGATGGACAGTTTTTGGTTTCCAGATAACAAGTAGCAGGGCGCTGAATGGGAGTTGTGAAATGGGTTGTCTTAAAGAGGAGCCTTGTTTCATGTCCTCTGCTTAGACGGGCAAGAGAAAACTTGTGGCATAGCAAGGAAAAATGGAGGGCTACCCAAAAATGCTTCTTGGGCTCCACTTGGGAGAAGAAACAGATTTTGTATGTCAGGAAGGACCAATCCCTTCTCCAGTCCTCCAAACCATTTTGCAAAGATTTCCCCCTTGTATGTCTATCAGTGTAGAAAAATAACTAACCCTTTATCATGCACAATACTTGTATTTTTTACGTTTAGGAAGGTGTAAACACCTTTAAAGTAACTTACCATAAATGTGTCTACAACACGTAAAATGACTGTTGAAGAGGAATATGCTATCCTTTTACCTTTCTCTTATGCCAGTCATCAGAAAATGTCACGTGTTGCAGCACAATGGATCAATTTCATTGTGTACCAGTGATAAATTTAATATACCTTGAACATGAAAATCCCATTATTGTGATTTTACATATAATATATAAATATATGGATTCTAGTAAAACCAAAAGAAACAGTAGCACTGATTGAACTCCTTTGGAAAGTACTTACCTAAAAAAGTAACTTGATCCTAGTAAATTCTTTCAACTTGATATTTTGCAGTGTTCATTTTTATAATGCAAGCTGTACTGCATTAAGCCATCAGATAAAAGACTGCTAATAGCCTGGCCACATTTTCATCTAACAAAGGCTACATTTAGCTGCCTCAATTATGAGTGGAAGCTTTAGACAGAAAAAGGACAACAGAGCAATTTATTTTTACAATAAAACTATTAATTCTTGCACCCTCCCCTCCTTACAATATTCTGATACTTAACAGTACATTATTGAGGCACTTTTAGTATAATTATGGTTGTTTTTGTTCCAGCTCTTCCTGATTTTTCAGATGTGGCCTTAGAATTAACTGTCCTTGGCCAGAGTGAGATGTTCCCTTTAACAGGGCTGCAATTGTCAACTTCAAAAAACTTCCTGAAACATCTTTTGCTATTTTTAGGATCCATTTGGATTTAGGGAAAGGAAAGAAAACATAACTTCATGATGCCCCTCTCTTTGGGTAATTTAACCAATGTAAGGCTTGTAACGTCATTGCTGGGGTTTTCATGGTCTGAAGCTCAACATATGGCCACTGCACTGTTTTTCCTCATAATCTTTAGGTGCATTATAACTTAGGTTCTGTATACTTCAGACTGCTGCAAAAGAAAATAACTCCTAATACAAATAATTCATTAGCAACAGGCTATGTTGATTCTGGAACCAAATATAGTAATTATCCTAAAGGTCCTTAAAATGCCTCTTAATGATTTGGAGGAGTGGGTCATTTACACAGCCAGTAACAATCTATGGAGCATTTAATCTTCCTGGTCTGCGCCTCAGTTAGGGTTGTGCTGGCTCTTATTTATTTGTGGTCTAAGACCAAGTGGGTGGATGCTGCACACAGCCAGCTCGTTTGCAGCCTCAGAACCACGGAGGAACAAATGGACCTTAGCACCTGAATTCCCTTTTAGTTTTTGCATGTCAGCTTCCACTCAGTGCGGGAATACAGTGATTTGTAATTCAGCTCACCATCCTTACTGGGCTGTTTTCTTCATCACTATGCATGTGGCTGGCTCTGGTGGGCCTTGACATGGTTATGAAATGGCAGTGTGAATGACATCTCTCTGGGTGTATGGAATTTATACTGTTATGCTCTTTTGCATACTAAGAGAAAACCACTCTTGTTTTGGACATAGGGTGATTTTTCAGTCATTAATGGTCCAGTCCATCTGTGAGCTTTATGAACAGGGCATCACCCCCAGTCTTAGCTCCAGCAGTTTCAGACACTTTGTACGTGTGGTTGATCTTTCCCCTAAAAAAGCAAGAGCAGTTCTGCTGGGTTTGTTTTATACTGCAAGCACAATCCCCAAAACTGGTTCTGGTCTCTGTTTACCGTAAGGTATTCAAACCTTAACAAAGAACAAAGAGAATGTACTGCAGTACAGGACATTTGTTCTCCGCTAATGAGTTTTTCACCTAATGAGTAATTTGGGTTTTACACCTCTGAATGTGGCTCTTGCAGACACAGGCATTAATTTTTCATCTTCTGAGGTTTGGCTCAAGGAATAGGACCAGTCAGAGACACAGACATCCTGCTAGAAATGAGGCTCACTACCCTTTTTCATAAAGGTGTGAGAACAATTCTTTCAACACTCCTGGAAAACAGTCATGGTTTTTCCTTCCTTAAGAAGAATTTTTTTCCTGCTGTTTCTGTTCTGGTCAAATTCCTTGCAGTGATTGTTAAAAGCAAGTTGTGCAGCCAAGGAATGGGATGGAGATGATTTGCTAGAATATGGAGCAGCGCATGGTGGGAATGCCCTGCTAGGAAACTAGAGACTGTGCCTGGGAAAAAAAAGAAAACCAATAAAATAATAAGCTTGTCTTGGTTGGATAGATGGCATGTCCAAATAATCCACTTGGAATCTGTGGGGATTCCTTTAGTTGAGGAGACTTACAAGAGAGTTGTCAGAGTTCTCTAGGTAGAAGTATAGGAGATGGATTGAAGCTGTGTGGATAGAAAGAGGCAGGAGGGATCTGGGCAAAAGCAGAGATTTAAAATTAAACGGAGGCAGGAGGAAGGAACTGGTCTTGTGGAAGTGTTGGAGGAACAAAGGGTTTCTGTGGAGCAGGTTTGCTCTGGGTTTGCAGGCTTTGCAACCCGCCACTGATGAGCTGCACTTGCACAAGGTGCCAGCCTCGCTCCTGTGGGTTGGTGCTGGACACGGTGCCCAGGCTGGCAGCAGGGGACAGTGGGGACTGTCTCTGCTTCCCTACCAGCCCCTGAGACTGCTCAGGCCTTGGAAAACATCACAAGGAACTCTTCTGCTGCTTCAATGCCCAAGGCCATGCCCTTGGCTCCTCTGGGGTGCAGATTAATGTTTAACGACCAATGACTTTGAAACTGAAGTGAGAAATTAATGGTCAGCTTTGGCCTGCTCTGTTTCAGGGCTTAGGAGTGTGTAATTCTTTATAAGAAGAAATCTTTGCCAGATATTTACATCTGGTGTTGCCCAGTGAATCACCCAATAATGAAAAATTCTGGAGCTATTATAATTTTAAAAAACAAGTCATGCATTAGACTTTTGCATCACTTGATGCAGCAAAGAAGGCATCATTTAAATATTACTGGCCTCATTAACTGGAACTAAATAATTGTTCAAAAGTAAATGCATCAACCTCATCCTGAGAGACATCTGGCCTGTATTTATTTCTGCTACTGGAATAATTATAAAGTGTACTGTCATTGCTAACTTTGGTCTTGCTGTCAGGAGAACTTCTCATGCTCACTGTCCATTTTCCTAAGGAACAGGAGAGGTTTGGGGCTGTGTTAGCAATGAGGGAGAGATTTCCTGAAAAAAATGGCATTTTCCTGGACAGCTTTTATAAATATACAGCCACTAGAAAACTCAGTTCTGCAGAGTACTAAAAGATAGTCTGGATCCATAAAGTAAGCACCCATACTCACTCGACTTAATCCTGCATATTAGGTAATAATTTTTCTTGATAAGGTAAGAACCTCGTTGATATAACAGGCCTTTTAAATCTATGTACTCATTGAAAGTAAGGATTCCAACAAGAATTAAAATTATTATTCTTTCCTTTTGCTGGTTGTCTGTTTTTAGGCCACTTTTGAGTCACTTAACTGTAATGTGACTGAATTATACACAGTTGAAATGCCATACATAAGAGCTTGTTATCTCTTACATCCTCTTACAATGATTAGATTCCATTTTAAATGAGGTTATGCGAGTGCAGTTGGTGACAGTTACTTCTTCAGATATGTCCATATTGTTGTAAGATCAATACTTCATTGATTCAAATGATAAGAGAGCTACTATTAGATTTCATTGAGTTGTTAATTAGCAAAATACCAGTAGTGCATACTGAATCACTAGGGTTTTATTGCTTAATTATAAGCCTAACTAAGCATACCCTCTGTTTTAATTAGTGGAAAATGAGTTAAAAATATACAGGAAATGGCCTACTTCTGTATGCAGTCACAGTTTAATTTTCTTTAATTTCCAGATATTATATCAACATTATAAAATACTCAACACATGTATTTCATAGATCTGCTACCATTAGTGTCAAATTCTTCGATGCAGCTTAACTAATCTAGAAGTAAGTTTGAAAATTAGTGCTAATACACTGTTTATGAAGGCTGACAGCACTTTAATCATAAATAAGACATATCAATTTCAAGTGCTCAAATACAATTAAATGCCAATATGAGACATAGTCAACAGGACTAGAGGTACAGAACCCCCTCTTAGTAAAAGCACGATTCTTCAACTATAGAAATATGGGCAACATCCACCAAGGATGCAGGAGCCTCCCGCTACCAAGGGCTGTGCTTGGTTTTAAATTCTACTTGTGAGTTTAAAAATAGATTTGTTTTTTTATTAATAGGTTTGGTCGTGATTAGCTGGTAACTTTGAGCAGCCTCTAACTCCTGTCAGCCTCAGCACATGGTGTGAAGGAAGATGAAACCTGAGTTCTGCCCACTCTGGTGGTTGTGGCTTGGGATTTTTTCTAGTTTTATTTTGTTTAGTTTGTGAACAGTAGGATTTTCAGCTGACTATTGTTCTGATATTCAAGTTCTCTTCCTGGTTGTACTTCATTTACTAACCTGTTAAATCAGAGTACCCAGGGGATATTTAGGTAGTTCATGCAATAGTCTGGGTAACTCTGGCAGCTGTCTAGAAGTTATATAGGAGTTGTGAAGTGTAATCAATCAATGAGGAAAAAATATGGGAAAAGAAGGAGTTCATTTGAGGCTGCTCAAACTGAAGATAGCACCTCTGGCTGGAAACTGCTGGAGCTGCAGATCACTGAGGGCTGTATCACAGGATATGTGCCTTGTTCTCATAGAATTCCTCATTTGCTGCCGGAGACAAAATCCCAGGCTCTGATCTGAAAAGGTGGCCTGTGCTCTGACCTGGTCCAGGTGTCACAGAGTAATCAATGCACGTCAGTTCTGCTGCGGGATGTGGGCTAATGTGTGGCCTCTTGTTCCAGTCTTAATTCCATAAATTAGTTTCTCTATTGCAATGGTGAAATCTCTAAGTGTCAGGCCAGAGGGAGAGTGAGTGACGTGCCAGAAATGTGTTCAGTGGGAACTGACACGGTCAGCCGAGTGAGGAATGTAAAACCAGTGCTGTGCAGACAACCCTGCCTGAATGGCACATAATTCCTGTAGAAGGGGAAAAGGTCTTATGGTGTTCTGGTTAGCCCTCCAATGATCAATAAAATCAGCTCTTTGGAGGCGATCCCACTGGGCATCTTCTACTGCATATTGTCAGGACAGGCCTCCAAAATGGCACACTTATTAAGGCCCTAATATTTTCTCACATTCTCCACCTCTGTGCGTATTCAGGTCTTTTTTACACTTATTCTATATTGGGCAAATGCATAAGCTGATGCTGGACCAGCAGTGGGAAATTGTGAAGCTGTCTCACCATGAAGATTGCTAGACAGAGTTTTTATCATCTGGAGAAGCAGAGCAATGAGCTAAAAGCTAAGATCAAAGAGCAAGTGACCCCTGCCACAGGCTGGACAATGGCCTGAGCAACCCATTGCTTAACCCTGCTTTGAGGGTTTGCAGGGAACATCTCCAGGGGTCCCTTCTGACCACCATTCTGTGACTGTAAAATGATGTCTATCAATGTGTGAGTCAAAATGAGTTTTCTAGGTATGGCAGAACATCTGCCAGGAGCACAGAAATCATTTAGGCTCCTCCGGAGAAATCAGTTGCTCATAACAAACATCTTGAGATATATGGGAGATGCCTGTGGGGAGAAAGGTAACTCTGTTATTGTCTGCTGGCAATAACACATTCCTGCCAGTAGTTTTATTGCCATCAGTCATATTTCCCTCAAGTGTGCTCGAGGGGCAAACAAGTCTTGAATATCCAGGAGATGACTAATGTACTTGGGTAGCAGCAAACTTCCTCAGCAGTGTCAACTTCAGATGCTTATGTGACTCTTGGATGCTGTGAGTGTGCCTCTGCACTGCCACCCTCACAAAAGGCATTCCAGGGAAGTGGGACAATCTCTTTCTGCATAAATCTTGTTTCCATTAGCTAGATTTCAAGTTTTGCAACAATGCTGAGTTGAACTGATCTGAGACACGGTGGAAACCTATATGCCACAGGAATTTCCTAAATGATCAGTGCCTGATATGTTTTTATACAAATTTCGTATTGCCAAGGTAAAAAAGCTCTTTAGAATGTCTCATAATGATGAAATCTATATATAATGAGGAAGCTTCAAATCTCTTCCAGTATGTTCCTTTCACGGAATGCCCGATGTACCATTTCACAAATTCTCAGTGGTATTTACACTGCTACTCCTGCACAGCCCCACCCTCAAACTCCATGGTTAAATTCATAAGCTTTGATCCAAATTCCATTATCCCCTTCTCACCATTTGCCCTGGTAAACTTGAAGATCTGGTCTGCTCTATTACCTTTGAATGGTGGGAAAGAGTGTGCCCTGCCTGTACCAGGATTTCTGACATCAGTATCTCCACTAAAACACTTCCAGTGAAAACATTAGTATTTGCCACTATTTTTCACACAAGTCCTTGGGAGAATTTATCATTCAGGTTTTTTCTTGACAGGTTTGTGAGCCTTTGTTATTGGTTGAATTCAGTTGTGAAAACTCAGTGTTGATTTTGCTGGCTGACAGCACACAGTGATTGTACTTGATTTGGCATTAAGTTGCATGGATAAATACATATTTGTAAGAGCTGCTGAGCAACCTTATCTGAAAATCACCATTAACACTTCATGGAATAAACCAAAGATACTCCTGGATCTATTTGGTGGTACAAATGACAGCCTTATTTGATGCCACT
The DNA here is from genome assembly GCA_024865655.1 of Emberiza elegans. Taxonomy (NCBI): domain Eukaryota; kingdom Metazoa; phylum Chordata; class Aves; order Passeriformes; family Fringillidae; genus Emberiza; species Emberiza elegans. The sequence goes on from JALJVW010000184.1 coordinate 58,011,377, forward strand.
ATGTATAGATACAGGAAGATTACAATTCCACCCATCATTCTCAAAGAATAATTTGTCATTCTCATCTCCCACTGCACTTTCTATTCTTTGATTTTGTTATTATCAGAAAGATGAATCTCTCTGCCTTACTGGTGTAGCTTCTCCCCTCTAAGTTCTCTGCACATATATCCACTTAGATGAGAGGAAGAAAATGCAGATAATGTAATCTTTAAAAATGGAAGAACAAATCTGCAGGCTCTTCTCACGCAGGAAGTTCTGTGTGCTCAGAGAGGCTGTGCACTACCTTAGCATCAAATATTTCCATGTGAAATGGAAATCCTCCCTAACAGCTAGCAGCAGGGTTGATGCTGAGCTCTAAAAGAAGAGAACATTATGCAGCCTGTTTGGCTGTAGAGGAGGGTAGTTTACATTGGCTGAAGCCTTCAGGAGTGAGAGGTGCTCTCAAGGTGGTGCTTTAAATGAGCTTGCAATATTAAAGTTGGTGTTGTCCAGGTTCAGCTGCTGCCTGGCTGGTCAGGGTAGAGTTTTGTTCTTGACTTGCACACAGCTGTAACCCACTGGTGTTAGCAGAATACTGGAGAAAGCAACAGCTGTCCTCTTTAGTAAGCACTAGAAAAACACTCATTTTCATTACCTGAATTAAAAACCCCCGAACCTAAATAGGATTAAATGCATTTGATTTGCACGGTTTAATGATTTTATTTGTAGCTGTTTGTTTACTGTTCTTCTCTTGATAGAGTTAAGAAAAAAAAGTTTATCTATCACAATGGGTAGATCTTCCATTTCCACTAAAGTCTTTTAGGAGACAAATAATTTCCTTTTTCCATTTCACAGGAAAGCAAAGATAATCTTCTGTACCTGTAATTGCACTGATAAACTGTATATATATGTGGCCCCAGATAAAAGCATCATATCTGTTTTAGTGACTTCAGGACTATTAAGATTACCCCATTTATTTATAACCATATGAATGTGACTGTATCCCGTTTAGATTTTGTATTCTACAGCACATCAATAATCTCAGAAATATGCCTTTCTGTGCTCTGTGAGACAAGGTTGATAAGGTAAGCCGCTAGAATGGATTTAAGCATTTGAGGAATTTTCAAGGATATCTGTTAGGGAGGAAGAGAGTTTTTGGGTTTCTCTGTCTAGTTATGTGTGTCATAGATGCACATATGTCACAGATCACCAATATTTGTAACTGGCATTATCATGTTGCGTTTGAAGAGTTCCTATGAACACTGTTATGAAAATGAATGAGGCCAAACTTTCTCTGGAGAAAGGGGTTCTAGTTTATTAAAATAGCTACAAGGAACGGAGTACCCAGGACAAGCCCAAGCACCCATGCAGCGACCCAAAACCAGAACAGTGCGCTAACCCCAAGCTCACTGGGCCCTCCTCACAGAACACGTATCCAAAAAGAAGAACCCTGACCCACCCGAACTGCCCCCATTTATAGCCCCCTTCGGGACCAGGATTGGTCCATTTTGGATCCGCATGGTGATTGGTCCATTTCCAGGCTTCCCATTGGTCTTTAATGCGGTTCATTCTGTACCAATCGTTTCTGCAGGGCTTCGAATGATTGGTCAGATCTTCCATCCAATCCCTCTCCGACCTCGCCTTGCCCCGCCAGGCCGCCCTTCCACCAAACCCCGGACCCTTCTAGAACATTCTAATAACCCCCCTTTTGACATAATACAGTTAGTATAACATAATTAATACAATATAATTGAACTGTACCCTAATTTAGCATGACTTTTACCTGTAACGCTCTGGATGTGCAGAGCTCCGGCTCCCTGGGGCTGCTCCTGCTGCTGCCCGGGGAGCAGGGCTGGGCTGGGGGCCAGGGCTGTGCTGCCCACAGCTGATCCCTCTGCGGGGATTCCCGGCTGCCAGGAGCAGCTTCGCCCCTCAGGCGCTGGCAGAGGCGCCTGCACTTTGCCCACCACTACCTCGACTGCTCCTGGAAACTTAGAGTTAATTGGAAGGAGTTTCCAGACATGTCCCTTCTTCCAGGCATAGTGAGAAATACCTCAAAGCCAGGGTTACCAGCTTGGCTGGGCACAGGTGGAAGAAGGAACTGAACTGAATTATTTGTTCTGTTCTGCGTGAAACATTATTCCTAGCTGTCTTTTCTTTTCTGTTGCCTTTGCCTGTTAATTAAGTGTTGATGGAGACTTCCCAGTGTTTTCTCCTGGAGTCCTTTTCATAGTCATACCTTAGACAATTTTCCTGAAATTTTGCCTAAAGATTTTTGTCATTTTCTTGGTGTTGTTACATTACCCTTGGCTGCAGGGTGACTGATCCCCTCCAGTGATCTCCAAGTGATTATGGAACTCACAGAGGTGTTGGGTTATCTTGGTGTGATGCTCTAGTGGGGAGGGGGTGAGGATGTGCAGAGTTCTACTCTCCACATCCAGTGCAGTTGGCCAATCCATCATTAAACCCTTTTTGTCCATTTATATGGGAACATAAAAGGTGTGTACGTTCCAGGACAGCTGCCTGCACGTAAATGAATTTCATCCCCAGCAAATTTCCAGAGGCTGGAATTGAGCCCAAGAGTTCTTGTATTCAATCTTAGACTGCACTACCTTCTAGTGGCATTTCACAATATTTACTCCCTTTTAACTTTTTAGCACTTGCTGAAAATTTGCATATGCTTTACAAAATGTCTGGAAAATCAAGGTCTGTGGTGCTGCTGAGGAGTGTGCAGTGAGCCTGCACCATAATCTGCTCCTCTCCCTTCTCCTAGGACTAGTTTTTCTGCAGCCAAGTAATCAGCCAGTTCAGGAAACTGCTCTGGGCCCAAAGCAAAGAATTATTAATACTGAGCTTAATCAGCTTCCTGATTGAGATGGCTGCAGAGCCCAGCAAGCTGAGCTGGTGCCAGCAGAAGAGGGAGAGAATGCACGCTTGTAGGTTGGGAAGGAGAAGGAAGAAAGGCATTAAATCAATTTGACCATGGAACTGTACTTCAGGTCTAACAAACCACATAATGCATTGCTATTCAAAGCTGTGGTATAAATACCTTTAATGTGTGTTTAAAGCAGAGGTGTATTCGCAAATAAGAGACAGAGGATGTCTATCAGGGGGACAGAGTCCCTGCAGGATGTTGTGGTTTTCAGCAGTCCCGCTCCTGGAGACGTGTCCATGCTCTGTTTCTCTGTCAGCCCAGGTGGGGCTGGCTCCCTGCCATGCCCACGGTAGGGAAGCTGCAGCCCTGGCTCTGCTGAGTGCATCTGCAGGTTATTTTCCATTCTCTGCCTCTTCAGCGTTCCCTGGGGGCCCTTCTACACTTCACTTCCAAGATTTTCCCAGATGGCTGCTCTGCAACCCAGATGTTGTTTATTTATTCATTTGTCACTTTAAAAGCAGCAATACTGAAAGGGAATAGAATGAGACAAGTGTCTTCTCCATCCAAGGAAAAAGGAAGGGACCTGTCAGTTTCCAGCATGTGCCTCTTTGAGGCTGAGAAGGCTGTCACAAACTGTTGCTCCTCTCCTAAAAGCGTCTTCCCATCCTTTTACAACCAGAAGGCTTCTGTTTAGTGAGAGGCTGGTCTTCAGAAACCTAAAGAGGTGTCAGCACTGTATGGCTCAGCAGGAGATACTTACATGTTGCATCTGGGAAACTTCCCTTTGCTAGTGGCTAGGTTAACAGCAGCTCTGTGGCAGAAATCCAAGGTCTCTGGAGATCCTCTGTGAGGTATCGCTCTGCTCCAGTGGCTCTTCCGTGGGGTTAAAATACATGTATTGTGTAGGCATGCCAAAGCCACTACTAAATTTATTTTTTATTTATGTCACGCTAAATTTATATATGAAACTGTTGAGTGTTGTAATTTCATTTTTGGGGACCTCTTTCAAAAGCATAGTTATCAATCCCATACTGACAGTCCTGTCAGAACACAGAATCTCTTACTAATACTGCACAGAAACCAGTATTTATGAGATCAGCCTTTTGCAAGGGTTCAGATAATAGTGAGTGGGAAAAGCTTGGGTGCAGAAGTTCAAGCACCACCAGCCTTCCCACTGGGGCATTCCAGGCCACTCAGCTCTCCAGGGCCTTAAAGACCTTTTCAGCCACTCTGAATAATGAGGCCCTCAGAATTGCACAGTTCTTTCAGAGTGCTGCTGGAGAGATGGAGGAGGACTTGGGCTGCAAGCATTCTCTTTAATGGTATTACTATAAAAACTGTTTCTCTTGTCCGTTCATCTGTCAGAAAGCATTTTTACATGGGTACATTTGTCACCCAAGATCAAATATAATAGACAACCTGATGCTTCACATAACACCCAGCTGTCTCTGAATTGTACAAAGGCGTTCAAACAGAGTCTGTGGCCGTTTTTGCCTTGGTGCTGTGGCTCGTTTCCTAGACTGGAAATGGATGTGTTACTACCTGAATGGGCCATCTCTCTGACATGTGTTCAGCCTCCCACCTCACCGGCTGCTGTGGCACCTCTAACAGCCACACTTCTGGCTTTGCTCACATGTGCCAGGCCTGATGTGTTTGCATCCTCCCTCCCACCCATCTTAGAAGCAGTTGGAGTAAATTTCTATCAGGTTGGTTTTTTTTGCTGAAAAATTATTCATATTCATTTGTTGAAGCGTCTTCTAGGAAAGCTCACAGGCAATTTCAGGCTTTGACGGGATGGAGCTCATTAACTTCCACCCAAGCTAAATGTCAGCTTACATACTAATGTCAGTTTTCTTTTCCTCTCTGTGCCCGTCTCATCTTTTAGAAAACCAAATGCTCAGGGTAATTTTTAATCCACGAAATCACAACAGCTCAGAATTCAGCCCCAGATGTATTTCTCCAGTAGGAGCTATTATATAAGGCACTGCAAATTGTGGGCTTGTTCTCTCACGGCATCAGAGAAACAAGGGGCTCCTTAAGGAATTATAGTAGAAGTAAAAAAATCAAATGTAGTAAAAAATAATTAAATGTGAGAAAATTCTGGAGAGCATTGGATTATTTTAACTTTAGATTATCAGAACAAATCCATTTATTTGGTAATTACAAGAATAATATCTATGGTGAAGGAGGCAATGAATAACAGTAAAAAAATAAAGGGGACTGTATTACTTCTTTTGCATGCACATGGAGGCAAATCTGGAAGACAAAAACTTGGATTTTTTTTTGCATCTGTATAATAAATACACTCAACTTTCTCCCAAGTGACATATTTAACAGAAGTTGGTTCATGTTAAGTTAAATGTCCCATTCCTTTGGGCAGAGATTTTTTGGTTTTACAAAGACACATGTAATGAGCTAAGTAACAACCAAAAGGGGAACATAAGAAAGGATTTTAAAAATATTCTCCATTACTTTGTTTTTTAATGGTTCTTCCATCTTTCTTTGTGATGATTGTTCTTAAGGTGGAATTTTATTCTAGGAGGACTTTGTTACTTTTATGTGCATTTGGAGATAAATTTTCTCAAGTCTGTGGTTTCTGTTCCTTTTGAAAAGAATAATTTTGCTGCACTATCCTGGTTCTTGGAAAAGTCAAAGCAACATGTTGCCAGGACTAGGAATAATATGTATGCAGAGCATCTGAACCAGGGGAGATTTAGCATTCATATGAGCAGGAAACAAGAAATATACCACTTCTTTTGCTTCCAGCAGCAAACCAATAAGGCTTGGAAAGTGATTTATAAAAATATGAAGAGATTTTTTAGTTTACACAATGAAGCAAGGAGCACTGTTTAGATGAAGTCTGCACCAGGAAGTGGCAATTTTTCCTTTTAATAAAAATTTCTAAAATGGAAAATATTTGTGTAAGTAGAACACTGCAGTCACTTTGCATGGATATATTTCTGCTCCCATGTAAATTACCAGGGATTTACTCTGACTATGAAATTGTTGGTCTTTGAAGCCTTCCTCTCAAACATGGAAGATGGGATTTGTTGCCTTTTGTTGGTGCTCTCCTTTAAGAGAACACAAGAGTTTGTGTTTGCAGATTACTGGGTGCTCCTGAAGAGGACAATTCATAAGCTCAGCCAAGCAATATTTGCAAGGCTGCCATTCCTGGGCACTACTTCACACATTCTCTGTGAATATTCTCTGAACACGCCAAGAGTTAAGAGGAAGCTTTCCTGGCCATGAGCAGATTCTTACAGGTGAGGTGAGAGGGGAGTAGCATGACTAAACTTTCCCATTTCTGCTGTTAATAACTTCTAGTCTTGGTCCAGTACCCTGTGATCCAATCTCTAGGTTATGGTGTGTGTATGATGTATATTTTTGTCAACTCAGAAGTGTGAAAATACTTGCGAAGGGGCTGAAGAACTTCATGGTGACTGGAAAGTAATGTTTTGTAGTGATGAGCACTCTGAGGTTTGTAGCCCTAAGCCTGGTAGAAGCTACGGGTGAAACAGCTGCATATGTGGATCAGGACATTCCTTGGAGTTGCTGACAGCCCCAGCAGGAAATAACCCTGTATTCAGGTTTATGAATTGTGGTGGCATGACAAGGCTCACCTGAATTGCTGCCAGCACCATTCAGGATTTCAAAACTTCTAAGTGTGCAGGCTGACTTTCTGAATAGCCAGTCTGGAAGCACTTGGCAAACTCTTCATGTTGGGTTTGCTGTAGGTGCATTTAAAAACCTCTGTTGTACTCTGTGTCTGCGTGAGCATTACAATGTTAACATACAAATATATTTTGCTGACAATGTTCTGGAAATAAAAATCACACATAGGAGAGGCACAAAATGAGTGTTGGGTAAAATATGTTGAGAGAAATGAACTCCACAAAAATAAGAAGGTAGTGAAGAAATATTCAAACACATTTTATTTTTCAGAAATACTTGCTGGTGCTAGTGCCGTCAGGTTATGGTAGGTGATAGACTGAGATGCTTTCTGTCAGGAATGAGAGCGATCATGTTCCCAGAAGACAATTCCAGGCTGATCTCTGGAACACGTGGGGTTTGGCCAGCCTCCAAACCTATCTCTTTTTAAGAATGCTTATTGCATACAATGTCAGAAAAAAGTTTAGCAAATCTCATTTTCCCTTTTAATTTGTTCCACAAAGGATATGGTAACTGAGGACACAGGGGAGAAGTCCACAGCCCTGTACAAATCTGAGTGCCTTATACATACATTATTTATATTGCAGACTGAGGTGGAATTTTGGCCTCTTGGGCACTGAATTTTTACAGTAGAGTGTAGAGAAATTATTCAAACCAGCTGGCCATGAGCAGATTCTTACAGGTGAGGTGAGAGGGGAGTAGCATGACTAAACTTTCCCATTTCTGCTGTTAATAACTTCTAGTCTTGGTCCAGTACCCTGTGATCCAATCTCTAGGTTATGGTGTGTGTATGATGTATATTTTGTCAACTCAGAAGTGTGAAAATATTTTGCTAAGGGGCTGAAGAACTTCATGGTGACTGGAAAGTAATGTTTTGTAGTGATGAGCACTCTGAGGTTTGTAGCCCTAAGCCTGGTAGAAGCTACGGGTGAAACAGCTGCATATGTGGATCAGGACATTCCTTGGAGTTGCTGACAGCCCCAGCAGGAAATAACCCTGTATTCAGGTTTATGAATTGTGGTGGCATGACAAGGCTCACCTGAATTGCTGCCAGCACCATTCAGGATTTCAAAACTTCTAAGTGTGCAGGCTGACTTTCTGAATAGCCAGTCTGGAAGCACTTGGCAAACTCTTCATGTTGGGTTTGCTGTAGGTGCATTTAAAAACCTCTGTTGTACTCTGTGTCTGCGTGAGCATTACAATGTTAACATACAAATATATTTTGCTGACAATGTTCTGGAAATAAAAATCACACATAGGAGAGGCACAAAATGAGCGTTGGGTAAAATATGTTGAGAGAAATGAACTCCACAAAAATAAGAAGGTAGTGAAGAAATATTCAAACACATTTTATTTTTCAGAAATGCTTGCTGGTGCTACAGCAGTCAGGTTATGTTAGGTGATAGACTGAGATGCTTTCTGTCAGGAATGAGAGCGATCATGTTCCCAGAAGACAATTCCAGGCTGATCTCTGGAACACGTGGGGTTTGGCCAGCCTCCAAACCTATCTCTTTTTAAGAATGCTTATTGCATACAATGTCAGAAAAAAGTTTAGCAAATCTCATTTTCCCTTTTAATTTGTTCCACAAAGGATATGGTAACTGAGGACACTGGGGAGAAGTCCACAGCCCTGTACAAATCTGAGTGCCTTATACATACATTATTTATATTGCAGACTGAGGTGGAATTTTGGCCTCTTGGGCACTGAATTTTTACAGTAGAGTGTAGAGAAATTATTCAAACCAGGTGTTTCTGTAATTGCAGCACACTGGGGACAGCATTGAGAACAGAACAGATCCCAGATTCACCCTTTCAGCTGAACGATGCTGTGGTTTACTGTTAGTACATAAGGCAATAAAATAAATTGCAATGGAAAATAAGGCAGACTGGCTGCTTCAAACTGCTGAGTTTTGATTGCACTTTGTTTCTTTATCTTTTGTTTGTTTATATTCAGGCTTTTATACCAGGATAATGGCATGAGAACATGAATATTCTCATTTAAACTGAGAGAAAACTGTTGTCTCCTTATCACAAAAGTTTCACACCTTCTTGGTGTTCCTGGTGGGCAGCTCCTCAGAGCACTGACTCTTTCTTACTCACAAAGCAGACAACTGACTCAGTTCCCTTCTTAACACCATCCCACTCTTTTATAGCACTCTTCTTCTCACTGGGTACAGCTGTGTCCTGTTGAAGTCAGGTCCCTTCCTAATCTTTGATATTTGGCCCAGCTGCAACTCCTTAGGGCTGAGATTACTTTCCACACTATCTTTATTTTCTTATATTCTATCCCCCTACAAAAACTACTTGTAATGGGTGGAATCCAGCAAAACTGCAACGTGCCCTCTGCTCTGATCCCTGCCCTAACGTGTGGTAATGCACTGATACCCCAGAGCGGGGTTATTGGCCTCCCTACTCTGCACAGGGAGAACAGGTGGGAAGAAGAAAGGAAAAATTGAGGAACCAAATGTTCCTTCATGAAATTGGAAACATCAAGTAACCCTCCCATTTAAATGGATTTTAATGCATTGCCCCAGAGTACTTGAGCATAGGCAGGGCTGCTCGGTGCAAGTCTGATTTCCCCTGGAAACACAAAGCAGGCATTCTCTATGATACCAATGTAGAATTGAGTGTGGGTGTGCTATTTTTTTTTTAAAGAAAAGATCTGTATATGACCCCACTATTGCTATGCCAATGACATCTTGGTCTTTTAAATAATGTATTTATGAGTCCTTTTAGTGACAGTATTATCTCTTGGTGGAGTTTTTAATTTGATGCCACACCTGTGTCTTCCTGAGAGAATAGAAAGTCTTTGACTTTTGCCATCTGTTTCAGACAGTCAGCCTGTGCTTATAATTTCTAAATAATATTTGAAAGGGCAGAAAAACAGAAAGCAAGAAACCCATGCAAATAAGTCTCTGGAATATGAATATCATGGGTCTGTTTGCTGCACAGTGTCACGGGAAAATGCCTTTGCGAGGAATTCAAATGAAGTGTGGGATAGGAACTGTGTCTTACCGCCTTGGCTTGCCAGAGCCCCGGTGGTGCTTGTCGGAGAGGCTGGTGCAGTTCTGCAGTTCATGGCAGCCAGGAGTGGATCTGAGGGCTCTGCGGTGCCCTCCCTCCACGGGATGGCTGTGGGGGAGTGCATTCACCCATGCATTCTCTGTGGAAACTCCTGCTCTACAGGAAAATCCGCCGGGGGCTGTGCTGAGAGTCCCAGGAACTGACCAGGAGCAGCACTTGCCTCTGGGGGCCTGGCCCGTGGCTGCTGTCCTGCCCTGCAGAATAGATGGGAGCTGCTGCCTTGGTGGGGTCAGCACAATTCCCCGTGCGAAAAGGCTTTTTCTGACATCACAGTTCTGTGCCTGAGCCCCAGATTCCCTCCTTGCTGAGACACAGCCTGCATTTCTGGTGGTTGCAGCGTTAATATGCAAACCATGCAGGTTGTGATAAATAGTTGCCACAGCTCTTTACTGGGAGGAATATTTAATGTCAGAGGAAGGTTCTAACTGTGAGCATTCTTTTAAAAATACTGCCCATAATTCTGCTGCAACCCTCTCTGTTTGTGTATGTAAAACAGAGAGTCCTATCGTTTGTTAGCTACAAATACCATGTTATGTGTGTTCTTCTTATTCCCCTGAAAATCAAACTGTTATATATTCCAGAGAGACACATTTTGGAAGAAACAATAATATTTAAATTGTACATCCACTTTAAAAAGTGTTGCCTTGTGAGTGAATTGTAATTTTTTCGGTTTTAATTGGGTAACTTTTGTAGCAGAAAGTTGTAAAGCACCAGGATTCTAAAATAACCATAGAATGTATAAAAATGTCTGGAAGCATGTTGTCAATGAATCAAATGCTGTAACCAAATCTTTTTAGAGCCTTGTGCAGTGTCTAATTTTTAATTGGTTATGTGCTTGTCCAAGGCAAGTGATGCGAACTGTTATGCTCATGCAAAGACTTGAATTTTTTCAAACATACATTTGTTTTAGAAGCGCGGTGTCATGGAAAAGCAATGTACCACATAGGTGGCCTTCCCATTTTTAAATGAATTTCTAATTAATAGAGAAACTTCTCTTGAGGTGATTTTTTGTTCCCCATCTGCACACTTACCCAGGTGTCCATATAGTTTTTATTGTTTACTGAAATCTCGGCCTGTCAACAGCTGACCTGGTATGTCCAATGTATACCCCTGCGTGGAAATAATAATTAGAAAAGCTGTCTCCACCCCAGAGGGCATCAAAATCCAGAGTTTTTCCTGTAAGCAGTGACTTGGAAAATCAAGAGGAAATTGAAGCCAGAATTTTGGCAGACAGAGTCTAGACAGGTCTCATGTATCAATAGGAAGATGAGATAAATATTAGAGAAATATTATTCATCTTAAAGCAAGATCCAGTTGCAGCTGTTGGAAGAAGTGATTTTATTCGGATGCTTGTGGAAGAGTTGTGTAGTGAAGATATGATTCATTCCACTAGGAGCCCAAGTGCCAGGTATTTTATTACCTTCCACAGGGAGTTACTTCCAGAGGTAGTAAATTCTCATTTAAGCTTCTTTTGTTGGCTATCATCCCTTTGATTTCTTTCTTTAATTAAATCATACACATTTTCTGGCTGATTTTCCTTTGTTCTATTTAACCACTCTCAATCTTTTAATGTTGATGAGAAGAGAACAAATAAATATCTGAAAAATACACCTTGGCTGCAAAGCCAGCTGCAGTAAATCCTGTGACAGAAATACCAAGTTGTTCTCTGAAGGATATTTATTGCATTTAGCCACCCCAGAAGACAGCTCTGAAAACTCTAATCTCCTAAGAATCCCAGATTAGATACAGGAATATGATAGGAGAGAGAGAAAGCATCCAGGAATGGATTTTCTTCTGTATTTTGGACCTTTGGTAAGCAATCTCTCTGGCAGCTAGCACGGTTAAAATGTGCCAGCAGTATTTCTGTAATTACAATCTCTGCCTGTAAATTCTCTCTCCTCTTCTGTCTGGTGCTGTTATCTATTGATAAGTGAGCCTGTGTCCATTATTCTGATTGTTTCTCTTTCAGCAATGCAATGTTTCTTTAATGCTGCTTCTCTTTTTACTCACACCAAATTTCTGTTCATTTTAGCAGCAACAAAGAAAGATAGCTAATCTCGCAGAACTTAGAGACTGCTAATTAGTTAACTATAATTTAAAAAAAGCCCTGCATTTTGTATTGAATGTAGGACATAACTAACTAGAATAACAAGGGTTTCCCTGCTTATGTAGTGCCAGTGAGTGATGCATATTCTCTGTGAATTAAGGGTCTATCAGGACACAGATGATAAAATTCGAATTTTGCATTTTCAATGAATTTGTGGAAGCTTTGACCTTTTATTTTGGCAGAAAGCAGTTACTTAAGAGTCAAGTTTTAAATCAATAGATGTTCTTATGAAATGCTTTCAAGAAATTAAAGGCATTTTGAATGAATTGTTTACATTTCAACTTTCTAGTTATGTTCTAGAATAAATGACTTTTTGAATTACTCATTTACTAGATACAGTATTTTTAAGATTTATATTTGTAGAAATTTTTGATGGACATTGTGACAAGGTAGGGAATGGGAATCTTCAATGAAAGCTCAGTATGACTTTTCATATCTGGCTCAAAAAAATTATTTTATGTTGCCAGAGATAGAAAAGTGTCAAGGTGAAATATAAAGTTCTTAGTTTTTTCTCATGGAAAACCAGCTTTGTTATCAATTTTGTTTGAGAGTAAGAGAATTGAAATAAAGTTGATGTCCTGGACCTGTACTAAATTCATAAATGAAGAGGAAAAAAGCTATTTTATGTTATGTAAAGCATACATGACATCTTTGCTGTCACTGCTGTTTGTGAAGCTGGTCGGGAAAAGCAATGTTCCTTGACAACACTGTATTGTGGAGTTAAAGGGTTATGGGAGCTCAGGTAGGTTTACCTTGAGAATTCTACAAAGGAATCTATTGAGGAAAGCAAAACCTGAAAATATCACAGTCTAAATTCCAGAAAATTCCTTAAATGCAAGGAAACCTCAGTGTTCCCTGGCTCTCCTCTCTGCTGCACGAATAGTGTTGAGTTAGTTTTAGACACTGTACCCCCTGCATGTCTGTGACTCTATAGTTATGAATAAGGTTGTAAATATTAGCTTCAGAATTTATATCAGTCATCTGTAGAACGCTCTGGAAGCTGTATACACAGAAATCTAAAATAAGCAATGAGAGTCAGTTTAGGTCTATGCATTTACCAAGGTTCCTAGTCAGAGGCCGAGCTGGAGGGAGTTTAAGTCTTAAGTTACCTATAGTATTTTCCATTAACATTCCATGTGTTGGGCCATTTTGTCTGGCCTCTGTATTGCAAAGGGTTTGGATTTCAGCTTTCACCAGAGAAAATGCAATTGTTTTCCCTGATAAAAATTTCAAAGCAGAACTTTCAAGAAGCTTATGAGGTTTTTACTCTCTGCCTTAATTGCCTCATCTGTAACACAAAGGTCAAAATAACACTTTGTGAGCTGCTTTGAAGGCTATGGGTGAAAAGATATTTATATTCTGATTGGCTGGTAGTGTTTGGGAAATTATGCTCTCATTCAACACTTTCACAATGCATTTCCATTCATTGTTGGTTTAAATCTAACTGACAACAATCTTAATTGGTCTTAAATTAATTTTCTCCCCTGGTTATGAGATGGAAGAAAAGCCTAAGGAGTATAAATTTTAGATTTCTATCTTTATTTGCATCTGAAATTGTAATGAAGTAAAGGATTCAGAGATGCTTATTTGTCATGTTTGATAAAACTACATGAGAATTGTTTCCCTTTCCAAGACAGTCTACTGCTTTTGTTATGCATATTAAACCAAATGCCCTCAAAACAAACTGTTTTCAAGACAAATGTCTGAGATTAAATATTTCCCAGTGGCGTCCCTTCACTAATGAGAATAAAAGGTGGTGCCCCGGAGACAGCCTCCACAATAGATGTGTTCAAACGGATTGCTTTGTTGTGCAGTGAGTGAGAAGCCACTCAGATCAGAGCAGGCAGCCTTTTAGAAGTGCTTTTACTGCAAGTGCAGACCCTTGGGTGCTTGTGCCCTTGTTTTCCCCTGCACCAGTCGGAAAAATTTCAGGAAGGGATTAAATGGATCGTGGTCTCCATACATTTGACTGTGTGAAGTCCTCGGGGTCACCTCTAGGGACGAAGAGGTGGAGCGCACACGAAATAAAAGTGAGGGATGTAAAGGGCGTTCTGGCCTGGAGCAGCATGAAGTCATCCTCGGTGGGGAGAGCTGCCTGCAGAGGCATTCTCGTCCCTGGTGGATCCTCCCTGGTGGATTCTCATCTGCTCAGCAAATGCCAGCAGCTTCTTCAGGCTGGCTTTGAAACTGGAGAGGACAAGGAGATTAACAGAACTCAAGGAAACTTACTTGTTAAAGCTGCATATTTAAATGATGATAGAACCTTTACAATAATATTCAAAGCAAAGTTGTGTGGAAAAAAAAAAGAGGTGATTCAGTTTAATGATGGAGTTGCTGCTCTGTGCAGTTTCTAAAAAGAGAACAGCATTCCTGCTGAACAAGCACTGGCTGATTTTAAGGCAAGCTGCTGGAAACAAAATTTGTTTTAAATTACTGAGTAGTTTGCAATATCTTTAAATACTGTCTAAGGTAAATATATATTCTGCCTGTTCACAACTGTGACACTGTGGTACTCCAGCTGTAGACTTGTGAAGCTTACTTCAGTAATCCCAAATTTACCTTTTATAATATGAATTATCTGTTCCTCATCCAAACTGTGCTACTGTACTTCCCACTATGGTGTTCTGTTTTCATAATGAGTCTGGAAGGAATTTGGAAAGATTTTAATTTGAAAAGTGTGTGTTCAGAAAATACACAAAGGATATTCGTGCATCTTCAGTGTTTCAGTTATTTTTCAGTGAATATTTATGCAAACTGTAAAGGTTTTTTTTATTTTTGCAAATTAAGGAGCAGAAGTAGTGAGTGAGATTTTACATCTCTTGTCATGATTAAAGAATATAATTAAGCAATGTGCTGTAGATGTGGTGAAAGGTGGGAATGCAAATGAAGTTCTTTAATTAAACAGTGGGCTATTTGATTCAAAATTTGATTTAAGAAAGCACTTCAGTGTGGGCTTTGGTCCTAATCCATTTGGATGTTATCTTCTGTACTTTTAAGATTTTTGTGTTCATGTGCACTTCACCATGTTGAGGGCGAAAGGACTGAGACCACGATCAAACTGCATTTTGGGCAGGATTGGCTGTTTGTACACTTAATTAAACATCTGTTGTGGATTTGCAATTAGGAGAATTTGGAAGAGCGGTTCTTTCCGCGGGCTGACATGGACTCTGCCGGCAGGGGGAACTATTTGGGCCCGGTCACGGTCCAGGGCTGGCGGAGCCGTTCTGCGGCTGTGGCGCCGGGCTCTGCCCCGGTGCGGCGGGGCAGGGAGAGCGCAGAGCGCTCGCAGTCCCCGAGCAGGCGTCCCCTGGGAAAGCTTGGCAGCAGGAACCCGGCAGCCGAGAGGGGGCAGCGAGGGTAGCGGTGCCCTCGAGATCGGAGCCCCCGTGAACCCGGGGCTGCCCCCGGACAGGGAGCGCTTCCCCCCGGCAGGCGGGGCCCCGAGCATCCGGGCTGGGCAGGCGGGGCCCCGAGCATCCGGGCTGGGCAGGCGGGGCCCCGAGCATCCAGGCTGTCCTCAGAAGGATGCTCTTGGTGCTGAGCCCGGGGCTGAGGCGGCAACTTCGCCAACAGGGCTCTGCTTCCAAGGAGATTCCAGCATGAGTAACGTGAATATCTTCTTGTATCGGGTCTTGGCTCCTACACCATATCTGAGGCTATAAAGATAAAATTACTGTTTGTGTGTGGCTTTATTTGAGAAAAATGTCTTCCAGAAAACAAAGCGTAGAGAGGGATTAATCAAGGTAATAAGCTGTGTTTGCATCAAAGCTGAAAATCAATTCTGTTTGCATTCAGTTTTGTTAATGGAAATATACATTATTTTATTAGTCAAATGGCACAATTAATTACAGCTCTCTGGGGCTGCTTTATGACTATTACACTGCTTACAATTAATCCTAATGGAAAGATCAGACTGAAAATTCATGGTCACTTGTAAATTTTTATAACTGATTATTGCTTCCAAGTGCCCAATGCAGGGTGGCACTTGCTTCAGAAAACAAACTTTGTGAATGTTGGAGGAGCCAAGTCCAAAGCCATTGTTTTCCCGTGGCTGTGACCAGGGCATCTCTGCCGAGGTGTTCCAGCCTCCCTGGTTGCTGGGGCTCGCTCCTGCGCTGGGTGTGCTGCCCAGGGAGCAGGGAGCACTGCACTGTGCCAGAGTGCACCACTGCTGGTTCAGCGGCGGGGCTGCGTGTGATGGACCTGTGCCAGGTGCCTCCTGTACATCAGAAACTGTGTGTGGCTGCTGCCTGAGCCGCCGTGGCCACTGCCACCCAAACAGCTGATTGATGTGCATCTTCTCTGTTAGAGATCTGCCTGTAAAATGGAACTGGAGACCACTAAAATGCTGTTAAAGACAAGCTGCTAACCTCACTTTAACTGATCTTGAAATGCAAACGGGCAGCTACTGGCAGAGAAGGAGGGGAGAAGAAATGGAAGGCTAATGACATATTCCTTTCATCCTGGTGTTAAATAGTCCTTCATGCGTCCTTCCAGTTTATTGAAATTGTGGTCACTTTTGTAGTTATGAAGGCTGGCATTTCTGGACTGTCATAATTCAGCTGTGACACTGATGTGCTGCTAGCAAAAATCTTGCAGTAAGTAAAGTGCTTATGATAATGTCCATCTCCTCTTTCCCAAATGAGGTGGGAGGATTTTTATGAATCTTTCAATATTTTGATCTAATTTCAATAGGGAATATATTATTTATTCATTTAATGGGAAATGTAATGAGTTGGGATGGCTATTTTACTAGGACATCTGCCAGGGAATGGCTGTAGCTTAATGTGAGTGAGCAGTAATGGCTGCAGCTTACTGGGGACAGTATTAACGAATGCTCTACTTAGTAGAGATTTCCTTAACCAGTACCAAGAGATTTAGTGGTGATTAGACAGACCTCAGAAGCTAAATGAGTCAGCCAGGGAAGTGAGATTGTAAACTCATATGTACTGTTATACTAAACAAACACAGAATGCAGCAAATTTTCCCATGCATTATTCACTCTGGTATTTTATTTTCTAAAATCTTGTCTAGGTTTCTCTTACCAATTTTCTAGTATCCTTCAAAATTCCTTGGTCCAAAAAGCTTCAATCAAGTGAGTATTTGAATGGTTGAAGGGATTAGGCCCAGAGCACGTTATCTATTGCCATTATTTTTAACAGTTTTAATAATGTTTTCAAGTTATTTCCAATTGGATATTTCAATTTTGGTGCATGGGGAGGTTCATTCCAATAAATAAAATGGATTGTCACTGGCAAATCAGGTAACACAACTTTGACTTGTTTATGCTGAGCTCATGATTGTTTTTTATGGAATATCTTCAGTCAGTGCAGTTGTCATGCAGATTGAGGCTGTCTAGTGGCGTCCACCCAGAGTTTGTGTTGGTCTCTGTCACCACATTTCTCTGCCCTGGAAATGAGGGGATGAATCTGGGTGGGCAGTGGGAAGAAGGGAGAAGGACTTGTGGTTTGAGGAGGCAGTCAGTGCTGGCAAATGTTTGCTGGTCCTACATTACAGCCATATCTTGAGAGCTTTTGGGTGCCTCATTTGCTACACAGATTGAATAAAGAATTTTTAATTAGAGTTTCAGCTTGTGAGCATAAAAATACATGGAGCAAAGCTGAAGTCTTTTAAGATACATCACATTGTCTGCAGGACTGTGGTGGTCCCTTTTGAATGTGAAAGTGACAGGAAACTTGAAAAGCATGATCAAAAATGTATTGAAATATCCTGCTGGATGTATCTAGTCTTGATTGATCTTGAAATTGTAACTCTTACAAAGGACACAAAAGTTAATCAAATGAAATTACCATTTCAGTTATCCCTAGTGGGCTATTTTATGTGACTGTGAGTAATTTCCTGCATTGTGACAGTCTATGATTATGGTATGAGTAAAGGTGTGATATCTGTCAGATTTTCTTTTCATAATGCTGTACTTCATAATAATTCCAACGTGTATAAAAAGATGTGTGAGGAGTGGGCAGTTGGTACAGCTGGCAGGCCTTCACACCTGCACACCTGGCACCTGGCACGCCAGAGCACACCTGGCATCTGACACACCTGGGATGGAGAAAAAGAGGAGGCTTTCAGTTCTTGTTTTGGCTCAGTCGTTAGGAATGGGGGTAGGATTGGGCTGCCAGGTCCCATGAGCCAGAGGATCTCGAGTGCAAGGTGTTCTGTTGGTGAACACTGACATTGTAAGGGACCAGCTCAATATTCACAAGTCCATGGAGCCTGATGGAGCTCTTCCCAGGCACTGTAGGACCTAGTGGATGTCATGGCAGGACCCCTTTCACCACCTACCAAAGGCCTTGGGAGATTGTGGAGGTTCCTGCTGGCTGGAAGGTGGCCAGTGTTATTCTAATTTAGAAGAAGAGTATGAAGAAAGGAAATAAAAGGAAATCAATGATCTCCTAGTCTAACCTCAGTGCCTGGAAAAATTACAGAGGAGAATGTACTGGGTGCTGTCAAAAGGCATTTAAAGAACAGTGAAATCATCAGGCGCTGGCGCTTGCTCCTCTTGAGGTGTCAATGTTGGACCTGAATGTGAGATTCCTCTCATCCTGGGGTAGACACAAGGGATCATATGTGGCAGGAGTTGAAGGAAAGGGATATTTTAAAGGGTCCTTCCCTACAAGGTAGGCTTGGATTTTAATCTCTTTTGGGTTGCTATTTGGGTTGAGTTTTTGAAGCTGTAATTTTGGACTGGCTTTATCAGTGACTTGAAAGTTTTAAACATCCCAAGCGCTGACCAAATGCAAGTGCTGAGGGTGAGGCCCCCTTGGCTGGGTAATGATTGTTATTTGGGTTGTACCTGTGGCCCCCTGGGCACTTCAGCCCTTGGCCCCACACCCGGCTGTGGTTCAGAGCAGCTCTGCTGCTGCCTGCAGGGAGGATATCAGACAAAGCCTTGGTACCTCACAGTGCTTCCCCTGTTCCTCAGGGGGAACAGGCTTGGCAACTCTTGGCTATCTCAAGATGTTAAGTGAGACTTGGTTTTTTCTTTCATTTTATCTATGTCTTGCCTTCAGTAAGGCAGACGAGGAAAAGAGTCCTCTCTTAAAATGATGGATGTAGCTATGCCTCTTATTCATGATGTTATTACTTTTCTTATGATCTTAAATAGGATGATACCATGCAAAAAAGGCAAAGATTAGAAGAATCATTAGCTTTCATTTGTAATTATGGTGCACTAGCTGGGTCTCACACATTGTGAGAGCTGTAATTTGTAATAATGGTGTACCTATTAAGGAAGGAATGAGTCATAACTGAGGGTATCTTTTCTAAGAATTGCTTGCCTACAAATACATGATAGAATAGTTATTCCTACTGTGGATTCCCTGCTGCTTGGCTGTGGGTATGTGCAAAGCCTCTGCAGCCTGAAGCAACAGCAGCTGGTATGCAATTCTTAGAAATATCCCCAGATAAATGCCAGAAAAATAATAAGAGAGCTTTTGAGAAAAAGGATAATGGGTGTCCAGTAATACAATTCCTCTAGCATAATATAATAATGTGTATAATAATTTTCTGGAAATTCTGCATCTAAGATAAAATCTGATGCTGAATCCTGAGCACATCATTGTGTGAATTCAAAGTCCTAGATAACTTCCCTTATTCTGAACACCTCTTGCTCCCTGACATTCTGCCTTCAACTTCAGTAAATCCCAACTTCAGTGCCCAACTTGTATTCCTGTCTTTCTTCTAAGTATATACTTTTAGCAAAATAGTTACACAATACTATTTTGCATTTGTAACAAAGATTTTTATATCAGTTTTTTGCAAGTAGGTGGTTTTCACACCCATGTTGCGTATCAACTCCTGAAGCCAACAGAAGCAAGGACAGCTACTTATGGAATTAGTTTGGCAATGAAAATGACTATGCAAAGAGCCCTTACATGCTCTGTTCACTGCTGATTTACCAAATGCAGCAAATTTTAGAGCAATAAATGTCTGAGTAGCATTTTTGCCTGATTTTCCTGAGAGTCTCAGTATTTGGAAACACAACATTCTCTTAAGTAGCAGGTTTAAATTATTAAGTGTGAACTTAATAGTGAGCTATGAAGTGTGAGTTCTAAAAGACAAGGTTGGCTGGTTTAGTGACAAAGTCTGAAGAATATAAATGCTTGTTTTGCACACAGCATGGATATAAGGAGTCTGGGGGGAAAAAATATTTGCTCATTGACTGATTCTGAATACAGTATTTAAATCTTCTTGGATTACAGCAGTCAAATACAGTGGTTTTCAGTGAGTGTAGTGTCCTATGGAGAATTTGGATCCCTGTTCCCTAGTCAAGATGATGAGTGCACTAAAATGCAAATAAAAATAATCTCGTAGAAAGGTTGATTATTTCATCACACATGAAGCAGCTGATAGAGGAACACCTCTGAAGCAGTTATAGGAAAGCTGCTTTGGGAGAATGGGAAGGAGTACTGTATTTAATGATAGAAATGAAAAAAAAAAAAGAAATGTTGATTGGCCTAATCAAAGTCATTTGGTTGCAAATCTTAAGTGATAGCTACTTTGGGAACTTCTCCCAGAACAGTGCTGATACCAGTCAGAACATAAAAATGTGTTTTTAAATACAGTACAAATTACATGCACAACAAGAAGTCCTGGTCCAGACAATAACCCAGACACAGTACTTATGTGAAGTGCTTTCTTGTTAGGAGGTATTTTGACCTATTGCTGGAAAAAGCTGCAGCAGCAAGAATGACAACAGACTTCCTTGCTTTTATACTTCAGCTGACTTAATTAAATTTCTTTCACTGTGCATATGTAAATATAAGCAAAACCTGGAGGATTTAGCTTTCCTTAGTGCTTTTTGTAGGGGGAGGAAGAAAAGGGGGTGCCAGTTCCAATTTACTTTGGGTTTTCTGAATGCAAAGTCATCTAAATGTTTGTCTGGTCCAATACCCTTCCTGTGACAGTGACCTGTAGCAGGCATAGGAATAAAGTCTGGACACACTGATGTCAGCTTGGGAGAGGGCTCTCTGCCAGCCAGTCAGAATTTAAAGAATTTCAAGTGCACAGACAATTCATAAAGATACCCATCACTGAATAGTTTTAGTCATTTTGGAGAGGGAGGCAAAATATTGTGGCTTCAAGTTGTTTTGTTTTGGTTTTTTTGCTATGACAAGTGAGACACTATGCTATTTCTTTCACTTTTCCCCTTCTCAAATTGTGAAAATAGGTTTGATTGTCATAATGACATGCAAAAATGCCCCTTTTTCCAAGTGTTCCAAGTTGTTTTGAGGAAGGGCTGAAAGGTTTGTGGAAAAGGTTCCTCAAATCACACTGACTTTTTTTCCTGCAAGTTCAGAGTGTTCAAAACTCACTACTTGAGGTAAGTTACTCTCCTGAAGTGTTTTGTTCAGTCTCACAGATTCGTAGTTCTGATGTGACAAGAATTCCCAGTGCTGGCTGGAAATGATGTGTTTGCTCCTGTTAAAATTAGTAACTCAGTGTTAGGAACATGGATCGCTGTGGGGTTTTGTTTGGCTTCACTGTCAATAAAAGGTGTTCTACAGATGCTGTTGGGAGTGCTCACAGGCAATTCTTGCATTTGTCCTAGGAATGCTGGCACACCATGTTCTGGGAAAACAGTCCGGCCCTTTGTAAGCCTAGTGAGAAAATCCAATCTGTTCTTCCGAAACAAGCTCTGTCACAGTCCCTGCCAGTTCTGCTGCACCTCCTCCTGGCGGTAATTAGATCATTTGTCTCATCGGGAGAGCTCAGCCTACTGCACTTCATTCAGTAGCGGTGAGTCCCAGAGCTCGTGTTTGAACAAAGCTGACCAAGCGCAAGCACGGAAGGGATGGCAGGATCCTCGTTCTGGGCTTTCTCCTTGGCCTTAAACATTTCTATTCCTTCATGAACTTTCGGCCTTTACAAATCTGCAGGGTACAATCAGGAGGGAGAGAGGGCTGTGAGAAACCGTGAGCTGCACCCTGATCCCTTGTGCATTAGATGTGCGCTGTCCTCTGCAGCCGGGAGGGAGCTCCCCTGCCCCGGCCTTCCCTGGGGGGCACAGCTGGGGCACAGCTGGGGCTGCCGGAGCCGGGGCGAGCAGCAGCTGGAGCCGGGCCGGGAGCTGCCCCGCAGCGTGTGCCCGTGGCAGAGCCAGCCCAGCCCTGCCAGCACGGGGTTATCTGTGCCTGGGGCTTGTGCATCCACAAATGTGTCCTGCTCTCCCCCCGCTCCGAGCGCAGGGCACAGATGGAGCCGCATAAAGCACCAGGCTTGAGTTCTCCAGGCTGGTACCCGCACGTGCCAAAAGTGCTTTGGGATTGAGCAACGATGCCAATTTAGTATCTGTTAAATCTTTAAAACTTTTATATTAAAACTTAGTGTCAGGCTGGTTAGCTCGTTTATGTTGTCTTTCTGAAAATAAATCTGCTTTTTAATTTAGCGTATGAATATCAGTAGCCAGCTGCTTGGAAGAGCACATACAGTTAAAAGAGCCCTGCACAAAAATTGCTGAATGCTTTCTTGTATCTGAGAAATTGGAAATAGATAGCTGATCTGTAAAATATACAGAAATGCAGTGAATAAGCTATTCTAATTAGAATAAGAGCAGACAATGACTAAAGAGCAAGGTCAGCCAGGATTTATGAAATTTCCTGACTAAGATAAGCTACAAAGAAACTTTTCTCAAAAGCAGAGCAAGCTGGAATAGCTTGAAATCATGAGAAATTATGATGAATAAGCTAAGGGAGTGATGTAAGACACCAGAGGTTTATTTTGAATTGATGTAATATGAGGTATTCATCGCAGCCTTCTTGAACCATAAATGTCTTGTGATGCTTTGCTAGATAGAGCATTTCTTTAGCTGTCTAACCTGCTAGTTTCCATCAGCTGCTCTTACACAATGTAGGAAAATATGGAGAAGGTGGTGGAGAAGCCAACAGAATCATCAACTTCAGTTTGTAAAGGCTAAACCAACATGGAAGTGGCTGTTATTTCAGTCTGGTCCAAGAAATTGGAATCTAAATGTTCATATATGTTGATAAATGAAAACTGTATTACAAAAATTTTAGTGGGGTTCCTAGGAGTATTCTTATTAACTCCAAATGCTGACATACATCAAATAATTATGGTATATTTAGTGCAGAGATCCACTCTTGAGTCAGGAAATGATCAGAGGCTGAATCTGTTCTGCTGGTGCTTGAAACTTGATGGGTGAGTCGGGCAGCCTACAAGCTAATACCGAGACTTTGTCTGTGGGGTGTAAAGCAGATGTTTCCCTCAAAAAACCTGGGGGCGGCCAGCCTGTGGATGAGTTGGTTGAAAAGACTATGTTTAATATGTTTAATAGAATAAATTCTATGGATCATGGAGCGACACAAACAGTTTACAAAGTCATTGCACAACACTGTGGTGGTGTGCAGGAGGTTTGAGGAGCTCTGGTGGAAGCAATGGCAACTCTTGTGTTAAATTGTGTTCCTCATTTGACTGAGATAATTATGCAAATAACTTGTATCGCTGTTCCTTGGTGCTAAGGAAGAGCTGCAATGCATTAGAAGAGATTCTAATCATTACATCTAATTACACTGGAATGAGAATTACTGGAAATCTTCAAGTGGCAATTATTCTTTTTATTATATTTAAGGCAATCAAAGCAAGAAATGCTGTGTTCATAGTTTAATACAAAAAGTCTGATGTAAGGAATATCTAAGAGCTTTGAAACTACTGAAGCCCTAGTGCTTTTATATTTTTATCATCTTTTTTCTCTAAACCATGTAGGACAAGCATTTCAGCTTAATCAGTGGTTGTTTAAAAACCTACACCTCCACACGAGGCTTCCATCTCTTGCTAAACTTAGGTCTGTATTTTCTCAGCTTGGCTTTACATAACTTTATGCTGGTTTGTTTTGGTTTTTTTTCGCTGTACACAGCCCAGGTAATTGTTAATTGGTTGCTGTGTGTTGCTGTGGTTGTAGCCAGAAAATGTGGATGTGGCTCTTACAGAAGACATTCTGTCTGAAATGAGGACTCTGTTGGGCTGAGCATTCTGTGCTCACAGTTACATGCAATGATTGCCTGAAAAAGCCATCTAATTATAATTAGTGCCTTTGCCAAGCATTGCTCTAAACTGTTCAAACTGCTATAAAATCACACTGTAACCCAAGTTAAGTACCCCACACACTGATGGAAAGCTGTTGTGCTGGATTCTAAAGTAAAACTCTGAAAACATTAATCTGAACAGCTGAAAGAGGTAAATGCTGAAGCTGAGGCCCTGCACAGAACAAGCCTCCCTGTGTTATCAAACTTCTCAGAAGAGATCTGATGTGACAGATTTTCCCTGTCATTTGATTTTACAGAAGGAACAATGCTTGAACAGGTGACCGGGAGCCTCAGCTCCTGAGAGGAGACCAAGTCAGATGGATTCTAGCCTGATGCTTTCCAGAATCCTTGTGTGTTCCAAGACAAAGGAATAGAATGGAGGTTTTCAGAAGGCAGCATATATGTCTCTGTTGGAAACTGAAAACCGCTTTCTGCAGATGTTTTCAGCATCCTGTTACTGAGTGAGGGGTGGCTGAAGAACCACACTCCAGCACTATCACAGGGAAATGGAACCTGGAACCTGCACTTCCTCTCATGGGCCACGACTGATGTCACAACACCCCTGAATCCTTGTCAGACTATCGGTTTTCATTTTTATTTTGGTTATCCTGAAAGTTCAGGGGTTTTTTTAACTAGTTCTTCTTCCCACTCTACCTGAGACCTGAAAAGGAAAACTTCCCAAAGAAATTACC
This sequence comes from Emberiza elegans, assembly GCA_024865655.1. Lineage (NCBI taxonomy): Eukaryota > Metazoa > Chordata > Aves > Passeriformes > Fringillidae > Emberiza > Emberiza elegans. The sequence continues at coordinate 58,035,845 of JALJVW010000184.1, forward strand.
CAGTCTTACCTCTCTGTTCCTCTCATGGTAACCCTGGTATCACCAAATAATCTATGTATCTATCTATAAATATGTTCCTGAAATTGAAGCTGGATCTACATACCTTCGAACAGTCATATCTCTAACTGAAACATATTTCTTAATCTACTGGTTTTTTTTTTTTTTTTTACTTTGTATCCCATGTCTTTTAAGCACAACTTTCAAAGAAAAGTTTCTTAATGAAGCACCATGTCCTATTCTCTCTTTTCTTCAACTTGTGTTGGGAGATTCGTGCATTTATAATGATGCTTTCCTTGGTTTTATGGTGTGTATTTTCCAAGTTCAGTTGTCATGTGAAAGGCAGGTTGTGGTTTCTTGGTAGTGTTATTATAAATATAATAATCAACTCTCTGCCTAGACTTCTAAAGAGCCAGGTATTCAGGTTTGGGCTGTTTAAAATCTGGAAACACTAGTGCACCTTGTTTGAGTCCTCTCTTTGCCATGGCGTGCCTGCTGCAGTTTGAGTTCTCTGTTCTCTTGTTCAACACTGCTTGCCTTAGTCATTGTATCAGATCCAAAAAGGAATTAGAGCACCCAGTTTCACACTGCCCTCTGTCATTAAACTCTGTTCCCTGTGTACTTCTCATTAATTCCCCCAGGGACAGACTGATCCTAAGGCTGCTCTGGGGTCTTTAAATTCAGGGGAATGGATGTATCGCAGAGGCCTTAGTCTGAGAACTACTGAGAAAACGAAGGGATAATAAAGGTTGCCTTATCTGTGGTTGTGAGGTGGCAATTTACTCCAGGAAGGAAGACTAACCCCCTAAATCTGACTCTGGCTCAGCCAGTGAGTGAACACACTGTGGTGTTGGGACCTTGCTTTCCTTTCTCTCCTCCAGGGAGAGAACTCCGGTCCTTTCCGGTCCTTTCCGGTCCTTTCCGGTCCTTTCCGGTCCTTTCCGGTCCTTTCCGGTCCTTTCCGGTCCTTTCCGGTCCTTTCCGGTCCTTTCCGGTCCTTTCCGGTCCTTTCCGGTCCTTTCCGGTCCTTTCCGGTCCTTTCCGGTCCTTTCCGGTCCTTTCCGCCACTCTTGCACTTGACTGTTCCAGTACACTGTGCCTCAAGAAACTTCACCGCATTCTTTTGTCACACTGCCTAGCAGTTCCTCTTAATTTAGTGGTAATTTGTATGCTCTGCAGTGCTTTGTTTGTGACATTTAGAATTCTCTGTACTTTTCTGTTAATTTCCTCTGTAATAGGATTTTAATACATAGAAAGCAAATGATCTCTTTGGAATGCTTAAAGTCCTAACCTAGCTCCCTGATTATCTAAGTATTTCCTGCCACTGATAGCTACTTTTAATGCATTTATATATATTTTTTGTGGCTTTCATGGGAGTCTTTATTTGCATTTGGTGTCTGCATTGGACCTGTTGGTGTTTGGATCTGTTACAATATACTGTATCAGGGCATGCTTATATGCTTATTTGCACAAATCTTTTTAGTCTGGAAGATAAGGCTGTTGCTGCATGTGAAATATGGAAGTATGGAGCTGACTAGAGGTTTTACCGGCTGAGATATTTAGTTTAGAGGGTTTATGTTAGCATGGCTACCTCTTCTGAAGCTGTAACAAGTATTGGTTGGGAGGATTTCTTTTAATATCAGTGGAAGGAAGGTGACCAAATTTTAAAAAAAAATCCATTTCAGTGTGAGTCTTGCTGTTACCGATATAATTTCAGCTTGATTAAAATTAGTTTTAGTGACTTTAAACAGAAATTTGTACTGATGCAGTGAACGTTTTCTGCCATCCTTTCTGTCGAGTTTCTTCCATCTCAGTCACAATCTCTTTCTGGACTCTGTATGTAACAAGAATGATGCATCATTATTAGAATTACTCCTGCTGCTGCAATAGTTACAAAATTGTAAAAACAGCTAGGCGTGGTAGAATAGGACTGTGCCTGTGTCTGAGCAGAGTTTTTAGCTTCTGTAGTGGGGCCCAAGCTTTTCTGCATTGCTGGACCAGTTGGGTCTCAGCACGCAGTGGCACTGAACCCTGATGCAGCACTGGCAGAGAAAAGATGCCAACAAGGTAAAATAGGGAGGTAAAATATTAAAACTGGAGATGGGAACTTGTTAGGTTAAAGCATAGTACAAATGTGGTGACCATTAAAGCATTGTTTCTTCATATTTAACAGCCCATGAAACACTTCAAATGCTTTTTAAATTGCCCTTTGCATACTACATAATAATCAAAGAAATTTTAAGACACTGCAAGCAAATGACAAACATTTTTATGCAAAGCTCGATGTCAAGAATCCATTGATGGAGTGTTTGGCTGAAACTCTTTACTGAAGCACTAAACCCCTTTTTGCCAAATCTAACATTAAAGAAGACTTTGTCTAATAATATGTAACCATTATGTCTTTGATGTCCAGCCATGAGAAGGATCTGTGAAGGATTATGGCACAGCATTAAGCAGAGGAGAAAGCTACTTTAAGGCCACAGTATTAACCCACCATGGTGATCTCTGGAGCAGCACAACTCATCTAACAAATTAAGGACAAATTCAGGTTATTAAGCCTAATTAAATCTATTTTAACAGGATTTAGCAGCATCTATCTAGAGGTTCCCAGTCTTGATTTAAATTTGTCTCGAGCTTGTGGCAGTACCACATAAGTGACTGGGAAGATTGCTGTGCACTTTGGTGGCCTTTGGATCAGACTGATCTGCAGACAGATGCTCACAGAGACATCGGTGTTACAAATGGCAGAATACATATTTCTGCAGCCACCCTTTTATCTGACAGCTGCTCCATTAATGCATTTCTGAACCTACAAGTCTGCTCCCCAGTTAATAGCTCATAATGCGAATAGATAATTGTTGACTATTTCCTGCAAATTGAAGCAATCCCTATGCTTTTTTAAAGAGTTAAATAACTCTTTATTTTGTATTTCCAGAATACTGTTCAGAGCCCAAAAAGGAGAGGTCAGCATTTTCCCTTTTTCTAGTGTTAACTCTGAAATTGGTATTTTGTGATCCCTCTAAGCTGTTTTAGAGATATAATTGTTTTTGATCTGTCTGAAATATTATGTTTGCTTTTTACTGTATCTTAATTTCTGCTTATGTTCAGTTAGTCAAAATTTCCTTCTATTTTCAATCAGTATAAAAATTAGGATATACTACTTTCTCCCTATATTGATAACTGATATCAAAGGAAAGTGTCAAAAGACTAGAGACAGCAAAGTCCTCAAGAGTTCTTGTGTCAAATGGTTTCACATGACAAAGAAACACAATGCATACTGTATCTGATCTTTTCATTATCTGTGAAACTTCCAATGCAAGTTACTGTTATTTCCTGTTAGAATGTAGGCCACAGACATGATTATTTTACCTAGAAAAATTGTGTTTAAAAAACATTGTAACAATTCTTTAGAAATGAATCATCTCAGTCGCTTTGGAAGAGGAAATACGGCAGTCCTCAAAGAAGCCGGAGTCCAGTGCAGACACAGTTCAGTTCACTCCTGCCTGACTTTTTCCTCCTCTGTCCCTTGAACTTCCCTCTGCCAGGGGAGCCTCTCTGTCAGGAAGAACTTCAGAAATGAAAATCACATCCCCGCAGAGATAGCTCCACACGAAGCAGTACAGCCCCTGGATTTGCTTGTACAGAACATCGGGAGTAGAAGAACAGAAGACCCCTGGTGGTCTTGGTAGTTTGCTGTTTATATAAACTGGAATTTAATCCCTAATGAATGCAAGTGTGGGGTTTGAAGGTAAAAGATCCAATAGCTGCCCTAGTTTCCCTCACTGAGAGCTTTCCCCTTTGTGTCTTTCATTTGGATGTAATTGGAAGTGTGCTATCCTGCAGAACCTGTGGAGGAGGTGCCTGTGTGGATATTCCCTTCTCAGGAAAAGACTGTGGTGGAGGGGGATAGAATACAAGAAAATACAGATGGTGTAGAAAACAATCTTACCCCTAATGAGTTGCAGCTGGGCCAAATATCAGAGATTAGGAACAGGCCTGACTTTAACAGGCCACAGGTGTAACCCAATGAGAAGAAGAGTGCTATAAAAGAGTTGAGAAGGGAGCTGGGGTCAGTTGGCTGCTTTGTGAAGGGGAAAGAGTCAGTGCTCTGAGAGCTGCCCACGAGAAACACCAAGGTATGGAACTTTTGTGATCAGGAGAGAACAGTATGGAACCTCTGCAATAAGATGACAACAATGTGGAGTTTTTGACAGGTTTGAAATGAAATACCAAAAAACCCAAAAACCTCAAAATGAAGTGTTTTCACATTTTCATATTATCCCCTCCTTTTTTCTAGCACAATGTATAGAACTTAGCCCAAGTTCTCTGCTAATTTTAATTTGCTATCTTCTCTTTATTATATTGAATATTTCTAATATGACAAGCTACTTTTTAGAAATAAAATTCCTGGAGATACCTTGTCTTTTCAAAGGGAGCCACATTCACTATTTTCATAGTTGGACTTGAACCAGTAGCACCTCACTTATGTGTTCATAAAATATCCTGACCAAATGAAAATGGCTTGATAATCCTGCTATTTCCCTGATTTGAGCATCTACAGAACAAAAAATACTAGCAAATGTTGAAGTATTTGTTTTTTCTGTATTAGGTGGGTTTGGGTTTTTTTTTTTTGGAGGGCAGGGGATTGAAGTAACTGTCTCTGGTGCTTTAAAAGCTCTGGTAAGAATTGAGATTATTCTCACCTGCAGAGGAGGAATGGCAGCATCAAGTTGGGAGGCAGGCATGTAACTCAGTAACCAGCCCGTGTAAGGCCTGTTAAAACTCTAAAATGAAGCCAGCTGATGTGCAGGGGACGAGATGAACATGTAATATATCACAGGTATAATAAAAAGTAGCATTTTAAATTGAAGAACTGTAGTTATTTTAAGCCATAAATTAAACATTCCCATTAAAAGCCTTGTGAAATATAATGTTACTTTAAATCCGAACAGGTTTCTTATGCCATAATTTTAGTTAGGTTGGAGGATCTCAGCCTATCCTTAATATTCCTCATTGAGTTATTAAAGAAAGATATATCATTAGAGTTAACAGCTTTTCAATAAAAGGTAGTTAATTGTATGTACAGAATCTGAATGACTTCTCACTTTGAATTACAGTCATTGATAAAACCCTGCTTTGATATTAAATGCAAATACAGTTCCTACTTCAAAAAAGCTGTTATGGAAGATACCACCTCTCTGTCCAGAAATGTCTGCTACAATTCTATGGGGAAAAAGAATTGGTCCACTTAGTTACAGTGCTACATTTGTGTTTGGCAGTCTGAGTCTATGTACTATTGGTGCTCTTCCCACAGAAAACCAGAGATGTAATGCCGTACATACAATTGTGTGTTAGTTGTGATTGCCACATGTAATTGGATGAATGACTTAAATAGCATCTCCTGGTGAGAGGAAAAATAAATAGAGCAACACACACATTCCTTTGCTTTTTTACTGTGTGTAAGTGGGTTGGTCATTGATGAGATTTGCTTTCGTGAATAATGTGTTGTATTTTCGGATAGTGATTGCAGGCAGACATTTGAATTGGATTATTGGTTAGCTGTGTGACTGTTCTGTGAGGAGCCAGATAGTGCTTAAAGTGCGCTTGTCTTGTGGCTAAAGTTATGTTAGGGCATTCCAGAATGGCAAATCGCAACGTTTTGCTCAAGAGCTTCTTGCCTGCCTGTGGTGTTTGATTCCAGCTCTGCATCGGTGCCACATTTGGGATCCCTGAGGAGCTGCTGTTTGGTTTGGACTTTGTTTAGCTGCCATCAAGCTGGATTCAAAGTTGTTTTGAGGAGTGTTTGCTGCAGGGATGCCCATTGGATTTTTGGATTTATAGCACTGCTTGCACCATCCCTCCTCTCTCAGCTCCACCAGTAAAAGCCTTCTTGGGCTCTGAGCTTGCCACATGCATCAGCTGTAGTTTTGTTACTGTGATTAAATGGACAGTGGAATAGGAAGTGGGATGGATAGGCACAGGGATGGGATGGATATCCTCATGAGAGACCTTGGCAGGGGAACCACTGGGTGCTGAGTGGGAGTTCCTCCACCGCTGCAGCAGCAGAGAGCTCCTGTGGAGCCTCTGCATCCTCACTGTGACTCTCAGCCTTGGTTCAAGCCAAAGCCTCCAGCTCCACTGCGAGTGACAAGTCTGAATACCCCAGTTAGCTCACTCGTTATCTCTGGGATGCATCTGGATGGAGCTGCTACACTGCTCAGCTGTGCAGCTGAGTGCAGCCCCGAAGGAAGAAACGAGCTGGGGCATAAATATTGAAGCAGTTGTACAGGTGTTATGTTATTTTCTCAGGTAAATTTCTCTTTGTAAGTGTCTGAGTTCTGTAACTGGAGCAGGCTCACTAGAGGAAGCAGTGCTTTAAATTCCTCATCAGTTGCACTTTTCTGGAAGGCACCATGGAGACAGAGTTCTGAGACAGAACCATGTCTCAGCTGAATTGGAAAAATCCTCCACTTACCTCCTCTCTACTTATCTGTTGAGCAACTGATCTCACTCAAGTAGTTTCCTTCCACATGGCTTTGGTAAATCTAACAGCATCTTAAAAAGCAGCAGTTTACCTTGTTTGGCTTTAAAGATTATGAAATTTAAAGTCTCTTTTGGTACATGCAGGAGCCACACCGGATACGTCTGTTTTATTTTCCATTACTATTTGCTGTTGTGAAGCTTGTGACTTGTGAAACATGAGGAAGGGAAGAAAAGTCATTACTTTCTTCTTTAGTGCTGAGGAGGTGGAGGTAAAAAAGCTGCTTGTATTGTCTTGAATAATATTTGGGAGCAAAAAATTCAGTTCTGAAATTTCAGCTTGAGGGATACGTACAAAGCAGATGCATGTTACTACAAATCAGATGTAGATTTTAATAGTTAATATGATCTATGCATTTATGTTTTACCTGGTACCATTTTTCCCCCATCTGACATATGATTTTCAGAATAGCAGCATTTCTCTGAGTCTTCTGTGTGCCTTGACTGCACCAATGTCCCAGAAAAGCACTGAGGGGCCCCTGCATAGCTGGAGGGCCTTTCTGAGAAAGATGGACAATGAACTCATTACAAAACCACCCATGGCTTTTCATGAGACCTGGAGACATCTGGAGCTCTGGTTCCACTCTGAGTTTTGCTTTTAGCCAGTGGATATTTTCCACAGAATGTCGGTGGTATTCCAAGGGTGCAGTACAGGAGAGAATTATTGCTGTGTCTTGCTTTATCTTGATGCTTTCATGGATAACAAATGTCTCTTCTCTACAGTTTTCTTTCAGGCTTTTTGCTTTCTAGCAGTAAAGAGACCACAATATCTTTATTTTCAAGGGATGTCTCTACTGTACATATTGCTTGAGTCGTTCCTTGAGGCTCCAGCAGCCCTTACCTAGCCCACAGCTGTTTCAGCCCCTCAGTGCTGAGGTCCAGGGCACTGAAATCCACCCAGACTGTGCTCCTGCATGGCCAGTAAATTTTCCCCAGTCTCAGAGCAAGCTAGAGAGACATGTAATGTTAAAAATAAAATGCAAATGCCTGAGTTATTTGAATATAATCACTTTATTAATTTAGCTGTCGAACAGATACTGATGACGGTCTAATAATAAGGTCCAAAATGTTCTTTCTCATTAACGGAGTTAATGAACTCACACATCTTATGAATTTCATTTTAATTATTAGCAATAATTTATACGAGAGAGAGAACTGACAAAAAAATATTCCTGTTGAGGAGTGGAAAATTGGTAAATCTGCTAATGAGAGAGATGCCGAGTGCCATGACTGAAAATTGTAAAAACATTCCTCCGGTTCTGATTCGTGTCTGTGGAGTTGCTGTGTGGCTGGATATTTTCCAAACCTCAGCACCCTTGGCCTTCCCACTCCAGTGCCGTTGTACGTGCCTTTGGCATGCACAAGGAATACTCGTTTAAAGACAAAAAGTCTGTGCCAATGCATAGGTTGGATATTAAAAAATTCTAAGGATATCTTTAGTAATAATATAGTTTTAAATTTATCCTTAATTTAAAAGATTAAAAAAAAAATTCAATGCAAATATTTTCCTTGAATTGAAAAGTGTGGCTCCTCTTTTAATCTCCAGCTCCTTCAAAAATTAAATTTCAAAAGTTGCAGTTCAGAAGAAGAACTGGTTTTCTCTCTGGTCATGGTCTCCATTTCTGTGAAATTAAGATGTTTTTTGCTATTACACCATGTTAGGCTGGGTTTTTTTTGTCACTCAGGACAATGGAAGCAGTAAGTGTCTTGCTCTAAGGAAGCAATTTTGGTTCTGAAAGTTTTCTGATATTTTACACCTCTAATGGACATTCATGACTAACTTAAAATGAGTAAACGATATCATTTTGTCCTATGCTTCATTGGTTTAATTTCCTTTGGCTTTCATGCTCAGATTTCAGTGTGTATTGATTTCAGAACCTTGTTGGTGCCAGAAATAACTAACTTGAAACTGCTGAAACTATGATCAATATGCATAAAAGATAAGCCATAAACCTGCAGGAAATGCTGAAAGAGGAAAGTTAGGAGTCAGTGGAGGCAGCAGATGTTTTCTGGAATGGTAATCAGTATGCAAAGTTGATTTAGGTACATTAGCATAGTTAGGAGAGTACCTAAGGAGTCTTTACTGTTATTACAATGTTTTTTACATTACACCCTGTAGGTACACTTCAGGAAATATAATTCCAGCTGAAATTTGGATAGCTGGGAGAGAGAGAAAGGAGTAGTGGCTTTCCTAGGATCAACCAGTGGCTTGACAACTCAGGTAGGAGCAGTATTTGGACCCTTTGCTTTGCACTCCTCCGCTCTGATGGATGTGCCACACAACTTTCAGACCTGTTCCATTTTGAGCAAGAGCTGAAAGCCCAGGTCTGCAAATTTTCCTGAAATTCAAATTGGCAGTCTTGAGATTTTATCAATGTTTTGTCAGACTTCTTTCATTAACTTGATGGAGCACATGTTTTTGGGTTTTTTCCAATGAATATTTGATCTGAAGGGAGCATAATTGTGATGTAAAATTACATTGTAGTATTGTTTATTGTGTGGCATTTGCACTTTGAAACACACATCAAACTTCTCTTTGATGCACGGAGTTGCCCTCTGCGCTTTGGCTGCAGAGGGAGATGGAAGTGACTGCTTTAATTTCCCAGATGGGTGGAATGAATCCAGCCAGAGTGTGGGATATTTGAGTTTGTGTACTTGCACTACTAATACATCAGGCTGCTTTGGTTTTCAAACCTTACATGTCAAACAGTGGGAGAAGTACCTCACATATCAAATACCGAGGAAACAAAGTTGCTCAGCCCTGTGTGTAATTGTTGGGCGATAACATTGATGTGATAATGTAGTAGGACTGGCAGAATGACAAATTCTGCTCGTTTTGAATCCCAAGGAAGCACGACAGACTTGAAGTGCTGATAAAAGGCTGTCAGTGTGCTTGTGTCACCAGCAGCAGAGGAGTACCTCTGTCATCTCAGCGGTGGTTAAGGGTTAGCAGCTTCCCCTCTTACACCAACGGGTGTCAGCTCCCCAGCAGGCCAACTCTAGTTCTCGGGGTGTTCCTATTTTCCTGTTTTATGTTTCCCCTTTTCCAATTAGTGGGAACGTTTCAGGACTGCTAGGACTTCTCAAATGGCTTGACTTATTGAAATTCATTTTTTGTTCTTGTGACCTTTGTAATTCACTTTTTCACCCCATTTGCATTCATCAGAGTTCTCTAGTCAGAGTATAAAGTGGAAACTGCAGCACTAATCAAAAGTGATCAGATAAAATAGATGAGTAGGACATGAGTAAATGGAGTGAATTGTCCATCCTGCCTTGAGTGCCGGAGCCCTGCACCCTCCGAGTCGTCTCCCTTCCCTCTGCAGTCAGCCCACAATGTGCTCACGGCTCCAGGTCCTCCACAAATGACCAATTACAGACTGTTATCCCTCTAAAAATCCACTCGGCTTCTGTTCATCTTGCGGTTGGTTTTTATTTCTGAGGATTTTGGTATTACCTGAAGAGTTGTATCTACCTTATATTACAAAATTCCACAGGAATAGCTGCATTAATGGATGGGGCTGTATTGATGAAATCATCCTATGTGTCTGAAAGCTGAACAAGTGTCATGGGTGTCATTCGAGGTAGTTTGGTACATTCAGTGCTTTGTTTATACCATTTGTGCCTTCAGCCTTTGTTGACAAATAGTTACAAGTACAGGCCTTAAATGAATTATGATATAATATATATAATATATAAAAAACCACAATTTTTTTCCAAGAGGAATCAAGAATTCCAGAGTCTAAAACCATGGGCAGCATTGGTAAACCCCTTGAGCTGATCTTGGACTCTAAACTCCAACTCCAGGGCACATTCTGTATCAGTTAAATGCTAATGAGAGTGGACATGTTTTATTTTATGGTTCAGACCTTGTTTTTACTCTCTCTACACTAGTGCCTGCCTCTGAGCCCTTGTGTTTGTATTTAATATGGATTAAATCTGCTCCTTAGGAAATACTTGGAGCATGAAAGCTGCTGTTTTAAATTAGTTCATTACAGCTTTACATGCATAACTGCATAAACATTCATTTGCTTCCTACTTTGATCACCTCTGATCCTGGCTGTTGATGCTACTGACTTCCACAAGCCTTTTTTCCCTTTGACTGTTTTTTAATTCTAACTTGAAGTTGTGAAGAGCAGATTATGTTTATTTCCCATGATAATGACTTGCCTTTATTTAAAATAATTTTAACTTAGTTCAGTTCTACTGGGGCATTTTTGCACCTGCATTGGAAAAGCATTGATGTACCAGCAGGGTTTTGCTTCTGCTGTTTCACCTGACAAAGCACCTTGGTCTGTGTCACTGAAGGGCACTGCAGAAATGTAATGTAGTATTATTTATTTATTTCATAGATGACAAGCTGCCTCCCAAATACATCAGAGAGCACATTTGTCATTTCAATTTTTGTTGTACTCTTGCTATGTATTTTCTTCACTTATGGCTTCTTGGAACATTTCTGTGGTCTTTTTCTGTGATTAGACACTTGGAGTTTATACCAAATTCACCTGTTTCAGCCCTTTGCATCAGTCATCTATTAATGATTTATTTTCAGTGCTTAGTGCAGTGGGTTAACCACGGTGGCTACTCAAGCACCACAGAGCTGCTCCCTCACTTACTCCCCTACCCTGCCTGCGGTCCAGGAGAGGAGAAAAGTAGAAGTAAGAAATGTTGGGGGTGAAAAAACCACCAAAAAAACTCTTTAATAAGGGAAGGATAAGTGGAAAAAGAGGTAAGAAGGCATTGAAATAAACGATGAAAAGGCAATAATTCCTCCCCTCCCACAGCAGAACAGTGCCCAGCCATTTCCTGAGGAAAAGACAGGCCAACCCCTCTGAAGTTCCTTGCTTTCCATTCTGTTGGTGAGCACCATGGATGTTCCAGGCTATGGAATATTTCTTTAGTTAATTTGGGTTATCTGCCTGGTTGTGTCCCTCCCAGGTTATTCTACCTCTCACCTGTTTGGTGGGGGCAGAGTGAGAAGCAGAGGAGCCCTTCTGGCTGGACATGATGAGGGTGTTACCTGTACTGCAATGAGTTCAGACTTTTCAAAATGGCACAAACTTCAAAGGAGGCATCTTGTTTTGTTATGTTTTCCTGTTCAGTGATAGAGGACGTTGCCATTGCGACGCATGGCTGAGTTAATGCACTGTTGCTGCTTCACAAAAACATCTCATGCAGGATAATGTGATATGTAGTTTTAGAGAATTTACATCAGGCTTTTGTAACTGCTAAGCCATGGTGCCCAAAGTATGGGTACAAATTTCCATTGGACATCACTTGGCAAAGCTGAGACTACTGAGTGGGAAGAGAAACCTTGAATAGTCAGGACACAAGCTAATGAGATGAATGGCTTTAATACTTTTGTGAACCATTCTAAATCTACTCATACTGGAAATGCGTGCAATTATCCATAAAATAAATTGCCTTTATCTCATAATTGTATTTGCTAATTACCTTTTTAACAAATTAAAAGGTGAGAGGGCTGAATGCTTACATCTATGATTTTCAGTAGTGCATGCTTTTATTGTGCCTTTGTTTACATTGATGCACATCCCTGGTGTAAAAACATTGTGTTTCCACTTTGCCCTGGTACCTGGAGCAAAGCCTGACTGTGCAATCAGTGCTACCTGGGAATAAGAATTCTCTATAATTGATGAGATCCACAGGCCTGTTCCTTACTGTGGTCTCCAAATGGGAGAAAATGTTCCAAATAGGAACTGCCTGCAATTAAAACTGTAGCACACCATTACAGTGGTGCAGTGTGTCCTTGTAATGTCCTGGGGCTTGTTTTCTTGTTTTCCACCACAGCTGAAGACTGAAGGGATCGAAAAGAAAATGCATATTATAGAACTAGAAAGAAACATAGAGAAAGCTGCTTTTATCACTGAGTGAAGCATATAAAAATGGCTGTAGAATTACCTTGATCTTCCTGTCTTGATTGTTAAATCTTTCATGGTCCAGAATTTTCCCAAGTTCTGATCTACAAAGAGGGAGAAATTTAACAGCTAGAGAATGGAGCTGCTGACAGTAATTTCATCTTGTTTGTTTAGGATTTATCATAATGGCATCCCAGCTGTAAGGCAGGACCATTACAGAGCTTCCACTATTCTTCTCGTTTTCTGCTTCTCTGACTAAACCTCTACACAGGTAACAAAGGAGCTAGAAAATAACATGAATTAAGATATGTGGCTCTACTTTCTGCCTATGACATGGTACAATATACAATATGCAAGTGATATTCTAAATTGTATAAAATATCATTTGGTATATCTGTGTTTTGCCAATTTGATTGGGCTACGCCAGGGAATCTGAGAGCCAGTAGCTGTTATGCCATCATCTTGGTAACAAAAATGTATATTGGCAGATCTTGCACAAGTTTTGCTCCACTGATTAGCATTAGCTCAAAATCTAATTTTATCAAAATCTCCCAAATTTTCACCACACAAAGGTGAATTAGGGAGCTTTTCTTACGCAGCCTGCACAGTTTAAGACTTGACCAGCAGAACTATGAATATAGAAAAGAGTTTTCAGCACTGCCCCAGAGCATTGTCCTGCTGCTCTGACAGTCCACCTGGGAAGCAGAGCTTCCTGCTACTCACTGCTCAAAAAATCTTCCTTGGAAAAGAAATCAGCATCCAGGTTAACTGAGCTCTGCTCTGATTATCCCTGCTTCAAAGCTGCACAGAGTTATTGTGTGATCATTTCTCTGTCCTCTTATCACAGATATATCCTCCTTGACTTCTGGAAGCAAATGCAATAAGGCAGAAAGAACCAGCTTTGATCCTTTCCCACTGGATTACAGGATAATTTGTTTGGCCTCTGAACATGTGATGAATTATAGGGAAGGCACATGATAAGGACTTGCACTGAGAAAACCTCTCTAAAATATGCCCTGGGATGAAAGCAGCACTCAGGTTTTCATTTCCACCCCCAGAGCGCTCAGATTATGCACTCTGTGTTCAGTTAAGAGGTTTTTGTGCCCGAGGGGCAGGGGAGTCAGAGGTTACCTGAGTGAGAGCCTAGGTCAGAGCTGAAGTGAAGACTGTCGAGGCACACTGGATTGTGTAAGATGCCATAAAGAGTGAGCACTCTCATCTGCAGAGGACAGGTGTACAGTCCTTTCTTTTTTATGGGATTTCAGACAGATTTCTGCACTGTTTCTGTCAGATGGGCACTTATGCTTTGAGGGTTCCCCCCCTTACTCTGTTTGCTGAGAGAAAACAAAATTTGGTTAATCCAAGGTTTGAGATAAGGCATCAGGACACCCATATGAAATATAATACACTACAGAATCCAGGTAATAAACCCAAACATAAAACCTGTGTCTTGTACCCTGAAAGACTCCTTTAGCTAAAATTGTTAAAGCTGGCTGAGCTTGGAGAAAAAAAATCTGCTTCCTCTTCATGTTCCTATCCCCATTCTTTATTCAAAGAACTTTGAGCCATTGAGCCTAGAGGAGACAAATTAATTAAAATTGGTAGAGGATTGAAAGCATAAAGGTGATGGAAATAATAAAATTAGAGACCTATTCTCTGAATTAATATATGCCAGTGACATCTATTATGCAACGCTCGTTTCCTTAACAGCAAAGTATTTGAATCTAGAATTTTTTTAATTTTCCAGCAGATGTTGTATCTAGGGTTGTGATAGGCCAGATAGCCTGTTCAGTGTCTTTGTTTTGTCATGAGGGCATTTAGCTTATCTTGAGAGTCTATTTCTGTACAGCTAACTAAAACAAAACTTGGAAATCCTAGTTTTGTGTGTTTGTTTAGTTTGTGCGTTTATGTATGTCAGGGGTTTTAATCCAGATTTGGAATAATTTACTAGCTATATGAGTTTTGAGTTCTCTGTTCTATCTTGCTAATTATTGCCTGGCAGGGGTTGTGGAAGGACTTCTTTAGAGCTATCTCTGCTGTGCTGGAGCTCCGTGCTCTGACCTGGCTTTGGCTCCTACTTATCCCTCCTGTCAAAACCTGTCAGCATCTGCAGTGCTGGGAGCCTGGCTGAGCACAGTGTCCTCTTCCACCTCAGTAGCACCTCCATGGTGCTTTGGGCTCCATCTGCACATCCTCAGATCTGCAATGTTTGGGCAGCAGCTGCAGCATAGGTGATGTGTTAAAGATTGGTACTTGCAGGATTGGAATTTGCAGTGGCTTCCTTTGAGGCTTCAGGTGTGTGGTGCTGTTTCTGATGAGTTCATGTCTTTGGTTTTTTTTCCTCTACTGTACGTGTCAAAAGACAGAGAGGAACTGCTGGATGTAGGGGACAACCAAGGAAACATTTGTTGGTCAGTTGGGCTTCTCCTTTTCTTTCATCTGCTGTCATCCTTCTTACCAGAGCGCTGTAAGAAAGCAATGGTCAATTATAATTGTGGAAGAAAGTGGCCAAGGTAACAATTTTAGTCTGTAAAAACGTGTACTTCTCCCATGTCAGTGTCACTTTTGTGAGAATATCTGCAATCAGGAAACAGCACATCCCTGCTGTCAGTAAGCTGTCTGCTGCAAGATGCAATCCAGATTGTCTACCAGGAAACAGATGTACAAGCTACATAAAGCCAGATAAGACAGCTACAATATTCAGTGCATAAGGAAATCCTACTGCATACCATCCCCTCCATGCATTAAAAAAAGCTGCTTCTTTTCACTCAAGCAAACTCTTCTCTTCTGAACAATGACATGCCATTTTCTGCTGGTTTTGAAATCTCCCTAATTTCTTTGCTGAATAAATTCCCATATTTGTTGGAGGAGCATCAATATATACTCCTGCACAGAAGCCATCTGGTTGTTTAGACACAGTAATATCCTCCACTGTCACTTCTTGTTAGTTCTATTTGCTATTTCAATTTCTTCTATTTATAGCAGTGAGATGAAGATCACTTTAAACATGCAATTTCCTTTATTTCTTGCTGACCCAAGATTAATACTAAAGGAAGATTTTCAACTTCTAAGTGTGCCAGACAGGAGGCACCACGTATTTTAAATGTCCAAACAAAAATAATTCCAGAAGGACATAAACACTGCCTGACTCAAATGCCAACAATAAGGAATATTCTTGTCAAGGCTAATGAAAAGTCAATCAGAACATGGAATTAATTTACAGGGTACAAATGAGTAGAAGAGCCAGGAAGAGAAATCTCAGAGAGCGAAGGGTCAAGTAAAACAAAGCTGTGGTCTAATCCTCAGCTTCATCTTAGTGATCCTTGGATGTCTGAGAGGTCTTGGTATTAAAAAGGGTTGATCTCAAGTGAGGGGTTTTTGTTTTGTTTGGTTTGTTTTTTGTTTTGTTTGAGTTTTTGTTTGTTTGTGGGGTTTCATTTGGTTGTTGTTTTTTGTTTTGTGGGGTTTGGTTTGGAATTTTTTGTTTTGGTGTGCTTTTTTGGGTTAGTTTTTGTTGGTTTGTTGGTTGGTTTTGTTGCTAGCTTGGGTCTGGTTGTGAGGGTTTTGGGGCTTTGGGTTTTTGGGGATTTTTTGAGAATAAATCTTCTCTTTGTAACAAGGCTCTAGCTGGGGCTAGTGATCAAGTTTTGGGTGGGCAGTGCTGGATCTTGTGTGCATGGGTTTGACAAAGGTATTGCTTGCTGTTTGGGATGTGAATATATTTATTATCCTTTTTCTTAGTGGTTTGGCTGGGTCCCAGAGTATTTAATCTGTTGTTGTTCCATTATCATTGTTATCTAAACGGCCTCATTTCCTGACTGCATTGCTTTTGGGTCATTAATATTACCAGAACTCTGAGGTAGAATTATTTCTCAAATTTCCTTAACTCCCTCCTTATCTTCTTAGTAAATAAGAGTGATAACTTTATCGCAGCCCATGGTCAGGAATTTACACGCCCTGGTATTGGAGTTGTTCTGCCTCTGTGCCACTGCTTGCTCCGATGAGCAAAGGATCCATTCAGGAGCGTGAGTGTAGAACATTAAAGAACCTCAGACTGGTCATGAGACCTTGTGTTTCTGTGGTTAACTATGGTTCACTACTGGCCTCTCAGGGGTGATTTTTTTTGTACAGGAGAGTTTGAGAAAACTGTATTTTGTGCCATTGATTGTTAGTATAAACTTTTTCTGTCTAACAGAGAATTAACTCATGAAAATGTTTAATGAAACGGACAGACAGTAAAAGTAGAGTATTTTGTGCCCCTTCCCTACTGCTCTTCTCCTACCCAAGAGAGACTGCAGTTTTCCAAAACTGTGCGTGACAAAGACTCATTTCCCTGTCTAGTAGGCTTCTACAATGCCACAGGAATGGTGAAGGGTCTGGGGGCAAATTCATGTGAGCAATGGCTGAGCTCACTTGGTCTGTTCTGTGTGGGGAAGAGAAGACAGACAGGACATCTCAGTGTGGTCTAAAACTTCCTTGTAAGGGGAAGAGTAATTTTAAAACCGGGGACATGAAATCTCTAAAAATGTGAACTCTTAGGGATAAGCAGAGTGGTGAATCAGAAACTTCCAATGAGCAGTGTAAAAGAGATTTTTACACAGCTTTGTAGTATCTTGACATTCTATAAAGGCTTTTGTATTAATCTTTCAACAGGAAAAGAGATGGGTTTTTACAAGAGGAATAGCTAAAATACTCGCAATTCATGGTCTGGATTTGAAAATTTTAATTTTCTTTGCTTTTTGTAGAACTGAAAACTTTCAATAATATAATTTGCTGAAAATTGATTGATGCCTTGGATTGTCATTGCCAGTGTTTTCTGATCATCGTTTTCACAAAGTGCTGTTCTGCTTCATCTTTCTCTGAAGTGGGATTTGGCATTTTCACGTTTTCAGATGGGAAGTCAGTGATGAGATCCGTAGTGATGTTGTCAAAGAGCTCTCTGCTCCTGGAGCCACAGCATGTGTGGTTCTATTCCAGAAAGAAAACAAGCAGCTGTGATGGCAAGGAGCAGCAGGGGAGCAACAGGGAGCTTAATTATGCCCAAATGGCTCAATGTTTCTGTGCACCTGGCACCCTTAGGTAGGGTGCACCGGTTTTTATTACAAAACTGTGTGTAAAATAAGCTCCCTAGTCTTCAGTGGCACTCTAATAAAAGGCGTTTTATCCCTAGAAACGCTAATTCACTGAGTCTGATGAGATACCATTTTTGAAGTGTACCTTTGCTGTGTCTCATGGCACTTCCAGAAATGAAGTTTCAGTGTGTCAGGTCTGCTAAGGAAAAAGCAAAGTGTGTTAAGGAGAAGCTAAATTACCTGCAGGAGTTACCTGCACTGCTCTTGTAGAACCCGCCAGGCAGGGCATTGAGTGTGGCTGAGTATGCAGCCCTGGGAATGGAATGGGGAAGGGAAACCCTGGTGCTGTGGCATTCCCAGAGTCAGGCTGCCCTCCCTTGGCCCGGAGCCGTGTGCTTCTGCTGGGGCTCCTGGAGGGCCCAGGGACCAAGGAGTGGCTCTTTGCTCCTTGGCAGCAGCTGCTCCAGGTTTGCCCTTTGTGTTCTGGAGGATCTCTGCTCTCACTCAGCACATCTTTGGTCCTGCTGCTGATGCTGTCATTTCCCAACCCCAAACCTCTGCCAGTGGGCTGAATTCCCTGGCTTTTAGCAATTCTGTCGTGAAGCTGAAGAGCTGAGGAATAAGTGCAATGGGATTAATTTCAGTCATCTCTCTGTTTTGGATTAAACAAGAAACATTCTGGGGGGTTTCTTTAAGCACGTGTTCACAGACAGACTCATGTATTTATAATTTATTTTCTGGCCCATTGAAAAACAAAAAAATATTCCTTAAAAAAACCCAAACCTGGACTGTATTGTCAATCATATTTCTGTCTCAGTAGCACTTCCGCATTTAAAAATGAAAGCATTTCATCAGGAAGATGAAGTTTAATTCAGAATTTAGTTAGCCCCATTCAACATTTATACAAAAGTTATCTCCCATTGGATTAGAAAATAAGTTGGCTAATTGTAGAAAATGCAACCTAGGGGTTACACTGGAAAATGTAGGTGGGATGACTGGCAAATATTGTAGAGTTACAGTAAAAAAATTAAGGAAACTTTATTTCCTTTGTTTAAATATGGTCTTAACATATCTCAAAGGACTTATGAAAATGCCAGTGTTCATTGAGAAGACCATCAGTGTCCTTAAACTAATTTTAGTATTTTTTGTGGTTCTCACCTCAATGAAAGGTGAATTTCATTTTGGATTTTCTCATATTAAGATCAAGAATTTCCCCAAATCCTGAGATGTTTTCTGCTTACTTAGCATCTTTAGATGGCTGACTATGACACTATGCTGTATTAAAACTCTGATTCATATTTCCTGTGGCATAAGGTGCAAAATTTTGAACAAGGTATTAAAGTTTACTTAAACTTCTTAGTGCATCCTTATCTTCCAAACCCTTGAGTGTGGGGAAAACCAATGTTTTTTCTTTTCCTCTAGCTTTCTTATTTTGAGGAAATAATAACATTGTGAGATGTTTTTATATTAGCAGAGAAATCTGAATAAAGTTAACAGAAAATAAAGTACCATGCAATTTACCATTAAGTTCAGAGGAAATAGGTAGGTGGATAAATAGATTAAAGGCATATTTTCATGGAAATAAAAGAAATCTTGCATGAATTGGAGCTTCCTATTTCTTTCTTAGTATGTTAAGCAGAACCATCTCGGTTGTGAGCTGGTGACCATTGTTCCAGTATTCTCTAGTACTCTCCTAGCATTTCTCTGGAGACTCTCAGCACTCAGAAAAGATGATTATGACAGAATTCTATCATAATAAAATATATCAAGATGTGAGTTTTGCATCTTTAAAATAATCCAGAAATTTTGAGGTGAGCAGTTTATAACTCCAGGGTATTATTAATATATTCCTCCATGTATCATTATTTTGCATATGACATTCCTGTCAACTGAACAGCTTAATTTATTGAGTAATGGGAAAACATCTTGTTATACCTCACACTTTAAAGTTCTTAATTTATTGTTGGAATAATTTCTGAGGCTTTAGGGACTCACATGAGCTAAACTTCAGATTTTTTTTAATAGTTTAGAAAACTGGTATAGTTTCTATAGCATAAACCCAAAGTATCTTATTAGTTTTTGTTAAATTACATTATCTAGAATAAATTATTTTCCCTTCATTTCAAACCAGAAGGTATAAATCCTAGACTGTTGGTCCTTGCAGTCATGTTCTACCTTGCATGATTTTGACACAATATCCTGTTGTACTAAATTTTAAATTGAGCTTGAAACATGTCTAATTTAGGAAATATTTACATATAATCAAGGAAACTCAACAGGGAACTCTATTTAGTAGCAATGCAGTCAGTGCTGTAATTGATATTGGAAATCTTTCTAGGAGGACACAGTTGGTTTAGCAAAGCAGTTATGGCCTCATATATTGCACACAGAGGAAACCAGCAAATTGCACTGTGTGTTTATTTACCGCCTTCATCAGTATATTATTGTGTGAAGGGTGCTTTTATCTATTAGGTAAATTTGCTTTGTCACGACTCAGCAGATTAAGCTGCATTTTGTGCTTGATACTCTTTTCAGGATTTCTATTTGGGGGAGGGAAAGCCTGTCAGAAAAAGAAAAACCCCAAACCATTTTTTTCCTTTTAAAAGTCTCAACAAAAGCCAAAACACCTGAATGTGTGGTGTGACAGTTGAATGTGTGGTGTGATAGCACAAATGATGTAAGCAAGAAGGCTTCCCAGAAAAAGTCGTCACACTTTTAATCAAGTGCAATAGTGGCACTAGTGTGCGGACTGCACATACTGCAGCCCATCATGTCTTACGGTGCTTCAAACTATTGATTTTTGGAATGCATAGCCCCAGCCTTTCCCTGAACAAATTCCAGGAAATCACTCTTGTCCCTTACCGTGATCCACAATCCCCTACAGTGCCTGCAAACAGCCATGGAGCTTTTGTGGGGAGCTGCTGTGGCTGGCAGTCTGGGGGCTCTCTGGGGCCAGGGCACAGGTTTGCTGCCAGGCCAGCAGGGTGGCAGAAACGGGGGCAGTGAGAGGAGCAGCCCTGGTTCCTTACGGATGCCCTGGGGAAGGCGTGGCTTCCTTCTCTCCCCACCTTTCTCAAAGACACCCAGCAGCAGCAGAGAACACCTCACCTGGGCAGGGGCAGGCAAAGACCCTCACCTGGGTGGGCAAACACACCCCCTCACCTGGGTGGCAAAGACCCTCACCTGGGCAAAGGAACACCCTCACCTGGGTGGGCAAACACACCCCCTCACCTGGGCAAAGGAGCACCCTCACCTGTGTGGGCAAAGACCCTCACCTGTGTGCGCAAACACACCCCCTCACCCTCACCTGGGCAAAGGAATGCCCTCACCTGGGTGGTCAAACATGCCCCCTCACCTGGGCAGGCAAAGACCCTCACCTGGGTGGGCAAACACACCCCCTCACCCTCACCTGGGCAAAGGAACACCCTCACCTGGGTGGTCAAACACACCCCCTCACCCGGGCAGGCAAACACCCTCACCTGCATGGGCAAACACACCCCCTCACCCTCACCTGGGCAGGCAAACACCCTCACCTGCGTGGGCAAACACACCCCCTCACCTGGGCGAGGCCCCGTGGGCGTGCCCAGAGACCCCCAGGCCCAGGTGAGCAGCCCCTTCCCCCTGAAGGGCTGGCACCCCCCTCGGGCAGGATGTGCCCTCTGTCGCAGGGATGCAGGAGCTCAGCTTTGGCCTCTCCTCTGCCTCGGCTCCTGGGCTGAGCTGGCGTGTGGAATCGTGGCAGGTATAATTTTCTCTTCAGTCTGTGTAGCTTCACTGATACAGAAATATTGAGGAGGTTAATTTGCCTGTGGGCACTGTTTTATTAAAAACATTTCTGTCATCCAGCAGTGCTCTGGTTCCTGGCCAGGAGCCCCAGTTCCACGGGCAGTCGCCTGGTGCTGGCTGTTGTGATGCGTGAGGAGCACATTGCCATTTATTGAAACGAGCTGTGAAAATTATAGATACAGCTCCAGGCTTGAGTGTGCACGCAGCTTATTTCCATTTGGGTTTAGATATCTTCCTTTCCTCGACCTCAAGATTATCTAATGTCTACCTAACAAAAAATGGGTTGTAAATCCCATTTATCTGTAAATCCCAAAGTATTCTGGATCCTGTGTTCAGCAAGAACTCGTAACCCTTCTTTTTATATTTTGTGTTCATTTTTGATTTAAATATTGACACATTTCTTGAGCCAATTGATGAAAGTTCCCTTCGTTTAATGTAGTGACAGCCTAAGTAACTGTGCCAGTGTTTCCTTTAATTTTCACTGCTATGGTTGTGTGAGTTTTAATATTAAGTTACTAATTTGTTGGAGGTGAAGGCAATCAGTGTTAGAGTAAAAAAGCTATGAATCTTAATATTGGTCTGAACAGAAAATGTAATATTGAATACTTACTGCTCTAGTGAGACAGTGAGCAAAGCACAAAATGATGATAAAGGAATAAGAAGGTTCTTAAAGATGTCAGAAAATGTGGGACTCTGCTTGTCTAGAAATACCTCAGGAGGTGATGAATCAGGATAGAAGAGGCACTTGCTCACCAGCAGTTAATGAGATCTACCTGTGACAAGGGTTAGTGTTTAAATCCCTGATAAGCTGATAAGTGAAATCCAGACTGCCTTTGGAAGGTGTAATGTATTTCTCTAGAAATTGCAGGAAAACTTAAAGTACTATGTTTATACTTTTTGTATAAATTGTGTTCAGTATTCTGGGGATGAAATTTACTGGTATTTTCAATAGAATGGTTTAAAATGAAGTAAAACTGTGCTGTTTTCTAGTTAGGTTTTTAGTACTTTTATATGAAGGTGGTAATTTTAAAATTATGATGAAAAGTCACCTTTCCAGAGCCACAGCACATTAACTGAATTAAATAAATCATTGGATTGACCTGGATATCTTTTGAAAAATCTTTTGAGTCAACATCAATACAACATGAGAATGGAAGAGGAATAATTTGCTTGAAGAAAATGGGTTTGTTAGCCTATAACTCAGCCAAGGTTGTTTGCGTGTTTTAAACACGGTCCAGGGCCACAGCTCACACTGGAGCCTTTCCATGAAATGCCAGCAGCTTGAGCAAGGAGGGGCGCAGATTCACGTGTTCTTTGCCATATAAAAGCCTGCTATTTTAGGAGACAAGAAATTAAGGTGCAGCAGGAAATTCAAAGGCAATACAATTCCCAGGCTGCCAATGAAGGCACAGGTTAGTGATTAAATTATTAGCAGCGTTATTAAGCAGAAATTTGCATCCCTGAAGCTGTATTCAGGTAACACATGCTTATTCCCTCTGTAGGAGTGGTGTGTTTCTGAACCTTTTTTTCCTTATATGATGATAAATATTTCACATGAATCTTGTGAACGTTGAGAGGGGCTGCCATAGTCAACCTGGAATGCCCAGTAGATTAAAGGGATGAGCACAGGGCTTTTTTAATTAGAGTGAAGGGTTTTATTTAATATGTTGATATAGGGAAAATAGGAGATTGAAAACTTCCTAAAAATTCTTTAGAGAAAACCATGAAGAAGAGAGAACAGCACTGTTCACATCCTGGGACTTCTATTTTTCTCATAAAAAGCTCTTCTTTTAGCTTCTAATAGATTGTGAAACCTGAGCAACCAAACACAAAGATGATAGTAGCAGAGTCAATATGAGTGTTTTATGAATCCAGGTGGATAAGAAACAAGAATTGATCTAATTCTATGAAAGTCCCTTTCTGACCATGTTACAAGCTATAACTCAAACGTCTGTTTATTCTGTTTGAACTCAATGTGGGGAAAAATCTATAAAATGAAATGCAACAGTAAATACAGAACATTAGTACTTGGGAGAAACAGCGAAACTGTCAGTACTTGTAAAAGAGTCACTTTGTAAAAACACAGTCTATCTTTATGTCCCTTTTACCTTTGTGCTTGTTACTGTCGTCCTGAGTCTGGAAGTGGGGGAAACTTCCTCTTTATGCCTTCAATGGAATCCACGTTATTTTCTGTTTGTTTCTCTTGGTGTTTCAGCAATAGCTCACTGCCTGAACAAAGGGAGATTTCTGCAGGAAACTACTGCAAAATTATATAGGGATGTGGGCAACAGGAGTATCTGCAGCAGCGAGCATCCTTTGAAATATTTTAGTATTTGGTGTCATTAAAAGTTATGTTAGAAGTGGGCATAAAAGAACAGTGTTTCATTTTCTTTTGAAAATGAACAACAACAAATTATTGTTTATTCACTGAGCTTCTGCAGTTCCTATGCACTTCAAAACCAAAAACACTTTGTGTTTTTAATGCATCAAGGAAACCTAGGCAGAAAGGCCTGTGCTGTCCCTGAGAGTAACGTGGCTTGGCTTCCCACATTTCAGCTGAATTCAGCCAGATTTATTGGGTAGAAGTAAAAGCCAGAGCTGAAGCAGAAAGATGGCTCAGCAACTGAGAGGCATAAATTGAATACCCAGGTCACATCACATGCCCTAAATCATATGCAGGAAATCACTGAGTTTGGAGAAGGTTTAGCCTAAACATGCCTATAAATTGGTGTAATGACTGTGGCATTACCAGAGACCTGGGAAAATTACAAATGTATGGAATATAATTACCCATAGGAATCCTACTGGAGACAAGTTTGTTTGGTTTTATTACTGAAATGAACAAACTTCTTCCTTCTTCTACTGAAGTTGGAAAGGAACTTTTTTGTTTGCTTGGAAACTAAGATAGGGATTGTAATTTCAAATTCAGATTTAAAAAGTGAATTTAGGAGAGGTCAGATGAGGGTGAAGACTGAGGAGCATTCAGGTCCATAAGAAACCAAATGAAGCTTGTAATTTGCTGTCAAACGTTAATAATACATGAAGGAGTATATTTGGGACTCTACATTGCTTGTGCTCATGTAGAAAGTCAGTACTTGTGGTTCTGGCCCAGCAGTTGTCAAATGGCTCGATCAGAAGGTCAGCTGCGTTCTGACCTGGAACATTTTGCTGTTTTAGCCATGAGCTCTGAGTTCTTCTGGTATGGGCTATTTCTGCACGGGTTTTTATGTCTCCAGAGTCCTGAATGAATGCTTTTAGGAATTGAGCTGTCTCCGTGTTCGGTTATACAGCTGTGCATGATCGCTGCAGCACTGCCCCGACCCCTGGCTGGTGTGTGGGTGTCTCACTGTCACAGTGCCTTGTCCCATTGCACACCCTCGAGTGAAGCAGAGCGCTGCACCCCCTTGCAAATGACTTAAAGTCGTGCAGACCTCACGCTCACTGGGGTTTTACTGCTTCCCTGCAGGAGCAAAATTATCTCTTTGTTTGTCTTCACCTCAGGATGTCTGAATTATAATCCGGAATTAGCAACTTTCATATTCATATTAGCAAATTTCACCTTCACCATAGCAGCCACCACCATTATTCACTGTGATTTCTTTTTTCCTGAACACAGACCAGGCATTACAGATTTAAATTTGTTTTAAGGCTACTGAGGTGTGCAATGGGGCTGTCATTGAACAGAGGCGGATGCTCACCAACTTCACAGACAACTTCTGCTCTTAACAGATAGCCAAGGGTGAGGGCTACCTCCTGCTGTGCTTTCTGCTAATTAGATGCATTTTTCTTCTTTTGTTTTCTAACAGATAAAGAGTAATATACATTTTCTTTTATAGGAAATCTTTTTCTCAGTGGGGATGCTTGCTGGTGTAATTGAGGCGCTGTTTATCCGAGGTGGTGTCACTGCTGCTCAGTGACTATGTGCACAGATTTCCTTATGGTGCGCAGCCAAAGAACTCTGGTAACTTTGTGAAATAGAAGATTTCTGCATGACGAGAATTTGTCAAGATTACTGAATTACTAAAGAGAGCAGGGATGAGTGCAGTGAACCCTTCCCAGAGACAGGGAATTGATTGGCATGTTCAACGTGCACTGCATGCTTTCCTATTACAAAATTTGTACAGAATCTGTGAAAAATTTCTGTCCTTGCAGGCTCTGTTTTCCAGGGGCTAGAACCACTAATCTGAGTCACATTTCTCTATCCAGCCTTGTTTATCTCATCTAGGAAGCCTCCTCTGGTTGAGATGTCTGCTTCTCTGTCAGATTCAATTGAACCCAACCAAGAATTAATAAAAGTGTTGTTAATGAGTAACAGAGAGAACACTGTAATGTAGCTCTCATTTCCTTAGGAAGAGTAGCTCAATAATGGCTTAATCTTTTGGTACTTAAATTATCCAGATAAACAACAACAGAACATGTGTACAAGGAGACAAAATGAAAAGAAGACTTTTGCTTCCCTGTGTCCACAGTGCGATGGATAGTGGTGGGTGTAGCAAAGTTCTTTTCTGTGGCTGCATATTTTTATCCAAAGAATTTATTATTTTTTACACAAATTTCTCCATTTGAGTGGCGCTTCTTCTGTTTTACTGCATGGTATCAGTTGTGAGTATATTAAAATGTCTGAGAGACATGCAAGGTGAAATGCCAGCAAGAACAAAGTACTGCAAATACCAAACAGAGTATTAAATACCAAACTTAGAGCAGGCAGGAAGGGGATCCCTTCTGCACGTGCTGTACCCTTCAAACTCCAGTTTGAAACAAGTCATCTCTGCAGCTCTGCAGGAAATGGGATTCTGTGCATTATGCACACAAACTAACTTGAGCTGGTCAGCAGGTAGCACTAGCCAGCTCTGGGGCATCCACAGTGGATATGAGGCCTTTTTGTCAAACGTTAATAATACATGAAGGAGTATATTTGGGACTCTACATTGCTTGTGCTCATGTAGAAAGTCAGTACTTGTGGTTCTGGCCCAGCAGTTGTCAAATGGCTCGATCAGAAGGTCAGCTGCGTTCTGACCTGGAACATTTTGCTGTTTTAGCCATGAGCTCTGAGTTCTTCTGGTATGGGCTATTTCTGCACGGGTTTTTATGTCTCCAGAGTCCTGAATGAATGCTTTTAGGAATTGAGCTGTCTCCGTGTTCGGTTATACAGCTGTGCATGATCGCTGCAGCACTGCCCCGACCCCTGCCTGGTGTGTGGGTGTCTCACTGTCACAGTGCCTTGTCCCATTGCACACCCTCGAGTGAAGCAGAGCGCTGCACCCCCTTGCAAATGACTTAAAGTCGTGCAGACCTCACGCTCACTGAGGTTTTACTGCTTCCCTGCAGGAGCAAAATTATCTCTTTGTTTGTCTTCACCTCAGGATGTCTGAATTATAATCTGGAATTAGCAACTTCCTCACCTTCACCATAGCAGCCACCACCATTATTCACTGTGATTTCTTTTTTCCTGGACATAGACCAGGCATTACAGATTTAAATTTGTTTTAGGGCTACTGAGGTGTGCAATGGGGCTGCTCATTGAACAGAGGCGGATGCTCACCAACTTCACAGACAACTTCTGCTCTTAACAGATAGCCAAGGGTGAGGGCTACCTCCTGCTGTGCTTTCTGCTAATTAGATGCATTTTTCTTCTTTTGTTTTCTAACAGATAAAGAGTAATATACATTTTCTTTTATATGAAATCTTTTTCTCAGTGGGGATGTTGGCTGGTGTGATTGAGGCGCTGTTTATCCGAGGTGGTGTCACTGCTGCTCAGTGACTATGTGCACAGATTTCCTTATGGTGCGCAGCCAAAGAACTCTGGTAACTTTGTGAAATAGAAGATTTCTGCATGACGAGAATTTGTCAAGATTACTGAATTACTAAAGAGAGCAGGGATGAGTGCAGTGAGCCCTTCCCAGAGACAGGGAATTGATTGGCATGTTCAACGTGCACTGCATGCTTTCCTATTACAAAATGTGTACAGAATCTGTGAAGAATTTCTGTCCTTGCAGGCTCTGTTTTCCAGGGGCTAGAACCACTAATCTGAGTCACATTTCTCTATCCAGCCTTGTTTATCTCATCTAGGAAGCCTCCTCTGGTTGAGATGTCTGCTTCTCTGTCAGATTCAATTGAACCCAACCAAGAATTAATAAAAGTGTTGTTAATGAGTAACAGAGAGAACATTGTAATGTAGCTCTCATTTCCTTAGGAAGAGTAGCTCAATAATGGCTTAATCTTTTGGTGCTTAAATTATCCAGCTAAACAACAACAAAACATGTGTACAAGGAGACAAAATGAAAAGAAGACTTTTGCTTCCCTGTGTCCACAGTGCGATGGATAGTGGTGGGTGTAGCAAAGTTCTTTTCTGTGGCTGCATATTTTTATCCAAAGAATTTATTATTTTTTATACAAATTTCTCCATTTGAGTGGCGCTTCTTCTGTTTTACTGCATGGTATCGGTTGTGAGTATATTAAAATGTCTGAGAGGCATGCAAGGTGAAATGCCAGCAAGAACAAAGTACTGCAAATACCAAACAGAGTATTAAATACCAAACTTAGAGCAGGCAGGAAGGGGATCCCTTCTGCACGTGCTGTACCCTTCAAACTCCAGTTTGAAACAATCTCATCTCTGCAGCTCTGCAGGAAATGAGATTCTGTGCATTATGCACACAAACTAACTTGAGCTGGTCAGCAGGTAGCACTAGCCAGCTCTGGGGCATCCGCAGTGGATATGAGGCCTTTTTTCTCCACCAAATAGTTTTTCCATGTGTAAGTTTTGTTTCAGGTAGTAGATTTGTCCCATATCAGCAGTTAATCTTCCACTGCTGACATTTCATAAATGCAGTGCAGGTCAGTTCCACAGTTATTATCTCGTGGGCTTCCTTTTAAAATAGCTTTTGTACTCCTGTCTAATACAAATAGTCATTTTTAAAACAGTGACAGATATCAGGTATAAAGGCTGGCAAGAAATAAATGCCTGTTTTTCTCAGTCTTTGGCCTGTGGTTTATTTTGTTTTGGTTTTTTTTTCCCCTTTGTAGCATCTTCTACTGCAGCTATTGTAGCAGCATCTCTCAATCTTTGGATCCTTGCTGTCAGAATAATCATGAATATTAGTTACAGCAAGTGTTCCCAACAAAACATAAAACTGAACTTAAACTAGATTTCTTTCACTTCCATTCATTGAGTTCTCCAGTAAGTTAAAGTGCAGTGCATGCCCTATTATATTTATCATTGCACTCAATGAAACTCAGCAGCTTGAATTCTATACTGGAGACCATGGTAGAAGACAGAGGATGATTTTAAATCATGCCTGTTAAAACATACTTTTATTTAGTTGGAAGGACCCTGAGGTGATTTCTAATTTCTATTTTCTTTTTTTCTTCTTTGTGTGTGTCTATCTAGTGTTTCCTGAGTTTTCCCATTGATTATGATGGAAAAGCAAAGAGCCTTTGGAATTCTGGCAATAAATCATTGTAGCACTTGCTGAGTTGCCTGGAATCCTGAATAATTGTTGTTTGGGCTGCCGAAGACTGTCCTAGATATTTTCCAGCCTGTGTTACACCAATGCAGTTTCACTGCTGCCAGTGGAGCTGTACCATGGGTGACCCAGGCTGAGAGATCTAACCCAGCCTAACTTCAGTTTGCTTCCACCTTCAAGTGAAGTTCAACACTATCAATCAGAGGCCTTTTCTGTAATCCTCTGGGCCTGCTAAAACCCAATTTCATTGTGCTTATGAAAGAAATATGTAATTGTGTTTAAGATGCTCAGCAAAGTAATGTAGAAATAGTAATACTAGGAGAAAACTGGGGGAAAATTTGTCATTTGCCAACATCTGGAAAGAGCTCCAGCTCCGTGCAAATTGCAGTGACTAAAAATGCAGCCAGCAGGAAGCCATTAATTACAGCATCCTCCTGCAATCCAGAGTCAATTGTAGAATGCTTTTTAATGTAGATGATGACTGTGACCAATACAGATTTTATTACTATTTCTATAAACCAGAAAAATGAAGTCATACTGAATTGCTTTATTTAAATGTCAGGTTGACCACAGAGCAACTTGCTTTATGCCCATAATGTTGAATGAAAGTAATTTGGTTCCCTGCTGAGCCCCTGCATTTGTGCAGGAGGATGATTGGTTTAAGGCAGTTCTGTATTTTGATATATCTTCATGTGTTAATGAGGAAAAAGACTAGAAGGTAATCTTAGCTGCACCTTACAGATCTCAAATTCTTCTTAATGTTAAATATCTCTGGGCCATAACAAGTGTATCTGCATTTTAGTCTGGTTGCTCGTTAATGGAAGAGAATACTGCCAATGAGGCAGAATAGGCAAGCTGGGCCAGGGTCCCCATGTCTGCTGGGAATGGATCGGTGGCAGCTCGGACTGGAGGTCTCCAGAGGTGCTGATGCTTCTGTGATTATTCCCTCTGTGGGAATTTCTGGGCTTTTTTTGTGTTTCTGACGGCCTGTGGGGCCCAGGGTTTACAAAGGTTTGGTGTCTGTGAGACTCCTTGGAAAGGGACAGGAGTCAGTGCTGACCAATGGTGCAAAGTGCCGTGGCACCCTCTGGGCTGAGCTGACTGAGGAGTGAACCGTTTCTGCTGATTTCCAACTCTGCTGAAAGTTCAGATGTTTCAGGCAACTGAAGTTGGAAGTTTTCACTCATACAAAACTAGTAAAAGTTAGAAAGAGATTGAAGGATATCCTTTGGTTTTGAAAGTCCAAGTTTTAGCCAGATCCATCGATATAAAAACCTGCCACAACCAACCTTAAAACGTGGGGTTTATAAAAACTCCATGGGAATCCAAGAAAAATGAAAGATAAAATCAGAACTAACAGCATTGTACAATAATTGAACTCTGTGAGATACATTTCTTGTTAGATGTTGTACATGTGTAGTTAATAGTCTGAAACCTCATGAATATTAATCCTGAGACATCAAAGTAAGACTACAGTGTGTAACAGCAAGCTAATCTCCAAATTCAACAAACACAGTATACTTCTAATTTAGATAATGAAAGGCTTAGGGTTTTAACTAAAATAAATTTTGTGTAGTGGTAAAAGGATTGATAGTTTGACTGATTTCCTCTGATGGCAGTGCTGCAGCACCCAGTTCTAAAAGCCTTGAATCTTTTAACACCATCTATTTCATAATAGGTCACTGATGCTTCTAAGCTGATATTTTAGGGTACCACTATCAGATTTATCCCTTCTGGTAATTTTGCTTAATTCAGTGCACGTTTTACTTAAGGAGGACAACTTGAAACTGTCATGTCCCAAACCATGTCAGAAAACCTGAAAGCTTTACAATTTTGCATTAGGAACTGAGCCCCCAGCCTGAGGCCTCTCAACAAGGCCACTTTTCCAAGATGTAGAGTCACTTAAAGGTGCCTCTAACTTTGCATCTTTGCAAGTCTGCTCGCTGGACACAAAGGGAAGCCGAGTGCCACTTCGGGGAAGTTTGTTCACTTTGGCACTGTTCCTCAAACCTTTGCAGATTTTGTCAATGTTTTGCTCTAAGCTTGATGTGCTCCCAGTGGTCTTGGACTTTTCCAAGTCAAAAACCAGACCAATATTCCAGGCCAGTGCTAGAGGAAGAAAACTTACACAAACTAAATCAAATTCTTCAGCAAAACGTTATAGGAGCTGAGTTTATATTTGATAGTTGATGGTTAACTTGATGGTTTGATGGTTAAGATGCTACAGTTAGCAGTTTCTTCCAAATAACATATGGGGGTGGGGGGGTGTGATTTTGTTGTTTTAAATGTACAATCACAGTGCACTAGTAAAAAAAGGAAATTAAATATAAATAAGGAAAAGAATGTTAAGAGAGAGGAAAAGCAATCCCCTGGAAACTCATAAAACATAGGGGTCTTTTCCTTTAAAAGGGTATAAATTTAAAAAATATTTTTAAGTGTTGAATAAAATTGGACTGAAGTAGCTTGAAGGCATTGCACAAGTGGCTGTAAGTAAGGATTTTAATAATGGTCTCTGCAGACAAAGAAGCAGTACATCATAGCTATTGACTAACTGTTTTTAGAATCAAACTACAAGTAAATTTAACGTAGTGCTCCGAAGCACAGTCTAATGAACTGCTGAAGTTATTAAATGTGAGAGAGATGTATGGAGAGTGTATTTGTGAAAGAGATAAAAAAATTTCAACCCTTTTCCAACAACAGGACAAAAAAAGGTTGGGCTTACTGCCTGTTAGAATGAGTTGACATCATTTCAGCAGCTTCTGAATGGCAATTATAGAACTGCTATTACTTTAAGCAAAAATCTGGCCTCTGTTATTTTGTTTACAAAGTGGTAACAGTAATTTCAGGGTGTAATTCTGCAGGATGCTGCCTGTTTTCTTTCAAAAAGCCTTCAAAATAAAAGTGGAATAGACACTTTATTCAAAATTAAAGAAATTAAGCAGTTTGCAATACTCTGTGTGCAAGGGTACCACAAATACACCAAGAAAGCTCCGCTTCACTACTGCATGATTTTCTATTCCTTTATAAATGGCTTCATGTAAAGTAAATGATCTCTAGAAAACAACAGTCAGCCAGAAGGAAAGGCTCTTACACCTTTTTTGTGACTGAAACTGCGGTTGAAGTGGCAGAGTTATATTTGTCAACAGTGCAGATACTCAAACGGTTCCCAGACCTTGAAAGGCAATGTGCATTCCCTGGATATTGAGTTATAACGTGCTGCTGGAATCTTGTCATTGGTGTCTCAGAGAATCCTCTCTCAAAGTTTAAAGGGCGGGAAGGGCCAGCTGGTAAAGGATTATCTGATATATTAGTGATGGATCTTAAAACCGCCAGGTGGTACTGAACACCTGCTGCTTTACTGCCCTCCATGGCATGCAAGGATTTCTGCTACCTCCCAAGATCAAATTTAATTTAATCTCTTTTTAACTTCCTAAACTGTGGCAGGATTAAGAAATGCTAGGACATGGTTTATTACGCAGTTGGCTCTTAAATAACAGATGTTCCATGAAGATAACAAAGCCTGCAAATTATAAATTGTCTGACTATTAACATCTGTAAAAACCTTTACAATTATGCAATGTCACTAATTATTGTCTCCGAAGTATCTTTAGCCAAGAGGCTCTGTGTGCTGGAAAAAGGAGTCAGGGCAGTGGTAAATGGCAAACTCAGAGGCTTTTAGCTTTTTTACATAACATGACAGCACTTGTTCCCCAGTATCACTCTGCTGCAGTAATTTTGTGTGTTCTTATAGAACAAAAAGGCAAGTTTCTAAAGCCAACATTATCTCTTTTCATTTCTGTGGCACTTTTTGCTATTGTGAAATCTGCCTTTCTCTCAGCCTAAAACAAATTGAAGGGAGAGCCAACAGAAGACTATTTTGGAGTTTATAACCCAAGTTGTATCATGAAAAGTAATTTGTAGGTAGCAAACCATTAACCTTGAAGAGGGGAAGATCATCAAACTGGCAGCATTTTATTAAAAAGCTGTGTGGGAAGAGAAGAACAATATCTCAAACTCATCACAAACATGTGAAATGCCACGATCAATTTATAACCCAGTAAGCAGAGCTTAAAAAATTCACCTTATGAAATAAAATAGATTGAATTATATGGGAACATATCAAAGACAGTAGGAAACCACTGCTAACAGTATTCTAAATCCTCGTGTGCATGTAAACCAGGCTGTAAGTATTGTTAACTAATTAAAAATAGAGCACACCGATAAGGCTGCCTATCTGCTGACAGAAAAGCTTTTGCCAGTTTTCCTTTGATTACTGCCACCTTGTTACTGGCTCTACAGGAATTTGACTATTTAT
This sequence comes from Emberiza elegans, assembly GCA_024865655.1. NCBI lineage: Eukaryota > Metazoa > Chordata > Aves > Passeriformes > Fringillidae > Emberiza > Emberiza elegans. The sequence continues at coordinate 58,068,891 of JALJVW010000184.1, forward strand.
AATGATCTGTTTACACTCATTTAATGTGAAACTTCCCTGAGTCCTACTCATCCCTGTGGCTCTTAAAGACTCAAATTTTACATATTCTACTAAATTATATCATTGGCTTCTCAGAATTTGGGCATCCATTAGATCACTATATGGGATAAAACACTGTAGTGTTTGTAAATCTTCTTTGGAGAGGCCAAATATTTCACTTAATAATTGTCTTTTCTACTTAGGTAGTTCATAATTTGGTACTAATTTTGCTTTCTGATTAGAGACAGTGGATAGAGGATTACAATGTGAGAGTACAAACTCCTTTTGAGATACTCAGCTTTAAGAAATGCGGGACACTGGCGATGTCTCTTCCTTGCCCCATTTCTGAAGCACATAGCGTATTTTGAGGGTTTTGGTGGTTTGTGTGTGATGTATGGTCAAGCACTGCCTGGATGTAATGTCATTTACATGAAGGACTGTGATTGCAGAGGTTGGGCGCAGTGACCCAGACATCTGTTATGCTGTCATGCTTTGAGTCAGTAGCACCACACTGACACTTTCATCAACATACGATTTGAAGCAATTTAACAACGTAGCTGATGAATGTCACCTTTTTACACAATGATGTTTTCAAGCAGAAAGGTACCAAACCACAGAAAGTGTGAACAAATAGACCAACAGTTGCCATCAATCTCCATTTATTCTGGATGACAAGAGCACTGAAAAGCAAAGGCAGTGACACTAAGCCAGTGCAGATAATAGACATAGCTACTGTTTAGAAGTCACCTTTTGTCCTTAACTACCTCAATTGATTGTCCATTACATATTTAATGCTTCCTTCTCTTTTTAAATTGGTGAAAATCTCGATATTCCATAGTGCATAGTCCTGAAGTAGCAATCATTGGTACAGTGATGCTCTAGCTGCTAAATACACAGACCTGGGGGAAAAAATGTTATTTACTGTCCCATCTATCCTGAACAGGTACATCCCCCAAATACCCTAATTGAGCCTGTGAAAGGCAATATATATATATATATATTGCATAGGGGTCAGCACTAATAACAACTTCAAATACTGTGACAGCTGCTGCTCTTTACAAGAGAACATCAGTATAAACACCTCGTTTTTCATTATCTGCTTAGGAATAAATTATTTCATTATGCTGTATGATTAATAAGCATGCAAAAATAATTGCACTAGTTGATGGTTGGTTGAAAATGGATAAATGTTCATCATGTACAAGCTGCAGAGAATGAACTTCAGAGAGATCTGAGTTAGAACAAGTTTCAGTTCTCCATCTGAACCAATGTAACTGTGTGCATAATTATAGAGTATTTTCATAATAACAAGGGCAGATTAGTATTTTTCAATGGTATATGAATCATGCACGTATCTAACAGTTATCTCAGTGTACTGATTCAAACATAACACAGTTCTCATTCTCAAAGGGGGAAAGCGTGGGTTCAATAGACCAATGATTATTGCATATATCAACTTCTCCATCATTTCCTTACTTTTTCTGAGGTAAAGAAAGAGGAAAATGATCTATTGAAAGCTTTTCAAAGCCCTGAATACTGGGAGCTGCACTCTGGGGCAGGGGAGCTCTTTTTAATTGATGTGGCAGAGCTGCTGCTCAGCTGGGTCCTGGTGAGGATGTTCCAGACAGCACAGAAGCTCTGGGACGCAGGGAGAAAGCAGCAGCCCATGGGAGAGGACACAGTTTGTGAGTGGCTGTGGGATTGGGGGTTCAATCCTGTCCATAGCCCATGAAAGGACCATAAAGTGTGAGTGGCTGTGGGATTGGGGGTTCACTCCAGCCCACAGCCCATGCAAGGACCATAAAGTGTGAGTGGCTGTGAGATTGGGGGTTCACTCCTGTCCACAGACCAGCAATGACCATAAAGTGTGAGTGGCTGTGGGATTGGGGGTTCAATCCTGTCCACAGACCAGCAATGACCATAAAGTGTGAGTGGCTGTGGGACTGGGGGTTCACTCCTGTCCACAGACCAGCAAGGACCATAAACTGTGAGTGGCTGTGGGACTGGGGGTTCAATCCTGTCCACAGACCAGCAATGACCATAAAGTGTGAGTGGCTGTGGGATTGGGGGTTCACTCCTGTCCATTGCCCATGCAAGGATCATAAAGTGTGAGTGGCTGTGGGATTGGGGGTTCACTCCTGTCCATAAGTGTGAGTGGCTGTTGGATTAGGGGTTCACTCCTGTCCATAAGTGTGAGTGGCTGTTGGATTAGGGGTTCACTCCTGTCCACAGACCAGCAATGGCCATGCCATTCAGGCAGAGGGAAAACCACAGACAGGAGTGCCATGTTCCCTGGCTCTCCTCCAGCCTCCTATTAGTGCTTTCCAGAAAGAGAATGTGGTTTCTCAGGCTTTCAGTCGGTTGCCAGACTGAAATTATCTGTGTTTTTTTCTATTGTTCCTTGACAGAGCCATTGTCTCCTCAAAATTATATTGCAAATAAGATTTTTGGAGTTTTTAAATAGTCTTCCTCCTCTATTCTTAAATTTAAAACACCAGTGATGTTTCAGTTTATGTCTGTCTTTTTTTTCTTTCACTGTCAACTATCTCATTTCTGTTTGTAATTTCACAGATACTCTGAATTGTCTCTTGTGTTGTCTGGTCTGCAGGCTTGGACTTCTGAAAATGGTTCTTTCACAATCCCTACCTTCTTCAGAATAACATTCTTTTTCTTTTGCCTGCTGTCTCTTGTTGCTTTCCGTGTTTTAAGAACATCTGTTGGTTCAGAAAAGGATTTGGAAATAGCTATAATCACATAATTTGCTGAAATTAATTTAGGTTAAAAAAAGAAATACACAAACCTGCATTAAGAGATTAAAGAAATAAATTTTTATCCTTTTAAGCTGAAGTGACATGCAGTGTAAAACCATTTCAGTATTGCATATATTGCTTTGAAAGGCTCTTGGAGTGTGTCTACATAGTAGAAAATCAGGATATTTAATTTTTTAAAAATTCCTATAATTTGTTAGAACTACACATTTCCTTCTGACTGCCTTGAATGCTCCTTGATAATGTGGCTTGATTTCTGAGCTGAAATAAATTCCCAATGTTTGAGAAATTTACTTGCACATTATACTTCACTTCAAATTCCAAGACTTGTGTTACATGTAAAGCAATTTGTGAGTTGTTTTCTGGTTTTTTAAAATCTTCAACAACATTCCCGTTATAATCTTTTTTCTTAATTGCTTGAAATGAAACATTTAGCAGCTGGGGTGAAGTGAACTGCAAAGTAGATCCGAGGCTTTTCATCTTCTAGCTGCATGTAGAGCTACTCTCATAAAAATGAGGTGTCTATCTCTGAAGACTATCCCAGTAGCCAAAAAAGTTAATAGATATCAAGAAAGAAGGGAGGTTTGGTGACACGACTGCTGGTGTCAGAACTTTCTGATTTATTCCCAAATGGAATGACAGGAGTACTTCTCTCAGTGCATTAAAACTGGTGGCAGCTGCTTACTCATTTTAAGACTTGCAGTCCCCAAGCCCAGGAACAGGACATGGATGGGTTTCTTTGCTTGTTTGTTTGCTTTCTGGTCCTGGTATACCCCAACCTTCAGAAAAGTTTCTAATAAAGTGATAGTCATTTAAAAAAATCTGAGATTATAAGTAAGATCAAGGGAGTGTGACTAGCAGGATTATGCCTCATTAAATATTACCTTTGACATTTTAATTTACTGAGTATAAAACTGTATTAAAATGTCATTTCTCTCTTACTGTGAGAAGGTGGTGAAAAGCAATAGGGGTCCACATTTCACAGAAGAAAAGAACTTTTTGCTGATTACAATTATGATAGATTAAAAATTAATCAGTATAGCGTGTGAGACTTCTCCTGGTGTTGACTTTGCCTACAGGATAACGCAAAAGTGCAGCTTTCAGGGTAATGAGCTTTTTATGGCTGAGACGATGGAACTAGCAGTGACGAAGCCTCCTGGTGCCGTGTGGCTGTAAGGGACGGTGGCTGTGGGCGACGGTGGCTGTGGGCGACGGTGGCTGTGGGCGACGGTGGCTGTGGGCCGCGGTGGCTGTAGGCCGCGGTGGCTGTAGGCCGCGGTGGCTGTAAGGGACGGTGGCTGTGGGCGACGGTGGCTGTGGGCCGCGGTGGCTGTAGGCCGTGGTGGCTGTCGGCGGCGGTGGCTGTGGGCGACGGTGGCTGTAAGGGACGGTGGCTGTGGGCGGCGGTGGCTGTCGGTCACGGTGGCTGTGAGGGACGGTGGCTGTGGGCGACGGTGGCTGTAAGGGATGGTGGCTGTAAGGGACGGTGGCTGTAAGGGACGGTGGCTGTGCCGCGGTGGCTGTGGGTCACGGTGGCTGTGGGCCACGGTGGCTGTGAGGGACGGTAGCTGTCGGCCGTGGTGGCTGTAGGCGACGGTGGCTGTAAGCCACGGTGGCTGTCACTGCTTCAGCTGCTGGGCCAGAAACGGCCCCGTTTGGGCTCCCGCTGGCTCGTCCCACTGCGGGACCAGAGATGGGCTCACAGCACGGACAGAAATGCTTGGCACTGCCATTTTTCAGAGCCACCGAGGCATTTTTGGCAAACTCGCTGAAACTTCTAATTCTTCACCAAGATCAGTATCGGAGATTGTTTACCTGATGATAGGAAAAATCACATGGTGATTTTTTTCTCCTGTAGATGTGATCTGAAATATTTGCAATGTGGGGCGTCCCTAAGGTCCTGCTCCCAGTTTCTTTCTCCTGCATAAGGGATGTATATTTTTCATACTAGAAGTTTCGCCTTGTTCATTTTCAGTTTTTATAAAGTTGGTGTAAGTGTTAAAAATTCAGAGGAGAACTCAATTGTTTAATGTTTAAAGTAAATGCTTAATATTTAAGATTCTTGTTCCTTATTGTTATTTTTCATTAAATAGCGTCAGGAAGTACTTACTGTGGGGGACAGAAGCAATGATGTTTTTAAGTTTAGTTAGGTTGGGGTTAAGTATTTTATAATAATGCTGTGTAGATGTAACTGCTGAGCAAAAGTTAAGTCTGCAAAAGAAAAAGAGAGGAGGGAAGTATGAGAGGTGCAAAAAAAGGGGCAGGTAAACAAATGGAGTTCTATTTTCCCCCTTAGAAAACTTTTCTTCTTAAATCAAATTGATTAGTGTTCATTCTCTGGAAGTCTAAAACTGCAAAAGGGTGACCTGCTTTCCCATGAGAAGTTTATTTTTTCTCTGTTATGGATAGCTTTGCCATTGTTGACTTTGTGTTATTGCATTCTCATTCTGATCCTTCCCAAAGCAAAACCATCAGTGGACTTATTGAATGGCTTTAACCTCTAACAAAATTCGACAGATCTGCTTCATTCCTCAGGTCAGTAACTGCATTTTCCACACAAAGGTCAGCACAAGGGTCAGAGAATGTAGTCCTCCCATTTCTGCATTTGTAATGCAGATCTCTTGACAACACTGGAATTTCAGAGATTATTCCAGTCATGGTACAAAGCTGCATAAATGTGGGTGAGAGGTTGCTCTTTAAAACTGATGTTCAGTTACTGTTTGACTTCTGGAACCAAAGTGCTGTTTGTCAGTATTTGCTAAATGGTAGGGCATTCTGGGGTCAAAAATGTAAAGCATGGCTCTAAATACTTACCATTTTTAGATTAGTCCCCAAAGCTGAAATAGTTTTGTGTTCAATAACAAGATGAAATCCATTGAAAACTTAGACTTAATGTCTCAGTGAAAAAAAAAAAAAAAATTTAACATTATATAGAAATTTGGTGTATAGATTTTTGGAATTTTATTTGCCTTCCAGGAGACCTGTATGTTCATGAAAAACCATCCTGAAGGCAAAAATGTTTTTGAAGTGATTTTATTTTCATTTTGATAAGTTCTATAATGAAAGTTATAGTTTGTATTTCATGGCTTTAATCAACAAAACATCAGAGAAGATGTACTGCTTCATTCCTCAGGTAACAGCACATATTCAGAGAATGTAGTCCTCCCATTTCTGCATTTGTAATGCAGATCTCTTGACAACACTGGAATTTCAGAGATTATTCCAGTCATGGTACAAAGCTGCATAAATGTGGGTGAGAGGTTGCTCTTTAAAACTGATGTTCAGTTACTGTTTGACTTCTGGAACCAAAGTGCTGCTTGTCAGTATTTGCTAAATGGTAGGGCATTCCGCCAGTCAAAAATGTAAAGCATGGCTCTAAATACTTACCATTTTTAGATTAGTCCCCAAAGCTGAAATAGTTTTGTGTTCAATAACAAGATGAAATCCATTGAAAACTTAGACTTAATGTCTCAGTGAAAAAAAAAAATTTAACATTATATAGAAATTCCCTGGTGTATAGATTTTTGTTATTTTATTTGCCTTCCAGGAGAAAGTATGTTCATCAAAACCATCCTGGAAGGCAAAAATGTTTTGAAGTGATTTTATTTTAGTTTTGATAAGTTCTATAATGAAAGTTATAGTTTGTATTTCATATTAATTATAATCAGCAGTACATCAGAGAAGATGTACTGCTGACTATACCTCTTGACAGACTTAAACTTACACCTGTAGTAAATACATATTTTCCTACTCCACAAATAACATGCAGATATTCTCAGCACCCTTGGCTCTGGTTTCCAGCAGTTCTCAGGTGCTTATCTGGGAGTCCCATGGTACAGATAATCCAGCAAGTACAAAGCCTGCCCAGCACCCTGCAGTGCCACGAGGGGCTGGTACCCCAGCCCTGGCACAAAAATCCTCCTGGGCTCGAGCCAAAGCAATTAGTGCTGCTTCCCTGCAAGGGTAATTATTCAGAGCACCGCTGAGGCAGCCCTGGTGCTCCTGGCCCTGCAGATAACTTGCCACAACCAGCCCAGGTGGCTCTGCTCCACTGAGCCCAGGCAGAGGCACGTTTGTCCCCGCAGCAGTGGGACGGCTTTGCCTCCCCTGGATTGCTGCATTATTAAATTGTTTCTCTCTTTGTTATCTGAAAGAAATAAAGCAGCTTGATTGTACTTTTCATATGGAATGTTGCCTTTGTAGTAGCTAAATCAAGGTCAGATGTTTCCTCTCTTCCTCAGTAAGTTTTGCATATAAACGACATCTCTTCTAGAGGTGCCATGGCTAATCAGAGGACAGCCATCAAAAATCTGTGGTGTGTTCCAGGACATAGAGCCTCACCTCACTGGGGCAGTTTGGGGTATCACATTTTTTAAAAAAGTGTTAAGATATTAGGGAGTGTCCAGAGGCAATTGAACAGGTAATGCCCCTCTGGGGAAAGAACCTCTTCCCAATACCCAGCCTAAACCTCCCCTGTCACAGCTCTCTGAGCCAAGTTATTCCCCTATTTGTGATAATAGAGGCTGATCTGATAAAGTCAGAAAAAGTTGGATGTTTCTTGTCTAAATGTAATAACAGTTCTGGGTTTGTAATCTGATCATTGGCTGAGCAGGTATTACCATGTACCTGCTGGTACCACCAGGAATCCAGAATAATTAATTTCCCTATGCATCAGCTCTTGGAAAATACAGCGGACAAGAATTGAAAATCACCTACCTTAACATTGATGTCCCAAGATAAAGATAAGCTTAAGATTTGGCTACTGATTTCCCATTCTGTTATATGTTTCAGAATAATTCCTAATCAATACTGAAAAGTATCCAAAAATAGATTTTCTGTAACCTTGTAGCTTGGCTAGATGGAAATTAATAGGAACAAAAGAATCAGTGTATTGGATAAGATTAGACCCATTTATCTTGATGCTGACAGGTTAATATCAGCTATTTCAGAGAATAACTTTAGAAAGCTAACTTTATTTAAGCGTGTTAGAAGATAATTGTTTCCTTAGGAGGGAACTATCCACTTTCCTAGCACAGAACATCTGAGGAAATGTGGATATAAGACCACACAAATTTTCTGTGTGACTGAAATACTTTAGGCTGTACTGACAACCTTTCCTCATTCATGCCACTCATGCTTTTACTTTTTGATTCTTTTATTTTTTGTAAAAGCAACGTAAGGACACTAAGCTGTGTGCTTCCAGAGCTGTGCACTGCAATTTGCAAACAAAGTTCTGCTTCATCTTCCCTGTCTGGGAGCTGCACGTTTTGTCTTTGAGGGCAAAGGAATAAAATGAATCTGGGTCTAATTACAGAATTTTTCCAAATGCTGATCACACCAAAAGGAACCATGTTTCCATCTCCTGTTTTGCTTAATAAAGTAACAACAGGACATTTCTGTCAGCATTGTCTCCACAGCATCTTTTGAAATTAAAGCCGTGTATAAAATGTTTTTTCAGTACAACACAATTTGTTACTCAGCTGAATGTGCAAATTGAGGTATCAGGAAGATGAGGCATTTCAATTTTGCACAAACTGCTGACAGACTGAGTGATCCCTGTCTTGCAGAGGAGCTGAAGTGAGTGGTGGCACTGCACAGCCAGCTGTGGGAAGCACTATTAACCTCCACCTTCTCAGGAGTGGAAGGCAGTTTAGTATTTTCCTGATCTCCTGATTCAGCCAGAGATGCAGCACAGCTTTGGTGGTGTCTAAATTGACTTCTGTAAAAGTCTGCAGTGCTACACAGAGGTTTGATGTGTGTTCCTCAATATAAAAAACAATATTTCTGAAGTTAGCTACTATAAATCAAGTTGTCATTCTTTACTGGTTTGTAGTGCTGCACTTATACGTCACAAACCGTAACTTTATTTCACAAGGTTGCATTAATGCATTTTGTGAAAGGCTTAGAAAAACATGATGGCAACTGTTGGTAACAGAGAAACTGAAGGGGTGGAAAGGACTGGGCATTAAGCCTTGTTCCTCTGAGCTTACCTAACTCTTTTAATTCCAAAATCTCTTTCCCAGTTACTCATACTGGTCACACAAATGATACACACAGTGCTAACATTATGACCATATTTCTTCCAGCATTCTGGCTGTCCTACAATCATAATTTCTCCCTTTTGGCTTGCAAATATTTGCATTCCTTCCCAGAGATGAAACTCAAGTACTCTGGTGTTTGTTTGAGCAGCAATTCAGAAAGTTTAGAGGCAGCAGCTGGAGAGAAATGGCATTTGCAAGGGTGTGGACGTGGCTGCTACAGCAAGGCCAATGCAGCGTCTGGCTGAACCTCTGGCCTCACACCCTGCCCACTCTTCCAGGACTTCTGGCACACAGCAGTTCCACAGTGGATGGGCTGGCAGAATTCTGATTGAGAGAGAATAGATGTGTGTGTGTGTATGTATATGTATATATATATATATGTGTGTGTGTGTATATATGTAGGGGGATAGAATATAAGAAAATAGCGTAGAAAGCAATCTTACCCCTAAGGAGTTGCAGCTGGGTCAATTATCAAAGATGAGGAACAGCCTGACTTTAACAGGCCACAGGTGTAAGCAATGAGAAGAAGAGTGCTATAAAAGAATTGAGAAGGGAGCTGGGGTCAGTTGGCTGCTTTGTGAAGGGGAAAGAGTCAGTGCTCTGAGAGCTGCCCACGAGAAACACCAAGAAGGTGTGGAACTTTTGTGATAAGGAGACAACAGCATGGAACCCCTGCAAAAAGATGGCAACATATATCTGTTATGGAATGCTGAAATAGCCTGGGTTTTTTTTCCCCTTTCCTTTCCCAGGCTGATTCAGAATAAAGCAGGGAGCAATACAACTGTGAGAGGTGTTTTGTGGAATCAGTCAGCACCAGAACTGAGATGGATCTTACTCAGATGTGTCTCCTGTTTTGTTGGCTGGTCAGCAGGCAGCAGTAACATGTGAGTGTCACTGCCATCCCTGCTCCAGGGCTGTTCCAAGGATGGCAGAGGGGACAGCGCTCCTTTCTCCAGGAAGGGCTGCTCCTTTCTGGTGCCCTGCTCCTTTCTGGTGCCCTGTGCGGGTGGGTGAGTGGTACAGGTACCCCTTGCACCTGTGCAGGTACAGGTGAGATGCAGGTACCCAGCTGGAGCAAATCAGCAGTGCTGCTTGCAGCTGCCCACGTGCTGCTCAGCCATGCAGTTGTTGGATGCAGAATGTGGTGTGCAGGTCTGAAAACCTGAGGGTAAAATATGCATTACAAATAAGCACTTCTTTGATTAGCAGTCTCTGTGAAATATATGCATAAAATAACATAAATAGGTCCAAATTTTCAATATTTTATTTCTTCTTGATTTTTCCCTATCTTAGTCTTCCATTTTTGATTCTACAGTCTCAGATACAATCTCCTGTAGAAGGTGGCTCTAAATACCTTTTCTGTTCTAAAATTATGCACAAAAACATGAAAAATTGATGAATCTTTCATCAAGCATCCAGAGCATATGGCTGTATATATACATTTTGCAATCTGAGTCTCACATCTGAGTGAATCCTTTGCTTGCTATCCTTTTGGTTCATGCTTTTTCCACGCTTTTCAATAACTGTCACACATTATTGTGGTGTTTAGGTTTTGTTTCCAAGCAAGCAAGGGAAAAAAAGTAAATTCTGTGCCTCAGTTTCCACAAAGAATTTACCTGTTGACATTCATTCATGTGAGCCCACTTACTGAATAAAGTGGGCTATTCAGAATGTGACCCAGGATGCATGTTTAGGTGTTTTAAATACTGGTTTTACACCATAAAAGTCTGTTTGCTGAGAGGACTTGGTCTTGACTGCCCAGAGCTCACTGGAATAATTTCTGTGATTGCTCATGAAGTCCAGCTGGGGCTGAAAATGCTGCAAGGACCACTTGAGTAATGGCTTGAGGGGCACGGAGGAGGCAAACCTCACTGACACCTCTTGATAATCAATCTGCACAGTAAGAATATTTTTGGCTCTTTCAAGTGGATCTCTTCACAGAGATCAAACATTGCTCATAGATATTCCAGGATCTAACAAGAAGGCAGAGTCCAATAAATCATTTGCTTATTTACTCAGTGGAAATTCAGGCACAAAGATATGTTCCCTTCATTCTTTTTCCTTTTTAATGTTAAAATGCTTGCCAAGTTAGGAACCTATAGAAAATTGTTGCACTTGCTGAATTTTAATTTTACTTCTGAGCAAGTTCTTGGTGTTGACCTTTAATTTAAAAGAAGCTTTATATTCACTTTCAGCCTCCATGAAGCTTTCTGTTTAAGAGTTTGGTATAGCTGTTGAAAAACGTAGGGTTTTTTGTCTTAAAGGTCATATTTTCTTGGATTTTACCTACAAAACCTTGAGGTTGGAACATTTGCATTCAGAAAGGCTAATTTATATGCTGAAATCTAAATACACATTGTAGTAAATTACATGTAAAATTAACAGTAGCCATGAAAGGCCTTGGATTTGAGCTGCTTAAAGTCAGAAAAATCAGACTTAATAATTTTTCAGGCTTTGAGCAATCTGGTCTAGTGGAAGGTGTCCCTGCCCATGGCAGGGGGTTGGAATGAGATGGGCTTTAAGGTCCCTTCCCACACAAACCATTCTGTGTTTCTGTTCTGTCACAGAATTACTGTGACAACCACTGTAATCATGAGAGTTCACCCAAAGAAATTTAAAATCAAGCACACCTGGAGGATCCAAGTGTGACCTCTTTGCTTATGCTAGGTGACTTGCACACACACGGGGGCCAAGGCAGAGGTGGACCTCACAGCTGAGGACAACAGCAGATGTTCAGGGAAGAGTAAATGAACATCGAGCATGTGGAATAATTTTCACATATCAGTCAGCACTAAATTAACTTTATGTTAACCCAAAATGTTTGGTTGTTTAAGAGACTTTCAACATTGGAGAATGTTTTTAAGTGTGAACTCTGTTAATAGCTCTAGTTGTGAAAAGGTTTCCACTTAATACTACACCCAGCACATTCTTATCGAGGTTAAAATACTTCACCGAAATAGAAGTTATTTCATCTCTAGGTGAAATTCGAGCAGATGCAGAGTCAATGTCAGTTCCAACAGACAAGAGGCTTTTGTGCATCATCCTTATTTCATCAAGCATGAACAATTCCCATTGAAATCAAAAGGATTTTACCCCTGGTGTCTTTGGATGTGCCGGGACTTCTGTGATGCCTGTGATCTAAAAATACACTTTTGCTCTGCACAATTGACAAGGTGTTCTGAACAGTTAAGAATTGGCAGCCATCAGTGTCGTTTGCCACAGTTTTGTAGGTGAGAAAATTGAGGCACAGAGAAGTTAGGACATCTGATGCTGATGTGAGAGAGAGAATCCAGAGGTGGAATTGCTGTTCCTCTGAATGGGAACATCTCCTGATGTCAGCTGAGCTAACAGTGTGCTGCAGGCTGTGACCTTGAAGCTCAATTTTGACACTTCTGTAGCCTCTACAAATGATGAAGGAAGAAGAATTCACTTAATTTCCTGAATTGCAAAAGTAACATAGCTCTTTTCCCTCTACAGGAAAGGACAAAACTTCTTTTTGCTATTAGGTAGTAAAAACAATGGTTTCAATGAAACTCAATGCTACAGATTTGTGGGTTTAAGGGATACAAGGACAATAATAATACTGCACTTTAACTCCTTTAGAGGCTCATTAAGAACAGTGAAATAATCCAACCTTTTTTAAAAAAATCACAGAATGCATAAGATGCCTAGGGTAGAGAGATGTCCAAACTGTTAAAGTACCACGCTGAAAATATTGAAACAAACAATGCATTCTTCTCTAAACAAATTAATATAAGAATATGGTCTGATAGTCACAGTATTAAGTCAAGTATTAAGGAAATGAGAAGACCCTGGAACTCAAGACTTGAGTTTCTGTTATTGTTTAACATTAGACTGGAAAGCGTGCTCAAGAAATATAAGCCATATTTTGGCATGACGTTCTTCTCTATGTAGATACACATTTATTTTCAGGTGAGACTCCCCAATGTCTTTGACAGAGGCAAAACTTTCCATTTCCATGCCTGAATTCTTTTATGCTTCAGCAGTTTATTTGACTATAGCTATCATTTACACAGATGTATACTGGATAGCAGAAACATCCATTACTGGAAGGGGCAGCTGTTCCAGTTCCTCTCCCCATTTCCAGCTGAAAGGAAATGCATGTGTAAAACAGTAATGAAATATTTCTGCCTTTCTCTCCTGTGCTTCACGCTGGAAGCCTTAGGCACACAGCAAGATGATGAACCTCTTTTTGTTGCCCAGAGCCATATTGTCAATCTTGTCAGCATTCCTCACTGCTGAGCTCTGTATCCGTGGTCAGTGATTTTCCTTCCCCAGACCCTTCTGAGGTAAATGTGATTGCAGCACCCTCAGCTTCCATTTGCAGACAGTGCTCTGCTGTTTTGAATGATGATTCTGGGCATCCTGCTGGTAGCAATGTGAGCACTTAGAGCTCGATCACAAACGTGCTCAGGTGATGGATGGCAGTCGGTGATTCAAGGAGAGTTTGAGGCCAAAATGGAATTGTGGAACATGGCTTTACCTCCTTTTTTGTGTGTGGAACAGAGAGCTGGCACTCAGACCTTTCTCTGCTTAAACTGAGGGGCGCAGGAAATGTTTCCAAAGGTGCTGCTCCTGTCCCTGCCAAGCTTTGCCAGGAGTTTAAGTGCTGTGGAATACTTTTGCCTATAAAGGAGGTATTCATCCAAAGCTGCGAAAAACTGCTGCAAACAGGAATTTAATTTTATTGTAGTGTTGGGCTAGTATTATTAAACCTGATGTATTATTACTGATGAAAAACCTCAGGCAGAGAATGTATTAATTTTTCCAGTTCCTCTATTTTGAGAACTGGATCCATAAATATTACATAGATCTGTGTCCACTGTTCTTTTCCTCAAGCCACGTCTTTTTTTTTTCAAATGTGTCATTTCTTTAAAGGTTATAAGGATAACATCACAAAAGAAACCCTATAGCCTTAGGAAATTTAATTGAAATTATTTCTGAATTGTTGTGACCTTGTGACTGCAGTTTCTGCTGATAGCTATTTTTCTGGAGATCTTGAGTGAAATATCACTCTCATGCTGTTAGAGAGGAACCTCAGTTATTTCTAACAATGCGTGGAGAACTCGGGTACAAGTTTTTTTTGAATGCTTCCTAGCACCCCTCAAAGAAATTCTGAAAGATGTTTGGCAGCAGGGCATTGCTGGTGCTCAGCAGGGCCCTGGAATTGGGCACTTGGCACTCCCTGCAAACACCTGAAGTAACCTTCTCCTGCTGGAAAGGGAGTGAGAACGGGACATTTGTGTCACCAGGTACCGCCTGCCAGGCCCTTCAGCTCTCGTGGCTGGGCTCCTCCTCCTCCCAGGCAGAGCCAAGATTCACTGCTGAGCCCCCAGGAGGAGTTTTGGGAACCCCTGCCCTGGTTAATTCCAGGAGCTGCATGGGAAAGGTTTTGAAAAGTTTGAAAATGTTCCTCTGTCCTCAGAAAGATGCTTTCCCGTTCCATACCGTTGTTACCCAAAACCCAATTTTGAATTTAATTTCTCTCAGTCTCTACAACAATTTCCTGATTTTTCACTTGGATAAGGCAGAAATTGCCTCGGATAAACTTTCACTGTGTTTTCAGCATTATGACTCAACGCCATTTTCCATACAAACATTAGTCAGAATTCGGTGTAGAATAACATAAGTGGTCATTTCTGAAACTTCAGATCATGGGATGGATTTTCCAATAGAAATGGAAGAGGTTGTTTTGCCGTTCAGATTGATTACTGTTTCGGTAATTAGTGTGATGGGTGCGTGGAGAGGGGCGGTGGAATGACAAATGTTCATGGCTGAAAAGCTTTGACTGATAAAACATCAGAGCACAGAAGCCATTTTAAAAAACAGTGGATAAGAATCAATACTGCTGACTGTCTGCAAATTGCTCTTGCACAATCTAAGTGATTAATTGCTAATTAGTATGTGCTAGAACTTGGCGTGGGAACCTCAGGTAAGCCCACCCGAGGTTGTTCTGTGTCCATCGTTGCTGTAAGAGTGAATATATTTCCTATATGACTGTAAAAAATTGTCTCTTTTTCCTTAAATTTTAGAAACATTTTAAATTCTTTTGTTTACCTGTGGGAAGTAACTTGCTGCGCTTTTTTCATGATATGCATTGGAATAATTTTTCTTTTTAATAAATTCTGATTTACAAGTCATAGTCAATTTGAGAGGTGTTGAGCATAAGGTTTCATAGACAAGATGTTGCATATCATATTTTATTTAGCTTAGTGTCAATACTTAGGAATTTTAAAAACTGTGACAAGCTAGTCTAAAATTAATATTCAAAATTCCATCTGGAGGTGTCAAAAGTGCAGAAAAAAATTACTTTTTTTTGTTTTGTCTAATGACATTCTATCTATCTTCACCAGGAACTTTGTCTAAACTTGCAGGAATTGTTTCCTAACATGAATTACGAGTATGTTTACAGCCAGCACTGATTAGGGGATGTTCAGAAGGACAATGAACAAAACATTTCCAGATTGCTCAGCATTAATTAACTCGTTCTCACCCGTACATTTAGGAAATGAGATATCACGTGCAATTTGTCACTGGGAAATTAAACACCATACATAATAATAAGTAATTTGTCCTTCACAAGCATTTGACAGAAGAGGTACACATCACCTGAAAAGGAAGCTTCTATAACAACAATTCCTTCACTTCATTTTCAGAACAGATATGCTTTTCATGTTGGATGAAAAGGAATTTATTTATTGCTGGGACAATTTATTTGCCTCTGGTTATTTATGCAGCTATTTATTTGAATATAGACTTGAGAATTCAAACAAATACTCACTGCCCATCACAGAGTTATTTTAGAAGGATTTATCGGTGTCATAAATAATTATAAATTTAATTCCTTTTTCCCCCACACTACTGCTTTTGAACAAATCGCGTTCAGCTCAACACCTAATCAGAGTGAGTTGAGAGAGAGTAATGGCTAGGAGCTGTCTGGAAATCAAGCCTTTAGGTCTGGCTGTTCCGATGGTTGGAAGCTTTTAAGGCCGTGTCCTTTTCCCTTCAGTGGCTTTGTCCGAAGTTAAATACAGGAGAGTCATTGCAGCATCTCCCTCTCAGGGAGCAGTGATGATTTGTGGGGAAATTAGCACAAGCAAGTTAGGTAAATAGGGACCTGAAGGAGAAAGGACATTCCTGATATATGGGAAGTGATAAGCCTCGGTGGGGGTAAAGGATGGCAATGAATTCCCAGAGGGATGTAAAGACCTGCTGATTAGGATGCAAATACCTGTAAGAGAACTTAACTCGGTCTTAAATCTCATTTAAATGCCAAGAACAGTTCCCAGGACGCGGTCAGGTATCTCAGCACGACTGTATAAATGAGTTGTCGGTCTAAAAAGGAAAGTAAATTGATCTGTCAGCCTGTTAAGGTCCTTTATACACAGCACAAAAAGATAGCTCAGAACAGAACCAGTACAGAAAGAAGTGGTACAGGACGAAATGTAGCATTAGTGCTGTGACAGGGACTAAACATGGAGTATTCAATGGCATGTGAGGTGCCTTTGCAGATTAAAATGCTGGGAAAAGGAAGGCCAAGTTTTCCATCTCCATGTTTTCTAAGCATAGAAGAGGATGAAATTGGTCACATTCACACTGAGAGATGTGTAATTTGGAAAAGCCTTGCGAAATATAAGACTTGTTGAAAGATGATGCCTGGTCAGACCAGGGAAGGACTGGTTAGGAGGAAAACAGATTGATTGCATGATATTTCTGAACCCCCTTTCAGCTTGTATTTCCGTGTACCCTGAAAATCCTGATTTTCTAAATGAACACAATTTACACATTCTTGTTTTTCTCTTCTACATTCTCTGGAAGGGGGCCTACTTTGCAATCTATCTATTTTCCTTCCAATACAGACATGTCTTTCCTTTCTTACAGTTGATTTTTTTTGTTCATCGGGAAGCAATTACTTCTTCAGTCCCTGAGTTTATTAAATTCAATATACATATAAATACAGAAGGAAATATGTATCTATAAATAGAGAAATCTTATATATATAAATAAGCAATTTGCACAATCAACTCTGAATTTTCAAGATGTAAAAATTAATAGAATTGGGATCATTTCTCCAGAAAAAGACAAATTAATTTTCTAAGTATAACACAAACTAATTGATTGCTACTGTTGAGAGGATGAGCCATTCTGTAATAGAAATGTCTGATCTTGCTCCAGAAGAAAGAACCAGAGGTAAAAAATTTGTTTGTGACCTTATTTATTTGCTGTGACAAAGACAATTCAGTGTCCTTAAAAATAATGTATTTTCTTTCTGGTTGAATTTAACATTAAAATTACATGGCTCAAGACAAATGCACTTAGTGCATCAGTTTAATAATTGTATTGATTGGACTGTGCTGCTAGACAATAAATTTGTCTTGTACTGCCATCTCTTCATACTTTGATGATTTTCTACCCTCTCTCTTTGCAAACAATGTTAACTTTAAAATACACTTAAAATACTCAACTCTCAAGCAATTGGAAACAGCAAGAATAATCAATAGCCTCAGCAACAATTAGATCTCCAGTGCTGTAGGGAGTCTAAAAACAGTCAGTTTTGGAGGGCACGCTGCTGTTGTGCTGCAGGATGCCTCGATGGAATACCTGGTTTGGTGCTGCTGGCTGTCACTGGTTTTGAACAAGGACCAATCAGCAGAAAATGTAAGAACACTTCTCAGGTAATCAGTGGGGAAAAGCCATTGTGCTCACACTTCACCCGTGCATTCAGAGCAGCACACTTTGGTGGAGCATTTCTTCACACTCATAGGATATTGGAGATGAAAAGCACTCCACAGAGCTCCTCCTGACGACAAACACAGTGATCACTGTAACCATGGCAAAAACCTCCGTGCATGCGTGACATGTGCTGCCTCATTTTCTGCACATAAAGCTCTAAAATTTCTTCAGCTTAAAAGATTTAGTCACAAATTATTTTCTGTGGAGCTCCTCTCTCACTACATTTAAAATAATATAGCTTTATCTTTTTTATGTATGTGGCCTTTGTTCTTCGGAATACTTGTATTAAATCTGTTTTTGTCTTCTGCTCAGAAGTGATATTCCACTATTCAATCTTCTGAATGTTTGTTCACAAAGCCAAAAAAATAATTGATACTGAAATTCAAATACAGTCTAAGCAACCTGCCTTCGCTGCATTAAGATTCATGTAAGATAGCCCTGTTACACCATTGAGCTCTAAATGTTCACCCAAAATAAATTCAATCCATCATGAAGTATTTTTTCATCTCATAATGGGCCCCTAGTGAGCTGAATTCACAGGGCACCTGAAAGCAAAGAGCTGGATCATGCTAAGGGTGAGCACGTCACACGTGCAGTCAGACAGCAGGCAGAGTTTTGGCTCTCTTCACACTTTCTTTATATTCATGGCTTCTAGGGAGCAATTCTGCAATTCTTACCAACCATGGGGAGAAGAAAATCAGACTAAAGTACAGTTTCAGACAGTGGAATATACAATATAGGGAATATACAACATAAACAGAATAGGACATGCTGCAAATGTTGTTGGGTGAAAGCCAAAGTAGCAAAGGAGATGTGTGATGCTGAAGTGTTCAGAGCTTTTTAAAGAGCCCAGCTTTTCACTGGAAAATGCTTATTCAATGGAATTGAGGCATTATTTTAGCTCTGACAGGTCAAGTCTGCTGCAAGGAATCCTTCCAGCCTCCCACTTCTGGGCCGCTCTTTCCCTTGGACACCATGTGCAGCGGTTGTTCTGGATTCTTTGGCTTGAGAGGCTCCATCTCCAGCCTCCTCAGGTGGACTGGACTCTACTTGCCACGCCAGAAATATCAAGAAACTCTATTTCCGTTCCTCTAATTGTTTTTCTTTTAATTCCCACGTTGGGAAGATTTCTTACTGCTGAAAATTGGGTTCTGATACAGACCAAAAGCAATTTCACCCCTTCCCCCTCCTCGCTGCCGTTTTGAAAGTGAGGGGTTTCTGCAGGATGGAAATCTTGGCCTGGTGTCTGTCCTTTCACAGAACTCCTGTGAATTGTGACAGTCAGAGCCAGCAGGGAAGCCCTGGAGCTGCAGCTCGAGCTTGGGCTGGCAGAGAGCTCCGAGGGGGTAAGGGGGCACTAAGGTCTTGCCTAAAGTGGGAATTGGCATTCCCAAATCAGAGCTGAGCACGGGACCGAGACCCAGCTGCTCAGCCTGTGACCCGAGGGCAGCCTCGGTGAGCAGCCTGAGTGGCCCATTCTCGCAGATATTCTGTTCCCAGGGCCTGAGACAGTAGTTACTGACTGCATTTTCTCTTTAGTTTCCAATGCTTGATGGCGATTTGTATCTGATACTGGAAACCTTACAGATTACAGTGGAAAACAGAGACCACAATGTGGAGTTACACAGCAAGTGGTGGATTCTGAGATGGTTTAAACTGTTAGCAGCCTGCTCTAAATTAACAGCACTGGAATATTTATTCTTTTTTGTGTTTTTAGGAGTAATGCAATATTTGGACTTTAAAGTTATTTGGTAGTCTCTAAGCATTATGATTATAGACTGTTTCCTGACTGAGATGGTACAGAAATTGCCAAAAAATATTTTCTCAGATAAACACAGTCTTTCTTTCTGTCAATGAAATATATTCATCCCTATAATTTCTCATCTTTTAAGGCTTTTCTTGCTGTACTTGCAACAGGCTGGAAATCAACTAAGCCTTGAATTGCATGGATGTTTATTTAGAGGAAAAAAACACATTTATGTAAATCAAACTACAAAAAGATCAAGAAGCTTGACAACTGTGAAGTGTTAAGAGGATCTCTAAAAATATCAAATAAGCAGCATGTTAAGAGTGCAGCTTTGCAGACACTCAACCTTTCCTTTCTAGGCCTGTCAAACAAGTCAGTTCAGCATCCAGGGAGTTAATGATAAATGAAACTGTCTCTCTGGGGAAGCAGAATAAATGCTAGCAGGGGCTGTGCTTCTGCTCAGATTTTTTCTCTGTATAAAGAGCAAAAGAGTTTGTCAGGGGTTTCTGGAGCTCTGGAGGCTGGTTGAACACTGGGTTGTGAGCACCCACACTGCAAGAGGCTCCAATCCCAACACATCCAGAACACTTTTAGCTCATCACACATGTGGAGAACATGTTTTTGAAGAAAACTGTCTGACTAGTTTGACTCTGAGTAGAACTATTCTGAATTTTTTCCACTCTTCTGTTTCACAAGGAAATCAGAATTTTAAAAGTCCCATTAATTCCCTCATTTTTTAATATAGCCGTTAACTCTTAGACCTTCAAACACCGGTAGATCCTACAAAAATGTTCTGGAGAACATCCCAGCAACTCCTGTGCTGGCTCTGTCCCTGTGCTTGGAACTCACTGCTCCTCTGGGCATTCACTGGTGTCACTGGACCTGGGGCTTGCAGTGGGCAAGGAATGACCCCTGCAACACTGGCACTCACTGTAAACTTAAGGGAATGAGCTTCAACAGCAAATGTTTTATCCTCTTGACAAGTAAACACTTCAGAGTTCCTTTCAAAGGGTAATAAAAATGGAGCAGCCTAAAGAAAAGAGGAAAAGAAAAAGGACATATTTTGTGTTTCAGAGGTTTGCTGGCAGGTCCTGAGCAGGTGTAAATCAACTCTGCTCCATTCAAGTCAGCAGACGTCTGGTGATTTATACCAGACAGGAACTTTACCTTGAACTGCAGTCTGCCAATGCAAGGAATGCATTACATGGAAGGGTTTAATTGCTAAAAAAGTAGAGCCGCTTTTGACCAAATGTGAAACAGAATCATAAATTAAAGAAATATGAAAATGCAAACATACGCGTGTATGCGCTGGGGGAAAGATCATTCTGTGCACAGAGGCTCTGCTGGCCAGGTGCACCTGCAGTGCTTTCCATTCATCTGCTGCACAGGGAGCCCAGGTTAATTAAAGAACTTCTTTCCTCTGTTAAAGAAAAACCATGGTAATTTCCACTTTCATTATAGTGGGATGACAAAAATCAATGTCTGGCTGGGAGCAGTGAGAGGTTACTTTTCTCACAGAGCTCTGTCATGTCTGAAGGCTCCGTGGAGGGAGGGGGTGAATCGCATGGCTTGGCATTGCTCTCCATGGGATCACATGCAGAGGAAGGCGATGGGCTGGAGCAATCCTGCTGCGGGCAGCGGCCGCCCCGGCAGGGCAGAGGGGATGCGTGAGCCCCGAGGCACTCCCGGTAGGGCACTCGGCCCCCTCAGTAATTCAGGCTGCAGGCAGGTTGTCTCAGCAGGACAGAGGAGATGGCCGTGGCATTGCACATCGCCTAGGACAGCACGCTCTGTTCTGCTCTGCCTTTGGGTGCCGAGGCTGGCGGGGAGGATCTCTTCGCTTCATTTCAGGAATGATAACTTCAGGGGCTGTAGAGTAAATTGTTATCAGAACAGGCATAATTCCTAAAGCAAAGATGTGGATATAAGGTTTGAGAGATGGACAGGCAAACCTGCTGTACTCTCAGTGTAGTTTTGTATGTGTGATACCTGGTCCTCAAACATCCTCAGTAGATGCCAGGCTTCCATCAGGCCTTGATCGCTCATTTATTGTCAACACTGAGCAAAAAATACAAGAGAAGGAAAAAACTGAAATTGTTGTTTCTATGAATTATGGTGAGGAATTAAATATTGCTGTAGCAGTGGCCTTTTCATAATGAAACAATAGGGAATCTTGAATGTCAGTTGGACAGATGACAATTTATTTCTCCTACATTAAATGGCCAAAATACTGAATTAAATTTGATTCCAATCTCCTTGAAGACTGTAATGAAGGGGGAAAGCAGCCTGATTCCTCAGTGTTTTCCCAAGCACTCAGACTCACCTGGGCTCTGTGCTTGGCACCTGTGCCAGTTTTCTCTTTTTGTTCCAGCTTCCCTCGGTTGTACTTCAGTGCTCGCCTACAAGGCCAGGCTTCTTTCTTGTAGACCAATCTTTCATTTTGCTCTCTCAGGCTGCAGTCTCCCAGGGTAATTGGAATGTATCCTAATTAAGTTTTGGTAATTTGAAGAGAAGAAGCCATTATATACCTCGGATGGGAAATACTATACAAGGGTCGATGATTATCATCGTGCTGGTTATTAAGCATTTCAGACTGTCTATCTGCTCTATTGACAACCTATCTGCAATCATCATTTTTAGATGAATATTCATAATGACTGTAGAAACATAAAATATGATACTTGGCAACATTTATGCAATTAAATAGACAATTAAATTCTGCTGGTAGTAGGGGAAATTAAAATCTTCAGACTGATTAGAAGGTTAGGCTCTATTAATTTTCACCCTCCATACATCCATCCCTGTAGCTCTCTGTACTCTTTAGGTGTTTCAAAGGTGTTTATCTGTGCCCTTGAATTATAGACTAATTTAAAATATTTTATCATAGTGCAAAATGGCACGTCTTTAAAAATGAATATGTGTTAACAATCTTATTTACATAAATATCTAAATAGATATCTTAATCTCTCAAATGTAGAAATGTTGTTTTTTAGTGCAGTCACAAGATCTAACAGTTTTTCAGTGTGAAGAAAAGCATCCCATTTGAACAAACTAAAAAGAGTAAGGAGAAATTAGGCCTATGCTTGTTTTGTGGGTAGAAGTTTCATTCAAATAAGATCCACAATTTTTTCCCAGTTTCTGAAAGTGCCAGAAGCTGGGCTCCTCTGGAGTCATCTCCTGGGTCATTGGAGCATTCCTCCTTTACCACCTTTGCTCAGGGCTTCAGTGAGTGTTGGCTGCTTGGTCTTTTACAAAAAGCAATCGGAATCCAGCTTCGGTTCCATGGCAGTCTGCTGCTGTCATGAGAAAAACCTCAGGCTGTTTGCTCTGCTTCTTCCTCGCTTTATTTCAGAGAAATGGAAGATTTGCAGTAGAATTTTTTCCCAAATGAAGTACTTTGTTTGTTGAAGTTTTGTTTGTGTTTTACAGCCATTGTTAGGAAGGAGAAAGAAGGGCAGTGATAAAAGCTGCCTTAAAATGCTGCTGTCTGTTGTATTTCAGCAGGCAGTAATGCTGCCTTCCTTTGGAGGATCCTTCAGAGCGCCTGCTCACCCTTTACATAGCCCTGAGAGTCCATTTATTTCACACATCAATTACACACTTGACATTTTAACACTGTGTCTCTGATTTTAATGGGTTTTAGGAGCTGCATTGTGATTAGAGAGAAATGCTTCATTCAGGAAAGGAGACACCAATCACTTTACGTAAGAATAGAAACAGAAATTACAAATTGTTAAAATTAATGTAACTGGAACTCCAGAAAAAATATAAAAATACCTGTAGAATTTCCATGTCCTTAGCTGTTTCTCCTGTGCAAGTCCAGAAATTGCTCTACCGCTCTGATATTTGAATCTTTTGGGGGGCAATAAGGAATAGGATTATATGGTTATTACATGTCACAGCCTTTAATATTAATTGAAGGACAGTTCAGTGGAATTAGAAGGGTTCTGAGGTCACTGTAAATGTTTGTTCTGAGTTAAAGAAATTCTCAAGTGTTCATTGACCCATCATTTACTGAGAAAGCCAACTACATGTGGCTAATGCCCAAAATAATCTTTTTAGCTCTTCCCTCTAAGAGAGTTGTACTGTTTGTTTTTTTTTCTTTCAAAAAAAAATCAACAGCAAAGATTCTTTTCTAATGTAACAAGAAATTTTTGAGTGTTATTTAAATTGGCTTGGTTACAGAATCAAATGACCTGCAAGTAATTTTACAACAAATTTGCTGGTATTTGATTAGCAGCTGCATTTCAAAAACTTGTATTAATGGAATGTGATAACTGGACTTTCATCCTCTGCTGAATTTATTAATTAGTGTTTGAACTTCACAGAGAATTCCTACATTTGTAGAAACTGGAGAAGAGAATGTTTGTCAAACAAACTCTTTCAGTTGGTTGCTATCTAAGAATAAGGAAAAGACAGATGTGTACAAAAAAGCTTAAGAGGAAAAGGAGTCAGACACTATTCTATTCCTTCTTACTTCTTCAGGTGGTTCTTTAGCTACTTTGGGAAGCTCTTGAGCTGTGAGATTTTTCAGCCCCTGTGAGCACTTGTATCAGGAATACTTAACTCCTGTTTAAAAGCTAGGTTCTTCTCAGAAAAATGAGATTAAAAGCAATCTACCCAGTCTGCAGGCCAAGTCTGGCTGAGCATTTTCTCTTTGTCATTAATAAGAAAAACAGCATACATGCAAATTTAATTTTGAGTGAACTCAATGTACACATGCAAGTGAGCAAAAATTCATCTTTTGGGAAGTCTGTCTCTATGGCATGAGCCTGTGTGTCTGAAATACAAGTATTAGTGTCAGTGGCTGTGGGCAGAGGGGAGTGAGTTCCCATGGAACAATTTCATTTACCCTATGTCTAGTTCATCTCTTATTTAAGATACTTTGCACATTCCTCCCAAAGTGTCTGTAGAAAATAAGAACCCATTATCATTTCAATGCAGGGAAAGGATGACTGGATTTCCAAGAGTGATTGTGCAGGGCTGGAAGTCACAATGTGGTATTTGATTAAATCTACCTAATGGCACCGTGGGGCACTTGGCCTGCGTTAGGGCTCCACACCTGGCAGTCTCCTGGCTGGAGTCTGAGACCTCCCTGCAGATAAAGTCCTGGTGCAGAGGAAAGGACAGTCCTGAGGCTCTGAGTCTCAGCTGCCTGCAGGGGTGGGGGGCTGGCAGAGCACGGCTCCAGCCCAGCCATGGTCACTGGGAGGCTGCTCAGAGCCCAGCTCCAGCCCTGCACTGCCTGGGATCCCAGGGCTCCTGGCATTAATGCGTGTTTGAACTTTCCAAGGTGTAGGGCCTGCTTGCTGATAATTCAAATTAATCTGTTGGGCTGAGAGCTAACAGGGACTGGGAGTGCTGAGGCAGACAATTACCTATCTCAGCAGAAAATGTGTTTACTGTTCCTTGCAGGTGTGGTGGCATCTCATTGCCCATAGGGTTAATTTATTGTGTTACCCAGGGTTTAGGACAGGAGACACACATGTGGCCATAGATTGATTGCTTCCTGGCCACCTCTCAGTGTCTCCAGCTAAAGGATCAGAGGACTATATGGGATGTCGCTCTTAAGACTTTCAATAGAAAAAAAAATTGTCTCAGAAGATGAGAATCTGTTTCTGATGTGAAATATCTTTTTTTTTTTCCCTGCTGGAATTACTTCTGACTTATGAATGAAAGTGAGAAGTTTTATGGTGTTGCTGTTTAATGTACTTAAATTCTGATGTGACAGACTATACTATCACTACAGGAAGTAAATTAAATCCTCATCAAAGTGTTATGCAGAGCCTCTGGGCTGGGCTATGTAGGACATAGTGCATAAATTGTATCTCTAGGCCCAAGGCACTATAAATCATCTACACGTCTGGGTGCAATTTCCTCTGTATTTTCCCTAGCTCCAATGTGCAAATACAGAAGATGAGCAGAAAGTTACTGGTTTATGCAGCTTTGGCCTCAAGACCCAAACCAGCATGTGATATACTTAAAAGTTACAAGGAATTTTACAAATAAATTTGGAGCTCATTCCGGTGGCTATCCACTTTCTGAGTGCTTAAGGTACATCCAAACCTGATTTTCAATGCTTAGAAATGCATTGAGAACGAAAGCTGTAGTTGTCTAAAATTCATTGGCAGGGATGGGATCCCCCAGGGCAATAGTGTCCAGATGTGGGTCCAGGTGTGGCCCCAGGTGCCTGGCAGAGGTGACACAGGCCCTTCGTGCACCCTGCGAGCAGGGACTCGCCTCCCCCCCTGCCTCCCTCGTGCCCCAAAGCCCATGGACAGGACGGGTGCTCAGCGGCTGCTGCCTGGTGTACCTCTGCAAAGGGATATTTTGCATCGAATTCTAAATTATTTATACGTTCTCTTCCAAGTTGCAGTGTAAGTGCATAGATTAAATTATGTCTAGGGACGTATATGTGAATATTGGGGATGTCTCGGTGGCTGTAAATTCATGGGGTCACATATTGATTTTTGGACTTAATTATATAGTGTTTTATCGAGTAAATGCCACAGGCAGAAGTTAAGGGAACGAACTACTATCTTTATTAAGAGTATCCTGATGTCAGCTTACAAAGGGAACTGTGTTGTTAAACCATTTTTTCTGGTTTTTTCCCAAGGAAGTGTTGAGTTGGAATAAAATACTAAACATCTTTCAAAAAAACCTAAGGGCAGCCCCTCATCTCTTCCCACAAAGTGGGAAAACATGGGGACATTAATATGTTCAGATATTCATACAGAGCAGATTTTTTTCCAGAAAATCTAGGTAATTATCCTCCCTTGTGATGCACCTAATTGATGTTACATTTACAGTAATAAACACCAAGTACACATTATATTGCACTGATATTTAGAAACTCTACCAAGGTGCTGTGCCTGAAGGTTTACAGACAGAAGTAAAAACACAACAGACAAGCAGGAGAAAGAAAATAATAAAACATTCTTGGTGAAATTTACTTTCTTGCAGTTCTCAGCTCCAGGGGCCTGCTCAGTACTCCCTGTGCTGCTTCAGCAGAGATGAGTGAAGCTGTTGTGTCCAGGGCTGAGTATTGAGACACAGACCCTGCCCACACTGCTGTGGCTTCTGGAACTGCTGAGGTGGAAAATCTGGGGGGCATCCTTTCCAGGACCACAGGATGTGTACTCGGGGATGATTTAAAATGCAAGGTGTGATTGCCTTGCTGTACTGACAGGTTTTTGCAATTGTGTATGAAGTGCCAGACTCGAGCTGCAGTTAGAATTTATTAGCTGATAACTGTCCAATTATTAGAATATAGATAATGAAGGAGAGAAATGGCTCTGTTGATATCACTTCATGCAATTGCACAGTTTCCTGGTGCGTGCTGCTTTCCCCAAATGGCTGTACAGCTGACAGAGACAAACTTTGTTGCTTTTGTAGCAGAAATTATTCCCATGGATGGACAATATTTTGAAGGAACGAATACACCACAGAATTACTGAATTTTTAGCACCTTGAGACTGAACAATGGCCATTGCCAAGCACTCTCCTGAGTATTACAGAGGATAAACCAAGAAGAGGACAAGAATCTGATTGTATGAAGAATATCAAGAATATTTTAAAGAATATGAAGTAGCAGTTTAATATAGTGAGCACTTAGCTCTTTAGGCATTTTTTCTGCTGTCTTAAGACACTGAGTCATCACACATAATTATTGCTGGTCCTAATATTGCTCTGGCCAGTCTCTTAACAATGCTAGGATGGATTCCTTCAGGTTTTCCATGTATCTGAACATGTGAGCTGCTCCTGGCCCTGGTCTTCAGGCTGTTTTTCTATTGAAATGAACACAAAAACCACCTGGGTCTTTGTGGGAAGCTGGGATAGTAAATAACTTGAATCCCTCAGTCTTTGTTGTCTCACATTCACTCACAATTCCTTTAGACAATCTCTACCTTTTCTATCTCATGTTACTGAAAGAACTTTTTCCCTGTTATCTCTGATATTCCTTGCCAGCCATAACTCCCTTTTAACCTTTATTTTGGAGATTGTGTACCTGTCTTGTTCTATAATACCTTTCCATTTCTCCTTTATGCTGTGTTCTTTTCAGATGTGTAAGTTCTTTAAAGAGTCATGCCAAGTGTTTTCCCTCTGTGGTACACTCCTTTGCCTTTGTGTTTTTAATAGAGTCTGTTTTAATATCTGCCAGTTCTTCTGCGTTTCTTTTTCCCTTAGAATGTCTTCCCAAAAGATCCAACCTACTGTCCCTGAGAATCTGCTGAATTTCACTGTTCTCATGAAATAGAGAACTCAGACATTTCTTGATTCCCCTCCCAAATTTCTTTCTACTTGCAAATTCTTACTCGGCTTCTCCTCATGAGTTAGAATCAAATCCATGCCCCCAGTAACTTTCTCTGCCACATGGACAAATGACTATCCCTGAAATACAGCAAATGCCTTCTGGGAAGCCTGCATTTTCCAAACATTTTTCAAGCCATGGTTTGGGAATAAAATCTGTCTTTATGATTTTGTCCTTTAGATTTCTTTGTTAACTATAATTTGACATGATTTTCCTCTGTATGTGCTGGTAACTTGCAGTATACAAGGCCTTTTCAATGATGTTCTTTAACTTTTTGGAGAAAGAGGAAATGCTTGAGGCTCAATTTCACAAAGAACAAGTCACCTTTCACTCAGTGCTCTTACAATTAAGCAGACAAGACAGCCTCAAAGTAAAAGAGTCAGTATTATTGCCATCCCTGTTTCATAAAGGGGGCTTCAAACACAGTGATTGTCCAAAGGTCATTCTTTATATCTGTGGAGGACTTGAGAACTGCATTAAATTTTCTTAATTCTAGTCCAGTATCTAAGCAATGACTATTTTTTTCTTGTACTAACCTATTTCTAGTTCACTTTTTAACTGTTGCTCAAGTTCTTTGTCACCCACTTTTGGTATAATTTTGTTAATTGTCTCACTTTTAGGGGTTTTTAAATGTTATTGAAGAAAAATTGCCTTTAAGGGTTTCTTGTCTTTAAGGGTTTCTTCTGAAAGATGGATTATGGATAGAAAGGTAAAAAAGTGGGGATGAGATCTAAGGGAATCAGAAATGGTATTTTTGCTTCAAATGTTTATCTAGCCAATTTACCTGTGCACAGACATTTTATATATAGGTACATATGTATGTGTGTAGGTATGAATGGATGTGTTCAATTTTACATACAGAACTCTTGGTTTCCTAGCCAGTTTAGATAACAGCGATAAATGTCATTTATGCAGTTACTGTGTAGTCTTAGATACGAATAATGTATTCTAAGCCATGCTTCTCACAGTTGCCAAGTGGAAAAAGAGGAACAGGGCAGGCTGCAGGGCCACAGCTCTCAGGGTCAGGGTTTCCTCCCTGAGGGAAGGATGGAAGGAGAGAAATGCTCGCAGACCTCTGCCTCTCACAGTTAAATCCTGCTCGGCCCTCAGGAGGCTCCTGCACTTCCCCAGAAGGACAGACCCTGCACCCAGGCCCTGGGATCGGTGTTCTGCACAGCTCCACCCCAGACCTTTCAGCTACAGGACACTGAACTTGCACCCATTTTGCCACACACTGCATGTCGGTTTTCAGATGAGGAATTAAGAAATGTTAGAATTGCATGCAGCAGTGTTTTTATAGATGGGGATTTATATATGTGTGCTGAACATCTGAGGTTCTCATCTATAGCTTTTGTAATTTAGATTTTGCTCTCTGATTGCCTTTGGAGTTTCTGCAGGGTTTTCTTGCATTTGCAGGGAATTTACATTTAAAATTGCCTGTGATGCGCTCTCTTTCCACTGCTCTAATTTCTCAATGTCATTTGGATTATTAGCATTTTTTTGATACAAGTTAAAGCACTTTTCTCCTTTCTAACCACACAGCTTTCATATTCCCCAAGCATCTATTTACTTTCCAGTATGCTTTAGTATGCCTTTTTATAGGCAGATATTTAATTTCCATTTGTTCCCTTCACTGGCAGACTAGCTTATTTTTATAATTTGTCTCATTATTTCTCCTTTTTAATCTTTATATTTCAAGGGAAATGGGATGACACATTCTATCTGAGTTTCTCTCGTTATGAAGTTTATGTTAATTGACACAGCTCTTGGGTGAAGGACAGATGACTGGTTTCCAGCTCTTGCTCTTCTCCAAGGTGAGCTGGAGGGGATGGTGTCCCAGCTGGGGCTGCAGCAGCCTGGCCTCCTGCAGGAGCCCCCAGCACCAGCCCCCAGCCCAGCTCTTCCATCCTCTCTCCTTCTCTCACTCCGGTTTATGGATAAAGCTTATCCCTGGCCGCCACTGCTCACGGGCACCGGGGTCCTGGCAGAACCTGCTGGGGGAAAGTGGAGCACAGAACGCCATCACAGCCCTGCCTCTGCCTCTCGGTGACACCGAGCAGCTTTTCTAAAATCGAGCAAGTCTCTTGCTCAGTTTATTCCAGACAAGGCTGCAGAAAGCAGAGTTTATGTCAGACACTCCTGCCTTGTAGCCACCTACCCAGTCAATGCTGCCTTCTTGCCATTGTTTGCTTGTTTAGAATTACATTTATGTGAAACACGATACAGAATTTTTTGGCAAACATTCTTGGAGGAATTTGAGTGCTTTTCCCCTTTACCCAAGTAAGCAATAATGCAGGTTCACTGGTGTGGCCATTCTTGAGGCTGGCATCTCCTTTGTTAGGTGTGATCTTTGTGACTGCTAGCTGTGTTCTGATGAAATACTTGTGATTGCACCTTTGAGAGCAATTCCTGTTTTGGGGGACTTCAAAGCAAAGACTGAAACAAATGGAATTTTTTTAGTGTTTCAAAATGCTTCTGTTAATGATGGTCTGGAGATGTTAATTTTCACTCTCGGTGGATAACAGAAATTTACAGAAGAAAATGTTCTTTGTGTTGGAGAAAGAGGCAAGGAAGGCAAAGACATGTCAAGTCTTTGTCCTGAAAAATTCAGATTTGTGCCATTTATGAACATAGCTTTTACACTGACTTTTTCTCTTCTACTGATTTTAATTAATCTCCCTAGTAAGGTTAAAAGAGCACAATTTTATAACAGTGAACAGCAGCCCATTCTATGCACAAACTTGCATTTGTGGCTGAAGCATCTATAACACATATTTGTTATTTCTTTGTTGGATGTCAGCAAAAATCAGTTTGTAAGAATGACTTTTATTATCTCTAGCAGTTTACAGTTGCATAATTTTTGCTGACATGCTCACACAATTGAAGACAATACCTGCTTCCATTACAAATGAGAGGGAGGAAAGCCTTAGATAAGGGTTCTTGTGTTCTAGGTTTCATTTTAAGTGAGTCCTAGAGTTGTAAAGATAGATAAAGAATTTAGATTTATATCTAAAATCTATATTTTAATTCTTATACACGGCTTTTAATTTTCCTCCTGTCTTCTCAATAAGGCAGTGCTCAGTGGGACAGTGAGTTTCAGTGGCTGGGTGCTGGGGTCAAAAGAAATTCATTTTGGTTGTGTGGATGAGGAAGTGGAGAGCTGTGAGCTCCTGCTGAAGGCAGGTGAGGTTAAGGGTACTGGCTGTGTACACAACGTGCAAGTGTACAATGCTTCAGGAGACATTGCAAGTGTTTGATTAACAGTTCTTGCTGATTTTCCACACCTGTGGGGATTCCTGTGTCATGTCTGTGATCGCTGGTCACAGCCAAGGGAGAAAGAATCGTGCATTTTGATTCATTTCAGAGAAAGTGAGAGCATGTCACGCTTCTCAGGAGCATCAAGTACCTAATATAGCTAATATAATATATCTCACATATGGCAATAACTGTCCAGGACACTCAGGTATTCTAAAGTTTAGGTTTGTTTCATTTGTGAGGTCTCTGCCTTCTCAATTGGAGCTTCTAACTCAAATCCCAGATGATATTCAAGAACTGTTTCCTCTACTAAAGTACAGAACCTGCAATTATCATTAATACTGCTGGTTTTGTCTTTCTCAGAGCAGCTGCTCTGCAGTGCTGGTGGTGCTGTCCTGGATGCTGCTCTCTAATATCTTCTCTTGTAAAATCTTGGAAAGGAGCACTTGACTAGAACCTCTCCTCATCTGGGCTTTCTTTTTTCTGTCACCAGGTCATGCATTAGAAGCTGCCTCATTTCTTCTGCTTTCAGGAATGCTGGCAAGGGTTGGTGTCACAGGTCTGATTTTCACTAATGGTTAATCTTAAAGTGTGGTTTTGTCCTCCATCTTTTCTTTTCTTTGTATCTTTTGGTAGTCTGGCAGGACAAGTGCCTGTGATCAGCTTGTGCAAAGAGCCATTGCAAAGATTTCACTAGGAAACACACAAAATTAGGAAGTAGTAAACTCAAAGAACTTCTCTTACTCTATTAATATGCATGAAAGGACCTATTTCTTGAGGCTTATCTTTATTTTAATAGAGTAATTTCGAGTATTTTTGAAAACATACGCAATTAGCATTGATCATTTTTCCACCATGACACAAGGTGCGTCCCTGGCAGGGATGTTCCCTCCCAGGCTGCTCCCGGGGGTTCTCCCAGAAAGGGGAGCTGGGCAAGGCCTCCTCCTCCCAGTGGGCTGGGAAGGGCCGTGCACTCGCACCCAGGAGCTGCACAGACCCAGCGCAGCCGCCCCAGCCCCACAAAAGGCTCCGTACAGGTGACCCAGGTGGCTCTGAGGCTGAGCAGTGCAGGTGCCACACTGGTGGGATGTGTAAAGGGCGTCCTGGTGACTGTGCGGTGTCACCTTGCAGTGATGCTTCATGCAGTGACACTGCACTGGCTTTCCCAGGGACTCCACAAATCGCTTCTGCAAGCAGAAATTTATTGCTTATGTGTGATGTAGCTCTCTTATTTTCCCCTTCCGTCACTCCTCCAGCTCCTCCCAAAACAGATGTTGCTGTAAACTGATGTGTCACTTGATCCTGAACTTTTCTTAATGATTGTGGTGGCATTTCTAATATTTCTTAGAGGCAAGTGCAGCAGCTGCCAAATGTAATTGTTTCACTAAGGCAATGAAATACGTTTTACCACAAAAACAGTACAGCTGTGATTTCATGATTGTTGCTCCCCTTGTTTCACTGCAGAGCTGACGAATCGCTCTAGTCAGTTCGAGACACAGACACAGTTCTGGAACACCCCTGGAAATTCCCCACTCCTAATCCCAGGGTCCTACGAAAGCCACTGCTGTGTGCTTTTTGTTATTCATGTTGAACAAATGTCTCACAAATTGGACAACTCTGCTACACTAACTTGTCAGTAGATATTTTTGCTTTATTTTTTGTCCTGTTTTAAATTCTCCTCCTTGACTGGCTCTTATTCAGACCCCTGATGCTTAACCCAGATGAATTTTGTATGAGGCATATTTGGGCTTTCTTTCTGGTCTAGCTCACTGAGGGTGAGATCTGCCATTCTGCTTTATCCCACGAGGATTTTTCTTTTTCTTTTTTAACAGATTCATAGGAAAAGGATTCAGATAAATTTCCCAGTTACTTTATATTGTATTTGGGCTTTATTTTCTTTGATTTTTCTGCTGAAGAAGTGAAAGAAACATTCAAGTGT
Source organism: Emberiza elegans (assembly GCA_024865655.1). Lineage (NCBI taxonomy): Eukaryota > Metazoa > Chordata > Aves > Passeriformes > Fringillidae > Emberiza > Emberiza elegans. The sequence continues at coordinate 58,101,724 of JALJVW010000184.1, forward strand.
CTTGCACATGCTTTCTGCTATGGATAAAGATACAATAAGATGTAACACAGTCCAGACTTTCTTTGACTTTGATCCCACCCTTTCTTCCCCCCGACATTTATTTAAATGCTGAACTCCAAGCCAAAACTGAATTTCTTTCATTATTCAAAACACCAGTTGATGGAGTTTAATTTTGCTATCACAGCATAGCTTCCCAGTAATTTTCCTTATGCTTTTGGAAAATTTACATTGTTCATATCAATCTCTCCATGCTTTTATACAATTGGTCCTGAAAATATTTTTAGTCATCTGTTTTAAAGATCAAAATAACAACTTTATCTCTGCAGAGCACTCATAGGTATTCAGCCCTTCTGATTCTGCCATGACCTGCTGTTCTGCTCGTGGTTCATTAGGTCATGTTTTGAGGAGCTGCAGATGTTTGGACATGGAGTTTTAATTGGAACCATTATAGCAATTTAGGCCAGCTATGAAAGTGTGACCTGGATCCATGTCTAAATTCAGAAAAGGTTGCATGGTCATCAGAGCTACAGTTACTAAAACATATTAAAGTTTTGTATATTTGGGATAGCTATTTTCTCCACTGCCAGTTGTGACTACAAAGCATTGATGCTTTCCTGTTATAAAATAAATGCAGCTGTAAGCATCATGCAAGGGACCAGTCACAGTGTGGTGTTCAGTAGCCGTGTGTTTAATTGTAAACACTAATTAACACAAAAGCACTGCTGGAATTACGTCTGGTGCTAAGCCAGCTCCTAGCAGTTGTGCAGTTTAAACTCTTGATTCCAGCCACCTTAGCAGTAAGGGAAAAAAGTGATAACTAAAATTGTTCCAATTTCTAGAAGGGGCCTTTAAAGACTGAGAGACAAGGCTGATTTATGTGGGAAGAAGTAATTACAATGAACAAGGATTCCAGTTTTGTTTTAGCTTACATACTTGTGAGGCATTTAATGTTTACAACCATCTATATTTTCCCAGATTTAATCAGATACTAAGATGTCTGCAGCCAGAAAAGGCCATTGTTTATGACAATGTCTCTGGGGAAAGGAGTGTCTGCTAGAGATTCTTGCTGCATCTGGCTGCTGTTGAGTCATCCAGCTGATGTTATTTGAATTTCCGCTAGACTTGAACCCGGTACTGAAACAATGAAATGTTTGCTCATAAAAAAGGAGAAAGAGTATGTGGAAACTTTTGTTTTATGACAGTAAGACAAATACCAGTAATCTGAAATTGTGGCAGGAAATGTAGCTTTCTTAGAAAAAAAAAAAAATCTAAAAAATGAGACACTGAATTGGATCTTGAATCTTCTAGACTCAGTATTTGAAGCATAAAGCCCTGAGAATTTATGACTCTATCATTTTACATATCTCAAACCAGCATTGCCTTTTCCCACAAATAGAGACCTTTTCCTGGTATTGAATTGGTTTTTTCTATTTCTCAGTGACTCGGATTCCTTGTTTACATCTATATCTATCTAGCTGTCTTAGGACATGAGGTTTCATTTCTGAAAGAGCAGATATGTTTTCTTGCAAATATCACAGTGGAATTTAAAAAGCAATGTTTGCCCATGTCAGCTAGGTAAAAGCAATCAGAAATACCCATCTTGCTGTTCAATGAAGTTAGCAGCAAAAAAATCCCACAAAATACTTCCTGTAAGATACATAATTGGCTTTAATGATGAATTTATGGATGAGAGAAAATTTGGATAAACTCAGACATATAATTTATGCAATAAGCAGCTAATCCATAGTAAGTGCAACAGGCCCCAAGAGAGGACACTGTAAAGTATTTCCCATACTAACAAACTAGCGACATTATTTCGCCTTTTCAATTTCTTCAGTTATTCTGATTTACTTTTGACAATTCACTTAATCAAGGAAAATTGCCCCTTTTAAATTTTCTTTTTAGCATACTATTCACTGATGAGATTAAACAGAAACTAAGTGTATCAACTGCAGCCGTCAATTTTCAGAATTAAGAGTATTAGCGCGTTTGGTTTTGCTCGAAGCTGGGCCAGGCTGCTATTTCTCCTGGATTGCTTTGCGCTCTGAGGAAGGAAAGCGTTATGGGAACTTTTCATGAGAAAAGACTTTGGAGTCCTTACCTCCATCTCCACACGGGGAAGGGCAGGAACGTGGGGGTCGTGCCCCTTCCCGGCAGGGCCTGGGCAGAGCTGCGCGAGGCTGACCTGCCCCGTCCCACCTCGGGGTCTTTGGAACCTCGCCCGAAAGCTGAGCTCCGTCCTCCCCTGGGCTCTCCCACCGCCAGGCGCGATTCAGTTCTTCCTGATTATTCAGATGACTGTTCAGATTATTCAGGCAACCCAAAAAAGCCCATGCCAGCACTTTGGACTGCTTTCATCCCTTTTTTGAGAGGTCTTAGAGGACTACTCAGAAAAATGGGTCAAATCTCAGAAGACAATTAATGAGTCAGAGAGTGACCCAGTTCGGAGAAAAGACAAACAGTAATGAGCCCAAAGAAGCCATCCAAAAGAGAATGTTTGCCTGTACACCATTTCTTACACCAACTATTACACAGTACTTCATCCAGATTAAATATTGAATCGGTGATTAGCACTGTCAGCTCAATTTAAGAGATATAAAGAAGTCCGTATATCCAAAGTGCTTTAGTACATTGGGGGTATGAAAAATTAAAAGGAAAACAAATTATTGCCTGAAAATTAATTCCTACATTATATTAAAGAACAACCTCATCAGTAATGTCTTAAATCTTCTGTTGGTCAGGAAGCAATATTGATTAACTGGGGGTTTGTGTTTGGGATGATGTGTGTGGGCAGGCAGTGAGGGAGAGGGGTTTCTGCACTGGTGCCTGGGAGAAATGAAAAGTAAACCTTTTAAAAGCCACATAGGGCATAATTTCATTTGAATAATTGCTCCTGAGATTGGCACTCTGGAGAAGAAACTGTTTCATCCTGTTCTCCATGATCTGAATGTGTGTGATCATACATCAGCACCTGTTTCCCAGATAACAGCTGTTTACAAAATGATCCATCTCTTCCTGGAAAAACTTTCATTTAAATGATTCATAGGAACATGTTTATTATAAGGAAATGTTTGCGTGAATTTGTACAATTCATTTTGATTCATTGATTTTCATTTGAACTCAGAATGAAAATAACTTTTGGAATGAGAAGATGTTCCATTTTCTGGCCAGCCCTGGGGGTGGCCATCAATAATTCACAATCGTGCTCTGGAACTTCTGGTTAATTCTTCTCACAGCAGCGCTGCAGGCTGGGTTCAGGTGTCTGCAGGAGCAGGCAGGGTGCAGTTGGGTGGTTTGCTCAGGAATGAGGGCCGCCTGCCGTGCCCTCAGCTGGGATGCTGTGCTAGCAGAGATGTTTTGCTGTCAGGATAAGCCCTGGTCGCTCCCGGCGGTGGCTGCAGGGCTGGGGATGCCCTGGAGGGGTGGTGTGAGCAGCCAGGGCTCCCGGGCACGGCCCCATCCCTGGGGGGCTCCAGGGCAATGTCACGGTCCCTGTGGCTCCCTCCCAACTCAGGACGTGCCGGGATTCTCTCTTTCTTATTCAAACACATCCCTGAAGTGTGTCTCCTCAAAATGGGGTCAAATATGGAGAAAGACACAAAGCAATTTGAGAAAAAGAAACACAAATTTTCTCACAGACTAAACATGACTTGTTTCATTGTTCTGATAACATCACGGTTCTTGAAACTGAATTGTCAGAATCAGCATCCTGTGGGATTTAAAAGCATTTAGGCACTCTATTGAGTTAGCCACCTGAATATCCTAAAAAGCTGACCTTCTCCTCAAAAAAGATCTTTATTAACCTCTAAATGCAACACCAAATTGCCTCTATAACCTCTTCCTCTTTTACTGTTTGCTTTTGCATAATGTAACAGCAGGGCTTTGAGGCTCATGCTGTGCTCTGCTTCTGCCCTGTGGGCAGCCCATATTTGTGCAGAGCTGTGCTAAAGCTTTTTCTTTCCCCGTGTGAGAAAAGATCGTTTAAACAGCAGCTGTCTTCTTGTGGGGGGAAAAGTACTTTATAATTTTGAATAACTACCTACTCAGGTCTTTCTTCCCATCCACTGAAAGCTACTAGAACGTATCAAGGGAAAGAGACTAGGGAGAGAAAGTTAACAGTAATTTCGTCCCCAAATTGAGTTTGAAATGTAATGATGTTTACAAAAAAAACCCCAGTTTATTTTAACTGAAACATTTTGAAATAAACTGCTTGCAAATAAAGGGCACTTTGGTTGAGATTCATTTTAAGGAGCCTTTCTAGTCTCTCAAAACTAATGAACTGCTGCCAATAAAGACTAAAACACAGCAATAAAAAGGCATTACGCGTTCCATATGCTTTCAAAAGTCCGCAGAGGCCAGAGGGGATCTGCTCCCCTCTTTCACTGAGCAGTGTTTCAGGCCTGAAGAGACAGCAGGTTTGAGAAGAGGTCCCTGTGTTTTTGGGGACCAGTTTAACCCCCCTTCCTCTCCCCTCCCTTCTTGCCTTGCTGGGGCCAGCAGAGCTGAACCTCAGGCAGCTTCGTCTGCACCGATGCAGGCTAGAGAGTGATGCATTAATTACTTCTGAGAGATAATTAGTCGGGCTTTAAGAAGTGTTTTCTGCCCATTTGCAAGTGTCCTTTTGGTGCATTCTGGCTCCCCATCTTCACCTCGTTCATGTTCAGGTGGCAGCTCTTATCTCCAGTGCGGTTCTGACACACAGTTGTGCTAAGGTGAATTAAATCTGTGTATTTTCTAATAATGGTGGTTTCAGCTCAGCCGACTGTGTGGGCTGGTACAGAGAAAAGTAATAACTGCTGTGCATCACTTACAGCAGCTATCCCATATTTTAGAAAAGTGGGAAATAAATGTTCAAGGTTAGTGTCATGTGGTTCCCACTGTATTTTCTTACAGCACAACCAGGTGAACAGCAGGTGAATTATGCAGAACAGCCTCCACCAGAATAAAGCCATAATTGAAATGGACGTTGATGTCACTGAACAATTTATCTTCCTTAAAAGGGTTTTGCTTTACAAAAGAAGTTAATTTAGTCTGAGAATTAAATTGATGGCCATGTGGGAACATTTGTCTAATTCACTTAGAGTTGTATCATTAGCCATGATTGTTTGATCAATATTTACAAAACAGTGGAATTTACTCAGTTGGCAGATGTCAGAGTTCCGTTCCTCATTACTGAAAGTAGATTCTTTGTGGGAAACCTGCAACAACTTCTACTTCCTTAGAGACTCAAAACGCTAATATGAAGTTAATAATGGATTTTTGAATACATGACACAGTCCTCTCCAATCTTTTAGGAAGCAGCTTAAAACCAGGAAATGCTGTTCCTAAATACATAATACTAATATGCACTACATGCAGAAGGGTTTAGTGGCCTTACAGGACTGGATAAAACCTGGAGGATGCCAAACATGCTACATCTAACAGCTAAAAAAAGAATTGCTTGTGTTCCCAGCTTACATGTGGGTGCTAGCAGAGTGCTTCGGGGAGGAAGGTACTGCTGCAATTGCATGCATATTGCTGGGATTGTCCGTTCTCCCTCTTTAATTGTGTCAGATTATTGGTCTTTTATCAATTTTACTTTATCTGTAGAAGCTGAATCCCTGACAAATGTATTTTAGACTAGTATGAGAAATTATTTGGCTCCAAAAAATTCTGTTAGAGACAGGAAGGCTCCCTCTGCCCCTCTTGGTAAAAATCAGTGTTGTTCCTCTGCAGACCTTGGAACACAGTTCATTTTGGGCAGTGCTCACCAGAAATGCCTGTTCATCAAACAGCAAATAGAAGAGAGAGGCCTGTTTAAATGACGTGAGCTTATTTTTCTGTGAATGTTGACTGTTTTCACTACTTTCATATTTTTTAATGATCCTGCCTGTGGCACAGACTATCACTGAATTATCCTGGGTGTAAAATTGGCTAAGTTTATGGAAATTATTCCTGATTTTCCCTGGTTAACCTGTATTTTTTTTTGTTATCTGTTGATACTTAGAGATTCTGATGCCTCCTTTCTCTCTCTTCTCTCTTTTCCTTTCTCCCTCCCTCCCTCACCCTTTTTATTTTAATAATGGATTGTTATCTTGTAAGCTTTTCTGCCTCTTAGTCTGGTTTAAAAGAAATATTCTGTTACTTCCTAATGACAAGTAACACAGGAGTAGCTTCCTCCATATTCTTTTTCTTCCCTTGCTTGACTTGCCCTCTGCAGTTAAAATGATATACTTTCCACTTGGGCAATTTTATGATCTTCTTAAACCAACATGCACAAATACATAAAACACAAGTAACTTGGGTAGCTCTCACTGACATTTAAAACCAGAAGCGTGACTACATTAGATACAATATGCTTTTCTTTTCACTCCATTTTTCATTTTATTGTGTTTCTCACATTGTAAATATGTTTTTAGGAGTATATGCTAATAGATTAACCAAAGGTGATGCTCTGAGGTACCCAGCTGTCAGAGGAGCATTAGTGCATCCACGTCTCCTGGAAGGAGTTGCACACCTGATCCGTGTCTCAGCATTTACTCACTCTTTCTCCCACAAATGGGGAGTGCCAGAGGTCCTGGCCCATGAGCAGGGCTGGGTGGGGTACCTGGGCTCCCACAGAGCCCTCTGGGAGTGGCAGGTGAGGGGAGCCAGGTGTCTGCCTGTCCCAGCCCTGGAGTGGGAACCACAGCTCTGCTCAGGAACCTGTTCAGGTAAGGCCAGGATGGCCACTCTGGGAGCAGCAGGTGAGGGGAGCCAGGTGTCTGCCTGTCCCAGCCCCGGAGCCTGTTCAGGTAAGGCCAGGATGGCCACTCTGGGAGCAGCAGGTGAGGGGAGCCAGGTGTCTGCCTGTCCCAGCCCCGGAGCCTGTTCAGGTAAGGCCAGGATGGCCACTCTGGGAGTGGCAGGTGAGGGGAGGGGAGCCAGGTGTCTGCCTGTCCCAGAACCCCTAAGGCCAGGATGGCCACTCTGGGAAACCACAGGGGAGCCAGGTGTCTGCCTGTCCCAGCCCAGGAGCCTGTTCAGGTAAGGCCAGGATGTCATGCCACAAGGGGATTCTTTAATTATCCTGGGTAAGAAGCCAGCCCCAGCTGAAATCCAGCCTTCCATGTGTTTTGGGTCAAGTAACTTTCTTGAGTTGGTAGTTATGTAACAATGCAAATGGCTTGTGCAGTCCTATATTGAAGTTCAATTTCTTTAAGTCATTGTAGAATGAAGAATCAGCTCTAGGCTTTCCAGGTAATGGATTTCAATATGTTTGAATTTGTGTCTTTAATTAAAACTGTCAAATTGGTGCTTTTGAGAAGTGTGTTTCCTTGAATTCCTTCTGTTCTCTTTGACTTGCAAGTAGGAAAACAGACACAGACATGGTGATAGATTTGACAGCTGACCTATTACTCTCCAAGAAAATGATACCATGATGGACCTCCTCTAATAAGAATTCAGGAGGTATTAATGTCACTTTCAGTCTAATAAATGTTTGACCTTTATTATGGTCTTACAGAAATGATAGCTGCTCATACTCTTCAATTTTAAATGCATGCTGAAAAACATTTAAATTTGGAAAGTCCACTGATTCAAGGGAAGTTCAAGAAATTGCTTCTGACTTCAGGTATTGTAATCAATTTATGAATAACAGGATAAGCTGGCTCATGTTGAAGGTGGCAATCTAATGAACTAAAAAATCTGTTTCATAAAGATACATATAAGGCTTTCCCTTCTTTAGGAAGCTCTGTTTTATGATTCTGCAGATTTTCATTGGTGTACTTTCATTTCAGGTTCTGGGAAGAAAGCCAGAAGTTTAATCCCATTTTATAAGTGACTGGGGCCAAATTCTATTCCCAGAAAATTAAATGAGAGTTCTGTGATGGAGTTCAAAAGAATTGGGAATTGACCTCTATCTAATATCTTTCAGAATAATTTATTAAAACTATTTCACTTTTTTTGCTATTGCATTGCCAATGCAAATTTGTGCATTGGGTTTAAGACTTGAGCAAAGGGGAAAAGCAGCTAAATAATGATTGACATTCCAGTTACTTTATGCTTAATGCATATTACTCCTAAAACCAATGCAATGCACAATTTCATGACATTACAGAAAGGGCCATATGTATAAAAAAAAAAAAAAAAGGTTTGAAAAATAAAATGCCCCAATCTCAGTAAGCCAACATGTAAGATTAACTCCAAAGAACCCATGAAGGATCAGGAGCTGAAAATCACCTGTCTATAGGAAATATCCTAGATGGAATGTTTAAAGGTCAGGGCCAGTTTAATATTAAGCAGCAACTTCTGTAATACATTGTGTGAGTGATTAATCCTCCACCGTGCATTTCCCACCTTGCTTTCCTGTTAAAACCCTCCTCGAGCAACTTCTGAAGCTTCGTTGTTGATGTGATGTATGGCTGGTGTATCCCAGCAGCTTTGCCTGTGACACTCCTTGAAAAGCCCACTGGTGTTTGTCCTCCACCCTGGCACAGCTTCCAGCTGAAGGAAAGAGTGTGGGTTAAGTTAATACACAATCAATATTGCTAAAACGAATGGCTCCTTTAATCAACAGGCAACGCTCATTCTTTTGGATTGGGATTTTCAAAGCTGTTCTGAGGAGTAAATATATTAAATTTCACCAGTGCTTTTAAGATAATGGGACACCAAACTTCCTTGTGTACCCATAATAAATCCTCATTGAGTTTTGTCTTGGATTTATATTCAAGGAAGAGGGAAAAGGAGTGGTTTTTTTCCAAGCTTTTCTCCATTATTTTGGCGACTTGCCAACCCTAAGTCAATTAAATTGTAGTGGCTGCTTTAGCTGTCTCAGTTGTCAGTTAAAGAGAACTATAAGACCACATGGCTTAGGAAGAAAGTAGAATTTCAATCACAGAATTTTCTAACTAATTGTTTGGAAAGCTTCTGTCAAGAAATACAGGGTTCAGACTTCTCTTGAAAAAAGGATAGATTGTGTGACTTGATGGCATTTCCAGACTTATTTTCTACCATGTTTTATTAATATATTATATAATATTTCAATTTCAAAATCTCATACATTGATGGAAATGCATTCACTTTTGCAGTCAGAATCTGGGGGAAAAGCTGACACCAGAGTGAACTGATTTCTGAGAATAGATGAAAATGTGGGATGGCATTCTCTATCTCTGTTTTTTGACTACAGAGGAAGATTAGTTAAATGAAAAAATCTTCTTCCAATGGCCCTGCATCCTTCAAGTACACCAAAACCTTTCTCCGTTTTGGCAGCAATGCTTAGGATGGAAATGGGCCCAATTTTGGGGCTTATGGAAGAAATTTTGGTATCTGATTAAATTATTTATTGAAGTTTTTAAAGAGGGAGTTATCACTTGTCTTAACAGCCACAGAGAAACTGAAGAATGAAGAGTAGTAGGGCTTTAAAAATAAAAGTTTACAGGGAAACCAAGGAGAAATTTTTGAAAACTGACACTTTCCTTCACAGACTGTTTTTTCTGAGCTTGACAATGTTAGTGTACTAATGTCGCAATTTTTTTTGTTTTTAACACCAGCAAGTGCCATTTCATGACTACATTTAGTTAAATACTCTCAGCGGTCTTGGACAAAGTTTTTAAGTTTTTGAAACTTGTGTTACTTTGTTGTTTATTCCCCATAGAAGAGAGTGATGTTATTGTTTGGTTCTCTGCCATTTGAGGCACCAGCTGCATGTAAAACACAGATGCAACACTCAGCCCAGGATTCATCCTAATGATTGTGTTCCTTAAATCAGCTTGTGCTGATTTATGGCAGTGCCACATATCACTTAAGTTACCATCCTGCGTTAATTTACTGCTTCACTGTCCACTTCTGCAGTGTTTCTTGCATCCTTCCTTACTTTAAAAGGTTGATTGGGAAGTTTTTGTGATTTAGTGGGAACATAGATATGTTCTGAAAATTTAGATTCAAGGAGGCCTCTCTGTTCAAGGATGGGATTTCTGGTGAAAACCAGAGAGATCTGTGCCAAATGGACAGAAATTGGAGCATGATGCAGAAAGCCTTTATTTGAGGAAAGCAGTTTGAGTCAGAGACAGCCTAACCTCGAACCCTGAGCACTCATTTCTCAGGCTGGATTTTCCTTCTGTCTGTCCTTTCATCTACACAGTCACAAAAACCTTTGAAAGACCTTGACTTTGCTGTAATGTGCAAAACAGACCTTTTCAAGCCCTTCATTTGGTGCAAGTGAACCCCATGCCAATTAATTTGCTGACGGCAGTAATGAGGCTGTCGGTGAGGCTGGGCAGAGCCCTCTGAGGGCCAGCAGACCCTAATTGGGCTGGAGCGCAGCCCCCACTGATGCTGCCGTGGCACTAACCGGACTCTCTCTCTACTCACACTTAATTGCTTTGCTACTGCACAAGTTTAGGCACATCAAATAATTGAGGATAACAGTTTTGACCTATTCCAACCTTTGCAAAAGGTTTTGGAAAAGTTGAAATATACCGTGGAGGTGGGGGGACTGAGTTTTGAGAACATTTTTTGTCTGTTTTGATTCATCTCCCTGTAACCACAAAAAGCATCTATTCATATTCTCAAATAGTTCTGTGCGAGTTACACCTGTCCCAAAGTTGTACATTTCATTTCTGTCACTATTCCAAGTGTGTTTATTAAAGCTGGGCTAAAGAGCACCCAGATAGAGCTGGGGTTTGACTCCTCTATGGGAAAACTCCTCTATCAAGTTGGAATAAGCAGTCAAACAGCAGGGACATAACTTTTTCAAAACCAGATTTCAGCAATACCTGGTTTTCTTAGTGCAGAATGAAATACTTAGATTGCTGCAAAATAAACTGTATTTCAAGTTAAATTTCAAATTTCATACATTTTAATTTTTAAAGCATACCTGTAGTAACTCAATAATAAGTATCAAGAGGAATTTAAGTAGGTTTGGGTTAAACATTTCTGTAATTTCCATGTTCTCCACAAAGAGAACTGTATCATACCTCTTCCCCCCTTTTTTTTTTGAGGGTAGAGCAGTGTCTGGTCAAGGTGCTACTTCAATCTGTAGTGTCTTGCTGTCTCTACATGACAGTTGGTGAACGTGAATGCATCGATTCCTAACATACTCTGGTTAACAATTTCAATTTCTGAATCTACTGTGCTCTAGCAAGAAGCTCTAAGCTTGTCATTATAGCTCGGTATATATTGTCAGCATAAACAATCTTCAAAATTGTATTAGAAGTGAGGAATTATTTGTCCTTCATTGCTTAAATTAGTTTACTTAGACTGCTGAATATCCTCTGCTTCGATAAAGCTTTTTTAGATTAAAAATCTTTATATTTCCTTAGGAATACTTGGAATGAAGCAGTTAATGTGACATACTGTGTCATTGATTACAAATTGTGGCTGACACTTCACAGAGGAATTGCTTTGTCCTTCCATTTTCAAGAGCATATCCACACTCCTGTGTCTGTTCATCTGTTTGTCTATATATTGATATATTTAGACAGACAACTTTTAAAAAGCTACCTAATTTGACATCAGTAAAAAGCAAATCAGAATGGAATTTTGATGTGATACTAAACACAGTGTATGAAACCCAGACTGTGTAAAGTATAGATGAATTTTCCCAGAGTTACTGGCAGCTTTCATCTCCCCACGTGAACACGAGTGCAAAAGCACAATCTCCCTTGGCCACGCTGCAGTCTGAGACTGATTGACATCCATCAGTATTGCTCAGCTCCTGAATAGCAGGAGGCTGCTTTTTTCCAGCAGAACATGACAGCTGAGCGCTCTGATCTGATCGAGCCCCATGTGCCAGTGGGCTCAGGAGGGAAGAGACACCAAACGCTCTGCTGATTAGGAATTCAGCTCTGCAAGGGAGAAGGTCACCTAGTCCTGATCAGAGATGGAAAACTCACTTTGCCTGCTATTTGACAGTTCCTTCCCATCAAGCACGAGCCTGCAGGATCACAGTGGTCAGAGGCGCACTCTGCCTTGGCAGCCCAGTGATGAGGCAGCAGCACCGAGCCAAGTGTGAGTGACACCCAGCCACTGGCCACGCTGAGCCCACACGGGAGGGACTTCCCATTCCATTTCCCATTCCATTTCCCATTCCATTATTTCCCATTCCATTTCCCATTTCATTTCCATGGTCAGCTGGGACTGAGTGACACCCAGCCACTGGCCACCCTGCGCCCACACAGGAGGGACATCCCATTCCATTTCCCATTCCATTTCCCATTCCATTTCCCATTCCATTTCCCATTCCATTTCCTGAGGTCAGCTGGGACTGAGTGACACCCAGCCACTGGCCACGCTGAGCCCACATGGGAGGGACATCCCATTCCATTTCCCATTCCATTTCCCATTCCATTTCCCATTTCATTTCCCATTCCATTTCCGCGGTCAGCTGGGACTCCTGCCTGGTGCTGCTCCCCTGAGGCTCCTTGAAGTGTTTTCATGAAGAAGCTGCTGAGCAGCATCAAGTAACGGCAGCCAGAGTCAGCTGAAGGCCCAAGAGTCCTTTTGGGAATTGGGATCTCCATACTCTGAGGTCATTCAGGTCCTGCAGATGTTGTTATGGTGATCCCAACTAACACGTAAACAGACGAGCACAAGGAGAGAAAAGCCAGGGCTAATTGTATATTTGTTGTGGATGGAGATTTGATATAGATCAGTTGGAAAATGAATGCAAAGCAACAGAAAGATTCTCTGCTAAGTTTGCCAGCAACATAAAATGCTCTGTGAATTTTGTGTGAATGCCAGTTGTCTTTTTAGTCTCAAAATTGCTTTCACGGCTTTGTTTAGTACCTCACTGCTCAGCAGGAAAAAAAAAATCTGAATATTTATATATTGAGTGAGAGGAATGACCCTTACAAGTGACATAACTTCAACACAACCGCAAAGATGATAAATTATAACGTGAACTAGTTAGTCTTTGATCATCTAAAAGACTTGTGTGATTTCAGCACTACTCTGTGGTATGAAACTTCTCTGTGAAATTTACATTGGTAGCCATGATCATCTGTAGAAGAAAACTGGGTATATTAAAATATGCCAGAGTAGGGTACAGTCAGATGGGTAAATGATATATCTGAAGCATAGTGAGCTCCAAGTGCTTGTTCATTTAACCGGTAAAATTGCATTCACACTAGAAAGATTTCACAGCTTTAATTATGTTTTTGGATTAATTAAGGCAGTAAAACTTTCCAACATAGATGAGCCCTTGCTCATCTAATTTCTTTGCTTCCAGCATGCAGTCTATCAGATTTGCAGTGCAATTTAGGCACCCTTATTTTGTCATTTTGCAGAGAGCTTAGTGTACTCCAGCAGCTTCCCCTGGTCTGTGTTAACTTTGGCCCCGTTCACCTGATGACTGCAGGTTCATTGTGACTCACGCTGCAGCAGCTCCTGCAGCACATTTCCTCAGCTCTCTGGCTTTTAGGCATGGGGGGTTTCATGGGCAAATTTGGTGCACTACAATCAGCATTACACTTGGAATGGTCTAATTCATCTTCTGGTTATGGCCCCTGTGTCTCTGCCGGCAAACGGGCGCTGCCAGCCCCTTCTGCTGCAGCAGAATTTGGGTTTGGCCGCAGCAGCAATTCCTCTGAGGCAGAGGCTGTGCTGGGTGCTCCTGACCCCTGGGGCCAGCACCATCAGCGTGCTCAGAATGGCTCTGACCCTTTCAGCTTCTCCCCCGCCTCTTTTGGCTCAGATATGGAGGCTTTGAAAGAGAGAATGGGGATCAGAGGGGCAGGTAAGAGACGAGAGTGCAAGAGGGAAATGCACACCACGAGAGGAGCTGCGTGAAGGGGGAATAAGTTGGGAATGCCCTCCTCTTCGGTGGGCTGTTTGCCTGTCAGGACCATGCAAATTAACATCTTTGCTGCACCCTGTTGTATCAGTTGAGTAGCATAAAATCATTTTTCAGGTCATGGCTTGGTACTGAAGGAGTCTCTGTGCCTCTCCAGTTTCCATAAAAGTTAGATATTGGGGTAGAAATGGCAACCCCAAGAGTTCTAAGTTTATTATTATGGTTTACAAATCGTAACACTGGCTTAATATCAGAAAAATTGGAAATGAATCATTTTAAAGATCATGGAAATTTTTACCTTCCCTTTTACTTCTTTAAAAATTAAAGTTAATATTTTCACAAAATGTTCTGGAAACTTAATAAATAACAATAGGCTTCATCTTAATTCAAAAAGTTGTGCAAAAATACTAAAATATTAAAAACAATCAAAAATTTTTAACAGTGGAATTTTTACTATGAAGTAAAACCAATCAAAATAAGAATTTCTACAATCTATTGGTTCCAAACAAGCTAGTTTGAAATGCAAAATTACTGAAGATTCAAATAGATCTCTGCCCTCTGGTATCCTGTGGACAATTTGGTAATGAGTTATAGAGCTTGTGCGTGCACTGGTTCATGGTTTAGTTCCTAGGGCTATGCTGGGTCACTGAAGTGTTTAATGTATACATATGTTTGTCTGATTTAATAACAATCTGCTGATAGATAAATTCAAAATTGAGGCCCTGAATTGTTATGGACCTTCACAGGATTAACAGTTTGTTGTTTTCAGTTTAGTGGCAGTTGCAGGTGGTGTGATTGCCACAGTGAAAATGCAAGGGAAAATAAAGTTTAAATCGTGCATTGGTTATTCAAAAAACTCCTAACAAACACCAGCACTATGCCAGCTGCAAAAACCACTCTCTGGTAAATATAATTGGATATGAAGAAAGGTCATTAATTATTCATCTGTCTCTGCCGCACCAGACCCAGGAGACTCAGAACTGATCTGCAGGATGGAGCAAGTGAGGCCTCCTGGCTCCCTGGGGAGCAGCACAGATTTCTGCCTGGGAAGATGCGGTCACAGAAAGCACTCGGAGGCAAAGCCAATCCTGTGGGCAGCAGGCTGGACCCAAACCACATTCAGGTTTTCATTGCAAATGGTTTCTCTCAGTCAGAAACGTGGCTGGCATTGCTGGCAGGAGTTAAAGGCACTACAATATTGCAATTTCAAACAACCAAAATGAAGAGTGGCTCCAGCCAAGTTACTTCTCCAAGATCTGCAATAGCTGGTAAATAGTTTTATTTTTTAATAGCAGAGTCCCAGTATAGATGATACACAGGAGTAAAAGATGGGATATCTCTCTGATGCAAGAATGTGGACAGTGTTATATCAACATTAAATGGATTTTAGATATAAGCGTTTTAAGGCTTGAGTTCATAAATAGAATGTGACAAAAGGTCAGGCTGGCACATATGGCTCATTTACTGTTCAGCTGTACAAAGAACCTTGTAATAGCTGGGGTTTATAATAACTGAAAACCCCATGGATGAGTGGGTACAGAGAATTAACTTCATAATCTGAATGTTGCATTTCAATGTTATTGAAAACAATTATAATTATTTGAATGACTAAACTATATTTACATGTTTTGAGTTTTCCCTTTGGGATAGTTTCCTGCTTTTCTATCACACACCATTGGCTGGTAGATATTAGGCTGCAGTTAATAGCTCTGTTTTACATGGCAATATTATTTCAAGTACTTGAATGTAATAGCACCAAAACACATCACGGGTTGTAGCTGTGGTCAAATCAATACATCCAAACAAAATGAGGAGAAAATTAATGTTGTGCTGTGAATGGCTCTATCTAGAAAAATGTCTTTTGTAATAATGAGCAGACTTAATAGTCTCTAGCACAAACACAGAAGTAGAGAGCAACGTGGCCTTTCAAGGAACACAGGGGAGTTTTGTGCTATCAAAATCCCCTGTATCCCTCTAAAGAGCATGAGCTGAAAGATGAAATGCCAGGCAGCAGTGCCTGCTGTGAGGGGACAAACTGCTACCAGTGCATTCATTTGTACCTTGCCTTTCTTTTGTTGACAAGTGTCACCATAATGTCTTTTGATGTAAACTTACTGTTTGATACAGTTTTCATACAGTTTCATACTGCTTTCTAATAGCTTGGAGCAGGTTTTTTCTTGCTGCAAACAGAAGGCTGTGCTGAGCTCAGGAGTGGTGACAGGCTGCTGTTTCTGGCAGGGCAAGATCTTGAGCATCTTTTTGTAATGCTTTAGCGTGGGCTTAGCAGTGCAGATCTTGCAGGTGTAGTACAAAACATCATTGGTTCCATGAAATCTGTGGTCCCTGTAAGCCAAGGAAACAGTTCACACAATCACCAGAGTACTTCAAGGTAGGGCTCTGCTGCCTTAATTTAGATATCCACTGTACAGAGATCCTGAGCTGAGCGTTCAGAGTGCTTTTATAGCCCACGGAGAAAAATAGGGAATGATTTGTCTTACTCTACAGTAAATACCTAAAGTGCCATATAAGTCATGCTTTAGAAACGCCTGTGTTTCTCTGAGGAGTACCGGGGTGGTGCCGGTAACTGGTTGAAGACCTCTGAATTTACAGGCAGGTGAGGGGGCCATGCCCCTGGCCCTGCAGGAGAGCAGCCAGGACCTGCTCAGGGCTGGCCCTGCAGCCCGAGCCCAGCCCTGCCCTTCCCCACAGCTCCTGTGCTGCTTGCTGGCCCCTCCGGGCCCCTGTTTGCCTGCCCTAGCCCAATGGTTTGCACTCCAGATCCACAGATCCCGGGTTTGATTGTGCCCAGTGTACTTTTATCCACCAGGTTTTTCATATATCCAGAGGACTGCACGGTATTTACCTCAAGTCCAACGCTAGCAGAAAAGGGCATCTTGCTTCCCATGGCCGAGCCTTAGGCTGCTCTGCTTTCATCTCAGTCCCAAGGTGTTTCTCAAGTTTATTTATAGAGGACACAAGTGCTGAGCTTGGTCTTCTGTTTCCTTGCACCACACAGTCATTTACAGTAATGAGAACAGGATTCCAGCTGCTTCATAGTCCAAATGAGGACTTGAGGCCGGTATTATGGGCCAGATTAAGTTCTAATTGCATTTAATTCTGGATGAAGTAGTTCTCCTTCTCTTTTCACTCATTCCATCTCTGCTTGAATGTGGCTTTAAGGTTTCCTTTGTCCTGCTTTTGTGTTGTGGATTTGTTCCTTGATTGCAGTGTGATTTCAGTAATTGCTGAAGTTTCAGTAGCTAACTATGTTAATTGAGGAGCTGGACAGATGGCTCAAGCATCTGATATTAAGCTTATTGTGCTGAAAGGATGTAGCCATCAGGATTTGAAGTGTTACCATGGGAATGCTCTTCCAAAGGCTACTGGGTGCTGGAAGCTTTACCCAGTGACGTGAGCTTTTAAGAGATAAAAAGACGCAATAAAGGGTCAGTTTCAAAAATCCTTGGAGAAGTAGTGTGATATATTGGTATCCTCAAATTACCTGCTGTGTAGTCAACCAAAGGTTCTTTGTACATTCCCTCAATGAGCAGCATCAAAGCTGTGATTAGCTTTAAAATAGACCTATCATTTAGTAACTTTCATTGTGGACTTCAAATTGATATAAAAACTTCCTGGTCTTCAGATCCTCCGTTCATTTCACTGGAAAGAATTTTCATGACCTTCAGACAAGGAGGATGGTTTGGCAGCTAAGAATTGAGGTGTCATCTCAGTAAGACCCACAATTATTTGGGTTTCTGTAGGTAACTCTGAACTGAGAGTTTGGACATGACCCAAACATCTCACATGAAACCTACAGAGTTGAAATTACATAGACTTTGGCTTGGAGCAGCTTAAAATTCCTTTGGGCAAGTAATTTCATTCCTTCATAGCAGAATAATTGAAATTTAGGCCAACATGTTTCTTTGAAGCTGCTATCTTTCTGAAACCAACTACTCTGCGTTGAAAGGCTGGATTGGATGGCATAAGGCATATTCTTGATGCCCCCATTTCTGACTGTGTTTTTCAACAACAAAAGAAAGTCTGTCCAAGGAGGTCACTCACAAATAAATCTGTTCTATTTGAAAGACACACACTATCAGTGAAAACACAAATTACAGGAAAGGAAAAAAAAAAAAAAACAGTTTAACAATTCCATTTTCTCATAAAATGTGATTTTATTGTAGTATTGTAGTGTCTTATATTTGGTATTTTTCCAACACTGAGCACTTTTTTTAGAATCTGTGCCTTTGTTTTGCAATTTAGAGCATATCTGTGATCTCCAGAAAATCTCTCCCTAGAGTATAATCTTCAAAGTAATTGTCTGTTCATAGAAAAAGCCATGAGAGGAAAAGGTCTGTCTGTCTGTCTGCCTGGGGCCTTATCAGATCTCTCCCTTGGCCTGTGTAATCTGTGTGGCTGTGATTTCAAATAAAGGCTGGGTCTGAGTGGCTTTAGGCAAGATGGCCAACTGTGCTTGCCATTTTTATCCTTTCTAAGTAGCCGTCCCTGTGCAGGACTTGCAGCTGAAGGGAAATTCTAAAACTGTAAAATGAATCACCCCTAGGTAGAAAAGGAATTTATGGCAGCACTGCTGGAGACAGGGGCTGGAACATATGAGCTTCATTTTCCCAGTGAAAAAAGCACTTTGGTGGCTGAATGCATTTGTGAGTCAGGGTTGTTGAGCCCTGCTGAAATAAGATGGCAGTGATTCCTGGCTTGTGCAGGATGAACTGAGGCCATGATGTTGCATTGTTTTCATTGTGATTTTCTGCTCCCTTTAAAGCACTGCCCTTCATTCTGGACCATGAAAATTAACAGCAAAATCACTTCTGATGAAATGAACCAAGACCCATCACAGCTGTCCTGTTCTTTGGCCATTTTGAGCACCATGTTCTTTTATTCATTTTCTTTGAGGGTATTGTGTGTTGCTGACTTTTCAAAAGTCCTTCATTGCCATGCACCCAGACAAGATGGTGAGAAGTGCCCATGCTTCAGATCTCATACCTTGTCTGAAGAGCAATTTCACTAAAAACATAATTATACAGAAATGACAAGCAATTATTCCACAGAACAGCCCCCTGATAAACTTTGAAGAGCATCTCCTTCTTTTGCCTAGCAGGCAGGATGGGTGCTTTTTTGCCTCTGCTGTTTCTGAGAAGAACCAGGGCAGTGCATGTGCCTTCTTCTCTGTCTGTTCATCTTCGCCAGAACCATCAGTGGTGTTCCAGCCACAGAGCGTCCATGGGTGAGAAGAAACAGCTGGCTTTTTGCATGGTCCAGGTCAGTCTGGCAAAAGGGCTCTCTTTCCTTATAATGTTGTGCGTTAACTATTGTTTACATGCACAAATGTTATAATATAATATGCCTGTGAGAGGATGGAGGCATGGAGATAGGTCAGGCCTCCCCACCTCACTGGGGTGGGTGAGACCTCTGACCTATGAAACAGAATGCTAAAATCTGCTCAAGGCTGTAGGTAAATTAACCTATTGTCCCAAACTGCATGATAAATTCACACATGTTGTGTAGAAAGGCTTTCCAGCTGTCTCTGAAAGATGCCCAGTAAAAATGCTGTGCCAGAGTCCAGAAAACCAAGTTTCTTGGGTTTTCTCAACATTATAGTGTTGGAAATGATAATGTAGCTGGATCATTAACTTCAACAACATCAGCATGTTCTCACCATGGCATTTACATTAATTAGTCTGCATGTTATTTAACAGCACACTTCTCTTAGATGAATTCACTAATGTACTTTTTGGCTCCCACTATGTGGAGTGCCTCTGCTTTAAAAGTAAGCTATTAAATGCTAGAAAAGGTAGGAAGATTTGTGGAAACACACACCAATGTTTTCACATTTGAAGAGAATCGCATAAAGACATTGAATGATAACTTTCCTGAAGGAATCTCTTGCTGCTTACTATGGAAAAGTTTTGTTTTTACCTCATGTGCAGGCAGGAAAGCAAACAAAAACCAGAATATCAAATCCAGGGGAGGAGCAAATGTTTATGAGCCTGAAAAGTGAGATGAATGAATGGTTCCAGAAGATTGTTTTAGCATAAATTAAGACACCTTTTAGAGTCCAGAAAAGGAACATGAAAATATAATGAGAAGCTTATATTCACAGATCCATACACAGCTGCTCCCAGTGTATGGAGGACTCAGCTTGAACTGCAACCTGTTTGGATTACAGTGCAGTATGCGAGGGGGCTTTATTTTAAATCTCTTTTCACGACTCTGAGAATTGAGAGGAGCCTCTCAACTTGGTCAGGAGTTCAGGTGTGAAATATGATACTTCCATTTTGCCTTATCCCTGTGCAGTTTTCTGCTCCTGAACTCAGCCTGGCAGGTTAATCAGTCAATTAACATGTAATCAATCAGAAAACCAAATAATCTGGGGGCTTTCCAGTAATGTGTTTCCTTAGCTGTTGCTCACCTTGCTGGGTGAGGTGTGGGTGTTTCTGTGCAGCTGTGAGAGGAATAGCAGATTTGTCTTTACAAACAAGCTCTGTGTCTGCTGGTAGACAAAACTAGCTCTGGAAGATAAAAGAGAAAATGAGAAAGATTCCACTGATTGATGAATGGAAAAAAGATATTTACTTTTACAAATAAACTTTAAGTTTGCTGATAAACGAAATTAGACATTGAGAGATGAAAGAAACAACGAGGAAAAAAACCCCTAAATTCCATAAAAATTAAAAATTAAAAGAGAGTGTTATACATTAGAAGAGAATCTTTAGTATCAGGTTTATCAGAGAATCTGAACCTCTCGGGTACCTCAGAAATGGGGAAAGAGAGAAAGGAAATGCAGCTGGGAAATTTGGATAAAAAGGAGGCTGCATCCTCCAAAAATAGGAGAGATTGGCAAACTGCAGAGAGTTAATTTCATTGTCCTTTGCCCATCGGCTGATGAAACACACCAAAATTGGAAAATCTCTGTTCAAGTCAGTGGACCAACATTCAGAGAGCTGCCATCCAACCGCAGTCCGATTTTTCATGCCTTCAGTAGTCAGCTGAATGGGCCTGGGGAGGAAGATTTGACCCTTTCACTGCAGGAAGAATGCTATAATTACTTTGAAAGTAAAAAGAACTTGTCCTTTAGGTTACATAACCCATGTTCCTGCTGTCTTACATAACTATGGAGTACTAAATAGTACGTAATTGAATGAAAGCTGCAACACTGGGCTTGAAAATTTGCTGAAATAATTAATATCCCCAGTCATTATATTGATTTATACAGTCGGTATTCCAGACAGAGCCAACCACTGTAGGTTATTATCCTTGTGAATCAATGTATTCAACTGCTGTGCACAAACAGAGGGAAAAGTCAAAGAATTTTATTTGTAACATTTGCAGCTGAAAAAAAGGAGATGCTGAATGCATTGTGTGTACTGCACAAGGAAAAGTCATGCTGAAAAATGAATGGAGAAAGAAAGAGAAGCAGGCATGAGGGATTGCTTAGCACACAGCCCAAAGTATAATGGGATACTGACAACTTGAATATATAGTTATTTGCACAGCCCTTTTAGATTGCCTCTCTGGTATTACTCACAGTCCAAAGGTAGAGTTTCTGCTGTGTATGACTGTGTGAATACATATTAAAACATACATACATGTACACACGTAAAATGACATTACAAGAATGGATATTGGGTGTCAGAGGACTTCAAAGTATGAAGTGATACAACTTCTATCTGTATGCAACTTTATCATGGTAACAATATTGCCAGCTAAGGATAAAGTAACTATTTGCATTATTACCCACTGTAATGGAAACTGTTATCTTTTACCTGCGAATACTGGGCTGGCTTTAGCTTAAGTGGCAGGACGAATGCTAAACCGGAGCTAATGAATAATTCATAAATGTTACATAATGCAGTGGCTCATTCTGGGATTCATGTTTGAAGAATGACTTCTGCTGGTTAGATGCTGTTTAGATTCTGGACTAGTGACACCTTGGCGTGACCTGCCTGCAATGAGAAAATGATGAAAGAGTTGGTTTGCTGTCTGGGGGTTTTTTCACCATTAAAATTTTATTGAGTTTTCATTACACAGACATATCCACAGAAGACTGAAAAAAGCATATACGCAAATTCAGCAAGTGTGTTCCACTCCCTGAGTTGACTGCAGAGCCAGCAACTGCCTGGAGTAAACCAAGGGCCTGTTCCCCCCACATCCTGGGCAAAACACAGTGCAGCAGGGAGAGTTCCAGGCTTGGAATGGGAAATCTGGGTCCATGCCAGGCTCTGCCAGCTGCCTAGGACATGACAGACACAGGGATGTGATTTCCCTCCATGGCCTTGAGGGGGGAAGAGGAGAGGAAGGAAGACTTTAACGCTCACAGGACAGGGACTGAGCATTGGTGTGTTACAGCCAGACCATATACGTGTCCGATGTCCTCTCCAAGGCAGCTGAAACAAAGATGCTTGGTGTTTACTAAGGGCTCTTCAGCTGCATAGTTCCAGCATTATGAGAGAGCTGTATTCACAAATATAAAAGGAGCAGGAATCAGAGGGTTTAGGGAAACTTAGTATAGTAGTTTTGGACACAAAATAGTTTCTTATATCCCAGAGAAAGAAACCCAAAATCACAACTGATGTGGGCTGAAGTGTTGTACACTTGTTGATCCAACTGAGCCTCTGTACTCAGTTTTAGTGCCTCTCCTTCCATTTCATCTGCTATTGAACACAATATGAATCTAAAGGTCTAAACAATAAAACAGTTTTGTTTTGTTTTTTAAATGGACTGTGTCTATCAATGGGATATAGCAAGAACACTACACAGAACTCTGCTTTCCATGCAGGTGAAGGTGCAGTTCAGCATGCTGGCTCTAATTCAATACGGGCTCATGAACTCTCACTCTCCTTTTCCCATGCCCACAGAACAGCATATTTCCTATCTCTCTTCCATACCCACTACTTAAGGGGTCAGTATTGAAGTGACTGGTTGTCTCATTTGAAATGATTACACATAACAGGAGAAGTAATTTCTTTCTAACCTCCTTGATGAGCATGAAAATGCATATAATTCTTAGAGCTCCTGCATTTTCTCTGATTCAAAAGAATTAGAAAAGAGATACACACAACACAAAACTAATTTACACATATCTCATACCTGTGGGAATGCATTTATAACCATTGCTGGCTTTAATAAATTCTGCCTCCCTGTTGTTGTTACTTGCCAAGAGAACTTGCTAAAAGTCAAAATGTCAAAAGGAAGACTAACAGCTCACTGCCCGTGTCACTCCAACTGCTCCTAAAAATGAGGATAAATGAGAATTATTCAATTAAATTTACAATTTATTTGCTACTCAGAGATTTAGTAAAAACCTCTGTTCCTCCGAGGGCCATCCCAGTCTGGTTCTGCAGCAACCACTGAGAAGTCAGCCGGCAGAGCCCAGAACAGCAGCATGCACAAACACTACTCTGACCCCAAAACCCTCACCACGGTGTTAGTAGGTGGGACCAGGGGGCTCACAGTGGGAGTCATACACCCAAAAGCAGCAGATTTTGTGCTATTGCTCTGAACCTGTTCCCCAGCATGCCTGTACCATCCACACAACTTCAGACACGCAAGCACTGCAGAGTAACTCTGCATGCAAGCACTGAGAGTAAGGCTGAGTAGGCAGGGCCGCAGGGTGGGAGCTCCCTGTAACACCTGCTTTAACACCACCGGCAGGGTGCAGCTGCTGTCCAATAAACTCACAGCGGGTGCAGACAGCACATGCATTGGTGCAAGCTGCTGCCGGGAGTTATTCCAACAGAACTTTCGCTGGATATTGACTAAACTGTGGTTATACCAAGTACATCATATGTGTTGCTGCAGTTTGATCAGTGCTCTCTGAGGTCAGAGCTGTGACAATTGAAATCACAACAGGGACTAAGCATTTCTAGTTTAACCTGTTCCATTTGAGCAAAGTCCTTAAACTACTACATGCATTCTTGCAAGTCTCTTAGTTTTGTAAAGAATCATGATTAGCTGATGGCGTGTTTTTACTCAGCTACGCTGCCATCTAAGAATATGCAAGGCACAAGTGAAAATTACTAATCAAAAAAATAAATCCAATTAAAATTTTCTATTGTTGCATTGCTGTCTCCAGTCACACGAGAGCCTGCAAGCAAGCCTTCAGCCCAAGGAGCCTTTTGCTTTCTAAGGAGCACATAATTTCTTGATTTGAATACATGTTAGATGACTTAAAATATGATCTCCATATCTGAGCAAGCAGCTGCTCTGTGATGTTGCTCTAGCGACAGGGGAGAGAAGGGAAGATTACAGATGGACATGAGACATAAAAGCATATTGTTTAGGTTCAGCAATACTGAAATATACTTAGTGCTGTCATTTGAAGGCAATACTCTTTTCCATTTAACCACAATGACAAAATGGTAATTGCCTGGCTACAAATGTGACCATTAAAAAAGGTATGGAAACTGACAGGCAGAATTCTCTCCAAAAGTCAGAGACTAACTTGTCTAAACTGTGCAGCCTACTGCTGAGGGTAACAAATCAGTCAGACCACCCCACCAAGCAGTTAGACAATAACACTGAGTGAGGAGGAGACTTTCTGGGGCTGTTAGCTCACTGGTTATCTGCCTGTTTCTGCATGTTGTGCTAATGATACTGTTTCCCATTGAATGGGATATTTGAGATGCCCATTAAAGATCTTATATTACTTTAATAAATAGTAGATCTATCAAGCCAAGTACTCCATGAAAAGATTTAAATACTTGTATGGTACAGCTCATACACTTAAGTTCATCATAATATACAACTGCATTCCAACAAGATCTTAAATTTCTAATTAAGAACTATCTGCTATTTATCTGCCCACTTTTCCTTTGAGCATAAGCAGCTGTGTTGGCTGCTACACAACACTTTTATCGTACTGCTAATAGTAGCTAAGCAGCTGTCAAGCTTTGCTTGACAGGTGACAGCAGTTTGATATCAAAGCCATCACCACCATATTCTTAAAGTGCACAAAGTGTTTTGCAAATCCTCAGGAAGAAAGCAGGCTGGTACAGAGCTCGTGGAAGATTAACCTCCTAGCAGTGATGAGGGCAGTGCTTTCCCAAGCCTGTTCTACTCGTTTGTATAGAGTGACGGCATATCCCCACCTCTCCTCTTGGCATTAATACAGCAGCAACTGGAACTTGTCTGTATATTTTGTTCACAGGAATTCAGTTACAAATGCTGCAGCAAAGAAGTGGAGAACTGTGAAGTTCAAGTGCCTTAATGAAATTTCAGGTTTGTTCCTATTTGTGTTAGTCTGTGATGCTGTGTGCCTGTTCAGTAGTTCTCTCCTCTGCAGTTGATGCAAATCTAGCTAAATCGAGTTACTATAAGACAGCAAAATTAATAGCTTGAAAATTTTAAGATTTCACTGCCAGATTTTAACATTCTTGTTTTCTGAATGCTGACAGGAACAACTTGCATTAATTTGCAGTATGCACCCTCCATATGATGTCACTGATAACTTCATTACAAGGAAGGATAATTTTTTTCCCATGTGGTTATCCCTAATACAATTAACTACACTTTGTATTTTCAAGCTGTTTATTTGGAAGGGATTGTGATTGGATTGTTATCACATCAAGGTTATTTATCCTAATATATACCACAAGTCAAAAACAACCAATGCACTGCTGAAAGAGAGGTCATCAATTGATACTATTTAGAAAGTAGATTACTCAAATAATTTTTGTGAGATATTAAAAAGGTATTTTAATTGAAATCCTATACCATTGAGTTATCCAGAGGTGCTTATAATATGCTCACTTAGGACAACTCATTTCCTACTTGGAATCGGAATTCAGGTCCCACTTTCAATTCAATGCAAATTTTGCCATCAACTTTAATGAAATCAGAGTTTTGTTCCTACTATTTACAACTCAGCTTCAGACTACTCCAAAATGCTGGCCTGAACTATCACTGTCTTCTGACCCTGTTGTAGAATTGCAAACACAATAATCAGGCTGGAGGTGTGAAAGTAGCAAGAGAGAGAGAGAGACTGGAATTGTGGGGAAAGGTCACAGCTGCACCATACCATGTAAACACTGTGTCACCCATGTTATGGTGCAAATCTGCATGAGTTTCCAGATAATTCCATCTTCTCTAATTGATGTTGTTTAATATGTAACCCACAGACATAGAACAATACTTTGTTGCAGGCAAATATACTGCTATAATCAGCATATTTTCAGGCAATTCATGCATAAGAAATGTCAGTGTTATATGAATGTATAATGTACACACAGAAAGAGATTATACCTATTGCAAAAGCTTTTCTCTAAGATAGCATAAAATTCTGTACCTCACCTGGTACTTCAAATAATGAAATCTTTTCCTGATCCACTGCTTAAAGCAATTATGCAAATTTCTGCTAGTCCTCTATTTCTATAATGCTTATGATTGAGACTTTGACATGATCATAATTCATCTGGCTGGAAGATTGTAGAAGAGGCACAAATAAAACATTATTTTAAAGAAAAGACCCATAGCTAGTAAGCAATTCCATGTCCAATAACAGCTTCTTCCTCTGAAAAGGTTCCACCAGCCAGCAAAGACTCTCAAGCTCCTGTTTCCAAGGAGTTGTGTGTGGCTGATGCAGACGCACACTAATTTCCTCATTTAATGCTGTTTCCCATAGCTCAAGCATTTCAGGCTCTGCTGAAACCCTGCAAAGCCAGAGGTTCTGCAAGCAAGGCTGTGGAGCCAGTCTCATTCAGCCATGGACGCCTCCAGAAGCCACTGCACTGACTGGCAGACAAGGCACAGTGACAAACAGCAGTGATGGCACAGCACAGGCACAGTGACAAACAGCAGTGATGGCACAGCACAGGCACGGCACAGTGACAAACGGCACTGATGGCAAACAGCACAGGCACAGCACAGGCACAGTGACAAACAGCGCTGATGGCACAGTGACAAACGGCACTGATGGCACAGCACAGGCACAGTGACAAACGGCACTGATGGCACAGCACAGGCACAGTGACAAACAGCACTGATGGCACAGCACAGGCACAGTGACAAACGGCACTGATGGCACAGCACAGGCACAGTGACAAACAGCGCTGATGGCACAGCACAGGCACAGTGACAAACAGCACTGATGGCACAGCACAGGCACAGTGACAAACAGCAGTGATGGCACGGCACAGGCACAGCACAGGCACAGTGACAAACAGCACTGATGGCACGGCACAGGCACAGCACAGGCACAGTGACAAACAGCGCTGATGGCACAGCACAGGCACAGTGACAAACAGCACTGATGGCACGGCACAGGCACAGCACAGGCACAGTGACAAACAGCACTGATGGCACAGCACAGGCACAGCACAGGCACAGTGACAAACAGCACTGATGGCACAGCACAGGCACAGTGACAAACAGCAGTGATGGCACAGCACAGGCACAGGCACAGCACAGGCACAGTGACAAACAGCAGTGATGGCACAGCACAGGCACAGTGACAAACAGCACTGATGGCACAGCACAGGCACAGTGACAAACAGCACTGATGCCACAGCACAGGCACAGCACAGGCACAGTGACAAACAGCACTGATGCCACAGCACAGGCACAGCACAGGCACAGTGACAAACGGCGCTGATGGCACAGCACAGGCACAGTGACAAACAGCAGTGATGGCACAGCACAGGCACAGTGACAAACAGCAAAGCACAGTGACAAACAGCAGTGATGGCACAGCACAGGCACAGTGACAAACAGCGCTGGTGGCACAGCAGGCACAGTGGACAAACGGACAAACAGCTGATGGCACAGCACAGGGCACAGATGGCACAGCACAACAGTGACAAACAGCGCTGATGGGCACAGGCACAGTGAGCAGTGATGGCACAGGCACAGTGACAAACAGCACTGATGGCACTGCACAGGCACAGTGGACAAACGGCAGTGATGGCACAGCACAGGCACAGTGACAAACAGCAGTGATGGCACAGCACAGGCACAGCACAGGCACAGTGACAAACGGCACTGATGGCACAGGTGGGTGACAAACAGCGCTGATGGCACAGCACAGGCACAGTGACAAACAGAGTTTGGCCCGCACAGTGATTGATGGCACAGCACAGGTCAGGACAAACAGCACTGATTCAGGCATTGACAAACCACTGATGGCACAGCACTATAGTGAGCTGATGGCACAGCACCTCAGACAAACAGCAGTGATGGACTAATGTGACAAACAGCACTGAGGGCACAGCACAGGCACAGTGACAAACGGCACTGATGGCACAGCACAGGCACAGTGACAAACAGCGCTGATGGCACAGGTGGGTGACATCACCCGATTTTGTTCATTTGGTGAAGAGCCTATTGACCATGCAAACACAGTCCTCAGCAGTACAAGACTAATGGTGTGGGTGTCTTCATACAGAGGTTCTTACTTTGTTCATGTGAAGAGCCCTGTAAACACAGTCCTACAAGTCACTGGTGTGTGCTTCATTTTAAGTAAGCTCACAGTAATGCCACACGTGTGTGTGGCAAGAGTGAAGGAGCCTGGAGTGAGTATATTAGCTTTTAGATTTATTTGTTTTGTTATCCTAAAACTAGATAATTAAAAAAGGAAATAAGCAGGTTCTCAATAGATTTGTATGGTTCACACCTGTTATTAGAAGCAGCATTACCTCAGTGGAGAACTCCCCTGCTCTTTGAAGTTCAAATGAAAAATCTCTCACAAGTTCTGGTGTGTTTCCTCCTCTGCTTGTGCATTAGAAACAAAGTGCCAAAATGAACTGACAGCTTCTCATTTCTTTCCCCAATTAACAATCACAGCATCTGCTTGCTGGTAGAATAATAAGCTTCCTTCTTATTTTTTATCTCATTTAAGCAAAATGTTATTCTGGTTTGATGCAAAATTCTGTGCTTTTTTTTCTTATGACACTACACTTGCTGCAGTCAAGAGCTGGTTTTGTGTTCTTGTTTTAGTTGAGGCACTACAGCAAATAGATAATTTGATACCTCAGACACACGAATTAAATACTAGGTGTCAAGAAATCTTCCCTTTTCATGTGACATTAGCTTTTCACTGCAAAAAAAAAAAAGTATCAAGACAAAATGATAACAAAATATTTTTTGTATTTTTGTATAATTTAACCTTGACCAGAAGCCAAGTTTTATCACTCACCTTCAGCTCACAGTTACATTAATTACATTAATTTCTGTGCTCTTTCTTCAGCAAATTCAGTGTTTGACATATTCTTAAATTTAGTAGTAATCAATGTAGCTCAAAATCTTCCTAGAATAAAACCTTCATGTGGACTTCACAGAGGGACAGCTCGCCTTAAGTAGCTTAAAAATTTGTTCCTGGGCTCAAAAGACTAGGCTAGGGCTTAAAATCTGTAGTTCCTTTCTAGTTTTACTACACACATCATGCACTACTGAACATAATCATCTGACCAAGGAAGACAACAGAAGTCCCCCTTGTCCCTGTTACACCCTGCCCATTTTCTTCTTTTCCTACAAAGAAGGTAGGAGTTATCCAAAATAATACATTTGCCTTGTATTTTCATGGTACAATCCCATTTCTCGGTAGAAGTCATCAGTACATTTTAACAAGGGCCTAATTTCCACAAGTTGTGCAGTATAAATGAAACAAGCCTTAAAAGAAATTCTATGCTTCAACTATCGGGAAATTTGGGGTTTGTAGATGGCCACAACACATTCTTAAGTGATTCAAATGATACATTATTCCTACATGAAGAACAAAACAGTGCGCAAGCACAGATGTATGTACCCATGCAGTAAGGCTGCTGCTATGTATCACTTAAATAGAAGAGAAAAGTTGCCAGTAAGTGTGGCCAACTGTTCCTCTAATAAACAATATTTCTCTCCACAGAAAGCCAGGACCACGTGCCAATTCATAGGAAATGTGCCATCCTTTCTCTGTGCTATCACCACTGAAGACAATAAAGAGTAGCTCAGAGCACAAAAATACATTTTTATAAAAATGAAACCATGGGTGTTGGCACAGCACCTTATCTGCTCTGGGTGAGTATGGAAGCATTTGGATTGCCCCAGTGGACACCTTAAGATCCTTTATTACATTTACGCTGTTGGCTTCTTGAGTACAGCTTTGAGAACACAGCCAAATAAATCATCAGCGAATGGTGTTCAGTGATGTATTTAATGTGTTTGGATCCATGGACGTGAAAGTCAAATCAAAGGTTCTGAGGAGGCAGCAGAGGTTATGCCCTGGTTTAAAGGTGAGTCATCTATATACTCTGAGTCAGCCTGAACACAACACCAGCAGAAGTTAACAGTTGAACAAATGCTCTGGATTGCACATAAACCCATAAAAATTCCTTCTGTGTCTTCTGAATGCCTGCCATTCAATTACTGACACTTGTAAAGGGAAAAGGAGTCTCTGGAACAGTAAAATTCCTCTTCACCATTAATGGCTGATGGAGAAGCATCCTGTTTTGGAGACTGCATTAGTTTACACAAATGTGAAGCTGCAATGTTCCCATCATCTTCAAGATGTTTTCACAGCAGGTTATTAGCCTGCTAGCTGTGCTCACACTATTTCTGCATGGCATGCAATGTGTATATTGCTCAGCCTCCCCAAAATGCTCATTGATTAGCTATTTCCATACACACAGGTTTGTCTTGGGGCCCATCACAGACTTTGCTCAAATCTAATAAGAAACATGCTTTCCATTCAGAATTGTGCAGCTGCCTAACACCTCTCTGGCCCTCTTGGAGGCAGACACACTCCTTCTGGAGCCAGCTACACAGAAGGTCTAATCAAATGGCTTAATGGGTAAGTATCACTGATTTAATGCAATTATTTACATTTGACTAAAGCTTAACACATACTTTGCCAAAGTTAATCTTCCAAAAAGATACTTAAGCTTAGCTCAAAGGCATTACAAAGCATAGAAATATAGATTTATTGCAGCAGTTGTTATATATGTTCAGTCTTTCTGAACTGGCATATGTCTTGCTTCAGTTTCCATCTGCTGATCCTTATAAAAATACTATTTAGGACACAATGCTTCTTTTTCCATGAAAACACTACTTCTTGCAATTGAAACCTCTTTCAATATTTTTAGTAAGTACATACACTAAAAATCAAAAAGCTCAGCCCATTTCATATTACACTTGCAATCTTGGCTATTCACATTTCCAAACTATACTCCTGATCCAAACTGGGATTAGGCAAATATGTTTTTTGTTTTGCTTTAATTCCTTCAAACAACAAGTTTCCAACTGATGCCTAGCAGCATTCGCAGCAACCCTGCAGCAGGTGTCTTGTGATTGTAATCCCCTCTGGCAGACACTGCTGGAAATGTCAGGGAAACCTTCAATTTTGTATGTTTAAAGCCATCCAGAGACAGAGTAGTTACAAAATAACTACTGATTATTTCACTCTTTTTCAGTGACAAACACCCAGGGTAAGAGAACATTAAAAGTATTTTGAAGAGAGATTCCCATGGAGAGAAGGGGGTGGATTACTGTAGACCGCTGGACAGACAGGGCCACTTTCAGCAAAGTGGTAAGTGCTGAACACCAGCACTTGCATGGGGTCAGGTCCAGGCTGTAAGCATCAGCTCCGGTGTGGAACATGGAACCCCATGGGAACCCCCTTGGGAAGGGAGAGAACAGATCCAGAGCTGCTCTCAAGCAGGCCATCCCCAGCCTGAGCTGGTGCCCTGTTGGAAGGTCCTGGGTCCTGCTCTGCAGAGCTCTCATCCCCAGCCGGCCATCCCCAGCCTGGGCTGGTGCCTGGGGCTGTTGGAAGGACCGGCACCCCCGGGTCCTGCTCCTGCTCATCCCCAGCAGGCCATCCCCAGCCTGAGCTGGTGCCTGGGGCTGTTGGAAGGGACCAGCAGGCCATCCCCAGCCTGAGCTGGTCATCCCTGGGGCTGGTGCCTGGGGCTTGGAAGGGACCGCACCTGCGGGTCCTGCAGAGCTGCTCTCATCCCCAGCCGGCCATCCCCAGCCTGAGCTGGTGCCTGGGGCTGTGGGAAGGGACCGGCACCCCCGGGTCCTGCTCTGCAGAGCTGCTCTCATCCCCAGCAGGCCATCCCCAGCCTGGGCTGGTGCCTGGGGCTGTTGGAAGGGACCGGCACCCGCGGGTCCTGCTCTGCAGAGCTGCTCTCCAGCAGGCCATCCCCAGCCTGAGCTGGTGCCTGGGGCTGTGGGAAGGGACCGGCACCCCCGGGTCCTGCTCTGCAGAGCTGCTCTCATCCCCAGCAGGCCATCCCCAGCCTGAGCTGGTGCCTGGGGCTGCTCATCCCCAGGTGCAGGACCGTGCATCTGCCACTGTAGAATTCCAGACTGCTCCTCTCTGCCCATCACTCTGACCTGTGGAGATCCATCCAAAGGGCTGCCCAGCACCTAAGGGGTATTGGCCACCCCTCCCACTTCTGTCCAAAAACTCTGTATTGTGGGTTTGTGCACAATGACCACCACTCCCATTGCCAGCTGACAGTAAAAAGGAGGTTTTCAGAGAGACAAGGAAGAATAATTCTCACATACTACTTTTAAAAGGAACTGCTTCTCAACAACAGAAGCTTTTTCTATTACATTGTCAGGAGAGAGGTTCTGCCTTTTTAGCAAAGGCTTTTTTATTGCTCAAACATGAAGAAGCATTTAATTACAGGACATTACTAAAATAACATGGTAAGGACGGAATCCAGTTCTATTAATCCAAAATCAAAAGAAGCCATGTCAGGCTAATAAGCTACTTCTTCCTAGCTGGGAACTTTAATCTGGTGTTTTAAAAAATTTAAGCTGAAATTTGACTCTACAAATGTATACATTGAAGCATAATCATGAAAACATTCACTATACAAATGTTAATTTGTTTGAAAACACAGTTGATTCTGTCCTTAAATTTACATTTAATGGAAAAAAAATCAATGAAGTAATTAATTATAGAGATACGTGTTTATATGGGACCTACCCAAATAACTAACAGAGCTCTGCAGAGAGACACAGGATCCTTAAAATGAACAATACAATTATGCAAATTAAGTTAATTTCCTGGTATTTTCTGTGCATTTCTTGGGTTGTTTTTTGTTTGTTTGGGGGAAGGGTGTCATTTTGGGAAGTTTTTGTTTGTTTGGTTGTTTTATTTAACTCTTGATGCAATCCCAAGAGCTGCATGCTCCAGACGGGGGGATGTGAGATCAAACCAATGGTTTTTTTGACCCCTTAAGCATCAATGATCAGCCAATAGTCAAGGCAAGCTAAAATAACTCTCCAAGTTAGCAGCTTTCTCTACCTCTGAAAAAGGTTTTGGGCATTTCTAGGTGTCTAAGGTCTGGTGAAGAGGGCACAAAGAGGCTACCTAGTCCAGAAATCAAACAGGCTGCTCAAAAGTCCACCAAAGCAGAAAAACAATGGCAAGCTCTTAATACTTAACCTTGTGACACAGAAAAAGTGCTTCTTTAATGGCTTTCCTACTCCTGGAGTAAAAGTTACTAACAAATTTTAGAAAGGTGAATGGCTTCTGCTTTAGAGTTTTGGTTTTTTAACAGCTGAAAAGAAATCTAAGCAGTAACCTATTGCGTGGTACAGAGAAACCTCTGCTAGAAGTAATTTCTTTATACTCCAGGCTACAATGTTACCCTTCATTGCACAGAAACTGTCTGTTATTAAACCTGAAAAACTTTTATGTAGGAAAAAAAGAAAGGCTGGGGGAGAAGCCCTAATGTTTAATTTTGGCTATGGCTTTTGCCTTTCTTCTGAGATGAAAACCAAAATGTATCTGGAGTCTTCTTCTTCTATTGAAGCTGAAAAAACACTTTGCAGACCTTGGCTTTTGGCAAAGGCAGCTGAGGGGAACAATTTATATGTAGCAAGGAAAGTTATCAAAATATGACAATAGGTTGAATAGTTTTAAATGGTGAAGCTTAGTAAACAATTTTAGCCTCTTTGACCAAGGCCAAAATGAAGAAATAACTGACTTCTTCTGTAAACAGTCCTACATAAAGTAATGCTAAATTACAGCAATGTTTCTGTAACAAGATGGTTTAATAGGGACAAAAATCTGTAAGAGTTGGCAGCTACTGTACACAGCTTCCAATTTTTCAGGAAAACCAGCCAGGTTTTCCTCCCCTCAATGCAGGGGATTAAAGCGATCATGCTAGAATACAAATAGAAATAATCTTAGGGTTTCTATGCTAAGCAGAAACAAAACAAAGTATTTGTTTCTGATGGGAAATGTCAAATATGGAAGTTTAAACCTTTTTTTTTTCCTAATTACTGAGCAGATTCACAGTGAATTTTAAAAAGGAGGTATTGCATTGTGCTAAATATAGGGAAATTTTGAGGGCACTTTAGAGATTCAGGCTTACAGGATTAGTTTTCAAATTCCATATGCTTTTCCCTTTTCCCAAATATCTGACTTCTGCCCTTCTTCACTTTGAAAAGAGGAGTGAAAAGGTATATATTAATTCAGTTTGAGTGCTGACAAGCCATTTGCCAAAATGGTATAAATGAAACCTTAGCTTGCGGCCCAGAGCAGCAGAACATATCTCCCCTGTGCTTGGAATAACATTTGATGCACTCTTTTGGTATGCTGAAAATTCCTTTATATTGATTATCATGATAGAAATGGGACTTTTTTTCAGAATCAGCACAGCACACTTTTTTTTTTCAAACTTCAGAACTAGAGAATAAATGTTATTATCCGCTTTTAGCTAAACTGCAAACTGATACTAAATGACTACACTTCCGTTAAGATAGAGGAAAATGGACTGTTATCAGCCTAGGAAAGAACAGCTTGTCTGTGTTTCCCTACATATAGCAAAATGAAAATAAATACAGTGAGTGGGATAGAGATTGTGTAAATTTTCCTCATCACACTTTTCCTCTCTGCAATGCAGCCAGAAGAGCTGGGACTAATCAAGGGTCTGAATGAAACAACATGGTCATCCTATCATATAAAGAATTTACAAGTCTGTAGCAAGCTCAGTGTAATTTTTTCTTACTCATAGATATTAAAACTGGTTGTATTGTTAAATGTTGTAAAAAGGCATACCATGTGCTATGATCAGCACCACATTTTCTTCCCAGTGTTGATGTAGAGTAAAAAAAAAGGAAAAAAGTTTAATTCTTTACTCATGCTGGGGAAAAAAGGAAGGGATGGGTGCTTTTTTATTCCAATGCAAATTCATAATGCATTATGACAAACTTGCTTAAATATATTGAAAATCTGTATGCAGTCTATGTTTCTCTTCTTTCCCTCAGGTACACAATAATCAGAAAAGAACTGTGGTGCAGTTGTCCTGTTATTTCAGAAATCTTTCTGAATCCCTCTTTTGA
The DNA here is from genome assembly GCA_024865655.1 of Emberiza elegans. Taxonomy (NCBI): domain Eukaryota; kingdom Metazoa; phylum Chordata; class Aves; order Passeriformes; family Fringillidae; genus Emberiza; species Emberiza elegans. The sequence continues at coordinate 58,136,771 of JALJVW010000184.1, forward strand.
TGACAGGCTAATGATATGTGAACAGAGAGCTGAGAACATCACGTGCTGCAATATACAGAAAGATACTATCCCAGCCCTCAAGCTTCGTTTTGTCCCTTTTCTCAAAAACGGACACATGATTCCCCTTTACCATTTCTTTATGTTGTTTTCAAGCTACCAAATTAATACAAATTTATTTTTAAGGCATTATCCCCTTCCATTCATAATAATTCAGTGGGAACATTATCAACACCTGGTGCTTTATTGTTCCTGGGTGTTCTGGTCAGCTCTTTGTTCTTCTAGAAATGGCTCAGCTGTCTGGAAAATGGCTTACTGGATAAAATATTCTCTCCATTTTTCTGTAATTACATTCTTTTAACTAAGTCTTCCATTTTTGGAAGACTTATTTGACCTATGCACTGTTCAGGTCCTTGTCTCAAATGCTGATATCCCAGGAAAATGGTCTGAAGCTATCTTATAATGCTGCCACTTCTACTGCACTGAGCCCTTTCTGTGCCGTACTATCTTCCTGCTGAATCCTTTGCATTACCAAAGGAAGTCACAAAATCACCACCACTCACTGCTTTCTTATAGTCCCCATCAAAAACTTTGTTTGTTTTGTTCATTTTATGTTTTTCTCCTACTCTTTTTTTGACTCCAAGTGTTTTCAAGCTGGTATCAAACTGTTCCACAATGATCAAGTGCGTTCCCATCTGTACACTTGGTATCCTCTTACAAGTTCACCGGGTAGGATTTCTAAATGTGGATACAAATTATCCACCCCCCTACAGTGCTCCTGCATGTCTTCCCTCGCTATTTTACATATTTTAACCCTTTCTGCACAATGATGCCAAGAGTTTTTCACACATTCCACCAGCTCTGCCAGCATTTATGGGCACTCAGAAATGAAGGCTATGGCATAGTTCACACTCTGAATCACAAAACACCATGTGCTTCCTTACAGAATTTTATTATAAAATATACAAAACAACGTGCTTCTTCATACTTCTTGAAGAGTGATGAAAGTAATAACCGCGAAGTACACAACTTAGAAAATTTCAGCCCAGGTCACACAATTTTAGTAAAAAAATTCTCTAGTTTATAAACTTTGTTAAATTATTTTTAGTCAGTGCCTCAAGTCCTCCCTCTCCCCTTTCAAAGACTGGACGTGGCACTCGGTGCCCTGGCCTGCTTGATAAGGTGGTGTTCGGTCATAGATTGGATTCGATGGTCTCAGAGCTCTTTTCCCAGCCGCATGGATTCTGTGATTCCCACCATGCCTCCCAGGCTTTCCCCTCGAGCTTCACGGCGCAGCCTGAGGTTGATGCCCGCTTTGTGCCGCAGCTCCTTGCACTGCCTTGAGCCCCTCAACCTCCCCTGGGGCTCCAAAGCAGCGCGGCGACACCAGGATACGTTTCGGGTTTGTTTTTAAGCTCCTCGAGCCCGCTCTGGCCGACCCGCAGCTCCCCGCCCGCCTCGGGCCCTCAGCGCACGGCGGCACCGCTCCGCCCTCCGTCGTTCTGCACTTTCATCACGGCCGCGCTCATGGCTCCACCGCCCCGCCGGGCCTCGACCGTTGTCTCTGAGCGCGTAGTGTCCTCGCCGGTACCGCGGAGCCACGTTATCCCCGGATTTAACATTCGGGCTGCCGGAACTTGAATCTGCGGTCGCCAAAAGCCAGCCCGTCCCTGCGCCTGCACTTCCAGCGGAACCGGAAGCGTCGCCATTTTGTTTCGGGTGATGGCGGCTGTGGTGCTCTGCGGCCGGGGGCTTTAGCGCGGGCCTGGCCGTGCGGGGACTCGCTGCTCGGACAGTCGGTGCTCCTGCGAGCCGCCTCCGCCTCGCTGCGCTCCCCGGTGATGTACGGAGGGCTCGGAGGGTCTCGACGGACTGCAGAAGAAGCAGGCCCGCCGCCCCTAATGTTGTTGTCAGGCGGGGGAACGGTGCCCGGCCCCCCCGGAGGAGGTGGAGGTGGAGGCGGGAGTAGCCGTGTGGAGCTGCTGGTGTTCGGCTATGCCTGCAAGCTGTTTCGGGATGATGAGAAGGCTCAGTACCAGGAGCAGGGGCGACACCTTATTCCTTGGATGGGAGACCCCAAGATCATGATCGATAGGTCGGTGTAACACAACCCCCAGACTGTGCTGCGAGATCTCCTGTGATAGCCTCTTTTTGTTCCCCCCCTTGTGCTGTGGGCAGTGAGGGCGGGGGTTGAGCAGACGGCTCGCTCTGGCAGGTGCGTCGGGGTCTTCCGTGGCGAGGCTGGAGGCAGCTGCTCCCGGCCCAGCGCTCCGAGGGTGCTCTGGGAACGCTGCAGCCCCCCCACCCCACCCCCCCACCCCGTCTGCGGGAACTTGGGGTTTCCCGCTCTCGCAGCGCTGGGAGGTCCCTGTCCTCCTGGCGTGCGATGGGTCTTTCTGCTCCGCTTGTCAAGGCAGCTTCGGCAGGGTGGAGAGTGGGAATGATCTGTTCCTTTTCAGTGCAAACCACAAACATCCTCTTTTTTCACTTGGAATCCAAGGGAGCCTGATTGTCGGAGTATTTATTAGGCACATTGTATGTTCTGTAGGTGAGAATGGGGCAGTGTTGGGAGTGCAAAGGTGTTTATCCATCTTAAAGAAAATGGGGATTTCCTGTTTCTCCTACATAATCTGGCTGCAGGCTGTTGATGGGACACCCCAAAAGTAGTTCTTGGTCTCTTTACTTTTCCTGGTGCCATGATTTACTATATCAGACAGAATGGATTTGATTTTGGGTGCTTGCTCTTGAAATTTTATGTCAGGGTTGGCTTCTTGGTTGTTCCGCCATAGGTCCAGGTTCGTGGCCACAGAGAGTAATAGTATCTGCTTTGATGTTTCTTCTGGTCTCTTGAGTTGTTTCAGCACTGCAGGGTGGGATTTGGAAATAAACTCATTCAGAGAGTGTTACCTGAATGTTTTGTTGGACAAAGTGAAGATGAGAGATCAGGTTGGTTATGTTTGAGTGGAGCACTGGAAGAGTAATTACAAGTTGTGGCTGACCCTGAAAACCTCAGTGGGAAAGATGGAAGGATTTTGGTTTGAAAAGGGTCACGTAACATACTATAGATATTTGTTCCCTCAGTTTCATCACTGCTTTGGTGCTAGACAGGATTTTCTTATTTTGACTTAAAAGCCATGTTTGTTTTGGAAAAATGTCAGTAGGGGAAGGTCTTCTGATTGCCTTCCATAGGACTGGAGAAAAAAGAACGTGCCCTTGCACTGTTTTGGTGCTTACACCATTAATGATCATTGTCATTGAAATAAATTTGTTAAATTGAAATAGACATGAAGGCAGGACAAAGCTACCATAAATATTTGTAGTTTTGTTTCATTTCTCACTTACACAGCAGTGGAAGTGTTGTGTTGCACGCTTCTAAAAAATAAAAAATAATAATTAAAATAATTACTGTGATTGATCTCATTCATAGGTAGAGGCGGGTTTGGGGTGCTCTGCAGCAGCCCTGTTCACAGGTGTTACAGAAATTGTAGGGAGCAAACACTATGTGCATGTCTCTGCACACATACTGAAATACCAAATAACCTACATTTATGAGTTAAGGCAGCTTGCATTTGCTAATCTTATAAACTCCTTTGGAAGCTTAGATTCCTTTTATCTCCAGCACCAGAAAGTCTTAATTTTCACCATTTTGAGAAAAGCACATTGCTATGTGAAGACTTGGGTTCAAGTTTGCCTGTGGACAGAGCTTGATTAACCAGACCTATGTTTCATTTGCTTTTTGCTATAAGAATATTTACTTTCTTTGTTTTTGGTCTAGCAAGTTGGCACAAGTCAAGAGTTGTGTGTGGGAAGACACCTCAGCGGAGTCAAGCTTACTGTCACTTTACTTTCCAATCAGTTTCTCTTACTGATGCATAAACATTATCCCAATGCAGTGTTTTTCCTGCAAATAAAGTGATTTCTTAGTAGAAAGGAACTGTACATCTTTGATCATTGCCGATTTTGCGGTGAACCTCCTTAAATTGCATGTTTATGTTACTGTTCCTATGTATGTGTGTCTCTCTATCACATAACCCAGAACTTATTTCCTCAGCCAAATGGCTAGGGGCCGAGCCTAGCCATGATTTTACCTCCAATGGACGCAAGTTTCTATGGTGAAGATTTCTCCTGAGAGTTCGGGACTAGCAGAAAGAAGCGAGGAAATTTCGACCGTTTGGTTCTTACGGATAGGTATTTATGTATTCGGGTTTGTGTGAATGTAAGCTATTTGACTTTCCAGAAAAACGTATTTTGCAAGTGGCATTGATTGGTTGGTTGAAGCACGTACGGTAAGAGCTGTTAAGGAAGTGGATCCCACTTAAACTATTAAAGGATACCTTTGCCTTTAATTGTAATAATTTATTAGTTTCTTTGAGAGGAATTTAGACTATTAAACAAATTTTCGATAGTTGGTGACAAATGATTAGCAAAATTAATTGTAACTTCTAAAAGGGAGTATGCATTAACATATAAGTTGGTTTTTTTTTCATTTTTATTGGGTAAGTATTTAAGTAGTCACATAAACCCAAGCCCTAAGTTCTTTGCATTGACCAGCTGTTTCATCCTGCAGGTATGATGGGCGTGGTCACCTGCATGACCTTTCTGAATATGATGCTGAGTATTCCACCTGGAACAGAGATTATCAATTGTCCGAAGAGGAGGCTAGAATAGAAGCCCTCTGTGATGAAGAGAGGTATTTAGCCTTGCATACGGACTTGCTTGAGGAGGAGGCAAGGCAAGGTATTGCTCAAGGAATAACATGGTCATTTAAAAAAGCAGGTTTAAATAAATTATTATGAAACTAAATTTACTCCTAATTTTATACTCTCTTTTTCTGATGTTATCTTGACAGTACCCAGTGGATTCGAAAAGCAGGAGTCTTTGCGTATGTGAGAGGACCCTAAGATAGTTTAACTGTAGATCCACAAAGAAATTGCCCACATTCTGAGAGCAGACTTGGTTTTCAGACCCCCCCAAATAAATACATTCTTCTTCATTTTTAGTGTTGTTTAAAGGAAATTCTGTGCTTTTATATGCATAATTGCATTAGAATGTCTTAATCCACAGCCTGTGTCTCTTCGAGAAGAAATAAATGGTCAGCATGTGTACATATTGTGTTTTTCTGTTCCATTTTTAATGACAGCTAAAATGATCAGGAGAAAACTTCTTATTTAAAAACTAAAGTAAGAAATAGTACTTTTTTAAAAATAAATTAGCTTCTGAACATGTTCTAATGTTGGTAATCACATTTTTGTTCAAGAGGAGGAATATAAAAGACTCAGTGAAGCTTTGGCAGAGGATGGTGCCTATAATGCAGTGGGATTCCGTTATGGCAGTGATTATTATGACCCTTCAGAACCCACTGAAGAGGAGGAGCATCAGCCTGCAAGACAAAGAGGTATGGGGTTAAAATAACAGGGGTTAATTGAAAGGGGGAACACAGCATTTCTGTCTTGCAGTTGAGGGTTTAAAATTTATCTGCTATTAAAAAGCAGTTAAAAATTCTGAGGACATTTCATCAAAGTCTTTATGGGATGCTGTTACTGAGTTTTTGAAGACTTTGTTCTCTTTGAGCTTAAAAATGTTTTCCTGCTATGGCGCAGTCAATACTGCAGTAGTCAGGGAATTTAATTCTGCTGTCGTGCCGATTCTTAATCAGAAAAAAATAGTAATTCCTTACATTGGCTGTCTGCTAACATTGTCTTTCTCAGTCAAGATGAAAAATATCACTGCAAGCGTAAAATAATAATTAATAGGAATGTATATTTTTAAGTTCTGATTTTGCTATCTTAATTGCTATAAATGAGCTTGTCTTCAGCTTAGTGTGCCCTGCTCCACGACCTCAAAGATACAGAATTCAGTTGTCATGTTGTCATCTATAATTTCAGTAACTTCACATTTTTATTATACATTCTTTAGGAAGGTTTCAAATGTTGTTGAACTATGTCTTAGTAAAGTGAGGATTGTTTAATTAACAATTGTGTTGCCCAGCTGTATCTTGGTGGGTTACTGTGATACGTGTTTTTTTCCCTCCAAGTTGGAGTGCAAGATCATTTTAGGTGCTAAAGTTTGTTTAGTGTTTTTTGCTGTGTCTGAGAGATTGTGTACTTCTGTACTGAAGCAGAATTTATTGTCTTTTCTGGGGTTTAATTAAGTTGTTTAAGACCCTATAACCAAATACTGTTAGCTGGAGCTGCTGCCAAAATAAACAGTCTATTCTTCTTGTCTGCTGCTCTTTCCTTCTTTCTTTGCTGCTAAAATTTCTCTGTACCTTTGTGGAGTTAAACTATTTGAGTTCATTACAAAAAATAAAACGAAAACAAACCCACCAGAAAGTAACCAAACAAGTGAATTCCCCTTGTTGCGTGGTTTGTCCTCAGTAATCACTGGGATATCTCATTCCTTACGAAGTTGTTCTGTTTCCACAGCTCCCATGGTCAGGTGTTCCTGCACTTGTTCTAATCTGTCAGGGGAAAGGGGGAATACAATTTATCTTAAGGCTAGTGGAATAGATAATACTATAAGATACATTAAGAAGTAAACTTTTTACTTCAATTGTTATAAAAATCTGTAAAGCAAAGTATTTTCAGAGGAACATTTCTGCTATAGCAAATAGTGGATGTAATACATGTTATTCTTTTTAAACATATTTAAATGTTTTCAGTATAAATGCTGTTTATATAGCTGCATTTGATTAATTCTTTGATTGCACAGAATTTTAGAAATACTTTATTTCAAAATTTTTTTAAGCATTTGTGTACTTTGGTTTTTTTCCCTAAATACTTTGTTCTGGCATTTCTTGCAGAAATGGCTCAGACAGAAAATACAGAGGAAAATGAGGAACCTTTTGTTGCCCCTCCAGGACTGAATGTACCTTCTGATGTGGAGCTGGTATGTGTACATGTAATGCGGCCTACACTTCTGCCAGCTTTTGAGCAGTTGATGGTGTTCTGTTTGGTGGTTGGGTTCGTTTTTTTTCAATTAACTTTTAGTGTGGTACATTTTAAATTATTCTAATGTAGTAAGTTAATTTCAAATGTGCAGTTGTGAACTCTTGAGTTCCATGAACACCCTTGAATCTTCTTTTTCACGCTGAAATGATTGCTGTGTTATCCTAAGTGCATTTGGTATCACTTGTGATATTATTGTAGCTAATGGAGAGAAGAGGCAGTTGTTCTTGAAATGGATACTTGCTGAGATGTAAGGTTCAACATTCCAAACATAAAGGACCATTAAACTAAAAGTTTGCTTCTTTTCTAGAATCTTTTCTAGAATTCTTTTCTAGAATCTTTTTAATTGGGTCCCAGTCTGAAGGGGATAGGAACTGATCAAGTGTTAATGTTGTATATAAAACTAGCATATTCAAGGAGAAAAACAGTAATTTATTTCTATCAAAGTCTGAAATACCTTGAAAGTATTAGTACATAGAAGCGCCTTCCTTCATGTGACATTGCTAGAATTTGCTAAGTGTTCTGTAGACTTAATTGGACTTTGTGTATTGTTCTTGAAGGGAGCTGAACAGACACCTGCTTGAGTACAGGTCTAACTATAAGGGTTTTCAATGTATTTCAAGTTTCATAAAATGTGCTGGAAAATCAGGTCATATTCTTTCTTGTATAGCTGTGGTCATGAAAGTGTTAATTTAGTTGTGGGCTCAACTTGGTATTCTCACCTTGATAACATTGGCCAGTGAAGATTCAGAACACTCCCTTAGAATAACTAATAGTGAGCACAGAGTATTTGTGTTTCTATTCCAGAGAAAAGGTTCTTATTTTGCATTTTGAAACTGTTTCTAAAACGTACCTGCTGGTGAAAGAGTGTTGGTTTAGATAGCTGCCTGGCTTGAGTTTTTTCCTGAAATTTAGGCTGTACTTCCTATGTACATTGCATAGTGCAGCGTGGGGCTTACTGAAGTAATTTCCCAGTCAGCTGTTGGACTCCAGTATATTCACATAAACAGAAAGCAAATAGAGGTATTTGGTTTTGATTAAAATAAAAATAAACCCAAACAAGCATCAAAATGTCTAGACAGCAGCTCTGAAAGCAATGTATACTTAACCTTGGATTGGGAATTGTGAGAATTTTTTTTGTAAGCCTTGATTTGTTGTTGCTGTTCTATTCAAGTTATTCAGCTTTACCATGGAAGATATTTATTCTGTTTAAGAAATTTGAGAATCAGCTTGCTAGACTATGAGACTTTGCTCCCAGTCTGCAAAGTGCAGTTCAATAAAGACAGATACTTTATATCTCCTGTAATGGAGATCAATGCAAAGTGGAAATATTTGGTGAAGACAAGCCAGGCAGCAAAAAATACCATCCAGAACTATGGAATGTTCAGTGAATGGGAGCTCCAATTGCAGCAGTAATGTCATTCTGGAATTTAGAATGGAAGAGCTGTGAGAAGCAGGCCAAAGGTCTTACACTGCTTATGGGAAAAGATGATTGTTCTTCACCAGGGCACTTTAAGAAGTCTATGGATGCTCTTGAAGTGTGCTGTTAGAGGAAATTTTTCCTTAATAACTTCTGAGGAGAGATAGGAAGAGAAAAACTTGATACATTATGTGAAACTGATAATGCACAAAATGTTATGAGTTTGTTAAGGACCTCATTGCCTCTCATTAAAATAATGTTTGCTGGGGTTTTAGCTGGACAAATAAAACTTGAAACAGCTAGCTATTTTTCATATTGAACATGTCCTGGTAAAGGATCCAATTGGCAGAAAACAGCTTTTAAAATTGGTCTGCTGGATAGTATTCAGACTGTTTTCCCTATGTGAAGCACCATTGTCTCAAGTATTTCCAATCTTCTAAGAAACATTTTTTGAGGTTTGCAACATAGCTGTGTATCTGTGCAGTAAAAATGCAGAGCTAAACCAAGTTAATGTGACACTCCAGTCTTCATAGGCACACAGATTGTTTTTTTACAGTTTACTGAGTACAAGACGGAACAGCTGAGTATGAGATTAAAAGCAGTGATTAATGTTCATTCATTCTTTAACTGTACTCTTGTTCTCTTCACATCTTGGGTTTCATATCACACTACTCCCTAGGGATTTCTGGAGTGAAAAAGCAAGGATGCTGCTAAACTTTATTTACTTTATCTTTTGCTTTATTGCTGAAGCTTTCAATGACTCTTAAAGGGAATGGACGTGGGAATTGTAGTTTGTATGTTGATCTTGAGAGGCAATATGTTCTTCCCAAGCAAATATGAAGTAAGAAGTTTCTAGTTTGGGAGCAATATTTGTGCATTCAGAGGTAACAGAATTAAGGACAGCTTGTGGGAAGGAAACAGGACATGTTGAGTCTTCAGAGAACCTTGAGATACTGTAACACCAAGGTCATCCAGGATCTGTTGCCCTCTTCAGTTTGGTGTTCAATGCAGAAACAGCTGTGCTGGTAAAAGAAGAGGATCTTGTGAAAGGAATGGATTGAGCAGCTGAGGAAGTTTGGGACTGTTTTGGTTATTTTTTTAGGGCTAATGTACTATCACTAGTTTTAAGTGATTATGAAACTTAAGTTGCTAAAGAAAGACGAGAAGGACAGGGAACTACTTTCTGATGTCCTTTGGAGTTCTAACACACTGTACAAGCTACTTATGAAAATATTTAAATGTCTTATTTTACTTTCACAGCCACCAACGGCAAAAATGCATGCGATCATTGAGCGAACTGCAAACTTTGTGTGCAAGCAGGGAGCCCAGTTTGAGATCATGCTGAAAGCCAAGCAAGCACGCAACTCCCAGTTTGACTTTCTGCGGTTTGATCACTACCTCAATCCCTACTACAAGTTCATCCAGAAGGCCATGAAGGAAGGACGCTATGCAGCTCCTTCGGAAAGTAAAGCTGACGAGAAAAAACGTGAGTTGTTCCTTGGCAAATACTGGCTTCAGGATGGGAATCAGTGAAACAGATGCTGGTTGTTTTGTTAAAATAGCCACGTTTTTCTGGAATTCCACTGCTGCTGAGATGGATGTGATAGTTCAAAATTTTGCTTAAATTGGAGATTTAAAAGAAAAAATATTGTTTGTGGAAACTTTCAGCTACAGGAGCTGCTATGATGTGGAAGTTTTAGAAACAGTCATATGGCTCTAGTCCAACAGAAGGTTGGTCTGTCTATTTAGGGTTCAGTTTTATTGATGTTGGGCAATATCTTGAATCTATGCTTTTGTGACTAAGCTGATTTAAATGAATGATGCTTTCCTAAGAATTCATGCTTGTCCTGTATCGTGATTCTCCCCCAAAGCAAGACCATAGCAAACCCAAATAAAATTCAGACATTGCTTTTATTTAGACTCAAGAGTCAAATCTGAGGAAGATGATGATGACGATGATGACGATGATGGAAATTATCTTCATCCAAGTCTTTTTGCATCTAAAAAATGCAGTAGGCTTGAAGAGCTCATGAAGGTACTTGACATTATTAAAATTACCTTTTTATCTTGTAAAACACCTGATTCATCAACACAAAAATTCTAATATGCAGGTGCTCAGGTCTTTTATGGACAAAGGTCTGGGGCTCTTTTCAGACTGTAATTTAAGTCTGTTTTGGTAAACTTTTGAGTTACCTTTTCTCTAGTACACAAATAGCTATTTTTACGTTTCCAAGGAATTGTATTTCTGTTTCTGATGCACTCTGGTATTGAGGGCACCACTCAAGGTTTTATCCTACAGAACCTGTGTTGAAGCAAAGAGATTAAGGTATTTAATGCCTTCTGTATATAAGCCAAGAGAGATATCTTTTTCTTCTTAGATTTTAGTAGATAAAATGTTGACATGGAATAACAGTTCCAGCAAATAACAGTTCACCAGAATTTGCTACTCATTAAATGTAAATTTTGCTAGATATGTTAGGTGTTTTTATTTTCTGAGACTGAGCAGTGTTGGGATAATGGGAGTGACAGACAGTTGTATGTATCTGAGGCTTTCAGAGGAATGGCTGTGATGCTGTCTGATATTTAGACAAGGCAGGATTTGTGCCTTATCCCAGACATGGCAGTCATTGGCTAATAGTAATAACCACTTTTACATGAAAATGATTTTTGTCTTGTTTTTCACTTATTTTCAAATACATTGATTCGGATGTGAGAGCTACAAAAACAGTAACTTCAGTGTTTGCACATAATTATTGATGTCTATTAACACAGATAAATTTGCTTTCCCAAATATGTTGATGCTACAGTTCTTAAAATATGTGCTTCCAATTTTAATCATTTTTCCTACTTCAAAATATTTTCAGCCTTTGAAGGTGGTAGACCCTGATCACCCCCTTGCAGCACTGGTGCGCAAAGCACAATCAGATAATAATTCATCTACGCCACAGTCAACAGACGGGGCAGCTGTGCAGACATCACAGGCAGAATATTCCTCTGATTGTAAGTGCTTTTTGAGGTGGCAGCTGGTGGTGTTTTGATGAATTGTGTGTGGATGCTGGTGGGAAGAGAATATGTTGGCTTCATGCTTCATCCTGTGTATTTGTTCTTTTGCAATCTCTTGAATTTTTGAAGTTCTATTCTGAGTATCTGTTGAGTGGCAGCTCAGGAAAACCAGGAATGGTGTGGGGGGGGTGAGCAGGCAGGAGGCAAAGTCTCCAGTCTGTGAGTACATTTGGTACAATACCCTTGTTATTATATTATTTTGTTCTTGCAGATTTTGTAAATTCTGATACTTAAAGAGATAGTCAAGCTTAAATGAGTTTATGTGCCTCTTAATTCTTTTCAGCTTTCAGAATTCTGAAAGTCCTTGATTCCTTAAATACAGAAATGCAGCTTACCCTTTAATTTATGGGACTGACAATTGAGATATAAGAAAATTTGTAGTGAAGCCTTTGCTACAGTAGAGTTTCATGTTATTATACATTTGTAAGTAATGAGTAGTGTGGTGCTGATTGAGTTTTTGGTTTTTCAGTAGTGTTGCTGCAGATCAGTAATCACCATAATAACTGAGTTGATTTTTATGCATTATAGATTCAGAACCCCCAAAGGATTACAGGTGTTGTCAGTGTAATGTGTATATGCAAGGAAGTAATTTGTATTTAAAACTGTACCATAAGGGAATCTTAAAATCAAAGTAAAGTTTCTGTGAAGAAATTGAAAATCACTGGTTGTATCAAGAAAGAAAAAAATCAGAATAAGTATCTTAAGAGAACAGAGCTAGTCAGCTTTTTGGTTACTTTCATGTCAGGTTTGAACCTGAACATATATGATAGAAACTGGGAGATTATAATTTAGTACCAAAACTAGGTCAGTTTGCAACTCCTCTCCCTGCTTTTGAAACTTAACAGAACTTTATTCTGTTCTCATTACAGTTTATTCTTTGAAGAAAGTAAATACTGCCGCATGAGAATGTTTATGAAACTTTTAAGATAATAATTCATTGAAATCTAATGCATTGATTAAACCTTGCTTCTAGAAATGCAAACTCTTACTGTAATTAATTTGAAATATTTTACATTAACATTTTCTTTTTATACATAGTTCTTCTGCAGAAAACACATTTATATGGTGGATACTTCTTGTAAATCTTATTAAGCTGATTAGAGCGTTATAAAATACTGTCCTTAAAGGAAGATAGAAAGACATAATAAGCTTTTGCACTCTCAAGAAATACTTAGAATCAGAGAAGCCTTTAATGTGAAAAACGTGTCCAAATGCATGGTTCATTTTGTTGCTGTTGATTTGCAAACCTGTCTACTTTTTGAGGTTTAAGTAAGTAGGTGTGTCTTCTATATGTAGTAATACAGGGGTTTAATATGTGTATAGGGATTCTAGTGGTTTCGTTTGTTAATGCTAATTTTGAATATATGCACATTTCTTTCTTAATGAAAACATAGTTTTAATGGAGTTAAATTGCCAGACATGAATTAGATTAGGAAGTGTGATTTCATACTAGCTCCTTTTTAAATATGCCTGCTCTAGTTCACTTCTGTATTTACATCTATGACCTTCAGTACATTGGCATTCTGTCCTTTAATCTGCATATTTCTTACTCATCCTAAATTTGTTAATATGAGCCTTTCCTTTTTTGCTTTGCATTTGGTTGGTTGGTTGGTTTTTTTTTACACAAGAAATGAGATGCCATTTCATAGTGTGTTGTGTGAATCCGGGATGCTCAATGTGTTTGTATAAATGTAATAATGCATTGCATTGGGTAGTTTTCGCCTAATTAGAAGTTTGTTCTTAAATGTGTCTTTGTAGCAACTGTGGCAGCCATGTATTACAGCTACTACATGCTCCCTGATGGAACGTATTGCCTGGCGCCTCCCCCGCCGGGAATTGATGTTGCTGCCTACTACAACGCCCTGCCCCCAGGAGTGACTGTGTCCAGCTCTACAGGGGTAGCGACGGTTCCTCCCCCTCCCGGTACCACCCCCCCGCCTCCCCCGGACACAACGGACAGCCCCAGTGGGTTGGCTTCCACCGCAACCTCTACAAGGTACCTCAGACAGATTTGCTTGCTGATTGGGGGAGTCTTGTTCCTGCACTTCAATACGGGGGGTTTAGCAAGGGTTCTGTTAGTGAATCGAGCTATTTTAACTGCACAATGAACACAGAGAACAAGCATCTCTGTATTGTTTGTTTGGGGATTTTTGTTGGTTTTGTTTTGGTTTTTGTTTGTTTGGGGTTTTGTTTGTATTGCGTTTGGTTGGTTGGTTTTTTGGGGGTTTTTTGGGTTTTGTTTGGGTTGTTTTTTTGTTGTTGTTTTTGGGTTTTTTTGGTTAAAGCAAGAGTCTGAAAGATTTTTGTTCTATTTTTAAAAAACATTGACTTGTGATGTTTTCAGCACAATTGCTCCAGTGGTTGCCATTATACCTCCACCTCCAGATATCCAGCCTGTCATTGACAAGCTAGCTGAGTATGTTGCTAGGAATGGGGTAAAATTTGAAACTAGTGTTCGTGCCAAGAATGATCTCAGGTAAGAGAAAATGTTATTTAAACTGCTATTTCAAAAGCTAAGGTTTTAATTTTTAAGATATTAAATTGCAGGATATTCAGGTTTTGAGAAGAGAAAGATTATTGTTTCTTTGCTTGTTTGTTTAACTGAAGTTTAGGGACATACTTAATGGCAATGGGAAAGCATTATGGCTCAAATTATCAGAACAACCAACCTGTCATAAATGTCTCTAGTAAGTATGCTCTGAATTCATATCCTCTGAAGTTTAGGATGAGGTAAGAGTGCTTCCAAACATCAAATAACAATCCATTTGCTAGAGAAGACTAGATGGTAAGGGATTGTTAGTATTAGCTATGTTCATGTGCATCTTCACCTGCTCAGTTTTCTTTCAACAGGTTTGAATTCCTGCAACCATGGCACCAGTATAATGCATATTATGAATTTAAAAAACAGTTCTTCCTTCAAAAAGAGAGTGGTGACAATTGCCAGGTACATGTATTTTTATATATACTTCTATTAAAAATGCAGTAAATGTGAGAAAAGGACTTACCAGTTGTCTTACCATGAGATATTTTAGAAGTGGAACGCTGAATTAGGAAGAAATTGATCAGCAAAGGATGTGAATGCTTTTTTTTGTTTTTTAGTTTTGAACAGCATTAAAGTAAGGATCTGTGAGGTGGTGTGATATTTAATTCTTGCTTTTTACTATATGCCACTCCACTGTGGCTGTAATATAAAATGACAACCTGAAAATCTTCTGGCTTTCTATATGAGGGAAAATATGCTTTGTGTAGGTTTAGAGCTTTGTAGGATTGTGATTAGTGTTCTGCTGTCAGAAGGGTTAGCTATGGCTTTTAACCCCCATACCTTCCCATATGCCTCGTCTTTCTTTGTACAACAGTAGCACAGAGGCTGCAGGAGCTTTTTGACACGCCTTTTTCTGAGGGAGTTTTTGTTAGAGTCCAGTCATGACTACAACAATACTGGAGCTTCAGAATCTCACAGCAGTTTCCTACTTGCTTTGCTTCTTCTAGTCCATGTTATTAGAAAGTGGTAGCCAGACTTGGCATCCATGTTTTTAACTATTCTCATGTTAGATAATTAGATTGTTCTCTTACTGAAAAGAAAATTGCAAATAATATCAGAACTACATTATCTGATGTTAACTTTTCATGGGAAAGAGCTATTTTTTTTTTAGGCCCTATGTCATTTGTCATCTCAAGGCTTAGATTGGGGAGCCTTAAACTGAAGAAGGTAGGCCTGTGGGTAAACTCCTCGGAATTGCTTTGTGGAAAATGAAGAAATTCAATAATGGTTGCTGTTTGGAACACTTGTGTCTGATGTTTTGTTTTAATAGTGAAAAAATATTTTGGAAACACTATTTATAAAGATAAGCTGTGGTAAATATGATCTTATTCAGCTGATAAATTACAACCAAAATTGTCCTGTGCCACAATGCTGACTGTTGTTCTACAAAGTGTTATTTGCAAACCAGTGGGTTGAATTCATAATACTTACATAATTAATAAGGACTTCTTAACATGTAGTTGGGGGAAAATTGTACACTAACCAAAGCATAATAGTAAAGGATTCATTTTAAATGTTCAAATGAGTACAGCTAAAAAGGAACTGAAACTGGTTTAAGTCCCTTGAGGTCAAGCATAGCAATGCATATTTTTGTACTGCATGGCTTTGTAGATAATGCCATTCTCTTCAGTTTCTCAAAATAATGATTTTGATATTATCTTTATGCTCTAGTAATATATGTATAGGCAACTAATGCAACTGATGCTTTTCCTTTTGGCCATTAAAATTAATAAGAAACCGTACTACTGACTTCAGTAAATAGAGGGTGAAGTGCTTGATTTCATTGTGCTTTTCCCCTTTGAGGACCTTCAGAAATCAGTTCTGTTGGTCAGGGAATGGCTGCAGGGAAGATCTGCTAAATGTCTCAATTTCAATGTCACGTATGCTTAACAGCCAGAGCAACCAAGCTCTTGGTTGACTGTGTTAAATTACTTAATGTTATCACACGACTGACCGTGTAAATACTTTCAATGTTCTGTAATATCCTTCTTGAATTTTTTTTGCTGTGAGTTCAGTAATCATGCTGAATGATTCAGTCATGTAATGGTAGAACCAGTAATTCGCTACTTCCTTGAAAGTCTCAGCACATGTGTTGCCACAAAAAAACTTTGCTAGGCCCAGTGTTCTTCAGCAGAATGTTGGAACAAATCAAACATTATTCCTGTGAAATCTGATTCTGCGAAAAATTTACATGCAGTTGTACATGAGGAAAAGGTGTCACAAGCTTTCACCCTCTCCCTTGGAATTGACTTTATGGATTTGGTTTGAGACCCTGGAAATCAAGACCTAAATAAATATACAAAAGAAGTATGTGTTTTTAGGGTCTAATTTTTAAAATATAATTTTAAAGCAGTTTTGGCAAAAGTGTATCAGCTGAAGAACATTTTTTTTGCTGTAAAATAACATGTTCTTACTGTAGGTCCGGAGGTTTTACAACATGTGGGTTGACAAGGGGCAGAATTATGGTCATGAGTGCTGAGTGATATAAAATCACCTGTAGTATGGTTAACTGATAATGTGATTTTTCAAATGGCTGACAAAACTGCAGCTCCACAGACATTGTATTAATGATTTTATAAGTATCCTGTTAGTAATTCTGCTCATTTCTTTTGAAAAGGGAGTGTCTTCTTCTGAAGATGTTCCAGCAGACACTGTCAATGATACAACGAGTGAGACTCAATTTGCAGACAAACATGCACCTGAAGATGCATCTGAGCCAAGTGCTAAGGGAGTTCCAGGAACTAAAAAGGATATTCCTTCTAAAGCTATCAGTGATGGTAAACTGGTGAAAGGTATGGAAACACGATTTATTGGGCATGAAAATATTTCATAACATATACATAAAAAAAGAAAAGAAGGCAGGAGAAAGTAGGGAAAAGAATTTCATCATGTGAAAAATACATTTTCACTGAAGGCATCAAAAAATGTCTGCAATAAGTAATTTGATTGCTTTCATATTTCTTTCTTATCGGACTATCAGGTATTTATGGTCTGACACAATAAATTGTTTTACTTCAGTTTTGTGCAAAGTTGAAGGCTTTCATCAGTGATGCCAGTTAAATTTTTTTTCAACTTGACAGTTACAAGTTTTGTGGAAGAGCGGAATCATTCATTCTGAAGAAAAGCAGTGGTCTTATTTGAAAGGATACATGTGGAGGATGCATTGTTGCTCATTCTTCCCGTCTTGTTATGCATTAGTTATGCTGGAAGAAAAGGCCCTTTTCGTTTCTAAATGAAATGTTTTTACTCTTGCAGTCATGGCAGCAGAGGGACAGAATGGGAAGATCTCTCTGGAAGCTACTCAAAGCTAGCTAGCACACTATTAGTGTCCTGAGTTGGAGAATATCTGGGAGCTGATTTATTGTCCTGTCAGGAGAAGATATGTTAAAAATTCTTATTTTCAGTAAAACCTAAAAATGTGCATCTTTTAACTAGAACTGAAAGCCACTAAAAAAAACAAACAGAAAAAGCACTCTTTAATTAGGCTTCTATGAATGGAGACTTCCTTCCTGCCACCTGAGTGGCTTACCTAATTACTGATATTTTTTTCTACTCCCTGTGGTTCCTTGGAATTCTCTCTTCCCGCTTCTCACTGTGATCACATTTCCTCCACAACCAGCAAACACTGGGCTCTTTGCTGTGGCTGTCTGACTCTCCAGACTCTGCAGCTTCTTCTCTGAGCAGGCTGAGTAGCTTCCCTGGAGAAGGAGCAATCTTCCCTGCCTTCAAAGATGCCTTATTAAGAGCTGCAATGTACAGCAAGAAATACTTATTGGTTTTTTTTGTCCTGCTATTAATGAGTGGCAAACTGGAGCCTGTACTTTAATAGTAGTAATCTGCTCAAATTTACATAATGGAATATAACCAATGAGTCATTTTGTGACAATCTGATTTCTATAAACTTACTTTCATTCCTTTAATATGGTACAAATCCCACTTTATTATAACCTAAATGCAGTACTTGCCTCCAAGACAGGCATAGCATCCATACTAGACTTTTTTTCTGCCTCTGAGGAAATAAAATCCCATTTTAGGATTTGTTCAATCTCATTAAAAAATTGGAAATCACAGTTACCTCTTCTCTTGGAATTCTGGAGTTCTTTGTTTCTGAGCCTATTTCTTTACCCTAGTATTACCAGTATCAAAGGTTATCTTTTATAAACTGTGGTATGTAATGTAATTACTGTATTTAAATTTCCCTAATTGCAGTCTCACAGGGCATATATGCAAAAAGCATCTTGAGGAACATAAGTATTGCAGCAGACCATACAGTACTAGGTAGTGAGAAATTTAATTCTTCCATTTTTTTTTCTTAAAAGTGTTATTTTGGATAAATGGGTTAGAGATTAGTGCCAGTTTTTTGTGGTTTTTTTTTTTTTTTTTTGAGATCTTTACACTACAAATGAAGTTTCCCATGTTTGTTTAAAAACACAGAAAGAAAAAAAAGGATTATGTTGTCCTTTTCACCAAAATAATTAGCGTTATAGGATGATGACTTTTTTTGTGGCATAGTCTGCAGGAGTAATGGGTAAAGTCAGGAAATTGAACCTGCCTTCTGCTGTAGTCTAATGATGCGTGGAATCTTACCCATTCGTTCACAGCATCCTTTGCTCCAATAAGCTTTGCAATCAAGGCCAAAGAAAATGACCTTCTTCCTTTGGAGAAAAACCGTGTTAAATTAGATGATGACAGTGATGAGGAGGAAGAGGAGGGAAAGGAAGGCCAAGAGAGTGCTAACAGCGCATCAAACCATACTCCAGCAATTACTGCTCCTTGTGCTGCTCCTGAAGAGAAAAAGCCTCAACTTACACAGGAGGAGTTGGAAGCTAAACAAGGTATTCCATGCAGCCCTGAAAACAAAATGGATTGAGTCCTTCACACAAACTGCAAAATGGCCATGTGTGACATTCTAGGTGTTTTGAATATTTTGTGTCATGTTAAGAAGAACCAGAATTTTGTTCCCACAATTTCCTCCTTATTTTTAACAATGAAATCTTCATTGGTTGTTCAGACAAAGTCAAACTTAGAGCACACAGGGGTGGTTGAATGCTTTGTCCTAATGCCTGATCTTTCAGAATTTTGTTTCGGTTTTTCATTACAACCTTCTAGTAAAGCACTGACTGTGTAGTTTACAGATTGCATTAACAAAACCCAGCAAAGACATACCTGTTTGTCATTTTCTTCAGCGAGCAGTGAATTGCTACAAGCGATTTTTCATTTATATAGCACACCCATATAGACTGATATTGCCTTGTTGATGTTTTGTTGCTGTTATAATGGCAATGCCATTAAATCTTTGTATGGGTTTTTCCTGTTACTGTGTTAATGTGCATTAGGGCAGAAGGGCATGCTGTGTGAATTTCAATGAAATAATGCTTTAAAAGAAGCCACTTTCACCCATTCCTCCCCAAGGCTGTTTCACAGCAGAGTGTGCTTATTAAAGTGGATGTTCTGTCAGTATTTACCAGCTTAAAAATTCAGTATTTCTCACTATACACACTATACACTATACACACTATACTCACTCATACTGTCTATAAGTATGCCACAGGTATTTAGTTTTTCATTTTCAAAATGGTGGTTTTTTGCTTCCAAGTAGCAGTTGCTTTGTAAACTGCAGTAGCACGAAGTATGCTGTGGTGTTACATATCTAAAGCAAATACAAAGTTTTTTGTATGATAATAAAAACGAAGTGTAAAACACACTTAGGAAGATCTGTGTGTTGAAAAACCTGCGAACAAAACAATCTGGTTGCTTTGTACATATACCAAGCACAAAAATGAAAGTGAATGATGAAAAACTTTACACAAAGTAGCTGTTAGGTGCATAGTAAAATCAATTCGCTTATTCTGTTCATGTAATTGCATACAACATGTAATCACACACAACAAAATCTGCTGGTTGTAACAATGATGAAACAGTTTCTGAAAATTTCTGGAGCAGCCCTTTCTATAAACATATTAACATCTATTTACATAGGGATGGAAACTGTGAATATCACATCAGTGGAAAGAGCAAACTGGAGAGTTAGCATCGCTTTAAGACTTAAAAAGTTTCTTATTTTATGAAGCTAGTTTCTTTAGATAGCTTTTAGAAATAGAAAAGGACAAGTATCCTGAATAATCAGGATTGGATTTTCTTGTAATTTTAAGTTAGAAGTTTTTACTTCACCTTCATTGCTTTATATCTGCTTTACATTAAGCAGATGATGTATCTATTAACTAAGATGCTTGGAGTTTCTTAATTTCAAGCTGATGTTCTTATCATGTCATTGAATGGCTATATTGGGAAGGCTTGAGAATGGCTGTTTGTGATGGGGATGGGTGTTTGTTTTAAGGAAGCCTGAGTTCCCCAAGCATGACTCACTCTAAACTTAATGCTTAATTGTCTTTTTTTAGCAAAGCAGAAACTAGAGGATAGATTAGCAGCTGCAGCAAGGGAGAAGCTTGCGCAGGCCTCCAAAGAATCCAAGGAGAAGCAGCTACAAGCAGAACGCAAAAGGAAAGCTGCCTTGTTCTTGCAGACTCTGAAAAACCCTCTGTCAGAGGCAGAAACTGAGAAGATAGAGGAGAATTCCTTCAGTAGTGAGGTAAGTAAGAAATAAATTTCTCTTTCCCATAAAGCTGGTAGAAAACTTACCTCTAGAATGTGACTCTGGCAGTGTATAATGAACTTGACTGATGAAATAGAAGCTTTTCTAAATTGAGAGAAATTTGAATTTTAAATACTGTTAAGTTTTTTCCATTATCTTATGTATATCTCTCATCTGTCATTAAAGAACTGATAGAGAAGTAGGCTGCACAATTCCTAGGTCAGCTAGACAGGCACGGAAAGGAAAAGGAGCTTCCATGTTTTAACTATGTACTAGTGAACCAAATGTTGGAATGCTCACCTTGCAATAGTATTGGGATGGCTTACTTAAGCTGTGAAACTTTCTTATTTGATGTGTATATTGATGGTTTTGCTGTACGTTACAAATATAAATATTGTTGAAGTAGAGTCTGGGGTTACTGGGTTTGGAATTCCATTGCTTTCAGAAAAGCCAGTAAAATCATTCTTGGTTGTGCTAGACAAGCAAAAGGTAATCTCTGGATACCAATGGAAAATTTAAGCAATTGATTGTGACAGACTGGCTACAAAAATAATGACATGACTTTCAATTGTTTCATTTCCCTCAGAAAGAATTCCAGTACCCAGCAGGTAGTTCATTGCCCAGTTCTCGATTTTACCAAATAAATCAAGGATTACCCCTCCAAACACTTTCAAGAGGACAGTTAAAAGAGACATACCTGCAGTTTAGGTGATCCATATCAGCAGAGAGTAGCAGATATGTGAATTAAGTGTGGTCGCATCCCAAAAGAGATCCTGTTTGGTTTTTTCATTGCTACTGCTAACAAATTTTCCCTGACACAAGTGTTCAGTACTTCTCTTTTCAGTTATATATTGAAGAGTGAATGCAAAGAGACAATGACAATGCAAAACTCCCCATATTTACAGTTCTGCTCTTTTTCCCAAGGGAATTTGTCAAGGACACGAACATTTCTAAGCTAAGGATCCTTTGATATTTTTCTTTAAGAGAATGCCTGAAATAACCAGTGACAGCTGACTCTTTTTCAGAAGAGCAGATGAGTGTTCTTGCTCACATCTGAACTTACTGAAGTTCTAAGATGAACTTGCTAGTGAACTTCCCAACAAAAAATACACCCTATCCCAGTTCTCAGTAAATTGACTTTCTAGAAACTTCTTTTTCTTCTTCCACAGAAGTACAGTCTCAGAGAAGGCATCTCTTTTTTCTTACACAAAAAATTCCAGCGTATTTGAGAATTTTAAAGTAATCAGTTTCACTGTTTCTTACCAGTAGAAATTGTTTGGAGGTGCTTTTATTATTAAAGGGTTTATTTAGAATTTCAGATGTGTATTTAAATGTTTTCTGATATGACCTTGCTTTTCAAAAATAAATTGGCTATTGTATTGAGAATGCTTGTACTGTTTTAATGAACAGTCAAAAATGCCATAATGTCTTTGGAAGTAGTATTCCTGCTAAATGCGGTTTGCTTAGTGGCACATTTGCATAGATCCATGTATACAGACTTTCGCAGATAAAAGCTTATTTTGAAATATAAATGTTTTTCAAGCTTGTTTTTATTTTAATAATTTGCCATATTCAAAAAAGCATCCATTTCCATTCATTTCAAATAGTCTGCCTTTTATTCTCCTTGCCTGTTTTGCCTATTTGTAACAGCCCATTTGAGTCAAGAAATCATATTGAAGAAAGATGAGTGAAATAATACTGCAGATTTGTTAACCTCTGTTCTGTTTACCCTGAGAACCCAGTATGCTGCATTATGATGTTTAAATCAGCTTGTAAATAAATATATAGCACTGGTTTGGTTATCTAAGCTTTTTCAGTAGTGTTTCAGACTTTCAGCCATGTTTCAGACTAAAGACGCATCTAAAGATACTGATTGCAAACGTTTAACAATAGATAACTACAGTGGCTGTAATATAAAGTATGTTAAAAAGTTGAGCAAGAAAGATATGTAAAATTTTGTAATTTAGTTAATGGAACTAATTGGGGGAATTAAATCAGAAAACTAATTAAGTCAGAAAACAAAGAAAAAATTAAATACTTGTGTCCACCAAAAACATCACTAAATGTATTTTATTTCTTGTTTTGGGGGTAGGGAACATCCAATGAGAAGTCCAGGAAACAAAGACTGATATACACTGGTCAGAGTTAATTTAGTGTCATGACTTTTGTAGCTTAAAATCTGTCTCAAAAATGGAGGAATGACTGAGTTGTATAATAAAGCATGAAGAAGAGTTGAGAATATCAATGGGAGATGCATAATCTCCATTACATTGCCCCAGCCTAATAAGTATATAATAAAACCAGTATTGCTATTTATGTGTACATACAGCGTACATTTGCACTGAAAATCTGTTTATCACGATGTGCAGAAATACATTAAATGCACAAAGCATTTGTGACCTCTGTCAGATTTTCCTGATACCTTGTATTTATTGAAAGGATCACTGGTACAGAGTGTACATTACATCTTTGAATGAAATCGATTCTACTAACTGCAGGTAATGGACAGTCAGTACCCCAGAACAGAGCACTTCTAAGCTGTTTTGGCTTCAGCTGAATCTTAAAAATAGTCTGTTCTGTGTTTTCCATAGCTGAATTATTTCTTTTATATGGCTTCCTGTTTTTCTTTAAAGTGAAATCAAGCAAGAGAAACAAAAGGCTGAAAAAGCTTGAGCAGTGAAGCAGCACAGCTTTTCACAAATGGTTCCTTACCATCCTTGCATGCATTAGAACAGCACAGTTATGCATAGTATTTCCTCAGACCAGTGTTTGGAAAGCATGGAGCTTATTTTAGTTTGCAAAACTGATGAACTTCCAGTGATGCTCTGGCCAGTGAAGTCTGTGCCGTTGTTCAGGACATGGACAAACAGTAAAAGGTTGATGTTTCCCTTCTTGTGCTTACATGTATAATTCATATAAACTCTTGGTCTTGGTACACATAGACTCTTTCAGCACATCTGTCAGTGTCACTGAGAAGTTGCCTTCATTCTGCAATGAATGTAGGTTCCTTGTCGTGGAGCAGCAAACAACTGCAGTTCTTCCATGCTGAGCTGAAATATGCCAGGTTATATGGAGTGCTTCACTGAACTGCCTTTTTTACTTCAGAACAAATAAAGTAAGGTGTTTCCTGATCTGAAATGCAAATCTCATTCCAAAAATTATTTAACTCAATTAAAATTTTAAGAAATAAGATTATATATCCTCGGTAGCGGGACATGGCATGTTTTATTCTGCATGTTCAAATGTCATATTTTACTCTGTGTCAGAAATGTTTTAGTGGTGATAGTGCTTTGATAGCCGTGTAAAAGCCAGTTGGTTATACCCAAACTGTTACCTGTATAAACCTTAGTATCTGATTTAAACAGAAGAGAAATCCACAGTCATTATGTTGCAAAATCAGGCAAGCACTGAATTGAAAGTGATACTTTTTTAATGGCTTGTCCCAAATGTCATCTGCTGTTATGCCTCTGAATATATAGATTCTGTGGCACAAAGCAAAACTTTCCTTCTTTTGGCTCTTTCATCTTCCCAGGTTTTGAAGCCCTGTTTTATCACTTGTTTCTTTAGATGACTTGTCCTTACTTTTGTCCTGTATGTAAAATTTTTTTTTTCTTGTGGAAAGTAGTCTTATTTAAGAGTGAAAGAGAAGTGTGCTGTGATTTAAAAATTAGATGCTCTTCTAGTTTTGTCAAGAATAACAGGGCTATCAGCAGCTGTAGATAGCGTATGTCTTTCACACTACTGTAGTTTATCCTACTTTTTTAGCAATGGACTGTAGGTATTCTTGCATGCCTTTTTGGAATAGTAATAATGTATAACATAATTTTAGGTTTTGTACTTTTGTATTTTCTTTGTTAATTTTTGAGCAAAATATAATTGACTAATAAAAACCATCCCATAAGTATTTAAAGATAAAAATTCTTTAGAATTTTTTGGAGCCATTCACTTCTTTTTTTGCAGACTATAGGTATCTACATCTTCTGATTAGCATGTGAGGGGGGGTTGGGTTTGCTTGTACATTTATCTGTCCTTTTGAAAAAGCAAGATAAAGAAAAAACATAAATGTCACATACTAATGTGGCATTTAGGGGGTAGATAACTTGCTAGCATTTGGAACTTTTTTTTTATTGCAATAACCCTGCTATCAAAAACTACATGAGGGTTGCAATTCCTTATAGCATAAATACTTAAGTCATTATTAAATGGGGGAACCAAGGTAAATATCAGGAACTGCCATTTTAATTAAGATAGGTGAGGAGGTAAGAATATTTATGCGTTGATTTTTAGTTTTCAAAGTGCTCAAAATAAAAGGGTATATTGATCCACACAGCAAACAGATTCACAGCCACTAACTTCCTTGCAGTTGGCCTTGTCAGAATCTTCTCTGTTTTTGAAGACCTTCCCATGGTCAGTGTACTGTTAAAAGGTGTTTTTTAGTGCAGCAGAGTAACCCTGATTAAACCTTTGAGTCTTTGAGTTCCTATAGAACAAATTCTGTAGGAGTGTATTCTATAAGAAATACTTTTATTGCTTCAAATTAATATTTTGGGCCAGTTTATGAATACTAGGACTGACAAGCTTCTAAATAGAAGTAATGGCTTGCTTTGTTCCACAAATCAATGAATACACAAATAATATACTTCCATTGCTGGTAGACAGCTGCTTTTTAATTCTCAGTCAGGGAACACTTCACTCTAAGCTTTGAGGAACCTGGAGTAAAAAAGATACAGTGGTAGAAAAGAATCTGGAGTACTTTTGGATTTTAGTGAACTGAAAGAATTGTTGATTAACTTTTTACAGTTCTGACATTCTTCACTCTTTGCAGTTTTGATCTAACATAGGATTCCAATTGCTGTAAAATGCATATAAGCTGTTTGTAATATTACTGATAATGTCCATTGCTAGTTGAACCAGACACAGTGCTAGGGGTTTTTTTTGTGTTGCAATAAGCACGTTCTGGTTAATTTCTGATTTTGACTTTAAGTATTGATTAAGTAGTGTAACCCCAGAATAACTAATGTGTGTTCTGGGCTTGTGAATACTGCAAATATGCAAATGCACTGAAGTACTCATTTCTGTTCTCATATGGCTATATATTCTCCCTATTTACAGAGCTCTTTCCTAATCCATTCCTGCTAAACAAGAGTTGTCAAATCATGTTTTGGCATTACTTTTGTCAGATTTGCTTCAGTCATGCAAATAAAATGCTGAAGAACAACTCTGCCAGAGAATTTGTCTGACAGCGTAACATTTAATAAAGGCCAAAAATCCGTGCTGTTTAGTAGGCCAAAAAAATAGACAAAGAAGTGAGATTCAGTGAATGCTGTCTGAATGTTTGCAGTTTAACTTCTTAGAAGAGCTCTCAGACAGTGTAAATCTCTCATCCCTTGAGATGCATAATAAATTTCATCAGGTAACAGGTTTGTTTCCATGCTTTCTGGAACTGTTCTGCTGGTCTGCATATTGGCAGAGATTGATCAGTGTCATTCATTTATTAACTTCCTTCTTGGCAGTGGTAGGAGAGCTTGTATTTTATGTGGCCAAACAAACCTGAGCAGTGAAAACCATTGGGTTTTTCTCCTCTCTCATTTTCTTCTTAATGCTACTTTGCCTACAGCTTTTTCATTTGAAGCTACTAGAGGTGTCTACTTCAAGGCAGACTGGGCTATTCCATATTCAGTAGTGTTCAAAGCAAAGTCTCTGGTACCATATCAAGAGGTGAATAATGTTGTCAAAGGAATGAAAGTCAACTCTGGTGGCCTCTTAGGAAACTGGAGATGAGGTGTCTGTGAGGTGTCTGCAGTTACACATGGGAGTTTGTGAATTTGGAAATAGGCCTCTGGTAAACCACTCAAATGATCATGCTGTAAAATGTTTATAATCTTTGAAGCAAGCTTCTTTAGTACTGCTTTGTTGCTGGTTTTGTAAATATTGTGATAGCAGTTATCAGTTAAAGCATGAAAAAGTGTCATGTCTCTAACTTGAAGCAGAACTGCCTTTTTGATTATTCAAATGTGATTGTTCAGTTACTGTCTTTATGTATTCATGGTAGGAGAAGGGCAAAAAGAAAGAAAAAGATCACCTGTTTCTGGTTTGGTTATTTCAGGTTTTAATGTATTATTTTTTACTCCAGTCATGGTAAGTGTCCTTGTATCAAACGGTGAAACTCAGATAAGGTGGAGCAGAAATTACGACAGGGAAACAGATTTCTCCAGTTGCCTTGAAATGGCAGCTGGGGGAATGACAGGCTTTGAAATGAGGAGCATATCTATGGTGCCTGACTTGAATTGTTCTAAAGAAGGCATTGAGCCAAATTCTCTGGGGTTCAAGCTGATAATTTGAAAATGTTGTGGTATTTTGCTTAATCTCCTTCAGCTGGAATTACTCACCATGAACATTAACTGTGCATGGACCTGTTCTGTCTTTGAGATTTATAAATCTTGTGATCTTCCCAATCCTTTATATTTAGAACATTTATTTTGAAAAGTTCAGACATAATTTCTACCAGTACTGGTTCATTTTGCTGTTGAAATTGTCATCCAAACAGCACAGTTCATGGATGAAAGTGACACTAAAACTTAGCTTTGAATGCCACTAGTTCCTGATTGTATTTCCAGGTTTATCCTGTTTTAAGTAAAACATGTAAATAGACTAAAAGATACCTGATAGTACCCATTCTTTTAGAACACATTTCTTCTAAAAACTAAAGGTGAAAAGTTCAGAACTATGTCCCGATTAAGCTGACAGTCTTAGTATGCATATACCAACTTGCATGTGTATCTTTGGGAAGCTGTACAGGCCTCCATTAAATTTTTCTGGATGCATGTGTTTGAAGATGTCAGCCTTACTTCTGCACATTTTACATAATCCCAATGCAGCACTAGCTAACTTTGACTAATTTTGGAAACTGATCACTATTCTTTGTTTATCTTTGATTTTAGAGCGTCAGTAGTATACCATGTCCTGTGACTGCAGTCAGAGCTTTACCCACCTTAGAAGTTAAACAAGCAGAAAGGCCTTCAAGCAGAAGCAGAGATCCTCCTAGGGATGAAGAAAAGGAAAAGAAAAGGAAAAAACACAAGAAAAGATCTCGGTCAAGATCTCGATCACCATTCAAGTATCATTCATCATCTAAGTCCAGGTCTAGATCACATTCAAAAGCAAAACACTCTCTTCCCACTGCCTATAGGACTGTCAGGCATTCAAGGTGGGTTTGGAAACCAAACATATTCTTTAGCGTTCTGTGTGGGTTAACACGTAAAACGTCTTTGCACTTCTTCCATTACATAGGTGTTTTTATACCCATTGCAAAGGTCACAGTCACTTTGAAGGCAGTATGTGGCACATACGGATCAAATGTGGCAGGTCTTTTGAAAATCCTTTTAGTGAAATAATGAATCATTAATCTCTTATCACATAGTACAAAACTTTTACCAGTAAATGTTTTTTCCTGATCTTCTTTGAAATACCTGGGGATAGTACATAGAAATGTGATGATAGCAGGAAGAGAGCTTGCTAATTAATCTGTGGCTGTTACTGGAGCAAAGTAACTTAGACAATATTCAGATAAGAAATAGAGGTAGAGTACTAGGTGGTTGAATAGCAAAGCTCAGAAGAAAACAAAGCAGTTGAGTAACAAGTGAAAAAATATGATGGGGATATAGGGCAGGAA
Source organism: Emberiza elegans (assembly GCA_024865655.1). Lineage (NCBI taxonomy): Eukaryota > Metazoa > Chordata > Aves > Passeriformes > Fringillidae > Emberiza > Emberiza elegans. The sequence continues at coordinate 58,165,004 of JALJVW010000184.1, forward strand.
TCCAAGAAGAGTGTGAACAGAGGTGAAAGAGAGAGATACTACAGAAGAGTTTAACCCAGTGCTGATAACTCTGTACTTAATCATTGATGAGGTTAAACACACTATGCTAATTATCCAGCTATAAGATGATGTATATTGTGTTTTACTGATACTGTTAACTCCGTCAAAGATATTTGGGTGTAGGCACCTTCAAAGTTTACTGTCTGTAAAATTTGTCATATTTGAATGCTTTTGCGCAGTGAAGTTACTACAGTCAGTAGGAAGGGCTTTAAGGGTACATTCTGTGGGTGTGTACAGAACAATGTAGCTACTTATGTAGCTTGTAGTTCAAGAAAATTGCATATAAATACTGCCACAGCTGTGTAAGTATGTGATGCATATGAAACCATACAGTACTTCCTCTTTTTGTCTCTGTGGCTCATGCCTGAAAAAAGCTGCTCGCTTCTGATGACAGGGTGCCAAAACTTCTTAGTTTTCTTGTGCTTTTTTGTTTAATGAAGCGTCTTAACTACACTAGCAGGAGTGTTAACATGTTACAACTTACTGGTTTATACTTAATTTTTGAGTTTAGGAGCAATACTTTGCTGCAGAAGTCTCTGCTATTCAGAGATGCCAGGAAATAATGAGCACAACTTGGACTGAAACAATCAGTCCAACATGCTACTTATTTGACGACCTTTGACAGTAAGTTGTCATGACATGCTGTGTCTTAACCAAACATCATCAAGAATAAGTAATCTGTAGGAGTTAATCTTGTTTCCCTCCTGGGACAAATCAAATGACAAGCACACAACAGCATGAAAATCATGAATCACCACAACACCTGATTAAATTTGGTTAGATATTTCCTTGATGAGCTGTTGAATTCTGAAATCTCATAAGTCATATAAGCTTGATGCTGGCTGAATTTTAAAATTATTTAGAAAAACAGCACCAGATTTTGCACTGAAAACATGTTGCATATTTTAACTTCATAAAAGAGCTGAACAGGAAAGGCCTTGTAGAAGAAATGGTGATGATCGAAGGTGTGCTTTATTGAAGGTGTTCGCTATGCTTTAACATACTGTATTTCCAAAGTTAGAGCTCTTGCTCCTGAAACAGAAAAGTTGTTGAATAATCAAGAGCAAGAGGCTGATTCATAACCCTGTCAGATGTGTTTTGATTCTCAAATGTTGAAGCAAAAGTAGTACCTTGTCTTAGTAATTGCCACAAAAAGGCTAGTGTTGTTCCTTAGATAAAGGTATTACTGGGTTTTGTCGTATTATTATTATTGTTATTGTTGTTGTTGTTATTAATTTTATTATTAGTTTTTATTATTAGTTTTATTATTATTATTTTTTTTATTTTACTGTTGTTTCAGATAAAATAATTTCAGTGCATTGTGTTGCTTCATTCAAAGCTCGGCATGTTTCACTTATCTTTGCTCATCAGTTTTCCTTAGAACAGTATTCTTCAGCTTCACCTAGAACAGTTTTCTTCCCTAGCTTCCCAAAGCACTAAATATTACAGCTTTCAGCTGAATGAATAGTTTCGTAAAGAGCCATCCTCTCCTGGAATAAAGTGTAAACTGTTTCTTGATGTTCATCGTGTATGAAGTGGATGGCACTTGGAGACAGTCATTACTGTGTGGACAGTGATGCTAAATTACTTTGAAACAGCCCTATTTTGAGTATCTGTGCAGTATTTGAATGCCCCAGTCTAATGATGTTGCCTTATTTTAATCTGTTCAAAATACAGATTAAAAATCATCTTTACCATGTAACTTATTGTGACAAGTTAATGGGGAATAAAATGTGGGAAGTGTAGATAAACATCAAAATTTGCAATAACATTCTTTGCTTTTTTTTCAAGGAATGTTCAGGATACTTTGCAAGCTCTTCCTTTTTGGTTTATCATCTTATTCTTTTTTTCCAAAATGCCTATTGTGCTTAGAAAATCCCACAAATGAACTTTGCAGTATACCTCTTTGTATAGCATTTTACATCACTTGCTTATCATTTATTTTTGCGTTGTTAGAGGCTTAGAGGCTCTGCTGCATTTAAGAATAGTCTTTGGTAATAAGATACAATTTTGAAACTGTTGCATTTTTTTTTTTCTTATGCATCTTCAGCCATAATAAAGTTGAAAAATTCTGTTCCAATAACATGAAGTTGATTTAGAGCATGTTTTCCATATTAATTTCTCTGGTTAAAAGCCAAACCTATTTTACAGAAACAAGTCTAAAAAGTCATAGCTATATAGAGAATCCAGATAATACTAGCTTAATTGTGGCATGTGGTGTGCTAACAGCAATTCTCTGTATAAATGCTTGTTATTTTCTGGAACAAAATTAGTCCTATAAAGCTCGGTATCATGCAATTTTAATTCTAGACCTACATGACAGATTAAACAAGCCATGTACACAGTAAACAGTGGCCCAGAGTTCTGTAAGGTACTGCAGAACAGACCTGTCATTCCCAGAGAGGTAATTAGTTATTACAAGTAAGTACTTGATGTCAAAGATGGAGCATATATATTAAATCTGTCTTGGAAAACAAAGGTTTTGGTATCTTAGTATTAAGTGTAGTAAATACTAAATCACTGTTTTTATTTTTCATGGGCTTCAAAGGAACATTAAAGAATTGGGTCTGAGCTGTTTCTGGCGGTGATGCTGGGTGTCAGAGCTTGGGTTGGCAGTGGGCTCTTCCAGCTCATGTGTGTAACTGTAAAGAACAGTGATGTTCACCTCAATCTCTGTTTCCTACCCATGGATAAATCTACTGCTTTGTGGGTGTGAGAGGAGATGAAAGGAAGTGATTTGATTTGGTGAAATTCGGATGTTCATTTTGAACTAGAGATGGAAAGTCTAAACTTCTTTTCAGTATTGCTGCTTTACTTTATACTATTTAGTAATAGAGTAGTATTAAAGCATGTGATATATCCAGTTAATGACTATTAGCAGTAATTGGTTGTATATTTTGTTAACAGGTTACTTTGCGGTAAGTTTGGGTAAGGTCCACCTGTGTGGGAGTTTTTGTGAGACTTTTTGCCTCAGTATTAGGAATTCAGTAGACTTGGAAGTAGCTGTTCTTTGTTAAAAAAGATTGTTTGTGTTGGGGTTTTATTCTCCTACAAAAGTGACTTCCTTATTGCTGAGGCAGTGTCTAGTCACATAATTTTAATTGCAGTTTTGCAATGAGATGTGCCAAGCTTCATAACCCTTTGAACTTTTGGGACCCTTCTATGCATAAGTCATAAAGGAACAAAGTGCCTTCTGGAATTACAGTCTAATGAAAGTTACAATTTACATATTGCAGTAAAACTGATTAGCTGTCTTCTAATTGTTTGGAGCAAATGGCCAAAGTTCTTAATATTTGGTGATTGGAAGAATGCTGTAGAACCACAAATGTCAGTTCATAAAAATAAAGCTAATGTCTTTTTCTTTCTGATTGTTTGGACTTTTTTAGGCTGGTCCATACAGGCGTGTTTCACTAAAGTTCAGCTTTTGGTTAAGGGACTAAGCCTTTTCAGGATTCTAGTTAATACCAAAACTAGGACATTTTAGTCTGGATGTGAAGTGTGTGCCTCCATATCACAGACTCACAGCATCCACAGCGACACTGAGCATGGAGCCGAGTCTGAGCAGCTCATCAGTGGCAGCAGCAGCAGAGTGGAAAAATTATCAGGCAACTTGGGCAATGAAAAGATTTGACTGCTGGAGCTCTTTTGAGGGAGATCCTGGTAAAATGTCAAGGTGTCTGACTGAACCCAAGTTTTATAATCTGTTGGTTTTTTTCCTTTTTTTTAATCCTTCTGAATGGCTTGGTAAAGATCAGATTTTATAAGTGTCCAAGCAGTTAATTTGCAACAGTTATCTGCCATTGAGATTATTTCTTTTCAGTTGGGCTTTTTTGTTTTAGGTGTAACAGAAATGGCTCAGGACCTTGTAGGTGTGTATATATTATCTATATTGTGTGAACCTGAAGCTCTCTGATCTTAACTGGGCATGCTTTCTATTTTCCCTTCTTGATCTCCTCACTTTTCTAGGAAAAATATTTCAAGTCAAAGTGCTAGTGCCAAACAACACTGATAATGGGTTGTTGGTCACTTGCACTGGTGAAAATATTAGCTGTGCTAGGATTGTTCTGCAGCATCCAGGACATTTCCTGGACTTGTCAGTGTTAGACAGCAACTGCATCAAGAATGTGCATTTATCTCTGTGAGACATCAGTTCTAGAAGCACACCACTAATTTAAGAAGATGAGTTCGGGTCTGCCAATCCCAGGCTTTGTGCAGATTGGATTTCTGCATACCAATTGTAGCAAAATGTGTTGCCACAAAAGGTGGCTAGAGTAAAAGAAAATTTTTCCATCAAATAATACAGAAGTTGTCATAGCAGACAAGACCAAAAAATAATTCCTTTTTTTAGCCCCCTATTGGGCATGAAAAGCAATGGATAACTTCATCTCAAATGTCTTGGATAGGCAAGAAATTTCTATGTAGCTGACAAGTCTTGGAGACTAAATGCACCATGTTGGTATAAAATAGCTATTTCCATTTGGTGAAGCACAATTCCACCAAGTAAAAGTTTTGAAATAAGTAACAAAAAGCAAACTTTTGAATGTTTTTTTCTCTCCCCAGGTCACGATCAAGGTCACCCCGGAGAAGGGCTCACACACCAGAACGGCGGAGAGACGAGAGAAGCGTTCCCACAGCGTATCGCATCAGCAATAGTCCTGGGAACAGCAGGAAACGGCCCCGCTCCAAGTAAGGGCTCCTGGTCCTGGCCTCCTAACAGCCTGATGTCTTGTAGACTCCTTAGCTAGAACTTAACCATTGTATCCTTTGTATGTTCTGGAGATTTATTTTGATAGAAAAATACTTTTTTGGGAGAAAAAAAAATATGGATGCACTTGTTGTTCTTCCCTGTTCTTCCATATGTTTGAACAGCAGCCGTACAGTCAAATTGGTGGATGTTAATACACTGCTGTTTGCTGGCCATGAGAGTTCAGATTTCACTGGGAGTTTCGTATTTCCCTCTTTTTGGGTCATTTTCTCTTGTTGTGATTGTGCAAGCTGTATGACCTCTGTACAGGTCATAGCACAACTATGATGTCAGCTTTCTTGACATCACATTGTATCTGCATAAGGGCAATGCTGATTTAGCAGTTATTTTACTGGCAGACTAGAATATGAAGTATGAATCATGGTGTCATTTTGAGAGCATCCTGCATACAGTCACTCTTAAACTATTATAATCAAAATGGCATTTAGTCTTCAACTTCTTTCTCCATATGTCTTGTGGAATAAGAAAGAGATGACTTTCAGTTTCATTTTAAAAATTCTATTGTTTCTTACAACATCATCTCTTGATAGCCTGTAATTAATTGATGTGTGGTAGGTATAATTGAGAACTTCCTAAGTACACTTCAAATGATTTAGTTTTTGACATTCATCAAATGGAGATAATAGAGGCTCCTGTGGAATTAATGCAAATTTGGTTAAGTGGAAAATATGGAAGCTTAAAATATTTGTTTTCCTATAAATGCACAAAAGACTCTTTTTACATTTCCATGCTGTTCTTAATGCTGTGTTGGTGTGTCTGCTGCTTTAAATGCATTCAGCATTTAAAACTATAAAGTATTTTTAGAATTTTGCTACTCCAAGTTGTAAATTATAAGTTGGTAATTGTGAAATAAATTACATTCCTCTGTGAATAATATTGCTATATAGGTCAAAATTTTAAACTTCTGTTAGGCCTCAAACAGGAGACCAGAAAATGGCGCAATAAAATATGGCAGTAAGTACAGAAGATGTAGACTGAAGAAAGAGTAATGTAGTTAAACATAGATAAGGATATTTTGCAGCTCTGATTGCAGAAATTAAATCAGAAACTGTTTCAGCCCTGACATGTTAAATTTTCAAGTAAAAATGTGATGGACCAGTTTCCATGTTGAATTATGGAACAGATTTCTTCATCATTCTGCCGTTCTATTTGTTCATTGTTGTCTGAGATGAAAAAACTGAAAAAGCTTACAGTAAAATACTTTTCTTGCATGACAAATGTTTGCCAAGATTTTCAAGAGTCAAATATGAGATCTGTTCACAGCTTGGTTACGTGAGGATGTTTTAAGAAACAAAGCGATTAAAGTACATAGCTAGTCAAGGAATAACTGACTTTGTAGTTGATGGTTTTGTGTCGTCATGAAAATGTTAGAGGCTGTGGGGTTTTTTGTCTGCCACTTAATAATTTTTTATTCAAGAAAAGTGTAAGGAGGTTTTTCAATTTTAAATCTTGAATGTTTTCTCTATATAAAAATATATGTATTATATCTCTATATAAAATATAATCTCTGTATAAAAAATGTGGAGTAAATTCTAAGTTTCAGAGTTGTACACTGTTTTTATGGAAATTCAATGCGTTACAGTATAGCACCTTTTAAAGTAGAAAATTGCCACAAAAATTCAAACTAAAAGAATGAATAATATGATATTTAAAAGGTGGCTAAAAGTTTTAGTGTTCTAAGATGTTCTTGAAGCTTCAAGAACATTCCTCTGAATAGATTTCTAGAAGTGCATACTAGAGAGGGATGCTTATAGTGAGATATTGCCTACCTCTAATTAAGGCATCACTCTAGTTATTCTAATTATAATAATATCAATAGTAGTGTGTAAATCATACAGACATAAGTTCATAGCCAGGTAAAAAGATTCAATAGTTTCATCTTTAATATATTACTAATTGAATTCTCTTTGAACTTAATATTGCCTTGTGAGGTGACTGTCTCTGTTCCCTTCTGTCAGTAATGAACACACCAGGTAACTGTTTCAGCTTTCATACTGACAAACATTTGTGGATCTAATTTCCAGGTCTGAAACAGTTCTCATTTAGGCACACTGTTAGGTCCAGATTAGTCTGAGTGCCATACACCATCTCATTTAAAATTTTGATCCTGTGGTTTGTTGCATTGCAGGTTGGATCACAAAGAAAGGGGATTTTTTTTTTGGTTTTAAAAACCAAACAAACTGGATTTGCCTTGTAGATATTTCACATAGCCATAATTCCATGTTTTGTTTATTTTATGAGCTAGGAAAATTGTAAGGGATATAAACTCTTACATTTCTTAGTGCATCCTTAGTGCCTGGTGTTGTTTGGGAAGGAACTTCCCTCTAGCAAAATTGCTCTGCAAATCTCCAGTGAAAGGCTTTTTGTTGTTGTCCTGTATTCCAAGTGGGAACCAGTAGTTGCCTAATGTAGTATATTAAAAAGAGCTTCTGATAAAGTATTTTGTACAACCATAAACTTGCAGTATTGGGTAAGAGTAATGCTTGCTGGGTGCAAGAGAAACAGAAGTGTGCTAAGTAACTTCAGCGTAGCTAGTGTAATATTGCTTTAAATATTCTTCAGTAAAATATTTTCTTCTCACAGAAGTCCCCATGAAAAGAAGAAGAAAAGGCGGTCTAGATCACGTACTAAATCCAGAGCAAGGTCTCCCTCACCATCCATGTCACCAGGCAAACCATCCACACACAAAAATTCTGTACATTCAACTAGTGTCTCTCCTGTGGAGAGCAGGGAATCCAGCCAGGAACGCTCCAGGTACTGTGCTCTGTTACTGTCTTGCTGCAGTGCTGCTGCCTCTTTACTGTCAGGGTGTCTGTGACCAGAGTCGTGGGGGGAGGAGCTCTGTGTGTGTGCCATGTGTGCTTATCAACAGTGAAAGTCACTGGGAGCACAGCACCGTCTGCATCAGTCTGATAAACGTGTTGAATCTCTTTTGCTTTCTGGAGTAAATTTCTCAACCTTACAGGAAAACTGGTGCAGAAAATTCTGCAACCTATTTCTAAGTTGAAAATTGGAAGCTTTCATTAAATGGGATAACTCTTTGAAGTAGAACTTTAGTAGAGTGGTTTGAATTACAGCATGTGTCAAGATTCATGATTAAATTATTTCCAGAATATAGAACAGCCATGTTAAAAATTCTCAAGCTGCTGTTCAGGTTTGTCGGAGCAGTTACACAAGTGATTTTTCTGACCCTGACTTACATTCTCTGGTTGACTGAGAGAGCTGTTGACTAACATAGGAGAAACATGTACAATAAAACCCAAATCAAGATGGTGAGTGAAATGCATTTTCAAAACTTTTACTATAAATTTCTGATTTTATTTTTTAGGGGAGTTTCTCAGGAAAAAGATGGCCAAATCTCTTCAGCAATTGTGTCATCAGTGCAGAGTAAAATCACTCAGGTACAAATATGCAAATTCAGAGTATATTGCCTAATTAAGTATGTCCAACATTTTGGTTTTTTCTCTTACCACCTTGGGCAATTCTGAACTTCGCGTATGATTTAGAGACATGTTCACTGTCTTTTTTAATCTGTTTGCTTGTGGGAGCAACAGTTTTCTTGCTTCTCTAGGTGCTGTCCTTTCAATTTTAATCAAGCCTCTAAACACCAAGCTAAATTCATTAGGCTGCAGTTGTATCCACTGTAAAGATGCTAAAGTCCATGTTATGCTGCAATACTCCCTTTATCAACAGCCCATCTCACCATGTAGAGCTCTTTACAAGTTTCATGGAAGAAGGAAATATTAAACTTTTTTCAATTGGATAAGCCAACTTTAAAGGAAAAATTGTCTTAATTATGCTTTGAAAAGTTTACAGTAGAAAATCAGAGCTGCTTTTTATATTCTGATGTTTTTTTAGTGGATAAGTTATTCCTTCAAGAAATAGATATTGTTCAAAAATTTAGTTCTGCTATGGAAATAGTGGTAGTTGGAAATCGATACTAGTGGTCTAGTACCTTACATACAAAATTTGATCCATTTCTTATGACAAACCCTAAACAACATTATTCAGGAAAAATAACAAGTATAGGCAGCAGAGAAAGAAAAAGGAGTGTTAATATCACAGCATTTCTTATGCTACCAAACAAATGCATGGGAATTCTGGTATGAGAAATGAGATATAAACTACAGCATGGTCTTCAAAGGAGAGTAAACATCCCACCCTTCAAACACATATACCCTTCAAAGATCATTGGTTTATGCATTTTTGGGTTAAATGTTGCTTATAGCATAGCATTTCCTATTTCAGTATTAGACTCCTTTTTTGAAGTACAGCTGTAAGAGAAGGAATGATTACTGAAGCAAAATACAGTTCTTGGTTGCTATTTGCAAAAAGTAAAAAATAAGAATGAAACTTAGATGAATTTGCAAGATATTTGCCAATAGAGATGAGTTGAGCATCTCTTTATCATTAAGGGCTCCAAAAAATGGAATTTAACTAATTATTAAATTGTTGTGCTGCCATTGTCCTGCCTGACCCTAACCAAGTAAGTATTTTTTCTCATTCAGATCCTTCCTTCTGTAAAGCAGAAGGAATATTGATGCTAAATTCCCCTCTGCTGTGTTTTGAGAACTTCAGATGCAAAGTGCTTTAAAAACACTAAGGAATTTATTTATGTTGCCTTCGTGAACAAATGTTTAAGGAACTCAGATTTGTTACTGACACACACTTTTTATTTTGTCATCATTTTTTGTAACCCAGGTATTTAATGCCGTTTACATGAAATTTCATTTCTTTTTGTAATGCTGTTCCATCTGGATGCTCAGACAAGACTGAGTCTGTTTGCTTTCACAGTCACTGTCATATGAGAAAATGCCTATGCTGTGTAAATTTTTGGTTCAGATTTACAAAGCAAGGAAAAAACTTTCTGTTTTAGAGTAATTGTTACATTCTTTTCTTACCAGCTCTCTCTCTTTTTCTCTTTTCTTTTTTCCCATTTTAAACCTCCAGTGGTTAGTAATTGTGTGTTCATTACAGGATTTCTTTGAAGATATGGTCATAGTTTTTCTGTTCCAATTGATGTGATTTCTGTGCTTTGTTGTATAGAAACTGCTTGATGTATTTATGCAGAGCACTGTTGCATTCTGGTAAAACCAGAATTCAGTTGCTGTCATAGGAACTTTCTCCAGTTATTTGACTCATTTAGCCTCGGAGCTAAACATTTGATAGTCATGACTCCCAGTATCCCACGTGACTGGAATACACACTAACCCTTTCATGTGGAGTTTTGCAGTCATGTGTTTTAGCTCTGTTCAAAGCTCAGACATGTCTCATCATTTTCCTTTTATTGTCTACAGGATCTTATGGCCAAAGTGAGAGCAATGCTTGCAGCTTCCAAAAACATCCAAACCAGTGCCTCCTGAGACCTGTCAGAACTGACCATCAAGAAATTGTGTGAAAAGAACAATTGGAAAAGAATTGCCTCATCTCAAATGTACAGCTGAGCTTGGCTCACTTGGTTCACAACTCGCCTAATTTACCAGAACTCAAGAAGCTAAAACCTATCTTTCTGTACAGAAGCATCTCCTTGAAATTTCATTAAATTTTTTCAGCCAGAATATCTTTGAAAAGTTTTTGGGTTTTGTAAATTGATTTTTTTGACTAATTCTTCAATAACATTTTATGATCAGCAGTCTGTATGTGTATATTTGTAAATACTATGTTTCTGTGAAAAGTATTACCCAATAATAAAGAAGGAAACCTCTTTCATTAGTTAGAGTTTTTGTGGAGTCCTTGTTTGCAGTTAATTTTGTTACAAATTAATTTTTTTTATTATTTTCTGCTTTTTAATTTGACAGCTGTCTTGCCTGCCGACCACCTTAAGCTGAGAAATTCTGTTTCTCTTCCTTCATGCACAGGATGATCTCAGAAAAATGCTTGTATACTTGGATGTCAGTAGTAGACAGTTTTTGAACAAGGCAAATTTCCTGATTTTGAATTGAGGCAAAACTCATTATTTTCTTTTCATGAGTTAGAAAGATCTTGGAGCCTCCATATGAGGGGTTGGCCCTTTAAAGTCAATAACTAATGGTCAGTTGTGGAGGGATAGAATGTAAGAAAGTAAAGATAGTGCAGAAGGCAGTCTCACACCTGAGGAGTTGCAGCTGTACTGATCACCAAAGATGAGGAACAGGCCTGCTCTTAATGGGCCACAGCTGTGTCCAATAAAAGATGAGTGCTATAAAAGAGTGGGTTAGCTGGGCGGGGAGAGAGTTGGGCTTTGTTGGCTGTGCTGTGAAGAAGGAGTCAGTGCTTTGGGGAGCTGCACATGAGAAATCAATGAGAAGGTAGGGGAGATTTACAATGAGATGGCAACAGTCAGTAGCTGCATTGTCTTAGTGTACCTTGTTCTCTCTACTTAGGCACAGAAAAGAGGATATTTTTGGACATTCATCAGGCATCCTGTATAGAAATTCAGGATTTTTCTGATTTAACACTGTTGAAAAAGATATTTACTAACATGTATTTTATTGATATAGACTTTACTGACTTTTTTCAGGAAGTTTGTGTCTTCAGTAAAATTGCACATTTGTTTATTATGCATTCTTTTTTCCACACTGAGACTCTTTTAATGTTTTGATTTAAATGCTCTTAAAATTAGTACCAAAAAATGAGGATTTTTACCAAAGCCTGCTTTGTAATGGTTGGTTATGTTCAAAAGGTGCCGTTATTAGCAATTGTCTAATTCCATAAAGAATGGGATCAATGGCTTTTACTGATCCCTGAAAAAGTCTGTGATCTACAGTCAGAAGGATTCTGGATTTAGTGACTCACTGTCCTGATTTTCTCAGATTTTATCTGAGTAGGTGGAGGTTGGAAACAGATTATAGAAATCAAAGTTCACACTTCCTCATAGACCAGTTTGTAAATTATTTCAATAGAATGACACAAATAAACAACCCTAATGCAAAAATCTTCTTGTTCAAAGTGAGGGGAGGAGAAACAGTGTTGATATGATTCAAATTTTCAGTAACATGATGGTCTCAATGGTCCCTGGCATGCCACTTGCTCCCTTGGAATGCAAGCACAGTATTTAAGCCATTGGGCATGGTAATTGATCAGGTTTCTTTTCAATTTTTGGTTAATAACTAGTAGAATTCACACTCATACAAACAACCCAAAATGCTGGGTCTGATGCAAAGAAATCCTGTGCTCATAACCTGTGATGAAACAGAGCCATCTCAATGGTCATGTAGAATGATGTTATCCAGCACTTACCTAATTATTTCAATGTTATTTGCAGTGTTTTCACTAGGATGAAAATAACTTTCAAGCAGTACCAGAGAGGCACCATTTCATCCGCACCAGTTGGTGAAACAGTACTAGTAGAGATAAAAGAGGACATAAAGCAGATTTCAAGACAGCTATTGTAGGTTGTTATGCAACGTTGAAATTTACAGCAGCTATATTTTTCTCCCCTAAATGGACTTAAAAGTCCCAGCATGGTTAAATAATTGGCAGCTTGGATGCAAGTTGTTTGCCAAGTAATAGGAAAACATCCGAGATCTTTGATTAAATAGACTGGGCAGCTTGTTTGGCTGCTGCTTTGCAGATTCATTCTCTTTGGGAAGGTTGTTGCTTTTATGGCTTCTCAGAATATTTTCTCTTTCTATGAGCAAGTCTTGTCTTCTCTTTTTTCTTTTCCTTAATCCCTTTTGTCAGGAGATGGAGTGTTTAGCTCCAGAAGAATTTAGATTAAACTGCATTTTTATACAGTCTTTATTTTTTTACTGAGGTTTTTTGCATTTAGCAGTCTCATGGGGAGCTGTATTCTCTAAAAAATAGTAGTGTTTTCATGGTGCTATTTTTTTCGACAAAATAAGAGGTTTTAAAAGGGCTTGACCTGCTTTACCAGAATAATTTCACATTTGGAAAGCAATGCAGCTTTTTTTGGTCTCATCACAGGCACCGGCTGTATTGTAACTACTTGCAAATACAGCACGGAGCTTGTGATACGGTGAGTGCGATTTCAGGTGTCTGGTATATCAGGAGAATGTGTGACCAGTATCAGGAAAGTGTCTTAAAAACTTCAAATTGGGAAATTTTCACAGGTCTGTTTTCCAGGTATGAACTTGCAGCATGATCCCTAAGCGCCTGGGAGCACGGGTTCGGTTCTGGATCAGATGGCACCTCGCAGTCCACCTCCCATCCACAAAACTGTACGTACTCAATTCCTTGCCACGTTTCCATGTGCCAACAGGCCTAAAAAGGTCCAGGATCACCTGGCTCTATTGCCAGAATCTTTTTTCTGGTGAGAAATACACAAGATTGCTGTGACAGGGAGTTTCAAATCAGGAGCACTTTGGTTGGAGGAAAGCATGAGGAAAGCACTGCGGCAGCTCTTGAGTTGTCAGTATCTAGTTTTGGTTTTCCAGGTTTCTCAGTTGTCTGAAAACTACATATCGTGAGATTGCTTTGCTTTAAATTCAGTGAAATACAGTAATTCAGACAACTCTTGAACTGTAGGTACTTTGAGTTATTTCCTCAGTGTAAGTGTAACGAACTAGGACTTGGAATGTTAATATTGGATTTCCAAACAACTGTGGAAGGGCTTTCTTTGTCTGTAATGTGATAGCCTATCTTTTCTCTTTCTCTTAGAAGGACCATACATGTTCCCACTTGTAAGTTTCATGCACTAGAAACATCCAAATTATATTATTCATTTTTCAGTGGGGCAACAAATGATGCCATTTAGAATAAATGTTTTCTTGGATTTAAGGCAATGGCTATTATCTTTTCTGAAGACATTTTATTAGGAAATCCTATTTCATTAAATTTCTACTTAATAAGTTGCATTTATTACCTATTCTTCTTCCACCCCTAGCCAACAACTAATTATATTAAGCAAAGAAATAAAAGACTTGTAGATAGAGGTTAGTAAACTGCTAAGGCATCTTCTTTGCTAGTTTTCCTTTTGCCATTATGATCTGAAAGCATAAAATACATCATTGCACTAATTCAACATTATTAATTTTCAAGATGAAAATAACTTGGCTATATCATGAAAATTTGTTTGAAATTCTATAAATGCAGATCTTAAGAGTTCAGTGTTTATTTTTCCATTTGTGATTTAAATGCAAATTTGGTCTGAATATCTTGTTTTGCTTTTAGACAGATCCTTTCAGCACAGAAGTGTAGTTCAGTGAAATATTACATGTAAAAGGAAAAGCTTTATTGGAGCATTTGGCTGAAAACTAAAATCTGCCTGCACACTGATGAGCTTTTGGTCTTTCTGGTAGCAGCTGGAGTGGTATTGCTGTTGTTACTATGTTTGAACCATTGAAGGATTCCTGATAAATCTTGATGCAAAACATGTCTTTGCTTTTTGCCTTAATTTTCCCTGCTCTGGATTATAGAGGAGGTATATTCACCCTACTGCATTTTCTGAAATCTTTAAGTTGTGAGCATTTATAAAAAATCCATTTTTACTTTCAGAGTACTTGAAACTTCCCTGGTATTAACTTAATATCTTTAAGTTAGATGAAGATGATAATCTCTTGGCAACAATTAATCCTGGGCACATAGCATGACAAACATTATAAAAAGCTCTGCCAGACCATTTTAAAAGTGATGGTGATAATCTGCTGTCTCTGGCTTGCTGCCACGCTTTCCTTGGGAGATGTGGTAGGACTTATCTCTGATAAGGACAAAATGGATTCGCATGCAATGGTGGCCTGCTGACAAACTCATTTGTCTCTTTACACGGAGTGTTAAAATGATGATCTCTGCATAGGAACTAAGATGAGTTTTTGTTGATACTTGACACTGTTACAGATACGGCTGCCGGCTTGGGTAAAAGCAATCCCAGTATGCAGGGCTGGAGGAGGGCAGGTGCTGATCTCTCCAGACAGCGCAGAGTGGCAGATATGATGCCTCATTGCAGGGAAACTGGTGTTGTCTGTGGATCTCAGAGTTTTCTTTTCCTGTTCCCTGTAAAATAATCCTTAGGATGTCTTTTTCTAGAGTCAAGTTCCATATATGCTTATATTTCCTCTCTTAAAATGTAGGAGGATGTGGGGCCTCTCATTAAAATGCAATCCAAAGATGAGTATCTGCAACATTATTTATTAGGATATAGCACCTGGGGTGATCGTGGGCACTCTCAGTTAAATTACTGCTCTGGTTTGTTATAACAGCTTTACTCCTCCAAAAATGTTAAAGCTTGAAAAAAAACTACCCATAATTGATCAAGAAATAGGTGAGAGGGTTTGCTATAACAAGAAAGGAAACAAAATCTGTAATCTCGGCTCCTCCTTTCTGAAATTCTAATTAATTTTCTAAGATAAAATGGAAAGGAAAAATTTATATTGTAAGGACTGATGAAAATATGACTATTTTTCCACCTTGGGTCAAGTAAGTGATAGGTGATATTTCTGCCTTAAGCTGTTGAGGCAATTAAAAGTACACTCTCTGCAGGTCTTTGAGCTTTTTAGCTTATGCACGGTGAAGATTATAAATCACCAAGTGCAACGATTAAAAGATTTTTATCAAAATCATAAGGCTTTGCTTTAAGAAAATGGGCTGGGTGAAGCCTGTGTTACAATGGTATCATTGCAGACCTTTTTCAGTAAGATGTCTGTGCTTCAAGAGGAATTAGACAGCTTTATCACCTTGACCCCACCTGGAAGCCTTCTCATAGTGGACACTCAACACGGAGTGAAAAGATGTGCTAGGACTTTTCTCTGATCTACTCCAGAGATACAGTTGCAGCTGTAAACTTCTTATTCCCTTGGATTCTTATGGCAAGATGTGCTGGATTTAAGTGTAATAGTGTAGTAATGACAGAGGAATAAAAGTCCTTTAGGTGCCCCAGTGCATTGTCTTATATTCCCAGAACAAAACACTTAATGTAGTTGCATAATGAGAAGAGGTTTACTCAGTGTAATCATGAGTTGTGAAAGCCTGTGAGTTAGTAAGTTAATAGTTTTCTTGGAATTGCCATTGCAAGCAACAGATGATCTTGTGTGGTTCCCTTCTCTGTTTGGATTCACAGTGGCCCTGAGAGTTGTGCTGCTGTTTATCAGTGGGAAGATATTTCCAGCTCATCTGTGTTCTCGCTGTCAGGGCCCTGGATGTGGGAATAGACCTCAACAGTCCTGAGCAGACTGTGTGAGACCTTCACCACTGATGCCAGGTGCTGTTGCCAGGCTCACAGGGCTGTGCTCAGGCTGGAGACATCCCTGCCCCTGTGTTGCTGTGTTGAGCTCCCAGCGCCCTCCTGCAGGCACCTCATGCTCCATGACCCTTGTTGCTGGAGTCTAATTCACTGGCTGCTGTCATTGTCCACAGAGGGTCTGTTTGCCCCCACTTGCATATCCTCAGTGAAGCTGTCCCCATGTCTTTGGACTAGCTTTGCAGGGATACGTTAAGTCCCAAGCTGAATGCTCTGTGTTATCACAACAGGCAATAGAAATTGTCTGGTCAAAGCCAGTAAACTTAAGTAGCTTTTATTGAACTCATTCCCCTTCATAAAAGTTATATTTAAAAATAATATCTAGTGCAATCTGGGAAATTTCTTAGCTGAACACTGGCAGCTTTGTGATCCAATTAAAACACTCCCTGAATCCACATATCCCATTGCAAAAAATTTCTTATGCTTTAAACCTTTGTACATCACGTAAAAATTTGTCTTCAGTTGCATCTTCTATTTGTACTTCTGAAATAGGTGTAAGCTTGTCTGATGCTTTTTAATTAGGAAATGGTGTAAATTGACAGCCTTAAGCTGTTACTGCACACAGAAACACTGAGACATGTATCTATTAATTCTACAGAAGGAGCGCGTTAAATTTCCACTGTTCATAATCTCCTGTTGGAACCAATATTGGCTAATGACTTTAATGGTATCACACTTGGCAGAAATTAAACACATCTTTCATCCTTTCCTAAAGCTATTTCTGTTTTAAAGCATTGTAGACAAGGAGACAAATTGGACAAAGAGTGATATTATGTGCTGAATTTAAGACAGTACTGTAAAATTGAGTGAGCTACGCTGGCAAGTCTGATGGAGGTTGTCCAGTGTTTCTTCACTGGCAAAAAGTTGTTCCCTTGAGTCTGACAACCTAATGGTTTTGATGATACTGTGATAGTTTTTTGAACTTGGGCACAATAATGGGTGCTGAAAAGCTGTTGTTCTCATACTGCGACAGTGAAAATTTGCTGGATTTTAAGGCCAGTGCAACTTTGCCAACAAATGAAGTCTTATATCTTCAGAGGCAGAAGAAGTTCTGTGTTTTCTTCCCAGAATAATGACTACTTTATGTGGAGCTGTGGATAATAGGCAGTATGCAATTAGACTTCCTTTATGGAAATGATGGAACTACTGGCCTTCAGAGTCATTGCACTTGCTTCCTCTTTCTGACAGTCCTCCCAGCCTAAGGCAGAGGTTCTGATTTAGGAAAGCTAGGAATATGTTTTCTGTAGCATCTGATTTAGGTAGATCTTTTTTTGGCAAGGGCGAATCATTTGAATGCCATTTAGTAGGCAGGGGGTTGGTTTAATTGTCTGTGTCTCTATTTGAAGCAAGAAGTAGCTTAGCCTTGCTGTGGGCAAGTGGTGTCATCACAGAGAGACAGAAATAGAAACAGCTTATTGAGGATGTGCATGGGTGAGAGACCTCTGCTCTCTGGACTGGCTGCTCACCAGGAGACAGGGCAATACTTAGATTCCCCAGGTGCACAGTTTCAGCTTGCTCTCTTAACTGTGTCCAGTGTGCTGAAATGTCCCTGAAATTCAGGCTTTCTGTCTTGCTAACCTCCGTATTCCCTTGTGACAGTGCAGAAGAGCACTAATGTGGTGGTCTTATTCAAACCACAAGTGAACAGAAAATATGAACTATTTTATAAAGAAAGAATATTCTTTGCCTTTATGCTTTAAGAATATGCATACAGTAAATATTACTATTTATCCATAAATAAGATTTACAATGTGGAAAATTTCCTTCTGTAAGTGGCCTGCCTGCACCGGTCCTGTTTGCCAGTGCTCTGTAGCTGTGCCTCAAGGTAATGCACTTGGCTGCTGTTTTTCATGCTTTGAAGTTATCCCTTCCCATTTCACCTTGCTGAATATTCTCAAAATATCTTGCCAAGTCTGGAAAAAGCAACAAGTTTGGGTAGCCAGCAATTGATCTGATGTTCAGGAAAATACATTCTTGGTCCTTTAACATGTTGATCTCCATGCAGTCTCTGATTTGTTGTTCTGTTTGTGAGTGGAGCTCTCATGGATAAAAACAGCAAGTCTCCAGAAGCCTCTAAGTATTTTTTTGCTTGTGGTATGTGCATTCTGCTTGGCTACTGACTCACTTATGACTGGTCCATTTAAAGTAGTACCCTATCCTGGATTTCTGTGTTTCTAATGAGTACCTCAAAGCACAGTTCTAACTCTGAACCTGACAGCTCTTTCAAAATGCAGTTCTTCAAGGTCTTTCATCATCTGAACACTAGAAATTTCAAGACCAAAGTTTTACAGCTTTTAGCCCTTTGCTAGTAATGAGTTTTACACCTTAATAAATGCTTCAGCAAAGTAGGCTCTATCTGCAGTTTCTGTAAAGTCACTGAAGAGTCTCTGATTTCATTTGGGCATTGTCAGCAGCACAAAAGCATCTTCTCAACAGTCTTCTATAAATGACCTGTTACCTTAAGAAACAGCTTCCCGTTACTTATTCTTACATAGTTACTTTTCTGTTCATATCACATAGTTTGAGTTCAGCCACAATCTTGTTCAGTCTGTTGTACAAATCCCTTCATATGCTGTCTAGTGCCTCGGCAGAAATTAATAGTGGGGAAGTTGTGCAGAACCTCCTTGAAAATGCCTGATCTTTGCGGAAGGGGCTCTTTTTTAAAAACCTTTCCAAATCCTTCTGTCTATACCACGGTGCCCAGGACTATGAATGATCTGCCAATAAATAATAATGACGTGAATCACACTTTCTTTCCTCCACCTTCTTAGAGGGGTATTTCAGTGTTCAGCGCGTAGCTCAACTCTCTGGAAAGCATTCCAGGTGATCATTTGACTTATCAAATGATGTTGTGTAGAGGTGGCTGCTTGCTGGAAGGCAGCTGTAATTTGTGTTCCATATGTGGGTTTGTTAGGCAGAGCTTCAGGCAATGGCAGGAAAACAGGGAAGTGTTCCTTATTTACCAGTCAAAGCAGTATGAAAATAAAGGTTAAGGTAGTGCCCGTTGGGGATGAGGCCATTCACTGCCTGCCCAGGGCTGGGGAGGAGAGGATGTGGTGCTGTCCCACTGTAAAGATAAATTGTGCAAGATCTTGCCTCTGTTTGCTGCACTGCTCTGCACATCTGCTCTTCACACTGGCATTGAGCTCTTACTGACTTATGGGACAAATAACTTCAGAACTGCTTTCAGAAAGCAGTGCTGACAACTGAAAGATTCAGGAGACTTCAATTCTTTTAAGAGAGGAGGGACAGCTATGGGTTAAATCTTAAAGTGCATAGGCCTGGTTCAAGTGTGACTGTAACCACAGCTACCTGGAACCCTGGTTTTATGGAGAAAATGAAATATATTGCAATAGGAAAGTTTTTCTCTCAAAAAGGTCAGCAGCCTGCATATGTAGAGAAAGTGAGCCCCATGACCAGCAAATGAAATTGATTGCGTTTTATTCTATCAACCATTTATGTCCTGAAATAACAAGGAAAAATGCTGTAAACAGTGCTGTATTGAACACTGATTCACTGAGTCTTTCTTTTTAATTGGGCTGTCTGAGGGATGAGCCTCTGCAGTGTCTAGAAGTGCCCATGAAAACTCAAAAGGGAGAAAATTAATATATTAAGCAGCTAATTTGTAGCATGGTGCCAGTCTGCCCTAATTCCTTGCTGTAGCATGTTATTTTTTATGTTTACATGTGAAGTTCATGACATGCTGCATGGAGTGGGAAACAGGGAGAGGGGCTGGTGCTGTCATTAAAAATAACCATCTCATTCCCTTGGAGTAGTACTGAAAGATGTTCTGCAGAAATGCTTACCCTCACCAAAGGGAAGGCAAAAGCTCTCTGCTGCTGCAGAAAAAGTGGAGGGATTTGCCTTTTCTATGTAATATTTTAAATTACACTGCTTGAAGTTTTTGTATCAAAACTTGGTGAGAAAGAGGAGCTCCAAATTTCAGAATCTACTGTTATCTTTATCGACCCCTGTTCATAGCAAAAGCTTGATTGGAGAGGGACACAGGTTCCCACTAGCAGGCTCAAGGGAGCTGCTGCTGTCAAGGGCTGGAGGATCCTGTGAGCGCTTCCCCATCTTCCTGCAGGTTGTCACTGCCGTGTTGGCTTGCAGGGAGAGGAGCTCATCTGTCTTGTCCTACAGGCTCTGTGGATGAAGGAGGACATCACGTTAGTGTGTCCTTGTGGGCGGGCTGCTCCTGGCTGGAAGGATTCTTGTGAGGCCGCAGGCAACAACAGGAGTGCAGAAATTACAAGTAAAGGAATGAAGAAGGGCTCTTTATTGGTGTGCTGTTTCTCCTGTGTTGGCCCCTACAAAATTTAGAATTATTTCAGCTTTTTGAGATAAAGCAAAAAGAAAAAGAACAAAGCAATCCTTCCACAACTAAAATATAACCTGAACTCTGTCAGCACACAGCTCTGCTGTTCTCAAATGTTACTGGTCAGAGAGATTTGCAAGTGCCTTTAGAAATCTGTGTTATGGCTTAAGTTTTAATTTATATTCATTATGATTTTTATCTGGGCACAGTTTAGCCTAGCATTGTAAATGTTATTAGCTGCTGGCTTTAATTTTCAGGATTTGTAGAAAAATTTTGCTGTGTCACTAATTAAAACAAGTGCACAGCATCAAGCCTTGGGCGCTTCTGCTAATTTGCACTGAGCTTTCTACCTGTTAGTTTATTTGGATAATATTATCAAAAGGCTTTGATAGTTAGCAACTGTTCACAAAACGTGCTTGTCATCTGTCACTATACTCTCAGACTGCAGGTTTCCTGACCAGGAGGTTGAAGTGTTGTTCCTTAGAACAGCATATTAACATGACAAGCAGGGGAACTGAGAGAGGCAAAAATGAAGCTGAAGATTTTGAAACTCTAGTAGTAAAGCAGAATCATGGCATAGCCGGAACACTGGGCTGGCTCTAGGTTGGATCATGTACGGATCTCAGCTCTCCAGCTGTGTCCTTATGTGATGTATGGATCACTTTGGTTCTGTGTAAGAAAAATCAAGGTAGTTTCACTTCTTTGCTTTGTTCAGTGGTGCAGAACCAAGGGCTTAAGGGCAGTGTGTTTTTTCTGAAACCTTTCATCATAGCTCAGAGGTGACAAGAAAGAAAAGCTTAAACTGAGACCAAGAGAGATAGTAGTGTGATGCTGGTTTGTAACGTATGGTTGCAGATTGCTACTCTCTGCTTCTGAGGTGTTTTACTGTGCAATGAGGTTAAAAACTGTAGACTGCACTAGAATGCAGGTACAATCCTACACCGAGGTGTCTGCACCCCTGTTGTGTGATCACAGCATTTGATAAGAAATGCACTTTGGGTAGTGCAGATGTGGACTGAGGTTTCCCAGTGCCAGAGACTCTAACCTTTTCTAGAACTTAGCTTACCCAATTTTCAGCTGTATTCTACTGCTAAAACTGCCTTTGGACTTAGTTTTGAATAGATTAAATGCTTGGCTTTTGAAATCTGAACAGTAAATGCACATAATATAGCACAGCAGTTTTCTTTGGCTCGGCATCTTAAATAGCTTCACATAGATAAGGAGATAGGTTTATACTTTGATTAACAAAACAAGCTCAGTGATGATGGATGAAGAAACTTTTCCCACCTGATTCCTTCTGATCTGTGTGTGCCTTTTCTTCTTCCCAACATCCCGAGTGCTAGAAGGACTTCCTTGACTGATGGGTTCATTCAGGACATCTCGGAGATAGGTAGGGAAGATAACTATTGGCTTAACAGATGATCGTGGTTGATGTGAACCAAAAAGATGAATGCATAGCTAAAAATGTCATCTCAGATCTTGAAACATGGGGTTTTCAGGGCTGTAAATAGTGTCTATCTAATACAAAAAAAAGTGAAAGCGGAGCCTTAGTAATCATTCTTTCTTCAGCAGCAATTGGTCTGTGCTGGGATATTTTTATAATCCTACCTCTTGATCTTCTGAAGAGCTGTTGAGTTTGAAATAATTATTTCAAGCAAGATTGTCTTTGCACAAGAGTTTTTTCCATCACCTAAATATATTCATTGTAGAAACATCTCCTTCAAAAGAGGTAAAGATCATTCCCAGCATCCCAGCCTGCAATTTTTCTACTCCATCTGCCAGAAGTTTTGCAGCTGGCACAATTCATTAATTCTGTTCAACTTGTGTTCTCTCAAACCAGCAATGAATTTGATAATCAGCAGGCTGGGCTTTAAACATATGCTGTTCTTTTTATTCTGAGCTACTCACTGAGGAACACAACAGCTTTTTCCTGGGAGAGACACAGCTCCATAGGGATGGTGTGATGGTATCTCCATCTCCTTGGTAGTAAACTGGTTAGTGCTTGGAGCTTGTTGGAATATGGCTCAGCATTCAGCCGTTATTATGAACATCAGCACAACATCTCTGCTTGTACCCCAAGCTGCAGGGCCACCAGGAAAGTCAGCACGAGCAACAGTGCTCTGTTTTTGCAGACTCTTGAGTCACAAGAAGCCTGTTAACATCCAGAAAGCTGATACTGGGAGGTAGTGTCCCTAAGTGCTGGTGGGAGGAGGTGGTGCTGCGCTTGAGACACCTTTTGAGCAATGAATTTGAGTGGCCCAGCTCTGTTCTTGGGTACTCAGTTTGAATTCTGTTGGTCAGGTAGCATATAGAATATATAACCTTCTTGAAGGGAAAACCCTACACTTGCCAAGATAGCCCAGACAGGGAAAGAGATCAAAAGGAGGGAAGAATTTGTAACAGGGAACAGACAGGGATGCAGCAATGAGGAAAAGTTACAAGGGACAGTGGGATCAGGAACAGGGAAACTTGAGAAGTCCAAGGAGAAAAAAGCATTGCTAGGGAAAAGCCTGCATAAATTTTCATGGATGCAAGAGTGGATATGTATAAACAGGAAAATAAAGGCAGTCACGACTATCCCCATAGCACTTTATGCCATTGTTACAACCTTCAAAAGCTTACTGCCTTCCTGTTCTTACTCTTACAAAAGTTAACTGTTTTCTCACAAAGCTCTTTATGTACATAATTCATGTAGTCCAGGAATCTGTGCTTATTTTACTCTTGCAGAACTTACTGGAATGCTCCAGGGACCTCCATTTATCAGGTCCCAAAGCAGAGCTTTGTTTTTCCCTCTCCTCCATGTCAGTAGGTGCCAGTGCTCAGAATCTGATGTTCTCAGGACCCTGTTGTTCAGTGACATTCCTGACAGCTTTCAGTGAGTGGCAAATGGCCACCACCTTCATCTCCACGTATGTGTGATATTAACAGCATATCTGGTGACCCTCCTATCTTCTTTCGATGTCTCTCTATAATTGAAGCAATATACACAATTTTTGCGGGAGAGATAACAGGTGAGTGACTCAATGGAGAAATTCACCCGCTCCCCTGTACAAATACTTCTGTATGTGCTGGTAAATTCACATAGGTTGATGAATGAGAGCAGTGTGCCAGGAGCCTGATTCAGTGGTTTGAGCATTCTCCAAATGCTTCTATCTGAGCAAAGCCAAAGACAAAACCAGTGCTCCTTTTGGTGTTTGCTATGACTTGGCACACCTGGCACATTCCTGGCCACTGGAGGCCACCTGAGCAGTTCAAGTGCCTCTTTATGACATTTTCTTTTCTTGTGAAGGAGATGACATCTGACTCTTTCTCAGTAATAAAATCCCCTCCAGAGCTCCAGGGATTCACTGGAATTGCTGGCGGGTTTTCATGAGACTGAAATGTTTGGAGAGTGGTAGCTGGTGGTGGCGTGACTGCAGTCCCTGCTGGGCTACCCAGTAACATCCATCACAACATTTCTGTTGAGGCCCAGAGAAAGACACTGATGGAGGGCAGGGAGGGAGCAAAATTCCCAGCTCTTTTTCTGCAGGTATTTTGCAGCAGGAATGGTTGGGTTTCTTTCTGTATTATGAGATCTTGGGTGTGTAGGAGAGAAATCAAGGGATGGTGATGTTCATAGGCAGCTCTGCTGCTCGTGCCAGCAGCCAGAGCTGAGCTAAGGGACTTGGTGTGCCAAGGGGGCAAGAAGACTGGGTGGATGTGCAGTCTAGCCCAGTGTGGGAAGGCAGGGAGGGGAACTGTGGTGGTGCCTAATGGATTGCTGTCCAGAAACGTAGCATTTGCCTCTGGGAATGACACTTGCACAGCTGAACCAGGGGTACTTGAAGTGAATTAGGCTGTATAATTTCAGGTTGTCTTTGAGTCAAAGAAAGTTTTGGGAAATTCATTCTTTATTGATGTGTTTTCTCTTGCTTCAGAGACAGAAAAGGGAATTTCCTGCAAGGTGGAAAAAAACACAACCAACTACTTTCCATCTTGCTTGTAAAAAGTGCCTCAAGATTTTTATGAATTCTTTGTTACAGATTGCCAACAACGTTAATTGAAAGACTGGACAAAAACCCAGATTTCTTTTTCTTTATCTGAATTCTTGCCTGTGCTTTGCCTAAGAGCACTCAGTGCCTGCGCTATTGAATGTGTCCATGTGCAAAATGAAAATGGATTGCTGCTGGAAAGTTAAAGAAAAAAGCAACAAAAACTAACCTTGAATTGCTCAAAATAATTCTTGCATCATATCTTGTTGGCTTAAGGCTGACAGTACCTCAGATGTAGAAAGCCAACAATGCACCCCTTCTTTCTCTGATAAATCGGAGAAAGTGAAGAGAAGCTTTTGTTGTGCCCTCAGCCCTGGCTGGCACTGAACATGTCCAATGTTCTGTGCTTTCTGTTGCTAATTGGGGTGGCCTCTTCCTGCTGGGGATCTGTTCCACAGCAGCAACAGGAAGTCCTGAAGCCTTTGAGAGCCTCTGATGCCAGTTTGTGCCTGCATCTCCTCACAGCAGAGTGGTAAATTTATGAAACACCTCTGCTGGGAACCCACTGGCTTTTCTTTTGGTCTGGCTTTCGCAGTGCTGGAAGGAGCAATGATCCGTGTTGAGAACAAACAGGGAGGAACAGCTTCCAACATGCTTTACTGCGTGGGAATGACAGTGGCACAGCAGCTATTATCATTCACTGAGGGCACAGAGGGGCTCTGTGGGGGGATACTGCTGAGGTGAAATCTGCTCCACTATTTTCAATAAGAGATGTGCAGAGCATGAACAGGTCGGTATGTTTGACATGAGCAGCAGAACAGCGCTGGATTAACTCCTGTGTAATGCTCTGCTTTATTTACAGCAGCTCTGGGTATGTGCTCATGTAACATATGTCCATCCCCACGTTTAACAGCTGGAAAGGCAGCATGGCCAGTGGCCCTGACCTGCTCACACCGCGACGGGAGAATCGCAGGTTCAACAAGAAATCGGAATCATTCCTCAGGCTCCTCTCTTGGCTTGGCTCAAGGTTTGTGCAATTGATGTCATCCTTTGTCAAACAGCTTCCACACCAACAAATCAGAGCAAAAATAACTCCTGCCTGATACCTGATTAAGGTTTTTAAGGTCAGGATTCTTTCTTAGTAGCTGTCCTTTAACTGCTGCGGTGCAGTCTGGTCTCAGTCAAGCCCTTTCAGGGCTGTTTTTGTACCAGTGAGTACAGTTCAGGTTGCTTTGGGGCTGGATGCTACCATTACATCCCAGTCACACTCCTGAATGGCAGCCAAGTTTCCCTGCCCAGTAAAGAAAAAATATAGCAGCAAGTTTTATGACTTACTGAGGCTACAGATAGAATGCAGGCGGCATGTCTTTCTTAAGGTACATTCATTTCCATCAGAGTGAACTGCATTTTGAAGTAAAAATGTTGTCAGTTTTCCTTATGTGCTGGAAAGCACAGAGAATCAGAGGATATCTGCGTTGGAAGGGACCCATCAGGATCATTGAGTCCTACTCCTGGGCTTACACAGGATACCTCAAAAATCCCTCCATGTGTCTGAGAGCATTGTCCAAACGCTTCTTGAACTCGGACTTGGCGCTTTGCCCACTTACCTGGGGCCCTGTTCCAGAGGCATTGCCTCCCGGAGAGGCTGCGTTTTGTAGCATGAGGGGACTCTCTCATCTGCTGCTGTGTCACTGCTGGGCCTGGCAGCTCACTGACTCAGACCCGAGTTCAGCAGCCAGACCTGTTAATGTGCCCAGCACACCCCAAGCTGCTCCTGCTGCCCCCAGGCAGAAATGCTGCTGGCAGGGCCTGGATGGGAGCCTGGGAACCCCGTGGGAAAATGCATTTGGAGACAGGGTCAGAAGAAGAGGAGGACACATGGAAGGTGGGGGGCTCAGTATCACAGTCCGGCAGCCACAGGATTAATGCTCAGCTGCTTTTTGTCTTGCATGAAATACCCCAGAGATGGGAGTTAAAAGAGCTAAAGTGACTGAGTGACTGGTACTGGCACAGTGAAATCAGTTGTGTCAGTGGTTTTTGGGCACAACTGGAGCCATCAGCTGCGTGCTGGGGAAAGGGAAGGGAAGAAACATGGGTCTGATCATGCCCTTAGGGACATTGTCCTGAGCCCTATGCTGATGTGCAGGAGACAGGGAGGCAGTGGGATGGGCACAGCCTGCCAGCACAGTGGCTTCAGAGTACAGGGACACCAGTGCACAAGGGCTGAAAGCCTCATGGTGGAACAAAAGCCAGCGGGGATCCTGCGCAGTCTGGAGAGAGCAAATACCACTGTCCTCTGTTACCAATCTCCTCCTTTACCTCGGGGCTCGTGGTTTTGAGACAGCTTGGCCTGGACTGGACACACCACATGAGCTGAAGTGCCTTGTTTGATGTTAATACAGTTGGGTCTTGGAATAACTTCTGCCAGACATTTATCATCTGTGTGCTGATTGCTGATATTCACCTCCCTTAGACCCAAGTGAGGCGCGAGAAGCCTGTAATCCTTTCTCTCAGCACATTAGTGTAAAGCCTCATGAATCTCTATTAAATTTGAGAGAGAACTTGAAGCTAGGTTGCAGCTGCCTTGTTGATTTTATATTTCCTCTCATTTCAGTGCCTTGCCATGGAGCTGAGAATTAAATGGCTAATAAGGCTCACAGAGACTCCTGCTCCAAGCAGGAGTCTCAAGATTGGGACAAAAGCATCTTACATGATGGTTTCGGTTATTGGTTTTTCTTGCCATCACATATCATGTTATTAAAATGATTAGTAATACCTGATCAGAGGTAGTGACTGTCAAAGGCAGCTTAGCTGGCAGAGCAGGTCAGTAGGTGTCTCCTGGACTTAGCTGGGTGCTGGAGCTGTGGGGCTGGGCAGCATCCACAGGAGGAGGACTCTGGAGGCACAGGGGTCTGTCTGGCTGCTGCTGTTTACATAACCTGTGACAGATAAGCTGGAATCCTTGAAGAAATAGATTCTGAAAGAAACACAATGTGCTCTGTTTTGGGGTGGCAGATGGAAAATGCACTAAAACATCTCCCAGTCTCCATCTGAAAGAGCAGTGCCCAAAGGGAAAGGAACCCTCTCAGGGAGCAGGAGGCAGGGTCAGGGTCAGACTTAGTGTCTGACAGAGAGTTGGCCGTGGGCCTGGGAGGTGGTAGCAGTCCTGTGGCATTTTGCACTCATCCCATAAAGATAGGATCAAGTGTAATGTCACCAATTTCAGGGATTAACTAGACTCACATTTTGTGGTATAGTTAAAATACTATTAAAAAAACAAAACAAAACAAAAAAACTCTGCAAGAGATTTTCTGCTCTGCTCTAAACATCTAGCATCATGTGCCTCTAGAGAGACACATTTGTACCAGCAAAGACAATTATGACTGATGGATTGGTGTGATTTGGCACTTACGTGTTTGGTTTTTTTTCTTCCCTGTAGAAGTTGTTCACTGTTAAAATTGGGGTTTACTGTGTTAGAAATCATTCCAAGGCACAACCTTAGCACCTGCTTTTGAATTTTCCATGTAAACACCAATAGGAGGAGACCAGAGGTGACTAATTTTGGGGAGGACTTGCCTGCCTTCTGGGTCCTGCAGAAGGGTTCAACTCTTTCTGCTCTGTAAGTTCCTACTCCTCCCTCCTGGCAGTTACTACAGGCTGATGTAAGTGCTGTCCAGCCTTGAAGACATTATACAGATACATTTCGTCCCTATAAAATGCTCAGTATGGAAGGAACAGTGTGCTTGTCCTCTCTCAGCTACTCAAACACTCCTGCCTCTGTTTGCTGAATGCTCCAGCTCTTCCTCTGGGCTTTTCTTCCCACTCCCCCTGGAAAGGGAGATCCTTGTTTCCAGGATATAGGACATTGTAGGATCATTTCCAGCACACTTCAGAGAATGGTCTTCAGGTGAATTTTTTTGTTTCAAGAACCTTGGCATGAGGACCAGGCTGGTCCACCCTTCATCCTCACTTGAGACAGTCTTGCCATAACCTGACCCTCAAATGCTGCTTATGCAAATACTCCTTTGCATAGCTAATGGCTGTTTATTGATGCTAACCTAGCCAAAATAAGTCACCACTTATTAAAACTGCATTGCCTTCCCTGGCCTTGAATTTATCCTTGAAGTCTAACTTAAAAAGATGCTAAGAGTCCCCAGGTGACTGTTACTGTGACTCAAAGTGTCTACGAAGAGTTTTCCCAGTGACCTGGCAGTACCATGCAAACTGCTTTTGCTGGGGTTTTACTCTGAATCTCTCAGTTTTACCCATGTGAACATGTTGCCATCTTTCTCAGACTGCTGTTAACTCCACCAGACCAGTGGCTGTCTGTGTGTTCTCAGTCAAGAGTCTTTGTGCCGCAGTTGTGTTCTGGGATATGGAGGCAGGTACCAATGTCTAAGACAGGTACTCTCTTCACTTCCATTTTAAACATCTAATTCTACCTTCAGCAAGGTTGGTCTTCACCCCTTCCCCTTTGCTCCCATCAAGTTAGTGTTAAGCACCTTCCACATCTTGCCCCTTTTGGTTTTAACATGCTCAGATTAACAATGACTGTGTTCAGTGGGTAGGAAAGAATACATATATTCCACTTGACTTTGCTGGTGCTCTTCAGGTCAATAGGAAGAAATTTTTCTGGTGATAAAGGGAAAGGCCATTTAAAAATAAAGCTGTGACAGCCTGTGCTGCTAGCACATGAACTGAAAGGATGAGTTCATTTCGGGAATGCTACCTCCCCTCCTGAAATACTTCACTATCTGTTTCTAATTACAGCAGGCCTCAGAGAGCAGGGTGATATTGATGGCCAAGATGAAGAGCAATGGAGAGGCTCTAAAGATGAGGAGAACTGAGTTTCCAGCTCTGCCACACAACCCTGGGCTGATATCTTGGTCTGGAGGAGTCTTGTGTTCTGCAGGCAGCGGCCCCAGGAAGGGAACATCTGGCTCAGAGGAACACAGAGACTCCAAGAGCTGACCCTGCCCTGTGGGCAGCCAAGACAAGTCTGGGGCTGAAAAGGCTACAGGCCACCTGTGCTAGGGCAAAGAGCTGAGCTGCTTTACCCTGGTAAAGGTACAGCTGCTGCTGCTACATTTGCCGTATCTTCTTCTAAAACTGCCATAAAGACAGGTGACAGATGATCTCCTCACAGAGTTTGGGATCCCTCCCTTGCTGCTCCTTGTAGACATTTCTCTTTCCTCTTCCCCTCCACACACTTATATTTTTGTGGGGTAGGATGCTAAATTAGGTAGAAGAAAATCATGGTGTGGCTGGGGCAGCAACATCAGGACAAAGCTCCCACAAAGGGCTGAAACCAGTGCAATGCTGCCTGCTGGCCTTAAGAGAACATCATGACAGCATCAGGTGAAAGGAGAGAATGGAGTGGGATGTGAACTCCATGTCTAGCATGGCCAAGAGCCAGAGGTGGGGCTGACTTGGACTGGCACAAAATGATCTGTGACTGTCTGGGGGATGGTAAAATCAGAGCCCTCTGCTCCATGCATCCCTGTGATCTGCCCTCATGCATGCTGGAGAAGACAGGAAAAAAGGCACAACTCAACCCTACTCCTGTATCACCAGAACAATGATAAAATGCTTGTCAGGAACACTTCTGCCAGTGTCAGGCTCAGGAGAGCGGCTTGAGGCTGCAGTCTGCTGTCAGGCTGGGATAGGGACCCATCCCACTCCCTGCTGCACTGCAGAGTTGTTTGCTCAGGCTCTGCAAGGTGGCAATTGCTGGAGCTCTGGGGTGTTGCGGCAGCTTGTAAAGGTCAAGGCGAAATCTCTTAGCCCTGTGTTTGGTTTGCTTGTTACTAGCTGGGCTGCCAGGGCTGCCCTGCACGGGGCACGGGGGCCTCTGTGTAGCGTCCTGGCGGTGCGTGGGGGCTGCATTGCTGTTTGACAGGGAGAGGCACAGACATTTTTTTCAGAGGTACAAAATGTAGCAGCTCTTAAAAACCCTCACAGTCACCCCAAATCCCTCCTAAGCCCATAAAGCAAGACCAGAAGAACCCCCAACACAACTGACCTATACAGTTAAGCTCCACTTTTGCCTCACTGCCAGTGCTCAAGTTTAGCACAGTAGTTTCCCACAGCTCCACTCCTGTCGCTCACATTGCGAGCAGACATATTGCAGTAATGGAAGATGCTCAGGATAACTGAAGATAGAAGAAGGTACTTCAGTATGGGGCCAGCTAAGAGTCCTGGAGTCATCACACAATTAAATGAGACTTGTACCTTAAGCACCTGAAAGTCTCATCAAATAGAACCTGCTCATGAAGGATTTGCAATTTATGTTGAAGTCTCTGAAGGTAGCCCTTAAACTTTTTGGGGACCAGCCAGATGTGCCCACTCTAAGGATATCTAAACATGTCACATACCAGCTTTACTTACTGCATTATAATAGCATTCAACAGGATTTAAATTAGCTTCAGCACTCTAATCGTGTTGCTACTATAACAGCAGCAAGATAACTCCCAGGCGTTGGTTATGTAGCCTCTGAGGGAAAGAGATTTCAGATGTGTTCAGCAGAAATGCACCGTGTGAGCCATGGTTATAATTTCATTAACAGGATGCTACTCGGCTCCTACTGGGAGTTGGAGGAGATTAGCATTATAATGGGGATCAGTGCCTTTCCTTGTGTTTGCACCAATCTCCAGCCTGCAGGAGAATGAGCTGTCAGAAGACGTGATCCTCAGACCTCTAGCCTGGTATTTGACACAAACTTGGAGCTTCTTAGAACCTGCTGAGCTCTGCACAGCCTCTGCCTGGAGAGGCAGTGCTGCTGGGTGTTGGGACATTTGCTGTGCTACCCCACAGGCTCTGGCATCCCATGCTCCACGAAGGGTTGTTTCCATCCTCATGGACCTCTGGCAGCGGGGCCAAACTTACAGTGATGGTCACAGCAGCTGGGGACTGGTGTCAGTGGGACATAGTGGGATGCTGGGAGGGAGGTGAGGAGCCAAGTACCAGCATGATGTATCTGCCATCCCTCACTTCCTTGGAACTGCCTGTCCCATGGCAGGGGTATGCTTCTCAAAGCCCAGGACAGATCCCTTGTAGGAAAAATCTTGACTAAGCACTTAGGCGCATCCAGCTAGATTTGAGCTGCTTACAGAGACAAGCCTAGAATGACTGCCCAGATGCCTCCAGCATCCTGGAAACCTTCAGGTCACCTCCTCCTTCCTAAGCATGGAGACTGCAGTGTCCAGCTTTGGGGAAGAACAGGTGGGTATCCATGCACTGAAAGGTCTGGATGCTTGCCAAGGAAGACTTACAAGTACTGACCTTTAACTTCCTACCTGCTCTGAGACAGGAAAAAGCAGCCCCAGCATGCCTGAGCTGTAAAAGGCTGACATTTCCAAGAGCCCCAAACACCTCTTGCTCAGATTATTGTGCCATCTCTGGCTGTGAACATCATGTTGAGCACTCAGTGTGCATCCTGCATGTTTTACTGTCAGGATATAGTCCACTTGTCCTGGGAAGGAAAAGTTGCTCCTGTCCCCTGGGTGAGGACTTGTGTTCACTGAGAGCTCCTGAGTGATGGCTCTGGCAGGATGAGGGGT
Organism: Emberiza elegans; assembly: GCA_024865655.1. Classification (NCBI taxonomy): domain Eukaryota; kingdom Metazoa; phylum Chordata; class Aves; order Passeriformes; family Fringillidae; genus Emberiza; species Emberiza elegans. The sequence continues at coordinate 58,196,850 of JALJVW010000184.1, forward strand.
TGGTATTTGGTACAACGTGCATGCTGTGGGGCAGAAGTGGGTGTTGAGGTGCTGGAAGCAGCACACCCCTCACTGAGCCCCCCACACCCCTGTCCTGTGCACACTCTGGCTGCTCTCACACTCAGGCCAGCTGAACAGAGCATAATGATCCACTGGGGTGCTCAGTTCCAGGGTGGTTCCTGAAAGCCAGTGGATCTGGGACCCCAGACCTTTGCCGTAGCAGCCTCCTTCCTTCCCACAGACACAGCACCATGTCAACCCAACATCTTGAGCTCTGTCCTGTATCTTCCTCAGGGAGTCCCTCAGAGACGTGATGGTGCTGTCACACTGGGGTGACTGGGCACTGCTGGTTGTGCCCAATCTCCAGGCCAAAGTGCCTGGAGACATGACATCTCCAGGCCACCTGCTCACCCACCTTCTCCATCCTGCTCCCAAATCATGTAGCTGCCCATTCCCGGGACAAAGTAGGGCTAACAATGAGCAGAGCAGGGCCATTTTGAGCCTCCTGCCCACTGGCAGCTCTCTTCTGGCTGTTCAGATGCAACGAGTTCAGGTCTGGATCACTCAGCACTGAGGCTTTAGAAACCCCAAACTCAATTGACTGAGGATTTGCAGGAGCTAGACCCTAGTCTCCCTGTTCAAGCTTTAATAACACAGGGAATTAGTGGGTAAAGTATCGGATTACTTAAAAATAATAAAACATTTCTCTAGTGAAGCTTTAATTTTAAAAAAGGCATTGGTTGTGCTTTGATTAAGAGAGAGGCTGTATATAAACCATCCCTTTGAATACCTTGTGTTCAAATAATAATAAAAGTTTGGTTTATGTAACAGCTTTTAATGTGTATGATGCACTTTAGTCTGTGGTGTAGACACAGAGCTGAGCTGTGCTGTGAGTGACAGGAGCTGTGGTAATCTGTTCTTCTTAGGACATGGGGCAAATAAGAGCTCTTCTGTAAAACAGGGAAACTTTTCAGTAAGACCTTTAATAGAGCAGTGAGATTTGGTGCTGGATATAACTGGCCACCATTGCAAACGGAGATATTTACTGGTAGCTTCAAGCCAGAGGGTTCATGAGCAATTTACTACCAAAGCAAAACACTGTGCCACCGCATGTTTATTCTTGGGAAAACCATTCAGAGGTTTATTTTTTTCTCTTGTCATGCTGCCATTCTGCCTGCTGCAGCTTGAGCTTCTAATGCAACATGACACCAGTAGCTGCATAAGATCTATGGAGTAGAGAGGAGTCATTAAAATTGTATCCTGAGAAATAATTAAATTCCCATGATTACTCCACAAATTACGTTGCTTATTTCACATGACTTTGACATACAGAAGCATAATCCTTCCAGTCCAAGTGGAGCTTTCGTTCCTCACATTCCTTAGCCCAGGGGAGAGCAAAGTAAGAGAATGATGTTCCTCCTGGGACTTGGTCTCAAATTTCCAGTAGTGAATCCTTCCTCTTCCAAGAGAATCCACTTAACTTTCAAGCTTAGTGGAAACTGCCATGTGTGAGAATAACTGCAAAGGCAAAATGAGTTTTGCCACCAAGAGCAGTTTTCATAGTAAGGATTTAACTGATGTTCTTCCTTCAGACTTCAAGCAGGGAGGACAGATCAAAGGTGTGAAACTTTCCTTTGGTTGTAGCTTTGCTGAGAAGGCAGGTTATGATTTGTCTGGATTTGATGCATTTGATGAAATATCTTTGCCTGAGAAATGCAGGGTTTTCCCATTTGGGCATTAGCAGGGAAGCTGGGCAGCACTGGCAGCTGTCCTTAGGCTGTGCTTAGCTCTGCTAAGGGCCACATGAACTTCATGGACACTGTATTTCCAATACATTAATTGTTTATAGCAAGAAAAAGCCCTGAATTTGCACCACTAGCTCCAAAATATCCCTGGGTTTTTGCTGATGTTTCAAAACAGGTTCCATGGTTGCCAACTGGGCTTTGTAAGCAAGTGGTCTGGGAAAAACACCTGGACATGTAATTTGGCAAGTGTCTAGCTCTGAATGCAGACCTGTGGCTCAAACATATCTTAAAGCTTGTTTGCTTACTGAAGAAAAAGTTGAATTTATAAACTCAGGCTGCAAAATCCCATTATATGGGGGAAGCAGCTGTATGAGTGCAGTAACGTCTTTAGGCTAATGGGACTGATTTTCCTCACCTTTTGAACTTCTTCATGAAAATCTTAAATGCAAGAAGATACAGGTCAGATAAGGAACAGAAGAAATTAAATTTAAAACAAGATTAGGAAGGCCATCAGGAGACTGTTCTCCATTTTCTTGCATCAGATTTGCCTGAGCTGGTCCTGAGAGCCTCTTGGTCTGCTGGTAGGGATTGCACAGCCCTTGCAGGCAATTTGGTTAAATACGTTACTATTTTACCTTTGTTAGCTTTCCATATGCTAGCTTTCCGTAACAGTTATCTCACATCTTCTGCTTCAATCTCCTCTCTGCCTCCCATCTTCATGAATTGATTTCCGTCCCTTTCCTGGTAACATTTTCCCTAAGAATGATGGGTACGGTCAGTCTGAAGTTCTTTCCCATAAAATGTCTGAATGCTTTTTGTTGCTCTCTGTTAACACCAAGTAATCCTTGCCTCAGAGAAATTCACAGAACTGGAAGGGGAAGGACACCAGAATTTATCCAGAGTTCAAACCCAGGGCTCTCAGCACCCTGAAGTGTTGTTGCCCTCCAAAAAAACTGATCTCAGTGGGGAGCAGAGTATGGTCAAAAACCATTTAAGAGGGACTTGACAGAACTGGCAGGATATATATAAGAAGGGCTGAGCAGAGGAAGATTTTGGAGGTAAAGCAGGAAGAGCAGAGCAAGAAGCCAAAGCCAGGGATGTGATGTTTGCAGGAGAGTCCCACAGCACAGAGTGCAGGTGAGGTCTGTTCACGTGTCCCCCACGGCTCCACGATGGAAATTGCATTGCAGAAAAAGCTTTCCTGACCTTGCTGGCAAAATCCCCCAGTTGTCTGGGCCAGGCCTCCAGATAGGTTGTCAATCAACATGTCACAAGCCGAAAGAAGATATATGGCCAGATTTAACTGACAAGCTGTTCTGACATTGCTAAAGTAGGTATCTGCCTCTGTAGGGTACAGAGTATGTGTGAATATAACAGATTGCTGGCTTTTGATGTAGGCCACATAATTTGGTGTTTTCCTGACTGACAGAAAGCACAAACATGTATTAAAGCATTATAAAATACAGGTCAGAGGGCTTGTGGTTTTCCTGGCCAAAGGACAGTCTGTAGTGTCTAAGTAGTGTTAAAATTAGAACTAGTTTCCACTGGAAAAGGCAATCTAATGATACTTTATAGCTTTAAAAATTTTTGTTTGTTTTTTTCCTTGAACTTTTTCCTCAGTAAAGTGACTGTTCTACTTCTTGTTAATTAACCTCTGAACTTTTCATCATTGCTTAAACATCCTTTCATGGAGTGTTACTGAAAAGCAATGCGAATGAGGATAGGAATGCTGCTAGTGAAGAGAAAATGACACTTTGCTTTGCATTAACATGGCAGCTCTGACCCATCCTTCTGCCTGGCTCATTATTACAAGACCTTGAATGGAGACTTTTCTGTATTGGGGACACTGCAGCAAAGCTAAACCTGCAGAACATGATTTTTTTTTTTTATTGTTTTATAATTCATGGGTGTTAATGCCTTAAACACTGTTCTGTGAGAAGAACATGATGCAGCAGGGAGGCAGAAGCGGCCAGTGTTGTTCCAGATGGTCTGTGCTGATGTCTGCTCAGAAGCAACATGGCCTTGAGCTGAGGCTGTGGGTGTTGTTGGGTTGCCACCAATGTTTCTGCCAAGGGATTCCAGCAGCAGACTGGGATGACCTTGTGCTGGGTGCATCACAAACCTGCAATAAAGAGAAGATGGAAAACAAGACATGTCTGCAAGCAAGGGAGAAAGAAGAAATTACAGAAAAATATAGTTCAAATTCTTGGAGTACAATTGTACTGGAAAAAATATATTGGGATTGGGTGGTGGTGTCCTGGTGTACAGTGTATTTATAAGAGGCAAAGGGAGGATAGCATGCCTGCCTCCAGCTTGCTGAGAAGGAAATATTCCCATGCAGAAGGGGCAGCATGCAAGAATGTGACCGCGGGTGTTTGAGCAAGGAAGGAAGAAGGGGATTTCATGGCCAGGTGGACAAAGAAACTGATTTCTTGGTGCTAAATGAGCAACAAAAAACAAAGCAGGGTTGTCTGTGAAAATCTTTGAAATAAAGAGCTTTTATCTGTTTTATCTGATATAAAGAATTCCACAGAGAACTGCTTGAGAGCTGTGCTGATGGATTTCCAAGTGTTAGACTTGGAAAAAGACTTCTGAAACAGGATTTGCTATGGGTACCTGCAGGAGTGTGGCTGGCAGGGGGATAAAAGGGTTTTCCAGCAGAGGAGAAGCAGGCTGGGAAGAGCTGCAGCTTCAGGGGAAGCCAGGAAGGCCACACTTTTCAGGTGAGACATGAGAGAATTCTTTGAGATTTAGACATTAGAGTGAGTTAGAGAGGACTATGCTGCGCCGGTAGAATAATGGTTAGTGCTGTCTCAACCTGAGAAGCCGAAGCTGGCAGATGGACATCCGTGAGATGCTGGAGGTTCTTTGTGCCAGTGTGTGATTATTAGAGAACAAAAGTCCTGTGGCCAAGAGCACTGTGAGCATCTCTGCAGCATCGCTCCAGAGCCCTGCCCTGCAGGAAAATACTGGTTTCCATGCCCCTTCCAACTTTGGTTCCTCTCCTTTAGTATAAGCTATGAAAAAATGTCAGGTTGATTTTTCAGTTGGAGGACAAGGAAGTAAAAAAGGTGAATACTCCTAAGCCATCTGTAAAGGCCTTGATCCACTTTGGCTTTACTCAGGGAAATGGTCTGTTTTAGCACAAAACTTCCATGCTGAACAAGAAATGCTAGTAAAGCTGATTTGTATGTTCACATTTCCCTGATCTGTCCATTATTGTCAGTGTTCGGAAAAACCTGTAAACAAGTACAGAAGAAAAAATTGCTTCTAGGTGCTGCTCAGGCAAAATTGTAATGGTCATTGATACGACATCTTCTGCACAAATTGATTAATCCAACAATGAACCGTAGCTGCTCCTAGAAGCAATTTTTCATCTCTGTCCATTCTTTATTATCTCCACGTACTTATCTTAAAACAGAAACTCCAATTTTATTTTAAAAGCCCCCAAATTTAAAAATAATTTACAAAGCTGTTGAATGTATTAACATGCCAGTAGCAACTGGGGAAGGCAGATGCTGAGTAGGAAGTACATGTTCATCCTGAACTAGCAGGAGCTAGAGCTGTCAGGGCGTCCCCTGCCATCTGGCCTGTCGGAGCATGCGGCAGATTCACAGCTCTCGAGGGAGGACACGCTGCAGAGGCCATAGGATCCCATTATGCTGCTTAGGGGGACAAGCCAGACATTTGTCTCGCTGAGACAGTATGTCAGTGGGTGATGCTAAAACCACGCGGTCTTTACCATAGCCCCTTCAAAATTCGGAGATGAAGCTGGTACTTACAGAAATGTTGATGTTTAGAAAAGAACCATGTCGGAATCCTGAGGGATTTCAGCCAGGCACAGATATTAAAACGGGAGGGGACCGAGCCCGCTCCTGCCCGCGCGGCGCAGAGGGAGCGGACAGGGATCGCTACCGGGGCTCGGCGCTGCGCCGCGGCTCGACCGCGCCTGCGAGCTCCCCCCAGCCCCGGCGGAGCCCTGACACCGCCTCCCTCATTAGCATCCCTTCCTCCTCCGCCTCCTCCGCCGGCCGGCCGCAGAGGGGTGCGCGGCAGCGGCGCCGGAGCCGCGGCGACTCCCGGCGGCGGCAGCTGCAGCTACTGAGCCGCGTTCTGCTCCGTGCCGGCGGCCGCAGCAACTTTGCCGCTCCGAAGGCTGCGGAAGCGGGGCGATGTAACGGCGCACCCGGCAGCGCGAAGCAGCGAGGAGCGGAGTCCCCCCAGCCTCTCTTCCCGGTGGGGCGGAGCGGAGACCCCCCCTCCTCCATCCTCGGCGGAGCAGCGCGGAACAGAGTGGAGCTCCCCGCCTCTCTTCCTCCTTCCCTGCCTCCTTCCCTCCCCGGCGGCAGCCGCAGCCCGGGGCGGGAGCGCGGATGCGGCGCGGAGCCCGACGGAGCCCATCGCGGGGCCGGGGCCGGGCGCCGCGAAGAGCGGGGGGATGCTGAGCCCCGCCGCCCGGCACCGCGCCCGCCTCCGGGAGATGCTCCTCGTGCTCGCTCTGTGGCTGGCGTGGCAAGAAGCGCCCGCGGCGCCGACCCCCGCGGCGGAGGACATCACCCGGGGAGTTGTGAGTTACCCGCGGCCCCCCGCTCGTCTCCGCTCCCCCTTCCCCCGCCACCCGAGTCGTCGGGTACTCCCCCACCTTCGGGCATCGCGGGCCCACGCGGCGCTGGGCGAGCTTCGGCGGCTGAAAATGCTCCCGGGCGCGCCCCGCTGCCCAGTACCCCCTTTGCGCCAGCGCCCCCCGTCCTGCTCCCGCTGATCGGGCTCTTTTGCACCCGGTGTGCCCTCCAGCATTATCTACGTGGCGCCGCTCGTTGCAGCTGGTGTCCCCCTCCCCGCGCGGACGGAAGGGTCTGTTTCCCCCCTCCTCGCACCCAGCGCCCCCCACCCCATCCCCGCTGCACCGAGCCCTCTGAAAGCCAGAGTCCCCCTCCCTAGCACCCAGTGCATGGTGCCTCTCTTGCTGCCTCCGCACCCAGCCTGGTGACCCAACTTTCCCCCAGCCGAGCATCGTGGGGCGATGGCCTCACCAGCTTTCACGCTGGCGATGGATGGTGATTTCTTAGGCGCTGGGAAAGGGCTGGCCTGTCTCGAGGGCTCCCTGCCTGCCGTGGAGCCGCACAAACTCCAGCATCAAGCAGGGTAAAACGGTACGTTTTGAGTCAGAGAGAGCCCCTAGGGCTGAGACATGCCTCGGGGATGCGTTAAGGGGCTGCTGGGTGCCGGCAGCAGGTGCAGGGTTGGCTTCATTGCGGGGGTCTGCACAGCGCGGGCATCCTTGTGGTCCTGCTTCTCCCCTCACAGGTGCCTGCTGTGTCCGCAAGGATATAACAGGTTTCAGCAGGCATGGAGAGCTTGGGTCACGTCTCTGCCAGGTCATGGTGTCAGCAGGTCTATACAGCTTCACCCCTCTGAGAGTGAAGAAGAAATTAAGGGTTTTCTCCTGAAGGAGGAGAAGTTTCTTGTAGCTTATACCAGTTGTAGCTCAGAGACTCCCCGCGACTGTATCAAACCTGCGTGTCAGAAAGCCATCTGTGGCTGGGTGTGGGCGGGCAGTCCTGGGGCTGGACCCGCCAGTTTGGAGAAATTCCCTGAAATTTAGTACATTTCGAAATGCTGCCAGTGCACTGCTGTGAAGGCGGGAGGGAGGAAGGGTTTGCGGCGCCGTAGGGTTATCTAGTGAGCCGGGCTCGTTTAGAGCAGTGCGCCAGGACGCTGCCTCTGCCACCCAGGCTCCGGCTCCAGGCGTGTGCGTTGGCTCACAGGCTCCGGCTCAGACACCTGCCAGGGAAGACAAAGCCTATCGTTCCCCATCTGTTCCTAAGAGAATAGAAAATGTGGTGAATATAAAGTATACCTGCATCATTATGGTGCGTTCACTTTCCTCTGTAACCAGATGTTAAAGCTGGAATTAATATTTCATGCAAACAGCACACAGACTGATGTATTCTGCCCCAGTCAATTTAACTCAAACTTTGTCTTTGACCTGCTTTTACCCTCGCTACCGAATAAGCTGCACTCAGCTTTTACAGGGTAAATGTTAATACTCGAGGGGCTTAGTAGTTACTGATGACAACTTTCAGGCATTAATGTAAGTTTTTTAGCCCTGGAGTAGATCTGAGCACTCTCTCCAAACCCTGATGAAGAGCTGGGGCTGCCTGGCAAAGCAGAAGGTGGTGGGGATGGTGGTACTTGAGCAGAAATGAACTACGGGAGAAGGGGGTTACATTAAACCAAGACTTGTTTAGGTTGGGAATCTGACATTTAGGATGTATGATTGATGTCACGGTGCTGTCTCCCTCCTGTTGATGTCCTTGCTGGGGCAAAGAATCTCTCCAGCTTGAGACAGCATTGGTGAGGGGGTGGAATGTAAATCAAAGGGGTTGAATGTAAATCAGGTTTAAGCTTATGCCCTCTACTGAGCAGTAGGGAGCACAGAAGCCAGATATTTTCAGAGGTTTTGTTAGAAAACCACCACTCTCAGGGAAGTGAGAGCCTCAAGAATGATTTGACATCCACTTTATAAAGCAACTACGAAATTAAAGATCTATGGGGCTTTTCAATCAAATATTTGAAATCTAGGAAATATGACACCATGCCAATAGAAAGTTCTGCTAACCTTGGAAAATTATATCCAGCAATTCTCTGCAGTAAACAGAGCACATTGTCAACAGAGCTTTTATAGCCCAAATGCTCACCCCTTGTAACCTAGAGGTTTTCAGTGCTGAACTGGATTGTGCCTCTGATCTGTCTTCTGCTCCGCTCCTGCTTGAAGTTTGTTTTAAATGAAACAATGGTGGTGGGCCAAATTAAAGTTCAGCAGAATGAAAGAGGGCTAAAATTCAAAGTCATTTCTTGTTAGCATGCTGCCCAAAGCAATATAACATGGAATGATTCTCCAGATTTCATTACTAGTGGAATATCCTGCCCAGTTTATAAATCTAACTTAATTATTAATGTTTTTATTTTTCTCCATTAGCTGCCCTGACAAAGATAACATAAAATAGCTGATGGAACAGAGCTTGACTTGAGTGATTCCACTGAATTTTAGTACACTGCTTTTGAGATTTATGACTTTGCATTTTGCACTGCTGCCTTTACAGTAAACCCCCAACCCCTCCCCACCACAACATTCAGAAATTGCATCTTTTTATGGCTGTTGAGCTTGAACGTCTCAGGAGTGCAAGCAGCAAAAACTTCCTATACACTAGTAGTAACTTAGTAATGAGAGTTCTCATTTCACTGGGCTTTGTACCAGGTCTGGCGGGAGGTCCACCTTCAAGCTGTGCTTTTCAGAATAGCTGGCGTGTGGAGCCTGAACACTGAGGTGCTGACGTGGAGATTGGCTGGTTTGTAAGGGAGCCGGCTGTTCCTGCAGGCAGCTCCTGCCCGCTGGGCTGCATTGCTGCTGTTGTGGGGACATGGCTATGCAGGGCAAAACCTGTGGCTTGGCTAGCTTGGCCCCAAGGGAGATGTTTTGCCTGGCACGGAGGTTGCCAGAGAGGAGTTGACAGCGTGGTGGTGGTGGCATCACTGAGATCATCCTTTGTGGACACGGGCTCTGGTATCAGTGGCTGAAGGATGCAGGAGTGCCAGGAAAGTTTTAGTTTGGTTACTAGAGCGTGGATGAAAAAAAGAAGACTGTGAGCTGCTTTTTCTTGACTTTGTGGCCAGGGGTGAGAGGGAAGGTCTATGCATGCCCCCGAGGCGTTTCTCCAGCTGGGGATTGCTGGGCATTCCTGGGGGCTTTCGTATGCACAGCCTCCTGCTCACAAAGCCCTGTCTGTGTTGTTCCCAGAGAAGTTGCTTCCAGGGTTTGGAGGCATTTGCATTCGTCGGTGGAGACCACGACCCGCGGTCCCTCTCTGCCGTTATCCCAAGTGGCTCTTTGTTTAGGGCAGGGCCCTCCTTTTGTGGCCGCTTCTCATTTGAATGACAAGGATGCATTTGTGGGCAGAACATGGTGGCACAGAGCCCTTGGAGGCTGTGCCCCCTTTCCCCCCCCTTCCCCCCCGCTGGCTGTGGTGGGCCAGGGGAGAGACAGAGGTTCCTCTGTGTCCCCATGTCAGGGAGCAGCGGGACAGGAGGAACAGCAGTTTCCTGTAAGTGTGTGCTCTGCATCTCCCAAGTGCCCAATTTCAGAGTAGAAGCCATCCCAAGACTCATCCTTGCTGTTTCTGGGGTGCCTTCCCAGCCCTGAGTAGGGTAGGACCATCCTGCTGCCCACATGCCACATCCTGGTCCAGCTGCCCTGGTGCTCCCATCTGCCCAGAGTTAGCCGAGATCTCCCCTAAATTCCTGCCTTTAAGTGCCCAGTAGGGCATGTCCCTGAGACGTGGCTTAGCTCCTGGTTCAAGGCTTGGGTAATCAGCCTCTCAAAGTAAAATCCTTGTACAAATGTAGGCTGTTCCCTGTATCAGGAGAAAGTACTGTACTTCTTCTGTTTCTGCTAATGGGGAAATTAAAAATTGATAATTTCAGTTGGAGCTTCATTCAGCCTTCTAAAATGGCGAGTCTTTAAGGACAGAATACTTAATAGAGTCCCTAAACAGCCTTGGAGAGAGGAGCTTTGCTTGGCCCCTCTGCCATTTAAGCACTTCACGCCTTCCCACATGGAGCAGTGCCCATCCCAGGTCCATGAATTCCCTTCAAGAAAGCTAAGCTACCATATTAAAAAAAAAAAAAAAAAAAAAGTTGGTTACATTTTAAAGTACCTCTTGAAGCCAAAGTACAATGCAAACTAAATTGACAAAAGACTGTCTGGAAGCTTTCAAACAGCCGGGCTGCTGTGAAAGCATTTAATCTGGTATTAAAGCCCTTGTTGGTGTGAGCTGCTCCTTCCCTTTCAGATTTGAGACCTCCATGTACAGTAATGCAATTTCCTCCTGGGCTTGGCTGCTATTGTGGTCCCAGCCGTGGGAACTAGCCAGGGTAGTCAGGCTAAATTATCCACTTTAATGAAATTCGGGAAGTGTTCAGAGCCAGTGGATGAAACCCTGCTGTCACCAGGGACTTCCCTACAGTTGGTGCTGGGGATGGAGCAGTGAGCTCTTGCACTGGCCTCACTCTCCATCCTTGGTGCTGTGTTGGGGGTAGAAGTTCCTGGCTAGCAGGCACCCCCTTCCCTGGGGACTGCACGTAGTGTTGCTGCACTTCCATCTTCTCCTTTTGCCCCTAAAATCTCCTGTGGTGAAGGGAGATCGCTGCCTGTGTGACTCAGCCTGGATATTTAGTTATTCTTCCTCATTAAATTAAACATGCAAAGAGGCAACACCAAATGCAATGCGTCCCCATCCCTGCCCAGCATTGGCCAGGGCTCTCCTGTTTTGGTGTTGGGTGTGACTCACCAGTGGGACCAGTGTGTGTTGGCTCTGTGGAGGACAAGGGGTGACAGGGGTGATGTATCCATGAGACTGGAGGATAGGGCTGTCTGTGACACTCTGTTTGTCCCGGCAGGTTCATAAGTGCCAGTGACGGCTCACTGTGACTCATCATCAGGGCTGTGCACTAATTTCTCATTATTTACTCATTGTCAGAAGTGCTGCAGGAATGGGGCTCTGTGGCTCCGGGAAAGGTCATGCTGTGGTTGAGGGAACCTTTATTTCTGGAATTTCTAGATGCTGTGGGAGCAGCTGTATACCCTGTGTGGGTCTCGTGTCCTGGCTGGCCCTGTGGAGGTGACAACTTGGAGGGAAAAGCTGTCACATCTTGGCTGATGATGAACACGGGCCACCACATTGTCACTTTTTAAAGGGTCTCGCTCAGACTAGGGCACCACTTGAAAGGTTAGGATTTGTTTTCAAAATAACCTGTGATCTGACAGCAACAGTTCTCAAAATTCTTTCTTTTATCAAAATCACTTTAAGTGGGTAGATTTGGGAGTTTTGGAATCTCCTGCTGCTGCACACGTGCCAGCTGCATCTTCTTTGTCCCAGATTTTTATGAGGATTGTCTCTGTTTTCTGGGTCAGAGAATTAAGAGATTTGATGTTACATTAAAAAAACCCGCACCAAACCACATATGCAAAGTTAAATCCAATGCAAAACAAAGCAGACAAAGGGGGTGAAGGGAAGGAGCTGCTGGAGGACCAGAGAATTTTAGATCACAATGAGAAACTGCATTTGACAACAGGTTTGTTCCGAGGGAAGACCTGGCATGGATAATTGCCGACATTCACCAAGGAGCATGGTCTTCAGATGGGATTCTGGCTTTTTAATTAGCCATGATGATTTTATAGAAAAGAACCCAATTAAATCTGAGGAACTTCCCGCATCAGAAGACACCATATGCACAGAAAATTGTTCTCCCAAGAAATCTAGAGATGACCTACAGCTTCTGGTGACAACAGTCCAAATACAGTGACTTGGGAAGTGGCAGTATATTCAAGATTTTTTTTCATATTGTTTTTACAAGAGGGAGTTTCTGCCTGTTTCTGACAGTCAGTGGCCAGGCAGAGTTCTTCACAGCGGCTCACATTCTATTTCATCCCGACAATATTGATCTTTCGAGTGAACAAAAGCAATTTTACCTGTGTCACGGGGCCCTTGCTCCAAGGTGATGGACATGTTTAGATTATTTTGTCATATAACAAACCCCAGCTGGCATCTCTGTGGTTCAGCTCCCAGCTGCCGAAGATCATCCAACAGTGTCGGTGCTGCTGTTACATCCTCGGTTTGCTCTGAAATCCAAGAGTATCCTACACAGCCCGCTATACACATCCTTCTTTAAGAGTACAGGACAGAAGTCTTCCTCCTCCAAAACAGAAGTGGGAGATAAGTGGACTGCTCTACCCACAGGTTTGTCTTTGTTTGCAGAGGTTGCCTGTCATGCACCATGGTGGGGGCACTTAACCTCCATGCAGCTTCCCCAGGGCTTGCATCCAAAACCACCTGGCTCTATATTTTTTTCACTTTCCACCAAATGCCTCTGTCTGGAGATGGCAGACTACCAAGAGATCAAAAAGAAACTTCAGGGGCTGCTTGCAGACTTGGGGAGATTTCACTGTCCAAGGGCTGAGGAAGCAGATCTGAGGATGGTGTTGGGAACCAAGGGAACAGCTGAACCCTGCAGGGGTCCCAAGTGGAATAAAAAGATTAAAAAGATCAGTGTGTGAGGAAAGGGTTCCCACGGGTTCTCTTTTGAGAGGAAAACCTGGAAACACTCTTCTGAGGAAGCATCCACTTGACTGGCAGCTGTAGACTTTACAAAATACTGCAAGTTCTAGGCTATAGTGCTTGTTTTTGACTGTCTACATATCAGTTAACCCTTCATGAAGATTTGCTTTTCTCAGTGAGATGCTGTCATGCAAAAGTGCTACTGCTGATGGTGTGGTTGAAGTACATCTCAGGAGACAGATTCTCCTGCTTTCCTCAAAATGGAAGCTGTGACTTCACTGAGCTGCTGGGTGACTCTGCTGGGCTCCTCCACAAACTATAGTTACCAAAAACTTGGATGACTGCTGGGATTAAAGGTGTAACACAAGAAAATGCTCTTTTAGTCTTTCTGTAGCTACTGAGAAGTTTAGTGATGGGACCCCAAGAGAAGCACAAGAAGCAAAATGATACCATGACTGCTAGAGACAATCTCACCATGACTCCAGACCTAATTACCTGCAGCGCTGGAGTTGATGTATTTGGTCTTTGGGAAAGGGTGTTAGGTCTCATTTATTACCGAGCAAGAAAAAGCCAGCAGTCTCTCATGTTTTTCCTGAGTCCACCACATCTCCTCTGGAGATAGCATGTCTATTCCACATTAATCATGTCCTGGCTGGTGCTTGGTCAGGGTTGTGTCTTTGACAAAACTTGTGGTGGGGAGCATGGGAGCTCCCACCCACCCTTAGGCTTGTTCCCACCTTGTTATTCGTGTTTACTTTGTAATTTCTGTCCTGCTGTCATGTTCACAGTGTCCCTCTGGTGCATCTGTCGCAGCAGTGATGATCAGTGATGATGCTCAAAAAGTATTTTTCTACTTTGATAAACTCTCTGCATTAAGCTGGCTTTTATTTTTCTTGTTTGTTCTCCATTTTGATGCTGCTTGGCAAATTCCCCATTGCTCTGTACTGAGCCATGCTTTCTCTACCTTTGCATCCATTGTGACAGAGATGCATTTTTGTTCAAAAGTGAGAGGGTATTGGATTCACAAATGGGAAATTCCTCACAGACACCCCTGTGAAATGGCAACATGTTTTATATGAAGGCACAGCTAAAGAGAGATAGGTAGTTTGGGACTCTTGCCACATTTATTTTCTACTGCAGCAGTGTATCCTCCAGGTCTGATCAATGAGACTCCGAAATGAGGAATTTTGCCAGGCCTCAGCTGGCTCTCAAGTGTACAGCAATCCTGTCTTTCCTTTTGGCCAGAATTAGCTTCCCCAGGGCTTGCATCCAAAACCACCTGGCTCTATATTTTTTCACTTTCCACCAAATGCCTCTGTCTGGAGATGGCAGACTACCAAGAGATCAAAAAGAAACTTCAGGGGCTGCTTGCAGACTTGGGGAGATTTCACTGTCCAAGGGCTGAGGAAGCAGATCTGAGGATGGTGTTGGGACCAAGGGAGCAGCTGAACCCTGCAGGGGTCCCAAGTGGAATAAAAAGATTAAAAAGATCAGTGTGTGAGGAAAGGGTTCCCACGGGTTCTCTTTTGAGAGGAAAACCTGGAAACACTCTTCTGAGGAAGCATCCACTTGACTGGCAGCTGTAGACTTTACAAAATACTGCAAGTTGTAGGCTATAGTGCTTGTTCTTGACTGTCTGCATATCAGTTAACCCTTCATGAAGATTTGCTTTTCTCAGTGAGATGCTGTCATGCAAAAGTGCTACTGCTGATGGTGTGGTTGAAGTACATCTCAGGAGACAGATTCTCCTGCTTTCCTCAAAATGGAAGCTGTGACTTCACTGAGCTGCTGGGTGACTCTGCTGGGCTCCTCCACAAACTATAGTTACCAAAAACTTGGATGACTGCTGGGATTAAAGGTGTAACACAAGAAAATGCTCCTTTAGTCTTTCTCTAGCTACTGAGAAGTTTAGTGATGGGACCCCAAGAGAAGCACAAGAAGCAAAATGATACCATGACTGCTAGAGACAATCTCACCATGACTCCAGACCTAATTACCTGCAGCGCTGGAGTTGATGTATTTGGTCTTTGGGAAAGGGTGTTAGGTCTCATTTATTACCGAGCAAGAAAAAGCCAGCAGTCTCTCATGTTTTTCCTGAGTCCACCACATCTCCTCTGGAGATAGCATGTCTATTCCACATTAATCATGTCCTGGCTGGTGCTTGGTCAGGGTTGTGTCTTTGACAAAACTTGTGGTGGGGAGCATGGGAGCTCCCACCCACCCTTAGGCTTGTTCCCACCTTGTTATTCGTGTTTACTTTGTAATTTCTGTCCTGCTGTCATGTTCACAGTGTCCCTCTGGTGCATGTGTCGCAGCAGTGATGATCAGTGATGATGCTCAAAAAGTATTTTTCTACTTTGATAAACTCTCTGCATTAAGCTGGCTTTTATTTTTCTTGTTTGTTCTCCATTTTGATGCTGCTTGGCAAATTCCCCATTGCTCTGTACTGAGCCATGCTTTCTCTACCTTTGCATCCATTGTGACAGAGATGCATTTTTGTTCAAAAGTGAGAGGGTATTGGATTCACAAATGGGAAATTCCTCACAGACACCCCTGTGAAATGGCAACATGTTTTATATGAAGGCACAGCTAAAGAGAGATAGGTAGTTTGGGACTCTTGCCGCATTTATTTTCTACTGCAGCAGTGTATCCTCCAGGTCTGATCAATGAGACTCCGAAATGAGGAATTTTGCCAGGCCTCAGCTGGCTCTCAAGTGTACAGCAATCCTGTCTTTCCTTTTGGCCAGAATTCATGTCACATTTCATGACAGAATGACAGGCCTGTCAGACAATCTGTTGCTGTTTTGGCATTTCTGATACACCTTGTGCTTTGGTACACACTCAGTGTCCAGAAAGATCAAGATAATCTAGAGGAAATCAACTGTCATGCCAGAGTCCTGTATGGGCAGTGAAGAGGCCAACACTGATTTGAGCAGTCTTCTACTGGCTCACCTGGGTGAAAAACTCATCCAAGAAGATACTGAAATTTTCTTTCTCTGCTGAAAGTCCACAGCATCAAGTGCCTGATCTGCCAGGTTCTGTGGCATGGTTCTTGACCAAGTGGTTTCATCACTCCCTGAAAGGTGACCTGAGCTCCAGGTCTCCAAGCCAAAAGCTTCCTTTGTGAAGGGTATCCACTCCATACTGGAGTTTTGTGTGTTTCTCATTCATATTTTTATTACTGGGGGAGGGAACAGGGGGATACTTCCGCTGGTTTATCTCTTGCCAGCAAAGTCCTTCCATGCATCGGGTTTGCCAGGAGCCCAGCACACCCTTCAGACAAAGCTCTTTCCCCAGAGAAACAGCTCCCGAGGGTTCATGCTCCCTGCCTGGTCTGTGCACGGGAATGTGGAGGTTGGAGAAAAGAGGTGCCAGTGGGAGGCCCTCTGCAGCCCCGAGGAACGCCTGTTCCCTTCCCTGCAGCCCCTCGGTATTGGCAGAGCTATTCAAGAAACACGCTTTTTTGAGGAAAAGCAGTTTATTTCCGAAATAGCAAACGCCGTGATGAGTCACGGCACCAGAGTCGAGATCTCGTGGGAGATGTGCATCAGCCGCTTTCCTTCTGCAGCCGGAACCCTGGGCGAGACCCCGGCCCCGGCTCCGCCGCCGCGGGGACCGGAGCGGGCGGCGCCGCTCGGAGGGGACGTGGGAGCGTCTCGTCGGTGTCGTGCCGATGCCCTCTTGTGGAAACTAGGAAAATAGCCGAGAAAATGTGCTGGTGCTGGGCTGGGAGCGGTGGTTAGAAGCCCACCCGTGGGAGCAGGGCGGTTGGTCCCCTGGAGCTGCAGCCCGAGAGCCTTCGTCACTGATGTCAGTGGTATTGACACTGGGGGAGATGCTGTTAACTGAGCCTGGGGATAGGGGCTCCCAGGTCTCAAATCCTGCATCTTGTGTACACCTTTGATGGCAGAATTCCTGTACGGTGACACCTTTAAATTCCTGTCTGTGCTTTAAATGGGTGAAGTTCCCCAAGTACCTCTGCACCGCCTTGCTGTTGTTCTGCAGTAATTCCCATCTCCCTCATAGCAAACACCTTTATTAACAGCGGTACAAACTTTCTTCTTGAACAAGCACTGAGTCTGCCAACTGCAGCAGCTCTGCTGTTTTCTTGAGAAAACATCACGCTGCTTTGGTCATCTTCTGAAAACGTCAGTGGCTGAATGTGCCCAGGAGACCACAGGGCCCACATGCTGGCTCTTTTCTTCACAAACCCCAGCCCCAAGTCATATGCAGCAGCTCTGGCTGCAAAGGATGGTGATCAATGGTGGCTCTGGAGCAAACCTGCAGGTGCCAAGTGGCTTCTGACTCTGCCACCCACCTTGCTCCCAAGCCTCTTTGTAAGAGCTGGCAGAAATGGTGCTGTGCTGGGTAGGAAACGCCAGCCCAGCACCGTCAGTGTTTTCCATCCTCTGTTCTGGTTTTCCAGCCCTGTGGGGCACTGGTGAGCCACATGCTGGTCTCCCATTGCTGCTGCAGAACAGCCCTGGCAATAGATCTGGCTCTGCTGCCCTGGAGCCCCAATCCCACAGCTCCCCTGAGTTCAAGTTCTCCTTATCTTCTCCATGTTTGTCTTCTATTTAATTTATTAATATCCTTAAAAAGCTGCCTCTTTTAAATGTCTAAAGAATTTTAACCGTTAAAGCCAACTTGTCTCTTACATTTGCCAGACTCAGCAGCTCCTCTCCCTTCCATGTTTTCCTGGAAAGCAGAGTTTATAAAAGCCCATCTGTGTTGGGTAGGTCACCAGGACCAGCCCAGCAACAGGCTGTGCATCATCAGAAGTGAAAGGAAGCCAGAGTTCTGGGAACTTTGTGTGGAATTCATCCAGAATCCTTGCAGAGACTTGCTGTCCCTCCTGCATTGAGCCTGTCTGTGTGATCACAGATACTCAATTTGCTTGTGTGTTTAGAGGAATCAGTTCTTTGGGCAAGGACATCTGCTATTTTTTTGTAGTTCTGCGATCATCTCTCAGCCTGTAGGTTATCTAGACCAATACTGTGTCTGAACCCTGATAGTCCTGAATTAATTTCCTTTTGTGGAGGAACAATAATATATTTCTGATGTTGTGTTGAGGGAATTCAGTGTTGCGAGCCAGACTTGTTCAGAGCCAGGCTTGAATGGGGCCAAGAAGCTGAGCTCACCTTCTCAGAGAGGCTCTGATCTTATTCAGAGCCAAGAGATACAACTGCAAAAAATGTAATTAACATTGCAAACCCCTTCAAAACAGAGTTTCTGGCAAAATAGCCAGCTCTGCTCTGCAGCAGGTAGGGATGCTTGATCAGCTTCCATAGGGATCTGTTACAGACAAAATACAAATGTTTCTTTACCTGGATGGTTGCAAGAACAGCAACAAGAGAAAATCAATATGGCATACTCTCCCTCCCAGGGTAGTCTTGAACCCTAAAGAGCAAACTAATTGGCAACCAGGTCCCCAGCACATCCCCTTGGGATGCTCCACACAACTGGAAGTTGCTGGATAGCAGCTGGGAGTGGGGTGACGTGTTGGCTTGAACAACCTGGGGAAGGGTGCAGTGTCTCACTGCCATCTGTGCGTGATGAAGCTGGGCTGGTGGGGAGCCCTGAGTATGGGCTGGTGCAGAGGAGGACATCTCCATTTGCAAATTGGCCATAGATTGTTTATAGCAAAAAAACCCACAAAAACAGTGACTGCTGCAGCTCTGACTGAGCCTTGAGAAATTTTAATAATAAAGGCAGTGGCAGCGGGAGTAAAATATAACCCAGCTGGTTCCCCTATGAGGATAAGGGCAGGGGGAATTGCTCTGTTGAGAAAATCCCAATACCTGAATTTTTCAAGGGCTTCAGGTCTCCATCCACATTGTTCTGGAGAAGGAACTCATTCCTGGGGCACTCCATTGTGGGAGCAACAGCACTTTCTGCTGTCATTGTATTATCACAGTCCAGACAGGACATGCTCAAACCATCCTAAAAGGAGGTGACCAGAGCTGACCCATCTTTGGTGACTGCAGAAACAGAGCTGCTGAGCTGAGGAGCCACTGCTGGTTCTCAGCTGACCTTTTTTTCATGTGGCATAAGGGCCTATTGGCCAGTGAAAAGGGTGATTCTGCTCCTAATTAAGAAGCCTAAGGGAAATTAGTTGTTTCCATAATGTCAGAACAACAAAGGGAAGCTGGTGGACTCCAGTCTCCCCAAGTCTGACTTGCTGGTAATGCAGCAGGGCAGGCAGTAACCTCAGCATGGGCAGCAACTGAGGCGACAGCAAACAAATCCTTTAAGGACTCTCCTCACCTAAATAAACATGGAAAATAAATTATGTCCCCATCACTCTGCCCTTAACTGATGAGAAACAAGGTGCATTAACAAAGTAGTTCAATAACCTGGAAGAGCTTGAGGAGAAACCAGCTTGCCAGCCCTAGGAGAAGGGGGAGTGCTGCCTGCAAGTGTGCAAAGGAGGTTAGGACATGTGATAGAGCATGAAGCTGCACAGTGAGAAAATACTTGCAAATTGAATTGTGAATGATGATGGTTTTCCTGTGAGAAAGAGCAGAAAGGAGAGGTGGTGTCTGTTGCTGATGGTGGATGTGAAAGGGTGAGGGCAAGGGTGCCAGGTTTGTATCCTGAACTTTGGAGCTCTGACCTGGGGAAGTCACCTGTGCTTTTACTTTGTCATATGAGCATTGATCATTTTGTGTAGGGGAATATGCTGTGAATTATGATATAAAGTCTCCTGGGAGAGTTGGTGATGTAAATGCCACCCCCATAGGTGCAGCATAAGTGCGTGGGCAGAGGGGCTGCAGGGGGATGCTCCTGCCATTCATGGGCAGCTATCCTGGCTCTTTGTGACACAGAAAACCTTGAACTTCAACCCCAGCCCACCCTGCTTGCTCCTGCTTCCCACTACTCCAGTTATCTCCTGCTTCATCTTTTAATTAGACAGGACTGGGCATTACCCAATATCCAGAGCTCCCTGAAAGCTTCTGTCTTACAGTGATCTCTGAATGCATCAGAGCAGTTAGTGTTTCTTTTATTCACTGTTGCATTTCTCCAGCTTCTCTAGAAAATTGCTTTTGGTCATTAAGTGACCTGGCTATTAGGGCCCAGGTGGCTGCTGCTTTTCTTTCAGCTTTAGAAATTGCCTGCTTAATTTCCCTGGTAGTATGCCAGCCCTGCTGGGGTGGGGGAAGGAGGGTGCCCAACACGGCATGCACAAACATGCTGTGGCTGAGAGGCTCTTGCAGGGCTTCCCTGCCACTGGCCTCCTGTCTGCAGGGACAACTCTGAGCAGAGGGGAGGACCAAAAACGGCCACAGTTTGTGGGGTGAGGGCTGGAGGACACTTCTCACTCATGCAGGGTCTCCTGGTGATCCCACTGAAGGAGGCGATGCAGCAGTGGCCTGATGCTGCTGCACGCCTCTAGTTCACCTCCACCATGGCTGCCCTTCCTGGGTGTACCACCTCATCTTCACGATTAAGAAATAATGCAGAAGATTATCTTATCTTGAATGCATCTTGATTTAGTCATGCTAAATTTAAAGCTCATCTTTGTGGGGTGGCCCAATGCATGTGTTCATTTTTTGTCTCAGCATCCCTTGGTGACACCCAGGTTTGGATTAGCCTCCTTCATTTCTCACTCTACCCTTTTTGACAGATTCGGATATCTGTGCCATTTCTGTGCCTGACTGCTCCAAAAAGACCCTTGCTGGTAACATTGCATAGCCAGGTGATGAGAGCACTTATTTGAATTCCTTTATTCTAAGGCAATTGCAGGGCAAAAGCCTCTCAAGAGAGCGCTTGGCTGCAGCATGGGTGAGCTCTAACACCCTGCTGAGCCATGCCCCCTGTGCTGCAGCTGCTAATTCGGGACCTTGGGGAGCTACTGGCAGCATTGGAAAATAATTGGTGCCCTGGTTGAGATGTGATGGAATGTTACTTGCAATGTATTAAATTGCATTGAGTTAATGCATATTTAAGTATTTGTGTAAACCCATGCACATGCATTGATTGTTCATGGAGTTTAAGAAAGTTCTTTACCTGCTCAGGTCTTTGGTTTCCCACCCATTGCAACAGGCTTTGCAGTAGCCTTCCACCTTTAGCAAAATCTTATGATTTTATAGAGGAATGAGCACTGGGAGTTACTTCAGGAGCCAGTTCGTTTTTTTCTGGCATGGCTCAATTTGTTGTCCATCAGGGCAGGGCAGAGTCAGGGGTGCCTGGACCAGTGGCTGTGTCGGGAAAAGATGGCTGTTGCCACCCAGAGCAGGGAGCTGACCTCGACCCCAGTAGAAGCAGCCCTGTCAGGTCTGCATGAAGCAGCTGGTGACGTTCCCGATAGGTGAGCATTGAAACAGCTAATGATTTCTTCCATTTGAGAAATGTTTCCTGACACTGCAGGGGAGGTCATCGTACTTTCCCCAGAACCATTTGTCTTCTTATCCCAGCCTGTTTGCATTCCTGCCACATCCAGCCTTCCCTGGATTTGCACAGCCACTGGCGCCTGACAGATGCTGCCTGTCCCAGGAGCAAGGAAATGCCCAATCCAGCCCTGTGTGCGCTGTATTTGTCACTGTTGAAGATCCTCTCCGAGTGCAGATACCTGAGAGCAGGTGTCCCTAGGAGAGAGGTTACTGTCTACACCCTCAAAAACAATGCACCCAGATCCAGTGAGCAGCTTCCTCAGTAGCACCAGCACAACATGGCCTTGCTCTGCTGATGTCCCTGATCCAACCCAGTGATCTACACTGGAAGGCACATTCAGTGTGTGATGCCCTATCTTTAGCAAAAGATGGAAGCCACAGCCAGCTCCAGGCAGTTTTGCCTGGGAATGGATAATTTTTCCTCAATCTCTTGTTAAAACAGATTTCAACCATTTAAAAAAAAAGGGGGGAAATGAAGCAATATACAGTCTCCAAACAACTGAATACAGGACCTCACAAACAAGATCAAGTAAGCCAGAGGAATCCTAATTTTGATGTTGAAGGAAATGCCTTTTCCTGGGTTTATTTCTCCTGTAAAAAGTGAAGTTGTTTCCAAACAGAACAGGGCCAGCTTTCCTGGAGAGTGGAACCTGTGGTGCCAGTACCTGTGTGAGAGGCAACAGGGACAGGCAGAAGGTAGCCAAAACATCTGGGTAAGAAAGGGTTGGATCCAGCCCCACTGCAAAAGAGGCAGAAGTGAGTGGGTCCAGAGCCCAATTTCCTTGGGCTTCATTACTGGAAGAGCAGAGCGTGGCAATGACAGAAAGCCAAGCTGAACCGGAACTCATGAGACAGACAAGCTCTGATAGGGAGAGCATCAGTGCTTGAGAAACCATTGTGTTGGAAACTGTTTGCTTTATACTATTATTATTATTATTTATTATTATTATTATTATTATTATTATTATTATTATTATTATTATTATTATTATTATTATTATTATTATTATTAATAATAATGATGATGATGATGATGATGATGATGATGATGATAACAATTTTCTCTCCTTGCTGTTCCTTGATATGGTTGGACATTTTCCAAATCATTCCCATGTGGGTGGTGGAGAGCTCAGGGGGCTGTATTTCACATTTCATAATCTGTGTGACTTGATTCATTTGGCCTTATGTTCAAACCTCATGAAATTGGCCGATTTTGCTGAGGTTTATAACAGATTATATCCATCTCCTACCATCAGTTTTGCAAATAACCGTTTGTTGGCTTCTTAAAGTGTTACAGATAGAGAACAGGGTGTGTGCTGCCAAGGAGAAATCTTATTTAAAAGAGATAATATGTCTTCTGTGTAAGCTCAAATGAGGAAATAGATGTTTGTGAAGCTCTTTAAAGCATGGTTATGTCAAGAGCAAGAATATCACTTTTGTTTTTCATTTGTATGCAAGGTGAAGAAAGGACGAGACTTTTTTATTCTCCTCCTCTGAACTCTTACAATCTTCCACCATAGAAGCTGGTGATAATTGCTGCAAAATGACCCAGCTGGGTCAAGGTGTAATTTTGAATCTTGAGTATCTTTCACTCTGTGAGCAATTTGAATGATTTAACTTTAACACCTTGGCAACCCATCACTGGAACAAATAGAAATCTGGCGAGCAGATGCTAGTGCACAGCAGCATTGATCCAGGATGTGGAAAAGGCCAACTTCTGCCTTCCCTCACACCCAAGGACCTTTTCCATTGATTCACCTCTGTTTTGGGTAATTGGCTTTTGCACATCAGACTGAGAAGTGCTCTACAAGCTGCTCCTTTTCTTCCCCCACTTCTTCTTTCTGGGAGATTTTCTTGTGTTTGAAGAAAGAAAGAGCGAGTTTTGAGTTGCAGGGTGAAGATGAACTTTGAACAGCAGGGTGGGGGTCCTCAGACTGCACTGGTATGTAGGAGTGGGACAGGCTCAGCAGCCTGGTGACCCTGCTTCTGGCACCAGCCACAGCCCTGAGGGTGAGACGGTGTGCTGTGTAGTGGGTTGAGATTTCCTGCTGTATGCACGCAGTCCCTAGAGTCCCTGCTCACAACTACGGCTCTGCCAGCCACCTCCCCAGGACAGAAGAAATGTCTGTTTAATTACTGCAGCTTTGATTTTGACAGCACAGATTTCCCTTGCTGCCTTCTAACCTTCACGGTTTCCTGCCAGCAAAGATAAAGTCCCTTTCCAGAGGCTGTTTGTTCCTGTTTGCTCCCACACCAGATAAAAGCAGGGAGAGGAGCAGAGGGCAATGCCTGACACAGCCATGGGACCTTTTGCCTGAAAGTCCTGGGGATTCCAAAACCAGGAATTAACCCTGTAGCAACGCCTCCTAGTTGTGTATAAATGGGGCTGGAAAGATGGGGGGCCGTGATTTGGGATATCCTTGGCAAAACCAGCCAGCCCTTTGTCTTTTGGGGATGGGAAGTTTTCAGCAGGTGAGGGCGGAGCCTGCCCACAGCACCTAGAGCAGGATCCTGCCTGCAGGATGCAGAATTGGGTCATCGTGGAGCAGGCTGGCACAGGCAGTGCCAGGGTGATCCGGAGCATTCCCCCTTACCGACATTAGCAAATGCTCTGGGTTTGTCCGTGGGAGGGATTTGGAGGAAACTCATCATCCAGGTGGTCATTCAGATGAAGTTTTGCCTGCAGCTCATTTGACACCTCTAGCAGCAAATGTTTTGTCACCATGTGCAGTTTTCTGCACTCTTTTTAATGCCAGCTGTGGTTTCATCAGCATTCCTGGCAAAACCCAGTGGTACTTTGGAATGTGTCCCAATTTCCCATCTTGCTTTAGAGCAGAAGGCTTGCCCATGCTCCTTGCACCACACACATGGAAAAGCAGCAAATCCAGAGTGATCCCACCCACAGCAGGTGGATGCATTTACCTCCCGTTTGCAGTGCTACAGAGCTGTCTCAGCACCTCCTTTTATCTGCCCCTTACCTGAGCCCAAGTGGAAGCAGAGGCTCAGGGAAGCTCTCCACATCTCTCCCCTTCCACTGAGTAATACAAAAATTATCAGTTCAAGGAGGTCTTGACTCAGTGATGGAGAAGCAAAAAAGTTCTTTGTGATGGTAATTGGGCTGATCCAATTTGGTAGCTTGATTCAGCAATCAATAAAATATGCACTCTCTTTGATAACAGCTAATTTAGTCACATGCATAAAACTTAAGCACCTGCTTATTCCTGCTGACCTCACTGGGCTTTAGACACAAATGCTCACTGTAGCAGGACCAAGGGAGAGGACAAGAACCCAAGAAAACACAGCGCAGGCTTCCATCTCCAGGTATGGGTTGTTTTAACTGATACATTTTTAATATAGCTTCACTGGGAGGAATAAATGCAATGAGAAAGTAAAATGTAAAAGCCCAGTTGTGTGGATACCTGTGGTGAAAATCTGACTTCTGCTGGGGTAGAGGCTGTATGGATGAATTTGTTTTTAATTTCATTCTATTGGAAGGAAAAAACAAGGAGGCAAATGCATGAAAAATTCAGGTGTTATGCTTCATATCTTATGTAATTAGCAAAGCTGACAAACATAATTAGAAAAATTTGTCTGTTAAGCAAACACTGATTGTGGGTGAGGATGACTAGCAGTGTTTCCTCCAAGAACAGCTGGAGGTGAGGGTCTCGCTTCAGCTCTCCTAGGTTTATTTTGCAGGGATGCCGGTACTAAGCAGCTGCTCTCAGTGCTCGAGAACTTCTTTTGTTGGTGTCGTTTGATGTGCTGTAACAATTGCTCCATCCTAAATATGGTGTTGTGGTGCCAAAGGGCTTTGATGGGGGAATGTTCCTGCCCAGCCCAATCTTTGTAGCTGGTTATGGGTCTCCAGGGCAGAGAGGACTCTGCAGCTGGAGGTTTCTTTCCTTTCTCTCTGTGAAGCTCACAAGCTGGTGTTACAAACTCAGTGGTAGGCTCTCCTTGCCTTGGTGCATGCCAAAGACTTCTCTTTTATTTTGATGATCACCAAGAGATGTTTTTCTTGCACAAGCTCCTCAGCTGCAGCTTCTAAATGAGCCTGCAGAGCTTGGAGGAGCTGTGTATTGCTACCCTCTGGGTGCAATACTGGTGGTATGACATTAAAGTATCAAATGCTGAGAGTTTTCAGTGGCCTCATTCCAGGACTGCTGCTTTTAGAAGAATTGGTGCCTTGTTGTGCATTAAATTATTTATATTTTTTTTCTGTTGGTGACTGGATTTGAGAATAAAAATGTATATGTGAGAAAAGGTTTTCAATAGTGAAATAAGGTAACAAAAAGATAAAGCCATTATATGCATAATTAAAATTATACCTAACTGTATGTTCTTTATGTAGCTGCTTCAGCAACTCAACTAACTTATTAGGCTGAGTAATCAGCCCCTGAATCTTCCCCCTGTCTGAGTTTGGCTCCTGCTGTTGCTAAGGATGCTGCAGAGCTGCCCTGAGTAGGGCCCTGGCTGGTCCCTTGGGGACAGTGGTCCCATCCCATCTTGCCCCTTTTCCCCAGTTTCTGGGCTTGGAGAGTGGGACATCATATGGCAAGGCAGAAAGAGTCTTCAGTTTGGTCAAGAAGCTGTTTTTGTCATTTCACTTTGCTAGCGTGTTCCTGTTTCAGGTGTCAAGATGCTCAGAGCCTTCTGAGGGTGCACTGAGCAGTTCAGACATCCCCGTATGAGAAGTAGTAAATCTTTTCTCCTTGTCTATTTCTTGGCATGATGTAAAGCTCAGACACTGAACTGCAGGAGGCTAGACTGGGAGTAATTTCCTTAGGATAGGGTGCTCTCCCTGCAGGCATGGGTAGTTGATGGGCAGTGGCTGTTGGAACAGGCTGGACCAAAAGCCTCCCTAAACACTACCCTGGAGCATCCTGTACCTGTAATGGAAAATGCAATTTCCTGCTCCTGTGGGGCAGGTTTTCTGTGAGTGGTGAGGGAGGGATCATGGCCCCACAGGTGTAAAGAGCCCCGGGGAGCATCTGGCCACACTGGACCTGCTCGGCCCCTCCTAACAAACCAGGGGGACAGGGAGTGGCAGTGCCTGAGAATGCTGCTTTGATTTGTCCTGGGTGCCTTGGAGACTCATGGCCAGAAAAGCCACAAAATGAGCTTGAATAACAGCATAGTCAGCCAGCTTTTTAATTAAAAAAATGTGGTTTCACCACTTCTCTAGCTGGTCCCAGCTGGAGCCAGCACTGTGGTAAGTGTGCAAATACAAAGAAATATAATTTCCTGCAAGCTTTCTATTTTCCCTCGAAGCCCAAAGTCCTGCCAGTGCCAGACCCCATGCAGGGCTGCACATCCGGCTTCCAGTACTTCAAGATACATAAAAGACTTGTGAACCTTTGCGTTCACAGAGAATAATTTGAGCTTTAACCTTCCCTTACAAGATGTGTGTCTGAGGGAGCCTTGCTGTAAAGTTCACCCCTACGTAACATTAAAATGCACTTGCTCACTGAGGCTCTCAGGAGGGCTCCTGTCCCTGGATGCTCCTCGTTTAGAGACTGCCTCATTCCCTGCAGCTTCACATGCCCAAGTAGTGAGGAAGTTTTGGCTTTACCTCTGCTATCCTCAGGTCCCTGGTGTTGTGATGGCTGATGCGTGCCCAGATCCTGCCTGCACTGGCCAGGAGGGTGCTCAGTCCTGTTTGCTGGGGCTGTGTGCGGGGAGCAAGTGGATGCTCCAGCAGCAAAAGGAGGCTGAAGCCACACACTTAAATTAATTTTCTTGCTGTTGAGATCACCTATGTCTTGAATTTACCCTGCCTAAAGTTGTTTGAACTTTTCTTGTCTGAAGACTTTGCTTGTTTTCCCCTAATAGTTTCAGTTTGCTATAGTGGAGAATTTATTATTGGAAATGCTTTGCTTGAGATGCTCAAGTTGGCAGGGGTCATCTCTAGCATTCTGGGCACAGGTGAGGGGATGGGTGTGGTGTGTGCAAAGGCAAGGGAGCAAGAAGCCACATGCCTGTGTGACAGTATCTGATCCTCAGGGGGAGTTGTTGTGGCTTTGTGGGCAGCATCGCCCTGGAGCGCTTGGCTAGCCAAGTGGGATGTGAATGCTGCACATGGGCTGCTGCTGGTGGGGGAATAACTGCACCAGTTCAGCTGCAGCTGAGTAGCTTGTGCAAGAAAAAATCCCGGGTGGCACAGCACATCGTGGGAAGACCCCAGGCTCTTGCAATGTGCCTGCCCCTGCCTGCTGAAGGTCTGGGGTGGTGGAGGACAGCAGGAGGTGGTGGGCTTACACAGCCTTAGTAGCATCCATGGGGATGAGGCTTATCCCAGGACCAGTTCCTTCTTGGACCTGTCTTGTCTTTAGTAATCCCTGGAATGCAGGTTACTGCTGCAGTTTTCTATTCAGCCAGATCTGTATTGAGGTCTCTTTGTTCTTGGCTGACACTTGCCTTCTCTTACCAAGTAGTCCGTGATGATGTCTTTATGCCTTGCAGGCTGCCTTTCCACATGCTAGGCTTTGGGGGTGATCTGGTGGTGCCTGCTCACCCCAGCACCCCACTGCACGCCCCCCCAGGCTGTCATATGTGTTGTTCATGCCCTGAGAGCTGGGAAGCTGCTTTAATGCTTCTTGTTGTACAAGATGATGGCATACAATGTGCTCACTTAGACATAGAGCAAACAAAAAGTCCATTACAGTGGGCCCTGCTGGGGTTACTATGGGCATCTGCCTGCTGCTGCCATTGTGGTTGTAGCTTTTAGTCAGATTAAATTGTGTCAGAGCAATCTGAATAGATTTTCTTCAGTTCCTCTCTCTTCATCCAACCAGACATCAAAGGATGCCTTTTGCACATGTGTTTGGACTTGCACAGTGCAAGCTGGCCATGGTTGAAGCTGGGTGTGACTGGGATAATAGAAAAGGAAAGTGACTTCTCAGACCTGAGTGGTCACGTGTGGAGGAGAAATCCTGACTGCTTTTGAGCTGTGGGAATTTTGCACTGATCTCAGAGCAGCTGAGATTTCACCCTTTCTTTGCCTGCCCTGTTTCTCCCAGAACCTCCCCACCCATGAAGTGAAGATTGTGGCAGTGGAAGTGCTGGATTGTGTTCAGTGCTGATCTTCCAGAGAAAGACACTTTATAGCCATGGGATCGAGAGAAAAATACATTCTTCTAGCCTTTTTCCTTCTTGCCATGACAAGGGCTTGATCTTCAGTTCCCTCTCTGCAGGGGTGAGTGGGGAGAAGCGCTTGGCTCCATCCCTCTGGCTCCATCACCTCTCAGTGCAGTGCTCCTCCTCCAGTTTGTCTGTTAGATTTGGGCTCACGTTTTGTTCTTTAGGCTCTCTATTCTATTATCTTTTTTTCCTGAGTTGGTTGCAGAGAAACTTCATCCTGTGTGTTTTCACATCATGTTTTCTCCCTGTTCCCTTCTGGAGCTGTGGTATAAGTTCTCTGCTGGTGACTCTCCCTCTTTATTTGGGCAGTTTGGTGAAACAAGTGTGTCCTTCTATCCAGTGTACAGCTAGACTCATGTGTCTGGTGTGGTGGTTGAGAGGACAGTTGCTAGGGAAGGACACTAACTCCTGGGATATTGGTGGGAGCACAGGTCCTGCTGCTCCAACTCTGAGACCATCCTATGAAGGGTGGATGTGCTCTCAGCTGCAGACAGCCCTGCCCATAACCACGTATGAGGTGCTGCTTCTGAATTCCTTCTTGGCTGTTGTCAGTCAGTAATTAAAGCTTGATATATATTAACTGATTTGATTTCTTTCTTCTCTCTCCATGCCATTATGTGGCTTTGTATAGCTTGAAATATTCCTGATGGTCGTAAAATTACCTTAGTTATTTTTAAAAGTTCTGTACTTGCGTCTTAATGAAGCCCTGAGCCTATGGGCTGGAAAAGATTCACATTTTACTAGCTGAGCTAAAAGGCATTAATTCACAAAATATAAACATCACGATGGTGTCCTGACATGGGATGAGTCCTGCCTGTGCAATTTCTTCTCTTTTCTTCTAAATGGGCTTTCGACATCTCCTTTTATTGCTTTGAAAGCTCAGCCCAATGGATAGATTGGTCAAAGTTAAGTTAGGGCTTTGTATTAAAGCAAGAAAAACGGTCAAAATGAAGTTTTGGGATGATTGAGATCAGCAAAAGCTGTGGGAGGCCACCTCTCTCTGGGTTGTCAGGCCAAGTGCAGTAGGAGAGGATGGGACTGATATCTGGCTGCCATGGGGTGACTTTACTGTTACAGCAGGTCAGTTGTTTGTTGTCCCGTGCTTGTTTCTTCTCCCATGCTTGGTCCTGCTGTAACTGGTTATTGGAGGAGCCTAGTGCTGCCCATGGCAGAGCTATTCCAGGGGGAAAAGGAGAAGCCAAAATACAGCAGATGCCTGATTGATTTTTTAATTGGATGTGCTGAGAAAGGGGAGCCACATGCTACCTGAATTTCTTTGCCCCTGCAATTAATACTCACCTTGCCATATCCCCACTCTGCTATGGCCCTGCATTAATTGTAACACAGATGATGAAGTGTCGCAGACATCTTTTGTGAAAAATCCTTTCCTTTAGGATTTTTCCCTTCTGAGAAGCTGAGAGGCCTTCAGAGACAAAATTAAACAATTGTTACCTGCTGCTGTGGAATGCAACAGGTGCGCCTGTGATTGGCCCATCTCTGATGTTTATAATTAATGGCCAATCAAGGACTGAGCTATCCCGGAGAGAGTCCAGGAGAGCTGCTCTGTTTTCATTCTTTTCTATTCTATTCTTAGCTAGCCTTCTGAGAGCTGCTTCTTTCTACCTCTTTTAGTACAGTCTTAATGTAAAAATACATATAATATAATAAATCAAGCCTTCTAATCATGGAGTCAACCTTCTCATCTCTCTCTTCATCCTCAAAACCCCTGTGACCACAGGCAACAATGAAGAAAAAAGATACTGTCCATGGACCTCCCCTTGTGTTTCCTTGTCCTTGGTGCAGCACTAGTCCTTCAGATGGGAATGGCTCTGAGGCATTTCCAGCTTGAGCCTGTAGGGCGTGCTGGCTGCTGGGGGAGAGTGCACCCCTCCTAGACCTGATCCCAGCACAGCAGCTGGGATTGCCACTCCTGACCAAGTCTGGAGCAGTGAGGAAATAAGACAGTGGCTGGGAGTGATCAGGCAGCCATGCCATGGGTCAGGCATTATGCAGTGCTCAGACACCTCCAGGAGCAGGCTTTGTTCCCCTCCTTGAACTAGTTGGACTAGATGAGCTAGTCTGGTCTTTGTTCCCCCATGAATTGGGCCCTCAACACAGCCCTCAACAGCAAAATCAAATTGACTTTCCCACTCCTGAGTTTTATTTCATTAGGAGCACAGATGGTTTTATTTGGGGATCCTTGGGGTGCCCAGCATGCCTCGGTTTCTCTGCCTCAAGCCACCCCCTGTGTCAGGCCATGGTCACCAAGCCATGCTGAGGGCTTGTTTGCAAAGCAGAAAGGAGAGGGGAAAGATGGCCAAAGGCTCTCACCCTAAGGAAATAAAGGAGAGAAAGGAAAAAGACTCTTGCAAACCCCTCACACTCCTCACACGGCTAGCTGACATAACCTCATTATAAATGCAGGCACTTGTCTGTATTCCTATTCACAGAAAGCTGATTTCTTGTGGAAAATTCACAGGACAGTCACAGACAAATGCAATGCTTTTCCCAAGTAGTACAAGCTTACCCTATAAATGGTGGCATTAAATACAGAAAAGGAACCAAAAGGTGTTTGTTAACCATTATAGTCTCATGAGTGGTGGCGAGGAGCCAGCTGACAGCATCACTGCTTTGCCAGTTCCCCAGCAATGGCCTGTCTGTTGCAAATGCTGCCCAAGAGATGAGAAATAATGCTAAAATATTTTTTAAGCCAGATTTAAAAAAAAAAAAAACCTTAAAAATTTGTTTTGTTTTAACTGGTGGCTTTAACCAGGAAAAAGGACAGATGATAATGCGTAACATGAAATGCTGCTGTGAATGAATGCTGAGAGGAGCTGAGGTTTGGTGGTCGGGATATCTGACCAGGAGGTAGGGGAAATATGCTCCCCACACTGTGACTCCAGCCCATCCCTTCTCCTCCCTGTTTCCTTTTTGCCATTTCTGTTCCTGACATGGTGAGGCCTTGCAGAAGGAAGGACAGGATCTGTGTACTCTGTGAGACAGCAGTCTCAGAGCCAGTGATACTATTGTTCATTGAGGCATATTATTTATCCTGTTGCTAGAAGAATGTGCATTATTGTGCTGCTAGATGAGTAATGACAAATATGTGATGGGCAATCAGCATGAAAGCCTAAATTTGCATTGACTTTGATTTCATTGGTTATTTTACCAAGAATAGGGTTAACTTGGTTTAATGGCTTGATCACTGAACTTGTCCTAATTAAGTTTTGGAAGTTGCATCCCTTTGAGGAAGAGATTGTGTCCTACCTTGGTGGCTGCTGTTGTGGCCCTGCCAAGGTGGGTTGATTGCACTGCAGCATCGGAAGATCTGCTCACACCAAGATGCCTGTGCCCTTGCTATGGAAGAAAATAAGGATAAGGTCTACACCAGTGCTGGTGGCAACAAACACTTAACAAAACAAAGCTAGTTGATTATCACAGCTAGACAGGTCTCATTATCTAACCTGCTTAATGCTGGTGAAAGCCTTCTGTGGTACCCTTGCTGGATGTACCCCAAAACATCTTCTGAAAGGTGGGGCTGGAGCTGCCAGGTGGAAATACCAAATTGTCTCATTCCTGTGGTAAGGAAGGGAGTAACATGTAGTGATATTTTTGGCTCTCCTGTGCCAGTTGCCATTTGAGCACAGCAGCATCCTTCCTTTTGCAAGCAAGGCAGGAAGAAGGACAGGCTTCATCCTGCTTTTTAGGGGGAAGAAACTAATTACCTGTATTTCTGAACAAGGTCATTGGTGGTCAAGGCAAAACCCTATGCTGTGCAGTCAGCAGAACCTGGTGCTTTGCCTTGGTGCCTCCATGGACATGCACTTTCTGCTGTCCTCAACCTTTCTGGCAGATTTTGCTGGTCTTTCTGTTATAGTATCATCATTCAAGTCCTTGAGCCCCAGGGTGCAGCAGCCATGGCCACACATGGGTCCTCACCGCTGTGTATTTCCCAGCTTTTGGAATAGGTATGTCAGCAAATTGTGGGCAGTTTGTGTAGTCCAACTGGAAGTTCCTATAGACTGTGCAGTGGCAGGGGTGATGCTGATTGCATTTCTGAACAAAGTTTAATAGGAGATGAGATTGTTCTTGTGGTATTTAGGCAAAGAGACAGCAGGTCTGGGCAGCTGGCTCCCACATAGTTAATAAATGGTACTTGATAGATATAGCCAAAGAGAGCAGTAGCCCACTCAACATGCCAGGGCATGTCTCTGCTCCTGATGAAGAGCTGTCCTGGTGTCACAAGGAGAAGGAGTCTGCTTGTGACATGATACAGATAGCCACTTTGACATTTTCAATCAAATACATTGACAGACCTTGTGTCATGAAGCTGTAGAAGTAAAAATATATGGTTTTTTTAAAAAAAAAAAATAAAAAGGGCAAAACAAACCTGACATGATTAAGCATATCCAATTTACTAGATGGATTTTTGCTCTGCTGTGCAGGATGCTCTCTTCCAGGAGTTTCTCTGCATTTCATATTCTGCTTATGTAGGAATGTGAGTTCTCTCCATTTAATGAGTTTGATTGGTATGAAAAGATAGTCTAGAATTGTTCTTGCTGGAATGGATCTTGGGAAGGGACCAGAAGTTGAATTTTTGCATAAATCTTCCAAGCACGGGGTAGTGGCTGGCCATAACTACAGCATCTGCCTCATCCTGCCATCACCACCAACACATACAGCCCTTACAGAGGGGAAATGTACTTATAGCAAGGATTCAGCAAGATAAAAACATTCATCTTCCTTTACTGTTTATGCGGTAGGGGTGATGATGCAAAAGTCAAACTAAGCCAGGGAAAGGTCTGGGAGACCAAGCAGTGCTGGGGC
This sequence comes from Emberiza elegans, assembly GCA_024865655.1. NCBI lineage: Eukaryota > Metazoa > Chordata > Aves > Passeriformes > Fringillidae > Emberiza > Emberiza elegans. The sequence continues at coordinate 58,230,072 of JALJVW010000184.1, forward strand.
AGTCAGATGGGATCCTTTTACCTGGCTGCCCAAAACAGAGACTTCCATGACTGGAGGGATTCCCAGGTCTGTGGTGAGGAGAGGGGCTGGGACCTGTGTCCCTTGGCTCTTAACTCTCTTGTGGGAGTGGCTGTTGCTGTTTGCCGAGCTATGGTGGTCTGTTACATACACGACTGGTGCTACATAGTTCAGCATGACTTTTAATACCTAATGAAATAACACTGTTTACAGATGGGCAGATGTATTATTCCTTAAATTAGCATTTGGGATGAGGTAAGTACCAGTAAAAGCAAGTTCTGTATTTCAGCTCATATGCCAAAGACAGGCACTGTATAATTTGAATCCTTCTGGGTAGAAGTGTAATGATGGGATTTGTTTGGTCCCTGCTCTGTTCTGTTTGTTTTCTGCAAACAACCTGAGTTTTGGTCCTGGGTTATGGATCAACACCCGTTCTCACTGAAAGCAGAATTATCTGGTAGCCAGATGCTAGGAAAATGCTCTGGACTGGTCATGAAGGGTTAAATTATTAATTTCAGTTAGTTTGTTTTAATAATTAAAGATTCTTTTTTTTTTTTTCTTTTTGTCCCATTTTGAAAACTGTCCAACACATTGTAGTGATGCAGGGCTCCTTTTTCTATCTGTGGGTAATTTCTTCCAGCTCATGGGTGCTCCTAAAGCACTCTCTGCAGAGTTCCTGGTACTTTCACCTGAGAATTTTGATATTATTGCTTCCTCTGGTTAAATAGCTTTGTTTGTGAAGCCAGAAGGATCCTTTGTATTCTGTTCACCAGTTGCCCACAGCATCAATAATTGTTTGAGATACTTGTACAGCCAATAGAAAGAGCCTTTCAACAGTAAAAGCTCATTGTAATACCACTGCTTTAAAGAGGCTGGGGAAAGCAACAAAGCCGACCAGAAAGTAAATGTGATGTTCCTGTAGTCACATATATCTGGGGACAGGAGACATAAGTAGAGCTTAATTCACCCCCAAATGGATGTTCTATTTCACACCCCAGCACAGCCTCTGATTTATGGATTTCTTACCATCACAATATTTTCATTGCTTAGTCCTGATTTAAAAGCCTGATGTAAATACAGGGTCAGTACCTGCTGTTACCAGTCCTTGGACCAGTCCTAGCACCGAGTGTGGTAATAACAGCATTTGAATTCCCAGTTTGCAGAGGACTGGAGAATTTCTACAACCTCCTGAAAGGGAGCCATGCTGCAAGCAAATTTAAACTGTGTCCTGAAGTTACCTTGGGCTAGGCTACCAAGCTTAGCTGGCTGAAGAGAAGTGTGATGCTATGAGGGCAAGAAAGGAAGGCAGGAAGGCACTGATATATGAACTAATGATGGGAAGAAAAATGTGTGGCTGAGCTGATTCGTTGAGGTAAAATGTTGTTGGCTGCTGTAAATGGGGAGTAAGATAAGTCATGCTGGAGGTGCAACTCTAAAGGCTGGGATGGAGACTGAGAGCTCTGAACAAGGACATGAACAGGCCAATGTAAACTCTGGTGTTCTTGGTCATACTGCAGGGAGACGGCTCTGGAGTCTCTCCTGGAGAAGACACTGTCCTAACAAAGGATCTGGTAAATGCAATTAGCAAGGATTTGTTTTGATGTATAGCAGTCTGTTCAGTTTGCTGCCAGATATGCTTTGTTTAGTGACTGAAACTGAAGGAGTAGGAGCTCATCTCTGTGAGACTGGGAGAGAGTATAGATTAACTCCGTCGTGCTCTCTGTGTGACGCTCACTTTCCCTCATACCATGAGCCATGTGCTGTTCAGGTCTGGTGAGATGGCCAGGCTCATTAAGCAAAATCAGAACCTCTCATGTAATCCCTTAAGAGAACCTCCATGTGTATTCTCATTTTGGTAAAGCGCAATTTGTACTTCTTTTAAAAGAATGCATCATTCTCTTGTTCATCTTGGTCTCAATCCAACAGAACTCTGCACAGTCTTTTTGGGTGATGTCAATAGCCCTGTGTCAGATACTTGGGAGGCTTTGAGATTCTAAGTAAAAATTCAAACATCGGTGTGCTGACAGAGCCTCCCCACTGTGTGCAGGGCAGGTGTCCCCACTCCAGTGATTGAGAGGGTTCAGGGAGCCTCCTGATTCTGGGATTCCCTTGGACATGGGCCACAGCAGCTGCCCTCCCTGGTGTATGGATGAGACAGGGTGGAAAAGCATGGGGAGAGGAAGGTCAAGGCACGTTCTGTTCTCTCAGCCCCTCTTCAGCAGATGTTTCCTGAGGAGCACTGTCCAGCTGGCTCTGCTCACAGCAGCTCCCGGGCAGCTTTGGACTCTGATGACCCTTGCACAAAATTCTCCAGGAAACCGCAGGTAGTCCTGTCCTGTGCTCAGAAAACCCTGAATTTACAAAGTTTTGGCTTTCCGTTTTTGTAATACGGAGAGGATGTGATTTCATGGATGAGGCAATTACTCACTGTGATTTATTGTGTGGTGTCAGGCAGGGAAGCCTCTTCCCTGGCTGCATGGGGATTGCAGCTGGGCACATGCGGAGAGGAATTCTGGGCTTACAAAATGCTGTCAGAACTGGATCTGGTAACATTTAATATAGCCCTGTCACAGCCGATCTGAGGTTAGTCATACCTGCTCAGAGCACAATAGTGGGTGATGCTGGTATAGAAGGGGAGTTGCCAGGGAAAAAGATTTCCCAGATCTGGGCACATGCTGGCTGCTGGTCTCCAGCACAGAAGGAGCCAGCATCCAGAACTGCCTGTCCTGGGGTTTGTGTGAGCTGTGAACATCACAGATCATCATATGCAGCTGCTTCAAGAGTGGTGCTAACAGGTCTTGTGGATTCCTGTTGCTCCATCTCTTAACACTGGAGTTGAGTTTTCCTCTACTCTGCTTAGCCACTGGATTTGTCAATCAAGACCATACTCATGGTTCATCCTGTGTAAATGGAGGTGGAGCAAGCCTGTGAATTAATCCAGCAGCTACCACACTGAAGGATGCAAAGCTGGACACAACCTGGGTACCAGCCACACACATAATCTAAAGTGGGTTTGAAAGCACATCCAAACTGATGCTAGTATTTATGAGCCATATGTCGCAACGGTAGTTACTTATTATGCTTCTCAATAGAATAGACCACAGGGGTTGTTTAGCTCCCCTCCAGTGATGTTACTGACCTCTGTGCCCACCAGAGGACCAGAACTCATTGTGGTTTTATTTTCCACTACATTTTCCTTTGTAGTGAGTAGTGCTGAGGGTACTCAGGGAAAGCCGAGGTTGCTGTTCAGCACAGGATCTGACCGTAGGCATCTGTCACCAAGACATGGCATTGCCAGGTGAGAGCCTCCTGTGCCTGCCACCAGCAGCCTCCAGCCGCACCTGCTTAATGTAGCAGGGCTATTTTCATTAACCAGCCATGAGTTATGTGATTTAGAGCTATTTCTGTAGCAAGATAAAAGGATGCTAATTCGGTCACTTACCTAACTTCCCATCACAGTTCAAGAGACCATTATACACCAGGCATTTCTTCTTTTCCTTCCTAGATAACTCAATGTTGACATGTTGACCACAACAGGCAGCATAGTGCAAAGCTAGGACTGATGTAGAAACAGAAAACTATTACTGTTGAAACTGCTTTTTGATGTTCATGTGGGATTTCAGTTACACGCTGTTTGGTTTTTTTTGGTTTTTTTTTTTTTTTTTTGCATTGTTTATTGACTTCAAGTGGAAATTTTTAGGATGTGCTGGAAAACATCCAGTGATGGAAGGACTCCCTAAAGCCCTAGTGTATTAAATCTCCACCAAGAAAAATACACATTTATGTTGAAAATGCAGAATAAACTGTATCTTATTTATATGTTCTGTCACTCTTTGGTACTCTGAAAAGAAATCTAAGCCATCTGTAGTAAATACTGTGTTATGCTGCACTGCTTTGTCCCCCTTCTATGGGTGGGAATTGGTTCTTTGATCTTCAGTTCAAAAGGGTTGATAAGGCTGTTTCTGTGGTCTGCAGAGAATTTCCTTCTGCTTCCGCAACATCTCCTGATTTCTCCTGCTTCTGATTAACATCTCCTGTGTTTCTGGGAAGGCTCTGGGTATCCATCCAGCTGAAGAGATGCTTGCACCTTGTGTAACAGCTCTTGCATGGTGGATGAAGCTTGTCTCCAAGTCACCACAGCCCTCTTCTGTCCCCACCTTGCCAGGCAAAGGACATCCTCCCCCCGACACCCAGGAGAGTGGTAACATGAGCAGAACTGTTCTAATGAGCACTAAGTTACATTCCAGACCTGACCACATCTGACAGGACCCACAGGCGGCCACGTTAGCATCCAGTTGCTGGCTGTTCCACTAATGGAACATTTAAAGCAAGGGTTAGGGACAGGAAGTTATTAGCAGCTGCATTAACTTCCACCCTGGATCCTGTACACAACGGTTGCTCAAATTAAAGAGAGCTGTTTGGATTCAAGCAACTCCTCTGATAGCAGCTAATGAAACTAGTCCCGCAGTTCAGCAGTGGCATCAGCCAAAATCCTGGTTGTAATCCAAACTGCCGTTTTTTTCTCCTAATGAATTAATCAGCTGGTTGTGTGCGTGCGATAGCTCATTAGAGAGGTGTGTGGCAACCTTTGGAAGGGAAGTGCTGGCTCTGTTGGGCCCGGAGGCCGTTCCATTGCAGGAACATGCTCCTTTGAGTATTGAAGGACCATATGTGTTGCTGTAATTAACGAGCGTTGTTCCTGGGGTCTTTTGATCTCAGGAAAATGGCTGTAAAAATTGTAATACTGTAAACCTTCGATAACTTGGAATAAAACCTCAAACAGCTCAAAGCAATTTCCTTTAATCTAGCTTGTGGTGTTGGGAATTTTTTTTTATTATTATTATTTAAAAGCTTCCACCCTATTTAATGGTAGCTGCAGAGATAAAGCAAAGTGTAATTTGAAAATTAGTTCCAGATGTTTGAGTTGTAGCTTTGTTTTACTAATCTGGGTCATTAATTTTGTTGACTAGTATGTTTGGATTTTCTTCCCTTGCATGTGCGAAGCATGGTTGCAGGGTACAACGGGACTTCTGGCAGGAAAAGGAACTTTCAAAATCCTCTTGTCTGTGGGCAACTCCACAGAAACAAGGCCTGTTTCTCTGTGGTTATCCAGCATGGAAGGCAGGAGATAAGCTGTGGAGAAGAGTGGTGGGGTGGTTTGTGCTCCTGCTGCAGCCCAGGGCATGGGGCACAGTTGGTAGGGAGCGGGGTGCCCCTGCCAGAAAGCCAAGGGCCAGGTTCAGGGCAGGGTAAGGGTTTAATCTCCCAGCCATAACAACACCCTTTTTAAATGAATAAAACCAACTTGTCACTTGGTCAATGAAAAAAGGTGCAGTTTGGTAAGGCTTTTCAAAGACTATTAATAAAAGAGATCTTTTCAATGGAAGACAACTTGCTTCTGCTCAAGCCTTGGACTGCCCCAAAGATTTGGAAATTATGACATACTGGGATCTTCTCAGTGCGTGTTGCACATCCAGATTGTCTCTGGGGGTGTGTTAGTCACTGGCTGCAAAGAGGTGCCTGGAGAAATGTTGGTGGTCATGACACAGACCAGGGAGAAGAGCCCGTGGGTATTGCCACCAACACCTTCAGGCAGAGCACTGAGGGTGCTGCTTGTACCCCTACCAGCAGTGTTCTCAATTTAACCCCAGTTACCCCAGTTTCTTCGTTCAGCTTTGATGGGATGGGTATGGAGACAGTCTGGGATAATGGTGCAAAGCTCAGGGTCCGGTTCACGAATCTTCCAAGGAGCGAGGGACTGTGGTAAAGCTCTGCTCTTCTCTCGGCTTGGCAACAGGCTGGGTACACTGAGGATAACAATCTCCATCCCTGAGCAAAGGGAATGTTAGAACCTCTACGGGATTAAGGCTGTTTTTCACCAAGAGGAAAAAAATGTCCTGATTGTTTAGGGCTAAGCTTTAGATAGATGGTCATTTTAATACTGCAAGAGCATGCAGAATTGTGGAGCCAGCTTGAGTATAATTTTCCTGCTTATCCTGATTTCTGTTTTGCTGTTTATCCTGTTTATCCTCTCCTTGTTATCCTGAACTGGTTTGTCTTCTTGTAAATGCCAACCTACCACCCTTAAAAAGAAATCATCAGGAAGAAAACTTGCTGACCGAGTCTTTCCTTTGCCTGTGGCAGATGGTCTTACATAATATTAATATTTGTAAAAGCAGACCTACAGAGCTCGTAAATCTTCCATAAAAGAGGGGCAATATCCCCATCTGTTTTAAAATGAAGCAGGTAAGTAGGTTCTAGAACAAAAGGATATTGATACAAAGGAAGTGGAGAGATGAAAGAAATGAAGTTGCCATTTTAATCTGAAAATTGTCTCTGCATAAGTAATACCAGAGACCTCACTACTGGAGGTAACACTTTGCTCTGGGTGATCACTTGACCCTGGAAAGTTCCAGTCCCTGACTGCTACCAGGTATTCCATTCAAGTGGCTTTAGGAGCAAAAAAAAGTCCAAAATTGAAGCAGAGTTTGTTTTGCTGGAGGGGGAGGACTGCATTACCATTTTTTCTTAACTTTGTGCTTCTCCAAATGGGAAAAATAAAAGTGAAAAATATTTGTAGTTTTGAATTCTGTTAAACATTTTTTAAGTCAAGAAGCAGGCTTTTCCCCATTACAGATGGGAACCCAGATGAGAAAAAAATACAGTTTATTTTTAGCCATTCGAGTGAGTAATGTGTCTCCAAACACGCATGTGGAACTACTCCGTAAAGGAATGACACTGTGGCATTGCTAACAGGGTCCCCTTGCAAAGGCAGACTCTGGTCTGGATCAGTTGGTTTAAGACTTTGTAAATCTTTTATTGCGTACCACCCATGGTAGGATGGTAAAATGAAACCATGAAACCAGGTGGAAATGGAAAAAAATTCTTTTGGTTTTTTTTTTTTCATTTTTTTTCACTTTTCCTAGTACCACTGTCCTTAGACAGTTGCAGTTGCTTTTCCCACTGCCGAGGACATGGTGCAAATCCCACAATCTGGAATGGGCAAGGGGGCCCTCCAGCCCCCAGAAGGGACATGGTTTTGTCCATAAACATCCCAGCTGTGGTTTGTAGGCAATGTGTTGCTGTTACTATGCGCTGTGTATCACCAGGGCTCTTGCTGACAGCTGTGTTTAGCTGGCAGAGAGGAGGGGCAGATGGGTGGGTGGTTTTGGACCTTTCTGCTTAGCATGCAGTTCTTCCTTTTTTTGCCTTTTTTTGCCCTTTTTTTTTTTTTTTTTTTTTTTTTTTTTTTTTTTTTGCCCTTTTCCTGGACAGGAGCCAGCGCAGTGTGGAGCCTTTAATTCTGTATTGCTCAGTGGTGGAGCTGGATCGGAAGATTCATTCTGGACTTGGCTCCCAGACCATCTTTGCTGGTGGTGATTCCTACAAAAATTGAGCTGGGATCATGTGAGCCTCAGACCAAGGTACCTACCCTGGGGCATGGCATGAGTCATGTGGCACAGCCCCACTTGTTCCCAGCTCCTCTCAGAGCCAGAAGATTGTTAGACATTGGGTTAAGCTCCTCATTTTTTTGATGAAGCAATTTTTTTTACTTTTGAAATAGTTATTGAAGCTGAATCTTCTCGTGGGAGTAGGTCAATTTATTTAGCACAGCACACTTTTAAGGAAAAGTTTTTGTAGTGCCAGCTCAGGCAAGAAATATGTTCAAAGAATTTTAGCTTTCAGCTGAAATCACTATTTCATTTAAACATTTTAAGCTAATGAGAGTTGGCAAAAAAAGTGCTTTTTTATTAAGGAGGAAATAAGAAGGGGATGTGTTGAAGTTATCTCAATGGAAAATGTTTTCATATTCTTATTTATGAAGTATGTAAATTTAGCCATTGTCATTATTAAGGACTAGAAAATATCTGAGACGCTTTCATGGGGCACACAGATAATTAGCCAGACAATTTCTACTGTTCTTTCTCATCTCTAAGCCAGCTTCAGTCTCCCTCATTAAATTTTCTGCCACAGCAAAAGTAGAATGTTAAATGTTAAAGTTCAATGTTATGAATTGGCTTTGCTTACAAGGAGAGAGTAAACCAGTCAAAACCCCTACATGGAAAAGAGCTGAATAAGAGCAAGATCACAGAGGTCTATAAGACTAAGGAGGATCTGAGTAAAGCAGGATAAACTTGATGGTCTAGATGAAAAATCTCATGAAGGGAAATCAGTGCTTGTAAGGTAGATCAGGTGAAGGATTTGTGATCTCTGACCACTCATTCCATCTTTTGTGTAGAGAGCCCCCAGTTTGCTTTGGGGTGTCCGTTCGTGTTTGGGCTTTCTCTATCCCTTGGGGTTAGGAAGGAAAGAAGACATGTGCAACTTTTGTTGGATATCCCTCTGCTGTTGCTTTCCCCAGCCTTTTGCTGCCACCTCCATCCCCAGAAGCCCCCAAGGACAGTCGAGTTGTGCCTGTCTCTGGTGTGGCAGTGTCTCCACTGTCATTGGAGGATAAATGACACTGTCTCCATGGCCAGGGAAGAAACCAAATTAAACTCCACCATCCTCAGCAATTGATGGGCCAGCTGCCGACCTCCATGTCACAGCCAATTTCTCACAAAGAATCAAAGATTAATTGTATCTCTAATTTCTGTCACAAATGGCTTGGCTGTGCAAAGGGAAAAATAGTAGCAGGGGAGTAGAGGGGACGGCACTGCGCCTGACCATCAGCCCGATGGCAGGGAAGGGCTGTGATGATGCTTACGCATTCCCAGCAAGGTGGTGGGTAATGGAGTTGCATTAATCAACAAGAAGTGGCCAGATAGGCTGTTTCCTGAGCGCAGTATCCCACTGAAATAAGGCAACTGTGAAGGAGGATTGGGAGGGAAGTTGAATGCTGCTGAGAAAACCAGCACAGCAGGCCATGCTCCCCAATGGAGAGTCACACCAAGCCTGAGGAGATCACTCATAAAGCTCTGTAAGTGTGAATCTGTTTACCTGGACTTTGCAGAGAGGGGCTGGGGGTTCTGTGGCATTTAGGGCGGCAGCCGCAGGTGACACCAAACTATGCGATGTTCAGAATGTAGCGATAAATTGCTACTGGCTTCTGGCCCTAATCTGGCTACCATCAATTTGTGGTGTATTGGCTGCAGCGGAAGTCTGGATCAATATCAGTCTACAAGAAGCTCAACAGATCAATGTTTGATACAGATAAAGAAAATAGAGAGCAGGTGTTTATGGCATCCCCTGCGTGCAGTTTTACTATTCCTTGCTCATTCTTCTGCCAAGGGAAAGGAAGGAGAGAGAACGAAGGTAAGAAAGGATTTAGAAAGGTAATTCACTTTAAAAAGCAGTTGTAAGAAGGAGATTTATAGCATTTTTTCTCATCAATTTTAGCCTGAAGAGAGAAAGAGAAAACTCTTCATAAAGATATATTGTCCTTTGAGAGACACATTCCGACTGAACAGTGGGTTTGGGTTTAATGAGATGCCTGTGGCAAGGGGATCGCTGGCACATGGCTGTGCTTGCCTAGGCTTTGGGAAAGGGGGACGTTCAGGGGTTCCACAGGTCCCTGCTGCTTTCTGGTGGTTGAGAGACCCACACCTGGCTGTAAATACTTTAGGCCAGCTGGCAGGAAGATGATTAAACCAGGGAGTGTGGAAATGCTGGAGAGAAGGGCTGTTTTGTGTCAATGCTGAGGTCATCTGCCTCAGGTCTTGGATAACTGTGTGGCACAAAGTGAGCTCGGAGACTTCGTGGCTGAGTTTATTTCCAAACAAAATCCTGGCGTTGTGGAAGTCACGTGTCTTCAGTTGCAAATGCAAGATGTGGCTGGGGGTGTGTATTATCTGTTAAGAGGTAGGACACTTATCTTCTGTTAGTTTGGCTGCCTGTTAAAACCAGGTGGGGCAGTTTTCCTTATCTCTTCCACTAAAGGACCATTGAGTCTCACTACATGACTGATAAAATTATAAGTCTTGTAAAGACTCATAATGTAAAGAGGATAATGTAAAGAGCATTGTGAGATGCTCTGCCCAGGGGGATGAGCCAAGCAAGGTAAAACAAGCCACCCCCACAGAATCATTTAAGTTGGAAAAGACCCTTGAGATCATCAAGTCCAACCATTAAGCTAAGGCCCTCAAACTGTCAGGCTGCAGTGGAGGGAGAGGACCTTCAGAGCATCATTCCCTGTATCTGTATTTCCTTCCTTTCCTTTTCTCATTTCCCCTTCGCCTTGTTTCACAGGACTGGCTGACAAAATTTGGGTATCTGCCTCCTCCGGACCCTGTCACGGGGCAGCTGCAGACGCAGGAGGAGCTCACCAAGGCCATCACTGCCATGCAGAGGTTCGGGGGGCTTGAGGCCACAGGAGTCCTAGGTCAGTGGCTCATGACCCCTCCTCTCCTTGGTGCAGAGCGAGGCAGGGATGGCTTCTTGCAGGTCCGTGAGGGAAAAGGGACTCTCCCTCTCCTGTGTTCTGGAGCAGCAGCAGGAAAAGCTCCACCGTGGGTGGAGCATATGGCCCAGTTTGGAGCTGTAAGAGTAATTACATGGCTCAGGTGTTCTGTGCCTTGTGTTTTCAGGAACCTGAGGCAAGCAATTATTTCAACAGACCCACAGACCCTTGGGGTTCTCAGTGTGATTAAAATAGCTCTTGGTGTGTTCAAAAAATTTAAAAAGACAAAGGGAAAAAAAGGGAGAAAGTTGTCCTGTTCAAAGCTTTACTTGCACCATCAAATTGAATTGGACAAAAATCCTGATTAAGCCTCCCAATTTGTATGCGAAGATAGTTTGAGTTCCTTGCTGCTGGGGCACAGACAGGGAAGGGAGAAGGATGATGTTGCATCACCCCAACTTTGTTTGCAGGAGGCTCTTTGGTGCTCTCCTGGGGTCTCATTGAGCCACAGCAGCTCCAGGTACTCCTCAGTCATGCCCAGCCAGCTGGGAGCCCATCACCTGCTCCAGCAGCTCCGTTGGCTAGCAGAGGGAGGCAGAGGCGTCTGTGTGGCAGGCGCATCTGCCTGGGAGGGAGAAGTCCAAGGGGAGGCTGAGGCTGCGCGAGTTCACCAGCGTGGCTGGGGTCATTCCTCTCAAAGCCTTCATTGAGGGAAGGAGAAAGCCAGCGTTATGCCAGCCTGCAGAAGGGCCCCTCTCTGCTCTCCTCCCCTCTGTGACCCTCCTGCCATGGGGCCAGCATGCTTCTGCTGCTCGGGACACAATTAAGGAGTAGCAGCTAATTAGCAGGCGAGTCGCTATCCATCCCAACATCCCAGCATCCCTCTGCTGGTCTCCTGAAGGCACAGCTGCATCCCAACATGAGGACTTCCTTTCTGTGGTCTTAATTGAGCATGTGCAATAATTTCTCTTCCACTGCATCACAAGCTGCAGGAAACCCCGGAACAGGAGTGGCCATTCAAATTGCATTTTCAGAGGGGGTGTTTGAAACAGTCTGGGGTGGGAGGGATGGCTGCCCTGCGCAGGTCATAGTTGTGGGTTTGTTCATGAAAACAGAGTTTAAGAGGTAAAATCAGCAGGGAAATGAGTGAATGAAACAACTTTTTTGCATTTCATCTGGTGAGAATAGACACTTCAAGCTTTCATTTATTAAAAAAATTAATAAGAAAGAACCTGGACATTCTTCAAATTAGCTCCTAGCTGAACAGAGATGGAGTTTATTTATATGTGAATGTCTTTCCTTGGAAATTCATCAAGAGAGAACAAGACAGAATATTTGAAAAAAACGTTTAAAAACATGATCAAAGCTGGCCACAGGTGAGCTTCCAGCAGGAATTGCTGTCCAGTGGTGGGAGAAGCAGTGAGACATAGGGGGCTCAGTGTTCTGTGGGTGTCACCACAACATGCTGGGGCTGGTGCCATGTCCCAGTGGGCTCCTGAGTATCCACTTTTGCTCTTCTGGTTCATTCTTAGCACTTCATTTCCTATCTATTTGTCCCCCTGGGATTTCTTAACCCACCATTCCCATGATTTCTTGTTTTTTCTCTAACCCTAGATGAAGCCACCCTGGAGCTGATGAAGACCCCTCGCTGTTCTCTGCCTGACCTCACCATTGAAGAGACCAGGAGGAAGCGATTTGCCCAGGCTGTCACCAAGTGGAGCAAAAGGAATTTGTCCTGGAGGTAGGAATTCATCTATCCCTGCTGAAATCTTGCAGCAAAAGACCAATTCCACCGTCACCTTTGTTAAATATGGCTTTGAGATGAGTTTTAGGGTGATGGTTAAAACATGTCCCTATGGCCTCCCGAGACCTCATAGACTACTTACTTTAATTCTTCTTCTGACAGTCTCAGCAGTGACTTCTTGGACCCACTTGGCAGTGCCTGAGAATGATACAGATTTGGCCGGAGAATTAGCTGGGAGCTTTTTGCTGGGTTGCAATTGTTGTTAGAGCATCTTTTTTCTTGTGTTCATTAGTTCTGTGCTTTCTCAGGCAGCTGCCAAGCCTGGAGCTTCTTCTCTTGCCCCACCCGAGTCCAAGGGCAAGACCATTTTCTGGGTAATAAAGTCACTCTTTTTTCTCCTAATCCTTGCCACAGGCAAGTATTTTTCCCTCAGTGTCAGGATCCCTCTGCACCTGTGACACACACAAGTTCAGGTCCAGCTTTCAGAAATATGCTGCAGGTCAGGGTTGGCAGGCAAACTGATCCCTGTCCCATTAAGATTTGTGCTTTTTGGGACTCATTTTTCCTCCCTCAAATACTGTGTGCTGCAGTGATTTTTCCTCTTAAGAACAGCGTGCAGCATGAGGTGCTTGTACCATTTTGAAAACACATGTGGATCTTATGAAAAGTTCTCCTTATTAATAGTGAGTTTTTCTTTGATCCTGGCATAGCCCCTAGAGAGAGTCCTCTTCCCACTGCAGTAGCAAATCTCAGCTTGGCTGTTGCTGTCAACACATGTTGAAACTTAGCAGAGATTTGGTCTCTGTTCCAGCAGATTCCTTTGAGACTTAATTTTGAGAAAAGATAAACATAATTCAGCTTCAGTAAGAAACAACTTTGGTTCACAGATGGCTTCATGTCGTGAAGTGACCCATGTTATAAAAACTCAACTTGTCTCCCTGTTGCCCAGGCCTGACTTTATGGGGAAAGAGGAAGAACTTCACATTTCAGAAAGGAGAAAATCCTTTGGGGGTAAAAAGAAAACCTGCCCTGGTGTTCTGGGAGCTGCCAGAGCCAGTGCAAGGACACGGCTTGCGCACAGCCCGACCCCAGCAGCTCCTGTCAAACCTGAATGACATCCCATGGCTGGGCAGCACAGTCAGGGAATTGGCACTGCAGGTGCCATCAGGACTTCGGATGTGCTGACACAGTATCCCAAATTCCAGGCTGGAGAGAAATGTGGAGGTGAAATGCAGTCTGGTGGATGCAGCCCTGGGATGTGCCCTGCCTCCTACCCCCTTGGAAACTGATGCTGCAGCAAGGATTGCCATAAAAAGGGGTTGAGGTCTGAGACAATATTATAAGTAAGGCATAAAAAAAATCCATCTCCTGACAATGTAATTTCTGCTTTTTATTCTTTGATCCTTTCAAAAATCTTGTCTTTTGTCCAAGAAAGGGCTGTATTTTACAATGGTAGATTGTAGCCAGCAGAACACTGCAGCATTACAGAAACTCCAATGTAGTATTTATATCCAACACTTGAGATTAAACTGGCTTTTTGGAAACTGCCTGAAAGTCGGCCAATAGAGACATAAAAGTTTTACTCGCTTACCTTTTACACATTGGTTGAAGATTTTAAAAGGGGAAAACAAAACTAAATGCTACTCAGACATGGATTTAAAAGTTGAAGAAAAACCTGAACAATTGCAAGGCTGAAATAAACAGGTAAGCAGAGCTGTAGGAAAGGAGGGCCTCAAAACAGGTACATGCACGGATTGAGAAGGCAGCTTTGGGCAAACAAGATTGTATAGGTATACAGGTCATTCAGGTTTCTTCTTTTTACCTTTGAGTACAACCAACCTGTGGGACTGGAGGGCCCAAGGAGCAAAACTATACAGGTTGCATCCTGCACAGCTCACAGTACAGTCTTGTAGCATCCAATTACTGCATCAGAAATAGTTAGTTTTCTGTGCCTCATCTCCATGTAGAGTTTCCAGGATATTGCAGCATATAAATTTTCTTTTCACAGGATTGTTTTTGTTATTATTTTATTTTCCCTACACTCTCCCCAGGTGCCAAGGCAGCTGCTGAGAGAGTGGTGTGCCGTGGATGCCCTCTGCCAGCATAAGCGCCGGAGCTGCCCACAGCCACTTCCCCTCATGTTTGCAGCCTTGTTTTTCACTTGTTGATTTTCCTTTATTACTTCTGGTTACACCCCACAGAAGGGGAGTTCATAGCTGGCACATCTCCATTTCTTCCCAGTGCTTGCTGTTTCCCCGCAGTCCTGGGAAGTGCAGCAGCAGGGCCATGCCCTGTCTCTGCATGCTTCAAGCTCCCCGGCGAAAGGGGAGCCATGGAAGCTCAGCTTTTAAAATTGCCCACTTTTTTCCTTTCAGTGCTGAACTGAGCTGGCTTTCATCTGTCTGTAGTTAAGGACTACTCCCTTGTGCCATCTCATCAGAGCTGCGGTCTTTGACACTGATGCTCAGGCCGTGGGCTGCCAGAGTGGGAGCAGAGCCCACTGGCAGAGAAGCAGTGACACCAGTCAGTCGGTGCCCACCATTGCTGTGAGTGCCACGGCCTGAGCCCAGATGTGGATTTACTCCGGCATGGAGGGGTGGCAGTCAAGAGGAAGGTGGCATAACTCTCAGTTCTGTGCTCCCATCCCCACAACGGTCCTGATCCTTCTGCTTTCTTCCTTTAATCAGTGGCATCCTGCCATGGGGACCTCCCATCCAAAGCCCAGACTGCTTTGTCCCCCATGTCTGGGGCTGACAGGTGTCCAAGGGGGGCAGGCTGTCACTGTCAGTGTCAGGCTTCTTTAGGTTATTGTAATGCCCCTGTCACAGGCAACTGGGACCCCCACAGGAAAATCCCTGAGCAGCTGAGGCAGAGACCAGGTAGGTGTGTAGAGGCACAGTGGCTTGGGGGTGACTGGTGTTCGTGTGTGAGAAAAGGCAGGAGAATGAAAAAACTGAATATTTTGGTTGATAGTCTAACTGCTGGGAGAGGGTTGATGGAGGGTTCCAACACCCGCTGTTTTCCTCCTGCAGACAATGGCAGTGTTGCAGCACTGCCAGGGTAGCGCTGGATCAGGACTGCTGTGCCATGGATGGCTCTGGGCAACTGGAAAAGCACCTTTGCCAAAGCAGCAAGCATCTGCCCTTTCAACTATCCCCTCTTCCTTCCCCTTCCAAGAAAAATCAGTGTGGGTTTATCAAGCACTCCTTAGCTTGCTGTGTTTGGTAGTTCTCTGCATTTATTTTATTTGTCCATGGTTTCAGGGCTGGGAAAGTGAAAGAGTGCTTTCATTAACGAGCTATTGATTTCTCATCCATCACTGACGCTCTCCCACTTTTGTCTTTTGGAGGACAAAACTAATAAGGAAATCAGAAATCAAAATAGGTGTGGGTGCCCCTCAACGGCAAACAGAGGCACATCAGTCCTCTCTAGTCTCTACTTATTAACCATTCTAGATACAAGTCTGTTTGGGATGGGTCAAGCAAAGGAGGTGACTCAGGGGACACATGAAGGACTGGCAGCGCTGTGTGAGAGAGTCAGCATTCATTTGTCTGCCTGGCAATGCCGCTGCCTGGCTGAGCATGAAATGCAGAGGGGAGATTTTCTCCTTGCTATCCAGTTGTGTCCCTCAACACCACATCCTGCTTGGCAGCTGCCAGTTCCAGTGTTGTGGCTGATGCTCCCTCCTGCCGCCCCATCTGCCACAGGGATGGACACTCCTCAGGACGTCCCAGAGTGTGATTTGCAGCGGGATATGGCTGAGCCTCCAGCTCACGCCAGTGTTGGTGGGGTGGCTGGAAGGGCTGAGCAGTCCAGTTGTCATCACCCTCCCTCTGGCTGGCAGAGGCCATCTGGAACAGAGAGCTTTCTCTCCAATTACTCACATCAGGCTTTTGCCAAAGATCTGAGTTCTGTAAGAGGAATCTCAGAAGTGATTTACATCCAAGAAGAAGGAGTGCTTCTCTTCACTGGAAACCTAAACACCATTTACTACTACTACTACTACTACTAGTAATAATAATTTAAGGTAGGAGGAAGGGTTTTTAATCTGCATGCTGTTAGAAATGTGCTTCCTTTTCATTGGAATTGGGTGATGCAAGGCCAACAAACATCATCATAACAGTCTTTTCCTAATCTCATTGAAAGCAATTAGCAAGTTCCAGCAATCAAATCAGATGCTGAATTTAAAAACCCTGATGGGATTCTCTGAAAAAATGACAATGATAATGAATCAAAGATAAGGGACTTTTCACTTACACCTGCAGCATATGAATAAAATGTGGATCAGCTTAGAGGTGTAGGACTTTTTGGAAGAAGTAAAATAGGTATTGATTCTGTTTCTGCCTTAATCTAATGCTTCTGGAGTCAGATCTTGGGATGAATATTAATAATATTTGCTTCTTTCAACTGGGCTTTTTATCCACCATCCTTTTACAAGGGAGATCTGATTTATTATCCTCATTCTACAGCTGGAAAGAAAAGGAAAGGAAAATAGCTCACATGGTAAGCAGGGCTTGGGAAGGAAAGAGCAGATAATGTCCCTAAATGTGACTCTGTGCCTTAGGCACTATGATCCTGGAGAAAGGTCATAATTCCTAAGCTAAACATGGTGTGTGTTACATGTATAATGACTTAGTCAGTAGAAATTAAAGCAGCGTAGGGTTTACCTAAGTCCTGAGGAGTGTTATGAAAGATGAAGACAGCTAGTTAATGAATATCTGGAATCCAGGTGGCCTTATCTCTGTACTATAGAGGATTACATCTGGGCATAATCTCTTCTATAAATTAAAAATTGCCTGAAAACTGTCTAATCCCATGCTAATACTGTTTGTACCTCTGTGCTGTCTCCTTTACTAATGTGTTTTCTATGAAGTCCTACAATCATCTGGTGTTACATACATGTAACTTATTCAGATTAGTCAATAAGGTTTTTCTTTGCCCAAAGAGTCAAGGGATAGCAAAGGCAAAGATACAAATGATTTTTTCTCATTTGGCTATGATGTGTTTTTCCTGATTCATCCACTCATTCCCACTGTCTCAAGGATGAGAATCCCAAGTGCTTCAGAGGAACTGCTAGTGAGATTTCTGCTTATTTTCATAAGCCCTTTTTTCCTCAATCAGAGATTTAACCCTGACTAGTTTTGCCCTGGCCCAAAGGTGGTACCTGCTTTGGGCTGCCTGGCTCTTGAGGGTGTGGGATGTGTTCCCAACCTCAGCACGCAAGTTGCTCCCTACTTTTCACACCCATGCTGTCTCCCAGCACTCAGATCACTATTCAGGAAGAGCTTGAGTGGTGTGACTTCCCCTTCTGATGCTTGTAATTATCTCGTGTAGTCAGGCCATCACTGCCCATTGGTGATGGGAAGTGGTGTGGTAGCAAGTGATGCTGTCACAGCCGTGTTACGTAGCAGGGTAAGTGATGTGGTCATAATTGTTGCTTCAGCCTTTAAAAATCTGTCAAACCATGAAAACACTTCGGCTGGTGTACTGGTGCACAAAAAAGAAAGTATCTGTTATTACAGGGGTAGAGCTGGCCAGAAGACATCCAAACAGGCTTTTGTCAATAATTACTCAATCAACAGTACATTTGCTTGGAAAGCATGTATATTTTTGACAAAATCACCAATGAAAGATTATCTAACTATACTCTTTTAGAAGCCAAGGTGCCTTGTTGCATCTTTGTCTTTTCATGTCCTCTATAAAATCAACAATATTAGGAATTCTTTTTCAAAGAAATTTTTCAAAGTTGGGTTATACATTGACTTTTCAATGAGAAACATTGACTTTTCTTCAATTCCAGCTCAGCCTAAAACCACAAAAAGCTTTGAAGGCCTCACTGTGGCTCTGAGGCACCAGGCACCTGCAGAGCCAGTTCTGGTTGTTCTTGGAGATCTTTCATGCTACTGACCCATCCTCGGTTTTGCCCTCTTTGTTTCAGAGTTCGCACCTTCCCAAAAGAGTCCCACCTGGGCCACGACACTGTCCGAGCCCTGATGTACTATGCCCTGAAGGTCTGGAGTGACATCACTCCGCTGAATTTCCATGAAGTGGCCGGAAACAATGCTGACATCCAGATAGACTTCTCCAAGGCAGATCACAATGATGGCTATCCCTTTGACGGGCCTGGTGGGACGGTGGCACATGCTTTCTTCCCCGGAGACCATCACACAGCAGGGGACACTCATTTTGACGATGACGAATATTGGACCTTCCGATCATCAGGTAGGTCAGGGTGGGAGAGCTGCAGCCAAGCACGAGGGCTCACAATTTCCCTCTTCTGCTTGGGTGGCTGGAGTGGTTTAGCCTCTGCCACACCTTCACCGTAGGCTTCAGGATCCTTGAAGTCATCTGATTCCTCTTGCTAGCAAAATCAACCCAGGCAGTGTTGAGGACACTCTTATGTTCCTGGAAGCCTCAATGGCATCTCCATGTTTCTCCTTATCCTGCCAGCAATTGCAAAGCTCCCCATTGCCCAACCACAGTCCTCGTCTCTTCTGAGACCTGGAAGGGTGCAGGTTGGGTATATGTGGCTGCTGGAGCTCTTGGATGGGGACTGCATTCTCTGACTTTGACACCTTTTGGGTGCCTTCACTGCCACATGTCCCAGTTCCCTATTTTTAAAGTATACTGTTAGCTGACCTATGTATAAAGGGCTCTGTGTTGTGCTGAGAAAAAGGCCTAGTTTTTTCCTGCCATCTCCTGTCTATTACCTAGCATCAGAATGGTTACAAGTTGCAGTTCTTTTCTTTTCTATCTTCATCTCATCTGGCCAAAGCAGAATTTTAATTATCAGAGGGAATATCAGAGGCAAGTGTTTCTCAGTTGCAAAACCATCTGTGGGGATCAGGTCCCGAGCCTTTGTGTCAGGCATGTTTTGACAGAATGTCTTCTCTGCAGCCACCAGCTGCTAATTTATTTGTCATTCCACCTCCTCCACCAGCCTCCTAGTGGGATCCTGCTGCCTCAGCTTAATGACTTTGTTTAAACCTGTCTTCTCTGAAACAAGCTAATACAAGCCGACAAGCTGACCTGAATCCATCCCCCTGAGTGTTCATGGGCAGAAGGGTTCACCAAGAGTGCTGGAAGAGGTCTTGAGATGAAGGTTAAAGGTCTGGACAGGCTGATTCTTGAGAATTATACCTGCTTCTTGTTTCATGGTCCCTGTTTCATGTTTCTAAACCCAAGTGATGGCTCTTACCAGGAAGGAAAAAAAGAAGCAGCAGTTTTGATCTGCAGACATACAGGGCAGAGGCAAGCACTGTGGTCAGTAGCTTGCCAGAGGGAATGTGTTCGTGATGGAGTCAGTTTTGCCGCTAGTTGTTGGGAGTGCTCATTGTGGAACAAACTCCAATGAAGGAGCGAGCTCAGAGCCAGCGCTCCCACAGGGGTGCCCCTCCGAGCTCCACCAAGGGATGAGGGGGTGAGCCTGCCAGCGAAAAGCTGCCCTCTATTTTGAAGATCTTGGAGCTATCTGAGCTTCATCTTTTATTTATTTTGTTCTCTCTACTGATTCAAAAACAACAACTTGGTAGGTGATAGAAAAATATCCTCAAGGTTGTCAGTCTGGCATTAAAATGTCAGAGAGCATATGTCTTGTTCTCTCTTAGTGCCAGGGAAAACAACACAGGTTATGAAAATCTCGCCTGGTTACAGACCCTGTAAATAACAGTCATGAAGGAAAAGGCAAAATTCTGCAAAGGCTATCTCCTCCCTGCTCTGGCACCCTGAGCCTGGTGAGGAGCACTAAGGACTAGGCAGGATCAGCTACTTTTGTGCAAAAAAGTAGCCATCTCAGATGGCAAAGAAGCCATCTCTCTTGTTTGAAGTCATTCTCGGGGAATGTGACACTCCCCTGAGCTCCACGGGAATCTTTCCAACTCACTGCTTCTTTATTACAGTACTTAACATCATGATCTTTATAAGAATCACACTTAAAATCATTGCTGCCCTCTGGTATCTCTCTGCGGGACATTGCTGTGTGCAGAGAAGGGCAGAAATTACATGGACATGTGGCCCAGCCTGTCTAGAGCTGGGTGGTGGGAATGCACCAAGCAGTCTCAGTCCCATACAGCTGGGAGCAGCTCCTCCTTTGCTTTGGTAGCAGTGGCGTATGTTTGGAAATGAGAATTAACCCCTTACATGAGTGTCTCAGGCCCTGGAGATAGGATTGGTCTGTATGTGGGTGTGGTGTGAGACACTGGGGGTTGGATTGCAAACAAGGAAAGAAAAATTTGGGGAAAGAGAATATAGTAGAGATAGCCCAGACTGAAGGAAAAAAGTCATCAAAGCCTTGAGGTATTGATCTTCAACAACATCTCCCTAACACCCATTGTGGCATTTGAGGATCAAAGTGTTTGCCAAAGGCAGCAGACACAAGAGCTGCAGCACAGGATGTGTAACAGGAGAAGATGGTAAATCCTCTAAAAACAAGCTGGACGCAGTCACCTACTTGTGTCAGGGCAGCAGTGAGATGAGCAGGTTGGTGGTCGGTAAGCAGATAAACATTCCTGCGCTTGTGTGCATACAGGAAGGCTGAGGGATGATGGATTTGGCCGGGCAGCATCGTGCAAGGCCAGGCAAGGAAATCCCTGCAGGCAGGCAGGCACTGCCAGCGCTCCCCAACTCCTTGGCTCATGTCTTGGCTCATTGTCACAGGATGTGACAAGCTTCTGGCTGGTGGCTGCAGAAATCTGGTATTTTGGGCAATGCAAAGGCTGTGTCAGCAGCTGCAGCAGGCATGAGACACAGGGAGTGACTGCTCTGGCCCAGCTTCTGCAGTGCCACTCAGCAGATGGTTGAGATGTGGTTGCTGTCTCAGCCTTTTGTCCAGCTTTTTCTCAGGTGCTGACAGTGTTCTGGAAATAAGAGGGGTGACACCCAGGCTGGTGTAGGCTGAAGTCTGGCTTGCTTTCCATTTTCGTATGATCCACCCCCTTCTCTAACTGGAAAAAATTTTTTTTTTTTAATTTTACCTATTCCAAAGCTCTTCTTTCCAGTATATTCAAGATAAACCTACACTTTCTCTTACTGCCCCTGCAGCCCACCCAAATCCCCCAATTACTCTCAGCACTTAGTGACTATTATTTCAATTTTATCCTTATCTCCAGACACTCATGGGATGGACCTGTTTGCTGTAGCTGTCCATGAGTTTGGCCATGCCATCGGCTTGACCCACATCTCTGCCATAGAGTCCATCATGAGACCCTACTACCAAGGTCCAGTGGGGGATCCTCTGAAGTACGACCTGCCTTATGAGGACAAAGTCCGGATCTGGCAACTCTATGGTGAGTTTGTGTCCCTCAGCTGGCTACAGCCTGTTCCTGCCATGGTAGGACACACTGGAATAGCTGTTCTCTGGGGTGAGTGGTGCTGGTAGGAAGGACGGTGTTCCCTATTACTGCTTTTTTTCTACACAGGAGTCAGGGAATCTGTGTCCCCCACAGCCAAGCCTGAAGTAAGCAAAACAGATAATCATCCAGTCCTGCCAGAGCTGCCAGAGAACCGCTCCACTGTCCCGTAAGTCAAATTCTTCCTTTCCTGCAAAGGATGTGTAGTAGTAAAGCTCTGCTTCATCCATATCTTTCCTGCTCACTCTGGCTTTGGTATTTCTCTCTGGATATTTTGCTAAAACTCAGTTGTTTTATTCATATTAGTGGAATGTTGTCACCATCACCCTTAGGTAAATTCATCCTTGCTGGAATTTTAAACAAACTTCCTCAGCAGTATCCTGAATTGCAGAAGTATAACTTACCTAAATTGTTCCACGGTGAGCAACTGCCTAATGTACCTGAGGGAGTGAATATTGGAACAAGTGGACTGATAGCCTGACTCCAATGCAGGTTAACATTGGCAAAGGGCTGCTTACATGTATCATCAAGCAACTAGCATGGCCTCATTAAGGGAAGTGCAGGACACAGCTCATTAATAAATGTTGACCAAGACAGCAGGACAGTTAAGAGAAGAAGGGACACTGTACAAAAAGGCAGGAGGTGATGGTCACACATTTTTGCCAGACACCAAAAGCCCCCCAGTTGAGAGCGGCAGAGATGGAGCAGGTCACCTTCACCTCACGCGCCTTTTGTTTGAACATGCTGAATGCCGTTAGTTCCATTTCTCCACACGTAGCTTCTAGAGGCACCTGTCCACCAGGCTCCTTATGGCCATGTTTAGACTTAGATATATGAGAGCCTTTCTCCCTGCAGTTGTAAGAGGCCACCATCTCACACCAGCAGCAGGAGCAGCAGGAAACTTGCTCATGTCATCCCCTTGTTCCTGCCTTGTATTCTGGGAGAGTGGATGGGGTTTGCCTCCACATCTGTCATTTTGTGGTCAAAGAGCAAAGAAGCTGGTGCTGACAGCCCAGCACAATTTTTCTATCCGCAGAATAGATTCATGCTTCCTTGTCACCCACAGGAGCTTTTCCATGCATGTTCCCAGCATCCTCTCCTAGTTCCTCCATCAGTCATCATTTCTTACGTGGGCTTTGTGGCTCTCTCAGTCCTTCATACTCTGTGCCTTCCCCACCCACCTTGTTAAAGCAGCTCAATATCTCAGCTGCCACTTGCCAGGTGGCTTTCACCAGGTAGATTTCACTGGACATCACGTGGCTCCTCCAGGTCCCTCTGTTTAAGCGCAGCTGCTTTCTGCTTTGCAGCTCTGTCACCTCTCACTGGCACTTTGGAGCTTAGCCCTGGAGCAGTGGCATCCTGAGCTGCTGGAGTGAGAGGCTGCTTGGCTGATTTCCATGTTCTGCTGCCCTGGGGCAGCTGGCCAAGCCACACTGCGCCACTGGGAGCAGGAACCAGCTCTCACCAGCTACATGAGCTGGTGAATGTAGAGCATGTCCTCGCTCTACTCCCAGCAATGGCTTCCGGTGGCTCAGGGTTGTCAGCCCAAGCTGTCTTCAGGCTGAGGTTTGCCTGAGCTCACCTTGGAAATCCTTGTGCACATGGCTGGGCTTGAGCATGAGGTGTGACAGATGGGCACAGCCTGTAGTCTTCTCCAGGAGCAGGGGTGATTCAGTCTGTGGGGTAGGAGGCATTGGGGGGGGGGGACACAGCCCCTCACTGCCTGCCTGGGCCCTGCTCACCTGGGCATCTCTCCACAGGCTCAGGCGGGACGTGCCCAACAGGTGTAACACGCACTTTGATGCAGTGGCCCAGATCCGGGGAGAGGCTTTCTTCTTCAAAGGTGAGCACCAGGGGTCTGTGCCACCCTGCGGTGGCTTTGACGTGGCAGCAGCAGAGGCAGCACAGTGTGGGACAGGCTGGAGTGGGTGGGGAGGATGAGCTGGCTGAGGTTTGTGGGCTGCTCCCACATACCCAGGGAGGCATCTCATACCCGAGTGTGTGGCCAGACTGGTGACAATCCAGCACAGCAGTTTTTACTCTGATTCATCACACTGGACTTCCCAGTGAAGGACTAAAATCTGATAATTGTGCTACCAAAAAGTCAAAATCGAGGTCGAACCAAGGATAAGAAGAGCAGCAACAACACTCCACTGCTTTCTTCCTGGACAGCTCCAGCCTTCCTTTCCTCCCTAATTCTGCTTGCCGTAGATCTCTCAAAGACAGTATGTACATAAATGAGGACCGTCTGGTTGTGTGCCAGTGAACGCTTGCTGGCACTGTGTTCCCAGGATGCCCAGCTGTTGGTGAGGATCCCATCGGTGCCGTCTCAGCTGAGCAGAGCCTGTGTAGGCTGGACTCTCTGGGCTTGCTTTCTCACATTTCCAAGATGTAAAAATGCCCGTGGGCGTTTCTTTGCATCCCTGGCCACCATTTGGCCACCCCAAAGCCATCCACCAGGTAAGCAGAAGCATTTTCTCCAGGGATGAGCAGCAGCATCCTGACACCTGGGTAACACAGCGTGAGCCTTGGGTCGCAGGCAAGAACAGCAAAAGGGCTCCAGAGAATTTGGTGTTGCCTGTGCCCTGAGGGAAGCACAATATGGGGGCTGTTCCACAACATTATTTGTTCAGATGCCAGCTCCAAAAAGCCACAGCTAAGAAGGGAAACTCAAAGACATGAACTGGTGTCAGGATAAACGGCTGGCTGTCCCTCGGAGGGGAAAAACTGATGAAGTAAAGAGAAATCCATCTCGGTGTCTATTTTTGGATATATTTATTGCAGGCCAAAAAGCAGATGTAAAGAGCACGGGGTCAGTGGATACCAGCTGCATGTCTGCCTCCAGCACTTTACTTACAGCCCCCATTGGTGCCCCCGGAACCATCCTGTGTGCCAAGGAGAGGGGATGTCACCTCTGGGGCAGAGTAAATAATCTCTAGTGCTGAGCTTTGTCCCTTGATAGCATTTTATTCTGAGCTGGTCCTGCTGGTTTCCTAGATGGAAAGAAGCCCCTGCAAAGGCACCAGGACTGGAGCTCCCCAGACCTCACAGGCTTGTTGTTTTGGAGGCAACGGTGGGTTCTCTGCTCTTTGGAATCACCGCTTGCTTTGATGTAGGTGCCTCACCACAGACTTCTGAAGTTTTTAACACCTTTGGCCTGTGTGTGTGTCTGCATGGTGTTTGCAGCAGTCTTGCCAAAGGCACCCAAAGTCTGGATAGCGTGGAACACAGCTGGGATCAAAATTACCTGAAATTAAAGAAAGCAATTGCGTCAACCTATCATGCATATCTTGGTGCAGCAGGACCTCACACTTGGCTTTTATTTTGTTCAGTTTTTCAGCTCAGAGGGTTTAAAACCCTCAGAGGAGGGTTTAAATTGAGCTTTTTAAACAAATACAGGGTTAGGATTTTGGTTTTTAAATTATTCCTGCATGCTAATGGCAGCAGTTCTCCCATGGATCTGGCCTTAGCTGATGACCATCCATGCAACAGCAGCACTTTGGTGAGCAGGCTGGGCTGTGGCAGATAATGAGCCCAGGCAGACTGGGGCTGTCTCTTTCAGCATTCCTTGCTACTTAAGTGCTTTATTTTCTTTCTTCTTCCTGATAGCTTATAAAAACCCAATGAAAGTCACCAACAGCTCAGGCTATTTATTCCTGACTTTTGGGGTAGATTTAAGGTTTCCCTGCTGCAGTGGCTCACCTGCTGAACCCATCACTTCCAAAGGGACAAAATGTCAAAAGTACTGAGGCTTCCTTTTGTGTCTCCAATGAGCCCAGGGAACTTGGAAGTTCAGATGTTGATCTGCTAAAGAAGGAATTAAGTTGAGCCGTATTTCTTGCTAAAAAGGTGGAAATCTGACCTTGTCTGGTGCCTTGCTAAATTACAGACACAGAGATCATCTTAATTTAATTACATATGTTTCCATTGATGTAAAATAGCCACCAAATTTGAATCCTTGGGATTTTTTTATATTCTTAAAAGGATCTGTAATTATGGTAATTCCCACTGTATTGGAATTTATTATTAATTTATGTTTCAGTAAGACAGAGCAAATATGCAAACTGGAGCACAAGAACAAGAAAATTATATAAATCCTTATAATTAGAATGAAATTCCCTCTCTGTGGATGTTAAAGTGTTAGAATTTTGTGCCCTGCATTATTACCCTAAGACCCAATTTCCATAAAATTTTAAAAGCTGGTGTCACAATCTGCCAGCTCTGGTAAAAACCTGAGTGTGTGGGGCATGGAAATCTGAAGATGCATCTTTGTTTTCTATTGCTTTCATGCAAGAAATTAATGCAAGACCAGATGCAAATTATGTGCAATAATTTCTAACGGGCAATAACAAATAAAAGACAAAGTTGAGAGTTGCCTCCTAAACATCTTGCTCTGGCTCACATCACTCCATGGAGCTCTCTGGAGAAAACACAGCATGAAATGTGTTGCAAAAAGGCTGAGAATCCCAGAGCCAACACAGAGTTGGGTTTGGAGTTGCCCCTGAAAGCCATTAAGATTCCTCGGGAAATCCCATATAAGGTTCTTTCAGCAGGAAAAAGTTTGTCATCCTTCCCACAAAGGATAAATCTGTTTTCTTTTACACTATCCAAAATATTTCAGAAATCCCCCAAATACTCTTTCCTAGCTGGGGCAGTGCTGCTGCAGGTGTTGAAGTGCATTTGCTGGTACCACCAGTGCATTCATCCTGGAAGCTCCACAGGACTTCAGTGTCTGCTTAGTATCCTGCAGCTCTAGATGGTATCAAAGTCCTTAACTGCCTCCTTCCCCACCTCAAGCCTTCCAGATCTATTCAGATGTTTTCCTCCTCCTTTATTTTCTCAATGCTTTTCTTCATTACAAAACAAATCTGGTATTTCTGTGTTTCACTGTAACATACCAGACATTTCCAAAGATAAAAGCAGCTGGACATCCTGTGTGCAGGAAATTGTGGCTGCTCCAGGAGAGGAGGAATAGGGATGTTTTTTTGGAAGTTCTTGCTTAAGGCTGTCAGTGCCTGGTCCCACCAGCTTGCAGGAGGTCCTGAGCAGAGACAGAGGGAGGAGATGAAAGGCTCCTCTCTCCTGCCCCGGCTCAGCGGCACAGCCTCATGCTGTGGCCAGGAGTATAACAGCTCCAGCGCAATGTCCAGAGGATTATTTTAATCCAAACAAGAAAGGGATTTCTTCTAATGACTGCTAGAAATAGAAAGCAGTTGCAGCTGCTGCTGGAAAGCAGGATGGCTCTATATCATGGCTCCCATCTCACACGCTTTGCTTCCTGCTGCTGCCGCCCACCCGACATTCACCCCCCAGGGAAGGTGGGTTGAGTGTGGTTCAGTAATGTCCAGTCTGTCCCTCCAGGCAAGTACTTCTGGAGACTGACTCGCAATAAGCACTTGGTCTCCCTCCAGCCGGCTCAGATTCACCGTTTCTGGCGGGGCTTGCCGCTCAACCTGGAGAGCCTAGACGCAGTCTACGAGAGAACCAGCGACCACAAGATTGTCTTCTTCAAAGGTGAGAGCAAACATGGTGCTGGAGGTATAGAATGTTGTGCTAGGCAGGAGACACCAGCGCCACATGTTAAGCATCTCGAGTGCCAGTCTGAATCCTGTTGTCCATGAGCAAGGCCAAAAGAAATGAGCTGGCAGGGAGGGCAAGCAAAAGGTAATGGTCACATTCCCCAGAAAATTAGGGAAATGTCATTGAAGATGAAGTTCAGCCAATGTAACAAAAATCTTTTCAAGAGCTTTTCAAGAATGAAACACGAGCAAAAAACACCCCTACACACACTCAAAGGTGGTGTGTTCCTCCTTTGACCTTTTTTCAGTATGTGTTGCTGAGAAAAGAAATAGAGAGGAAATAAACCTAAAATGAAACTGAAGACCTTTGGTTTTAATAATTATATTTCTGTTACTGTGTTTTTTTCTTAAAATTAGTAGTATAATTCTCTCTTTTAATTTAAAAAAACTTGCAAGTTTTTATTTCAGAAGAGCTGGAGGAACAGTTTACCTCTAGGTTTCTATACAAATGTCCGAGTCCCCCACAGACCATCTACCTGTGCTGGTTAGATGCCACCCATGCACTCAATGTCACCCAAGACCCTGGCAAGACTCTTGTTTCACCCAAGGTTGTGCACTTGAAATGCTAAACACATCCCAGCTCTCCATTCTTCCTGTTTGGAAACTATTTTTTGTCTCCCCACCGTTCTGCTTGAAATGTGGTGCAATTATCAGATTCAGAAGTGCTGAACCAAGCGCTTCTGGAAGCAGTAATTTGCTTTCAGTTCCCCCAGCCAGGCCAGAGAGATGGCTCATGTCCCACACAAGCCCCTAGGCTTGCAGAAGGCCTTTCCAAGTGCAGCTGACACCCTCCTGGAATGCTGCAGCTGAGAGCAGAACCATGCTGAGCCCCACATCTCTCCATGGAACAGCATATGAAAGGCTCTGCTGTGTGTGTCCAGCTGCCTCAGGCAGCCTGCCCTGCTCTGCTTTCCCAGAGGGAATAGGGCCAGTTTAAGGGGTGTGCCACCCCTTATGCCTGGCTCTAGACCCTCCCAGTCAGGTCTGCAGACCACAGAGGTCCTCAGTCACTTCCTTCTCTCTCTGCTGGGGATGAACAGACAACCAACCAAGAGCACAGGTCCAGGGGCTCCTCTCAGCTTATAAGGAGGCTGGAATTCCAGATGTGCCACAGCTGGCATCTTGTTCCAAGACATGCATTCTCTGTGTGTGTTGGTCCTGCCTAGTTCCCAACATAAACTCAGAATTTTCTTTCCAGCTATAAAATACTACTCATTCCCTCCCTCCAGCTCTATTTCATTGATCCCTGGACTGAAACCAAAGAGCACAAATTACCTTGACCTCTAAGGTCCTGCTGCTGATACATGGGCATGCCTTTAAGGGCCCCTTCATGTATTCTAGAAAACCAAGGGAGGAAAAACTCTGATTCTTAAAATAGGCTATGCAATACCCAAAAGAGCACTGCAGGTTCCTAAATAGGTGTTGTAAAAGAAGAAAGACTATCCCAGTGGTTAGAGAACTATGAAGAAATTGAGACATCTGGGTTAATTTGCTTATTCCATCTTTCCCAAGGTCAAGCCGAGGGGGCAGCTGTGTAAGACCCTTGAAGAGCACTGAGCTGCTCGTATGGAATGTATCCAGTCCCTGTGCATCCTCATAACGCACAATGGGTCTCTTGGCCCATTTGGCCCTAGAAAGTGGCGATTTCTCTTCCAAAGTGGACCACTCTTGCCTTCTCAGGAGCCAAATAGTCTGCAAAAAGTGCCCAGTTTGCCCACAAAAGCTGCTTTGTTTCTTTGGATATCAGGCAGAAATCCAAGGGGCAGAAAACCAAATGCCTCCATCAAATACATAAAAGTGACAGCTCTACTGATGCTGTCAGTGTGTTCTTATCCTGGGACAGTCATGCTTTCAGCAGCAAAGCGGGGCTACGTGCATGGACAGCCTGACACAAAGAAGCAGCTATTCAAAGCCAGAGGTTCCCCCATGGGCTGACCCCTTCCTATTCCCATCCTTAAATGCCCAGAGCTCAGCCCTGAGACTTTGTCACCACAGCAGATAACAAAACATTAGCTCAGCTCATCTGTGGGGAAATACTGGTTTAGGCTGTGCAACAAATGTGATTTTATTCTGTGCTTGTTTCCTTTCCACAGGAGACAGATACTGGGTCTTCAAAGATAACAATGTGGAAGAAGGGTACCCACGGCCCATTTCGGACTTTGGCCTGCCCCTGGGAGGAATCGACGCTGCTTTCTCCTGGGCTCACAATGACAAGACTTATTTCTTTAAGGACAATCTCTACTGGTGCTACGATGACCATGAGAGGAGGATGGATCCCGGCTATCCTTCAGAGGCCATCCCGTGGAAGGGAATCCCCAGCCCTTTAGATGATGCCATGAGGTGGTCAGATGGTGAGTCCATATGGCAGTTTAAAAAAGCACAGCAAAGAAAATCAGTGCTCTATTGAGCTGTAGCCCCTTCTACCCTGCCTGCCAACACAAACGCTGAGCCCCTGATGGGATGTTCCTGGTGACTGGAAGCTGAAGAGAGGGGTGTGATTCCAGCCAGAGCTCCCCATACTGCTCACTAGAGTAATTTTAAACAGGCACCAAAAATAAGGTGGGGGGATAATTATTGCACTTTGTTAAAAGAACACAGTTGACATGTGATGTCACTGTTTTGCAGTGATTTTTATCCTATTATGGGCTGATTTGGTCCTCACCGGTCTTGTTGTCATTGGATTTTTAGGTGCATATATGAAGATGCAGACAGAAAATACTTTAAAAGATATTTTCCCAGAGTTACAACTTATTTTCTGATGAGATTTCTCAGTGGTTTCTTTCCCCTGAAAAGACCACAAAAATTTTGTCACAATCAGCTATTCGCTCACAACAAAGTGGTACTTCTAGGGTTTATTTATTGGTGACCTAACAGTGTAGCAGCAATTGTTAAACCAGGCAGAGAGGAAGGCTACTTCCAGAGACTTTTCAAGCTGAATTTCCAAAGCTATTGAGAGTGACATTCCCATAGGTAGGAGTCCTCCTGAGCATGAGGCCTGCTTAGAGAATTCACAGCCTCCCAGTTCAGAGTGGAAAACGTGCACCTGAAAGCAGAAGGTTCCCAGGGCCCTGTCAGGCTCAGGTTATTTTTCTGAGGCCAGGGTCAGCAGCAGACACCTCAAGTCATTAACAAATAGTGGGGTCTCCAGCTTTATCATGCCCAATTACAAGAAGGA
This sequence comes from Emberiza elegans, assembly GCA_024865655.1. NCBI lineage: Eukaryota > Metazoa > Chordata > Aves > Passeriformes > Fringillidae > Emberiza > Emberiza elegans. The sequence continues at coordinate 58,260,274 of JALJVW010000184.1, forward strand.
GAGTAGTGCATGATGTGTCCAGCTGTGGGTTCACAGGGCCTCGACCCTACACACCCACAAGTACTGGGAGGCATAGCTGCTCCAGGACTCAGCACAGAAGAGGCAACAGCTCACCATCCACCTCCAACTGCTGGTGGCTCCTGGCTGAGGTGAGAGATCCTGCACAGGCACAGAGTTACCTTCCCTTGTGGAGCATCCCTCCTGCAGTGAGAGGGGATATTGACAACAAGCAGTGATATCTCATGTGCCTCTGCTCCCCGGGCCTCAGCTGGGGTGGGAATGCTTGTCTGCTGCTCCAAGTGCTCCTTTGACCTTCCTCTGGGACGCCATCCACCGCCCCTCACCTCGTGTTTGGGTTTTGGTCTCTTTGCAGGTGCAAGTTACTTCTTCAAGGGCAAGGAGTACTGGAAGGTGCTGGACAGTGATCTGGAGGTGCAGCCCGGGTACCCACAGTCTATCGCCAGGGACTGGCTGGTGTGCAGTGACATGCAGGCTGACGCCCCCGAGGCAGCCGGGAGCAGCAGGACTGGGGCGCGCTCCAGGCCGGGACAGCACGACGAGAGCCGCTCGAAGAACGGTTACGAGGTCTGCTCCTGCACCTCGGGCACCCCATCCCTGCGCCCTCACCCCATACCCAGACTGACTGCCAGCCTCGTGCTGGCAGTGTGGACAGCAGCACTGGTCTGTGTGGCCCTCTGACGGCTCATGTCACCAGCAGGACAACACCATGGTGCTCCAGGATACAGCTCCGTGATTGCTAACTGTTGCAAGCAGAAAAAAAAAAACATTCCTAAGAACATAATAAGAACATGCCAGTGAAGGGTTTGAATTCTCCATGAGAAATGAACAGTGATTTTGTTTTGGGATTTTCTTTCTTCTTAATTTTAGTTTAAAGGTCTAATAACAGAGTTGAGTTCTGCATCTTCTTATTCCCCCATCCAGTTAAAGATAAGAGCAGCCTTATGTTGAATTTAGAAATACTTCATAGAGATGTGTTGCTCTGGATGTTTAAACACAGCAAACAAGGGAGGGGAGAGCTCCCGGGATGGAGTGGGGACAGAAGAGATGCTGCTGAGATAGATGGCAACAGAAAGGCAGCTGGCAGGAGGTAGTAGTTGTGTGCTGAGACAATGTACACATCCCATTGGATGTACTAGACAGAAGAAACTGTGACTCCACTAAGATTAACTGCAAGGTGATCATTATTTACTGTAAAGCCTGCTGTAGTCACTGGTGTCTGGGTAACCTGTATCAGTTTCTATGGGTCAGAAACACCTTTGCCTTTCAGAAGGCGCTGCAGCTTATCTTTGTATACGAGTCATTGTAATTTAGCAATTTCTCTAATAAACCTTGGCCGCCTACATGGAGATCTCCCAGTCCTGTGCCAGATCAAGCCTGATAACCTGCAGCAAGGTACTGTCAGCTGAGGCTTGTAGCAGCTTTGCCTCTGAATGAGGGCAGTGCAGCCAAATGAGATGCAGTTACAACCATTGCCCCAGACTAATCTGTGCACACAAACTCCTGGTCTCACAGAAATCCTGTGTCGGGTTGGCCTTATGTTTTGGGAGGAATTAAGATTGCATTTGTTTGTGACTCTGCCATACCTGGCCATGCTGCACACGATGGGCTGGAGCAGGGAAGATGCTGTGAAGTCAGCTCAAATTCCTTTTGATGCTTCTGACAGGAGTTTGGAATGGCAGAAGCCAGGGTCAAGTGCTGCCTTAGGATGCTCCTGTTTGTATTTATTCCTCACTGTTTATCAGTTTTCTGCGGTATGATCTGGGCATTTGAGAGTCCTTGAAAATACTGAGTGAAAACTTGGATGAGATGTCAAAGAAGCCAGGGTCCTCCAGTCTGATGTTGTCAAGGTGCCGTTGTCATGGGCGGAGACCACTGGAACACAGTCTTCTCTGCCCTGCTTCTGCAAAGCTCCTGCACAAATGTCTTTTGCTGCCCTGCCGAGGCCAGCTTCTCGGGGAGACAGGTAGCACACAGTGTCACTGCGGGACCCAAGGCTGCTCCAGTGGCCCTGGTGCTAGGTGTAACACAAAGCTCTCTGTGGCACAGCAGGCAAGGCAGGAAAAGTGCACAGTTGCATCCTGTCAGAAAGAGGGGGTCACCTTGAGTTTCCCTCCGCTATTTGCATTTTTGAATAGTCCCAAGCACTCACAGGTGTGCTGTAACATGATTTTATGGGTCATGACTCAATGAAACATCCCATTAAACCACTAAATAGCCTTTAAAAACATACAAGCAAAAAAATCTCAGGCATACAGCTCCCTCTGCTGAGTGAAGCTGCCTCTGTTGTTCAGAGCAGCTCCCCATCCCACCTCTGCCAGTCGAGCCAAGCAGAGGTTGCTGAGGCTGGTGGAGATGTGAAGTTCCTTTGATTGATTCCTATTGCATTTCTTTCTCTTCAGTCGTGAAGACACAGCTTTCAGTCCCTTAGTCTAAACATCAGCATGTTACAGATTCCTCTTGGAGCTGTAGCCAAGTAGCAGAAGACACCCTCTCTCCAGTCCTGGAGTACTTCGACTGTTCATCTGTTGAGTATATCCTGCAATTTCATAGTTCCCATGCCAGGTTAATTGTAGTGGAAGAAGTTAAATAAAACCAGGACACTGAACTTGGGTGCCCCAAACCCCTGCCAATCACAGGTTATCAAATAACAAATCCACAGGTTACAACAACATTAAAAGCCCAGCTTACAAAAATACTAAACTCCCAGCCAAAAAAAAAATACTAAAATCTTGGCCTACAAAAATACCAAACAAACCAGCCTATAAAAAACTGCGTTTCAAATTACCAGAACAACCTAGTTTCAAAATAATAGGAAACCAAATTTCAAGGTACCAAACCAACTCTCAGATTTAAAATACCAGAACTTTAACCTAACCCAAGTTCCAAAATACCAAAGTAATCTAGTTTCAAAATAACAGAATACCAAGTTGTGAAATACAAAAATAATTCCATTTCAAAATACCAGAATATCAGTTTCCAAAATATCACAATTACCCCATTTCAAAATACCAAACTGCAAAGTACAATTTTTCAGATCTCTTATATGGGCAGGATTCCCAAAACCAGAAGAATGCTTATTTTAATTTATAATGTAGATAGCCCTAATTAGAGGCCCTAATGAGAGTTACACCATTCATAACATTACTATTCTTCTCCACCCTACTTAGTCACATGTGGAGCACTACTTAATAATCACTAAGGAATAATTATTTAAGTCAACAATAAATTATCCAACTTATCTAGCCATACTGCCAAAACATAAAATTTTAGTTCTTACCAGTTTTCTGCCCTTTTGCTTGAAGCTGTTGCAGCAAAAAAGAAAATGCTGTAATTTTGCTGAAGAGTTTTCTTCACTATTGAGCCCTTTACTCCCTTGAATTTAAGTCAGAGGAGCCAAACAGCTACCACACCTCTGAGGGCTTTTATACTTGGTGGGCTTTGCCCTCTCCCTTTTCCTGGGCATCGTGTGAATGAGAGGTGGGCACAGTCAGTGGTATATTAACCCCAGCCTGCGCTAAGGGGCTTCATTTCCTCTCTGGGATTAGCTGTGATAAGAGCTCTCCTCTCATCTCAATGCAGAAGTTCTTTCAGCTTATCTCAGCTTGTTTTCAGAAGGTACTTTTGGGTATCTCAAGCAACAGAGGTTTGGAAAATACTGGAAAGCATTGAACACAGGGAGTATTTAAGTTCATGATTTGGGGTTGTGTGTTTAGGAGCATTAAGGTGCTTTTATAATTTCAGGTTTTGTTCTTGTTTGGTTTTGTGTTGAGTTTGTTTTTTTTTTAGGAGGAGTGCAACTTCCTGAAAATCCAGGTTGTGTCAAGTACAACACTTCAGAGTTTTTCAGCAGATTCATCATGTCTCAAAAGAGATCTACCCTGTGTCGAAGATGATGTTTGAGATGGAGGCTTCAGATGAGTTGAGGATTATAATAAGGCCTTGATCTTGGCCTTATTATCGAGCTGTGCAAGGATGGCCCAGGAGTCCAGTCCCACAGAGAGACAGAGTGCCCGAAAGCTCAGCTAGCTCGTGGCCACTGCCGCAGGCTACTCCTTGGCAAGCTTGGTGATTGTCAGCTCCTTAGTGATACCAGCTCTTTGCTTGCTAGGTAGAGAGCCCTTGGCTGAGGCTGCAGCACACGGTGAGAGAGGAGAAGGAGCACCCTGGTGTTCCACAGCAATGGTTTATTAAGGGAGAGACCATGAAGGGTCCAGTGACAGCTCTTCTTCTGTCAAATGGGCTAAAACAGCCCCTTTTTATAGGGTTTAGGGGGATTCCAAACTTGACCAATAGTAAGGGTTAGGGAAAATGACCTCTAGGGTTACAGAGATAAGCTTTGGGGTGGGTGGTCAGAGAGACAGGAATTTATTTTGCTGTCTCATCCTGACTCAGCAGTTCCTATTGTTAAGTCTCCATCCTCCATGGAGCTTTCCCAAACTCCATAGGGTTTGCTACAGGGAGACTAGGAGAAGGATGGGGTGAGCAGGGTGCCCGGTTAAGAGATATTGTGGGGGGTTTTGAAGGCAGCAGGGTGAGAAATAGTGTTGATTTGAGTTCTGCATCTTTTCACAAGGCTTTTCACAAGCATAGGAGAGGCATTCATGTGTCTTACAGCACAGGGGCTCATCCCCTGCAATGACAGAAATGTGATGTATCTTTGCCTCTCTCTAACCCAGGTGCCACTCACAATAACAGCCGTAGCCTTGGACTCAGGATCAAGCTGGAGACTTGAGGATCCAGGCACACTTAGGAGAGGATAAGTAGCTGACTTGATGGGATTTGCCTGCATAACACTAAACTTGTACGTTGATTTTGATGTTCTTTATTGTAGCTGACTAAGAGGCTAACAGGCGATCACGGTGCCTTCTGAGGCAGACACATTTCAGGTCCAATGGGGATTCACATCACCGGTCATCCAAAAGATAAGTTGGGGGCCATGGCCTGGAGATGGGATGATAGGAAAAAGTAGCAGGCTGGAAATTCCTGGGACAGATTTAAAAATTAGCAGAGGGTAGAGGGATGTCCTCTAAGGGATCTCTCAGGACAGGTAAAGGGAGAGGCTCTACTTTTGATTGCAGCTGTAGGGCGTGCAGTGCAGAACAGTTCTGGTCTATGTTGTCCAGTGTACTGTGTTACTGAGTGTGTCTTTGGGATCCCGTGGCTCAGATATCTCTGCATTTTCCCCTCGGGGGCCTTACCACAAGCCGTCATCTCTAGGTTCTCGAACACTCATGCTTCTCGGCACGATGCCAATATAATTTGTTCTTTTACTGGTGCGCTCAGCAGCATCTCTGAGTCACATCTCAGGAGCACTGAGTTGGATCTCTTTTGAGACCTTGTTCCCATCTGTATCACCATCCATCCTTTCCAGCCATGAGTTGTAAAGTCCTGGGGCTTAGAAGATTGTATGATATGGAGAACATTCTAAACATAGCATTGTCTCACAGCCATCTTGATCATCGTGACCAACAGTTCTTATAATGGGTCGCTCCAGTCTTTTCTTCTGCTCATTAGAGGAACCTCCTTCATACACTGTCGCCTTAGTATTGGTCATCTCTTCTGGAATCCTCTTGGTTTTTGCCAGGAACTTTTTACTAATCCTTGTGGCACACTGTTTGTAGCATAACGTGTTGTTTGTGTTTAGCGTCCCCTCGTTTGTCGTGTTCTGTGTCATGGGTGTCTGTACATATTTGTGCCAGAGATGCTCTGCCCTGCTGTATAGCCTGGTGCAATAGGACAAGTCCCGGGGAATTGAAATTTGTAACATGGGGTGTAACTGGAATCTAGATGGTATTCCTAGATGAACACAAGATGTTTGGAGCTGTGAAGTTATCCTGCAGCCCTTTGACTTTTGTCCTAACTTTCTTTCAGATGCAGATGGATAAAATCCATGGCAGAGCACCCCATCCTGGGTGAGAGGGTTCCCCCAAGCAGGTCAGTCTCTGTTTATCTCTGCAGGAGAGTGTGACTCTGTTACTGTTCTTTTTCTTTATTTTCAGCAGTCAAATTGAAGAGAGCAAGGTGAGCAGTGAGCTGTGGACAGAAGCATTTGTTATTTCTGAGGTCTTAATTTCTGGTGCAACTCTAAGCATCCAATCTCATTTGTGTGCTTTAGGCGATCCATTCGGAGTATGCCTAGCCCCTGTCACACACTGGCTGATGGACTGGGTTTGCTGCTCTCGTGAGCTCTGTGGAAGTATTACATGACTTGGTGATGAAGCCTCTGCCTTTTCTATTTAAAGATGTCACTGGGTAGCCTTTGGAAACAGCTGAGGAGTTGCGATGAGTCGGGGAAGTAGGGAGGAGGAGCGAGGGTCCACTCAGGTTTCAGCAATGCCACATCACCTCGTCTTCTCTTAACCCAGGCATACCCTGCAATGACGGCATCTGCCTCTGAGGAGCTGGGCATTCCTAGGAGAATGGTGAGTAGCAGAATTGTTGGGTTTTGGCCGATGTGCTTCCATGATCATGCATTGATGTTTGGTTTTCTTTAATGTAGCTGACTAAGAGACAACTTCACAGCTGACAAGGTGTCCTTCCTTCGCACCTGAGACCGGCATCCCCAGATGTCTGAGAGATAAGTAGAGGGCCATGACCCACAGAGGGGATGAAAGCGGGGTGCTGGGTCAGGACTCCCGGGGTGGGGCGGGGGTTTCAGTTGGCTCTGGAGATGAGGGTAGCCAAGAAGTGGGCCCTTAGGCCCCATAAATAGAAGAAGAAGAATAATAGGTTTAATATATAGATGAAAATAGAAATAAATATACATTTAAAAATAAATATAAAATTATGGTGGTAAACATAAATATAGAAAACAGATAAATATATAAAACTATAATATATAGTATATTGTTGTAACATTATAATAGGGATAAATTATAGTCTATTATATATATACAAAGATATATAAATATAGATGTAAATATAAAAATATTTACAGGTAGTTAAAATAAATTGAGGATTTTTTGGTTTTTATTAGGTTATAGGCTGGGTTTTTTTATAAATAATATAAATATCAATAATCTAAAAATAGAAATCCGGATACACAAATATATAATCTACAGACCGATATCTATAAGTATTTAATATAAATAAATATAAGTAAAAGAAATATATAATATAAAAATAATATATCTCCTCTTATATTAAGCAGTATTCTCTCATATATTTAAATATAATAAAGAAAAATATAAATATTATTATAATTTTGAAAAATAAAATTACTTCTTAAATTTTAAATATGGCTTAAATAGAGGGGTGTCTTTGGTTTTTATTTGGTTAGAGGCAGGTGTTTTAAATAAGTAATATAGGAATGTATAAATATAAAAATATATAATAAATATACATAAATATATATAACTAAGCTATGAATTTAAAAATAAATACAAATATATATAAGTAATATCAAGAGATGTAGTATAGGATATAAATAACATACAGCAATACAAATTCTAAATATAAATGTGAATATAAATCTGAAAAATAAAATTTTAAAAAAATTTAAATACAGCTTAAAAAGAAAAGGGTTCTACTTGGCTTTTATTTGGGTAAAGGCAGGGCATTTATTTTAAATAACATAAGTGTTACAGAATATACAAATAAATTTAAATAATGGGAATAGGTGTAATATGGAATATAAATTGAAATTTATAAATAAAAATTTATAAATAAACATATGCCAATATACGTAAGTATAAATGTGAATGTAAATATGAAAAAGTATAAATATAAAATCTATTTAAATATTGTTTAAAGGTAAGTGTTAGGGTGGGGTTTTTTGCTCTTATTTTCTTAAAGACAGGGGTTTGAATTTAAATAATATGAATACGGATATTGTTATGTATTTCAAAATATAGAAATATATAAACAAGATATAAAAATATAGGTACAGAAATATAAAATATAAATAAATATTAAAAACAGGAAAATATGAAATAATGCTATACATGAGTATACATTTTCAATATAAATATGAATATGGAAAATATAATTAAAAATATAAATACAGTTGAAATTAAAGGAATTTATTTTGGCTTTTATTTGGTTAGAGGCAGGGGATTTATTTAAAATAATATAAGTGTTACAGAAGTAAAAATATTAACACAGAAATATATAATCAAAATATAAAAATATGTATAAAAACATATACATCTAATAGGAATAGATGTAATATAGAATATAAATTTATTTATAAATAAAAATGTATAAATGGGCATTTTGCTTCAATAGACATTATAAATAGAAATGTGAATATAAATATGAAAAAAAATTAAATATTTTTTAAAAGAAACGGTTGGATTTTTTTTTATCCTGTTGGGTTGAAGGCAGGAGGTTTTTTTCTTCTTCCTGCTTGTTTTGGGGCATTTCTTTCAGAGGAGTTTTTGGCGGGGATCGCCCCCTGCTCTTTGTTGCCGCCTTCCCTGCCCGCAGCCCCGAGGCGCGCTGCGCCCCCGGCTGGGGTGGGCGGCAGTGCTGCCGCCTTGTGGGCAGAGCGCGGTACTGCAGCCCTGGGCCGAGAGGCAGCCGCCGGGAGGCCGCCATCTTGGGAGTGGCGTGTCGCGGGTGTCGCGGAGTCGCTTGACCTTCTCAGCATGGCGGCAAAAAAGGGAGGGGAAATCGAGGACCCCGGTCGGGGCGTATCTGGACTGCCTGCACGGAACACCGACACCGGCGCGGCTCCAACGAGATTTTCTGTGGCGTTTCAATTGCGGTGATGGCATTCCTGTTCGTCTGCAGCGGGTGGGGTCACGAGAAATTGTGTCTAGGGCTCGGGGTGGGTGTCAGCATTTTGATCAGGCAGCTGGTAAAACGGCTACCCCTTGGGGTCTTTTCTGAGGCGCTGGGGGCGTGGCCGGGGCGGGGCGCCGTGTCGAAAGACTGACGTCATTGGGGAACCTTGCCTGCAGTGCGCGAGAACAGACAGCAGGGGGCGCAGTGCCTGCAGTTCGCCAGAACAAACATCAGGGGGCGCTCTCCCTGCAGGTCTCCAGCACAGACAGCAGGGGGCGCTGTGCTTGCAGTGCGCCCGGACAGGGGGCGCTGTATAAATAAAGTATAAAATATAAAGTAGCTATTGAAGGGAATAAAAGCTGTATGTCAGGTGCAGCTGTACAAAATTTCAGGCTCCCAGGGAATCAATAGTTTTCTTTAAATCATTTTAGTTTGGGGTTTTTTTACTCCCAGGTAGCATGAAAGTTTCTATTGCTGCTTTTTTATTCTACAGCTAGAAAGGAAAATCAAGTCAGAAACACTGGGAAAGAAAAAAAAAAAGAAAAGAAAATAAAGGAAGGAAAGAAGGAAACTGAAAGAAGGAAACAGAAAGAAAGCAAAGAAAGGAAAAAAAAAAAAAGAAGAAAAGGAAAGAAATAAAGAAGAGAAAATGAAAGAAGAGAAAATGAAAGAAAGAAAAGAAAGAAGAGAAAAGAAAATGAAAGAAAAAAGAGAAAAGAAAGAAGAGAAAAGAAAATTAAAGAAAAGAAAAGAAAGAAGAGAAAAGAAAATGAAAGAAAAAAAGAAAAAAAGAGAAAAGAAAATGAAAGAAAAGAAAGAAAAGAAAAAAGAAAAGAAAGAAAAGAAAATGAAAGAAAAAAAGAAAAGAAAATGAAAGAAAAAAAGAAAAGAAAAGAAAAGAAAGAAAGAAAAGAAAAAGAAAGAAAAGAAAAGAAAAGAAAAGAAAAGAAAATGAAAGGAAAAAAAGAAAAGAAGAGAAAAGAAAATGAAAGAAGAGAAAAGAAAAGAAAGAAGAGAAAAGAAAATGAAAGAAAAAAAAAGAAAAGAAGAGAAAAGAAAATGAAAGAAAAGAAGAGAAAAGAAAAGAAAGAAGAGAAAAGAAAATGAAAGAAAAGAAGAGAAAAGAAAAGAAAGAAGAGAAAAGAAAATGAAAGAAAATGAAAGAAAAGAAAAGAAAAGAAAAGAAAAGAAAAGAAAAGAAAAGAAAAGAAAAGAAAAGAAAAGAAAAGAAAAGGAATGAAATAAATAAAGGGAAGGAAGGAGAGGAAAGGAAGGAAAGGAAATTAAAGAAAAGAAATGAAGGAAAGAAATTAAGAAAGAAAAGAAAGTAAAAAATGAAAAGGGTGAGAGTGAAAAAGGAAGAGTGAGAGTGAAAACGGGGGTGAAAAAAAGAAAAAATAGCTGGAGTGAAAAAGAAAGGACATTCGGGAGGGGTGGTGCTGCCTCAGGTTCTTCCCCGCCCAGGAGCGAAGGACCCGTTTGATGCCCTGGCGGGACCGCCGCTCCCGCTGTCGGCAAACGGAGCGGTGGCTGTCAGCCCGAGACTACAACTCCCGGCAGGCCCTGCTGCCGGCGCGGCGTCTGACGCAACGGCCGACGCGCCACAGGAGTGGCTGCCGGGCCGAGGCGGCCGCGCGCCGGGGGAGCGGGCTGTCCGCGGGGAGCTCGCGGCGCCTCTGCCGCGCGGGACGGAGCCGCGGCAGCGACGCTGCAGGGTTCGAAGCCTCCGGCCGGCCGCCCGCACGGAGCTGAGCAGCGCGGAAGGGGCGTCCGCCCGGTTTCTCGGCCTCGCTCAGCGCTACCGGTGACGGCGGCTCAGCTCGGGCGGGGCGGGGCGGGGCGGGGCGGGGCGGGAGCGCTGCCGCCCGCCGATGGCGGAAGGCGAGGCGCTGCTTTGCTGCCGCGGGCCGGGAGCTGCAGGAGCAGCCCCGGGCGAGCGGCGAGCGGCGCTCCCGCGGTCCCTGTGGGGCGGGCGGCTGCCCTGGGGCTAGCGGAGGCGCAGGAGCCCCCGAGCTGCCGCCGCCTCCCTCCGGCTGCTGCCGGTGCTGCGGGCGGGGCGGGCGAGCGGCCGGGGAGGCGGCTCCGCAGCGTGTTGGGCGTTGCGAGCCGAGAGCGCTGCGATATCGCCAGAAGGACACGGCTGCTGACTGCGTTAGCGCTTGTGGCTCTTTCTTTCGTGGAAACTGATGGAGCAGCGCTGACCGGTAAACACGGAGATGGCCAGGAGCATGGCGAGCGCCAGGAGCGCGCGGGCTGTGTCCTTCTGATGGCACAGGTGCGGTCTGCAAGCTCACCCCCTTCAGCCCCCGCCCTCCCGACCCCCAGGGAAAATGCTTTCCAGCGTGGAGCTTCTGAAAGACAAAACTTGTGATTTGACACTAGCATCCCGAAGAGGTTTCTGTTTAGACAAGCAAATGCCTAAATTGTTCTTGGTTCCATCCTGTGATCGGTTTTAGGCAGTGACTTTATACTGCTTTTAGGATTTTCTTGTACAAGTGTAAGAAAATAGGCAGGTCTGATACTGGTTTCACTTTTTTCCTACTTAATGTTCCATGAGATGCTTTTATCCAAGCAATTGGTTTAAACTTCTACTGTAGGCATTTATGGTTCACTTTTTTTTTTCTTTGCAGCACCCATGACTTTTTTTTCCCTCTAAATCGGCAGTAAATATAGCTGAGTAAAATTACCTTGGTTTTCTTCCTTCTTTTATGACTTAATTGTTTCTATTCATAA